>OY728142.1:690526133-691846347 GCA_963277665.1 Viscum album | reverse complement strand
TATGTGAGGGGGTGCATGTGGTGGGAGGTGCAGTGGGTGGGGGTGTAGTGGGTGGGGGGAGGGGGTGTCCTGGTGAGGGTGTTTAGGTGGTGGGGGTATAATGAGTGAAGGGGGATGTACAGGTTGGGGTGTGTAGTTTGGGGGAGTAGGTTGGGGGTGAGGTGGGGGATTGTATAGGTGGGTGGTGGGGGTGGGCGGTTGTTCAAGTGGGGGGTGTAGGTGGAGGGGCGGTGCTATGCCAGTGGGTGGGGGGGAGTGTGCAGGTTGGGGGGGTGGGCTGGGCAGGTGGTAGTCTATTGGGGGTGAGGTTGGGGGGGAGGGTTGTACAGGTGGTAGTGGGGGGGGGGGGTGTAGGTGGCAGTGATGGGAGGGGGTTGTGTAGGTGGGGGAGGGGGAGGGGGGGATGTGCAAGTTGGGGGGGTGTAGGTGGGGGTGGGGGGGGGGGGCTGGGCAGGTGAGAGTATGTTGGGGGGTGTACAGGTGGGGGTGGGGTGGGGGAGGGGGGTTGTTCCAGTGGGGGGTGCAGGTGGGGGGGCGAGGGGGGGGGGGGGGGGGGGTTGTGTAGTGGGTGGATGGGAGGGGGTTGTGCAGGTGGGGTGGGGGAGGGGGCTGTGCAAGTGGGGGGGGGGGGGGGTGTAGTCGGTGGATGGGAGGGGGTTTGTGCAGGGGGAGTCTGCATGGGGTGAGCTGGGGAGGGGGGTTGTGTAGCTGGGAAGTCATCACTTCCATAGTTTACCAATAAGAACTCAGAATTCATCACATCTAGAGATTTGGATAGGTTTGAGGCCTCTTTGGTTTTGGTTCTTGTCTAGTCATCTTGATGAGTAAGGCATCACATGATCTTAAAGTGATATCAACTATATAGGATGAATTCCTTCTCCCACAAAACATTTTTATAGAAATAATATATCCTTGGATGGTTGTGGGAGCCTTTTAGAATCTAATGCCCCTAAATTTTCCCAATTGAAAACTTGATACCATCATGTTCTCATGTCACAAATCCTACCAAAATGGATTTTCTCTAAAAAATTCTATTATAATCCTTAACACCCATCATTTTTTTTCATAACATGAATGAAAACTAAATTAAATCTCATAGATCTCAGTCACACCCCCGTGGACAGCCCGCCCACCCCATGGACACCCCCTACCCCTTTGGACAGCCCCGCCACCCTTGTGGACAGTCCGCCCACCCCCTGAACACCCCCTACCCCCTTGGACAGCCCCCCAACCCAATGGACAGCCCACCCACCCCCCTGGACACTCCCCCCACCCTCGGACACCCCCCCCAACCCTGTGGACAGCCATCCAAACCCCCTAGACCCTCCCCCCACCCCCCAAACACCCCACCCCTCTAAAGAACCCCCCTTGTGGACAGCCCACCCACCCCCCCTTGACACCCCTCCCCCCTGAACAGCCCTAGAAGCATTGTGGACAGGCCGCCCACCCCCTGGACACCCCATACCCCCCTAGACAGCCCCTCCACACCTATGGACAACCCACTCCCAATTACATAGAAGCTGATAACTCTGCATTTCCCCCATATCCAGAAGCCCTCGTGCAAGTGAACCCTAACCTAAGGGGTGCACTTGACTAGGGGAATTAATTGGGTAATGAAAGGCATGGCCATATGGGTTCCGATAATGATTTATTGAACATGAGTGAATTATTTGGGATGCATATAACACATAATGGGACCTGAGGCATGTTCCTCTTTTATGAGACCTATTGAAAATGAATATAAATAAATTTTAATTTAATTTTTGAGTACTTGTTCATTGATTAATGATTTTGAATTACTTGAAGAATCCAACCAAGGATTCATGTTGAAAACATATCTTTTAATTCCATTTGAAAACCCCCTTGGATTTATGATGATTTGGTTTAGAATACCTTGGGGAAATCAACCTTGGATTCATAGTGATTATGATTTAAGAAGCCTTGGGGAAGTGCCCCTTGGATTCTAAACTAGAGGCCTCTCTCTTTATATAGGATGGGAACTCCTTCCTCCCTATAAATCCATCTGAAGTCAGTCAATTTTTTTGTTATAAACTCCAAATATGTAAGGCTTAACTTAGTTTTAATTTTTTCCATCTATTATTCTATGTTTCTATTTTTTTTGTCCTAAACCAGGTGGTGACATGTGTGGAATGAGATACTGAATAAGTGTAGATTGATTTGTTTTCTATTTTCGTTTTATAATTCAAGTGTCATGTATATATGAATCCACTTGATTTGAAGTCCTGATAGCCTCTCCTTTTATGTATTTAGTGAATCATATCGACTAATGGAGGTACTGGGGAGATGCATCTCCATACAAAGATGATAAATGGTTTGTTTAGTCATATCTTTTTGAGGTGGGTAATGGATATAAGGATGATCCATGTGAAGGGTTTGGGGATGGTTGGGGTAGTGGGGTCGGTGGTTTTCCTTTTTTTAGTGGGTGATATGGAAATTTCTATGGAATTTAGTTTGGGTGTTCTGAAATGTTCTAACTTTTCACAATATTTTAATTATTTAGAATCAATAAATTATTTAAAAAACTCTCTTTACGCATTATGCATCATTCATGAAAATCCTTCACTTTTTAATATCTTGAACAATACTCTATCAGGTTTATAGTGTCTTCATGTTTGTGATAAATGAAGAAATTACAAAACACATCTCACCTCAAATTTAGGAACACATAACTGAATTAGTATATCTTTACATTATTTTAATAGTTCACTACATCAACTAGAAACTACTTCCTTTATCATTTACTTAAATATATTTTCGATTAAACTTAAATATTATTGAATTTATTATGGCCAAATGAATTATAACAATTCTTTTTACAGAATGGATAGAAGTTGGATGTACGAAACTGATCATATCTCAAGAGATTTTCAAAACAATTTGGAGAGCTTTATAGATTTTTCATTTCAAAATGCTTCAGATAGTGGTCGCATACACTGCCCATGTTCCAATTATGTTCGTAGATCTTGGTTGAGACTTTAAAAAGTTAGCTACCATAGAACCAAATATGGTTTTCAATAAAAATACTATGTGTGGTATCACAATGGGGAGAAAACGAAATCTGAAATTGCTGATGATCGAAATGAAAGGAATGGACATGAGAATTTGTCAGATGACTGGTTTCCGTTTATTCGTCATCATGAAAAAGAAAGGATTTCTACTCAAGAAAACTTTCCTATGAGGATAGTTGATGAATCTAATGAAAATGATGATATTGTCAAGGTGAAAAAATTGAATGATGCTACCACAACCCTAGTATATTAACAGTGCGATAAAATAAAAAGCTTGAATTTTTAATTCGATTGTTTCGTGGGAAAACTATGTAAGGGATTTCTAATACAGCAATCAATTATATTCTTAGATTCTTGAAGTATTTACTTCTAGTTGATTCATATATTCCCTCAAACCATTATATGGCATGAAAGTTAGTTGAAGAACTTGGATTTTCAAGAAAAAAAATTCACGTTTGCCCGAAAGATTGCAATTTATTTTGGGAGGAATCCACTGAACGAAATGATTGTATAAATTCTGGAACATCCCATTAGAAGTCAAAATATGATGGAACACCATCCCGTGTGCCACAGAAAGTAATGTGGAACTTTCCATTAATCCCCAGACTCTAGAATATTTTTATGTCTGATAAAATATAAATAAAAATGAGATGGAATGATACCGAGAGAAAGAAGACTAATGATGAGTCGGTTCACACTGCAGATGGATTTACATGGTAGAGATTTGATGCTCGATATCCTGATTTTTCAGCTAACATGTGTAATGTGTGGCAAGGTCTTTCATGTGACAGTTTTAATCTTTTTGGGAATATGATTACTTCGCACAACACATGACCAGTTTTTATACACATTTATAATCTTCCCCCACAGTTGTGTATGAAAAAACTTTTCACTTCCAGGAGTATACTCATATCTGGACCTTATGATCTCGGCATTGATAATGACGTATACATTCAAACTTTAGTAAAAGATTTAAAACTTCTTTGGTATTTGGGTGTGCACATATATGATGCACATTCGAAAGACATATTTCAGATGCGTGCTGCGCTTATGTGGGAGATCAATGATTTTCCGGCTTATGCAATGATGTATGGATAGATCATGAAGGGAAAACTATCATGTCCTATTTTTATGAAGAATACATGATCCAAAAGACCGAAACATTACTATAGTTTCAGTTTTATGGGACATCGACGATTCTTTCCAATGGACCATCCATATAGAAATAATCGTCTATGATTTGATAATACCATAGAGACTGTTGATCCACCTCAGCGTATGTCTAGAACTGATATGCTTAATGAATTGAAATATTTTATTTTCTCATTTTGGAAGGGTCAAATGAAATCATGAAAGAGAAAGAATGTTTTCACTGAAAACTGTTACAATGAAAGGAAGAGGAATATCTTTTTTGATTTACCTTATTAGTCAAAAAAATTGTTACGGCATTGCTTATACGCAATGAACATTGAAAAAAAATATGTGAAATGTTTCTTTCGATACTTCTAAATTTTAATAGAAAGACAAAAGATGATTTATGGTCTCAGCGTGACTTGGTGGATTGGGGAATCAGTCCATAATTACATCCTGTGCATATCAGTGAAAATAAATGACAAGTTCCATGTGCTTCTAATGTGATGAAACCTATGTAAAAAACAAATTATAGAAGTATAATAGACTATTAGAGTTCTTGATGGCTATTCATGAAACATATCTAAATTGGTCAACAGAAGAGATTTGAAGCTAAAATCTTTGAAGACTTATGATTATCACATTCTTCTACAAGTGTTGATTCCAATAGAAATACATAATATTTTTTCCAATAATGTAAGGGTGACTGTTATTTGGTTATGCCATTTGATTAGAGATCTTTGTGATAATAATTTGTCCAATTATTTCTTGTAAAAATATGTTGAAAGATGACACATTAATTTTGTGTGAGTTGGAGAAAATATTTCCTTTCTCATTTTTCACATGCATGCTGCATCTGACTATCCATATTCCCATAGAAATACTTCTCGAAGGAACTATTTATTTTCATTGGATGTATCCAAATAAAAGAAATATATACACATTAATGTCTTATGTCTGAAATAGAAATCATCCCAAAGGTTCTATCACGAATGGTAACTTGTCTCAAGAATGTTTGGATTTCTGCTCAACGTATTTGTCTGATCTTACTACAAGAATGAACCGACCAATGAGAAATGAATAAGAACAGTATGAGAAAATTGGGCTCACTTTTCCATTAATTCCTCAAATAGGAGGAATTCCTGGATCATGTACATTGAAGACATTAATCCTTGAAGAGAAGGATATAGCACATCACATAGTTTTGTTCAAATCTGATTTGTTATATGACTACATCTAGAAACTAAATTGAATATCTATATCCTAAATATATATCTGTTAAACTATGCCTATTTTTATCTATAGGGAACATAAAAAAATGATAAATAGGAACCATCGTTATTTATCTTTGAAAAGGAGGGAGACTTTTCATAGGAAAGAGTTTTATTCTTGTTATTCCAGTGCACCATATAGAAGACCTAAATTTGAAAATGTGGGTTATTTTGGAGTCGTTGAAAAAATAATAATGTTGGATTATTACTCTCATGGACGAGTCACGATGATGAAATGCCCTTGTTTTGATTTGATGATGAGATAAGTCACATTTATTGATGATTATGGATTTCGAGTAATTAATATGACTAACACTCTTGCTACTGAAGAACCATATGTATTGGAATCAATAGATAAACAAGTATTTTATGTCAAAGAGTAACTTTGACCTGAATTTGGTGTCTTAGTTTAAGTAAATCCAAGACATATTTTTGATGATGGTGATGATGGAACTGACACCGTCCTTACTGCCATTGGAACCAATCCATTTATTTCTTTTGATGACTCCAATAACTCAATTTTCAGAGTTGACTATGAACTTGAAGTTGTGGTGGGAAATATATAAAATCATCCATTTATGTTCTCAATTAATTTGGTTTACCTTGAGTTGGATTGTTATAGTTGGTTCTATTGAAATTGATTTAATAATGATTTCAAATATGTTGTATTGGACTTGACCGTTATGTGAATTTTCAATGTTCATGGGTTTAAAATTTTATTTGAATTTCATTTCCTAATTTGGAATTGAACTGTATTTAAACCTATAAAACCAACATCTATAACTTGGTGGGATTTTCAATCCTTCAACTGTGATTTGTATAAAATTTGTATGATTCTAAGACCTCCCTTTAACATTTTACTAGGTAATGATCATGATGGTTTGTATTCTTCTAGAAAAACATGTATTGAAACCTGCATCATCTACCTGAGCTAAAGAAATTTAATTTTTCCTTAATTTTGACAATTGGTTTCCCACTTATAAATATGGTAGAATCAATGTTCCTTTATTTTAATAGACTGATGACACTTAGTAAATAATCATCCTACTAAAAATTAAATTTCATTATTACATCATGTATGATTTATTGACTTCATTATATATTTTTTGATGCTCACCTAAAACAATGGATAGTTAAATTATCCATGAATCCTCATATTACATCTCATTTATTTTGTTTTTTGGGTTAAACATTAGTTATAATTTTCTATTTACATCCATATTTGTTTTCAAATTTAGTAAATGAAACCAATTGATGAGATGTGATGAAAACATATTATGGAAAACAATTGTCGCATGACTGAGCTGAGCATTCCACCACTAGTGCCTACAGTGAGTATTTTATTTCAAATATATTTATTTAAATTATATATAATGTCTTATGATTCATTTTGAATTTTTTTTCAGGATCCATCTATTTGGATACAGTTATTCGATGAGCATCCAAGTAGTGGTCCTAGTACTCGGGGTATTCGTACGGGGGGGGGAGGGGTGGTATGGGAGTTAGATGATCTGGTCGGCATTCCTGATTAGACCCTGCCCCTCCCACTGACATACCATTCATCCCACATTCTGATCCCGGTGTGCCGTTAGGGACACAACAGATATTTAGGCCTCCAATTTTTTCATGACCCATTATTCTGCCCCTCCTCACCCGTCTGTACCATATCTGATGATGATTCCCACTCTCCATCCAATATTTGGCCATCCATCCCTATCATCTTCTTTTACTACTACTTCGATCTATCCAAGCTTTTTTATTCCATATTCTTCAACTCCTACTCCACCATAGTCTGTCCCTACAGAGCATACATTGGGACTCACTCTATATGTATAGGGTGTTCCTTCAGTTTCTGCGGATCCAGCGGCGCCCATTGATCAGACTACCAAAAGTATATTTATACAACCCTAACAAATTGTTACACCATTATTTATTTTCATTATAACATGTATTGGTAAAATATATATTTTTCATTCATAACAGATACATCTACTGATCGAAGGTGCGGGCGGGGGCATACACGCATGAGTGCGGTGTGGAACTGCTGCATGCAGTTGATGGTGGAATACAATAAAGATAGTCATATCATTGAAAAATCCAGACAACAATGTTAGAGTTTTTTGGCGATTATTTCCAAATACACCAATATCATTCCTATCAGCCTGCTCTCATGGAGACAACTTCCAAATGAAGTCAAGGATAAAGCCTGGGCAGAGATATGGGTAAAAAAATTTGTTGCATTTAATGCAATATATTAATTTTTGTAATTATATGAATTAATATGTTGGTGTTAGCTACGGTTTAATTTCCCCGATGGTGAGGGTGTATGGCCAGCACTTTTAAAGGATTTAGGGGATCTTTGGAGAGCACATAAGAATGATTTTTACATTGGCTGGCGTGCTAGAGTGGGTACAGAGTCAGAGGCGGTCCCTGTCATGGATTATTTTTCATTAGAACAGAACCAACAGATCATTACTTGTTGGATTTCTAGCTAATTAATGGTATTAATCAAATTAGAGGTATTTAAATGAAAACTTTTATGTTTTTCCTTAATAATAATTATTGAATTTTATTTTGGATGCATCTAAAAGAAATAAAAACAATTATGCTAAGAAATACATCCACACATTGGGATGTACTACGTTGCCAAATCCTGGGAGACAGCAGGTATGACAATTTATAATCTTTCTTTATGACTTTCACTTTCTATTACATCCCCCATAATTTATTCGATTGAAAAAGTTGTTATATAATTTTAGTTATGAAATTAATGTTTTTTGGTATCTTATTTTTAATTAAGCTTTCCTACATTCAATGTCATTTTAGAGGCATAAATTGAATATAGAAGGATGTGTGACTTGAGAAAATCTATTTTTCTCGAGTGGAAAGAAGAAATATGGAAGTGCAGTTAATGAACCGACTCAGCAGCAGATTGTAAATTTTCCTTTGTAGATTTAAACTTTTAATCTCTATTTTGTAACATAATAATCTCTTTATATTTGTAACAAGTTACATTAGAGGCCCTTGATTCCTAGGAACCTTACAATTTTGGGCCAAACAATCAAATACATAATGTGTTGGGAATTCAGCACCGTGGTCGAGTATGCTACCGACCTGGGAATAGTTTAGTTCTGACGAGGTATTGTCCCTCCTTAGGTACGAGTGGTAGTGCCACCATGTTGCAGCAGGTTAAGGTATATAGGCAAAACAAGCTGAAAAAAGGGCCCCAGGGGCGGCATAATTTTCTGTTATGGCAAACACTGAAATTATAAAACTGATGGAAGCTTTACATCCAACACTTCCACCAAAGGCCAGCACTTCTTGTGATGAATATATTTCATCGATGTGTTCTATATATGTTTCACCAGGTGGCAGTTCTAGTGGTGGTCAAAACGATGGCGAGGAGGAGGCCGAGGCGGATGAAGAGGCGGTGGAGGAGGAGGCCGAGGCGGAAGAGGAGGTCAAGGAGGAGGCTGAGGTGGAGGAGGAGGGAAATGAGGAGGCCGAGGCTGAGTACAAGGGCGAGGAGGAGGGTGGGGACGATGATGGGGATGGAGATGAGGATGAGGGTGAGGGTGAAGATGATGGTGATGCTAGTGATGGTGATAAGGGACATATTGATATGTTACATTTTTGACTGATATTACTGACCTTTGATGTTTATTTATTTTTTGTTCCTGAATATATGTGTTATTATATAGGTCACATTATCATTATTTTTTTATCTATAAATAATAAAACTTGATTTTATGATTTTCTATGAAATACCCCTATTTTAATGAAATTGTAAATTTTTAGTGTAATTTAGAAAATTTGTTGTTTGATTAGAAGTTGATATAATGAAATTATTTTTTAACCTTTAAATAATTTGTTTATAAAATATGTAAATACCATCTCATGAACCCAGGATAACCCCCCCTGGGCAACCCCACACACAACCCCCCAGACAGCCCCCCACCCTCCTCCCTTGACCCCGGACAACCCCCTAGATAGCCCCCAAACCTCCTCCATGGACCCCTGACAGCCCCCTCCTTCCTGGACCCTAGATAGCCCCCAACCTCTTCCATGGACCCCGGAAAACCCCCCAGATATCCCCCCACCCTCCTCCATGGAACTCGGATAGCCCCCCAGACAACCTCCCCACCATCCTTTCTATACCCCAAACAGCCCCCCGAATAGCCCCCCCACCCTCCTCCCTGGACCCCGGATAGCCCACCGAACGACCCCCACCCTTCTTCCTGGACCCTGTAAGGAACCCCACTCCCACCCTCCTCCCTTGACCCTAGATAGAACCCACCCTCCTCCCTGGACCCCGGACAGCCCCCCCCCCCCCCACCCCCCCCCCGCCCACTTCCTCCCTAGACCCCAGACAGCCCCAGACCGTTTCCCCTATACCCTGGACAACCTCTCGGAAATCCCCCCAGATAGCCCCCCCCAGAAATCCCCCCCCTCCTCCCTGGACCCCAGATAGCCCCCCAAACAGCCACCCACCATCCTCCTAGGACCCCGGATAGCCCTCCCCCCTCCTTCCAGGACCCTGGACAGCCCCCTCACCCTCCTCCTTGGACCACAGATAGCCCCCACCCTCATCCCTGGACCCTGGACACCACCCACCCTCCATCCTAGTCCTCGGACATCCCCCCACCCTCGTCCCTGGACCCCGGACATCCCCCCAGAGGCCCCCAGATAGCCCCCCCAAACAGCCCCCCCAGACAGCCTTCCGGACAGCCCCCGGGACAGCCCCACGGATAGTCCCCCCACCATCCTCCCTGGACCTCGGACATCCCCCCAGAAAGCCCCCTGGATATCCCCCCACCCTCCTACCTAGACCCTGGACAACCCCCTCCTTCCTGGACCATGGACAGCCCCACCCTCCTTCTACCATGCATAACCCCCGCCAACATATATCCTCGTCCTCCACTAAGTACCCCACACAACTGTGTATCACCGACATCATCGTACGAATCACTACATCATAATTTCATTGAGCCCAATATATGCTCCCTTCAATATTCACCCTAAATCCCAATCTAACTAACATTCCATTACTATTACTTCAGTACCAAGCACCAACCACCTACCATTATTCAGGAGATAATCACACTCTTAATTCGGCGTCTCGGATCCCAAGGATCGAAGGAGATCTTCCCTTAATATCTCTTTGGAAATTTTTATTGTGTTGATACATTATAACAAGGATACATGGGTCATTTTTGACATGTACAAGTCAACCCCGCCTCAATCCAAGGCACAGTGTGGCCCGTACCACTCAAAGTGTGTCACCTTTATTTGAAGTGGACAACATTTTAAGTGAGAACAACAAATGGAATTTGGAAAACTGACCAAATGTATTAGGATTGTGTTGATACTTTAGAACAAGGATCCATGGGTCATTTTTGACTTGTAAAATTTAACCCCCCTCAATCCGAGGCACGGTGTGGCCGGTACCACTAAAAGTGTCTCACTTTTTTTTTTGAAATGGACAAAATTTTAAGTGAAAACAATAAATGGGATATGGAAAACCGACCAAATGTATTCGAATTGTGTTAATACTTTATAACAACGATCCACGAGAAATTTTTGACGTGTAAAAGTCAACCTTTCCTCAATATGAGGCACAGAGTGGCTGGTATCACTTGTAGTTACTTTCTTTTTCTTAAAATGGACACCCTTTTAAGTAAAAAAAAAACTAGCATACGGAAAACTAAACAAACGTTTTCAGATTGGGTTGATACTTTAGAACCAAGATACATGGGTCATTTTTGACATGTACGAGTCATCCCAACCTCAATATGTGGCACAGTGTGGCCGGTACCACTGAAACTGTCTCACTTTTATTTGAAATGGACAACATTTTAAGTGAAAAAAATAACTGGCATATAGAAAATTAATCAAATGATTTCGGATTTTGTTGATACTTTAGAAAAAATATCCATGGGTCATATGTGATTTGTAAGAGTCAACCCCACCTCAATCCATGGCATGGTGTGTCCGGTGTAACTCAAACTGTCATTCTTTTGTTTGAAATGGAGAAAATTTTAAATAAAAACAACAACTGGTATACGGAAAACCAACTTAAAACATTTGGATTGTGTTGATACATTATCACAAGGATCCATCGATCCTTTTTGACATGTATGAGTCAACCCCGCCTCAATCGGAGGCATGATGTGGTCGGTACCACTCAAAGAGTCTAACATTTAATTGAAATGGACAACATTTTATGTAAAACAAAAAATTGCATATAGAAAAACTACCTAACACATTCATATTGTGTTGATACTTTATAAAAAGGATACATGGGTAATTTTTGATGTGTACAAGTCAACCCATCCTCAATACGAGGCATGGTGTGGCCGGTACCACTCAAAGTGTCTCACATTTATTTGAAATGGACAACATTTTAAGTGGAACAACAACTAGTGTAAAGAAAACTGACCAAACATATTTATATTATGTTGATACATTAGAAAAATTATCCATTGGACATTTTTGACCTGTAATAGTCAACTTCGCCTCAATCCGAGACACGGTATGGCTGGTATCACTCGTAGTGTCTTTCTTTTGTTTGAAATGGACACCCTTTTAAGTAAAAACATCTGGAATATGGAAAATCGACCAAAGGTATTCAGATTGTGTTGATAATTAAAGAAAATAAATTTGTCATTTTTGACGTGTACAAGTCAACCCCCCTCAATATGGGGCATAGTGTGGCTGGTAACACTCAAAGTGTCTCACTTTTATATGAAATAGAAAACATTTTAAGGGAAAACAACAATTGGATTACGAAAAACCAACCAAACGTATTAGAATTGTGTTTATACTTTAGCACAATGATACATGGGTCATTTTTGATGTGTACGAGTCAACCCTTCCTCAATCCAAGGCACGGTGTGACCGGTACCACTCATAGTGTATCACTTTTATATGAAATGGACAAAATTTTAATTGAAAACCGCAACTGGCTTACGAAAAACTGACCAAACGTATTTGGATTGTGTTGATACATTAGCACAATGATCCATGCGACATTTTTTATGTTTAGAAGTCAACCCCACCTCAATACAAGGCACGGTGTGGCCAGTATAACTCATATTGTCTTTCTTTTGTTTTAAATGGACACCATTTTAAGTAAAAACAACTAGCATATTTAAAACTAAACAAACATATTTTTATTGTGTTGATAATTTAGAACAAGGATCCATGGTTCATTTTTGACATGTAAGAGTCAACTCTACCTCAATCCAAGGCACGATGTGGCCAATACCACTCAAAGTGTCTCACTTTTATTTGAAGTGGACAAAACTTTAAGTGAAAACATCAACTGGCTTACAGAAAACTGACCAAACGTATTATGATTGTGTTGATACTTTAGAAAAACAATCCATGGGTCATTTTTGACATTAATGAGTCAAACCTGCCTCAATCCAAGGAACGGTGTGGCCGATACCACTCAAAGTGTCTCACTTTTATTTGAAATGGACAAAAATTTAAGTGAAAACAAAAACTGGCATACGGAAAACCAACCAAATTCTTTAGGATTATATTGATACTTTAAGACAATGATACATGGGTAACATGTGATGTGTAAATGTAAACACCACCTCAATCTAAGGCACAATGTGGCCGGTATCACTCGAAGTGTCATTCTTTTGTTTGAAATGAACAACATTTTAAGTAAAAACAACAACTGGCATACATAAATCTGACCTAATGCATTCAGATTGTGTTGATACTTTATCACAAGGATCCATGGATCATTTATAACGTGTATGAGTCAACCCCACCTTAATACAAGGCATGGTGTGGCCAGTACCACTCAAAGTGTCTAACCTTTATTTGAAATGGATAACATTTTATGTAAAAACAACAACTGGCATACGGAAAACCAACCTAACACATTAAGATTGTGTTAATACTTTAGAATAAGGATCCATGGATCATTTATGACATGTACGAGTCAAAACCACCTCAATCTGTGGCACTGTGTGGTAGGTATCACTCGTAGTTTCCTTCTTTTTTTTTAAATGGACACCCTTTTAAGTAAAAACCACTGCCATACGAAAAACTGACCAAACGTATTTGGATTGTGTTGATAATTTATAACAAGAATCCATGGGACATTTTTTATGTTTGAGAGTCATCCCTGATTCCATTTGAGGCACAGTGTGGCCAATACCACTCAAAGTGTCTCACTTTTATTTGAAATGGACAACATTTTAAGGGAAAACAACAACTAACATACAGAAAACTCACCAAATGTATTCAGATTATGTTGATACTTTAGAACAATGATCTGTGGGTCATTTTTGATGTGTACTAGTCAACCTCACCACAATATGAGGCACGGTGTGGCCGGTACCACTCAAAGTGTCTCACTTTTATTTGAAATGGTCAACATTTTAAGTGAAAAGAATAACTGGCAAACAGAAACCTGACCAAACGCATTAGTATTCTGTTGATACTTTAGGACAATGATCCATGGGTCATTTGTGATGTGTATGAGTCAAAACCACCTTAAATATGAGGCACTGTGTGGCCGGTATCACTTTAAGTGTCTTTCTATTGTTTAAAATGGGTACTCATTTAAGTAAAAACAACTAGCATATAGAAAACCGACCAAACATATTAAGATTCTGTTGATACTTTAGCACAACAATCCATGGGTCATTTGTGATGTGTACGAGTCAACTCCACTTCAATATGAGGAATGGTGTGGCCAGTACCACTCAATGTGTCTCACTTTTATTTTAAATGGACAACATTTTTAAGTGAAAACAACTACTAGAATACGGAAAACAGACCAAATGAATTCAGATTGTCTTGATACTTTAGGAAAAAGATCAATGGGTCATATGTGACGTGTATGAGTCAAACATGTCTCAATATAAGGCATGGTGTGGCCGATATAACTCTAAGTGTCTATGTTTTGTTTAAAATGGACAACATTTAAGTGAAAACAACTCACATACAGAAAACCGACCAAATGTATTCAGATTGTGTTGATACATTGACACAAGAATCCTTGGTACAACATCACACAATCCACTTCTCATGTGAGGAACTCCAACCCCAATTCTAAAACACATGACATTTAATACGCCAAGGACAACTACATTCCCTATGTCACACAAGCTCATTGATACACACCCATTATAATCATCACTAAGTTCAAAGACACTATCCCCAAACCGTGGGACATTATATTTGTGTTTGGTTGAAGTCATTTATCCATTTCCGTATTTTGGGGTTATTAGCTTCTAATTTCTAAATTCAATCATGTATGTGTTATACAAAATGATATTTTTTATGTATTCTTAGTTCTGTATAACAAATATAATTACGTATTCAGTTTTTTATGTATTTAATTCATAATTGATAATTAAATTTTGTATGTATTCAATTAATTATTCAATTATTAATTCAATTCCGGATTATACATGTAATTGTCATCTCAATTCTGAATTGAATTCTAAATCAATTATGTATGTTTATAATTACCTTATGAATTATGTTTTAATTCTGTATGTGTATAGTTGTAGGGTTCATTATGTGTTAAATATATATGAATTAATTGTGTGTGTATATGTATTATAGTAGGTTATTGCCAGTAATTAGAGTTGGGAACACAGAAATGCAGAACGGGGGAACCTAGAAATACAGAAAGGGCAGCCTGCAGTAGGCTGCTTCCATTGCACATCAAATCCTATGCAAATAGTTGTAGACCATTGGCATAGGGCTGTGAATGTGTTTCATACCAATGGTTCTAGTGAACCGTTGGTAAAAACACTTTCCCAATGGTTTAAAAACCATTGGGATAAAGTGAAATGTCTAGCCTTTACCAATGGTTTACACAAACCATTGGTAAAATGCTATACAGAACTATATTCCAATGGTTTGAAACCGTTAGAATAGAAAGTTTACCAATAGTTTTAAATCGTTGGTGAAAAGTTATACCAACAGTTTGACATAACCGTTGGTATAATGGAGATTTCCTAGCATATACCAATTGTTTTCCTGAAACCATTGGAAACTGTGTTTCCCTATGGCTTACTTCCCTACAGTTTCAATAACCATTGTTATACATTATATCAACGTTTACCCATCCTTTACTAATGGTTTGGAACCGTTGGTAAAGGCTTCATTTCTAGTAGTGTTACCTATTTACTGCTACATTTTTCTTATTGCTAGCCATATATATATTCACTGACTATTTCGCACAGCTATTTGGGTGGCTTCCTACTGGGATTCATCTCACACCCTATTTGGGTCATGATTTTGGGCTCAAACAGATTATATTGCCGTAGGTATAGACAAGGGTTAGAGACCTTCTATGTCAGGTACTTGACTGATGTAGAGCTGGGGAGCATGGGACCAAGATGAAGCTAGCAATTTTGTTGGAGTTTATTTGTTTCTATTGTACTTTGGTTTAGTACTGTATTTGAGCATTGTAATTTTTTTTGGCTATTTTCCTAGGCATATGTATCATGCATCATTTATATATGTGCTCCATTTGTTTATTTCTTTTAGTCTTCTGTGGTTTACTTACTTCATGTTATTATAGCTACTACTATTGTTATTTCTTTATTTTGGCTACGTTACTCTTCCAATGAGGGCATATTTTCCCCACTATCACACTCGAGGCCCTCATACTAGTCGGCAGTATCTGCAGTTTTAGTTAATGTGTTTGAGGCCTTGTGACCAACCGAGTACGGGGTATCTCTGGGCAGCACCCGGAACCAGGATGTTACAAAGTGGTATCAGAGGGATTCTTTTATTATGGACTTACTATTTGGAGCCTATAGTTGAGGATAGGATGTAATTGGTACTTGGTAATAAGTTGTGCCCAGGAGTAGCTATCCCGTGTATAGGGAAAATCATATTTACCTCATTTATTGCAATTTTTCTTGTTTTACAGTTATTACTGTTCATTTGATTTCATTACTGGGTGAGTCATAGGTTTTGTGATGTTAAAATTGATAATATTGAGGTTCTATTTTTGTTTCAACCCGATGAGACGAGGGTATACCATCTCATGCATCATATAGTCACTTTCTAAAGATCACATGTCATGCATTGTTGCCATGGAATTTAGGGTTCATTGCTGACTGCATGTTGTTATGAACGATGTGGTGCTATATGTTCATGCTGTTGTGAAAGATTCCTAGATACAATACCTACTATTTTATAGGGTATTTAATTGTGTTAGGTTTCATTTGATTGAATGCCAAACTTTGGTCACTGAGGTGTTATGGGCCCTCATGGATCGTAATTTGGTGGATCATTGAATTGTAATTCTTTGTGTCTGACAAGTATAAGATTCCAATACTTGATTCTCTGAGAGTATCGGCCCTCGTAGATTGGAATTTGGAACATTAATGTTTGTTTTAGAGTTTTTCTAGGTTTCAGAGTCGTTTTTGAGGCGTACTATTCAAAAAAACCCAGAATACATAGCATGTAATGATAAATACACTCCATATATCCTTCTGTTTAGTAGGGGACTATTTTTCTTAAGTACATGTCGTGTACTATATGTATATTCCATGTATTCTCTAATGGTATCACTAGCTGTGTGTGCAAAGACACGAGGTTGGAAAAATCTTTGGTGGAACATGCCGTGTACCAGATGTACATGTCATGTGTTTAGACCATGTTTCCAGCCGTGTGATGAAAGACACAGGTGGACTATGGGTAGTTAGTACACATTGTGTCCAGAGAAAACATGTCGTGTATAGTCAGCCGTGTATCCGGCCGTGTGACTAACAACACAGGTCGGTGAAATCCTTCTAGTACACACCCTGTCTGGCACGAACACGCCGTGTAGTCTAGCTCAAGGAGAACCATGTGGGTTAGTCATGTAGAATAACTCAAGCAGGGGAAAATGATTCAAGTACACACGGTGTCTTGGGAGAACATGCCATGTGTTTGGGTTGTTACATGCCTAGGGTTGGTAGGAGTACACGACTATATATAGGTTTAAAAGAACACGTTGTGTATCTATGTTTTGAAAACATGAATTCATTTTTTCTCATGTTCCCTTCTTGCACTTCTAAGTTTCATTCCATGATAATATTGAGCTAAGGTGTGCTTTTGACTTTATAGAGTCATTCCACCGAGACTTCCTCTTGTTGTATGCTAGTTACGGGGCAGTAACTAGACACGATACATGGAATATCAGCAACTTCCAACAAATCAACCAGTCATGCATGTCTTGGAACTATCCGTTATTCCAAATATAGGTGTCGATGCACAGTTTCGAGAATGCTTCATGTGGTTTATAAAGACCTTACAAGGAGTACCTCATCTAGTACCGTCTATGGCAGATTTGACATTGGTTTTTCAGTAGCATCATCCCACCACTTTCACATGGGATGGAGGACCTCAGGCTGTAGAATCATGGTTAGGGTCCATGCTTTCAATATTAGATCATCTAGATATTCCTCCAGAGAGGAGGGTGAAGCTCACTACGTACATGCTTTGAGATTCCACCAAGATATGGTGGGATGTGATCTCACAGGCGGGACGCCAGCTGGTTATGACTTGGGATGATTTCTAGTGTACCTTCAACAATTACTTGTACCTAGAAACTTTAAGGGCCCATCGAGCGCAAGAGTTTATGAGTCTGGAATAGGGTACTCTTTCCATCATGGAGTACTCTTCTCGCTTCACAGAGCTATAGCGCTTCACACCCTTCTTAGGAGGTGATGAGTTATTCCTGGCGAGGAAGTTTGAGGATGGTCTTAGTAACAACATACAATCTGAATCGAACATCTCCTGGTTGACATCCATCACCTCTATATTCTACCAAGAACTGATCAAAGAGTGTAATCTGATAGATTCTTGAGTTGTGAGCCAGGGAGGATCAGAATCTGGAGTTGGTATCCCTCTTACTGACTGTAGGAAGCACCGTAGGGAACCTACAAGTAGGGATCAGAGGAAGCAGGATACATCTTCTGGTGTCCAGGTGGTGTGATAACAGTGCTGAAAGAGTGTGAATATGAGGAAACATTTCCTGAGAGACCTAGTGGAGTGCTGATCTTGCAGCAAGATGGGACATCTTTAGCGTTTCTATTTGTTCTTCTCACCAGGAGCTGGTGATAAGAGTTCTTCTAAGACTCCTTATTTAGGAGCAACACCACCAGTTTCTCATTAGTTTGGGAAATAGAGTTCTTCCAGCTATTTAGACCGAGGTGGAGGTCATAGCCATGGCAGCCAGTCGGTAAACATTCAGCGACAACAGGATGGATTAGGTTAGGGTGGTCAGGCAGGGTCATAGGGCCACCATGCATACCCGACTTTTCCAATGGAGCAGATCTAGTAGGAGTAAGAACCCAGACTCTCAAATGTTAGAGTCAGTATTATAGTTGCCTCAGTTTTATCTTTTTCACTTTTTGATACATGGGGTTCCCTTATTTTCATATATGTTGTTGTTGTGGAGATCCTTGGGCCTTGTATCGTTACTTTTGGTGATGTCTTGACGCTAGACACTCTGTTGGGGATAATAATGGATAGTGTATGTCAGTGCAAGGAGTTCCCTCTTGAGGTTGGTGGGTGTCACTTCTTATGAGACCAATATGTCTTAGAGATGACAGGCTATGATGTCTACTCGTGATGGACTGGTTGGTTTCCTTCCATGCTGTTGTAGATTTCTATCTTTGTAGGGTGAGTTTCACATCACCAGAGGGTGAATTGTATCTTTAAAAGGGATAATGGATTGTCTATCCAAGAAGAGCAGGACCCGAGCATCATGGGATGGGAGGAGTTTCAAACCAGATTGTTAGACTATATCTAGATGACCAACGTACTTCACAGATGGAATTTTCTCCAGTGGTGGATCATTTTTGGCATGACTTTCCAGAGGACTTTTCAGGTTTGAATCTGGAGTGAGAGGTCAAATTTTCTATTGAGGTTGTGCCTAGAGCAGCACTGGTGTCCATTCCTCCTTATAGGATTGTTACACCAATGTTATAGGAGCTAAAAATTAGCAGGAGGAGTTGAAAAAAAAGGGTTTCATCCAACCCAATACTTCTCCTTGGGGTTTTCCTGTCCTGTTTTCAAATAAGGTGGACGGTACCCTCAGACTTTGTGTGGATTATCGAAATCTAAACCAGTTGATGGTCAAGAAATGATATCCATTTCCGAAGATTGATGATATCTTTGATCAACTTTGAGGATCTCGGGTGTTCTCAAATATTGACATGAGATCTAGTTATCATCAGTTTCACGTTAGACCATCAGATATAACTCTTATAGCCTTTCAGAGCATATATGGTCTATACTAGTATATGGTTATACCGTTCGATCTCACGAACATGCCTACAGTTTTCATGGAACTAATTAACTGAGTATTTCATCCATACTTGGATTATTTAGTGGTGGTCTTCATGGACGATATTTTGGTGTACTCTTACAATCGACCCGACCATTCCACACATCTTTAGATCATTTGAGTACACTAAGAGAGCATCAGTTATATGCTAAGATCTCAAAATGCCACTTTTTGATAAACCTGATTGACTTCTGGGGTCATGTTATCTCAAAGACACGAGTATCAATAGACACATAGAAAGTGAGAGCAGTAGTTTCCTAAGATCATCCAATGAACATCATTGAGGTATGATGTTTTCTAGGGCTGGCTGGTTACTACAAACGTTCTATACATAACTTTTCATCCTTAGTAGCACCACTAACACGCCTCACTAAGGAGGGTGTGAAGTACCTATGGATAGATTCTTGTGAGTCAGACATTCAAGAGATGAAATGAGGTTAACTTCAATGCCAAAACATGTTTTTCCATAGCCGGGCATGAGTTATACTGTCTACTGTGATGCATTAGGTATTGGGCTGGGAGCAATGCTTATGCAGGGAGGAATAATTGTATATGGGTCTTCGCTTTTGAGGACGCATGAGAGGAATTACCCAACACACAATCTCGAGTTGGATACAGTTGTTCATGCTTTACACTGTTGGAGACATTACCTGTTGGGAGAACATTTCGTGGTTTTCACCGACCACCAATGTCTCAAGTACATCTTTACTCAGCGCAATCTGAATATGAGATAGTGAAGGTGGGTTTAGTTCCTTCAATATTTTGACTTTGAGCTTGCCTACATGCATGGGAAAGGCAACATAATGGCTGATGTGCTAAGTATAAGGACTCAAATACATGCAGTTTTGGAGGCTAGTAGTGAGTGGTAGCTTGTGGCTCTATTCTCTGAGATGAATTTGAAGGTGCATGACAGACAGGGACATACGTTTCTTTCTTCTGTAGTTGTAACCTCTACTCTACTTGAGTGAGTGCGAATGAGGTAGCTATCAGATGTTGAAGGGCTAGTCCAATGGGAGAGTGTGTTGGAGAGGAAGCTATTCTTGGATGGACAATATGTGAGGATGTGATCTTTCGGTTTCATGGGCACATATGGGTGTCATCAGACATATGAGAGGAGTTGATTCTGAACTTTCATTCCTCATTTTGGGTAGTTCATCCTAGGGTCTCCAAGATATATCGATATCTACACCGTTAGTATTGGTGGAGAGGTATGAAGAGATATGTTGCTGGGGTTTTCATGAGGTGTTCCACCAGTCAGAAGGTGATGGAGGAGCATCAGTGACTAGTATGGCTTTAATTGCAGTTACCCATTCCTAAGTGGAAGTGGAATGATGTCACGATGGATATCATGATAGTTTTTCTGAGTTCGCCTTGAGGGAATGATGCAGTATGGGTTGTTATTGAAAGAATCATGAAGGTTTCTCACTTCTTCCCAATCAAGGAGACCTTCAGTGTTGATGAGATGTGAAGGTTTTACATCTAGGATATTGTACATTTACATGGGGTTACACACTCCATTTTTGTAGATAGGGATGCTTTTTTTACTTCTCGGGTCTGGCAGGGACTACATAGTGCTTCGGGTACACAGGTACTTCTGAATACAACTTACCATCCTCATATATATGGCAAGTTCGAGTGTATGATTCACGTGTTAAAGGGCATGCTTCGAGCATGTTTCCTATACTTCAGAGGTTCATTGGAGATTAATGTACCTATTGTGTAGTTATCCTATAATAATAGTTTTCAAGAAACTATTTATATGGAACCCTATGTTTCTTTGTACGGTAGGCCATTCCGATCACCCCTATGTTGGATGGAATCAAGAGAGGCAGCTATGTTGGGAACTCGTCTTGTCCATGAGACCATAGAGAAGATAGAGTTGATTAAGAAGAGGATGGATACTGCACAGTCAAAACAGAAGTCTTATGTTGATCGACGGAGATGTCCTCTAGAGTTCGAGGTCAGATATCATGTTTTTCTGTGTGTAACCTCGAGGATGGGACACCGGAGGATTAGGAGACATAGAAATCTTTCACTGAGATACGTTAGGTTTTTTGAGGTTTTGGAAAGGGTCGGGACAGTTTCCTATCAGTTGAAGTTACCTCAGAGGTACCACTCTATAGACAAAATCGTTTATGTTTCTCAGATAAAATGCTACTTCTCAGAACTATCTCTTGTTTTTCAAACTGAGGAGGTTGAGCTGGAGGTGGGAGCATCATTCTAGGAGAATCCTATCCAGATTGTTGATCATAATGTGAAGGTTATTTGTGGACAATATATTCCTTTAGTATGAGTGCTATGGCAGCATGGGAGAGTACACGATGAGACATGGGAGAGGGAGGCCGATGCATGATCACTATGGCCAGAGCTGTTCATAGATTATTCTTCTATGCCACCTTGCTATCGAAATTTGGGGAGTAATTTCATATGGAGGAGAAGTTTTTAAGAATTCAGACCTTCATTTTAGCTATGTGTTTTTATTTTCTGTTTTTTTAGAAAAAAGAGGAGAATCTGGAAATTTTAGGAGTACATGCCATGTACATTGAATTATATGTCCTGTACCTAGTTTCCACTGGTGACCATGTACTGGTTGTTTAACAGCCGAGTACATGGACGTGTGGGGTGACCTGGAGACCACCTAAAGAGGAGCCTAGTTAAGGAAATTACACGATGTGTACTTTTAATGAAAACACCATGTACTTTTCTTTTAAATTGTTATGTCGGGCCTGGGTCGCGTCTAATCGACCGAAACCACTTATTATATGTCTATCTCATCCAGGAGCATCGTATACTGACGAATCTTCTATGGGCCTCCAAATCACTGTCTGTTCTCTGAATCTAACTCTGTTGGTTTCTTTGGAATCACATTGGGGAGTTCTTCTTTCCACTATAGACTCATCACTTGATTGCTCCTCTCTCGTGAGATATCCTTGGTTAATTTTTTTGAATTTTTGTAGATCTATGTCATTCTAGGTCGATTCAAGGGCCTACACTGGGGCATATTGATTGTACAACGTCGAGGTTGGTGGTATGTTCCTTTCCATTATTAGTCTTTGAATTTTATGTGCAAAACTTCCCAGTACCCTAGAACGGGGTATTGCATGTTTACTAATTTTAGCCCTGATAATGCCTGATTTTCCTCATGTGCCTGAGTAGAGGTTGTTTGATTGTGAATAGTGTTATTTTCCATTCTATGGATGAGTTTCCCAAGTTTTTTTTTTGATATTGACAATTTGTTCTATCTTTGATGGTTAGACTGCTTAGTTTTCCATGCCTAGTGTTGTTAGGATAGAGTGATATTATCTGATGCTGTTATATGATTGTAGCTATTTATCCAAGTAGTTCATGAAAGCAGTTAGCCAAGTAGTTCTTAAGATTTTCTTTGGCTGTTGAATATCATTGTGCATGATTGTCTTACACAGGGCTGTTGGAACCTAGTTTAGTAGACCATAGGGAGAATGGATACTGAGGGCTTCTCCAGAGTGTCTGTTTACTTTAACATTGTGAGACCATAGGGGGTGGACGTGAGTAAAACCTCAGGGTTTCTGTAGTTCCATATAGTTAGAAAATAGGGGTAATTGGATATTGAGTGATTCCATAGAGGGTTTGTAGTTTACCGATACGAGACCACATAGGGAATTGACGGTGAATTCTTTCTCAGAGAGTCTTTGCTAAAGTTGAACCTGAGGGGTTAGACTATGAGTACTTCCCAGAGGGTTGCTTGTGTTTGATTGGTTGAACCAGAGGATATAAGCTATTATTAATTCTCATAGGGTTACCTGTATTTGATTATCTACTTACGTGATATATGAAATTGAATGCAATTGAATCTGTATGATTGTTTATGTTGATTACTTCCTTGTTTACTGCTACATTTTTCTTATTTCCTGCCATATATAATCACTGACAATTATGCATAGATATTTTGGTGGTTGATTACTGGGATTCATCTCACACCCTATTTGGGTCATGATTTTAGTCCCAAAAAGATTATATTGACGCAGTTATAGACAAGGGAAAGAGCCCTTTTACGTCAGGTACTTGACTGATGTGGAACTACAGAGAATGGGACCAAGCTGAGGCTTGCGATTCTATTGGAGTTTATTTGTTTCCATTTTACATTGGTTTAGTACTGTATTCCCACATTTTTAATTGTTTGGCTTCTTTCCTATACATATTTATCATGAATCATTTATATATGTGTTGCAGTTGTTTATTTATTTCAGTCTTCTTCTATTTACTTACTGCATGTTTTTGCATCTTCTACTATTGTTATCTATTTATTTCCACTACTTTACTCTACCAATGAGGGAATAGTTTCCCCACTATCACACCCAAGGCCCTTGATGGTAGTCGGATGTCTCTAGAGTTTAGGGAAATACGCTTGAGGGCATGTGACCAACTGGGTACGGGGCACCTCTTTGCAGCTCCCAGAACTGGGATGTTACACATATATCCATATCAACCAAATTCATCTATAAAGGTAATAAAAAACCTAAAACCTTCACATTATTAAGTACTCAATGGTCCACATGCATAACTATTTATAAGATCAATTGTTTAACTGACCTTTTCTCCTTTTTCTTAAAAACTTTATTTGTTTATTTTTCCAAATAAATATTATTTTTAACTTTCAAATGATTTACAATAAAATGGTTCCTATAATCCATCATTATGGATTCATTGGATGTGTTTCTAATTTAGATATCCAAGTCGATAATTACAAAGTCATATGGAATTAGAATCATCATAAACCTTATTATTCTAAACATTTTATATAGGATTATCTATGTCTAGAATACATAAACCGTTTATCATATTCTCAATAACATAAAACATCTCATTCAAATATATATAAAAACTCATGTTATTAATAGATAATGGGAATCCTTTTTTTCCAAAAACAAAATACATAAATCAAAATTATTTTATAAAAGGAACAAAATAGTAGTTTCTCAAGGACTAATCCATTGAGTAGACTTAGATCATAAGGAACAACTTCTAATACAGTTACTCTTGATACATTAACAACATAGAGATATACATATACTTTAATTAGTTCCCTTATATCTCTGAGATTGTTTTTAACAAAAAAATGTGTGATGAATATAAAGTATTTAATACCCATGAGTCATATTTGTTGAAATTGAATTCTATTACATTAACATTGAAATTCTCATAAGGATCCACTTTGATAATGCTTCCAAACCTTAGTTACTGATCTCTAATTGTACCATAGGAAATACATTTTGGGGAACTCAATATGTTTATCCTGGAGTAAGAAATTACTTATAACAAATTCATATTCATATGTGAGTATCATTTATTGTATATTTTCATCAAGGAATTTTAATTAAGTTACTCCCACAAAAAATTATGAACCTATACATTATATTTTTTTGTTCATCTCATCACGTAGTTATTTTGTTAAGGAAATATCCCAACCAAAATGATTATGATTCTTGTATATTTGAGTAGAAAAATATATTTCTGGATCAATCATTTAGAAAAACTCAACATCGTTCCTCTGGTATCATAACTCTTAATGTTTTCCATTTAATCTTCACACAAATTGAATATTGAGAAGATACTAAAAAAATACTATATAGGGGAAAAACGATTTGAAAGAAACTAACTAAGGATGATCCAAATTTTCCTATTTATTTCTTGAATTACACAATATAATCCATAGAATCCCTGATTTTTTAGAACTTACCCTATTGGATGGTATAGTTTTAGGAAATTTCCATATTAGAATGAATCACAAACTTATTATTTGCGGGGGTTTCCTTTAAAAACTTATCTTCAGTTTAACATAAATAAAATGCCTCTTAAACCCTTTGAATTTCATGAAAACATAAATTTTATCTTTTCTGATTTGTAATACCCTTATATTTTATTTATTTATTTTTGAAATAAATGTAATTTCTTTGATGTCTTTCATTACACACAACACTGAGTTTTAACAAATCCTGAAAACATGACCACTATAACCAAGACATTAAATTTGGTAGTATAAAATATAATAAAAAAAATTGAAAATAAGATAAAAAGGTTTTATAAAAAAATATATTTATATATAAGTTCTTATTTTTTATTAAAGTCTTTATATGTTTTAAAAATACATTTTTCTCAAAAAAAGTTTTTTTTTTGTGAAAAATAGTCTAATTTATTTTTGAAACTAATAGAAATTTTATTTGAAAAATTAACTATATTTTTGGAATCAAAATATTAAAATATTCTTAGGATTAATTTTTTACAATTTTATAATAAGATTAATTTTTTGGTGAATAGTAAAAATCCGATTTTTATTAAAAACTGCATTTTCATTTATAGAATTTACAAATTTCCCTCTTATTTAAAAATATTTAAAATTGAAAATTAGTTCAATTAAATATTTTATAATAAATCCTAGATCATTGTGAAAAAATTCATTTTTAATTATGATATTAAAACTTTCTATACTTATTAACATTTTCTCTTTGAAAAGTTGTTCTTATCCCGACTGTGGGTTTTGTTTTAAATTATTTTTTTCACTTTCTTAAATAGAATTTGGAAAAATAGATTTCATATTTTGAATTATTATTTTTAATATTATATAATAAGGTAAAATTTCTTTTTGGTTAAAATAAATAGTAAAAATAGTAACAATTAATTACGACAGTTAAGGTTAAAACTTGTTTACCCAGGGGTTAAACCAGAAGGATAAGAGTTTAAATGACTTAAAAACAAGTCCAATTCTTATTTAATGGAAATATATAGAACCATACAATGTTTTAATATATTTTTATGTTATTGTGGGACCCCTTTCCATGAAATTGAGCAATATAATAATTTAAGTAAATAAAATGAGAAAATGTCAGCCTCTTGATTTTAGAATTAAATTATGTGTTCACATATAGAAAAATGAATATGTGAACAAATATTGGTGGTAATTTTGATCATAATGAAGTTAATTTCACTAGGGTAATTATTTTTAATTTTTAGTAATTATTTTATTACAATAAATTCTTAATCAACACCAATGAAGTAATTATTTAATAAATAGAAAAATAAAATAAATGATACTAAAAATATAAAAAGTAATATAAATTCAATATATTAATGTATTAAAAGATTTTTATGAATATTATAGAATATATAGGTTTCAATATAAAATATTCTAGTTATACCTTTTTTTTAATGTTTTTTAAGTCAAATTACATGAATAGTTTTAAGATTAACATTAATGTTATTTTATAATAAATAATATTTTATTAAATGTTTTAAAATTCCTAAAAATCCTATCCTTTTCCAATTTATTGGTATATATTTAAAAATATCATCCAAAGTACATTCATGGACCAATTTACCTTTTATAATAATAATATTGACCCCTTATTAGTAAAAACATTGTTACCATGGAAAAGGGTATAACATAGTTTAACATTTTACATGTGTTTGTGTAAAAATTAAATTTACACACAAATATGATTTTTTTATATATTAGATTTACTATTTAAATCTATTGGGTAAAAATTATTTAATTATTTTCTTGTATTTATATTCTTTAATGATAAATTACCTACGTAAAAATACTAGTTACTGTACAAAAAACAAAAATTTTAAATGTATGGAATATTCAAAGTTATGGAAAAAATATTTAAATTTTTTTTTATTTTGTGTGGTGGAGGTATTTAAATAATATATCAACCATCGAATCTAGTATTTATAAATTTTTAGGTTTTTGGGTTGGGAGTGACTCCCCATTATTTTATTGATTTTGTATTTACAAAAATGAAACTCCTCCTAAATTATAAAAGGTCACTAACCTGACCATCATTGAGGTCAGTCAAATTTTAATTATTTAAATTCCTACTAACTACTATATACGTGGCAAGCAGGTTCAAACCCACAGATAAGGCAATTTTGACCAAAACCATTCTAAAACGTTTCAAAAGACCCCACTATTGTCAGTAATGGAATAGATTTCCTTTTTTTTATTTTTTATATTAATTTAATGTATTTCATAAAGAAGTAATGTTACAACACTTTTTTTTGTTCTGAACAATCCTGAAAGAGGAAACAAACTGGAAAGAAGTAACAGAGATATTAAATGGTGATAAACGAACAAGATGTCTTGGGAAAAATATTATTCTACTGGTTGTAAAGTATTCTTGTTCACTAAAAATTGATGCAATATTCCACTGTAGAAAAGAATGACTCAATAACCTCACCAGGAGTAAGGTAATAATTATTGTTTGATCTTGGAGTTCGCCACTCCAATATTGACAACATAGAAAATTTTTATTTTAAAATGGCAATATAACGAACTCACCATAAGTTCGGATGTTTTCGAAATTTATAATCATTTGAAAGATATATCCAAGTTCAATCTCTCTGAATGATTGTAGAATTTAAAGAAATTATGTGATAGTGGTATGATGTAGTTGGATGTATTCAGTACTAATCTCACTGACCAATTTTAAAAACAATGATTTGATAAAGTGAAAGGAAGTAAAGATACAAGTAGAATTTGGTAAAACCTCGAACTTGAAGGTTTAGCTAAATATCTTGATCTTTATCACATAAAATGAAAACATACAATTATATTAAAAGATATTGAAAAGGAAATAAAAGATATGAATCCCCAAAAAAATAAGGTACTACGTTATCTTCCCCTAAGATCTCTGGGAAATGGCTATCTTGAAACTCCTCTAGCTGCTGCTAGGTTCTATTTTTTTCTATCGTAAGTCTCGTGAGTGAATGATTGAATTTCTCCTCCAATAATTCTTCCTGCTCTGCTTCTATATCCTACTATCATAAATTTCACATCACCACAGTTTTCCACCAATTTAATGTTTCCCTCACTTCTGCACTATATACGTGTGTTTTTTTCATGAACGGCACATCGCACTACCTCTTCCCTTGTAACTAACTCTCGGTGAGTTTGTTGTTCAAACTTGGACGAGATTACATTTCTCGTACGAACCTAAAAAATATAGAACATAAATAAAAAGTTCGAAAAATGATAATAAGTAATAAAATTATTAGTTTAATTTCTATTTTGAATATAATTAAATATTTTAATTAATCAATCTATTTATTTAAATGTTTATATTTAGTTATTTATTAATGTTTATAACTTAATTATTATGTTTTTAATTTAATAATTATTTATATTTTTAACATTATTAGAAATTTTTTATTATATATACTAATTTATATTATTGTTTATATAATTAATCTGATTATATTATATTATTTATTACTTTTAGAACTATAATTATAATTAATTAAATAGTTAAATTAAATTTAATTACATTAATTAATTTTTATAAGTTAACATTACTTAAATTTTATATATAATTTATCCTATTATCTGTTTTTATAACTTTATTTTATTTTATGATTAATTATTTTTTCATTTAAATTATAATTATAATTAATTTATTATTGTTATGATTTATTATTATTATTATTAATTAGGTTAATCCCCCCCAATCATAGTGCAATATGATAAAAGGGGAGGGGGTTCTTCGATCTTGCTCTAGGGAAGGAGCTCCTGCTTGGAATGGCGTCAGGAAACCAAGTGGTCAGGAAGTGGCTCTCTATCGTAAGGAGGTATCTCAGCTCAGTGGTTGATCATAGTGACAAGATTCAGCACGATGATGGTTTTGTTGCTCCTTCTTCAGCATCTTGTCATAATCTCAGGCGGCCTATTCATCACTCAGTGAATCTCCGCGGCGGCAAAACCTCCCTGGTTGGATAGTTTCTCTTATCTAGTTCAGTGACATAGGGTTCAGTTGGTGTTCAATTTCTGCAATAGAATAACCTCCGTCTTAGAATAAGAAGAAGGTTGTTTTCCTAATTTCTGATCAGGCACAGGTTGTCTTCAACACTAGCAAACTGAATTTCAAGTTTCAGATACGGTGATTTTGGTTCCGATTTGAGTTTGTAAATGTGTTTCCTCATTTGTGTTTTCTGTGATTGTGAACTGATGGGAAGAAACACTAGTGTCTATGAATGTGTGGTTTCAGTGGAAGCGAGAATAGTGGAAGAAGACACGGTGTGTGAGGAAACAGTGGAACAACAGCTGGATGGCACCGTGAAGGGGAGGAGTGAAATAGTGCGACATGAAAACAATGTCAAGGTAGATGCAGTTCGTGAGGTTTCAGTGCCACACTGGAATGATGAAAATGGTACCAAGGGGTTGGTGGCGGTGCCATGGATTATGGGGGGAGTATGAAATGGTTTGAGAAATTTGTTGTGGCACCGTGAAGGCAGAAGATTGTGGTGATTTTGGCACCATAATAGGATTACGATTGAAGGAGGTTAGAGTGGAACTGGTTTGAAAGGGATACAGTGAGATAGTGTATGAGAATTGATGGTGTCACCATGACATGAGGTGAGACCCTGAGGTGAGGATGGTGCCAAAGTGAGAGAAACGGTGTGAGGAGTTTGTTTTGCCACTGTTATACTACAAAACAAACAAAAATTAAAAACAAACTAAAACCAAAATAAAATCTAAATAACAAAAAAATCAACTATAAATATTTATACTTAATGACTAAAGTGAATTTATGAAATAATTAAAACTAAACTTAATTTATTTAAAGTTTCAAAATAAAATAATTAAATTAAAATTAAATATAATCTCAAAATTAATAAGCCACAAAATTATTAAAAATTAATAAAAAACGTAAACTAAACATCTATATAACAAAGTTAAATTATTTAAAATAACTATAAAAACAAATTAAATTTATTAACGTTGACAATTATTTTATTTTTAAACAATTAAGTTGATAAATAAAATAAAATTAATAATATTTAGTAAATGAAGTGAGTATATAATCTTAAATTTATAGTTAATTAATTTTTAAAATACATCTAAAAATTATGTTATTTTAAATTAATTAATATTTAATACATTAAAAGTTAAATTAAAAACGAAGTAATTTAAATGTATTTAAGGAGATTAATTAATTAATTAATAAAAAGTAAAATTATTAAATATGAAAGCTAAGACACTAAACTAAATAATAAATTGTAAAAACATAAAAAAAAGTAAACTATAAATTAACTACTTTAAAGCTTAAAATAAATGAATTATTATATAAAATTATTACTTGATAAATTGATTTATAAAAATAAAAAAGTGTTAATATATAGTAAAAAGTGCACAAATCATTAATTAAAATCAATAAAAATTAATTAAAAATATGTAAAAAAACTATTTAAAATAAATCCACATCAGATTCTCCCACACTTAAGAATTATTTTTCATTAAACAATCTCATGCTTTATTATTCTTGAGAAACAGAAATATGTTTTATGAATCAGTTCAATATGTAACATTCCCAGAAATTAAGAAGCCTAGGACAATGAAACTGTCAAAAGGCATTTAGTGTATGAATTGTTAAAATGAAACCTTTCCAATAACATATATTCAAAGGGTAATTAAGAAAGAAAAGAATCATCAATCAATGAAGATGTTCTACCTCATATGTGACATTACATAGTGACTCATCTCAATTAAAATATAATATCTAAATCCTAGAGTGAAAACAAGTTAAATTTATGTGGAATTAAGAGCTTAAACAATGGAACATTGTACTTTGACTCACTCTTAGGGTCCAAAAATAAATAATTTTTTTGAATAACATTACTGACAAAACCTAAATTATTCCCATATAAATAATTTTTCCTCTTATTCATCTAGAGTTCATCATTCCCCTCACCTTAATGAACTTTTTTTTGACACTAAACAATTTATTTTAGTTTTCCCAAGCCATGTATAATGTGATAAGCACTTTTCATTTGCACTTATTCACTACGTATAGATGGCTTATGGTAAAAAAAATACACCTAATATCTTGGGTCTCAGAGATTCACTATGGGATTCAAGATACCCAAATTACTCCAGTTTCAAATGATTTTTATAAAAACCATTTACATTGTCCCTTTATGGTTATTAATTTAATAAATAATAATAATGTGTGCCCCCTAGGATCAATTCAAACATCCAGTTCCAAGGTTTATGATCATAATTCCACTAATAGGTTACCCATATCACTCCCAAAAGTAGTTCCTAAACCAAATTTACATTTAATCACTAAAAAAGTCTACTCAGCAATCATCCACCCACATTATCTTATGTTTCACAATAGATCTTAACTACTAATGAGGCATCATTCAAAGAAAAGTCCCAATTTAATACAGTGTAAAACCTAAAATTATGAAATAATTTTGAATTTTGTTAACCATTTAGCCATTTTTGGGAAAAATATTTTAGTGGAAGTGGGAATTGATGGGATCACATCAATGCACAGTTCAACATAGTCAAGAATTGACCCCCTCCCCCACACTTAAAACCTATCTTTGTCCCCAAAGTTGGATATAAAAGTGGATAAGAACAATTAAACATTAAAAGTTCAAAAAAGTTTTTGTATTTCATTATATTTTCGACATTTATAAAGGGTCTCTTTGAATTTCAAAAATATTGTTTTCGATAGTGAATAACTTAACAGTAGGTTCATTAGCAAGAACATCCATTAAAATTAAATCTAGTGACATAGATTTTCCAGAAAATTAAATTATTTGTATAAATATAGTAAGTTAAAAGTATATTGGGTGTAGCAATTTGAGAAAGTATGATTCAAATGAATGTTCAATATAGCAGAAACATGCATGCTAAACACCCTACAAACAAATCTTTTTCAATGAAAAACACACAACCAGCAAGCTTATACCCCAAAAATTAGTTCAAAGTAATGGAATGATTTTAAAAACATTGAAATTCAATTATTTTAGTAAAGAGGAACAAATAGAATTATTTTATTCAACTAAGTGACATGCAACCAAAACATTAAGTATGCAAGACATGCATCAGATTTTCTAGCAAACCTGTACCAGAATTTATTTTACAATCCTAATTTTTAAGGTAATAGTCACTATCTCACCGATAGTAATTACTATGATTTGCTGTAAATTTTATTAAAGTGAAAAAGTAAATGAAAAATGAAAGAAAATTAATGAATAGAATACTTCCCTGAATAAATGTTTATCCTTAATGATTCAGCAAGGGAATCCCACTCCTTCAAAAAATAACCCCAACATCTCTATAACCTTGAAAAGGAACCAGGAGACCAAGAAAAAGTATTAAAAAAAGATTCCAAAAAATAGAGCATAGAAGAAGCACATTATTCCAGGGTAAAAATGAAACAAAGTAAAGTAAAAAAAAGAACCATGGGTTTCCTCCCATACAGCGATAAGTTTTAATGTCTTCAATGAGACTTTTTTCAATATTAATTCTGAAGCACTGTTAAGGAAGCAAAGCCCTTCTGTTGTCCCTCAAAATAATGTTTCACTCTCTTCCCATTAATCCACATGGGTTTTTTCTCTTCACCTACAATTTCAATAGCTCCATTCTTAAGAACTCTTACAATATTAAACACTCCAAACCTCTTGGACTTCAGTTTTCTAGGGAAGATTTTGAATCTAGAATTCGAAAAAGGACCATCTATCCAGGTTTGAATTCTTTTTCTTGAATGATAAAATCAAGAAATATTTTAGTCCTCTCTTTGTAAATTCATGAATTATCTTAAATCTCTCTTTTTATCTCATCTGACTCACTCACATAAAGTAATATTCTCTAAAAAATACTCTTAAGATCAAAATCCATATCCTTAACTGTGAAATATGACTTGTCTTGCTACTCCACAGGTAAATGATAGCATTTTCTAAACAATAACTTATATAGAGGCATACCTATTAGGGTATTGGAAGCAATTCAATATGCCCCAAAAGATTAATCCATTTGAAAAGACCCGTGTTTCCTAGAGGTTGACATAGTTTTCTTTAGTATTTGTATTGTTTATCTATTTGATATTTCTACTTTCCCACCTGACTATTTATGGTAAGGAGTTCCAGTTTTATGAGCACAACCATATTTTCCCATTAAAGCTTTAAACTTTCAATTATTAAAATGTGTCCCTTTATTAGTAATAAAGCCTTTGGGAGCTCCCAATCTTGAAAACATTTTATTTTTAACAAATTTTATTATAGAGTTGATTTGATTTTTGGGTAGTGCCACTGCCCGAACCCACTTGGAAACATACTCTACAATAATAAGAATATACCTATTCCCATGAGATGATGGAAATGGATCCACGAAATATAAAACCTAGACATAAAAATTTTCAACTTCTAGAATTCTTATTTGGGTAACTCCTACTTCCTACCTATATTGCCTAATCTCTGACACTTGTCACAGCCAACCACATAGCTCCTAACATCCTTAAAAAGTGTAGGCCAATGGAAACCTGATTATAAGTCTTTTTGAGAAGTTCTTTCTCCACCATGGTGACCTCCTCATGGTGAGGAGTGCCAAATCGCTATGATAGAAAGAATTTATTCTTCAGGAGAACACCTCCTCATAATACCATTATCACATCTCTTAAATAGTAGAGAGTCATCCCAAAGGTAGTATTTAAGTCTAGAAATTAATTTCATCCTTGGTTATTGGACATATTTTAAAGAAAGACTCATGCGGCAAAGAAGTTATAAAAATCTACATACCAAGCAGATTGCCTAATAGAAACAGTGAACAATTTTTCATCAGGAAAAGAAGAGTTTATTTCCCTACGATCATCAAATTGAGTATGAGGAATCCTAGAAAGATAGTCAGCAACTAGATTCTTTTCTCCCTGCTTATACCTAATCTCTAAATCAAATTATTGTAGCAAAAAAATATATCTAATCAGCCTAGGTTTTGTTTCTTTCTTAGACAACAAATACTTCAAAGCAGAGTGGTCCATGGAAATGTTGAATTTTGAACCTAATAAATACTATATAAACTTCTCGAGATAAAAAACAACAACTAGTAATTCTTTCTTAGTATTTGTATAAATCTATTGGGCTTCATCTAAAAGTTTACTTGCATAATATACCACATGCAGTTTCCTATCATTCCTCTATCTAAGGACAACACCTACAACCATGTCACTAGAATCACACATAAGTTAAAAACGTAGTTTCCAATCCAGTTCAATGATGATGGGTTATGTAGTGAGTTTCTCTTTAAGCAGATTAAATGATTTCAAAATATTTTAATCAAAATTAAAAGGTGAATCCTTAATAAGAAATGAACACAAGGGATTAGTTATTTTGGAAAAGTATTTTATAAACCATTAGTAGAAACAAAGATGACCCATAAAACTACTAATACATTTAACATTTCTAGGAGGTGGAAATTTTTAAATGGCTTCTATATTAGTAGTATCAGCTTCTAGACCTCTCTTAGACACCTTATGACCAAGAAATATACCTTATGTGACCATGAGTTGACACTTATCCCAATTGATAACAAGGTTTGTTTCAATTCATATTTTCAAGACTATCTCAAGATTTCCAAGGCTTGTATCAAAAGTGCTACCCACAATGGAGAAATAAACCATGAAAACCTCAATGATTCTTTCAATAATGTTTGAAAAAATAACCATAATACACCTTTTCAAAGGTGGCTAGAGTTCTACACAACCTAAAGGGCATCCACCTATAATCAAATGTCCCAAAGTGGCATGTGAAAGTGGTCTTTTTACTAAAACTCTAGAGCAACAGGAATATGGTGGTAACCAGAATACCCATCCATGAAACATAAAAAACTATTTCCAACAAGCCTCTCAAGAATTTGATCCAAGAAGGTCATTGGAAAATGGTCCTTCCTAGTGGATGCATTCAGCTTCCTATAATCGATATAGTCTCTCTATTTTTTTGGCTTTTTTTAACGTGGATTTCTTCACTTTTTTCATTTTTAACTATAGTGAATCCTCACTTATCAGGGAAAACCTGTACCAGGATTACCGAAGAACTATCCAAGATGGGATATATGATTCCAGTGTCTAGAAACATAATCAATTCCTCTCTTAAAACATCTTTCATGTTTGGGTTCAACCTTCTTTGATACTCTACCCTAGGCTTATGGTTAGGCTCTATAGGTATTTTATGCATGCAGAATGAGGGAAAAATATACTTTATATTAGATATGGTCTAGCCTATGGTAGATTTAAACATTTTAAACACACTAAACAATCTTTCTTATTACTTTTCATTAAGTTCAGCAGAAATTATGACATGAAAAGAAGAATTATCTCCCAAAAATGAGTATTTCAAATGAGTAGGGTTTGGTTTTAGTTTAAGAGTGGGTAGTTATACACTCAAAGGAAGACTCTTGGGCTTATAAGGTCCAATATTTTCAACATATTTCTTATAAGGATTATTAAATGATGAATGATTTTTAATTTCAAACTCAGATTCAGAATTAACAGTGCTTCTTTCCAAATTGGGAAACACACTGTCCAGATTTTCAAAATCAGAATTCAATGGGTTAATCAAAGAAAGAATCATCAAGTTTTCTCTAAATTTATCCCTTAAAATAATAAACGTGTTTAGAAAGTTTGGTGTTAATAGAAACACCCTCAAATTCACTAAAAATATTCTATGTTCAAAAATAGAGGACTCTTCTATAGTAGAAACTGGATAGTTGTCTAGTTCAGGGAAATTTTAATGATTCAGTTTTTGAGCATAATTTTAATCTTTTTAAACATATAAGTGATGATTTTCAACTTCCAAAATATTTTATTCAAAAAATAATTTATTTTTATATTCTTCAATGTTTTTAGTTTAATTTTCATCCTTTAGGGATATAATTTCATTATGAATGAGTTGTACACTTGATTCTAGTTTTCAATGATGTTCAAATCTTGACTCAGAAACCAATTCATATAATTCCCTTAATGGAAAAAAGGAAAATACTCTCATTATTAGGTCATTATTTGTGAGTCCTAGAAGAGGTAATTACTGCACAGTGTTATATAATTTTCTATTGAAGGAAAGAGAGTCCTCATTAGAAATTCCATTAAAAGTAGGCAACAGTGGGACGCATGACCGTTTAAGTTCATAGATTTGGGATTTATGAGATAAAATAATGGAAGATGAATTTATTAAAACTTGATCAAGTTAAAACTCCCTTATCCTAGGCCATACCACTTCATTTAAGAGTTCTTGTTGATGATTTTGAAATTCATTAGGTGCTGTAACTCTCTCATCAAGATTCTGCATTTCCAATTTGATTTTATTTCTTAGTGTAGTTAAGTGTTTATATATTTCAAGGTTCAGGGGATATAATCTATCAGATGAAGACATCTTGTTTATGAAATAAGTTATAAAAAGTGAAATTCATAACAAACAACCACATTAGTACAGTAAAACACAGAAGTTGATAGAATTGAATTTTTAAATAGTTTTCAAAATTTGGATTTTTTTATTTTTTTAGAAATGAAATGGCTTGTGCCTTCCCTAAAAATTACACCAAAAACATGACCTGACCATATTTGAAGTCGGTCAATGTTTAATTATCTATATTCCTACTAACTACTGTTTATGTGGAAATTAGGGTCGAACCCACAGAGAAGGTGATTTTGACCAAAACTTTTCAAAATTCCCCACTATTGTTAGCAGTGGAGTAGATTTCATATTTTTTTTGGTTTTTAATAAATCAGTAAAGTAACTACGATTTTTTTTGGTTTTTTTCTAAACTATAATGAAATAAGAAACAATATGATAGGAAGTAACAGATATATTAAATGCTAATAAATGAAAAAGATATCTAGGTAAAAACATTATTCTACTAGTTGTAAAGTATTCTTGTTCACTTAAAAGTGGATGAAATATACCACTATAGAAAAAAATGACTCACTACTCGCGCCATATGTAACTTCATAAAGATTGTTCGATCTTGGGGTTTGCCACACCAATATAGAAAACTTAGAAAATTTTGATTTGAAAATGACAACAGAACGAACTCACCATAAGTTCTGAAGTTTTTTGAATTTATAATCTTTTGAAAGATGTATCCATGTTCAATCTCTCCGAATTATTGTGGAATTTAATAAATTAAGTGATGGTGGTATGATGTAGAAGAATGTATTCAGTACTGATCTCACTGACCAATTCTAAATACATTGAATTGATAAAGTGAAAAGGAAGTAAAGATATCAGTAGAATTTTTCTAATCCCTAAACTCATAGGTTTAGCTAACTATATTGACCATTATCATATAAACTAAAAACATAAAATAATATTAAAATATATTGAAAATAAAACATTGGAGAATACTCCCCAACAAAAAAAGGTACTACCTGATCTGCTCTTTAGATATTTAGGAAATAGCTCCCTCATAACTCCTCAAGGTACTGCTAGGTTCTATTCTTTCATTCATAAGTCCCGTGATTGAATGATTGAATATCTCCTATAATAATTCCCATTGCTCTGATTTTGTATCCTCCAATGATAAACTGCACTTCACCTCCCTATTTTCCACATACATCAAGGTTCCCTCATGTTTGGTTTCTCACTTTGACATCAAATGTGTTTGCATTATAAAAAAAACAATTTTTAGTCAAAAGTATTATGTTTGTAATTAAATAATTATTTATATTATTAACATTATTAGTAATTAGTTATTATATATACCAAATTAGATTATTATTTATTTCATTAAATTGATTATATTATTTTATTTATTACTTTTAGTACTATAATTATAATTAATTAAAATTAAAATTTAATTTAATTACATTAATTAATTTATATAAGTTAACATTAATTAAATTTTATATATAAATTTTCCTGTTATCTGTTTTTATAACATTATTTTTATTTTCTTATTAATTAATTAATTATTTAAATTATAATTATAATTAAATTATTATTACTATTTATTATTATTATTATTATTAATTTGGTAAATCCCTTCACCCCTCCCACCAATCTCAGTGCAACAGGGTAAAAGGGGAGGGGGTTCATTGATCTTGCTTTAGGGGAGGAGCTCCTGCTTTGAATGGCATCAGGAAACCAAGTGGTCCGACAGTGTTTCTCCACTGTGAGGAGGTATCTCATCTTAGCGGTGGACTATGGTGACAAGATTTAGTACGATGATGGTCAAGTTGCTTCAGCTTCAATATCTTGGCTAATTCTTCGACGCCTTGTTCTTCACACAGTGAATCTCACGGAAAGAAAACCCTCCCCAGCCAAACAATTTATCTTCTTTAGATCGGTGACATAGGGTTTGGGTGGGGGTAGGTCTCAAAAATGGTAGAACCTCTATCTTCGAGCAAGCAGAAGGTTAGTTTCCAGATTTCCAATCAGGCACCGGTTGTCTTCAACGTCAGCAAACTGAATTTCAAGGTTCAAATATGGCGATTTAGATTCAGATTTGATTTTGTAAATGTGTTACCTCACTTGTGTTTGTAGTGATTGTGAACTGATGGGAAGAAACATAGGGGTCTGTGAATGTGTGGTTTCGGTGAATGTGAGAATAGTGGCGGAAGACACAGTGCATGAGGAAATGGTGGAACAATAGTAGGATGGAACTGTGAAGGGGAGGAGTGAAATAGTGTGACTTGAAATAGTCTCAAGGCAGATGCAGTGTGTGAGGTTGTGGTACCACACTAGAATGAAGAAAATGGTACCAAGGGGTAGGTTGTAGTGCCATGGATTTTGGCGGGTGGATTAAACAGTTTGAGACATTTGCTATGGCACCGTGAAAGCAGGAGATGGTGGTGACTGTGGCACCATAATAGGATTCTGATGGAAGGATGCTATAGTGGAAATGCTTTTAAAGAGATATGATGAGACAGTGAAGTAGAATTGATGGTGGAACTGTAACAGGGGGTGACACAGTTAGTTGAGGACGGTGCCACCGTGAGATAAACGGTGTGAGGAGTTAGTTGTGCCACCGTTACTCTACAAAATAATGAAAAATTAAAAACAAACTAAAACCAAAATAAAATCTAAACAACATAGAAATTAACTATTATTGTTGATACTAAAAGACTTAAATGAATTTATGAAATAATAGAAATTAAACAAAATTTATTAAAAGTTTCAAAATAAAATACATAAATTAAAATTAAATATAATGTTAAAATTAATAAGTAATTATATTATTAAAAATTAATAAAAAACTTATACTAAACATCTAGATGACAAATTTAAATTATTTAAAATAACTATTAAAAAATTAAATTTATTAAAGCCGAAAATTTTTATTATTTTAAACAATAAAATTAATAAATGAAATTAAATTAATGAAATTTAATAAATGTAGTGAGTTTATATTCTTAAAGTTATAATTAATGAGTAGATAAAAGACATCTAAAATTTATATTATTTTAAATTAATTAATATTTAATACATGAAATGTTAACTTAACAACTAAGTAATTTAAATGAAATTATGGAGATTAATTAATTAATTAATTAAAAATTAAAATGATTAAATATTAAGGCTGAGACACTAAACTAAATTCTAAATTGTAGAACTATAAAAATAAGTTAAACTATAAATTAACTATTTCAAAGATTAAAATATATGAATTATTATAAAAAAATATTAATTGATAAATTTATTTATAAAATACATGTGTTAATATATAGTAAAAATTGAACAAATAATTAATTAAATCTATAAAAATTAATTAAAAATATGTGGAAAAACTATATAAATTAAGGTCACATCAATCACATATTCATATCACTTCATCACATTTAATAATAAATATTTCGCAATAAAAACCTACCAAAATATCTCCCAAACATCATTATCCTTGTTCTAGATCTACTGGTCCTCCCAAAAGACCAACCCTGTGGTCATTAATAAGAGATCAAAATGAGGTTGTTCTAAGTGAAGGAAATTGTCTTCACTAAGTTCATTTTTTACTCTTCCTTTTACAACATTAATTAATGTCTTAATGATTAAAATATATTAAGATAATTACATGCCATATATTGAGATGTTATTATGTCTATGTTATAACCTATATCCATGTACACTTCCATGAAATGGGGAATAAAACTGTCTATCGTGTGTATGGTGGAATACCGCCTCATGAACTGATGTAATTCATTTTCCATCACCACCTATCATGGCTTGATATAATTATGAATTTAATTTTTATATTTGATATTAATTATATTATTATACATATGTAATAATAATTTCACATTTACCTTCTTTCTTTCAATTCCTTGGGAATACGATAACGTCACTCGTGTGTACGGAGGACTACCACCTTGCGAAGTGATGTGATTCGTTTTTCACATACAAATTACATGGAAGGTAATAAGGATTAATTTAATGAATTTATGTGATATATATGAAATAATAATGAATACATAAATGTGATATATAATTTTCCTTTCTTTCATTCTATATTTTGAGAAAATGGAAACAGTGTTAATGCATACATATGACCCACCGTCTCCATGAACGATGTATTTCATTTTCAAAGTATAAAATTAATACTATAAATAAATATACACCTAATATATAAAAAATATATATCATGGTTAAAATTATGGATATTATGGAACCATGATCAAAGTAATGGGACCTAAAATACCAAATCAAAACTTATGTGAAAAATAAAGTAGTTATTAACCGAAACATGATTTTAACAAGGAATTATTAATAAATGGGAAATAATAGTTCATAAGAAAATAATATATGGTATGTTGTATGTAATTAATATTCCTTTATAGACATATAATTAAACTATATTTATTTTACATGAGGCATGAACATGTATAATTGAATTAAGGACTTAAGGTAAGGGATTTTGTCTCAAATTTCCTTCTTGGAGACATATGTTTTGTTATTAACCTTTATTATTATTTAAAAAGGATTATATAATTCCATAATTTAAATGTAATATCATGAGTATAATTATATTAATTACATTTAAATTTTTGTTATATGTTATGATTCATGGTGCTTACGATTCAAAAGTCACTAAATTGGTATAGGGTTGATGTTATAGTCTCATTGTTTATCAAGATTAATTATTATAATGATTTAAATGTTAAAATATTATTATATATTTCTAAATAAATCAATGAATTATCTTATCATAATTTTATTACATGATAATACATGTTTTCCCTTTATTTTACTCTCTTTATGTACTCAAGATTCAAAGAGAATGGTTTTAAAGAAAAACAACTTTATTTCAACCATTAGATGATTTTTTTCTTCCTTATTTATGCTTTCTAAAAAAAATCTAGAATTTTTTAATTTTTATATATGATTTTTTAAAGACATTTTTTACCATTGTTTGAATTTTACAAAACAATTTAGAAGAAATCTTCATGACCTTTTCTAAACAAGGCCCATTTTTATTTTACAAAAAACATGAACAAAATATTTTTTTATTGTATACGACATGAATTGAATTTTCCCCATTCATGACAAGTAATTCCATTAATTGTTACTTTATAAATTTAAAAGGTTATTTACACTAAAAAATTATTTATTTTTTTTATAATTTTTTTGTTACAAAAAGTTATTATCAAATTTGAAAGGCTATTTTCCACAATAAATGGTCCAAGTGATCTTTAAAAATAATTTTCCATATAAGATTACATCCTTAGATGTTAATTATGATTTAATAGGGATATTATCCAAATATTAAATTAGAATTCATTCTTAAAATGGTTTATTATTATGATGATGAAATTTTTATGAAACAGTTCATTTTCTATGAGATATAATATGATAAAATGTTTATAAAACCCATTTCTTTTTATGGGTTATGATATGATGAATGTTTTATGATGTTATCTAAAAAATATTTATTATTTTAATTATTTTATGGGTGATAAAAATATATCTCTCCAATTAATTGTGTAACGATTGATTACTCATGAGTTAATTATGGAATGTGTGAACGTGATTTTAGGTTCACAATGTTATTTGTGGACCAACATTGATGTCTATAAGGATAGGAATGGACCTTAATACATATCCATAATATTATAAGTGGATGTGATTTTATTTCCATAATTTCATTCATGGGCCTAAATAAGGGCCTATATGTTTATGTGAGGGCCTGATTTTGCGTCCTTATCTTAATGAGTGATCCTCTCTCAATTTAAACATGTTCAAAATGTTTTATGATTTTGTGTATACAAAAAATCTATATATTATTCCAATGTTATGACATAATGATTTATATTATTTTATTCATTTATGATTTATGTCTTATGAACTAACAATATTTTTTTATTGACTCATGTTTATGATCTATGACTTGCAGTGTAAGGTTTTTAGATGTTATTATCATGTAACCATACCATTATGCTTATGTGATGTGGATATCTTTGTTTTTTACTCTTACAAAGCATATGATCTCACCCTTTCTTATGTTTACTTTCCCCATGATATGAAGAATAGTATTAAGTATGATATGTAAAATATGAGTCCTAGTTATGAATAATTTAGTTTGAGATGATATAGTTCACTTATGAATTGATTATTTATATTTCAATGTTTTGAAAGATACTAAAATGTCATGATCCTATGGAATGTATTTATGAAATATAATTAATATTCTTCTAAAAATATTCATATATATGAATGTTAACCTATGTCACTATATTTGGTATCAAATAAAATTTTTATTTAACCATTGGAAACATGGATGAGAAAATTTTAGTGAAGAACCCAATGGATGAGTCCAATTATTGGATAACATCCTGACGTTTTAGTAAAAAATAGATTATGTTGATTATAAAATAGTATATTCCTATCTAGATACTACATGTGGACATGGTTATGTACTAGATGTACCCAAGGGTAGTAAATATAAAAAGGGTGTGTTGAGTTTAACTTGAGTGTTATCTGTTACATGACAAAGGGGCTTACCGTGCACCAAGTTTGAAACTCTCAGTGGATATGCATTGTTTAATTAAAATTATCTTTATGAAAATTCATGAAGTATTTTAATATTGACTATGAATAACCATGTTTAATCCAAAGGTTTCATATATTTAAAATAATTTATCATGATATAGAAATCCTATAAGTAGTTTTTCAAGATTATGTGTTTTTCCACTATGAATATTTTTTCTCACACTATTGTATGATATAGACAATTTTTTGATGAGAAAACAAAATTGATAATTATTGGAGTGAAGCATAATATGACTATTCCTAATCGTTTATCACAATATGTGATTAAAATATTTCCCCCTAACTAACTATATAAGTTACAAAATAATATAAGGATATAATTTTTAGATTGTTAGGGTGGTGGAGAGGAGAGAAGATTAAGATTTCTATATATTGATAATGTCCAAAGAATTACCCAAGGGAATTTATAAAAGAAACTAGAAGATGTTTTAAGTGTGGAGAAGAAAGGGAATATAGTAAGTGATTGGTGAGGTTAAATGAAATGTTTAGTTAACTTAATGGATTATAATAATTGTTTCCCTAATTCATCATCAATGCTTTAATGTTATAAATGTGAAAATTATGGGCATTATACAATTTGTTGTAATAGGGGGAAAGATCGAGAAAAGTTTATGGAAGGAGGTACAAGTAAATGTCTATTTTTTTTATGAAGAAGAGACTACAAATGATATATGAAAGGACAGAGGTATTATAGAATAATATTATGAATCCAAGAAAATGGTTTAGGATTGAAGTAGAATTATTGAAGTGTTTATGTTTAGGAATTCTGAAATTATGAAATATATAAATAACTTTCTATAGAATTTTATTATTAATAACTATCCAGAATATGTTAAATGGTACTGATTAGATAGAAAAGTGATTTAATGTCGTTATGATATTTTATAGAAAAAATATTTATAGGGAAATAAAATAGTAAATTTATTCCTGATGTTGGGAAAAAGGGATTAATGATATGGATAAATTAAATTGGATAGTATTGATTACCTTGAAACTGATTAATGATTTTATAAAAAAGTGTTTTATGTTATCATTGATGATCTGTATATAATTTTTTGATTTACATAATATATCCAATAATATATGTTTTATTTTCTAAATATGGTAGCATGTATATTCTCAATTAGATTTTATGGTAATTTAGGTTATTACTATATTTATGATAATACATGATGAAGGTATTCAAATGTTTTAGTGTGTGAAAATTAATAGATAATTCATTATATTTTGGGGATTAATGATAATTTTATTTTGGGAAATTTAGCATCCTTATTTATAAATTTTTTAATTTTGTGTGGGGCTTAATGTTAACCATTTATGGAATGGTTTCTGTTGAACTTGGGATGAGGTTTTAGAGATTAATTTATTATTTCACCATATGAATACTTATCCATATTGGATAACTCATGCTAACTTTTTTTTTTATTTGAAAACTAGAGATATAAGGAATGTCTTATAATTATTCTATAGATCATAGGATTTGTTAAAAGTTAATTTTAGTCCTCCAAGAATGAAAATTAAATATTGAATTATAATTTCATTGAATAATAGATGAAGTGGAAATCAATCACAACACAACCAAATGATGATATGGTTCTTATGAAAAGGAAATAAATCCATTAAGTATATTTTCTCTCATTCTATACACTGATATTAAAAATTCCATCAATATTAGGAAAATGATTTTGAGTCAAATTTTTTCCCAATTACATTCATTTCTGATGAATTGAGGGTCTTTTTTTACATCTTTGTTTTACAATTTTGTGTTCATTAACTTTCTCATGATCATTCTTTTCTTGTGATCAATGACCAATGGAAAATAATTTTATTCTATTTCCTTAAATTAACTTCCCAATAATATATTACTATTTTAAACCTAGTTATGTGTCATTCTATATGACCTTCTTATTTCTGTTTCCAATTCTTTTTATGAGAATGTTTTATCAACCCTTTTATGATGTGGGTTTTTTGGAAAAGGAATTTTCAAATGTGATACCCTTGATTATCAAGATCATATTGAAATTGTGAGGATTCAATTTACATAAGGGGGTATAATGTAAAACCCTGATATTTTATGATTTTTTCAAATAAATGTTGTTTTTAGATGACATTTATTACACACAACATGAGGTTTTAATGAATCATAATAGATAATTGATATTATTATATAAAATTGGCCATCATAACTTAGCCATTAAATTTTGAATAATGAATAGGTATAAATGATTTTTCAAAACTCTTTATAAATGTTTTAGATAAATAAAATACATTTATAAATAAGTAATTAATTTTTACTAGAGACTTTATATGCTTTGAAAATACATTTTTCTCAAAAAAATATTTTTATTGATTTATGGGAAGAAATAATAAATTTAAATTTATAAACTGTTAGGGAATATTTTTTGAAAATAATAACTTTATTTTTGGAATCAACATGTAAAATTTAAATTATTATTAATTTTATTAATCTTATAAAAAGATCAATATTTTCTTGAATGGTTAAATATACTAATTTTTATTTAAACCCACCATTTTTGGTTAAGAAATTGTAAAATTTTCATCTGGTTTAAAAATGATTCAAAATTAAAATTAGTTAAATTATATATTTATTAATATAATTTATAACATTGGTATTAATTTCATATTGAATTTTTATATTAAAAATTTCTATACTTATGCAAAATTTCCCTTTGGAAAACCATTTTTTATCTTGTCTATGGGTTTAATTAATAATTTATTTTCCCAATTAAGTGAATAAAATATAGAAAAATGGATTCCATATTTATAATTATAATATTTAATATTATATAATAATTTTAAAATAATTTTTTTCAGATAATTAATAGTAAAAATAGTAAAACTTAATTATAATTTTAAGGATAAAACAATTTTACTAACGGTTAAATAAAAAGGATAAGTGTTAAAATTATCTAAAAACATCTCCAATTCCTAGTTATTGACCATATTACTACCATTATTATCTTAGGATTTGTTTTTATGATCTTTTTTGATACTTTTCCATCAAATTGACGAATATATTAATTTATGTAAATAAAAAAGACAAAGTTTAACCCTCCTGATTTTATATTTTAGTTATGTGTAGACATATGGTAAAAATAATGATTTGAATGAATATTGATGTTAATTTTGAGAATTAGGAAATTAAATTCATTAGGGTATTTTTTTAATTTTTTTTAATTATATAATTACATTAAATGTCAATGTAACACCAAAACAATAATTATTTAATTAATAAAAAAATAAACAAAATGATACTAAAAATATTAAAAGAAGTATAAATTGAATTATTTATATTATTCCATAATTTTTAAAGAATAATATAACATAATAAATAGTTGTGAAAATAATATATTCTAATTCCACAACTATCTTTTTGTTTTTAATGTTAAATTAAATGAATAGTGTAAAATTAACATTATTGTTATTTTATAGTAAATAATATTTCATTAAATGATTTAAAATTTATAAAAAACCCATCCTTTACCAGGTTATTATTATATTTTTAATAATATCAAATATAGTCTGTTAATTGACTAATGGACCTTTTATAATAATTATATTGACCCATAATTAGTAAAAACATCATTACCATAGAAAAGGGTAAAATAGAGTTTTCCACGTTTCATGCGCTTGTGTTAAAATTAATTTTTCACACGCATATGTTTTTTATTTTATAAATATCATTTAGTATTTATAAAAAATGGGTACAAATTATATATTTAGCATAATTTATTTCTAGTATTAAATGATAAATTATCTTGTTAAAAAAGACAAGTTACCATAGTGAAAACTAAAATGATAAAAGTGAGGAAACATAGATGACGAGGGAAAAATGTTTAAAAAAGTTTTTTATTGTGTGGTTAAGTTTTTTATTGACCATATAATCCATAAACTCAATTATTTATCTGTTTTTATGAATTTTGTGTTATATTGAAACCCCATTATTGAATCATTTTAGGTACATACACAAATGAAACTCCTCCATAATTATAAAAGACCACCTACTCCCATCACTTATTCACACATTATAAGCCATTTGGATCGAAAAAACCCTATATAAATCTCTCCAAAACATTCTTATACATTATCTAGATATGATTTTATTCCTAAAATACCAACATTATGGTCCTTAATAAGATATCTAAAGGAGGTTGTTCTAAGTGAAAGTAATTATCTTCGTGAAGCACTTTTATTTAACTCCCCCTATTACCACCTTCATTAATATATTAATAATTATAATATAATAAAAAAATTATATAAAATATATAAATATATTTTTTATTTTTATGTAATAACATATGTCCATCCACTCTTCTATCTAATGGGGAACAAAACCATTGATGGCGTGTACGGCGGACTAGCTCCCCACGAACAAATTTAAATCATTTTCCATAACCACCTCTCATAGATAGATATAATGATGGATTTGATATTTATAAATGGTATTTAGTTTATTATTGTACTTATAAAATTATAATATCACATATAACTTACTAATTTTCTTTCCTTTGGAGTATGATAATGTCACTCATGTGTATGGCGGACAACCACCTCATGAAGTGGTGCGATTAGTTTTTAACTTATAACTTACATAAAAGGTAATAAGAATATATTTATTGAATACAAGTGATATATATTATATAATAATGAATATGAAATTTTTATATATTATTTACCTTTATTTTATTCCACCTTCTAAGAAAATGCGAACAACGTTCATGCATATGTACTACCTACTGTCTCTATGAACGATGTATTTCATTTTCGATCTCTAAATTTAATGTATTAATCTAAATAAATATATTAGGAATATATATGATATATATATATATATATATATATCAGATTTAAAATTATAGCTATATTGGAACCAAGATCAATGTAAGAGGAAAAAAAATACTAAATTAATGCATACATGAAAAACAAAGCAGTTATTACCAGAAACGTGATTTTAACATGGAATTGTTAATAAATATAAAATAAAATTTCACAATTAAATCTCATATTGTATGATATAAATAATTATGGTTAATTAAAATATGTATAATAATACTATATATAATATATTGGATGTTCTAATGTGTATTAAGATTGTTAAGAATTTATGTAAGACATTTTTTTGTCTCAATTTGTCTTCTTTAAGTCATATGTTATGTTATACACTTATCTTATTTTATGATGATTTTATACTTAAAATTTTACATGTTATATCATAAATATAATTATATTAATTATATTTAATGTTTTATTTGATTTTATGATTCATGGGGCTTACGATTCAAAAGTTACCAATGTGGTAAGGGTTTAATGTTATAAAATCATTATCTATCAATAGTTTTATGATAATGCATTGTATGGTGAAATATTATTATTTATTTATCAATAAATTATTTAATTTTATCCTCGTATGTTTATTCTTTTATAATACTCGTTTTCCATTCATTTGTCTCTCTTCAGGCACTCAAGATTCAAAAAAAATGCTTTAAAAGAAGACAGAAATTATTTCTCTCTTTGGTTGAATTTTTTTTCATCTATATTAGTGATTTATAAAAATGTAGTAAAGAAGATTTTAGTTTTTCCATATTATTTTTTAAACTCATTTTTTAACATTTTTTTTAATTTTTTAATATTTATTTAAAATGAATCTTTATTTAATTTTCTAAATAAGGCATAAATGGATTTTACCAAAAATATAAAACAAATATTTATTTTAATTTATACTCCATGAACATAATTTTAAACTACAATAAATGAACATTAATTTTCATTTTACTTTATAATTTTCCATGGTTATTTATGAAGAAATGTATTTTGAATATTTATAAATTTCTTGTTTGAAAATGTAATTTTCCATGTTGAATGACTATTTTAATCAATAAGTGTTCTAAGTGATATATCAAAATAATTTTTCATATAAGATGAAATCCTTTGATGTTAATTATGCTTTAATAGGGATATAATCCTCTAATACCATTATTATTCATTAAATGAATGGTTTTTTGAAGGTGGTGATTAAATGTTTATGAAACTCAAGCCTTTTCCATGGATTATATATGGACCCATACTTTACATAGATTGATGTTACATAAAAATTTATGTATATTAATTACAACATATAATAAATCCATGATAAGAAAAAATAGTTATACTATCTTTAGAAACTGGGAAACACAAACAAATTGATCATAAAACATTTACATTGTCTTCTGCTTTTTTCTTCATAACTAGAATCCTTTTAAAAAATATTACCTAAAACCATTCTTCATGACCTAGGGAAAAGATACATATGAAAGGGTGACCTAAAATTGTCATTAATGGAAAATAATGTAAATATCAATCATATTATAATCATAAGACATAACAACATAACATTTAGAAGTCTTATCCGACAAATAAAAGATCCTGATATCATGTCATGGGATAAAAGTTCATAAGAATTAATGGAAATAATACCGAAAATCAAAACATAGGACATGATATTTTGTGGCATACACATAATCTTATAAAATAATATCATATTAGTCAAGGCTCATTTCCAAGACCATCATAGTAGAAAAATTCCATTGCTGAATCGAGTTTCTTGTCATCCCAGGCCTGTATTATTGAACAAGATTTAATTTCCATTCTAGTCATGTCCATATCATGGGATTTAAATATTTAACCAATTAATTGGATGGATATATATGTCCCACACATCTCATAATGAAATCATTCTTATATGTTCCACAAAAACAGAAATCATTCATCATTACAATACCCACGATATAAAATTGTTTTATTAAACATCATTCCATCATAACATAATTCTTATAAAATATAATTCCATAATTAAAACAAGAAAATATTTGTAATAAAAAGTATTAAATCATAAAACTATTTAATTAGTGTCATATTAGATAGAAAATAATTTTGATAAAACGCTTGAACTTAATTCATGAAGAAAATATCCTTTCTTCTTCAAAAATATTTTATTTTCTCAAAATGTCATAAAATTTTAAAAGAAAAAAATTCAATTGAAAATAAAAATGAAATATTTTAAAGGAAGAATTATGGAAATATGTATATAGTAAATCATATAAATAACTTCATGTCATATAAGTTAAAAAAACATTCTCCACATACTTTTGATGGAAATGTTAAAAAGTACCTCGTATCAAATAAAGACAAAAGAATCCTTTCCAACCAATTAATAAAATATCTCCAAAGGGTAAAATTTACTTTTAAAAATTTTTAATCATAAAAATAATATTAAATACTTAATAAACATATACATTTATGATAAAAATACCCTAGTAAATACTTATGTATTAACAATCTCGGATAATAATGCGATTGAAATTTTTTCCCTTACCATAGGTATGATATCCATCTTATGTATCTGAAACTCCCATATAATGATTTAAAAAATGTTACTGATTTATTCCAGAATTATAATCATATTTATGATATCATATATTTTTATATTATCATACATTTTTTAGTAACATTTCATTGTCACTCGTCATTTAGATATTAACTACTTCACGTTATAATGCATGTTTTTTCAGATAAGTTCTTGTTCCACTTCTTAGGTTTTTTTATATCATTTGAATAACTGTATTAGTATAATATATATTATATATAGTCATTACATTTATCTATATAATCATGGTTTAATGAATATCATGTGGAATGAATCGCATCGCATCGTGGAGACGGTAGGCCGTATGTACGCACAAGCGACAATATAATTCACTTGATAGTTAAATTGTATTGAATTAGATGGTATATTAATTTTAAAGAATAATTATAATGTTATATTCATTATTTAAACCCATTATACTCATCATTATACCCATACAAATAAATTATTGTTCAGTAAAAAATTACACCACAACGTGGAGATGATAAGCCATATGTACACACGAAAGGAAATATTGTTATTCATATGATGGATAAAAGGAGATATAAGGTTGTCCCATAATTATAATAACATATCAGAATGTATAAGATAATTTATTTATTAATTTAGTATTCAAAACAACATAATAATGGGAATTATAAGAAGAAAAGAATTTTGAAAGAGGTGATAAAACAATTACCTCTTTTTCGAGTATCTTTTTTTGATTTTCACAAAAGGTCTCTCAAGGATGGATTTCTGCCCAAAGTGTGGCCTCTAGAATGAAGTTAGGGAAGTTAGAAGAAGAAATGTGTAGTGTTTTTTTTAGAAAAATTTCTTTAGAGGTGAGATTAAAAGAGAGTTAGAGGTTCCATTTTATAGGAGTAGTGAGGGGTACTTTAGGAAAGTCTCAAAATATTAATTTATTATAAATTTATTTTCGATTTATAGTGGTACTAAACTAATTTATTTAAAATATAAGATATTTTTGGGTTGAATTAAAATCATCCAACAATTTTTTACAAGTTTTTAATTTTTTTTAATCCTTATCTTTTGGGTTTAACCTTTATTTTACCCTTTTTAATCTTAATATGATATCATTTCATTTACACATTGTGTGTTAATGTAATTAAAATAACATATAAAACTACCAAAAATATATGAATTTATGACATATTAGTACTTATGTTTACTATTTGGTATAACATTATATTTTTAATAATTTTATAAAATTTAATAAAATATTTTATATTTTAAGTTTAGAATTATGTCAATTTTGACACTATTCATATATAATTTTTTTAAAAAATTCATAAAAACCTGATTAAATTGAATAAAAAATATTAACTCGATTCGAACATGTAATAGTCTTCCAAAAAATTTGTGGATGAAATAAATTATGTCATATAATATTTATAATAACATTTATTTGATATTTCGCTTAATAAAATAATTACAACATCACAATTGTTTCAATATTTATGGGAATTATTTAATCTAAAAAAATTCAAAATAAATTTCCATTATGTAGATAATTTTATTATATTTCTGAATACAATTAATTTTTTATTTTTCATCATTTTTATCATTACACTAATATTATTATACTAATATGAGATAAGAGAGTAACATCTTGTCGCTTTCTTTTGTTTTAATAATAATTACATCACATTCATGGGAAAAAGTCCAATAAATGAATCAATTATGACCCTAGGGTGATATTTGTTGACTATTATTCATAAAATAAGATTTTTTTATAGTTTTAGTGTAATTTTATTATCATTATCATATTGTTTGTTACCCTAATTTAACTGATTGCCTTTAATTTTGGTAAATAAAAATTACGAAAGTTACTATTCATAATGTCAAAAAAGTAACCTATTAACATAATTAGAACCCAATGATTTTAAATTTGGAATAATTTTTTTAATTCAAAACACATAATTTGAAATAATTAAATTAAATTTAATTCCTGTTGTGAAAACGAGAAAATGAGTTTTTAAAAAATAAAACCACCAAAGGATTGATGTGTGTTTATATCTAATTTCAATGTGAAATTACTTCCAATGACCAAAATTGGATTAAATGATAAAAAAATAATCAAATTATACTTTTAATCTAATTAAAAAGGCAATATGACTATATAAATAAATTAGATGAAAGGGCAGTCATCAATTAAAATGTAGTATTTTCATAATTAATTAAAAAAATGAATTTTATCAAAAAGATACCAAAATTAAAAAAATTAAATTTTGATGTCCAGATTCAAAAGAAAAAGTTTATTTATTCATATAAAATATATTAATGTGTCAATATTTTAATTTCAAAGGGGTTCTATAGTCAAAGGTGTAAAATTACCCTTTTAAAAAATATATGTTTTTATCCAGCAAATAGGGTTTATTCATTCACCCTGACTAAAATATGCATTGGATGAATATAGAAAATATTTTATGAATTTTATAACATATATATCTCATTAATTTTATTACCAATAGTAATTCAGTCAAAAATAGAAATATCTAATTGGTTTATATTTTTCATAAGTATTTGATTGCTAATGAAATCATAATGCATTTTCATAAGTTAGTTATACTTGATACAGCTAACCTAACAGCTAGTCTATAATGATAATTTTATACTAAGGGAATATCATGATTCATTTAAACTCACGATTGAGTGAAATGCAACTAACTTGGGAACTAAATTTTTTTAATTAAAATATTTCATAAAACATCTAGGTGTTACATTCTACCCCCCTTAAATAGAATTTATTCCTCGAAATTCGTCACTTAGAAACAAACATTTGAGGATAACTCTCCCCATCATATCCTCAAGTTCCCATATTGCTTTTTTAAATTAGTTGTTCCTGTATAAAACGTTAACCATGTGTTTGGTCTTGTTTTTTAGAACTTTTCCTCTATGATCACGAATCACTATCGGTTATTCTACATATAAAAAATATAGCTCCAGCAGTATGACTTATAACATGTGTACATGTGAAGGATCAAGTATGTACTTTATCACAAGAGATACATAGAACACATTATAATCTTGAGATAGATTCTATGGAAGCAACAATTGGTAATATTCCTTCCAAACACAATCCATAATTTCAAAAGGACCCATATACTTAGGGCACAACTTGACCTTCTTTCCAAATCTCATTATTATCTTCCTGGAAGATATTAAAAAAAACCTTATCACCCACTTAAAACTCTAATCCTTTTCTTTATTTGTCAGAATAACATTTTTTGTCAACTTTGAGCTACTTTTATGTGTTATTGAATAGATCTAGCCTTCTCTACCATTTCATCAACGAGATCTGGTCCTAATAGTTTTTCCCCCCAACTTCATCCTAGAAAGTTAGAGTTCTAAACTTCTTCCAATAGAGGGCTTTAAAAGGATCTATATGAATACTAGAGTTAAAGCTATTATTTTAAGAAAATTCCTCCAATGTAAGGTGTTGAACCCAACCACCTTTCAAATCCATAGAGTAAGCTCTCAACATGTCTTCGAGAGTTTTACTAGTCCTCTCAAACTGACCCTGTATATGTGGTTGATATACAATGATGAAACTTAACTCTATATCTAGAGCATGATGAAGAATTTTCTAGAACTTCGAGGTAAGCCTCAGACCTAGAATAGGTATAATGGAAAGTGGTACACTATGAAATCTTACCACTTCCTTTACATGTATCCTGGAAAGCTGATTAAGAGGGAAATCATATCTAATAGAAATGAAGTATGCCAACTTGGTAAAGAGATCAACTATGACCCAAAAAAATTATATACATTGGATGTTAGGGAAGTCTGATGACAAAGCCTGTAGTTATGTTTTCCCATTTCCATTCTGGTGTGGGAACTGGTTATAACATCCCCTTAGACTTCTATCTCTCAGCCTTGACTTTCTGACAAACCAAGCATTGAGAGACATATTCAAAAACATCTTTTTCCATGAAATCCAACCAGAAATACTATTTCAGGTACATTTATATCATTGTTATTCTAGGGTGAGTAGAAAATGAATAAATATGAGGGTTATCCAATAGTTCCTTATTTAATTCTGGTAGGAGAGAAATACAAACATGATTTTTGAACCATATTATTTCATCATAATCAAGGATGAATTTAGGAACCTTCAGATTCTTTGGTAGCTCTACATATTTCTTCTTAACCTCATTAATCTTTAATTGTATTGATGGTTGAAAATTATTTTGAGAAAGATAATATTTATCCCCTTTCATTAAAATTTCAAGATCCATCCATTTCAAATCCATAAATATTAGATCTTTTGTGATCCTCATCATGGATAGGATATCATGAACTTGAAGACTCAAAGCATCTACCACCTTGTTCACATTACCAGGGTGGTAATGTATTGAGACGTCATAATATTTAATCAACCCAAAAAACCTTATTTGGTACATAATCAATTCTTATTGTATGAAAATATACTTCAAACTTTTATGATCAATATAAATATCAAACTTGTCACCACAAATATAATTCCTTCAAATATTTCATGAAAAGATTACCGTAGCTAACTATAAATCCTATGTTGGGTAATTTTTATCTTGGATTTTAAATTTTTGTGAGGAATATGTTATCACCATATTATTTTTCATGAGAACACATCCCAACCATTCTTGGATGCATCACTGTAGATCACAAACCTTTCTCAACTACAAGGCAGTGTGAGTATAGGTGCACTGGACAACCTTCTTTTTAGATCTTTGAAATTATCTTCACATTCCACCATCCATATGGACATAATTCCTTTCTGAGTAAACTTGGTGAGTGGATTAGAAAATCATGAAAAACATTTCACAAAACATCCATAATATCCAGCCAAACCAAGAAAAATTAGGTTCTTAGTTACTATTTTTGTTCTTGGCTAACATTCAACAACTTTCATTTTTGATGGATATAACAAACCATAATTTACATACATTATTATTACATCAAAATTGAAGCACACTTATTACAAAATATAACAAAACCATGAAAGGACCGTATAGGTATAGTGTCTTTGGAAACTGGAAAGCATAAACAACTGGTTCATAAAGAATCTACTTTGCCTCCCATTTATTTCATCATATCTAGAGTCCCTTTTTGGAATATTCTACTTAATAACATTCTTCCAACCTGGGGAAATAAAACATACAAAAGGGTGAGCTCAAATGCTCAGTAAGAGTAAACAAAATAAATATCAATCACATCATATACATAAGCACATAACTTTTGGAAATCTTAACCTGCAAAAGAGATCATAATTTCATAACATGGGATAAATCATAGTAGTGAAATGTAATCCCAATAATCATAACATAAAACATGAAACTTTGTGGCATACACACATAATCATTGAGAATCATTTCTTGTTAGTCAAGACTCATTTCCAAGACTATCTTAGTGGACAAAGTACACTTCTGAACCGAGTTCACTCCTTGTTTCAATTCTGTTTCACTAAACCAGTTTAACCTGCCGTTCCATCCATTTCTATCTCATGAGATATAAAATCTTTACCCAATGAATTGGAGGGAGATATAGGTCCCACCCATCTCATAATGATTCCATTCTTATGTGTGCCACAAAATCATAAAACCATACATCATAGCATAACCCATGTAATAAAAATGGGAATCTTAAACATCGTGACATCATAAAACAATTCATATAAGATAAAGGAATTCATAAAAATATAATTCCATCACAAAATAATCAAATAAATGTAATAATAGGGATAAAATCAGAACCCTTAAATATCTTATATGGAAAATAATTTTGATAAAACACTTGAACTCCATTCCTGAGGAAAATATCCTTTCTGCTTCAAAAACACTTTTTCTTTCTTAACATGTCGTACAATTATAAACTAAAATAAGTTTATTAAAAATAAATGTGAAAACTTGTAAAGGAATATTCTTGTAAATAATGTTTTAAAAACCCATTCATGCCGTATAAGTTAAAAAAACATTCTTCGTACTTTTGTCAGAAATGTGAAAAAGTACCTTGTACGAAAAACGACAAAAGATTCCTTTCATATCTTTTACTAAAAACGCACCTAAGGGTAAAATAGGATTTAAAAAATTGTAGTTGGATAGAAATAATTTTAAATATTGAGGAAACATGGATGTGGATGATAAAATAAACCCTAGTAAATACCAAAGTATAAACAATCTCGGATAAAAATGAGATTGTGATATTTTCCCTTACCTTAGGTCCGATTTGCCTTGTAAGTGTCCAAACCTCATGTATAATGATTTAAATAATGTTATTGACTTATTCCAGAATCATAGTAATTGTTATGATATCATATATGGTCATATTCTTAGATTCTTATTAGTAATATTTCATCACAACTTGTTATTCGGGTGTATTACTTTTTGTTCTTATGCGTGTTTTCTCGAATAAATTCTTATTCTTCTCTTTCGGTTATAGATACCTCATTTCCAGAATGTTATTAGTGTAATATATATCATATTAATTCATTAAATTCATTTACATAATCATTATTCAATGAAGATCATGTAGAACGAGTCGCATCACATCGTGGAGACGGTATTCCGTACGTACGCACGAGCGATGATATCGTTCCCATGATCATGGAATTGTATTGGAGTGTATGTATACTATTTCAGAATCAATATCACTTTACAATAATCATATATAGTCATTATTTACACCATTATACCCATCCAAGTATGGTGGTGGTGGAAAGTAGATTACACCACAGCGTGGAGACGGTATTCCGTACGTACGCATGGGCGATGATTTCATTTTCCGTAGGATGGATAGATGGTGAAATAGGGTTGTTTCATACTTATAAAAAAATATCAGTATATGAGTGATACTGATTTTATTACTTCATAATGAAACAACTAAAGAAGAAGAAGTGGAAGAAGAAATAAAGATGAAAGAATCGGTAACAGACATTACCTCTTCTTTGAAGTGCTTCTTTGAGACCTCCTTTTAGGGCACTAAAATTGGTCTTTGAAGAAGAAAAGGACCTCTAGGATGTCTCTAGGGAAGTGGAGAGGAGAAAGTGGCAGGGTTGGCCAAGCTTGAAGGCTCAAAGTTGTGTGAGGAAGAGAGGGAGGAGATGCCCTTTTATAAGGGAGGAGAGGGGCACCTTTGGAATAACTAAAAATATTATTTTATTATAAAGCCAAATTCGGTTTTAAATAGCTCAAAATTTATTTATTTAGAAGCTAAGGTGTGGATGGGTCGAAATAATCTCATCCAATAGAATTTAGACAAGTTTAGGTTCCTATTTTGACCTTATCATTTAGATTTAACATTAAGTTAAATAATTTTACTTTTACCGTGTCTTCTTGTGTTCTTACACTATAAGGTTAATAAACTTACTATAACAATCCAAACGAACCCCAAGTTGTTTATTATTAATATATATAACCTTATATAAGTCATTTGGCCGAACCATAGATTTTTAGGAAAAAAATAACAATTAATAATATAATATTTGTTTTAAAAACTATTTTATGTCAATTTTGACACTATTTAGTAATTGATTTTTGTGAAAATCATAACCGAATGATTAGTTTGAAAAAAGTTAATTAAATCAATAATAACATGTCATATTAACCTATATAATTATTTTAATTCATAAAAAGTCTCACATTACATTTATTTGGGTATTTATAACATCAATTATGTCAATATTTTATTAATAAGATAATTACTGCATTAAATTATTTAATGTCTAAAAATTACGAATAAAATACCATTATGTAGGAAATATTTTTAGCTTTATAATGAATTTTTATAGTAGAATTTATCTTATATATAACCTTATATTAAAAATTATTTACTTATTAAACTTTGATTTGAACTATTTTAACCCTTCTTTAAATAAATTAATAATAAATGTCCTAATCTAATCCAAGTGGAAAAAATGGTCATATTTTATTCGTAAGTTTTTTTTGGTCGAATTACTGTTATCCAATAGATTTAGAACATGTGTTAGGGTAATAATAATATCATTTTTACCCTTAATTACCCTATTTAATTTTAACCGTGGTAAATAAAAGTAAAAAGTTACTATTCACCAAAAATTATTTTCATCTCATTGAACCACATTTTAATTACTGACATCAACCGTGTCTCTCGGATTTTTGAAATTCCACTCACAGAAGCGGTAAAATTATGTTTTATGAAAAATTCAGTTTTTGAACAACCACTTAGTGGTTTCACTATTCATCAAAAATTGAAAGTTTTCAGAAAAATACCAAAATTTCACCCTAGGATAATTTCAATATTCCGAATCCAAAAATGAAGTCCATTTTGAAAAGTAAAATTTATAAAATTTCAAAAAGTGGTTATTACTATTTATAACGGCTAGTTTTAATAATATTTTATTATGATATCATTATTTAGTGAAACTCGGTATTGCGTACGACACAAGCTATCGAGGAAGGTCGTGATTTCGTGTAAAGCAATCCAAGCAAGTGTTGTGTGTAGAAAAATATTCCTTTGATGATTTATATAACATAAAATTCTCAGGTGTTACATTCTACCCCCCATAAAATGATTTTCGCCCTCAAAATTCGTCACTTTGTAACAAACAGATGAGGATACCTCTCCCTCATCATATCCTCAAGCTCCCATGTAGCTTCTTCTAATTGGTGGTTCCTCCATAAAACTTTCACCAATCGAGTGGTCTTTTTTCATAGGACTTTTTCGCTATGATCCAGAATCTCTATCGGTTGTTCTTCATAAGAAATATCCTGCTCTAGCGGTACAACTTCTGAGCTGAGTACATGTGAAGGATCAGGTATGTACTTTCTCAGGAGAGATACATGGAACACATCCTGAACTTGAGAGAGATTCGGTGGAAGCACCAATCGGTAAGCTACCTTCCCAACATGATCCAGTATTTCGAAAGGACCGATATATATAGGGCTCAACTTCCCCTTCTTTCTATATCTCATGACCCTCTTCCAGGGAGATATTCGTAAGAACACTTTATCACCTACTTCAAAATCTAGGTCTTTTCTTCGGTTGTCGGCATAACTTTTCTGTCGACTCTGAGCTTCTCTTATGTGTTGTTGAATAGATCTGACCTTTTCTGCCATTTCATCAACGAGATCAGGTCCTAATATCTTTCTTTCCCCAACTTCATCCCAACAAGTTGGAGTCCTACATTTCTCTCCATAGAGAGCTTCATAAAGAGCCATCTGAATACGGGAGTGAAAGCTATTATTATAAGAAAAATCCACCAAAGGTAGGTGTTGATCCCAACCACCTTTGAAATCCATAGAGCAAGCTCTCAACATATCTTCTAGAGTTTGAATTGTTCTCTCAGACTGACCGTCTGTCGGAGGATGATAAGCAGTGATGAAACACAACTCTGTATCTAGAGTATGCTGAAGACTTCGCCAGAACTTCGAGGTAAATCTCGGATCCCGATCAGATATAATAGAAAGTGGTACTCCATGCAATCTTACCACTTCCTTTACATATATCCTGGAAAGCTGATCCAAAGATAAATCTTCTCTAATAGCACTGAAGTGTGCAGACTTTGTAAGACGATCCACTATGACATAGATAGCATTATTGCCTTTGGACGTTTTAGGAAGTCTTGTGACAAAGTCCATAGTGATGTTTTCCCATTTCCATTCGGGTATGGGTAATGGTTGTAACATCCCCTTAGACTTTTGTCTCTTAGCTTTAACTTGTTGAAAAACCAAGCATCGAGAGACATATTCAGCAACATATCTTTTCATGCCACCCCACCAGATGTACTCTTTCATGTCCCTATACATCTTCGTGCTTCCAGGATGAATAGAGAATGAAGAACTATGAGCCTCATCCAGCAGCTCCTTCTTTAATTCGGGGATGGGAGGAACACAAACCCGATTCCTGAACTTTATTATCCCATCACAATCAAGTTTGAATTCAGGAACATTTCTCACCTTCTTTTGTAACTCGACATCTTCTTTCTGTGCCTCTTTAATCTTCACATGTATAGATAGTTGAACATTCATTTGAGAAAGATATGATTTTCCCCCTTTCATTATAATTCCAAGATCCATACTTTGTAAATCCATAAATATTAGATCTTTTGTGATCCTCATCATGGATAAATTAGCATGGTCTTGTCGACTTAATGAATATGCCACCTTTTTTGCTTTTTCAGGGTGGTAATAAATTGAGCAGTTGTAATCCTTAATCAGCTCCAACCATCTTCTTTGGCGCATATTCAGCTCCTTTTGTGTGAAAATATACTTTAAACTTTTATGATCAGTATAAATATCACACCTCTCACCATAAAGGTAATTCCTTCAAATCTTTAATGCAAAGATTACCGCAGCTAACTCCAAATCATGAGTTGGGTAATTTTGCTCATGTATTTTCAACTGTCGTGAGGCATAAGCTATCACCATATCATTTTCCATAAGAACACACCCAAAACCCTTCTTGGATGCATCACTGTAGATCACAAACCTTTCTCCACTACAAGGTAGTGTGAGCACAGGTGCACTGGATAACCTTCTTTTCAACTCCTTGAAATTCTCTTCACATTCCTCTGTCCAAACAAACTTAACTCCTTTCTGAGTCAACATGGTGAGTGGATTAGATAATTGTGAAAAATATTTCACAACCCGTCGATAATATCCAGCCAAACCAAGAAAACTTCTGATCTCAGTTACTGTTGTTGGTCTCGACCATCTTTCGATAACCTTTGTTTTTGCTGGATCCACAGATATCCCCTCTTTTGAGATTATGTGACCCAAAAATGAAACATTTTGAAGCCAAAATTCACACTTGGTAAATTTGGCATAAAGCTTCTCCTTTCTCAGGGTCTTCAATATAATTCTCAAGTGATCTTCATGTTCTTCCTTTCTCTTTGTATAGGCAAGAATATCGTCTATAAAGACTACCACAAATTGATCAAGATAGTCTCTAAAGACTCTATTAATTAGATCCATGAAGATAGAAGGGGAATTAGTTAGACCAAATGGCATCACTATAAAATCATAGTGTCAATACCTTATACGGAAAGCCGTCTTTGGTATATACTCCCTTTTGACCCTTAATTGATGATACCCTGAATGAATATCAATCTTGGAAAAGTATTGAGTTCCGTGTAGTTGGTCAAATAGGTCATCAATGCACGGGAGAGGATATTTGTTCTTGATAGTGATCTTGTTAAGTTCTCGATAATCAATGCAGAGTCTCATTGATCCATCTTTCTTCTTAACAAACAGAACAGGTGCTCCCCAAGGTGACGCACTAGGGCGTATGAACCCCTTATCAAGATTCTCTTGGAGTTGCTTCTTCAATTCCTGCAACTCAATTGGGGCCATTCTATAAGGTGTCCTTGAAATAGGAAAAGCATCTGGTAAGAGTTCTATTGAAAACTCAACTTAATGATTCGGTGGAAGACCTAGTAATTCCTCTGAAGAGAAATCATCAAACTCTCGTACAATGGGAATATTCTTAATCGTGAGTTTCTCACCAACCATTTGAGATAAATAACCTTCATTTAGTGGAATCAATACCCATAAAATGGAAGAAATTTCCACTGGAGGGTTATGTTCATCCTTGCATCGATAGACGATCATAGATTGATCTGGAATATGAAATGTGACTTCCCTTATTTGGTAATTGATATGAGCTCCATGTAGAGAAAGCCAATCCATGCCAAGAATCACATCAAATTCCACTATAGGAAAGATCACAAGATTTTCAGGAATCACATTCCCACAAACTTCAACCGGAGAAGAATTATAAACTTTTGATGCGACTGTTGTGCCATTAGGGGTTGTCACAGCTAACTCAACATCTAACTATTGAGGTAATATGGTGATATCCTTAGAAAATTCTTCATAAATAAAAGAGTGGGTGGATCCAGAATCAAATAAAACATTTGCTACTTTAGAGTGGACAGTAAGTGTACCTTTCACCACATCGTTATCGTACTCCACATCACTGATAGAAATTTCATGTGACTTTCCTTTGTCTTTATCCTTAAGAGTTCGTTGATGTCGACCATCATCATCAACCCTTGGATTTGGGAATTGATTGGCATAATGACCCATCTCCTTGCACTTGAAACATTGAAGTGTAGTAGGGTCATTCTGTGTATCCCTTCCCTTGTTTTCATCATTAGACGTCTTCTTCCCATCATTGCCGCATTCAAATTCCCGATGACCTTCCTTTCCACATTTGAAACATTTACTTGTCCCTTTAAGACAACTCCCTCCATGTTTCTTTCCACACTTTGAGCATAAGGGAAATCTCATCTTCTTTTCAGTGTGCTCTTTAGATTTTCCTTTGAATTCCATTTTCCTCTTCTTATCAAACCCATATGATTGATGGGTTACTCCAATCTCCATCTTGACTTTGGGAGCACATCGAACGATTTCCTCGTAGCTATTGAAGTCCCATATGGCGAATGCCATTCGAAGACTTGGTTTTAAGCCACTGAAGAATCGATCGATCTTACTCTCAGGTTGAATAATAATACCAGAAGCATACCTTGAAAGTCTTGTAAAATTTGCTTCATAAGTACCAACAGATTCATCATCCTTTTACTTCAGTTCAAGATACTCTTTCTCCATCATTGTTCGGAGAATACGAGGGAAGTACTTATTGAAAAATAAGTTCTTGAACTCGTCCCATTCCATGGACTCAATTTCATCCCTTTGCCTTGTATTCTTAATAAGATTCCACCATTGATCAGCATCTCCTTCCAAACGATACACTGTTAGGATGACTTTATCATGTTTAGAACATTTAAGAACTGAAAATATCTTTTCAGAAGTACTAATCCATTGTGCAGCAACTAATGGATCAGTAGACCCGCTGAAAGAAGGTAGACGCTGCCTCATGAAGGATTCAATAGAATGTTGCTCCTTCCTTTGCTCGTTTTGAAGTCCTGCATGATTCATAGCTTGAGAAAGTTGTGTGATCATGGCTACAAGATTTTTCATTCTGGCTCCCATAACATTTGGTTGCTCTGCGGGACAATCATTGCATTACCCGTCGCATTCTGCATTAACACGGTTCCTTCGGGTTCCAGCCATTGACTAAAACCAAGAAGAATAGTGTGAGCAACACTAATTATAATAGGAAAACCACATAATCTAGAATAAAATTTCACACTTAAGGTCTTATCCTAGGTTATTCATGGTCATTTCTAAAACACTAAGATTGTGTTCTATGCTTAGAATTATACTTAGGGTTCTTACTAAGGCTTTCACATCCTAGTTTCCAAAGGTTTACTATACCTTTCCTCTGATACCAACTATAACGACCCATAATTTACATACATTATTATTACTACAAAATTGAAGCACACTTATTACAACATATAAAAAAACCATGAAAGGACCGTATAGGTATGGTGTCTTTAGAAACTGGAAAGCATAAACAACTGGTTCATAAAGCATCTACTTTGCCTCCCATTTATTTCATCGTATCTAGAGTCCCTTTTTGGAATATTCTACTTAATAACCTTCTTCCTGACCTGGGGAAATAAAAAATACAAAAGGGTGAGCTCAAATGCTCAGTAAGAGTAAACAAAAGAAATATCAATCACATCATATACATAAGCACATAAGTTTTGGAAATATTAACCTGTAAAAGAGATCATAATTTCATAACATGGGATAAACCATAGTAGTGAAATGTAATCCCAATAATCATAACTTAAAACATGAAACTTTGTGGCATACACACATAATCATTGAGAATCATTTCTTGTTAGTCAAGACTCATTGCCAATACTATCTTAGTGGACAAAGTCCACTTCTAAACTGAGTTCACTCCTTGTTTCAGTCCTGTTTCACTGAACCGGTTTAACCTGCCGTTCCAGCCATGTCTATCTCATGAGATATAAAATATTTACCCAATGCATTGGAGGGAGATATAGGTCCCACCCATCTCATAATGATACCATTCTTATGTGTGCCACAAAATCAAAAAACCATACATCATAGCATAAACCATGTAATAAAAATGGGAATCTTAAACATCATGTCATCATAAAAAAATTCATATAAGATAATGGAATTCATAAAAATATAATTCCATCACAACATAATCAAATCAATGTAATAATAGGGATAAAAACAGAACCATTTATTATCTTATATGGAAAAGAATTTGATAAAACACTTGAACTCCATTCTTGAGGAAAATATCCTTTCTGCTTCCAAAACACTTTTCCTTTCTTAACATGACGTACAATTATAAACTAAAAGAAGTTGATTAAAAATAAACTTGAAAACTTGTAAAGGAATCTTCTAGGAAATAATGTTTTAAAAATCCATTCATGCTGTATAAGTTAAAAAAAACATTCTTCGTACTTTTGTCAGAAAAGTCAAAAAGTACTTGTACGAAAAACGACAAAAGATTCCTTTAATATCATTTACTAAAAACTCACCTAAGGGTAAAATTGGATTTAAACAATTTTAGGTGGATGGAAATAATATTACATATTGAGGAAACATGGATGTGGATGATAAAATACACCCCAGTAAATACCAAAGTATAAATAATATCGGATAAAAATGAGATTGTGATATTTTCCCTTACCATAGGTCCGATTTGCCACGTAAATGTCCGAACCTCCTGTATAATGATTTAAATAATGTTATTGACTTATTCCAGAATCATAATTATTGTTATGATATCATATATGGTCATATTATTAGCTTCTTATTAGTAATATTTCATTACAACTTGTTATTCGGGTGTTTATTACTTTTTGTTCTTATGCGTGTTTTGTCGAATAAATTCTTATTCTTCTCTTTAGGATATAGATACCTCATTTCCAGAATTTTATTAGTGTAATATATATCATATTCATTAATTAAATTCTTTTATATAATCATTATGCAATGAAGATCATGTAGAACGAGTCGCATCACATCGTGGAGATGGTATTCCGTACGTACGCACGAGTGATGATATCGTTCCCATGATCATGGAATTGTATTGGAGTGTATGTATACTATTTCAGAATCAATATCACTTTACAATAATAATATATAGTCATTATTTACACCATTATACCCATCCAAGTAAGGTGGTGGTGGAAAGTAGATTACACCACGGCGTGGAGACGGTATTCCGTAAGTACGCACGCACATTGATTTCATTTTCCGTAGGATGGATAGATGGTGAAATAGGGTTGTTTAATACTTATAATAACATATCAGTATATGAGTGATACTGATGTTATTACTTCATAATGAAACAACTAAATAAGAAGAAGTGGAAGAAGAAATAAAGATGAAAGAATCGGTAATGGACATTACCTCTTCTTTGAAGTGCTTCTTTGAGACCTCCTTTTAGGGCACTAAAATTGGTTTTTGAAGAAGACTATGACCTCTAGGATGTCTCTAGGGAAGTGGAGAGGATAATTTGGCAGGGTTTGTCCGAGCTTGAAGGCTCAAAGTGGTGTGAGGAAGAGAGGGAGGAGGTGCCCTTTTATAAGGGAGGAGAGGGGCACCTTTGGAATAACTAAAAATATTATTTTATTATAAAGCCAAATTCGGTTTTAAATAGGTCAAAATTGATTTATTTCAAAGCTATGGTGGGGATGGGTCGAAATACTCTCATCCAATAGAATTTAGACAAGTTTAGGTACCTATTTTGACCTTATCATTTAGATTTGACATTAAGTTAAATAATTTTACTTTTACCGTGTCTTCTTGTGTTCTTACACTATAATGTTAACAAACTTACTATAACAATCCAAAAGAACCCCAAGTTGTTTATTATTAATATATATAACTTTATCTATGTAATTTGGCCGAACCTTAGATTTTTAGGAATAAAATAACAATTTATAATATAATATTTGTTTTAAAAACTATTTTATGTCAATTTTGACACTATTTAGTAATAGATTTTTGTGAAAATCATAACAGAATGATTAGTTCGAAAAAAGTTAATTAAATCAATAATAACATGTCATATTAACCTATAAAATTAGTGTAATTCATAAAATGTCTCAAATTACATTTATTTGGGTATTTATAACATTAATTATGTCAATATTTTATTAATAAGATAATTACTGCATTAAATTATTTAATGTCTATAAATTGCAAATAATATACCATCATGTAGGAAATATTTTTATCTTCATAATGAATATTTATAGTATAATTTATCTTATATATAACCTTATATTAAAAATTATTTACTTATTAAACTTTGATTTTAACTATTTTAACCCTTCTTTAAATAAATTAATAATAAATGTCCTAGTCTAATCCAAGTGGGACTAAATGGTCATATTTTATTCCTAAGTTTGTTTTTGGTCGAATTACACTTATCCAATATAATTAGGACATGTGTTAGGGTAATAATAATTTCATTTTTACCCTTAATTACCCTATTTACTTTTAACCATGGTAAATAAAAGTAAAAAGTTACTATTCACCAAAAATTGTTTTCATCTCATTGAACCACATCTTACTTACTGACATCAACTGTGTCTCTTGGATTTTTGAAATTCCACTCATAGAAGCGGTAAAATTAAGTTTTATGAAAAATTCAGTTTTTTAACTACCACTTAGTGGTTTCACTATTCATCAAGAATTGAATGTTTTCAGAAAAATACCAAAATTTCACCCTAGGATAATTTCGATATTCCGAATCCAAAAATGAAGTCCATTTTGAAAAGTAAAATTTATAAAATTTCAAAAAGTGGTTATTACTATTCATAACGGCTAGTTTTAATAATATTTTATTAGCATATCATTGTTTAGTGAAACTCGGTATTGCGTACGATGCAAGCTATCAAGGAAGGTCACGATTTCATGTAAAGAGAGCCAAGAAAGTGTTGTGTGTAGAAAAAGATTCCTTTGATGATTTATATAACATAAAAGTCTCGGGTGTTACAATGGATCCACAAATATCCTTTCTCTTGAGATTATGTGACCTAAAAAAACTTTTTGAAGCCAAAATTAACACTTGGTAAATTTTCCATAATGATTCTAATTTCTCAGTGTCTTCAATATAATTATCAAGTGGTCTTCACGTTCTTACATTCTCTTAGAATTGAAAATAATATGCTCTATAAAGACTTCCACAAACTAATCAAGATAATCTCTAAATACTATATTCATTAGATTCATGAAGTTAGTGGGGGAATTAGTAAGACCAAAAGTCATCACTATACATTCATAGTTTACATACCTTGTACGGAATGACTTCTTTGGAATATCCTCCTTATTAAACCTTAATTCATGACATCATAAACCAAGATCAATCTTGAAAAATTATTGTGCTCCATGTTGTTGGTATAATAAGTCATCAATGCGGGGAAGAAGATATTTGTTCTTGATAGTGATCATGTTAATTTCTTGATAATCAATGAAGAGTATCATTTATCCATATTTCCTCGAAAAAAAGAACAGGTGATCCCAAAGGCGACACACTCTGGAATATGAATAATTTTAAAGATTCTCTTGGGGTTTCTTCTTCAATTCCTACAACTCAATTAGGTCCACTCTATATGGTATCATCAAAATAGGCATAACACACGGTATGAGTTCTATTGAAAAATCAACTACACGATTTGGTAGAACACCAGAAAATTCCTCTAGAAAGACATCATTAAACTCTTGTAATATGGGTGTATTATTAATAATGAGTTTCTCTATAACCATTTGAGATAAATAACCTTCATTTATAGGAATCAAGACTCATTATATAATAGAAATTTCTTCTGGAATATTATATTCATCCATGCATCGATATATGATGATAGATTGATCTAGAATATGAAATGTGACTTACCTTCCTTGGAAATTTATATGAACTCCATCTAGAGAATGCCAATACAAGCCAAGAATAACATCAAATTTCACTATAAGAATGATCACATGATTTTTAGGAAGCACATTTCCACAAACCTCAACTGGAGAAGAATTATAAACTTTTGATTCAACTGTTGTGCCATTATAAGTTTCCAGAGATCACTCAACATCAAATTGTTGAGGTAATATGACGATCCTATTATAAAATTATTTATAATTAAAAGGTTGAGTGGATCCATAATAAAATAAAACATTTTCTACTATAGAGTGGATGGTAAGTGTACCTTTCACGAATTCATTATCATTCTCCACATCACCGACAGTGATTTCATAAAACATTCCATTTTCTTTGTCCTTAAGAGCTAACTGATATTGATCATCATAAATAACCCTTGGACTATGGAATTTATAGGCCTAAAACCCCATTTCCTTTCACTTTTTGCATTGAAGTGTAAGAGGTTCATTATGTATATCCTTTTCTCTATTCATATCATTAGACATATTTTTCCCATCAATTTGACATTCAACTGCCCGATTACATTTTTTTCCAAAATTATAACATTTACTAGTCCCTTTATGAAAATTTAATCCATGTTTCCTTCCACAATTTTAGAATAAGGGAAAACTCGTCTTCTTTTCAGTGTGGTCTTTAGATTTTCCTTTGAATTCCATTTTCTCTTCTTATCAAACCCATAAGATTAATGGGTTACTCCAATCCTCATCTCAACCTTGAGATCACATTAAATTATTTCCTCATAGCTATTAAAGTCTTTTATGGCTAATGCCATTCAGAGACCTGGTTTTAAGAAACAAAAGAATTGATAAATTTTACTCTGAGGTTGGATAATAATTCCAGAAGCACACCTTGAAAGTCTTGTAAAATTTTATTTGTTGGTACCAAAAAATTCATCATCCTTTTTCTTAAGTTTAAAGAACTACTTATCCATATTTTTTAGAAAAAAACAAGGAAATTACTTATTGAAAAATATGTTCTTGAACTCATCCCATTCCATGGACTCAATTTCATCTCTTTTCTTCATATTCTTGATAGGATTCCACCCTTTATCAGCTTCACATAAAAAATGATAGACTTATAAGATGAATTTATCATGTTCAGAAAATTTTAGAACAGAAAATATTTTTTCAGTGGTACATATCCATTGTTCAACCACTAATAGGTCAAAAGTCATGCTGGAAGAAGGTGGATGCTTCCTCTTGAAGGAATCAATAGAAAGTTCCTCTATCCTTTGCTTAATTAGAAGTCCATCATGATTTATATCTTGAGAAATTTGGGTAAGAATAGCTACAATATTTATCATTCAAGCTCCCATAACATTTGGTTGCTCAGGAGGAAAATCATTGCATTACCCGCCGCATTCATCCTTAATGTGGTTCCTTCGTGTTCCTACCGTTGACTAAATCAAAGAAGCATGGAGTGATAAAAATTGATCATAATGAGAAGAACACAAAATCAAGAATAAAATTTAAAATTAATACACTATATGTTTTATCCTAGATTATTTTAGGTCATTTCTAAAACACTAGGATTGTATCCTATAAATAGACATATCCTTAGGGTTATTACTAAGGCTTTCTCATCCCAGTTTCCAAAGGATAGCTATACCTTTCTTATAGTACCAACTATAATGACCCAAAATTTACATACATTGAATGTTACATAAGAATTGAATAGTATTCATTACAACATATAATAATTTCATGATATGACCGTAAAGGTATAATGTCTTTAGAAACAGAGAAGCATCAACAACTATTTCATAAAACATCTACATTGTCTCCCACTTATTTCTTCATAATTAGACTCTTTTTGGAATATGTTACTTAATACCCTTATTCATGATCTAGGGAAAAGTAACATATAGAATGGAGACCTCAAATTCTTAGTAAGGGTAAAAAAGGGAAATATCAATCATATCATAATCATAAGACACAAGAACATAACATTTAGAAGTCTTATCCTGCATATGAAAGATCATGATATCATGTCAGGAGATAAAAGTTCATAAGAATTAATAGACATAATCCAAAAAGTAAATACATAAGACATGATTTTTTGTGACATAAAAATTATCTGAGAAAATCATTTCATATTTTTCAAGTCTCATTGCCATAACCATAATAGCAGAAAAAGTCCATTAATGAACTGGGTTTACATGTCGTTCCAACCCTGTATTACTGAATCAGATTTATTTTCCATTAAAGTTATGTCTATATAACGAGATATAAATCTTTACCCAATGAATTGGATGGATATATAGGTCCCACCCATATAATAATGAAATCATTATTACATGTTCCACAAAAAATAAATCATTCATCGTAGCATAACCCAAGAAATAAAATGGGGTTCTTAAACATAATTCCATCATAACACAGTTCATACAAAATATCATTCCATTATTAACATAACCAATTAATAATATTAGTATGTATAGAAAAATAACCCTATTTACAGAGCATAATATTAGATGGAAAATAATTTTGATAAAACAATTGAACTTAATTCCTGAGGAAAATATCCTTTATTCTTCAAAAATGTTTTTTCTCAAAATTTTTGCAACATTAAAAGAAAAGAATTTAATTGAAAATAAACATTAAATATTTTAATGTAATATTAATGGAAATAAGGTGTTTTGAAATCAAAAAAATCCTTTCGTGCCATATAAGTTAAAAAACAATCTTCTTTTACTTTTTCCTAAAAATTCAAAAAGTACCTTGAATTGAATAACGACAAGAGATTCCTTTCATACCATTTAATAAAAATTCACAAAAGTGTAAAATTAATTTTAAATTTTTTTATAAGAATATAAATAATATTACATACTTAAGAAACATGTATTTAGAAGATAAATATAAGCAAGTAAATACTTATGTATATACAATCATGGATAATAATGAGATTGAAAAATTATCCCTTACTATATGTCTGATATACTTCATATGTATCCAACCCTCATTTATAATGATTAAAATAATGATATTGAATAATTCCATAATCATAATCATTTTTATGATATCATATATTATTATATTGTCATTCATTTATTAGTAACATTTCATTGCCACTCATTATTCAGATATCAACTACTTTATGTTCTTATGCAAATTTTGTCAGATAAGTTCATGTACACTTATTAGGTTATAGTAACATCATTTATAGAATAATATTAGTATAATATATATCATATTTATTCATTCCATTCATGTATATAATTTTTGTTTAATAAAGATCATGTAGAATAAATCACATCGCATCGTGGAGACTGTAGGCTTACGTACGCACGATCGAAAATATCATTCACTTAATTGATAAATGGTATCAAATTGGATGGTATATTAATCATAAATAATAACTATCATGTTATATTCATTATTAAAATCTATTATATGTCATATTATACCCATCAAAATAACTTATTATTGAATAAAAAATTACGCCACAGTGTGGAGATGATAACCCGTACGTACGCACACATGGTGATATTGTTATTAATAGGATGGATAAAAAGAGATAAGAGGATTTCCAAAAAATTATAATAACGAAGAATCATTTAGAATATACTATATTTATTACTTTAGAATGGAAACAACATAAGGAGTGGAAGTAGAAGAATAAAATAATTTTGAAAGAGGTGATAAAAAATTACCTCCTTTTCAAGTATCTCATTTTGATTTTCAGAAAATGTCTTCCTAGGATGGATTTCTGCCCAAAGTGTGGCCTATAGGATGAATTGAGGTATGTTGAAATAGTAAATGAGTAGTTTTTTCTGATAAAAAGGGATTTAGAGTTGTGATTAAATGATTATGAGAAGTTCCCCTTTATTGGAGAGGCGATGAGAACATTAGAAAGTTCTGAAATACTAATTTATTATATATTTAATTTTGGTTTATAGTGGTCCCAAATTAGTTTATTTAGAAGATAAGATGTTTTTTATGTTGAAATAAAATCATCCAATGATTGTTTGAAAATTTTTGAATATTTTTAAATCCTGATCTTTTTGGTTTGACCCTTATTTTACCCTTTTTAATCTTACCATGATATCAAGTTATGTAAATTTTTTGTGTAATTTTTATTATCATAAATGTAAAACAAGTGAAAAAAGTGGTATTTATGAAATATTAGGACTTATCGTAACAATTTGGTCTAATATTATATTTTTATGAATTCTATAACATTTAATAAACTATTTTATATTTAATGTTTTGAATTATGTTAATTTTGACACTATTCATACTTTAATTTTTTCAAAAAATCATAAATAAATGATTAATTAGTATAATATAAATTAAATCAATACTAAAATATTATAGTAATCCCAAAAATTCATTTATTACATAAATTATGTCATATAATATTGATTTTAATATTTATAATATCATTTATTTTTTATTTCTCTTAATAAAATAATTACTATATCCCTGTTGTGTCAAAATTTATGGTATTTATTTAATCTTTAAAAATACAAAATAAATTCCAATTATGTGGATAATTTAATTATATTTCTTGAAAATATTTTTTTATGATATTTCATCAACTTTAGAAACACATTAAAATTATTATACTTATAAAAGATAAGAGAGTGACATGTTGTCACTTTCTTTTGTTTTAATAATAATTATATCAGTTTTTATGGACAAAATTCCATTAAATGAATCAATTCAGACTCTTAGGTGACATAATTAAACTTCTAATTTATCCAATAGGATTTTTTTTATGTTTTAGGATAATTTTATTATCCTTATCATATTTTTTGTTATCATAATTTACCTGATTTACCATTCATTGTGGTAAATAAAATTTACCGAAGTTATTATTCATAATGTCGAAAAAATATAAGCAGTCTATTAAAATAATTTGGAACCACTGATTCCAAATATGAAATAATTTTTTTCAAAATTCAAAACATATATGTTGGTGTAATTAATTTTAAATTAATTCTTATTATCAAAATGGGAAAACATGTTTTTTAAAAGTAAAAACTATCAAAAGAGTGATGTTCATTTATATATAATTTCAATGAAAAATTAATTCCAATGGAAAAAATTAGATTAAATTATAAAAAATATTCTAATTATACTTTAAAAATAATTAAATGGACAATCTAACTATATAAATAAATTAGATGAAAAGGAAGTTTTTAATTTAAATGATGTATTTTTTACTATTAATTAAAAAAAGAATTTTATCCAAAAATAATAAAATTCTACCATAGTAAATTTTTATGTCCTGCTTAAAAATAATATTTTTACTTTTTTATATAAAATTTATTAATGAGTCCAAATCTTAATTTAAAAGTGGTTTCCCAATTTAGGGCATAAAATTACACTTTTAAAAAATATAGGTTTTTATACATCAAATTAGGTTTATTCATACTCTATGACTAAAATATCAAATGGATGTATAAAAAAAATATTTTATTAAATATATAACACATATATATCTCACTAATTTAATTACCAATATCAATTCACTTAAAAATACAAATATCTAATTGATTTATATATTTCATAAATAACTGATAACCAATGAATTCACACTGCATTTTCAAATGTTAGTTATACTTATTCCCGCTATCCTAAAAGCTAAGATAGAATGATAATTTTATACAAAGGGTGTATATTGGTTATTTTAAACTCAAAATTGTGTGTAAAATATTTCAAAAAAAACATCTCGGTCTTATAGATTATGATATTAGTAAATGTTTATGAAACCCATTTTTTATGGATTATGATAAGATTAATTCTTTATGATATTGTGTAAAAAAATATGTATAGTTTGTCATTATGTGATTTCTGTGAAATATGTATCCTTCCAATACATTGGGTAATGGTGGATAACTCCTGAGATAATTATGTAATGAGTGAACGTAATTCTTGTTCAAAAGGTTATGAATAGACCTTCTTCCTTGTACATTAGTTTCTGAATGGACATTGTTTAGTGCATAAAATGTTATGAATTGACTTACTTTCATTTCCATAATTTCATGCATGTACGTTATTTCATGTCTATATGTTTATGTGTGGGCCGGATTTCATGTCATTAACTTAATGATTGAACATGTCTACATATAAACATGTTCACAATGTTGGAAGAGTATGCATATAACAAAATTATATGTCATATTCCAATGTTATGATATCATGGATTATGTTCTTTGATTCATTTATGATTCATGTCATATTTAATACAAATATTTATTCCATGACTGATGTTTATGAACTATAACAAGAAGGGTATGCTTTTCTGATTTTATTATAATGTTATCATACCGTTATCAATATGTTTTGATAATATCTCCCTTCTTTATCGATAATGAGACTATGATCTCACCCTTTCTTATGTTTCTTTTTCCCAGGATATGACTAATGTTTTTAATTATGATATGTCTGAGAAGGGTACGAGTTATGAAGAATGAAGTGGGAGAATATATAGTTCACTTAAGAACCAATTGTTTATGTTTCTAGGTTTAAAAAGACACTAAATTGTTATAATCCTTAAGCATATATTTGTAAAATGTAATGAATATTCATCTAAAAAAATTTAATATCTATATATAAAATCCGTTATTAGTATTATATTCCATTTTTTATGAATGCATCTAAAAATTATGTTTTTGAATCCCTATTATACCCACTAAATTATATTGTTCACACCACATTAATGTGTAACTATTTACACAAACATCATGTCTGTATTACTTAACCAAAAAAATAATCCATTTACAGTCATACATATCTGAATTCATCCTAGGTATAAGGTATAAAATCTGTTTAGGTAAATTTATAAGGTTATATGAGATTTAAAATCTTCACATGAGTAAGTCACAACATTTCTAGAATAAGGCATAATCCTCCAAACCAGTGGCTAGTCTGACTGCAAGTCCCTCTCACATAACATGTAATTAAATTCATGGTATCTCTAACACTTAATATGAAAAATCTATATTCAATAATTTTTCTCAATCCCATAACTCTTAAAACAAAATGAGGTCAAGGTAAATGAAAATGAAAACCTTTGGAGTCACGCATAATATGTAATGAAAGGATCGATCTCATAGATTCATTTTTTTAAATAAATAAATAATACACATTATTTAAATTCTATAAAAAAATATAAATATGAATAATATAAAGGAATAAATAATTAAATAAATAAGTTATTTAACATGAGAATTAAATATGAACTTTTCATAATTAAAAGTATCCTTCTAGAACACAATTTTATCCAGCTTATCATTTATATTTTATAACTAATTTATAAACCATAAGAATAAAATCTATTTTGTCAAAAATATATAAAGACATTATAAATTATTATTCAAAAAATAGGGCCAACTCTTAGCTAGACCACCCAAGAAACCATCCACCACTAGGAAAATGACCTAGATCAAAGAAAGGTCATTTGAGAATGGAAGAGGGTTTGAGTACAAGAGAATTATATAACGATGAATGAATTGGGGCATTAGGGTAAATTCATATTTTCTGGAGACACCATGGAACTACTACAGTGGAAGGTATAAAATTATTTTAAGGATAAGCCTTAGATCATATAGGGTAATGAACATGTACTCCACTAAAGTGAATCTTGATGTGGGACATGTTTGGTAGAGAACTGTTCATCCCAAAAAATATTTCATGTGTATACTAGTATTAAAAAACTCACACTACCTCCAAAAGTCATTCTTATCCAATATCAACCTCATGGTAACCCCCAACGTGACACAATGAATAGAAAAATGATGTTCGTTTTCCACCATATGCAATAAAAGCATTTTATCCAATAACCTTGTTGCACTTTTTTCTCCTGATCATGTTAACAACTAAATATAATATCAACAATAGAGTAGGAACATATACCATTATGTTATCACTTAATGAGAATCCAAACCAGTAATAATTCATATAATGCATTCTTTATATAATATTTAAATAATCACATTGATTTATCTAATATGAACGATCTAATATCATTGTTGATTTTTAGGGAATCATCCTATGATCCTTTGTACTGGTAGAAAACCATAAATAAGATAATACAACCTCTCCATAAAAAACATGCATAAAAATGAAGATCAGAAAAAATAGTATACCTAAAATGCTTTTATAATGGTATCTATCTTCATCTTTTATACAGTAGGGTTTGATGATAATCATAAGAGAAATAAAATTACGTTTCCATCCTCTATAATTAATTCACCAGTTGAAGGATCCATAATTATATCGTGAGAAATCTTATATAAAAATGGAAGTTAGTGACTTTATAGTGTGATAAACTATGTTATAGGAAGGGAGAGAGATTCTAATATATTTTCATGAAAATGATGTTCTTTAAAAACATATTATTCACTCATGATCACTCCACACACCAATGAGGGAACATCCTTTATATAGGTGGTGATAAATTCTCTTCAATGAATGAGAAGTATTGATAGAAAATATTACGTTACTGCCCATTAGAGTTTTCTTCATTAAACACTTTAATGATGATGTGCATACATTAACTAATCCATATTATTGATTAATAACTAAAGGAAACCATTAGGTGTGGTACGACTATGCCAATATTAGGAGAACATGAAACCTAGTTTCATCACATGAAACTAGGTTACATTTTCATCAACATAACATTGAGATCATTATTAAGGATACATTGGTGATAATTTATCTTTATTCTATTTTTATATTATGCACATAGTTTTAGAACACTTATAATTGATCCCCATTCAAGAACTATGTATGGATTGATACCTATTATTTTGGGAAAAATTATTATGATCAATTTTATTGTCTTGGTTTTAGTTACAATTTTTTTAATCTTTATTTCTAGAATATAGGCTCCTTATAATTCATGTTGGGTCAACCATAATAGCCTAAAACTGGGATTAATATACCACACATTCCCCCTTAACATGGGTTAAATATATGGAGACAACTCATAATAAAAACTTGTGTCTTGATTATTATTATAGTAGGATGTGTGATGATTTCTAGATGTCTTATCTCATACCTACATGTGAATTTATCTATAATCCACACTCTCTTATTGTATGGTATCCAGATTCATGTCAGGATTTCAACCATAGCCATGCATTATGACACACAATGAAGAAACCCAAATCCCCTATCTCAGGTGAACTCATAGAACTCCAGATGTCACTAATTAAGAATTAGAATGTAGCAACACATTTCTAAGAACAAAATATGGATTAATTTATATTATTTTTGGATATATAGTGATGTCAAAATTACATATCTAATAACCATCCATAATATTCCCCCACTTTAAATCTCATTCTATTATGAATACAATGGCTTCTATGTTGGATGTGAATTAATGTGAAACCATAATATTTTACATTTTTGTTGATACATCATTCACTATAGGTTTCATTCCTTCTCCCACCAGAAAAATCATTCATTTTACTACCATATCCCTTTTTCATGAGTCATATACACAGAAATACCATTTTTTTAAAATTATGTGTAGCTTTATTTCTATTACTGCATGATATGTAGTGATGTATGTGTAACCTACATTATCATCAATAATAAATTTAATCATTGTCAAACCCCTCCTATCATATGGCCTCCTCGTTAGTGGTAGGTATTTATATATGTAACTCTATGATGAGATAATGTATTTTGTTATCATAACTAAATGTGTCTTTATTCATGTCATTAAATCATATATAGTGATGTTTGAACCTTCTATATCAAGACCAACTACAAATAAACATTTACTTCTACCCCCCTTAATACTCCATGATAGCCCAAACATATTCAGCTTTAGAATGGATTACTTTGATCGTTCTCTGAATATCTTATTATCATATTCCACAATTTAAAAATTAGGTGATTTAATCATCCCAAACCTTTCATGGATACTAGTAATGAGTTCATAAGAATCCAAAAATTACCCCTCTTCTTGTTGGTTAGAGATTGGTAAAATGACAAGAGAAGGGCTAAATATCCCTTTAAAAAATTAAATGAAAGTAATCCGTGTCTCAAAATTTATTTTAAAAATATTAAATAAATTAAAACATTTTGAATAAAATATAATAATCAATGTATTGAAAGATAAATGATATATTTAAATAGAATAAAATAAGTTAAACAAGGAAAGGTGTGATGGTGTTCAATCCTATACCAAATTCATAATCATAAAGATTGAGAACCGCATCCTTGATATTGCTAGGAACCTCAGCAACTGGAGGAAGGACCCCTCTCTTCCCCATATTCAGTAAAGCTTTCGTGTCAACCAACCCGATAACAACAAAGTTATAAGAAAATGGGTTCACTGGAATCCCCCCTCAAGAGGCCTTAATCTCAATATGGATGGGTTCTATAGTGTGGGGTTTTTACAGGGGGAGGGGTCTTTCGTGACTCCCATGACTTGATCATTTTGTCATTATCCTCCCCCTTGGGACATGGATCCTCTCTTCAGGTTGAGGCTAAAGCACTGCAGCTAAGTTTAATCTTGTTTCCTCAAAAGAGAATCATTTTTTCGGAGGTGGAAAGTGACCCCAAGATTCTTCACAACGTCCTTTATGGCCTCTTCCCCACTCTATGGTCCATTACCCACATCATTAGAAAGTTTTGGGGAATGGTCAACAACAACACAAGGTGGTTCACTCATGTCTCGGGGGGGGGGGGGAATGAAGTCACAGACTACCTGGCTTATCCTGATGTTCTAGGTTCTGACTTGGTATGCCTTCACGATGTGCACACCTTGAAACCTTAGGGAGTCAACCTGGTTAGAGGGGATTCTCTCAGCCTCCAACATTACAGGCCTCCATAGGTTGTCACGACTTCCAGCCATGGTTGTTTGTTTCCATTTTTATTCCTTTTTCATTAATAAAAATCTACATGATGATGATGACTATCTCTTTACTTATGATGTTTGAATACTCAAAAGGAAAGATTCTTTACTTTTTAACCTAAATATAAGTAAAACCAAGCTCTCTCACTTTAATGGTGGGGATCACCAAAATTAAAAGAACATTAAAGATGAGAGTATTTCTGGGATACAATCACATTATATTAAAGCATTAATTAACTAAAATAATACGATAAATAATACGATATAATGATAATAAATAAATTTTTGATTATATATTACAATTTTATACACACTATAGAATAGTGGTAAGAATATTTTGAAATTATATCACTTTGACTTATATTTGGTGATCAATTCACATTAGAGTTTAAGAATGACGGTCTATGTATGTTTCCAATTCTACTAATTTATATATTTATAGGATCCAAATCCTTTGGTTGTGTTGTAGAATCTATCATAAGTATTTAAACTTAATACATCTTAGTTTGATATATTTGGACCATCATTTTCAACTCAACATAACTAAGGAAATCATTTGGCGATTCAAATTCAAAATAGTAATTATTATTTTTAGAATTATTGAAGAGATAGTGAAGAGATGAAAATATTATTGATAATACTATAATATTAATTTTAAAATATTTGGTAAATTATAAATATTTTAAAATAATTTTTTGAAGAGTTTAAAATATTTCCAAAATAATAATTAAAATATTTCTCATGAAATCTCAGATAGTTTTAGTCTATAAAATTTGAATTTCAAATTTATTTCAATGAGAAAAATTAAATCATAAAATATACTATATTAAAAAATATATTTTTTTGAAATAACATCCTTTAGCTCAACCATTAATATAGAAAAAATAAATCAAATAAATCAACTCAAATTAAAAAAAATCAACATATTTGAGTTTCATGTTGTAAATATTTGCATGAATGAATAATAGAATTAATATTAATTTAATTATGTTTAAAATATATAAAAATATTATGAATATGGTATATATCATTAATAAAAATTTATAAAATTATTAAAAAAACTAAAATACATTTCATTTTAATTCAACAAATCAATATATCAAAGAAATCATGAAAGACAGTAACCTGGATATTTCTTGATTTATGTATTGGTAACACACATTTTATATATGCTATGTAATATTAAATTAACATGTTTTATGTGTAAAAACAATTTCAATGTCATGAGTAAGAGTAAATTGATTTTATATAAGCATTTATAAAGTTAAAACTTGCGCTACATAAGGGTAGATAGGAATTTGCAGTACTACGTAAGGGAAGATATAAAGCTGTGTAAGGTTAAAACTAAAATTATAAACATTGTGTAAATGTAATGTTCATTTTCAAAATATTGTGTAAAAATAAAAATACTTTCATGTGATATGTAAGGGTAGTATAAAATTCAAATAAGGATAAATAGAAACCAATAAATGTTACATAAGGGTAAAAAGTAAAGATTAAACTACTTTCGTATGGGTAGAATAGAATTTTTAAACCTTTCATAAGGGTAAATTCAATATTATGTAAAGGATACAACAAGGATTGAAAAAAATAAGGGTAAAGAATAAATAAAAAATGATATTTAGTGGTAAAATAATTATAAAATTAAATTTTCACTAGATTCAGCCAAAAAATAATTATATATAATAATAAAAATAAATGATGAAAAACTAAAAAAATTAAATTCAAAATAAAATTATTTTTATAAACTAACCTAAAAGAATTTATAATTATAAAAATAATAAAATAATTAATGTGTCAAGGATACACTCCAACACTTCTTAGTAATGATGTCAATGCCATATATTCAACATGCTAACTAGACACATGTTTTATTCTTATGGAGAAAATCCTCAAACCCCATGCGAAATCAGAAATACTATCCTAGAACTCATCATTTGAATTTGGTTAATGGTTATACTCATTATATTTGAATAATCTCACTACATCCTAATTTATATGACTCAAATATTATTTACCTCATCCTCACTTATGTTCAAAGGAGTTGAAGCACTCATAACCCTTGAGCCCCATTCGGGTTGTCGCACCCCACCTCATATTTGTATAAGCACTATGGCCATAAATTGTATGCACCTCTCCTCGAGGATGACTATATTAATATTGGGCTCTCCATTTATTTTTTATTTTACCTTACCCTTATTAATATTTAAACAGCTTCATCTTTTTTTTTTGAATTTTTATGACCTTGTACTTTAACCACTTTTTATCAAAATCTATCCAAACTTAAACACCAACATCATTGGTCTGACTTATAAGACCTTAAAATGCCAAAGGAATGATACATGGTACTATCTAAGTTGAAAAATGAAAAATGGAATCTTGGGAAAAATTTGAGTCTCCTCTCTCTAGGTATGAGCTCTATATATCATAGTAAATATTTTAAGCATTTATAGAAAAGAATAGGTGTAAATCATCTAAAGATGAAAACCCACAAAGGGAAGAATTATTGAAAGCTATATTCCTACCAAATAAAACTTCCCCCCCTCATAGATTAAGAAAATTCTTAGTATAACATAAAATTCATTAATCTTATAATAATAACCATTAAACCTAGAAAATCCAATCTATTCTTCCAAGATCCATCGACCAAGGAAAAAGTTAGAGCACCCATCTATTCCATGCATATATTAGTTCTGATGAGTTGTACAGAATGCATGAAGGTGTCATTTCAGGGTACTAGAGAACTTTTTGAGAATTTAAACCATTTTATGAACCACTGTTTAATAATTATTATTATGTTGATTCATTAAAACTCACCTATCCAAATGTGTTAATCATGGCTTATGGTGATGGTAAATATACATCATATTCACACAACATATATCCATATATGAGTAAATGTTTAGAAAGAATATAAACTAAATAGACCAACCATATATTATGTTTATGGTAAATCTTCCACATGTATGGGTTGCCTATATCCATATAATATTTTTGATCTAGAAGGAAACCAAACTTTATCGTATTTTACCTCAAGGGATCACCCCATATTGCAATGATGTTATTTTCTACACATCCAATTTTCTGGTATCCATCTGAGGGTATATGACCTAAATATTATGGATTGATGTTAAAAATTCATCATTGTATCAAGTGTTTATAAAGTTATGATTTACCCACTACATTTCTGTACAATGTTCAAATGGATTCAATTATCATGATGCTACACTTTGTGAGTTTCACAGATTATCATGAATTGATGGTGAAAGAAAAAAGAGGGTCATGAAATTGAAAATAATTTTAGGTTGAAATATTTTCAATTTATTGAAGAAAAAATGGTCAAGATATTGAACAAATATAATTCTCATGAAAATATACCAAAAAATTAAAAGAAAAAAAAACCAATATTGCTATGATAAGATTTGGATGGATGAATGCAACAAATCAACTAATCTCTGAGTGGAAGAACTGGTTGACTACTAGAGATCCACTAACTTAGAATATTCTACCAAAGCTAATATATGTGTTTTTTTGTTACTGTTTCTATTTCTTAATTCTTACACTTGACAGTGATTATTATGACTACCACTTCTAACAATTGTGCTCCAACCCTTTCTATATGAACCTTTTATTCCCCAATATCCATGGTCTATGTGGACACCTAGCCTTGAAGCCAAAATTAGTTAGTTACATGTCGATTAGGCTCCTTATTATACCACTCCATAAACTCCATATTATGGTTTATTCTCTTTAATCAATGGATTTATTTTTATTGAATCACTATTTTCACTCAAATATATAAGATTTTTTAAATAAGATCAATCTATTTTTTTCTATTCAAAACCGCACTCACACAAACCATGGAATAATTGGAGAAGTATCTCAGTGATACCACCAATATCCCCCAATCAGTCTTGAATAACAACATAATGGAATTATCACCATATTTGATTCCTTATTTCCAGATTTTCATCATCAAGTTCCGGATTTGAAGTCAGTAACTCATTGCTACATGTATGTAGTGATGAATCAATTCTTCCATTATAGGATTTGTTCTAGCAGGTGAGATGGGTGGAAAAGTGTATCCAACCAGGAGTCATTATTTATTATTTGTAGACTTACTTATTAGAATTAGCTTTCACCAATGGATCCCTTACTATTGGTAGGAAAAAATAGATTTTGTTTGTAGTAAGTGGTTCGACACCACCTTCAATCTAATTATGATATGAATGTGATAATTCTCAATTACACCTGTAGTGATTTTTAGAATGGTCTTATATTTTATAGATTTAATTTATAACAATTTTAAGTAGTATATCCTATGAAATGAATGGTTTTCTCAGTCATCAGACTAACTACCTTAGAAGACCATTCTGATATATCTTTATCCACTCATTTTTATAATAAAAAGACATGTTAGTTTGAGTGCCAACAAGTGTAAATTTGAATTTAACATTTGTCCCATAACATTCCATCATCAACCAAAACTGTAAGATGATAAATAGAATTTCATTCATTCTGAGATCTAGTGAAACAAAATGGAGGAACTCTCTATAGAAACTTTATCTAGCACAAAACATTACGAAGTATAAGTCTCATAGATGGTTATCTCATCAAATAAAGCTTCCAAAACCCTATCTTATAAATAAATGATAAATGGTCACTCATTATGAGTTACAATTCTATTATTAGCAACTATCATAGAGGGTGAATCATTAAGAAACAAGGTAAATATGAATTGATTTATTAATATGTGGATGACATCATTGGTACTTAGAGATATTTTCCAAACATAAATATTGTTGAGTGTTTTATATTGGTATGTGGAGTGTGGAATATCTACAGAATTTGAAATCTTAAAACCATAATATTTCTCTATCATCCATATGTATAATAACTATAATAGGTCATTGATCAGATACATGTTGTTTCCCTATTGAAGATGACATAATATATAGAAAAATGGCACAAGAATGGGAACTATGATGTTAGTTAGTTATCTCTAAATTAGTAGAAAAACCATCATCTGGGTACCAGCACTAACACCCAAGTGAGTGTTATCAATAAATAAAATGTACCCTCTTAGGAATATGTGTAAAAACTCTTCCAGTAAAAATCTTAAATCTACTCTTGGGTTAAACTCATATCTCCACATGGTATAATATACTACTTCTAATATGGCCCAATATAAATATTAAATATTAAAATAAAGTTGATATGGATATATACGTGGATTTTTAACTCTTGAACACAACCCATTAGGGTGTAATAAAATGTCCACGAAATCCCCAAAAGGAATAATCAAGCGAAATTGCAGTTTTCTTCAAAGTGTTTTCTCTACCTAGATAATAAGTAAATCTCAATGTAATGATTTTCTTTTAATTCCTCAAAATATTATATGTGGGGATGAAATAATCATAAATCTCCAAAGATATTGGGATTACTCCCATTTTCTAGATGTCCAACATGTTGATCCCTACTTCCCCATGTGAAAGGTGAAAAGTTTTGGTGTCCAAACACAACTGACTGATGAATTTTTGAATGATATTTATGTGTTGATACATCATTATTTGTGAAATAAATTTCACCAACTATAGACTGATCATCTAATTTTTTAGTGATTTCTACAAATCTTTAATGTATACTGAAATCCAATGACTATTTATCATAGGAACAACCAATAGAAAATATATTCTATTTTAAACATCAATATCCTTTAGCATGCTTTATTAATATGGTAAATATATAAACAATAATTGTGATTAATTCATTTACGTCTTCAATCATGATCATCTATATTCTCTGGGTAATTGTTTAGGATTTAAACCATTCCCTAATATGATTTTTGAAGAATTTTTTCACTAGCATAAATGTTTATTTGGATATAATAGAGAGAAACAAAAACCATTGTGATGGAATGTTATGATTAGGCAATATAATTTAAGAATCATCATGAGTCTTTAAGTTATACATATATATCATGTTCTGTTAAGATTAGTCCTAATTCTTTAGTTTGAGGTTATTTTTAATGGCCTCATTCTAAGATACGACATGTCCTAGAGGGTCCTCAACAATATTCCTAGTGATAATAGACCTCCTTTAGCCATAGTCATTAAGTCCATGTGATAGACTGAACCAGATCTCATTTTCCATATAAAATGAATAATAATTTTGACATTCAAGCATTAGGGTGAGTTGTGTGGAAGAAATAAAAAAAGTCAAGGATAAAATTTCTGTATAGAAACTTTATGGTGAGCTTGTTGCATAAAAATTATGTGGAAAAAATAGCATTTGAATCATCATGAATAGATCCTTTCAAAAAAAGAGTTCGTTTTTAAAAGAAATTAATTCAAAAATATATTCATTTAGGCTGAGATTCATCAATTGACTAGAAAATGTGATTCATTTGGGGTCAAGAGAAACTTCCAAAAAGTTGAAAATAATAAGTAGGCCCCTTTCATGAACAAACTTGTGTAGTCCCTCTGTTGGATTCAAATGTTATCCCATGATATACTTAAAGGGTGTTCCCAATCGGCATAGACTGGAAATGAGTTTCTGGGAATCAAGAAAAAACATTATGAATGGTTTCACCCCAAAACCATAGTTAAAAAAATAGAAAAATAAATATGTCTCATCCATACATTGGAAGTCCACACCAGAATAATATGAAAAAATTAAATATAAAAAAACAATTTTAAAAAATAAAAAATATAAATTTCACTAATCCCTATGGTAACCCCTAACACCCTCACCTACAGAAATGGTTACCACTAGATTCCATTTTTCGAGAATCCATAAATACAATGAACCTCCAATTAATGTAAAAGAAATCAAGAAGATTCCCACTTAGGTAATGTGATAAATAATGATAAATGAAATAAAACTACCAATATACCTACTTGTGACTTTACAATTCCCCTTCCAATATCAAAACCTCATCACTTCATGGGCGGTAATGAAATATCCAAAACAAAAAACTATAATTTATAGATAGGTGTGATATCGAGAGCCCTATAGTAATTCCAAGTGACCACACCCCATACACATTATTTAAATAAAAGATCCTTTTAGTGAAAATTTGAAAGTATAAAATGAAAAATAGGATTTCCATTTTTCAAGAAAAATGAGAATAAAAATATCCATATTTATAAAATTACAATTTTTTCTCCTTTTAAATGAAAAACAATCAGTTTAGAATCATTTTTTCAGATTTTGTAAATGGTATTGAAACCTGTTTGATTTTTTTTTTCAAAAAACATTTTCAAAATACCTATTTCCCAATTATTTTTAAAACCTTTAATGAAAAAAAAATTCAATGAAAATTTTATTAATTTATTATAATTTAAAAAGAAGGTTGACATGTAATACATTAATAATTTTATGGATAGAATAAAATAACCATAAAATAAAAATTTTATAATCATGCACCGTGGGGAAATAACTAGGCTATCTATGGTTAATGGGAAATATAGTTCCTCTTATCAACTCTTAATCAAGTTGGTTGAACATCCAATGCGAATTCTGACCATGAAAGAGAATATTTCTTTATCCTATCAAGGGGGGGGGGGGTCGATCGACCATGACACCACATCCAACTATCCTCTAAGGATTACATTTATTGGCCTAGTGGTGCAGGGTCACCCCTCCACAACACCATGAAATTAATATAATTGTTTCTTAGTTTTTAATGTCATAAAAATGTAATTCTTAAACAATCCTTCCCCCATTAGATATATGGACTCCCATGTGCTTTACCTATTTCAAAAACAACATATTCAATTAAATATAGAGGTTCCTTTCATCAACCCATCATAATCTACTCACTCATTAAGTACCACATACCTCTTAAAACCATTCCACTCACTAATCTAGGATAAATAATTTTAAACACCTAATTGGTATACACAATAAATTATCAAAACCATTATAATGTGGTATTAATTAATAAAAATACCTTCCATAAAACATAACAAGAAAGGGGTGTAATGCTTACCAAACCATTACAATTACTTTTAAGGAAACCTCTTTGAAATCCATGTTCAAAACAATTTGTAAACTCCCTTGAAAGTAAAAAATTGGCCCAATCAATCCATTTAGAAATTTTCATTTCAAAAAAAAACTAAAGACAATTTAATGGAAAAAGTTCAAAATTTTCAGGGTTTTCTTATCATTTTCCCCAATAAAATTTCCCTCACACACATATATATTTCTCCTATTTGAATAATTCAAATATTCTGATCTGAATTGGTACACATACACACATATATATGTGTGCGTGTGTGTATATGTGTGTGTAAACCTATGTCTAGGTGTATAACCATTTAATCTATAAAAATTAATTTAAAAATCTCAAAATATTATTAAAAAATAAATTTTAGATACTTTATCAATAATTGGAATTTAAATTCTTTATATGAAATTCCACGTAAAGTTCAAGTGCTAATTGAAAAACCACTATGATGACTAAAACATCCTTTGAAAGACAATAATTCATTCAAAAGGTCTATTTAGAAATTTTATAAAACCCCCAATGTGCACAATTGAATGAAACTAAATTGAAAAACAATTATAAATCAATAAAATCCAATGTATTGAAATTAAAATCATCTAAAACTTTATTTTACATTCAAATACTGCTTAAAAATAATTAATATTACCCTTTTATATCAAACCAAAATCTAAAAAATCACAAGAATTCATGGTTATATAATTTAATGGCCAAAATAAAGGGAAACATTCCATTAGTATACTGGAACTCGTCACCTTTGATGAATTCCAATATAAAATGCCTTAAGATGATACTTGTTAACCCCAGCTACTAAGAACCACAAAATAAAAACACCCCAAACGGGTTAGGGTTCGTCTAAGGTGTTTACACTACAAGGGAGAAAAAATCAAGAAGATATAAGAAATAATAGATAAAGGATGGATAAAAGCAATAACCTATGAAGACAACCCTAAAAATCATGAAGAAAGATGGAAAAAATTCATGCAAGTGGTAGAGGATGAGAGGCACAGGAAGCTAGAAATCTCCTTGGTCTGGGTCATGAATGTTAAGGTATTGGGAGAGGGATAGTGATTTCTTTTAACTAAATAGGGTAGTGTTATTTAAGTAAAAATAAAATTATTAATGTTCTTGAGAAATGTATATGGTTTGGCCCCATGATTAGCCAAACTGTACACTAACATTGTACCCTATAAAAAAGGTTCTAGAACCCCATTCATGGAAATGCCACATAGTTAACATAACCATGCACTGACCATGAAATTTAGCTTTATTAAGATACAAACCCATGTGCGTGGTTTTTTCACAGTTTCGACTAATCATGCGCCAATACTACACCACATATAAAATATAAAAAAACTGAAAAAAAGTAAAACTAGTTTAGCTTGAAATTAAAAGACACGATCAAAATAAGACATAATTAAAATAAAATTCAAAAATAGTGGTATAGGTGCGAAAAATTATACACTATAACGTTTTCTTCTACAAAAAATCATTGGATTAAAAATTTTACTCATGAAGGAATGGGGTTTAAACCTCATAATAATGGCAAACCATGGTAAACATAATGACCGTATGGAATTACTACTATTTTCTGAAGATTCCATACTCAATTTAGAAATAGTACATACCAAAATTATCCAATCCCCATGTCACAGATGATCTAAAATGATTCAAAAAAAAATATGGGTAAATTAAGTGTTGAGAAATGCCAAAACAATATATCACATGTTGATCCTTGGAAAACCCTAAATGAAAAGGGGAATAATAGAAAGAATCAATAAATATTGATTAACGTTCATAATTAATGTTAAAGTAAAGAGAATAAAAAAGGTAATTTATTTTCTTGGGGTGGTAGTTGTTATGTAAGAATCACAAAATAGGTCCCCAACTAGACACAACAACTTACTGAAAAGAAAAAAGTTCGGATCTGGATCAATGAAGACCCAAACAGCACAAATGAAGCATCCACAAGGTAAGAAGGTGTAAAATCCCATAAAGAAATCATTGATGGAGATTTCCATTTCATATTAGAATTCCCCTAACAGACTATATTTCTAAGAAAAACACATACTTTTGAAATCAGATAATATTGAAACTCTATAAGGGAATGATGACATAAAAGTTTCACAATGAAAACGCATAATTTATATAATGAGAAACAATATTTAAGAAATATTTAATATCCAAATAATACAAATATCTCTTCAGTATCCATAATTTTAAATAAAGGCAACTGAAACCATCAAGGTAAGATAAAAAAGAAATAGTTGGAACCACCACCAATGACACCTACACAACAAAATGACAAGGGTTTTAGCAGAGGTCAAGAGGAAGAGTAATGAAGGACCTTTCATCCTAAACACTAACTCTTTATTATCTATACCATAATAATAGAATCTATTACTCATCCCAGTCACTAACAAACTTACAAAAACATACCCATAGGGCTGACATCAAATTGGGGCCATGAGTTGCTCAAATAAAAACCGAGGCAGAGCATTTTCGAAGAAAAATCCCATAGAATTCAACCAAAGCAATTTATAGGGAAACAAAATGATCAATAATCACCAAAGTAATTCCACCTACTCTAGAATAAGCTTGCAAAATATAACTAATACCATTTTAATGTGGGTCTATATCTAAAAAATGAAGGGAAATTCCCTACTATTATGAAACTCACCTACTTCATATGTGTATTTACACGGGAACAAAGTAACATGAGAAAAAAATCTAAATAAACCATGATTTACATCTTAATCTAAAAAATATAATAAAATAAAATGTAATACCTCAAGACATAAATCACCAAGATAAAATTATTTATTAAAAATACCATTTTATTTTTTACATTTAAAATATTTTCATCTCATTTTTAAATGTATGATGAAAATTAGTTTCTAAAACTCCACATCCACCCACATTTTGAAATAACTATTTTTAAAACATCACTCCTTTTTAAATCAATTCATTGATTTCATATAATATTTTCAGAAAAATAACTCTCACATTTTCAAAACCAATAACATCAATTACCAATAATAAATCATTCTTACTTATTAAAGACATTTATTATAAATCCTAGAATTAATTTTATCTTTTAAATAATTTAGGATAACCTATTTATCAATTTCAAATAAAAAATATCAATTTTTTAAGCCATTTTAAAAAATTTAAACCCCACTTTTCCCATACAAAAAAAACAAGTCATAATCAAAATGAATTAGAATCGAAGGAAGTAAAAAAAATTATAATAGGAAGTAGTTCATTTGTGAATCATGGCCACATGGATTGGAATACCACATTATAATCACAAAACTACCACTCAGAGTCATTTTAATCAACATAATCAGGCTCAAAATTGATTTCAAGGCCTTGATAGCTCACTAGGTACCACAAGTTTAATCCAATTGTCATCCTACAAACAAAAATTAAATAAAACATACAAAAAAATAAATGAAAAGAAACACAAAATTCAAAACTCAAAACCCAACTTCCCTGGTAAATGAGGTTCAGAATGAGAATGATATCATAACACTCATCATGCTTCTTCCTTTTGAGTTTTAATAATCATATATCTATCTAGAGACACACTCAAATAATAAAGATAAATTTAAAAACCTAGGACCAATTAATAACCTAGGTTTGATACAATTTTTTAAATAAAGAAACCTGAGGTCTCCATTCATTGGATAACCTACCTGCCCCCACACATTCATGAAAAGAATTCCTAATCCCCATGGGCCAACAAAAAGTGCATCGAAATATGGAATGAAACAGAAAAGTCGTTTCTCACAAAATTAATTGTTAAAAAATTTAAAATATACATAAATTATCCATACATTAGGGTTCCATGAATGAATCATTTCAACAAAATAAAATCAATAAAACAATTTAAAAAACAAAATATTGATTTTTCTAATCCCATCACTCACCCGAAACACCCTCACCTATAGAAACATCAGCCACCAGATGTCATTCCTTCGAAATTTTCACCTACAATGTGACACAAACTTAAGTAATGGATAATAGAGAAAGGCATAATTGGATGGTGTGATTAGAAAAGAGAAATAAATAAAAACAACCAACATACATCCTTGTGACTTTAAAAGTCACCATCATATATTAAAACCTTTATTCTCTATATGAGGTAGTAAATGATCTAGAACCTAAAATTGAAATGGTATATATAGTCTTGAGCTCTAGTGCTCATTAAGATTGACATTTAACCACACCCCATACATAAAATTTAAATAATTGATCAATTTTGTTCTATTTTAAAAATATGGATAGAAAAATAGTTTCTTCTACTTTATATGAGAAATTATAATCACAAAATAAACATTTATAAAATTCAATTTTATTTTTATTTTAATTGAGAACAATCACTTGAAAAATATTTTATTGTTCCACACTAATAGTATTTAAGCCTATTGGAATAAAAAAGTTCAAAATCCCTTTTAGGAACACCCATTTCCTTATTAATTTTAAAACTTTTAAAGAAATAGAAAATACAATGACATAATTTTAAAATTTGAAACAATTTTAAAAGTGCTGAAAGTATCATAATTTAAAGATTTAATAAAAGGAACGAAATCATCAAAGAATAACAATTTCATAATCATGCACCATGAGGAAATCCTTAAGTCATATATGGTTTGTGGTTACTCTAGGTCCTCATATAAAATTGTGATCTAATAGGTCAAACATTCAATGTGTGTGCTAACTAAGACGTAAAACATGCATTTTTCTTAGTGGGGTGCTATAACCTAATAATTAAACTATGTCTAATCATATTCTGAGGAGAGCATGTCTCGGATAAGCGGTGTGGAGTCACCCATATATGACATCATGACTTTTTATAAAGTGTTTTCAGTGTGTAAAGTGGTATAAACTAAAATTGATACTTAAAATAGACTTTCCCAAATATAGAATCAGATTCATATGTGCTTTACCCATTTTAATAAAATCACAATACATTATAAATAAAGGGGAGATTCACTTACCATCATAAGTATCTTCACTCATCTAATACCACAAACCTCTTAAAATAATTTCACACCAAAATAAATTATATGACATTCTAAATACCCCAGATGATTAAATAATAAAACATAAAAACTATCATAGAATGGTTTTATTTAATTTAAATTCCCCTTGTAAAACATAATAAGAAAATGAGGTCAAGCCTATAGAGTATTTACAACACCTTTAAAGGAACCTTATTTGGAATCCAATCGCAGCTCAAAACCATTTCAAAAATCCATTGAAATTTACTAATTATCCTAATTAATCCATTTATAAAATTTTATTTCCAATAAAATTCAAAACCCAAGATAATTTATGATCCAAAATTCAATATTTTTAAGGTCTCCCTCTTTTTATGCCCATGTATAATTTTAACCACACACATGGATGTATATATATATATCTAATTTTTTCAATTCAGATATTATTTTGTGAATTGGTACATTTATTTATATATGTTAACCTATTTATATTTTTATAAACATTGAATACATAAAAATTAATTTAAAGATATCACACTTTAATTAAAAAACAATTTTGGGATACTTATTCAATACTTGGAATTTAATGTAATTACATGAAATGTAATATAAAAGTAAATATCTAATTCAAAAATCACATTGAAAAACCAAACATCCATTTAAATTCTACAATTAACTCACCAGTTTTGTTTGGTAATTATTTTAAAACACCGAAGGTGCACAATTGAATAAACCTAAATTGAACCACATTTTTAAATCAAGAAATTTTTTGTCATTCAAATTAAATCATTTAAAACATTATATTACTTTAAACTATTCCTTATATGTTATTAGTATTTAAATTTGAAATGAATAAGATCATAAAACCACAATATGTCATTGTTCTAGAATTTAATTCCACAAAGAAAGAGGTAACCTGCCTTAAATGTAGTGGATCTAATCACCTTCAACGAACGCAGCTATGAAATGCCTCAAGATGATTATTGTGAACCCTATATATCATGAATAACAAAATAAAAGCACCCTAAACGAGTTAGGGTTCATCCAAGGTGGGTACACCATTAGTTATGGAAAAGAATCAAGAAGAAATAAGAAATACGAGAGAAAATAGGAAGATAAACCCTAACCAATGAAGATAACACTCTAAATCTTAAAGAAAAATGGATGGAATCAATGGTGGTGGAGAAGGAGGGGAGGAACATGTGGCTAGGTGTTTTCCTATTCGAGTTTTTGATGGGTAAGGTAGAGTCATTGGTATATGAAATTTTATTAATTAATAATATTAGGGAAATTTAATTCAAATACCAAAATTTTAAGTACATTTGTACTACACATGGTTTGTATACATAGTTGTCCAAACCATATACCCATTGTGTGTACTCTACCAAAGGTTCTAGAATACCCCACAAAGGTAGGGAACGTAGTAAACATAACAATTCTCTATCCATGAAATCTAGATCAACTATGATACAGATTCACATGAATGGTCTACATAAAGTTTATACTAACCAGGCAGAAGTGCTAAAATTCAAATAATTGAAAAAATAATACTAGTTTGACCAAAATTCTTTGAAATTATGAAAATAATTAAAAAAGTAAAATAAAATAGAGAAATAAATTCTGGGTGTGATATCACCCCTTGAACTATATATAATGGTGGGGATCTAATGTGTATCACATGAACATTATGCGGACCAACTAGTCTTCCTCATAAATAGATCCAATTAATTTTGATGAGATCTAATTAAGAGGATGTAATTTATTGACACCTAGAAATGCTTGGATTAACACTTTGAATAATATCATAACAAAATGATAAATGTAGAAGGAAAATTTACAGTAAAGAAAAAAAATCATTTATAGAAGGCTCATCATTTGAAGCATCATAGCAGGAATCCTTTATGGGTATATAAGTCTCTCACATCCCTTGGAATCACTTTTAAATTATTTAGAAACTGTCCTTTGAGGTCAGATGTCATTCTTGTTACCTAAAAATCATTTGTTAGGACTTAGATGGTTATTATTTAAGGCTTCATAAGATTGAACCTACCAATGCTTCATGGACACACATATGGTAAAGGAAAACAACAATACGTGTCAGTTCACTGGGGGAGAACACTTATATAACTACTAAGGGACCCTTATGTATTTTTTTGGAATAATAAAATTTATCCTTTGGGGATATGTAACATTTTAATGACTTGTAAATTTCATTTTGGAGATGAGGAAGTCAATATTTAAGACCATGTAATTTCGTTATGATGTCTATTACACCATTTTTTTTGTAAAATGGTTACATGAATATGGTATAAATTCATTGGGAACACACTTCGAGGAAGATACTGTTTTGGAGAAGCATAAATTTTAATAAATGAATCACCCCATTTGTGAGTTAACCCTTCATCCAAAGAAATCATTACATTTCATCAGGTAGCTTTTGATTCTAAGAATGATACAGGGAAGAGAACCGTATAATAATTATATAGTAATTCATTCCCTACATAAACTTTATGAGGTCTCCCATGTAAGTTCCTTAAAAAAGTATTCCAATAATATTTCATCATGGAGGGATGCTCACATAAATCCTTCATAACCAGTATCCATTAAAAACCATGAATTTTTTGATCCCTACTTATTTTCAGGAAATAAAAATCTTATACATAATTGGGCTACCTAATGTACATGTTTTTCTCTATCCAATGTTCAACCACCATGAAATATTATACCTATGTTCAGTAACTTCATGAAATATCTTTGTTGTGGATACTTGGAACTCTTTTACACCTTTTATTAGGTTTTCTACCTTGGATGAATTCATACAAATAATAATTAGAATATTTTCACTAAGTTTAAAGCCCCAAAATCCCACTACATCAAGGCCTCCTCTAAATCTGGTAGATTTAAATTATTAGGATGTTATGCATGTATGAATTACACCATTAGGTCATGTATTCCTTTGAAAATGGGAATCATGATTCCTATAATATATTATGACCATTTATCCTCCCCAATTTATTGAGTTTTTATGATCTCATTAGTCATGTATTTCCTTGATATTGAGATTTTGTATCCTTAGGTAACCAGTGAAATTTCACCTATATCAAGGCAGTCATCCTAACTGATATGTGGTGACCTTTTATAAACCTCATTTAATCCATCACGCTCTACATGTTAGTTTAAGGGGATTTAGTTGAGTCACTCCTAGGCTGGGTTTCCCAACCCCTCTCCCGTGACCATCTTATACCATCATCATGATTGTCCACTGCTCAACTAATCACATGATTATATTCCTATAGGTCCAACCAATGATCTAAAGGTGCATATAGGTCCTTAATGTAGGATAATACCTAATTATTTCTTACTAGGTTATATCACATGTGATTCTCTTCATCCATTTTTGTATAGTTAACAAAAAAATTGGTGGAAACAAATATATGGGTCTCCTACTAGGCGTAATCACCGACCATACAATCATGGAATATCACATTCCTATGTCCCATTAATGACCTATAATCACATTTGGACTCATAATTGGTGTAATATTTGACCACATCAACATTTATGATCCCATCACTAGACCCATCAATGATTTATAAACACTTTGGGTTTCCCAAAAGTTTTAAACCCCAACCATACATCATTCCGTTACCAATATACACGATATAATAAAAAGTTATGTTCTGGTGTAAGTCCCATACTAACCATCTGCAGGAACCTCATCCATGTAGTTCTAGTTTCCTGATTTTAAACTATATAACATATAATCCTAGATTCATGAGTTTAAAAATCATAAAATCTATTCCATTCTGCATGGTATTAATATTATTGGAATTGGCCCTAGTCATATGACCCTAAAGTGTAAGACATCATGGTGCTTGTTGCAAGGCCTTAAAAGGTGAATAATTGATCCTTTCCACAGAAACATAAAAGTAATATCATTGATCATGGTCTCATAAACTTAAAAGAAAACAGAATAGTCCTTATTAGACGACATTAAAAGGTATGACGTTTCATGTTAAGAATCCCCAAATTACATGGGTTATGAATCCCTTCATATAGATACATGGGAAGCCTTAATCATGCACCTGATCCTAACTCCACAAAACCTATCACCTCCCTGGTTGGAAATAAATTCTAGAGAAACCAACTATATGTATTCAAATCATAGAATAATTAATCATTGAAGAGAAATTTTGATAACCTTTGATACATACCAATTTTCACATAGATGCAAAATATCGATCGTTTACTCTATTGACCAAGGTAAACAGAATTTTTACTAGGAATTATTTCATTAATATTTTTTAAATCTATATTAGAACCCAGAATAAGCAATAAGACCCCCTAAGGTATGAACTGACTTCCCATCCTCGCAACTAATATGCAATATAAATTATCACCAACATATCCCAATAGTGTCTTTCTTTTGCATAGATGGTCTATAGGTGATAGAAAAATCATGGGTGGAATGCATGGGGGAATAACGGAATTTACTATAAATATATGGTATCCAAAATATAAACATTCTCTATTTGATCTATTCATATATATTATATAAATATACAAAATATCACATATTTATTAGTTAAACCTCGATTATACTAATTATTAAAAAAATGAGATGGTTTAAATAATTTCTCAAATTAATGAAATTTAATTATAAAAATTCAAATTAATAATTTTGAGAAATTAATTATTTTAAATAAAAATTAATTTATATTTTTTCATATTTTTATAATTCATAAAAATCTTAGAAATCATACCAATAATTACCATTTAAAAAATTTATATTTAAATTACAAATCATTCCATCTGATTTTAAAAGGTATTTTATATTAATAAGTAATTTTATAGATATTTATTAAACAAAGTGTTCATAAATGCTTAATAAAAAATTAATTAATTAATTATAAAAAACTAATAATTAATTAATTTACAATAACTTTATAAATTTAATAAATATCCCAAATATAGTTATCAATAATTTATAAGAAATATATAAATTACACATGTCAACTTATAATTGAAATTTATAGAAAATAACATTTGCCTTATATATCATATTTAGAAATATACCTTCTATCAAAATATATGGTTCACATATATTAATTAACATATTATGTGATAGATAATCCCAGGTTTGAAATATCCATTCAGTGCATGATATTTCATCTAAAATTATATATAGTATATAATAATGAAACATGATACAATATTTTCAGCCTCCTGAACAATTTATATCAGTGTTGTTGTACCTTAAAATAAGATATATCATAAACTATGATATATCAAAAAATAGTGGATTATATAAATTTCATACAATGATATCCCATATCATATGTATGGATCCAATTTTAGGTTATTATATACAATTTCATAAGATAGGGCACAAAAAATCCAATCATTTTTCACAATATACAATATGATATATAGAATGCCATAAATTTTCAACATTTTTCAAACATTATTTCTTGAGTCAAAGAGAATGGAATGGTTATAATACTACTAATGGGTTTATAAGGATTGAATAACACTTGTTAAATGAAATAGAAGATATTATATATGGAAAATCTAAATAACACTATGGATTGAAGTTGAACACATGTAAATATAAATATAGAAAATATGTACAGTTCATTGATGATTTTTTTTGTTTTCATCTTCAATATCTTCTTGAAGAAGATCATTGAGAGAAGATGAAGGACTCTTCCCTTTGAGGTGTATCCACAAATCTACTAAATCACCCAATTCTTGGGTTGGATCCTCTTTACAACCATGATATTCTAGTATCTCTATGAATCTATGGAAGGAGGAGAAAGAGAGATTGAGAGTATCCACAGAATACATAACCAATATTTAAACCACCTATCACAATGGAACTTCCTCCTTATATAGACCTTGGGGTTCTTCCAGGGTGTCTATTAATTTTATTAAATTTTATATTATGTGTGAGTTAATGGATTTGATAGGAATTCTAGTAACCTTTGACAAAATGAATTGTCCCCAACACATTTCATAATATGAAATGGTATATTCAATGATAATTATGTATGGATTATTCCTAAATATTACCTATTAACATTTGATTTCCCTACTAATCATATCTCTCTATGGTTATTATACAATATGATTCATAGTATTATGATATTCTTATGTACACTATGATAGGATGAGGCAATGATAAACCAATATCTCTCTACAGTAATAAATAATATATCCAATTTTATAGAAAATTCATTTTTTAATCATTTTATCCATAATCTAAGACACACAAATATCATATCATATTATATAGAATAATTATATCACATGTATATATGAATGGAGGGTATATATTTTTTATAAAATTTTGTGTAAAACCATTAACTGCCTAAAGAAACCATATAACAGTCAGTATCGGAGGTAAACCATGGATTATTTTTTAGATTTGATTTTTAATTTTATAATTTTTATGAATATAATAATTTTTATCCTTTGAAATAACTTCAAGACATGGAGGTAATAAATCCTAAACTATTTCTTTCATTGATCTAGACATTAACGATAGAATTAATGTCACATCCACTTAACCTCAAATATGTCTTTTAATAGATGAATACAAGGTTTGATTGATCATTTCAATCAAAATATCAATTTATTAAGAAAATATGTTCATCAAACTACTTAGTTGATATGTTAAATCTGTAGGGTAGAATCTAGGTTATAAACCTAAACTAAATCCTAAAATCTCCATGCATAAAATTATACTTAAAAATGAAGAAAAACCTATAATATATCCGTAAAGAATAATTAAACCAACCATGATGAGGGTATCCAATAGGGATATAGAAAAATTTATAGATGTGGGAATAATTTACCAAATCATGCATTTATTATGGGTTAGTCTAATTTAGATAGTTCTTAAAAGGTCAGGTATCACAATTACCATGTATGAAGAAAATAATATTATCCCTATGATAGTTCCAAACAGTTGAGGAATATGCATTGATTATATATGACTAAATCAGGTGACAAGGAATGGGAAATTTATTATACCAAATACTGATCGAATATTAGAGATATTATCATGGGTGAATCATTATTGTTTTCTTGATATATTTTTGATATAATTATTTTGTTCCATTACACCTAATGGATAAGAGAAAATAATTTTCACTTATCCTTATAGAACATTTTATTATTAGAGGATACCATTTGAATTATGTAATTCTACTAAAACATTTCAAATGTGTATATTAAGAATTGTATTCTAATTTGATGGAGCATTTTTTGGAATTATATATTGATGAACTTAATATATTTGGAACATCTTTTGATCACTGCCTATAAAATTTGGATACTATTTTAGAAATTATATTATAATATATCTTACTCTAAATTTTAATTTTCTCATTTCATGATTGAAAAAGGAATTGTTCTAGGTTTTGTTATTTCAAAAAATAGAAATGATATTGACAAGTAAAAAAATAATAATAATCAGTACATTACCTTATTCCACTTATGTGAAGTACACAAGTTCATTCTTAGGACATGAAAGTTTCTAATGGTGGTTTATAAAAATTCATAGAATGATTTATTTAAAATTTTCTAAATTGATTTAAAGGGTACCAAATTAATTTTTTATTAAATTTATAAGAAAATATTTAATAAGATGAAATAAAAGCTGACAACACCCCCTATGGATTATCCTACAACATATAAAAAAACATTTGAGCTATTATGTGATGCCCCAAATGAAGTACCAGGGATATTAATTTCTCAAATAGTTGATGGGAAGAACATTTTTAAGGACCAGTGTTTTTTGGGACTGTAGTTTTGAGCAGAATTTTTTTTTTGTATTCCTCTAAGGTGGTAAAATGTTCTTTTCCTTGAGAATATGACCTCAAATAATTTTTCAGACAACTCCATTTGTAAAATAATATGGTGGTTAACCAAGGATAGTATTTTGGTGGAATACTAAGACTTTAAAATTTTGGCTTCATAATTAATATTTAATATTAAAGAAATTAAATATTAAATTATTCATGCCGGATCATTCAACCAAATTTTTTTGAATAGATCACTGGATTGATATTATATATCTACCTTGGAGTTTGGAACTTGGATTTTATCTTAGTTGAGGTATAAACATGAGTTTAGCATCAGGGCCGACCTAAGCCCCTTTTTTCTTTTTTTCTTTTTTTTCGTTTTATTTTCTTTTATTTCCTTATTTCCTTATAAAGTATGATCCTACATGGGTCAATTTTACAAGGCCAATAGAGGATAGGTATAGGTAGAAATATAGGGAGAGAGGAGGAGAGGGAGGAACTATTGTGGATCCCTCGACACATTGGATCGATGTGCGATAGATGTGGACTACAAAATTGAATGAAAGGATGATGGTTCCACCCAAAGGTAGGAATGTCTAGGTTTTTACATAAAAACCCCTTTTATTCTACAATTTAATGTTTTCAATGATTTATTATTCTTGTATGTGGCCCCTAGTGACTAGATCTATTTATTTTGGGGTTTAAATGGGGGGTTTTGGGCAATCTGGAGGGTTTTCCATTCGGGAAAACCTGATAACATGGCGTGTGGTTCAAGGGAACATGTCATGTGTTATATTTTTAGGTAATATGATGTTTTAATTAGTAGATGCTATGTATATGGTATATAAGATGTGTACTGAAACTCAGTCATTTAGCGAGTACCCAGCCAGGCGAAACCGTGTAGGCGTACATTGTCGTGTATGGACACGAACATACCACGTGTGGGTGGCATGCTGTGTACAAGTACATGGACTGGACAAGTATATGACTAGGCCAAATGAACGAAACAGGTAGATACCCTTTGTAGGGTACCAATCTTGATCCCTCCTTTCATTCCATATACCTAGGGCATTTACACACCAATGCTGGAGAGAGTACATTACCCTATGGGCTGTTGGGATTTCATGTCGTGTACCGAGGTTGAAACGAAGTGTACTACCCCTATTCCATACTTTGAGGGTTCTTGGTTTCTTCATTCCACAGAGTCATAATTTGACTCAAGAGTAGTCCATTATGAGTGTTTCTTCACGTAGACCATGATGGTGAAACTTATGGAGAAATCAGAGGAATCCTACTAGGTGTTTTTGTAATGCCCTGGCCCGATTTATCATTGATCTGATAGCCAGACTGGTTTCCACATAGCCTCATCCAAGTCTCCCCATATGTCATAGGTTGATGACCAGTAGTGAGGGTGTAAATATAGTTTAGTGGGGGAGACTATACCCTCATACACAGAGTTTCAAAAATGTAATAAATAGTAAAATGTTTGAAACAATAGATGTAGTATAAAGCACTGATTAAGTAGAAGAAGAAAAATTCCATATCAACAGAAAACAATAAATGGAAAGAAATAGTTTATGCAAAGCATGCATTATAGATAATGGAACATAAGACAGAATAGGAAACACACAACACTCTTTTGTTTGAATATAATATAAGACTCAAGTAAGAAGAGAACTAAAAATCCCAATGGAATTCCCCATGAGTATCCTGAGCACTAGCTCAGTCCCATCCTCCAAACTCCTTAGATGAAAAAAATAACACAACAAAGAGTCAATATCCCCACAAACAAGTTGTCCTACTTGGGTAACACTGGTACATGAGCAGGGTGTGATATATAAATCTTATTAGTCCACCACCCATGGTGTCAATTCCAATCCTAGCAGTGTCCTGTAAATTTATCAGTGTCAAAACAGATATATAATAAGTAAGGAAATACTCAAAAGTAAACATAGTTTAAAATATAGGTTCCGAATTATACCAAAAAATGTTTAATCCATTTCATATAAGTGAGAAGTCTCTAATTTAATATTTAGGATTATGAAATTCTAATTGAGTTCAAATAAGGATTCAACTCATTTATTATATAAGTCTCAAAACTCAACATGTTGCCTGACATTCCCAATAAATACATAATCAAAGATGCCTAGCTAGGCCATCTATAAAGACCAATCAAGACTGAATCCATTTTTGTGCTTTGTCTTAGCAGAAGCATCACATGAATCATTTCATTCATTAGTCAATTATGAACCTAAACCCATCCCTGAGATTTCTTAAAATGGAATCCAAGTATCACTTGAGGTTTAAAATGAACCAACACCCTACAAGACCATCACTAGCGAACCTCTCAAGAACCCGGTATCGTTCTAGGTGCGGTATAATGTATTTTCCACCTGAGTCAATCCTGGGAGGTACTATATGGGAGACCAAGTATCACCCATGGAATAATAATCAATTCCCTTGATTCCATCCATAGCATCCCTGACAGGATCCAAGTATCACTTGATATATAAAAAACAAATCCCCTATGAGTATGCCCTTGGCATCCAAGTATCACTAGGGTATAAAATTCAATACCCATAGAGTCCATCCATATAATCCTTCATTGTATTTTTGTATCACTCACGAAATATATAGGTTAAGCCATTGGGTCCATGCATGGAATTATAAGGTGAATCCATGTATCACCCAAGGTATATAATTCAATTGGAATAAGAGTACATCCATAGCATTCCAATCCGAATATATGTATCAACCTCACCTATAAATAATTTAACTAAAATATTTATATTTAAAAAATAATTTCAACAAGCCAAGTTTAAATCCAAGAGCATCCTTTAACATAATTACCTCAAGAGTGTAACTCAAGTATTGTCCAATCTCATAAGTCTTTTCCTTTCATTTACTCATGTGGGAATTTTAAAATACAAGGAATCACATTCTTAAACATGCCATTACATGGAAATAACATAAAATAAATAACATGATAAAATATTTTTAACTGGATTCTCAAGATTTAATTAAATAATACAAGGCATGGTAGTATCTATATCACATGGTCATATCCATAAAAATGAAATCCATGCTTAATCAAGAAATGAAATAATAAGGGAAAAGGGTCATAGTTACCCATATTTTCCCATTCTATCCATTTAAATCACAATTCATTATAAAAATAAACTTCATGTTTGACATCCCATGAAATGGGGAAGAAGGTACCCCTAAGGGTGTCCAAGGCCAAAATCTATTATAGTTCCATTTAATAAGAAAACCCAAGGGGTTCTCCAAGATTAAAAATCTATTTCATGTATAGGAATAGAGATAAATCACATGGGAAACAAGTGATATAACATGCATTACATTCTTAACTTCAACTACATGGCCATGTTTTCATTTAACTCACATGTCCAACATAATATAATAATATCAAGGGGCCATGCAATAACATAATATAAATGAACACCAACTGGAATACATATGAAAAAATAAAACCATAACTAATCATGATATAAAAATAATCACTATGTTTTGGTTTGAATAAAGTGCACCTCTGCTAGAGGGGTTTTATTATAAAAACATGCATTTATTCATCAACAAGTCATTTATCACATTTGGTCATTTCATTAAAACTTCTCAGTTCCATTAATCAAGGAATCTAATAATTCAACTTATTTAAAGAATCACTTAAAGAGTTATGAAATAAAAAGGGTCATGGATAGGGATCCTACCTCAAGAAGTAGACCAAGCCGACTTTCTCCACATGTCAGGTTAGGAGAAAACCACTCTAAACCACCCTCACTCGCATGCACATACATTATCTCTCTCTCTCTCTCTCTCACACACACACACACATATATATATCTTTTAATATAAATCTTCTATTCCCCTATCAAGGAGAGAATAAGAATGAGTAAGATATATATATATATGTGTGTGTGTGTGTGTGTGTGTGTACATTTATATACATTCTATTTCTGTTTGTGTGCACCATCAATGGTGATCAAAGCTCCCTATAACAAATACTAGAAGCATGAAAACATAGCAGAAAGGTCCAACACACCTCAATAAAATTACAATGAACCCACAAACACTTAAAGTCCTTAAATTAAAGGGTGAAAAAAGAAAAATTGGTGAATAACCTTACCCAAATTGATAGAGGTTATCCAATTCAAACCCATCCACCTTGCCTTCAGAGGTGGATGTCAAAACTCACATGAAGGGGCCTCGAGAGAGCCACCACATACCCTAGAACTAAAAGAAAACCAAAAATAAAAAAACCCTACCCCTAGGGTTTCAGAAGAATGAATTATAATGATGGGGAGACTGAAAAATCACCTAAAAAGAGACGAAAAGGGATATGGTGGTCCTAACTCAAAGAATCAGAGGGAAACTGGAAGAGAATACGGTCAACATCGCCATCCAAAAGGGGGAGCCAAGGGTGTCTCATGTGAGATTGAGAGGGAGATGGGGATGGTGTGTCACACAACCCAGTTAACCAGGTAGGAACTCTTATGTTCCATTATTATTTTATTTTAATTTAACTTAACAAATTTAATTCTTTAAATTGGGTCTCGAGGTAAGGATTAGGCCACATGTTTATCAAACAGTGCACTGCTCGTGCACCCCTTTATTTGGAACCTAGGCACCACGCATGACTTGGCCCGCACACATTAGAAGCCATGCAACAAACATTTGGTGAATAGTGTCTAGGAATTGCTTGAACTAGTAACCATGCAGGATAGGTGTACAGTTTGAAAAACCGTACATAGATCATGTGATATTTCTGGCCACGAACAATAATCCACAAAGTTTACTATTATGGGATTCACATTTTAGCCAAACCGTGTACCCTTTGTAGTTCCACTAAAACCTAATTTTTTTAGTCTGATGCTCCTAAAACTCTTTGAGCCACCTGATAAAGTCATTGGGTCTTCACCCACATCCAAAATCAAGACCTTGAAGTGATATAGATCTCAAAATTTCATTCTGAATTCCAATTTGTAAAATGACCCTTCTAGTAATCACCAAAATTTAAATTCCTATGGAATTTCATCTAGTTCAAAAAAAAGTGTTCTAACAAACTCCCCTCCTTATGACTTCTCATCCCCAAGAATCCTTGAAAAAAAAACGAAGTCATAACCCAACCTACAAGGGTCACAAGGTTTCGTTCAAATTGATGCTTCACATTTACAAACACCCAACATACCTCAAAGTAATATTTAATCACATGAAACGTACATCATCGAAATACAATCAAACACTTAATTGTCAACTGAAACATCAAAGAGCTTCTAACTCGATATGACTTAACCAAGGATATGATCACGTTTCCCTATTTTAAACAAATATCCAAGGGTGACCCCCACCTTAGGAATTAAAATTATAAAAGGCCAATTCCTAATATGGGGTTTTCCCACCATTAGAATTTCCTTTCAAATCTTAAACCTAACTCCCAGTATATTTTAGAAAAACTGAAATAAATTCCTTCAAGGCTTCTACATTTAAAACAATGATTCCATTGAAGCCCACACCTAACTCTTGACGACTTTTCAAGACCAACCCAACACTTGGTTATTTGAAACAGTTGTTCTTAAGCTCAAATGAAAGCATAGACGAGTTCTAGCCCACAGAAGACATTACCATAAATTCATAACATCCAAGCCCTAAACATCTCTGGGATAACCTATGAGTCATCCCATTGGATTCCATGTATCTATATCTTGGTATCCCATACCACATGCTATAAGTGAAATGTTGGTACAAAGATAAAACATCAACATAATAACATTGATTGGGGTCAGAGCAGCATTCACCTGGAAGTAACATGAAAGGAAGTAGTAGGTGCCCAAAAGTCCATCCAATGCATTCCTACATGGGTACACATGTATTAGTCAGGACTAACCAAGCCATAGAAAAAGAAATGAATCCAACTTACATCATAGATAGATATCAGAAAACGACCCTATAACTTTTTAACATCAGCGTGGGGTAAGACCGATGCTCTCCTAGTGCATCCATGACAATGTTAATATTGGGACATGATCATCACTTTTAAAAGAGTAAACTACGATCATAATATGAGAAACAGTAAAACCACTACTGGTCTACTTCTTTAGAAGAAACGCGACTTCCACTACCGATGCATAATCAACTAAACCACATTTCCTATACCACCCATGGAATTCATGTTCTTTTAAATTTTACAACTATAACTATTCCATGAGTAACAGAGTTTTTAAATGGGTTGTACAAATATCCAAACTATTCAACATCATTTTTAAGAGCAAGCACTGGATTGATTGAAAATTTAAAGCATCAAAGGCATTATAAAATAGGAATAATCATTTCCAGGGTAATCCTAAACCACATTCCTTCTAATCAAAAAGAGAAAATTAACAGAACTAGCATAGTGATCCATATAGATTGAGTGTCCTAGATATCTAATGAAATGATGAACCATCTTCTCACCAACACCCTGTATCCCTGTCCCCATTAAACACATGTGTGGAATTCTAAAAACCAAGATCACTATGTAAAATCATTTGTAATGAAAGCCACAATCAAACTGACTGGTGTGTCAAAACACCAAAGTCTAAGATAGTCCTCTTGAGTAGTGGAAAAAACATGATTCTCAAATGCTAATGTCACTCTACTTGAGAGATAAAGAAAGAAAATACTCAATATATCAAATCTAAATGGAATAACCAAACTCACCTGGTTTATTACATCATTTAACACTCAAAAGGTACCACGTATGCTGACACATACTACCCTGAGTTCTCAAGAAAAAATGGCACATCCTGAGTTCTATCAATAGTATTTCTACCCATTAAAATCACATATCAGATGGAACACATAGAAACTCTCTCAAAATCACATCATCTTATACAACCATTTACTCGGATGAAAACGTATTGATTAATCTATCAGTGCAGAAATGATAGGTTCACATGACCTCATAAGAATATGACTATACAGAAGGCATGTCTACAATTATAAACTATATATTCATCGATGCTCATTCCCATATCAAGATTGAATATGAAAGAACCACCCATACGAACAAGGGTGTCCTAATAAAAATATCATACGATGGACAATAACACCTGGATGACACCAAACGTCTGAAAGCTCATAGCAGGAAGTAATACATAAAGCTCTAAGGGTGCTACCTCCCACAGATTAGATCCTTATGAAGCATAATCATCGACCCCATAAGAAGGTCATGCAAAATATATTTCACTAGGATCCGAATCCCCTTTTAATTAATATATTTATAAATGAAATGGCATATATATAAATTCTAATGTCTCTGTTCCAAGAAATTCCACCAAACATAATTTAACTACCGTTACACGTGGGTCTAAAAAAAACACACCACCCTATGTTCCAATTTAAATCCACTTCATTAATTCAAAATCAAACTTTATCATTTGAAAGAATTAAAAAACCCTCAAGTAAAATTTTACAAAACAAGGCACTTGGTATTCAATTATGGTAACATCTTAATGCAAAATAGCCAAATCTCATCAACTACCATTTTAAACATTTAAAATTCATTAAATTTATGCCATAAATAGGAATTTTAGCATATAAATTATTTTTCACCAATAAGGATACCTACAAGGGTCCCATTACACCATCTTGGATTCTTCAGAAAGAAACCCAATAACATTCATTTAACTATAGAAATCCTACAACCCTTAATGGGTTTTCCTGTAAAAGGATGACCTAACTGACCTACATGGGTCGAGTTCATCATTTTAAAGGCTAAGCAATCCACTTAATTTCAAAACATACCAACTTTAATTTTTATAACCATACTCAATTATACCATTATTATATAGTAGATCAGTCATATGGGTGGCCATCTACCAATCTTTATGGTGCCCGTATACCTTACGGTTGGCATTTGGATCCCATTATTCGAAAACCTTCCACTTGAACATTTAAATTTAGATTTATTTTCATTTAAACAAATCCCATAATCATTTGTAAATTTATAGATATGGTTCGAGTATATAGGTTACCTTTTTTCCAATAATAAGGCACCCATAAACATTAACGTTGAAAACTAGCTCCTACATAAACTGAAACCAACAAATTTCTCCCCATGAAACAATTTTCATATTTTAAAACTAGCATGCTATAACATGTTGTACACTGCTAGATCATGCATAAAACGTCATGGAATAAAACCAAATAAGCATGTTACACCACATGAAAGACATGATAAATAAGTAGAAATGGTAAAATATTACCTCAATAGATTAAAAAATAAGTATGACATCACTCAAGTTCTGTAATCATACTTAGTAGGAAAAATACTAATGCAGCTACATGGAATAGAATATTCAAGGCATGTGAATTTTTCTATGTGCTTAATATAATGCATGTCATGTCACCTCCTTTCTATTTTGTTTCATGGGGAAAATACAGAAAATTTCTATAAATCCAAAAGAAATTGAAAATAAATCATTCTCTAAAGGTGAAATCATATCAACTATAACATCAAACAGTATAAATAAAAATTCCCAGCCCTGGACTCATGGTCATTTCCTATAGCTTGGGTGATTAGTCCCAAGAATAGATATTTACCAAGCACTGACACATTCCTAGTCTATTGTCTACCAACCCAAAACAATAATGCAAATGGAATAATATCCTTTGATACCACATTGAAATATCTCCGCCTGATTTACCTCTAACCCGATAGCCGGACCGGTCGCCACATAGCCTCAAGCATATCTCTTCATACACCAAAGGCTCTTAACTAGTAGAAAGGTTGTAATGGTAGTTTAGTGAGGAGAATATACCCTCATACATAGAGTTTCACATCCATAAAAGATATTAAAAATTAAGCTACAAAATATTTAGTATAATTCAATGATAAACAATGGAAGACAAATGCAATAACAACTGAAAAAAGAAAATGGCCAACACGAGTTTATACATAGAGTTCTTGATAGATGATGGTACATAAGCCAAAATGGGAAATACAAATAATTAATAAATTCCAAAAAAATAAATGAATCATGTAATAAGAGAACTAAAAATCCCAAAGGCGATCCCCAGGAGTATCTTGGTCGCATAGCGGTTAACTGTTCATTTCCACCCTTACCCCACTATTTTAAATAAGTTTTGTATTGAAAATTAAAATTATAATAAAAAGAATAAATTCATCATTGTTTAAATAATTTTTTGTTTTTAACATTTAAAAATTGAAATTTCACTTTTCAAGATGATTTCATTAAAGGTGGAGGTCATTCAGAGAGCCCATGAGGATGCAGAAATAAAATGGTCCAAACTGCATGGGATCCCATAAAGACATGACCATTGTTTTTCATGTTACATAAAATAATTACTTCCAAATGGTATGAAATTTTGTGATCCGATCCATAACTCCATGTGATACAACATTTATCATGAAACCCAAAATCAATTCATCCTTTAATAATCCCAACCGAACTGATCTATCCAATAAAATAAATCCGGATGGAATGAAAAGTCTGTCTATGTATTTTGGTAATATATCTTATTATAAAACTTATCTGGCCTCCAAATTGAACTTAGAGGTCTAAATGAGGAATTAAAAAGGTTTTTAGTTTCTGAAACAAATGATAATATTTTATTGTGTCTCAAAAACATGGACCAAGTGGCTTATCAAAATATGGGTTCCCAAAACAACGTCCCATTTTATCTATAGAAGAACACATTAGGCACCACATTTGGAAGTTCAAATAGGAGGAAAGGTGATTCAAATTTTGATTCCCAAAGGTGTCCTATACTCATTACTAGAAGTTTTGGAGTCCATGTAATGTGATACTTCAAAAGCATTGTCTTTTTCTCCTACCACGATGTTCTAAATGCCCTGTGATCACTTGGGGGGATTCTGATGTAAATCCGAAACATTGTTTTTATAATATTTGAATTGTATTTTAAATTCATGGGTTTTGTGGTTTTTTCAATATCCTATCTTATTATTTAATTTATTTATGTACTATTATGTCATTTTTTAACTCATATTATCATGTTTGGGGGAACCCTTTAATGTGATGTTTCACACACCATTTACCATTTCTTCTTCCCCATTTTTAATTGTGGTGTTTGTGTGATTCATATTGGTCAATCGAACAATTATAAACACTATCAAGGCCATGTGAATTTATTTCATGGAATCCCAGTAAAATAACATACAATCCTGAATAGCACATTGAGTTCTTTGTGCATTTCCTTGGTGAGTTTTGGTTATGAAGTCAAACACAAATAACCTAATCATCGGCGGTATCTGGTGAATAATTATGTGTTATGATAGAACCCTAATAATTATCCATGTATAAGATCATTAAAATTATGGTTCAAGTTTTTAAAAACCAATTTATTAAAAATCTAAACCATATATTTTAGAGTGATTAAGGACGAGCATCATGCGATTTGCTTAGGTTGATCATGCTTAATTAATTTTTTTCATTCCTGCTTTGTTTAATCAGTTTCATTTTTATATTTTATTATTAAATAATAAAAGACCAAGTTTTCCAAAACCCATTTCCATATTATTTTTATAATAAAAAACTTTTTCTTAAATTAATTATCTAAGTCTCTATTAAGAGACAACCAAGGGATCCGGCTATACTGCAAAAATTTTAGTAAAACTAAACATCTAATTTGATGCACTTGACAATGTGATCAATTTTTTTCACCATTTTTAGGGATCCAAGATCATTTTTTTCTCTTTATATACTTTTATTTATTTATTTTACTTCTTCATTAGAATACATTTCAATATCCCCAATACATTTTAATTTTTTTTGTTTTTGTCTTTTCTTTTGTTTGTTTTTGTGTGTTTCTTACTCACTCTCTTCCTCTATCTCCCTCTAATTGTAAAATATAAAAATATCATTTTTTCTTCTTTCACTATTATTAAGTGATTTTATGTTATCCATATTCCATCATAAAAAAAACATCGCAAGTTATTTCTTTAACTCAATCAGAAAATGAAAAATTGCTTGAATTTTACCATGAAATTGAAAAAACATTTCAATATCAAATCAGGTAATATAGAGTAGGAAAATCACATCATGTGGAAGAACCCATTATGGATCCTCATGTTTTCCCAAACCAATCAAAAATTTAACCAAATCTAGCCCAAGAAATCATGGCTGTAAATAATTAAACCTTAAAAGAGATGACCGCCTTGGATGTGGAGTACCAATCTATGTATATAAAATATCCTAAAGAAGTATCCAAATTTGAGTTGAGATCAAACCTCAACCACCCAATTCCTAAATTTCAAGGTCTTCCTAGTGAGGAACCTCAAAATTATATTACAGCGTTTTACATATTTATTTCTACTAGGAAACCCCAAAATGTGTTGAAGGACCTCATAATGTTTAGGGCCTTCCCTTTATCCCGTGATGGTGTAGCCAAAGACTGGCTATACGATCTTCCAACCACAATTGGTTTCTAGAATTAACTTAAATTACTATATGTAGTGAAGTTTTTTCCTGCCTCGTGAACTGTATCAATTAGAAAAGAAATATGTGGAATTAGGTAATCACAAGGAGAATCCCTTCATGAGTATTGGGTGAGATTAAAGCAACATTGGTCATGTTTCCACCACCAACAAATTAGTGAATAATTTATAATTAAATTATTATACGAGGTAATTGTCCCCATGGATTTAGGAATGAAAATTTTTGTAGCTTGTGGTTCCCTAGTTTATAAAACTCCTTCTGCTTCTTGTGACTAAATAGCCAACATGGCTCAAAATTCACAATAATTTGGTACATGAGGAATTTCACCAACCTGAGGAGTTTATGAGGTAAGTCATTCATCCATATAAAAAAGGTATATAATAAATTTGATGATATTCATATCATTCTAAGTCAATTATCTCAATAACAAGGTAATTCATCCTCTCATCCCATTTCAATTCATTTTTGTATTTAATCTGATAACACTCATTCTTATGACCAGTTCCTGAAACATCTGGATTTGTCTGAGTCTTGTGTAGTAGTATTCATAGGAAGTCATTTTCAGCAAGCACCACCCTTCAAGAATGAACCGTTTAGGTGAAATACAAACATATGGTGGAAAGCACAACCACAATACCAACAAGGAGGAAACACAAGATACCCTAAATAGAATAGGTAACAAAAAGGAAAACTTGTACAACCTTTTTATCCTAAAAAATTTCTATACAGTCATCCTAGTCCCAAATCTGAACCAATCCTTGAGGACATGGTGAAGAAAATGGGAACCAATAACCATCAGTTCCAAAAGACCAATCAATAGGATATTCATGACCTATGAACTCAAGTGGGATAATTGGGAAACAACATCAGTGAGATGAAAGTGAATGTTTCTTGAAAACTACCATCCCAACTTGTTTCTAATCTAAAATACAATGGTAATGTTTGTCAAATAACACCTTTTAGTTGTAAAGAAGTTTATTCTCCCAATGATTCTACCCAATAGTTATTTTTTCCTCTTGAAAACTATATTTCTCTACCCAAAAACATTTCAAAGGAAAGATAAAGAAGACAAAATGGGTAAAAAAATTATCATGGAGGATTCCCATGAATAGTCCATTCCTCTTAATTTTCCCCATAGACTCTATGAATCTATGAAAATTTTTAATAATGATATTGATAATGAAATAATGGATACATTTCAAAATGTAGGAGTAAATATCCCTTATTGGATGTAGTTAAAAAAGATACCTTGAAACGCCAAATTTCTTAATAACATTTGCACCCAGAGATGATGAATGATGGGGAATTATAGGGACAACTTGGGGAAACTGTCTCATCCTTAAGGGAACCAAAAATTCCAACCAGATGCAAGGATCCATGAACCTTTTTGATACCTTATACCATAGGGCGTCCACATATTCTAATGAAAGGATATATCTGGGTGCTTTAATTAATGTGATTCATTACTCTATGTTTACTTATCTGTAGGTTGGAGTGATTCAACCAATGGACATCATCGTTCAAATTTTAAAAAGAAGCACAACACACCCATCAAGTGTGATCGTGGATTTCTTCATAAGTGTGAAGAATCTATTATTCCCTTAAAATGTTTTCATTCTTAAGATGGAAGATACTCAAACCCAAGTAAATAATCTTCTCATACTTGGGAGTCCATTCCTTAAATCATAAAGAATGATCATAAACAATCACAATGGTATGTTTTCCATGGAGGTGAAATGGTAAGTTTTAATATCCCTTAAACTATGAAACACCATGTTGAAGATAACTCCACTCTTTCTATCCATTCGATGAATTTTATCTCAAACAAAACACACACACACACACACAATGCTCTCCTTGACCCAAACTCTGATTAATTTTCCTCTTCATCACCCCAAGATTATTTGAGTTTTGAATCATGTTTTGTGTGTTCTGTGGGTTCATAAAAGTGTAAATTTTGTGATTTAATTAAGGATTGTGTTTATTATGTGGTACCCATGACCGTTGATGATTCTGGAAATATCACTTCCATTGATTCTCTATCCTTTGAGAACAAACATGAGAAAATAGAGAGTGTCATGGACCTAACACTCCATAAATCCCCTCCCCCAATCCTAAACCCACCAGTTTTGGAATTATAAGTCCTTTTATATAATTTAAAATATACCTATATTGAGGGTATTGACAAATTTACAATCATTATTTCCAATATCATCTCTCCATAGATGGAATCACAACTTCTTGACATTTTTAGAGAGTATAAAAAGGTGATAGGATGCAAATTGTATTATTCAAAGGATTATCACATCTATTTTTATGCATCATATACATTTATATGGTGAGGCTAAACCTATAAGGCAGACTCGATACTACTTGAATCCCACTCTTCTTGAAATGGAAACATTGGATGTTAGAAAACTAGTTCCTTGTGGGATCATTTATCCTATATAAAATAGTAATTGGTTTAGCACAGTGAAAATTGTGCCTACAAACTGGAATAAAAATAGTGTCAAATAAAAGGAATGAATTGGTTCCAATATGTGTGAAAAATAGTTGGTGAGTCTGTATTGACTACCAGTGACCGAATCAAGCCACACAAAAGAAGCACATTGTTCTACATTTCAATGACCAAATTATAAGGACCCGACCTTAAAAAATTACATAATTTGGAATTAAATAAATAACTCACATTGAGGATCCTTTCAGGTTTAGATTTTCAGAGAATTGGGCCATAACTATTACATATTAACTTGAAAATTACATGTAGACACTACTACTCAGTATCCATTTTTATATAAAATAAAAACTCTTAAAAAGAACATGTCTAGTTCCAAGATTTAGATAGAATGAATTTTCCTAGATCCCATCCTTGACCCAATTCATCATTAAGTCCTATGGAAAGCATTTCAAAAAGATGGTATGAGCATAAAAATCATAGCAAGGGTTATAAAATAAGGAATGAAAACATTATCCCATCAATAAATACCATTCAATGAACCATACTTTTCAATCATAACATACATTCTGAAATCATAAGACTTATGAATAACAAACAGAAGTCATAAATCATAAAGGTAACTTGTGGCATACATAACAAACTTACATTATAGATATCATAACTACATAGGGAGTTATGTTAGAATACCCATCAAATTATATTCCTTAAATCTCTTAGTAGAAACATTAACGTTTACCTCAGTCACGTTACTCAATGCATTGGTGTGATATCTCAGGCTCACCCACAAAAGGTTTATAATAGAACCACCTTTATATGTAAACAATTCCCAAGATCCCAAACATATTCATAACACATAAAACCAGCATAAAGTAAAAATAACATTTCCACACTACAATCACAATATATCATTTCAAGATATTGATATAATCACTTTATATAATACAATCAAAAAGAAGAGTTTTTTATCAAAGCATCCCATACCACTTTGAAACTTTTTAAAGGATTTTAGACTTTTAAACACTCATGTACATATAAATAAATCCTTAAAATCATTTCTAAAACATGGACATGAAAGAAAAGGATTTGGAATATTAAATATTTAAAACATTTAAAACGATGTTTTTTGATAAAGAAATATTAACAAAATAAGAGATTCTTGAATACAAATAATTGAAGAATAAAATGTAATAAACACTTTATAGTATCGTGAGAATAAAGTGATTCATGATATAATATTCCCAAGGACAGTATATACACCATATAAGAGGGAATTGGCATTTAAAAACAATGAAGTCCCAATGGAATGTAAATTGAGACGAAATCCGTTATAAAGATGTTATCCTTAGATTAAGGATAAATAAATTAAAAAATTATGTGTGAAAAATATAAATACAATTAATATTATTGGATATTAATAATAAATCTATCATAGGACCTTCACACATATTATTTTAGAAACAAAACCAATGTCTTGGATATTTAACTCAATGAATGGAAATTGAGTTAAGATTACCCTTATCAAGATCATATCAATGACTTGAAAATTTATTAGTGGAGTGATTATGTGTATCAAAGGTATATCCACACAGAAGGTAGTGTAAATTACTATATAAATAAATAAATATTGATTCCCCACATAATCTTTGAGTAAAATAGTCAGTGATGATTCTGTAAAACCCAATGAGTGGAAATTGAAATTAGAAATTCCCTTACTAATTTGGTAACATACGAAAAATACCCCCATGAAAGAAGGATCATACAATTAAGATTTAAATACAAATAAATTAATGTATAATATACAATGAATATTTTCATGGGCAGTACATACACCACACAAAAGGAAATAGTGACCAATATAGGCAGAATCACACGAGATTAAGAAGTGTGATGAAAACCCCTTACCACATTTTAATCAATCGAGCCGTATGAATAAAAGTTAATAACCACCAAATAGATCACAAAATACCCTGAATATAAATATAATAATGATAGTATATATCAAATTTCAGTACCCAATACACCAGATGAAATAAATAAGTGGCGAAGAATGAAAATCTCATGAAATTAAAAGTGAGATAAGAAACCCCTTACCTCATGTCTAACTTGAAATATTTTTTATTTTTTCTTACTAAATAATAAAATTAAGTTAATTTATACTTTATTAAGAACATTTTACATGTTTATTATTCCTTTTATATTACTTATTATTTTGCTATAATAGTTAGTTAATAATTTGAGTTCATATTGGACATTTTGTCGATGTTTGGAACTTGAGTCCAAAATGAACATGTTATAATTTCAAAATTTCCATGTTGTAAAAATTATATTATCTCCAAAATAAACTTCATTATTTATAATTCATATGTATCATATATATCCATTATATATGTATTTATAATAGTATAAAACATTTGGAGAAAATAAATGAAATTCACCATTCAGGGAGACGGTAAGTCGTGCATCCTCATGAACGCTACTTTCATTTATATTTCATATTTAATGGAATTGAAAATGTAATTATAAATAAGTATATTATAATTATATTATAATATAATTTATAATTTACTTATCTCCATCCTTTATATGTTCCATGTATGGAATGAATGAGTCATATCACTTTGAGGAGGCGGTAGTCCGCACTTCCTCAAATGAATTTTTCACGTTTACCCATTATGGAAACCATAATGGTATGATATAAATGAAAAATACCAAAGAATAGAAACAATAAAAATATAAGATATATCACATATAAATACAGTTCCATCAAAATTTCAACCTTGAGAGGTGGTATGAGATAATTGAACAATCATTGTTTTGTGAGGCAGTAGTTTGCTGTCCACAAAAACAATATGTTCTTTACCCAGTAGATGGAGGTGTGTGTTGTTGATTCAATAAGGTTTTCCTTATGAATTTTCCATTCCTTATTGTTTTGAAAATCATAAACACCTTTTACTTAACAAAATATATAGTTTACTTCTCTAAAGAATATTTCCTTCCATAATTAAATTTACCATAACCTAGATTTACTTATACATATCAATATTTTTCTTAAGTATAAAAATAGGATTCATCTTCAAAACCTCATAATCATATAATTCTTAGATATGAATAATTCTGTTTTAGGATCCGAATTCTGGATACGAACTCTAATAAATTTCCACTCCAAATTCTGGATATGAACTCTAATGAAGTTCTACTCTGAATTTAGGATACGAACTCTAATAAAGTTCCACTCCGAATTTTGGATACGAACTCTAAAAAAGTTCCACTACGAATTCGGGATACAAACTCTAATAAAGTTCCATTCCGAATTCAAGATACAAACTCTATCAAAGTTTAACTCCGAATTCTGGACTCCGAACTTCTATGAGTTTGACTATGAACTTCTATGAGTACGACTCCGAACTTCTTTGAGTTTCACTATGAACTTTTATGAGTTTGAATCCGAACTTTCATTAGTTTGACTCTAGACTTCTACAAGTCCGACTCCAAACTCTGTAAGTTCAGAGTCAAAATTCTAGTGAAAGCAGACTCTAAATTTCTTAGAAAATCAGACTCCTAATTTCCAGAATTCAGGTTCTGAATTCCTACAAAATAGAATCCAAATATCTCTTTATTATAGACTCTGAATTCCATTTCTCTTAGACTCTAAACTATTATTTTCTAACATTCTGGACTTCAGTTTTTCTTATTCTTATACTTTTTTCATTACAAAAAAATGTCGTGCTTTCAGCTATTGACTAAGCATTGGTTAAGTGACACATGTACAGGTCCCTCCGAAATTCAAGGACAAATATGACCGTTAGAAGAGGGAGCCAACCGTTGGAGCTTTTCCTATAAATAAGAGATCATTTGAAAAGAAGCGACAACTTTTGGAATTTGGTGATCTGGACATACTGAAGTGATTTCTAAAGAGAGAGGCGCTTTTTAACTCTCAATCCTCGTGCAGAAAGTTTGAACATCTTGCTCAATCTTATCCTTGTGTAGACTTGCTTCGTGAGACTCTGATTGTTGGTGATTACAATCGAGGGCTTCCAGGGATATGAAGTCAGAGGATCCAACACCTTGAAGTTGAGGGCTTCCTTGCTGAGGAAGACAGAGGTGATTACTACCTGATAGTTGAGGTCTTGCAGGGATAGCAACAAAGACTCTGATTTTCGTATTTAGGGCTTACCCTAGTGTGGGTCCGATAGACTTTCTTAAAAGTATAAATCAAGGGACCTTTATCCAAGGTTATTGGATACCCTTCTCTTTGGGTTATAAAAGTTATTGTTTGTTACTTTTAGTTTTACAACTTGTTTTTCCGCTGCATTTTTTATTACTAAGGAAAGTATAACTTTCTTATACTTTATTACTTGTACTCTGATTTAGTTAGATTCTATACGCTTTAAGGTATACTCTCATTTTGTAAACTTTGGTTAAGTTTCATTTTCTGGATCCATATTTCCGGAACCGGTTTTTCAGAATCACTTTCCAGATTTAAGCGAGTGTATAGAGCTAGAAGTTTGTAACTTCATACTTTGTCCCAATATTTCAATTGTTGTTAGAGGTTTTGAGATTTTTCTTAGTTTAACTTTGTTAAACATAGATCTTTCCTTAATTAAGGAAATTTTTAATGTTTACAATTCAACCCCCTCTTGTATATTGAGCATCTACATCGTTATTTTGATCCTACGTGTGTAAGGGTAGTTTGAATCCTTCTCATAAAAACAACCTATTATTATTGAGTATACTAGTGTTGTTATAAAATAAGGGAATAAAAATAGGTTAGGGGGTTGCAGATATAAAATAAAAGAAAATAACTTAAGAGAAGATGTTACCATTAAATCGGGTCACTCCCATTGATTTAAAACAAAAGGTTTACTTGAAGTGAATTATGCCAAAGGTAAGGATTATAATAGAAGTATAGAGATATAGGGAGCTTAATCTGGAAAAGGATATATGAGCCAAGGGGCTTGAGAGGTGTGAGTAATGGGTTTTATGTGATGGGTTTTTATAAGGTGGGAGAGGGTCTTTTTAAGGATGTTTGAAAATATTATTTTATTATAAACTTTTCTTCGATTTCAAAATGTCCAAAAATGATTATATTAGAAAATAAGATGACTAATGTTATAAATAAAATAATACAATAATATTTGGGCAGGTTTTTGATATCATTTTAATTTTTATAATCTTATTTATTTAAATCATTCATTAACGAGGTAAACACTGCATCCTCATTTTGTCCAAAAATAATTTTATTTATTTGATGTCTAAAAATTATAAATAAAATACCCTAAAGTTCGAAATGATTTTATAATTCTAATGAATATTAATATTCTAAAAGATAACCTATATAACCCCATGTAAAAATTGTTTTACTAAAACATATTTGTTTATGTCATTTTTGCCTTTACATTAAATTAATTAACATAAAGTGTCATTATCACTCTTAAGTGGCTCCATGGGGTCCAAAAATCAACCCAAGGATGACCATGGTATTAAATGTATACACAAATAGCATTATTACAAATCTTAGGGTAATTTAATATAATTATAATATTATTTTTTAGCCTTATTTACAATATTTACCATTTAACTATGGCAAATAAAATTTTTACCAAAGAAAATATTCATAATGTCTAAAATTAAATGTTACCAATTTAAAAAATTTATACCTTATGATTACAAATATGGAATTAATTTTTCCAAATTCAAAACACAAAAGTGGAAAAAATTAATTTAAAACTAATTCCCGCTATAAAAAAGCGTCTTTTTACGAAATAATAACTATCAAAAGATTGACACTTGTTTATGTCCAATTTCAAGTGAAATTATATCCAATGACCAAAATTGGATTAAATGGTAAAAAAATTATCTAATTAAACTTTAAAACCAATTAAAAAGATGATCTAACCATATAAATAAATTATATTAAAAGGCAGTTTTGAATTAAAATACAGTATTTTTTACTATTCATTAAAAAATGAACTATATCAGAAAAATACCAAAATTTTATCCAAAGTAAATTCCATTTCCCTGATTATAAAGAAGATTTTTATTTTATCAAATAGAAAATATAAAAGTGACAAAAACTGTGGTTCACCTTCAAAAGAGGTAAAACGACCTTTTACAAAATTTTAGAGTATTTCATGCTTAAAATATGATTCAATCTTATTTTAAGCCAGTAAAATTTATGGGATAAATGTAAAGTCATTTAACAAACATGTATAATCAGATTTTATTTAGTTTTTTCATTCCTCCCAATAAAATGACTAGGCTTTAACTACCATTTAAAATAATAATAAAATAATAATATTTTTTGGTATAACTCAACGTTGTGTGCAACATAAGATTTCGAAGAAACCCATTGTTTCGAGTTGAGTATGATATCAGACATAGCATCCCATTTAAAGTAAAATTAATATTTCATTCAAAAATATTAATAAATATGAAAATGTCATATTATTTATTTAACTGGGATGTTACATCCTTCCCCCTTTTGAGAATTGTGTCCTCGCAATTTTAAAGTTGGGCTCAAAAAATTCATTAAATGTCCCACATTGAAAAAGGGTCAATAAAACTATCACTATAAAAGAAAAAAAGAAAATAAAAAAGGACACCCCAGATAACATATTCTAGTATTCTATGAAAACATGGTTATGGAGGAGAAAAAAACCATCATGTTCTGATAGAGAGTGATAGAAAACATGATTAGGAGAAAGTTAACCAACAGAAATTCACAAACATGTGATGGGTTAAACGGTCTTTGTTTCACCTGTAAGAAAATTAAAAGGAAAACATTTTTGTTTTAAGTTCCTTTTCATAATGTTGAAGAATTTATTTAAGAGCTCGAATAAGAACATATTGAAATATAATTACCTTTCATGTATACTTTCGTCCTTTACTAGATTTCTACCAAAAACTCATATTTTATCCAAATGATGAGTATTCAAGATGACTTGTTCACATAAAAAGCGCTATAATCAACTTCTTGAGAATCACATAATACAAAAAAGATTATCTATATATTTCCCATGACTTTAGACATTAACCATTAACAAAATGTTTATTACAAGATCAAATAATCCCCAAAAAGGATAATCTTTCACAAAATGAAAAACTACTCTTAATCTATAAAATTTGTCAAACAATACCAAAAGTTCAACATAGACAATTCAATAAACAACTTTTTGTGAAATGTTTCAAAGTAATCCAAACTAATATTGAATCCCAAATCTCAGAATTATTTAATCACATAGTCTTCCAAGATAAAACTTAAAATTTATCTCTAAATATCATCGATTACTCTTAATGTCTCATACTGAAAAGTAATGAACCTAATCACATATTCTCCATGTTATGTTAATCATTTACACAGATAACCCAAAATCAAATTATTATTGATTCATAAAATCATATAACTAAAAATAATTAGTCATACTAACCAAGGACTTCACGTAGTCCATTTGTAAGAGATAAATCCTAGTTGCACTTTGGTTGTGGGTTCGATTCTTACAGCTCTGTCCGACATGACATGTTGTCACATGGTCTGCATGTTGTAATTTTTCAAAAAAACTATATAATTTTATAAAATTCCCAAGAATGATATATATTCATAAAAAATAACCATAACATATTTTAACAACAAAATTTATCTAATATCTTTCTTTTTTCATCCCAAAATTTAATAACCAGTATTTGCCTCAAATTCAAGGATCATGTAAACCCAAATGGTTATTTATAACTAAATCTACAAAAGAAAAGATAATTATTCTTTGAGTAACATTTTCACATATCAAAATTCAGGGTTACACATACTTGAAAATGTTTCCAAAGTAATCCCATCATTAATAAATTGAAACATATCATCATCCATAACTCTTCAATTACTAAAATGTAGACATCTCAATCATCAAAAATCATTCCGGGTCTTTTATCCATGTTTTTATATTTTATTATTTTATAATTATTTCCTACAAAAAAATCATTCATAATGTCCTAAGATTTTAGTAATTTCAAAACATGATCTATGATATATTCCATACCTTTTATAGGTCATTTTCAGTTTCCTCATCTTTAATTGGAATGTGATTATGAATCGGTAAACATATATTTGTATAATCCTATCGATCCATTTATGAAACTTCTTCACAGAACATCTATTTGCGTAGTGACCATGCACACCACATTTAAAACATTAAATTGACCCCTTAGAAAGAACATCATTCTATTTCCTGGAGTCAACTAGATGCTTCCTTTTTACATGGAAGGTTCTTGCTTTATGACCTTCATTACCACATCTAAAATATCTTCCCATCCATTTGAAGCATTTTACTAAGTGTTTTTTTTCACATCCTTGACAAATAGATTTTTTAATATACTTACCTTTATAATTATTACCTGAACTTCTATAGGGATTTGTTCATCGCATATACGATGCCTTATAAAAATGACTAAGGTTTATGTGTTTAACCATGATTCCAGATTATTGGTTGAGAATAACCAAAAGAGTTATCATTGTAGCTCCAATTTAATTCAGTTTCTTATTCAAAAAACCCACATAGTTTTCTTCACACCCACTGTTACATTGGTTCCTGGTAGATCCAGTGATTTACTAAAACCAAAAATGTCACTATGAGTATATCAGTAAAATCATCAAATTATATCTTATGAGGAGGGTAAATACTATGATATAGTAATTAATGTTTTCTTAAACTCATCCACTTTATCTCAGCTAACTATGACTCTATCTAAGACCCTAACCATTATGGTTTTGTCACTTATGCTTAAAGAACACCCTAACCTCTAAAGTTATCTAAACTGACCTCTTATACCAACTATAAGGACCCGACCTTAAAAAATTACATAATATTGAATTAAATGAATAATTCACATTGTGGATATTTTAAGGATTATAGTTTTAGATAATTAGGCCACAACTATTACATATAAACATTAAAATTACATGTAAACACTACTACTTAGTATCCATTTTTTCAAAAAATAAAAACTCTTAAAAAGAAACTTGTTTATTTCCATGTTTTAGACTACATGACTTTTATTGATCTCATCCTTGACCATATTCGTCATTACGTCCTGAGGAAAAAATTTCAAAAACATGGGATGATCATAAAAATTTCATTAAGGGTTATAAAATAAGGAAAGAAAACATTATCCCATCAATAAATACAAGTCAATGAAACCATACTTTTCAATCATAACATGCCTCATGAAATTATACGATTTTTGAATAACACACAGAAGTCATAAATCATAAAGGTAACTTGTGGCATACATAACATACTTACATTTTAGCTATCACAGCTACATAGAGAGTTATGTTGGAATACCCATCTTATTATATTCCCTAAATTTCTTAGTAGAAACATTAACGCTTACCTCCATCACATTACCCAATGCATTGGAGTGCTATCTCAGGCTCACCCAATCTAGGTTTATTACAGAACCACCCATATATGTAAACAATTCCCAAGATCAATAACATATTCAAAACACATAAAACCAGAAATATGGAAAATATCATTTCCACATTGTAATAACAATATATCATTTCAAGATATTGATATAATCATTTTATATAAAACATTAAAAAGAAGAGTTTTGAATCAAAGTGTCCCATACCACATTGAATCTTTTTAATGTATTATATAATTTTAAACACTCATGTCCATATAAATAAAATCTAAAAATAATTTCTAAAACATAGACATAAAAGAAAATTATTTGGATGATTAAATATTTAAAACATTTAAAACGATTTTATAGTTAATGAATTTTTAACAAAATGAGAGATTCTTGAATAAAAATAATTGAGGAATAAAATTTAATCAAAACCTTATAATATCATGAGTATAAATGGATTCAAGATATAATATGCCAACAGATAGTTTAAACACTATACAAGAGTGAATTGGCACATAACAATAATAAAGTCTCAATGGAATGTAAATTGAGACGAAATCCCTTATAAAGGCGATATCATTAGATTTAAGATAAACCAATTACATAATTATGTGTGAAAAATATAAATAAAATCAATATGATTGGATATTAAGTGAAAATAAATCAGTGTAAATTCACACATGATCTTGTAGAAACAAAACCAATGACTTGGATATTTAACTCAATGAATGGAAATTGAGTTAATATTACACTTATCAAGTTCTTATCAATGAATTTTGATTTTATCAGTGGAGTGATTATGTGTATCAAAATTTTATTAACACAGAAGGGAGTGTAAATTACTAAATAAATAAATAAATAGTTATTCAAAGCATAATGTTTGAGTAAAATAATCAATGAAGTTTGCGTAAAACTCAATGAGTGGAAATTGAAATTAGAAATTCCCTTAAAAATTTGGTGACTTACGAAACATACACCCCATGAAATAAGGATAATAAAATAAAGATTTATATACCATGAAATTAATGTATAGTATACAGAGAATATTTTCATGGGCAATACATATACCACACCAAAAGAAATAGTGGAAAATATAGCTGGAATCTCATGGGAATAAGAAGTGAGATGAAAACCCCTTACCATGTTTTAATCAATAGAGTCATATGACCAAAAGTTAATAACCACAAAATAAATAAAAACATACCATGAATATAAAGAAAATAATGATATTATATTTCAAATGGCATTACAAAATACACCACATGAAATAAATAAGTGGTGAACAATGGAAATATCACAGAATTATATGTGAGATCCCCTTACTTCATGTCCAACTTTACACGTTTGTTCCTTATTCTTACTAAAAAATAAACATATGTAAATTTATACATGATTAATAAACTTTTTAAAGTTTATTATTCTTTTTATATGACTTATTACCTTGCTATAACAATTAGTTAGTTATTTGAGTTCATATTGGACATTTTGTCGATGTTCGGAACTTTTGTCAAAAATGTACTTTTTATAATTAGAAATTGTCCATGTGGTCAAAATTAAATTATATACCAAATAATATTAATGATTTATATTTCATATATATCATATATATCCATTATATATGTATTTATAATAGTACATAACATTTGGAGATAACAAATGAAATGCACCGTTCATGGAGATGGTTCGTTGTACGTATGCTTGAACACTATTTTCATTTCTATTTCATATTTAATGGAATGAAAATGAAATTATAAATAGTTATATTATTATTTTAGTATAATATCATATATAATTTAATTATCTCCATCCTTTATAGGTTCCACATATGGCATGAACTATTCATATCACTTTGAGGGGGCAGTAGTCGACACTTCCTCAAATGAAACCATTGAATTTACCCATTATGGAAAACATAAAGGTCTGATATAAATGAAAAATTAAAAAGCATAGAAATAATATAAATATAATATATATTACATATAAATATAGTTCCATCAAAATTTACACCATGAGAGGTAGTAAGAGATAATTGAACAATCATTGTTTCATGAGGCAGTAGTTTGTCATCCATAGAAACAATATATTCTTTACTCATTAGATAAAGATGTGTGTAGTTAGAATATTTCTCATAACAACTACCTAATATTATTTTGGATATATTTTTTGATATAAAATAAAGGAATAAAAAGATTTTAGGGTGTTGGAGAAGTAAAATAAAATAAAATAACTTAAGAGAAGATGTTACCTTTAAATCGGGTAACTCCCTTTGGTTTGAACAAAAAGGTTTACTTGAAGTGCCTTTTTCATAAGGTATGTCTTTTAAAAGGATTATAGGGATATAGGGAGATTAATTAGGCAGAGTCTGGATGATCCAAGGGGCTTGAGAGGTGTGAGTAATGGGTTAGAGGTGATGGATTTTTATTAGGGGGAGGAGGGGCTCTTTAGGGAAGTTTGAAAATATTATTTTATTGTAAACTTATATTCAGTTAAAAAAGTCAAAAACTCATTATAGTAAAATATAAGATTAGTCATATTCGAAATAAAATAATACAATAATAATTGAATAGGTTTTGGATATTTTTTTAATTTTTATAATCTTATATATTTAAATCATTTATTATTGAGGTAAACATTGCATCATTACCGTGTCATAAATAATTTTATTTATCTGATGTCATAAAATTATAAATAAAATACCATGATGTAGGAAATATTTTTTTCCTTCGAATGAATATTTATAGTTGAAGAGATAACTTATATAACCCCATGAAAATATTATTTTACTAAAATATATTTGTTTATGTCATTTTGGACTTTACTATAAATTAATTAATATAAAGTGTCATTATCACTCTTAAGTGGCTCCATGGGGTCCCATAATCGACCCAAGGATGCCCATGGTCTGAAATGTATCAACCCGTAGGATTAGGACACATGTTAGGGTAATTTAATGTTATTATAATATTATTTTTACCCTTATTTACCAGATTTACCCTTTAACTATGGTTAATAGAATATTTACCAAAGTAAATATTAATAATGTCTAAAAATAAAAGTTATCCATTTACACAATTTTGACCTCCTTATTGAAAATATGGAATCCCTTTTTCAAAATTCCAAAAAGAAAAGTGTAAGAAATTAATTTAAAATTAATTCTCGCTATCAAAACAAAAACGTGTTTTTAAGAAATAATAACAATCAAAAGATTGACATTTGTTTGTGTCCAATTTCATAGTGAAATTTCTTCCAATGAACAAAATTGGATTAAATGGTAAAAATATAATCTAATTAAACTTTAAAACCAACTAAAAACTTAATCTAAATATATAAATAAATAACATTAAAATCCAGTTTTGAATTAAAATACAGTATTTTTCATTATTCATTAAAAAAATGAACTTTACCAGAAAAATACCAAAATTTCATCCAAAGTAAATTTTGATGTCCCAATTATAATTAATATTACTATTTTATCAAATAAAACATATAAAAGTGACAAAAATAATATTTAAAAAGGGTTTACCATCAAAAGGTAGTAAAACGACCTTTTAAAGAATATTAGAGTATTTTATGCTTAAAATAGGATTCATTCTTATTTTAAGCCTCTAAAATTTATTGGATAAATGTAAAGTCATTTATAATACATGTATAATCATATTTTAGTTATTTACTATCATTTCCTCCAATACAACGACTATGCGTTAATTACCATTTAAAATAATAATAATAATATATTATTTTTTGGTAAAACTCAACGTTGTGTGCAACATAAGATTTCAAAGAAACCTATTGTTTAGTGTTGAGTATTCTTTCAGAAATAACATACCTTTTAAAGAAAAATTAATATTTAATTCAAAATTATTAATAAATATGATAATGTCAATTTCTTAATTTACTTGGGATGTTACAGAAATGTTAGAAATACTGGCTGATAAGTCTAATTATGGTTTCCATCATAGATATTAGGGTTATTTTAAAATTAATATACCACTAAGAATCAAGAAAAGACAATATTTACCTATCCATTTTACACATTTTATTACAAATGGATGCATTTTGGTCTATGTAATGCTCCTTGTACTTTTCAAAAATGTATGTTGAGTATATTTTTTGAGTATGTTGAGAATTATATGGAAGTATTTATAGATTTTTCACAGTTTATGAATATTCCTTTTATAACTATTTGGATTACTTGGGTTGTATCCTCTGTTGTTTCATTGAAAAAGATTTCATATTAAATTACGAGAAATTCAATTTCTTGGTTGAGAGGTGTAAAGTTATTGGGAATGTTATTTCCAAAGAGGTAATTCAAGTGGATAAATCAAAAATTGATTTAATTTAATCACCTAAATATCTAAAATGTGTCTTTGAGGTGAGATCATTCTTGGGACATGCAGGTTTTTACTACCGATTCATTAAAGAAATTAGTAAGATAACACTTCCCTTGTCTTCATTATTGCAAAAGGATTCTGGTTTTCTCTTGATAAAAATTGTAAGGATTCATTCAATTAATAAAAACAGAATCTCACATCACCTCCCATCATCCAAACAGTAATGTGGGATCTTTATTTTGAACTTATGTGTCACGCTAATAACTTTTCATTTTGGGTATTTTTACCACAAAGGGTTGAGGAGGCTCTTCAGGTCAATGTGTATGCCTCCGGTTCCCCTGACCCTCCCTAGGAAAAATACACCACTATTGAAAGAAGAAATCTTTTATATTGTGTTTTCCTTGGTAAAATTATGTTCTTTTTTTTATCAGGTCAAAAATCATTTTCTTTTCGGATCATGATCCCTTTTAATTCTTCTAAAGAAACCTAAATCTAAGACCCAACTCATTTGGTGGATGCTACTCTTCCACGAGTTTGACCTCATGATTCATGATATGTGAGGAGTGTAAAATGTTGTAGATGACCACATTAGTAGGATTTACCCACTATTGGACCACCATGTTGACTCATCCCTCCCCATTTCATAATTCTTCCATCATGAGATCCTTTGTGATTTTATTGACCTTACCCCTTAGTATGCGAACATTGTGATTTTTTTTTTCAACATATAGGGTCACCACAGATTTCAGCACTTGACAGTCCAAGATAATTCAGAATGATTTATGATTGTACATTTGGGATAACCCATATTTGTGGAGTATTTTTATTGACCATGTTATTCTTTTTTGTGTCCCTGACCATGAGTTCACCTCTATTTTGACATTCTCACATACTTTGTGTTATGGGGGACACTTTGGCTTTCAACGTACAAGACGAATGATACCAGTCATAGGAATTTATTGGAAAATATTTTATAGATATTCCCATTTTTTTAAGTCATGTAATCAATTTTAATTCATTAGGAGTATATCCTATAAGAATGAAATGCTTCAATAGCCCTTGTTATTTTTTGAGATCTTCGACGCATGGGGAATTGACTTCATGGGGAATTTTACAAATTCATGTGGCTTTGTGTACATATTATTATCTATGGACTATGCCTCTTAATGGGTGGATGAAAATGATTCTAGGACTAATAACTCTTGAGTGGTTGTTTATTTTTTCAGGTCCCATATTTATCAGTAGGGTCGGTTTTTTGAGATACATCATTAGTGATTAGGGTTCATTTTTTTCAATAGAATCCTGAAAACGTTTTTTTAATTACGGGGTTGTTAATAAAGTATCCAATTAATATCATCCCTAAAATAAAGTATAAGAAAAAATATCAAATCGGGGGTTTTAGAGAATCTTGGAAAAAACTGTACAACCCAATAGGAAATACTAGAGCTTATGCTTCGATGATGTGCATTGGGAATACCGTATATCTTTTAAAACCCCGATCATAATACACCATAAAGTATTTTTTTTTGTAAAGGATTATCACCTACTTGTGGTGGTATAACACTATACATATTTCTCCATTAAACAATTTAATATGAATCTTTCAAATGTAGGTGAGCATAGAATGCTGCATATTTAAGAGTCGGAAGAAATTCGACGTGATGAATATGAGAAATCTCAGATCTATAAAGTTAATATAAATAAAATCCATGATATCATGATTCATCAATAGAAGTTTTATATTGGTGAGAATATCCTCATGTACAATTCTCGGCTAAATATTTACATAGGTAAGATTTGTTCCTAAGGGAATGCTCCTTATACTATGACTAATGATTACCCTTTTGGGGAAATATAGGATTTTCATGAGTAGATTGGATGAAGTATTATCCTAATTGGGAAGATACTTAAACACATAAATGGGGATTTTCTAATGCACTCGGTGAAGGAAATCTACCTTGAAGAAAGAACATACCAGGGAAACCAACCAGGTTTTATCCTTCCTTCCGACATTCTCTTTTAATTAAAGTGAGGAAACTGGACACTCTAGGTGTGTGTGTGTGGGAGGGGGGGTGAAAATTTCCAAGGTTCATTATGATTTTCATTTCATTTCTTCATTATTCTATTTATTTCATGCTGAATAGTATTTTTACTTTTTGCACCTTGTCGAGTTTATTTGTGTTTTCATTGTCATTATATTTTTTCTCCATTTCTATTACTGAATGGTGTTGTCACTCCCCCACCATTTCCCCCGCAATTTTTTCTAGAATTTTATTTTTATACCCACTTTTTCATCTAAAATTATGCCCACTTAATTATAGAGTTAATTTAAAATGCATGTTGAATTTCCCTATTCCATTTTGTTTTAACATTTTTTTTAAAAATTACATATAAAATTTGTATTCTGGAATGAATTAACATTAAGGAGTGATTTGGAGTAAATTGTTTGTTTTTAAATGATATAAATGGTTGTATCTATATAAAACCTTTGAGATGATTGATACCCCTTGTGTGAGTGGTTTTTGGGAAAATTTAACCACTTAATATCTCCACACAATTTTCCACCAAACTTTGAAGTGTGAATATTTCATACTTAATAGAAGGTAAATATAATTTATTTTAATATTTATCTCATTTATAAAATTATTTTTCAATATAGTTGTTCTTTATCTGATATGTTTCATTATTATAATGGATTGAACAATGCATGTGTACCATTTATCTGACTTTTGTACAACATAAGAAAACTATAACTAAAAAATCAAAAAACAAATTAAATAATTAATTAAAAAAACGACAACAAAAAAATATGAGTTGTATCTTGGGTAACCCAAAAACAACTCTTTGTCAACCTTATATCTTGTTATAATTATTACAATTAGTGTCATGAGGAAATCAAATAAGGGTTGAGTGATGAGTGTGATATTTGTTCCAAGTTCAACTTTTGAAAAATAAATAAATAAGGGGAGTGATGAAATGTACAACATATGGGTATATATAGGTTGGGAGCTTAAGGTTTTACTTTAAAGCATTCTTAAGTGAGTGGATTTTGAAATTTTATTACAAAGGATGTATGGTAGGTTCGGTGGAAAAAATAATTTAAGCATAATAATGTTAAAATAACCTGTATTTACTATATAGAAAGTTGAATGAATAGCATGGAATGGTTTTCAAACACACATGGGGAAAGCTATTGGTATTATTTAATTTTCAATTCCTTTCTCATATTGGTATCATGTATCTCTTTGAATTTAGTTCAGATATAATTTATGAGATATTTTATCCAAGATCACTAAGAATAACTCCTTGGTGTGATTATTTCTTTGATCGCATTGCTAGTATCGATTAAATTTTCATTAAATATTAAATATTAATGAATTTGGGATTATCTCCATGAATATTTTTTTGTAAATTTTACTTTTATTAGTAGTGTAAATGTCTAGGTGTGGGGGTGTGATCTCATAGTGATTCAATGGTCATTTATACCCTTACACTGCTATTTTAAGAGTTTTTTGTGGAAAATTAAAATTATAATAACACATTTCACTTCCTGAATGATTAAAAAAACCTGTTTTCATTTTTAAAAAAACGAAATTTCACTTCTTTTTATGATTTTATTGATGTTTAAGGTGATTCGGAGATCCCATCATGATATAGATGGAAAATGAGCCAAAATACATGGAAGTCCATGAACACATGTCATCTATTTTTCATATTCTGTAATATCACTGAATTTAAATTGGATGAAAGTTTGTGAGAAGATCCAAACCTACATGGGATAAAACATTTATGAAATAAACCAAGCCCAATTCATCCATTAAGAGGACCAACTGAACCGGTCTGTCTAATAAAATGAATCTGCACAGAGTCAAAATCTTGCCTCTGCATTTTAAAAATATATGTTCTAATATAAAATATATGGATGAAAAAGTGGAATTTTAGATATACAGGAGTTCATCTAACACATTTTTTATTTTTTGAAAAGAAAGATAATATTTTCATGTGGCCCAAAACTATGGACCAAATGGTTTCTCAAAATATTAGTGCCCAGAAACACCTCCCATTTTGGCTATAAAATAACACCTTCGGAACCACATTTGGAAGTTCAACTAGGAGGAAAGGTTCATCCATTTTGGAGACACAAATGTGTCCTTTACTCATTAATAGATGTTATAGAGGCCATGTGAATTTCTACATAATCATAATTGACTTTCACTCATACCATGGAATTATAAATGCATTGTTATTACCCGGTGGGAATGTGAAGTAAATCCCCCGCTTTGTTATGGTAATATTTGAATGGAAAATTAAATTCAAGGTTTTTGGATCGTTTTTAATCATATTATATTCTTATTTAATGGATTTGTGTTCTGTAATTTTGTAACAACCTGATATTTTATGATAAGTATTCTTTTTAAATTGTTTGATGTCATGTGTTTTATGCTACAACAAGATTATCTTGTGATATACGCAACACCGCATTAGCTTGCAGTATACGCAACACTATTCTTAGATTGTGTTACACACAATTTCAAGTTCGTTTGATAATAGTCATTCTACGCAACATTGAGTGTGTTTATATATATATATATTCATTGTATAAATAAAAAATGGTAGGATTATTTTTTAACAAAACAACAAATAAGTCTTGCAAAACACGCAACCCTGACTTGGCTTGCATTACAAACAATCACGACCTTCCTCGATAGCGTGTGTTGCACACAATACCAGGTTTCACTAAACGGATGATATATTGTTATAAAATTATTATGAACTAGACTTTATGAATATTATTTACTACATTTTTAATTTTATAACATTATTATTCATCTTATAAATTTTCTAAAACATTTTATGTGAACAAAATAAAATTTTCAGGTAAAAAAATTATTTTTTAAAAAATGCAGTTTTTCCACCATTTGATGGCACAACCACATTAAATCTAGTTTTTGACATGTTTATAAGTTCAATTTTACAAAATAAACTTCTTATTTTGAATCAGGATATAAAAATTTACATTGGATAATGTTTTGATATTTTTCTGATAACTTTCATATTTTAATGAATAGTAAAAACACGCTATATTTTAATTAATTTTTTTTTTCATTGTAATAATTTATATGGTTAAATTATAATATTGAATGGTTTTAAAGTATAAATAGAATATATTTTTACCATTTAATATAATTTATGTCAATAGCATTGATTTTACCTTGATTTCGTAGGTTAAATCAATTCAATCTTTTGGAATGTTTTAAACAAAAACCCGTTTTCTTTCGACAACAGGATTAATTTTAATTTAATTTATGCAATTTTTGTGTATTGAATTTGGAAAAATTGATTCCATATTTTGATTCAGTGGGTCAAAATTATGTTAATAAGCTAATTTTTATTTTTGGGCATTATGAATAGTAACTACGGAAAATTTTATTTACCATTGTTAAAGGAAAATCGGGTAATTAAGGGTAAATATAAGATTATAAAATTACCCTAAAACCTGAAAAAATTCTATTGGATGACTAAAAGTTGACCCATATCATCTAAGGGTAGGATTAGATTTGTTTTATGGACTTGTTTCATTATAAATAATTTAATTATTATTAAAACCAAAGAAAGTGACAACATGTCACTCTCTTAAATATTATAAGTATATTATTTTTAATTTAGAAATAAAATTAATGAAACTTAGAACATGAATAGTCTCCAGAAATATAATAAAATTATCTACATTATATGAATTTATTTATAATTTTTAAGGATTAAATAATTATCATTAAAGGTGACATAATAGTGATGTTGAAATTATTTTATTAGGAGAAATATCAAATAAATGGTTTTAAAAATATTAAAATAAATATTATATGAACTATTTAATGTGATCCACTAATTTTATAGATATATATGACATGTTATTAATCTATTAAAATTTTTAGTTCGAACATATCTTTTTTATATTGTTTATTTAAATTCAAATAAATGAATAGTGTCAAAATTGACACTATTGTTATTTTATAAAAATAACATATTATAAAATTCATTAAAAATCACAAAAAAATAAATTTAAATTTATATGGTAAAAATGTTATAAAGTATCCAATTATGGAAAATTCACAACAAATAAGTAATTATTTGTATTAATTTAAAATTTAGAATGTTATTACCACAAATAAAATTAAATTAATTAAATAAGGATAAATCAAGTTGATAATGTTTAAAATAAATTCCTAACAAGTCTAAAGTTTATTTGTTGATGAGATTATACCCCTATCTCAATTATTATTCGGATTTGAGTCATTTTTTATGTTTTTAAGTGGGGTTGGGATTTAATATAAATTAATATTTTCTTATATTTCCAAAGGTGCCCCTCTCCTCCCTTATAAAAGGGCATCTTCTCCCTCTTCTCCTCACACAATTTGGAGACATCAAGCTCGGCCAAAAACTGCCCATTTCCCTTCTCAACTTTCATAGCAACATACTAGAGGTCCTGGTCTTCTTCAAAGACCAATTTTAGTACCCTAAGAGGAGGTTTCAAAGAGGCATATCAAAGAAGAGGTAATATCTGTTACCGATTCTTTCAATTTTCTTTCTTCTTAAACTTCTTCTTATTTATTTGTTTCAGTATATTGTAATAACATCAGTATCAATAATATACTGATATGTTATTATAAATATCAAAGAACCCCATTTCACCTTCTATCCATCCTACGGAAAATGAAATCACCGCGCGTGCGTACGTACGGAATACCGTCTCCACGCCGTGGTGTAATCTTTTTTTCCACCAACACCATACATTGATTGGTATAATGGTGTAAATAATAACTATATATGGTTATTATAACATCATACTGATTCTGATATATTATACGATCCACTATAATTCTATTCAATAATTATGGGAACGATATCATCGCTCGTGCGTACGTACGGACTACCGTCTCCACGACGCGATCAGATTCATTCTCCATGTTAACCATTCATGAATGATTATAAAGTATATATAATAAGTAATCATTAAATATATAACATAATAATGATAGTGGATTTATGTATATATATATGTATGTCATCTACATAATTCAATTCAATTTAATAAGGAAACAAAAACAGCGTTCATGCGTACGTACGGCCTACCGTCTCCATGAATGGTGTATTTCCTTCCATTTATCGATCTATCATATATATAAGTATATACTGAATATATATTATATTTAAATAATGTTTTACATTCTGGAATTAAGTAAATCAGGATATAAGTAATAATATCAAGAACAACAAGTCCAAACACGTACGATAAATAAAACGATTTTACTCAAAACGCTGCTTTAACATAGAATTTACAAAAGAAAAGGTAATATAAAGTCATAAGTGAACCATTTATGACATCATAATAATGAATATAATTAGGTCATAAGTCAATGACATTATTTAAATCATTATACAGGAGGTTTGGATACGTATAATGCATATCAGACCTAAGGTAAGGGATAATTTTGCAAATCTCATTTCTATCCGAGATTGCTTATACGTAATTATTTATAGGGGTTATTGTTATCATCCATGTCCATGTTTTCTAAAAGTGATTTTATGAATATTTAATTTCCTTTTTACCCATTTTTACTTTTACTACATGGAATGTAAGGAATCTTTCTTTTGTTTATGTTATGAGGTACTTTTTGAATTTTCCGACAAAAGTACGAGGAGAATGTTTTTTTAACTTATACGGCATGAAAGGATTTTTACGGTTTTATAAAACCTTATTCTCATGATGCATGCTTCAAAAGATTTCATGAATATTTAAAAAAAATCTTTTTCATTTAAAATTTCATGACGTTTTGTGAAAAGAAATTGATTTTGAAGAAGAAAGGATATTTTCCTCAAGAATTCATTTCAAGTGTTTTATCAAAACCACTTTCTATATAAGATGAAATTATTTCATATGTATATGTTTCAAATATAATGTCTCTATGATTTACATGGTTTGACTCTTGTTATTATGAAATGATATCCATTTCTTTTATATGGATTATGTGATGATGGGATGATGTTTATGAAACCCATTTTATTTGTTGGGTTATTATGAATGATCTATGTTTATTTTGTGGAACAAGTAAGAATGATTTCATTATGAGATGGGTGGGACCTATATCTCCCTCCAATGCATTGGGTAAAGATTTATATCTCATGAGATCCACATGGATGGAATGGTAAGTTAATCTGGTTCAGTGATACAGGACTGGAACGATGAGTGAACTCGATTCAGAAAGAGACTTTTTCTACTAAGATGGTCTTGGCAGCAATGCCTTGGCTACTATAGAAATCATATCATGTTTTTAATGTTTTGACACAATTAAAAGATTTATTCTCATGCTATTTTATCATGATTAATTTTCTTTTATGATCTATGCCTTATGTACTTCCATTTTTTTATGTCATTGCTCAAGATTTTGATGTTTAAACATTATGTTCATGTTTTTAAGTTCAAATGTATATGGTTTGTTTTATTTTCTCCATGATTAACCTTTCTGAGAATTTGAGCTCACCCTTTATATGTTTTATTTTCCCTAGGATATAAAGAATGGTTTTAGGTAAGAAAACAAAAAGGGGAAGATCTTTATGGTAGATGTTGAAGATCTTTCACCACGATTAGAAGATTATGTTCCGAGTTTCCAAAGACACCAAACTATTACGGTACATGTTTGTTGGTTTTTGTTGTATATTAAGTATTCCAAAAAAGTAATGTAATGTCCATGTACGTCAGGATTTGGGTCTCTACAGTTGGTATCAGAGGAAAGGTTTAGTCAACCATTGGAAACCAGGATGCGAAAAATTTAGTGAGATCCCTAGAGATATTTCTAAGGTATGTCCAGGGATGTCTCTAAGGTTAAGTATAAGTATAGGTTATAGTCCTAGAATTATGGTAACGGTCTTAGAATTAAACCTAAGATGTTTGATATTGAAGTTACTCCCCATTTATTATGTTGTTTTCCCTAGCATGATTTTTTCCTCTCACACTATTTTTTTGGGTTTTAGACGATGGCTGGAACCCGAAGGAACCGTGTCGATCAATGTAATGGAAAATGCAATAATTGTCCGCCTGAACAAACCAATGTTATTGGAGATGGAGTTCACAATATTATTGCTATATTTACACAATCTATGAATCATTCTAGACTTCCAAATTAGTAGAGAAGGTAACAATATTCTACTGAGTCCTGCATGAGGCAACATCCACCTTTTTCAGTGCGTCTTCTGATCCACTTGTTACTGAACAATGGATCAGTACCACTCAAACGATATTTTTAGTTCTTCAATGTTCTGAACATGATAAATTCATCTTAGCAGTATATCGTTTAGAAGGTGAAGCTGATCAATGGTGGAATATTATCAAGAATACGAGGCCAAGAGATGAAATTGAGTCCATGGAATGGGATGAGTTCAAGAGCTTATTTTTTAATAAGTACTTCTCTCGTATTCTTCGAACAAAGATGGAGAAGGAGTTTCTTGAACTAAAGAAGAAGGATGATGAATTTGTTGGTATATACGAAGAAAATTTTACAAGGCTTGCAAGGTATGCATCTGGATTTATCATCCAACCTGAAAGCAAAGTTGATCGATTCTTCAGTGGCTTAAAACCAAGTCTTCTAAGGGCATTAGCAATAAGATACTTTAGTAGCTATGAAGAAATTATGCGTTGTGATATCACGGTAGAAATGGAAGTTGGAGTTACATATCCATCTCATGGTTTTAACATGAAAAGAAAGATGGAGTTCAAGGAGAAATCTCAGAATAATGTTGAAAAGAAGATGAATATTTCCTTATGCTCAATGTGTGGAAAGAAGAAAGGTGGAGATTGTATTAAAGGGACTAGAAAATGTTTTATGTGTGGAAAATAAAGTCATAGAGCATCTGAGTGTCGAAGTAATGGAAAAAGGGTTACTAATGATAAAGAAAAGACTACAGAGAACGCACCACCAACACTTCAATGCTTCAAGTGCAATGAAATGGGGAATTATGCTAATCAATGCCCTAATCTAAGTGTTAATGATGATCCACATGAGAAACCACTTAAGGAAAATGACAAAGGGAAGTCACATGCGATCACTATTGGAGATGTTGAATATGACAATGATGTGGTGGAATTATTAAGTGTTTATGTAACGGGATTCCAAAATAATGTTGTATATAGTATCGTGGAATATTGGAATATTTATGTATTGGTCTATTGTGGTTTTCAATAATTTTATGGTACCAGTAACCATGGAAAGTGATTGAGATATTTTTGGAAAGAAGATGATATGTGCATAATGAAGGGATAAAGAGAAAATGAAATGTTTGACAGTACTAATGAGCTCATGACTAATATAAAGAAATTGTTATATCATGGTTGAGTATATAGAATTTTGGGGTTTTGGTAAGTGGAAAGAGTTAACTTTTGACAAAACTCTTGTTTTCACTAAGGTTCAATGGGTATTAATTTTCATAGTAGAATAAATGATTAAGTTATTCACATGTTTGTAATTTTACCAACAAGATATATTGTATGACATATGGAGAATAAATGATGGTATTCACATGCTCGACAAATGATATTTCTAGTAATTGTTTTCTTTATACTATGAGCTTGGATAGAAGTATTTTAGATAAGCCTAAAGATTGGAATAAATTATGTTGGACATAAGATAGTATTGTTTAAGGCTAGAAATTTTTTTGATATTATTTATAAAATGTTAAAATAGTGTAGTTTTAGAAAAAGGACAACCTACAGGATGGGTGACAACCCATTGCATCAGACAAGGCTATGGGAATATAACCCACAACTGAAGTGTGATAGGACTTCATCACCTAACACTGGCCTATAGCAAGTCCATGTTTAGTGGAAACTAGTTTTATTTTATTAAGTGGTATGGTAAAAAAATTATAAGTCCATTTTTGGAACCATATATGATTAATCTCACCATAAGATGGACTTATAACTTTTTCTAACCTTTTGTTTGAAACAGATGGAATGACCCATCATTCGATCACATGATCTGCTAATGCTTCACGAATAACAAATTCAACTTTATTTTTTAAGAGATGAAGTGGAAATTGTTCAATTCACAAACAACAGTGAGATTGTACCAAAATCATGTAAGTATTTATTTTAATTCATCAACTTTAGGGAAATGATATTGAAAACCAAAAATGTTGTCCTAGTGCCTTTATATCTGATGAATCAGATGGTACCATAGATAATCACAAATTTATGGCTTTGTGATTATTGGTTTTTTCATAGCCATGTTCTCTACCACTCTCCATCAGAACATGATGGTTAGATTTCTCTTCCATATCCATATTTTCACCTATGTTCTCTATGTGGAAACCCAGTGATTAGTTAATTTGGGTAACCGTTATGTTTCATACATTAGTTTTTTAAAGATATGTTTTTGTATTTCATTTTACGATGTGGGTTTCAATTAAATAAACTATCAAGTAGAAAACCATGTATAACCCTGAAGAATTTCGAGGGCGAAATTCATTTTAAGGGGGGTAGAATGTAACAACCAAATATTTTATGATATGTATTCTTTTTAATTTATTTGATGTAATGTGTTTTATGCTACAACAAGATTATCTTGTGCTATACGTAACACCGTATTAGCTTGCAGTATACGCAACACTATTCTTAGATTATGTTACACACAATTTCATGTTCGTTTGATAATAGTCATTCTACGCAACATTGAGTGTATATATATATATATATATATATATTTAATGTATAAATGAAAAATGGTTGGATTCTGTTATAATGAAACAACAAATAAGTCTTGCACAACATGAAACCATGACTTGGCTTGCATTACACGCAATCATGACCTTCCTCGATAGCGTGTGTTGTACGCAATACCAGGTTTACTATACGAAGATATGTTGTAATAATATTATTATGGACTAGCCATTATGAATAGTATTAACTACATTTTGAATTTTATATCATTATTATTCATCTTAGAAATTTTCTAAAACATTTTATGTGAACAAAATAAATATTTCGGGTAAAAAAAGTATTTTTTAAAAAATGCAGTTTTGCCGCCTTTTGATGGCGCACCCACATTAAATATAGTTTTTGACATGTTTATAAGTTCAATTTTACAAAATAAAAATCTTCTTTTGAATCAGGATATAAAAATTTACATTGGATAAAGTTTTGATATTTTTCTGAAAACTTTCATATTTTAATGAATAGTAAAAGCACGCTATATTTTAATTAAAAACAACTTTTTTCATCATAATAATTTATATGGTTAAATTATAATATTGAATGGTTTTAAAGTAAAAATAGAATATATTTTTACCATTTAATATAATGCATGTCATTAGCATTGATTTTACCAGGAATTGGTAGGTTAAATCAATTCAATCTTTTGCAATGTTTTAAACAAAAATCCGTTTTCTTTCGACAACGGGATTAATTTTAATTTAATTTCTAAAATTTTTATGTATTGAATTTGAAAAAATTGATTCCATATTTGGAATCAGTGGGTCAAAATTATGTTAATAAGATGCATTTTATTTTTGGGCATTATGAATAGTAACTACGTTAAATTCTATTTACCATAGTTAAAGGTAAATCGAGTAATTAAGGGTAAATATAAGATTATAAAATTATCCTAACACCTGCCAAAATTCTATTGGATGACTATAAATTCACCCATATCACCTAAGGGTCTAAATAGATTCATTTTATGGACTTTTTGCCTTGAAAATAATTTAATTATTATTAAAACCAAAGAAAGTGACAACATGTCACTCTCTTAAATATAATAAGAATATAAATTTTAATTTAGTAATAAAATTCATGAAAAATTGTACTTGAATAGTATCCAGAAATATAATAAAATTATCTACATCATATGAATTTATTTATAATTTTTAGGGATTAAATAATTATCATTAAAGGTGACATAATAGTGACGTTGAAATTATTTTATTAAGAGAAATATCAAATAAATGGTTATAAAAATATTAAAATAAATATTATATGAAGTATTTAATTTTCTCCACTAATTTTATAGATAAGTATAATATGTTATGAATATATTAAAAAATTTAGTTTGAACATATCTTCGGTATATTGTTTATTTAAATTCAAATAAATGAACAGTGTAAAAATTGAAACTATTGTTATTTTATAAAAATAACATATTACAAAATTGTTTAAAAATCACAAAAATATTAATATAAATTTATATGTTCAAAAATGTTATAAATTATCCAATTATGGACAATTCACAACAAATAAGTAATTATTTGTAATAATTTAAAATTTATAATGTTATTACCACAAATAAAATTAAATTGATTAAATAAAGATAAATCAAGTTGATAATGTTTAAAATAAATTCTTAACATGTATAAATTTTGTTGGTTAATGAAATTAAAACCCTATCTCATATAATCTTCGGATTTGAGTCATTTTCAATGTTTTTAAGTGGGGTTGAGATTTAATATAAATTAATATTTTCTTATATTTCCAAAGGTGCCCCTCTCCTCCCTTATAAAAGGGAATCTCCTCCCTCTTGTCCTCACACTATATGGCGCCATTAAGCTCAGAAAAACCCTGCCCATTTCCTTTATCAACTTCCCTAGAAACATACTAGAGGTCCTGGTCTTCTTCAGAGACCAATTTTAGTACCCTAAGAGGAGGTTTCAAAGAGACATATCATAGAAGAGGTAATATCTGTTACCGATTCTTTAAATTTTCCTTCTTCTTCAACTTCTTATTCATTAGTTGTTCCAGTATATTTTAATAACATCAGTATCAATAATATACTGATATGTTATTATAAATATGAAACAACCCCATTTCACCTTCTATCCATCCTACGGAAAACAAAATCACCGCGTGTGCGTATGTACGGAATATCGTCTCCACACTATGGTGTAATCTGTTTTTACACCAACACATTAAATTGATTGGTATAATGGTGTAAAGAATAACTATATATGCTTATTATAACATCATACTGATTCTGATATATTATACCATCCACTCCAATTCTATTCAATAATTATGGGAATGATATCATCGCTCGTGCGAACGTACGGACTACCGTCTCTACGACGCGATGAGATTCATTCTCCATGTTAACCATTCATGAATGATTATAAAGTATATATAATAAGTAATAATGAAATATATAACATAATAATGATACTGTATTTATGTGTATATATATATATATATATTTCATCTACTTAATTCCATTCAATTTAATAAGGAAACGAAAACAACATTCATGCGTACGTATGGCCTACCGTCTCCATGAACGGTGTATTTCATTCCATTTATCGATCTGTCATATATATATGTATATATTTAATATATACTATTTATAAATCATATTTTACATTTGGGAATTATGTAAATCATGATATAAGTAATAATATCAAGAACAACAAGTCCAAACACATACGACAAATAAAATGATTTTACCCAAAACGCTGCTTTAACATGGAATTTACAAAAGAACGGGTAATATAGTCATAAGTGAACCATTTATGACATCATAATAATGAATATTACTATGTAATAATTCAATGAAATTACTTAAATCATTATACAGGAGGTTCAGATACGTACGAAGCATATCTGACCTAAGGTAAGGGATAATTTTGCAAATCTCATTTTTATCCGAGATTGCTTATACGTAAGTATTTACTGGGGTTATTGTTATCATCCATGTCCATGTTTTATAAAAGTGTTTTTATGTATTTTTAATTTCATTTTTACCCATTTTGACTTTTATTACATGGTATGTAAGGAATCTTTCTTTTGTTTACGTTACGAGGTACTTTTTGGCTTTTCCGACAAAAGTATGAGGAGAATGTTTTTTAAACTTATATGGCATGAAAGGATTTTTACTGTTTTATAAAGCCTTATTTTCATGAAGCTTCCTCCAAAAAATTTCATGACTATTTTAAGAAAAATATTTTTCTTTTAAAATTTCATGACGTTTTGTGAAAATAAATTGACTTTGAAGAAGAAAGGATATTTTCCTCAAGATTTCATTTCAAGTGTTTTATCAAAACTACTTTCCATATAAGATGACATTATTTCATATGTGTATGTTTCAAGTATAATTTCTCTATGATTTACATGGCTTGATTATTCTTATTATGAAATGATATCCATTTTTTATATGGATTATGTGATGATGGGATGATGTTTATGAAACCCATGTTATTTTTTGGGTTATTATGAATGAAATATGTTTATTTTGTGGCAAAAGTAAGAGTGATTTCATTATGAGATGGGTGGGACCTATATATCCCTCCAATTCATTGGGTAAAGATTTATATCTCATGATATTGACATGATTGGAAGGGTAAGTTAATCCGGTTTAGTGATACAAGACTAGAATGAGGAGTGAACTTGATTCAGAAAGGGACCTTGTCCTCTAAGATGGTCTTGGAAGCAATGCCTTGGCTACTATTGAAATCATATCATGTGCTTAATGTTTTTACACAATTACTAGTTTTATTCTCATCCTATTTTATCATGATTAATTTTCTATTATGATCTATGCCTTATGTACTGCCATTTTTATGTCATTGCTCAAGATTTTGATGTTTAAACATTACGTTCATGTTTTTAAGTTCAAATGTATATAGATTGTTTTATTTTATGCATGATTACCCTTACTTAGAATTTGAGCTCACCCTTTATATGTTTTCTTTTCCCCAAGATATAAATAAAGGTTTTAGGTAAGAAAACAAAAAGGGGAAGATCTTTATTGGAGATGTTGAAGATCTTTCACCACAATTAGAAGTTTATGTTCCGATTTTCCAAAAGCACTAAACTATTACGGTACTTGTGTGTTGGTTTTTGTTATGTATAATGTATTCCACAAAAGTAATGTAATGTCCATGTACGTCAAGCTTTGGGTCTCTACAAATGTCATTATCAAACTCATATGATCTTGTTTGTGGGTACCCTTTCATGCGATATTTCAAACACCATTCAACATTTATTATTCCCCCTTTCTAATTATGGTGCTTGTGTGGTTCATATTGGTCAATTGAACTACCCTAAACACATTCACTAAAATTTACATTTTTGTGATGGTATCCCAAAGAAATAATATACATACATGGAATGAACATCGAGTTCTTTGTTTGTTTCCTTAGTGAGTTTTTATTATGAAGTCGAATATAAATCACCCAATCATCGTCGATATTCATTGAATAATTTGGTGTTTCAAACCGAACCATAGGAGGTATATGAGTAAAAAATCAATAAAATTATGTTTTTAGCTATTACAAAAAAAATTATTAAAATATATAAACCCTATCTCTTGAAGGGATGAATGATGAGATTCATGATATTTCCTCATGTTGATCATGGATAATTAATTTTGTTCATTTATAATCTGTATTATCACATTAATTTTTCTATTTTCTTTTTAAAACATCAAACCCAAAGTATTAAAAATACCACTTCCCATTTATTTTTCTAATTTAAACCATTTTCTAAATTAATGATCTAAGGCTCTGTCAAGAGACGACCAAGGGTTCCTACTATTCTGCAGAAATGTTTGTAAAACAAAACATATAATTTGATGTTCTCAACAACATGATCACATCCTAAGCTCCAGCTCAGTATTATGCTCCTAACTCCTTAGGTTCAAGAAAAACATCATAATAAATAGTCAGTATCCCAAAAAACAAGTAGGCATACTCATGTACCAATGGTACCCAAGCATGGTATGAGATATAAATCTCAGTTAGACGACACCCACAATGTATTGACCAATAAAATCCATTCCATATATATATATTTGTGTGAAAATAGATATATAACAAGTAAATAAGTACTCAAAATTAAATATCCAGTAAAATCATATTTCAACTTATACCTAAAAATGTTTAATCTTTTTCATTTAAGTAATAAGTCTCTGATTTAACAGTTAGTCTTGTGTAATTATAAATGAGTACAAATGAGGATTTTACTCATTAATTAAATAGTTATCAAGACTATATGCATATCCTAGAATCCACCATAATGATATAATCAAATATTCCTATCCAGATCATCTATATAGCATAACCACGACTGAATCCAAGATTGTGCTTTGGATTAACATATGCATCACATAGATCATTTCATAAATTAATTAATTTAGCACCTCATCCCATACCTGATAATTCCTATGTTGGAATCCATGTATCAATCCAGCTATATAATGAACCAACACCCTATAGGATGATACCGGGCGAACTGCTCAAGAACCTGACATCGTTCTAGGTGTCGTATAATGTCTCAACCACTCGAGTCCATCATTGGAGGTCCCCTTTGAGAGAAAAAGTATTTCCCATGGAATAATAATCAATTTACACAATACTATCCTTAGAATCTCCTATAGGTTCTATTAATTACTTGACATATAACAGTTAATTCCCATATGATTTCATCCTTGGAATCCATGTATCACTTGATCATAAAAGTCAACCCCCACTAAGTTCATCCATAGAATCCCTAATATAGATCCATGTATCATTTATTTGATATATAGGTTCAATTAATTTGGTCCATATCTGTCATTGTCATTTGAATCAAAATATCACCCAAGTCATATAAGTCAATAGGTATAAGAGTCCATCCAAAGAACTCCAATCCAAATCTATATATCACCCTCACCTATAAATCCTTTAACCAAAAAAATTGTAATTTAAAAAATTCATTTTATCATTCCATGTTCAAAACCAAGGGCATCCTTTAACAAACTCACCTTAAGAGGGTGAATGAAGCATTGGAAAACCTCATAAGTCTTGTCCTTTCATTCACTCATGTGGGAATTTTAGAATAAAAGGCATCACATGCTTAAACAAGCCATTATAAAACAAAAATATCAATTAACTCGCTTGGGAAAATATTTATAGAAAGTCTCTCAAGATTTAATAAACTACTACATGGCATGATAGTATCTATCTCACTTGGGAATAATCATATGAAGGAAATTCATACTTAATCATGAAATGAAATAATAAGGTCCAGGGATTATAGTCACTCATCGCTTCCCAATAAATCCATTTAATTCACAATTCATTACACAAATCAACTACATGTTTTTCATCCCATGACATGGGAAAAAAGGAATCCCTAAGGGTGTCCAAGGCTAAAATCCATTGAAGTTTTATTTTATAAGAAAAACCAAGGGGTGCTTCAAGATTAACAATATATCCCATGGTATAAACATAGATATAACTCACATGTGAAACAAGTGATATAACAAGCATTACATGCTTAAAATCAGCCACATGGCCAAGAAATCATTTAACTAATGTCGGAAACATCATTTAATAACTTCAAGGGGCCATGCACTAACATGATAGAAATCCACACCAATAAGAAGGAATATAAAAAACAAAAATAACTATGTATGATATAACCAATATCATTACTTTTTATTGAAGACCGCACACCACCGATGGAGGGGTTTTGTTATAAAATCATGGTTTTATTCATCAAAAATCCATTTATCAAAAATAATCATTTCATTCAAATTTTATATTTCCATTAATCAAGGAAAATAGTAATTCAAATTATTGAGTGCAGCACATAAATATTTCTAAAATAATAATGGTCAAGTATAGTAATCCTACCTCAAGTAGTAGACTAATCCAACCTTTGACATTTGATAGGTTAGGTAGAAACCACTCTAAATCGACCCACACTCACACACATACATTCTCATAAATAAATAAGTAAATATTTTTTTATCCAAATCACTTATTCCCCTCACCATTAGGGAAAACACACGACGAAGATACATACACATATATATATATATATATATATATATATCCACACACACATACCTATGTATATGTGATCACACCATCAAAGGTGATCAAATATCCCTACAACAAAAACTAGAACCAGAAAAACCTTGAGGCAAGGTCTAACACACCTCAATAAAATTACTAAGAACCCATACACACCTTAAGAACCCAAATTAACATGTGCGATAAAAACAGCTTGTGAATAGCCTTACTCAAATCTAGGGTGGTGATTAAAATCAAACCCATCCACCATGACTTCAGTGGAAGATGTTGAAATTTGCATGAAGGGTCCCGAGGAGGTCCACCGCATACCCTAGAACCTAAAGAAAATAAAAAATCAAAGCAACCCAACCCCTAGGGATTCAGCTAAAAATATCAGGGAGATATGGAGACATAAAAATCACTGGAAAAGGGGAGGAATGGGTTATGGGAATCTTACCTCTAAGGAGTATAGAGAAATAAGAATAAAATATGCTCAAAATCGCTATCCAAAAGGGGGGGGGGGTTGAGGGTGTGTCGTGTGATACCAAGAGGGAGAGGGGGCTGGTTTGTCGCATGACCCAGGTAAGGGGGAGGAACCCTTAAGTTCCTTTCCAATTTATTTTATTTGAATGAAATTAATTTAACTTTTAAAACAGGGTCTTGACACATGGTTTAGCTCATATAGTTTATCGAACCACACATTTCTCGTGATCCCCTTCTCTAGGAACCTAGGCACACCGCAAATATTTTAACACATAGTTTGGAAAACTTTTGCTAACCATATGGTGAATTTTTTTAGGTACTACCATAACCAATAACAATGTAGGTGAGGTGCATGGTTTGAAAAAACGTACATAACCTATTCGGCAACTTCTTTCCATCTGCAATAATCCACAAAATTTACTGTTATGGGCCGCATATCTTCAAAAAATCATGTGCCCACTACCGGTCCTTTAAACCATTATATTTTTAGTATTATACTTTCCAAACTCCTCAAGCCACCCGGGAATGTCTTCGTGTATCCACCGAAGTGAAAAAAGATCACCTTAAAGTGATCCAAGTACCAAAATTCCATTTTGAATACTGGTTTTTAGAATGACCCATCTGGTAATCACCAAAATTCAAATTCTCAAGGAATTTTATCTAGCACAAAAACATTGGTTCTTATAGTTTTTGGTCTTCTACCTAAATGGATAGTTTCATCCTTTAGTAATCAAATTCAGTCATATTTTTTTGGATGTACATGAATTTGAATGATAGGTTGGGTTTTAGGACCAACCTAGTTGAGAGTCGGACATGAGATGAGTCATGGGCTATCTATTGTAACTGATACCTTCATGGATTTCCATTGAGGATGTCTCCCTTATGATATGTTCCCTTTTAGACTAAAAGGTTGTGATTCCATTTTCTTCTGAGGATCCCTTGTGGGATTTTCTTTACATATTTTTTTACCCAGAGGATCTCTTGTAGGATGCCTCTATTTTCTATCTGGTTCTGAGGATCCTCTCTGGGATGCCATTATTTATGAGATGATCTAGATATTACCTTGTAGTATCCCTTTACCTGTGTATCATTCCTATGATCTCGTGGAGGAAGACTCATACTTTTTTATTTTTTCGAGGATCCCAAGTAGGATTTCATCGCTTGTGTTTACTCGGAGGATACCATGTAGGATGCCTCCCAGTGTTTGAATTGTGGGACCTAGTGGATTCCCCATTTTTTGACAGACCATAATTAATTACATTTATTTTGGGTAGAAATGGTAGTGGGTTTCACCTTAGAACCCATGACGGACTTATAATCCATTGGGGTTGTGATAGTAGTTTTGGTTTGGGGCATTCCACCACCCTCAATATTTGTTATCCTCCACATGTTTGTTGATTATGTAGTGATGTTTACCATATGTGTTCCCTAGTTGGTGGTTTTTTATCATGAATTGAGGGGAATTTATTCCTTTGGGGATGCTAGAATGTTATTCTTGGGCTCGACATTGCTTATTGGGATGCCCATACATGCTTTCTTGGTATCTATATTCTGAGCTATGTTATTTATCATTTGTACTTGTATATGCAGAGTTATATATTGATCCTAGAATTATATATATTGTGATATTTATTTGGGTGGGATGACCAAAAATGTTTCCTCATATCCAGGTGGTTATCCTTTGGAGTAGGGAGACTCTGTGAGCTTCTATTTTGTTTTCTAAAGGATTGTGAGATCGTTTAAGTAGGAAGACAATGTGAGATTCCATATTTGGTTTCCAAAGGACCATGAGAGACATTATTGTAGGAAGAACATTAGATATTATATGATGTTTTCTAAGAGACTTTGAGAGATAATCCAGTTGGGCCAGGGGATAGACCATGAGCGCTTCCCCTAGCGATGGATGTCTGTAGGTTAAATCCTAGTCTGGCCAACACTAGTATCCTATGTATATGACTTTTTCACATCGGTATGCACTTGGTTAATAATTTTAGGGAATTATCTAATTTTTAATGTCATGAACACCTACAAATCGATACTTATGAAAAAAAAATTGAACTAGATTCATAATCTTGGGTAACATGGTGACTGACTTGGTGACTTTTTTATAGGATGTTAAGATGAACTCCCAATTGTAGGATGAGTGTCCTCCTAAGGTGATGTAGCCTACTCAGTGATATTTCCAGTGTTTTCCAAACTAGTTATATTAGTATCTGGATTAAAAACCCATATATTGAATTAATGATACAATAACTGAGTGGAATAACATCTAACTCAATGCATTTTCACAGAATGTCTAGGTGATCAGGATTGCAGACCCAAGGAACGACTTTTATTGAATTCATGTTTTTTTCATTCACATACCAGCGAATATTAATATTTATGTATAGGTGTATAGGTTAGTGAATTTAAATGTATACGTATATAGATCTGGAAATCAATGGTGGTATATTCTTAGTTTACCATGATTGCATGCTAGGGGTTCTACAGTGGTTTCATGTTTGGTTTTCACTTTCTTTTAGTTTTCCTTCTCTAGGTTGGGCTCTTTAATTTTTCATACACTTAAAGCATCACATTTATTGGTCTCTTATCGCGGTGCCCTACAAGGATTATTTCTCATCCATGAACATGAACCATAGTTTACATGTAGTACTTTTGTACTCTTTCTTGGTTGAGCACGATTTTATGGTGGATAGGGATGAGGCCTAGTGTTGAAGGTTTTATTAGAGCTTCTCATGCAAGTTCTTCGGATTAGGCTGTTGTAGTTTGATAATGTCTTGAGAACAGGTACATGGTGTATATCATAGTTAGTAGAAGATCCCTTTACTTTTATTTTTAGTTTATTTTATACTTCTATATCAGTATGTTCATCTCATTAGATGACTAGTGTTGTATTGTATATAGAATTTTTTTTGTCTTTTACAACATTTCTTTTATTATTACAGTGTGTTCTATTTATGTTTGATTACTACTTACACACTATTTTTACTTCTTATGTGTATGATACATGTCTATTTTTGTTGTTTTATTTCTCTAATATGGGGGCACAGTCTTCCCAGTCTCACAACCAAGGCCCTCACTGCTAGTCGACATCCATTAGTATATAGAGAGGTGTGCTTGAGGTGTCGTAACCAACCTGGTTGGGGAACCATTTCTGTGGCATCCAAGAAGGGGTGTTACAAAGTTGTATCCTATTTTTTGATTTTATGACTTTAATATTTTGGATATGGTAGGCAGGAGTATTAGTAATGTCTCGAAACCAATGATGGATATCAGATTGGTGCATTAAGAACACCTATTTTAGTAGGAAGTATTTGTTTCCTAGGTATGGGATTGTTGTTCTGATATTTGTTATTTTATTTTTATTTGATTTTCTATTTGATAAAAACACATTTTATAATTATTTTATAATTTATTTTGGGTCTTTTTATCTTTTCAATTGGCAAGAGGGAACATATGGATTTTAACTCTTTCTTAGAAAAGGTAAGATGCCTCTCAGACATCATACTAGGTATGTAAGATTCACACCATATTGGACTTATAGTGAGTTCTATTATTGATGATATATGTATATTCAGTTGGTTCTTCTTACACATATATATTTCATTCTGATTGAAGGTTATGTGGATCTATGTTGCGGCATTTTTTGTGAGGCTAATGACCCTGTCCTCATGCACAAGAGGTTTAGTAACCCAGTAGGTCAATATGGCATCTAATGCCATTATGTTGTACACCAAGTATGGTGTTTTTTAGTTCTTTGTTTATCTAGTTAGATCACTGTGTATGATATTGATGGATACCAATACTTTTATTATGAACTATACCTCTAGGGGTACGTTCATATATGGATTCATAATGAGTTTCAATTCAGTTTCACTTATGCATTGATATCATGACCTCCTGGGAGGAGTTCCTTTTAATGATTCTTGGTGAGTATGAGGCCCTCATAGGCCATGTTTTTATTTTTGATGCTTATTAGTAATTTTGATCATTACCTTCTTATAAGAGGTTTGATCACTTGGGTTGGTGGTTGGACCTTGTGACCCAATTTTGAGGCTTATTATGTAGGGATAGGTGGGAGACCTAGAGGCCCTTGGTATTAAATCTAACCTAATTATGTCAACGTCTATTGTTTTCAAGGGAAAACAACATGAGAGGCCAAACCACGTTTTATATGCCTTTTATGGAAGTGGGCTTGGTTTTATGCTCGTTTTGTGATCCTAGCATGATAAATGATCATGTTTTGGGTTATAGTCTTGTTTATTCTTTCTTATTTCAACAATAACACCGGGTTCTTGTGTTTTCTATATTTTATTTGATGGGAAGGACTGTTTAGGTACTTAAAATGAATGACTAGTGTTTTTACTATTGCTAATTGTAGCACCCCCGATTTGAGGTATACGACCTTTTTTTATGAATCTTTATGTGTTTAAAGTGCATGGGATGAGTTGGTAAGAGGTTGGGAGAGTTTGGAATTGTTTTGGATGAGTTTGGAGGGCTTTAAAGGGGTGCATGGTTTGAGCATGGTTAGTGAAAACCGTGTGGGTTACCTAGGAAACCGTGCAGATCCTTGTTCTCGAGAAAGTAGGCCTCGCATGGCCTGCACACGGTTTGCCAAACCGTGCGAGGAAACCGTGCAGAACCTCGCTCTCAATGCAGTGGCGTGCACACGGTTAGCGCACAGTTTTCCAAACCCCGCGGGCTAACCGTGCAGCCACTTAAAGTTAGGGTTATAAGATCCAAGCTCACTTAGGATTGCCTCATTTCACTCCTATCTTCCTCACACTCGAGCCTAACTCGGGATTTTCGGTTCTCAATGGTTCAAGGGGTTCTCCCACATGGTTTGGAAGTGATTCGAAGGTGTTTCAAGGTGGATTCTAGGTGGTTTCTCCCAGGTAGGACTCTCCTCATGGTTTCCTTGTGTTTTCCTCTAGATCTACATCCCTCTCTTTCTTGGTTTTCTAGAACTACACTTTTTTTGTGTAGTTATAGGTTTGGGGTTTCCTTGGATGTTAATTTTCAGGCTTCTGATGGTTATGGAAGGTTATCTAGAGAGGTTTTGGTGGTGTGTTCGCCGGTTTGGAGGTGTAGTTGTTTGCGGGTCGTTTTCTCAGGAACCCTAAAGGAAGGTGGCTTTTCTCTCGACTCCACTTGGTTAGAACTTGTGGTTCCTTGTTACAATTAATTGTTTTGCAGATAATTAATTGTGAATTTTTATGAGAAATTGGTTGTAAATCCTTTGGGGATGTTTTGGGGATATTTGAAAAAAGGGGGTTTTATGTTGAAATGCTAATCTGCTGGATTTTAAAATAAGGATTTTAAAATGGGATGCTATGGTTGATTTTTGAAAAAGATTTATGGAAATGGTTTTCAATAAAAAGGGTTGTTTCATTGAAATATTGTTGGCATGGAAAATGGTTTTAAAAAAATGGATGATTTATTGAAATGGATTGATATGAAATAGAATTGGTTGATTGCATGTGGTTGTGACCTTGGTGGCTTATATGCTTGGTTTAGATTGTTTCGAATGTCACGTGGATGTGGTGAGAAGTACCACTATAAAAATGGGATGGATAGTGGACGGAAGGGCCACCATCAACAGTAAGTGGATGGGAAGTGCCGATTAGTGTGAATGGGTGAATGGGTTGGACGGAAGCTCCACCGTTTGGTTGTTTGGTTGTTATGGTTTTTTGTTGTGCATTGCTTTGCAATTTGTAAATTGTCGTGCAAATGTGTAGATGGTCAAATGGATTGTGGAATGTTTGGTTAGCTTTCCCTTGGTTTCTTGGTTTGGGTGTGATGTCTTGGTAAGAGCATGGTTGGCTTATAGTAATGGTTGTGCATGTGATTATTTTATATAAACTATTTTATATAAATGTGCTAAAGGTTTTATCCTAGTGGCGTGTGTAGGGAAGTCATTTGGGGAAATCATACATAGTTTTAGTACTCACCTCCTAATTTTTCATCGTGGTGTCAATGAAGATGTTGTGTACCGTGACATGGACAAAGGTAAGACATCACCCTCCTTTAGTGGAGCATTATGATCCCTTGGTGAAGCTTGGAGTTTGGAGCTTGGCGTGGAGCTGTTGTGGTGTCATGGCTTGTGGTGTTTGGTTGTTTATTTTCCATAATGTACTATGATGTTGTGTGGACATTTCTCGTTGTATTGGTTTTGAGTTGTGTTTTGGAACAACTTAGTTGACGTTTGGGAATGCATGGTTGGGTAATGGAATTGATGTGCATCATATAGTCGCTGTTAGTGGATGGTTTGGTTGGTTTTTTCTTAAGGAAAAATCGTTCCACATCTTGATCTTGAAGTCCTCGACATTTGTTTCCAGCCTTTGGTGCCTTGAAAACATTTCATAAGGCCAAGTATCCCTCACCACCTCCACAAGCCAAAGAGGTAGGGGCGGGGTGTTACAAGTGGTATCAGTTTGTTCAGTCCTTCGGAGTTGATTCTCGGATTTGGTGTTGACATTTATTGTGGAATACTCCTTCAGTCGGGATGGTAGCAAGGCGTAGGAATGTCGAAACATTGAATGTATACTATAAAAGGATGTAGATAACCCTTTTATACTGAAATTCTTGTTACCAGGGAGTTGGGTACATAAGTGTTTTGAAGACACTTATAGGCAATGGATATCTCATTGTCATGGGTGTAGCCAATGAGATGAGCATGGAATGCATGGTAGAAATGACTTCCCTCTAGGATGAATATTTCATTAGTGGTATAATGATTTATGATGTGATAAGAATATGTGAAATTTTAATGTGAATAAATTGGTATTTTGAAAATGGTTTGGTTTTCAAAATGGTGAAACATGGAACATGAGGAAAAATGTGAACTGGTGGAAAGCCTTGTTGTGAATGTGTTGTGTAATGTGATTTGAAATGGAATTTATCGATGTCTACGAAAGTGAGACTCATAGAAATGGCACCGAGTAGGCGTCGTAGAGACCAACCAGAGGAGGCTGCTGAGAATGTGGTACCACCTGAGCCTCAGGTGAACCAGAAGATAATGTAAAGCATAGTGAAAGCTTTCCAAGCTGTGGAAAGTGGAAATAGAGTGGATGAACCAAGGCATGTGGATCATGAGGTTCAGTTTCAAAAGAAGAATACACCCATCATCAAGGCTGATTCAGAGCCGGAGAGGACAAAAGCATGGTTGAATAGAATGATCAAGATATTTGAGTTATTGGGAACACTGGTAGAGATGAAAGTGAAGTTTCCCACGTATATATTGGAATATCATTCCCTTCAGTGGTGGGAGTTGGTAGTCCAAGCGGGGACGAACGAGGGAATGATTTGGGAAGGATTTGAGGAATTGTTTAACAAACAATTCTACCCACATACATTCATAATTTGGCGTACGAAATATTTCATCAGTTTGAAGCAAAAGCTTATGTCGTTTATGGAGTATGCATCTATGTTTATTAATATAGTGAGGTTTGCACCCGAGGTGGCAGTTAGCACATCGTTTAAAGAAAGATTCATTGAAGTCGGTTTAAGGAAAGAAATATGTTCAAAAATAGAGATGCTTTGTATAGATGATTACACAAAGATGGTGAATAGTGCCTCGGTGGATGAGCGGGGTCTGTTGGGAGCTCCGGGGAGGGGAAGCATGGTGGTACCAATGGGGAATACTGGGAACTCTAATGTTGGGTTTAAGCGAAAGAGTGATACTTATTCCCAGGGCGGGAATATGGAATATAATCCGATAGTAGGATCAGTAAATCTTCCTCTGAAGCCCCAGAGCAAGAAGGGATGTTTTTAGTGTGGTTCTACAAGCCACATCAAGCGGGATTTTATGACACAACCTTGAGCATGTCATAATTGTAAGAAGATGGGGCATATGAAGTGTTATTGTCGGAATGATCCAAGGTCGGGGGGGCGTGACACTCCTCAGGGATCACAGACGTCATATGCTTCGATGGGATGGGGACAGTAGCACACCCCTCATCAGCATAGTAAAGTGGGTCATGGTGATTCATGGAATACCACGACGCCTCAGCAGAGTAATAAAGAGAAGAGTGTGGCAGGAAAACATGTGTTTGGAGTTGAGCAGGTTGTGGTAGATGATCTGTCGAGACCATCCACGGAGCGAGGTACTATTATTTTAAATTCTACCTTAATGAATGTGTTGTTTGATACGGCTGCTTCACACACTTTTATTACTACATGTGTGGTCTATTTTCTGGGTTAAAGGGTAGAAATGGTTCCCTCGATTTTGAAACATCAAACTCCTCTAGGTCGAAGAGAGTGTCGAGCCATCTTGTGTAGAGAATGTTGTATCGTTGTGGGCGAGGTTTAGATAGTGTGGAATTTCTCAGTGCTTGAGATGGATGGGTATGATGTAATCTGGGGAATGGATTGGATGGTGGCTCTTAAGGCCCACACTAACTCTGATGCGCAGAAAGTGGATTTTATGACACACGATGGTGTTAGACATATCTTTATAGGAGAGAAGCATGAAAGTCTGGGTGCAATAGGTTTGTTGGCACCAGCAGTGGGTACATTATCGTATCAGTTGGTAGCATTGTCGTTGGAATTGGTAGATGGTGTTGAGTAGAGTGTTCTTCCTGCAGTGGTGGATCAGTTCATAGATGTTTTTCCTGAATAATTCTCTGGGTTACCTCCCATAAGGGAAGTGGAGTTTATGATTGATTTCTTTCTAGGGACCAGTCCTATCTCACTTCCATCTTATCAGATGGCACCTACTAAATTTCAGGAATTGAAAATCCAGTTGGAAGAGTTAGAAAACAAAGGGTTTATCTGGCATAGCACGTCTCCGTGGCCAACACCTATGTTGTTTGTGAAAAAGGTGGATGGAACCTTGAGGATATGTGTTAATTATTGTATACATAACCAAGTTATGATAAAGAATAGATATCCAATTCCATGAATTGATGATTTGTTCGACCAGTTGAGGGGAGCCCATTGGTTCTCCAAGATCTACCTGAGGTCAGGATATCATCAATTGCGGGTGAGGAAGGAGGATATTTCTAAAGATTGTTTTAGATGTAGATATAGCCATTAGGAATATGTGGCTATGCCCTTTGGTCTAACGAATGTGACATCAGTGTTTATGGCATTGATGAATTAGATATTTCAGAGATATCTGGATTCATTTGTGGTGGTGTTTGTCGACGATATTCTGGTGTATTCATAGACAAGGGTGGAGCATGAACATCACTTGGAAACAGTGTTGGGGATCTTGAGGGATCATTAGTTTAATGACAAATTGTCAAAGTGTGACTTTTGGATATAGGAAGTTCGTTTTATTGGCCATGTGATTTATGAAAGTGTTGTTTCAGTGGATCCAGAAATGATAGAGTCTGTTTTCTCATGGCAACCACCAATGAATGTGTTTGAGATACAGATTTTTCTTTGTCTAGCTGGGTATTATCGGCGTTTTGTTCATGATTTTTCACGTTTGGCTTTATCAATGACATATTTGACAAGAAATTATGTTCCATTCAAGTGGAATGAATAGTTTCAGTAGTGTTTCGAAGAGTTAAAGTGTCACCTTACATCATCACCAATATTGGTTTTTCCAGAATCAGGAAAATGGTACGTGGTGTATTGCGATGCATCAGAATTAGGGTTGGGGTGCGTTCTCATGCAAGAGAATCATGTGGTTGTGTATGGCTCACGACAGTTGAGGGTGCATGAGAGGAACTACCCAACTCATGATTTTGAGTTGGCAGCAGTGGTCAATGCTTTGAAAGCATGGCATCATTATCTCTTCGATGAGAAATTCACGGTATATACAGATCATAAGTGCTTGAAGCACATTTTCTCACAATGGGATTTGAACTTGAGGCAAAGGAGATGGATGTAATATCTCCAGATGATTGATTTTGACTTGATGTGCACACCGGGTAAGGGAAATTCAATGGTGGATGCATTAAGTAAAAAATCATTTGTTCAGGTGGTGAAGCAGGCATCAGACCAGTGTCGGTTGATGTCGGTTATAGCTGATATGCGGTTGGAATGTGAGGAAAAGGGAGATACAACAGTCTTCTTTTCAGTTTCATTGATTCCTAACTTGGTTGGCCTTGTTAAAGAGGCACAGAGATCCGATTCTAAGTGTGTGACCATGGGGTCGAGACTCAATGGTGGGGAGATCATTGAGGGTTGGAAACTGAATGTAGATTTAGTTTTTTGTTTTTGGAATCGGATGGTTTCACCAGTTGCTTTCCAGGAGGATCTTCTCTAGGCGTATCATCATTATAGGTGGGCTATTCATCCTGGAATTCAAAAAATGTATAAATAACTGAAGGCGTAGTTTTGGTGGGATGGTAGGAAAAGAAGTGTGGCTGAGTTTGTTTCGAGATGCTTGACATGTCTGCAGGTCAAGGCAGAGCATCAGAGGCCTGCAAGAATGTTGCATTCCTTACCAATCCCTGTTTGGAAGTGGGAGTAGATCGCGATGGATTTTGTTATAGGTCTCCCAAGAACGGTTATAAAACACAACACCATTTGGGTGATAGTGGATCGGCTAACAAAGTTTGCCCATTTCATCCTGATTCAAGAATCCCATATGGTGGAGGATCTGTCCAAAATCTATATATAGGAGGTTGTAAAGAGGCATTGTATTCCAGTTTCAAAAGTACCAGATAGAGATTCAAGGTTTACATCTCATTTCTGAAAATCCTTACAGCAAGCCCTTGGAATGCAGTTGACTATGAGTACGGCAAATCACCCTCAGACAGGTGTTCAATCTGAGAGGACGATACAAACTCTCGATGATATGTTGCAGGCTTGTGTCATGGATTTTGGTTTCTCTTTGGGGGAGAACTTATCTTTGGTTGAGTTCTCATACAATAACAGTTATCAGGCATCCATACTGATGGCTCCATTTGAAGCATTGTATGGGTGGTTGTGTCGTTCTCCACTATGTTGTGTGGAAACAGGTGAGTCTTCGATAGTTGTACTGAGCCTTGTCCAGGAGACTATGGAGAAGATCAATTTGATCAGGAAGAGAATGGAGATGGCTCAGAGTCATCAGAAATCATATGCGTATCATCGTTGACGGCCATTGTCATTCCAGGTGAGTGATCATGTGTTCTTGAGGATCTCCCCTAGGTTGGGACATCATCTGTTTGGGAAGCAGGGAAAGCTATCTCCAAGGTATATTGGACCTTTTAAGGTTCTTGAGTGTGTTGGTGAGGTGGATTATTGTTTGGATTTTCCACCAAAGTTTAGTGTGGTGCACAATGTGTTTCATGTCTCGCAGTTGAAAATGTATCAGCCGGATTGTGACCATGTGATTTGATGGGATCATGTTGAGCTAGAACCAGATACTTCATTGGTGCACGTGCCAGTGCAGGTCATGTATAGGAAAGATAAAGTCTTTCATGGTAAAATCATTAGTTTAGTTCATGTTTTGTGGAAACATGGTCAGATTCAAGAGGAGACTGGGGAGCGGGAGAATGAGATGGTCGAGCAGTGGCCCGAGATCTTTCGGCAAATGGAGGGTTCACTACTTTCTGAGGATGGAAAGTCCAATGGTGGGGAGAATTTAGCAACCCCAATTTATGTTATGTGGCTTTTTTATGCATATTTATGTGTTTAAAGTGCATGGGATGAGTTGGGAAGAGTTTGGGAGAGTTTGGAATGGTTTTGGACGAGTTTGGAGGGCTTTAAAGGGGTGCACGGTTTGAGCTCGGTTAGTGGAAACCGTGCGGGTTCCCTAGGAAACCATGAGGACCCTTGTTCTCGAGAAATTAGGCCTCACACGACCTGCGTGTGGTTTTCCAAACCATGTGAGGATACCATTCAGACCCTGGCTCTTGAGGTAGTGGTGTGAGCATGGTTAGCGCACGATTTTCCAAACCATGCGGGCTAACGGTGCGACAATTTAAAGTTAGGGTTATAAGTTCAAGGTTCACTTGGGATTGCCTCATTTCACTCTAATATTCCTCCCACTCGAGCCTCACTCATAATTTTCGTTTCTCAAGGGTTGGAGGGGCTCTCCCACATGTTTTGGAATCAATTCGAAGGGGTTTCACGGTGTATTCAAGGTGGTTTCTCCCGGATAGAGTCTGTCCTCCTGGTTTCCTTGTGTTTTCCTCTAGATCTAAATCCCTCTCTTTCTTGGTATTCTATATCTAAACTTGTTGTGTGTAGATCTAGGTTTGGGGTTTCATTGGATGTTAATTTGAAGGATTGGGATGGTTATGGAAGGTGATCTAGAGAGGTTTCAGTGGTGCGTTCGCTGGTTTGGAGGTGCAGTTGTTTTTGGGTCGTTTTCTCGGGAACCCTAAAGGTAGGTGGCTTCTCTCTCGACTCCAAATGGTTAGAACATGTGGTTCCTTGTTACAATTAATTGTTGTGCTGAAAATTAGTTGTGAATTTTTATGTGAAATTGGTTGGAAATCCTTTGGGGATTTTTTGGGGATATTTGGAAAACGGGGGTTTTATTGTGAAATTCTAATTTGGTGGATTTTAAAATGGAGATTTTATAATGGGATTCTATGGTTTATTTGTGAAAATGATTGATGGAAAGGGTTTTCAATAAAAAGTGATGTTTTATTGAAATGTTGTTGGCATGGAAAATGGTTTTAAATAGATTGATGATTTATTGAAATGGATTGATATGCAATGGAATTGGTTGATTGCACGTGGTTGTGACCATGGTGGGTTATATGCGTGGTTTGGCTTGTTTTGAATTTCGTGTGGAAGTTGTGAGATGTACCACTATAAAAAGGGGATGTATAGTGGACAGAAGGTCCACCATCAATGGTATGTGGATGGGAAGTGCTACTTAGTGTGAATGGGTGAACGGGTTAGACGGAAGCTCCACCGTTTGGTTGTTTGGTTGTTATGGTTGTTTGTTGTGCATTACATTGCAAGTTGGAAATTATCGTGCTAATGTGTGGATAATGAAATGGCTTGTGGCATGTTTGGTTGTATTTCCCTTGGTTTCTTGGTTTAGGTTTGATGGCTTGGTAAGATCATGGTTGGCTTATGGTAATAGTTTCACTTGTGATTATTTTATATAAACTGTTTTATATAAATGTGCTAAGGGTTTTATCCTAGTGGCATGTTTATGGAAATCCTACTGAGTTTTAGTACACACCCCCTGCTTTGGCACTATGTTATCTTTTCTGATGTTGTGTACCGTGACGTGGGAAAAGGTAAGGCATCACCCTCTTTTAGTGGAGCATTGTGAACCCATGGTGGAGCTTGGATCATGGAGCTTGGTGTGGAGGTGTGGTGGTGTCATGGATTGTGGTGTTTGGTTGTTTAGTTTCCGTAGTGTACTCTGATGTTGTGTAGACATGTCCCGTTGATTTTGAGTTGTGTTGTGAAACAACTTGGTTGTCTTTTGGGAATGCATGGTTGGGTAATGGAATTGATGTGCATCATATAGTGTCTGTTAGTGGATGGTTTGGTTGGTTTTATCTTAAAGGAAAATCATTCTCCAACTTGATCATCAAGCCCACGACATTTATTTCTAGCCTTTGGCGCCTTGGGAACGTCGCTTACGGCCAAGTATCCCTCACCGCCTCCTCAAGCCAATGACGTAGGGGCAGGGTATTACACTAATGTAGTTAGAGAATGAGTAAATGATCATGAATAAAATGATTTCAGGTGATGGGGTTCATGTGGTAAATTGTGGAATTGGTGACGTAATCTGTATTTATAAGTGGATCCAAGTGAGCTTATGGATTAATGAGACCGACATGTGGTGTAACACAATCATCGTTTCCTTACAATGGATGACTCATTGGAGTATGAGTCGGGTGATAAAGATACACATTGGTTTCATGTGATATCATATGAATATTAATCAGTGAGTGGACAGGCGTGATTTGAGGATCTATGTTATCAAGACATTTTATGGGCTTGGTTCTTGGAAGATGTGTTAGAATATCCCTTTTTGGAAGAGTTTACATAGGGGGTAAATTAAGTACCATAAGACAGGTGACGCATGGATGAATCTTGGTCATGTTTAATAGGATGTGACCATGGATCGATGGGAGATCTATACATTCCCTTTTGTATAATCATAGTGTAATCCTATTACAGAAGATCATGCTCTATCTTAACTCCATCTTGTGTGTGCTATGATATAATCATCCCTACATCGAGCTCCTTTTATTTCTAAATATTATTCCTTATCTTGGGAAGGGAACCTGTTGAGGTTGGGATCGAGTAGTGGTGTTTGGTATGCTATATGGTGGGGAGTGCACCAATGTCTTTTTGTAGGTGGTCGAACTTTTTTTTAGTTGAATATAATCATTTTCTATGATCCATTGGGCTAAGAGTTTTTTAGATGATAGTAATGATATTTCTATGGTAGGGAGTACTACATCAGTAGTAATTAAACACCTTTCATATAGAATACGGTTGTTGATGCTATAAGTTTGTTTATTGGAAAATCTATATAGCTTGGTTGGGTTGATGCTCTGGTTGAGAGAATTCCAGATAATCTATTCACCATGCTTCGTAGGGACGATAAGGTTTATGATGGGGTGTTTGTAAGGACCCGTGTTTTTCTGATCAACACTATGAAGTAGAAATTTGAATTTTAAATTTTAGATGCCTATAAAGGGTAAATTGGCCTTTTTTCCTATCACATGATATTATAAAAATTTTCCGACCACTCTTTTTGTCCGATAATATGGTGGTTACCCTAGGACAAGAGTTTGGTGGAAATCTGAACTGTTTTAATTTTGGCCGAATAATTATTATTTAATATTTAGAAAATTAAATATTAAATTGTTCATGAAGGTTTTTTTGCCATAAATTTTTATCAGAGTGTTGTATTGAGATTTTTTCTCTACTTTGGAGTCTAGAATAGGAAGTTTATACCAGGTGGGTAGCACACTCGAGTTAGGCACTGGGGCCCACTCGAGAGAATTTTCCTTTTTTTCTTTTTATTTATTTTATATTTTATTATTTTTATTTTTTCTTTCCTTATCATGTATTCCCATATATGGGTTACTTAATTACATTACTAAGATAAGATATAGAGAGGGATATATAGAGTGAGATATGAGGAGAGGAAGGATCCTTCATGGATCCCTCGACGTGTTAGATCGACCTGGGACATCTGTAGACCAAAAAATTGAAATAAGAGATGATGGTTTCCACCCAAAGGTAGGAGCATTGTTGTTTTTATCAAAAACCCATTTGATTCTCCACATTAATATTTTTAATGATTTATTATTCTTTTATGTTTCCCCTACTAGTCAGATCTATTGATTTGGGCATTTAAATGGGGGTTTCAGGAAATCTGGGGTTTGTTTTGTATGGAAAACCCCAAGAAAATTGTTTTTGGTTTAAGGGAACATGATGTGTGTTCTTTATAATTTGGGAATTTGATATTTGAATGAGTACATGCCCTGTATGGGGTATATACGCAATGTACTAGTACTCGGCCATGTTGGCGATTACCTGTCTAGGAAAACACGTGCAGCAGGACATGGTCATGTAGTGGTACATGGTTGTGTAGAGTACACGACCATACCCCATGTGGGTGGAAATCCATTTACAAGTACATGAACTGATCAAGTTTCTGACCAGGCCGAATAAGTGACAAGGGTAGTTACCCTGTGTAGGGTATATGCCATGTTCCCTCCCAACTTTCTGTGTACCTGGGGAATTTACGCACCTAGGCCAGCAAGAGTACACTTCCATATAGGCCAATAGAAGTACACACTATGTAACAAGGGTAAAATTCCATGTACTTCCCCTTTTCAACCCTTTGAGGGGGTTTCAAGTATTCTTTCCCTAAAGTAAGAATTGGACCATATAGTAGTCCAAGATAAGTATTTTTTCACATAGATCATGATGATGAAATCTATAGTGAAATATTAGGAATCGTAGTGGGTGTTTTGGAGATTTTACCTAAATGCAGATGTTCTACATACAATAATCAAACTCAGTCACGTACTGAGGGAGAGACGTGAAAGTGAATGATGGGTTTGGGGATCCGAATAACATAGTTGAGATCATGATGTCCTATAAGCCATAATCTATCTATTGTGACTGGTGACTTCGTGGATTTCCTTTGAGGATGTCTCTACTGTGAGATTCTCCCTTCTACACTGAGAGGTCGCGAGACAAGTTACATCCGATGATCCCTTTTGAGATTTCATATTCTTATGTTTTGACCTAGAAGATAAATTATATGATACCTCTATATTCTATCTAGTTCTTACGATCCCCTGAGGGATACCTTTGTTTACGAGTTGATTTAGAGAGTCCCATGAATGATACATGTACATGTGTATCATTATGAGGATCCCATGAAGTATTCCTCATCACAACTTTTCTTTTTAGTATCCCAAGTAGAATTCCTTCACTCATGTTTACCTGGATGTTCCCATGTAGGATACCTATCAGTTTTTGAATTGATGGATACAATGGGTGCCCTATTGTTTGACCAACCCTGAGCTATTACATCGGGTTTGGGAAGATATTGTAGTGGGTGTCACCTTAGAACTCATGCTGAACTTGTAATCCCATGGGGATATGAAAGTAGTTTGGGTTTGGGAATTAGACCACCCTAAATCTTTTTTTATCTTTCACATGTTTATTACTGATGCAATGATGCATACAAGAGGTTATCCATAGTTAGTGGTTGTTAAGCCTCGCTCAAGACGTCATTATTTCTTTTGGGATACTCAGATATTATTCATGGGATCTATATTTCTTGTTGTAATTCCCAGACATTATTTCATAGAATCTAGAATCTAAGCCACATTAAATTTGATTTTTTACTTTTATACCTATAGGTACTACGTGGGACATGGTTGTTGATCCACGATGTATATATATTGTGATATATATTTTTATAGAATGACCAAAGGTGTTTCTTGGTATATATGTGTTGATCCTATGGAGTGGGAATATTGTGTGACCTTCCATTTTGGTTTCCAAAGGATGAAGTGATGCTTTAAGTAGTAATACCATGTGATCTTCCATATTTGGTTTCCAATGTACAATGAGATCCTTTGGGGTAGGAAGACTGTTAGACGTTCATTGATGTTTTCCAAGAGACTGTGAGAGCTCTTGGATTCAGATCCTTGGATAGCCTGTGAGTTCATCCCAAAGTGATTGATTTATGTGGGTTATGAAATCGTACATCCTGCACTAATATCCATATTACATGAACGTTTTTCATCGATACATATTTGGTTTAGACCTTAGGGGAATTATGTGATCTTTTAATTTTGTGACCACCTACGGACTGTAACACCATGACCCCAGAATCCTAGAGCCAGTGTATTTCTACAAGGAATAAAATATCGAAGGATCATTCAGTTTAGAAGTTTGTGAAAGCGAAATTACAAAAATAATACCCATAATACATTTGGAAAGTATAATAAAACATGATACATAATAATCTAAAATAAAATACATCCTTGAAAGCTTATTGAAATTTCTCTTCTTTATAATTTGGGGAACGAAACATAATAAGGGTGAGCTAAAATTTGCAGTAAGTGTAAGTAAAAAGGAATAAATAATGAATAAATCTATATGGAAAGGTAAATAAGTGACTAAACATTGCATAAAAATAACTAGATAAGGCATAAATAATATGGAAAGTAAGAAACTTAAACACATTCCATAAACCAATAAACTAAGAATGCACTACAACTATAGATAAATTGATGAAAAATATCATATATATACAATAAATGATACTAAATGGGGGAAATTTCCTTCTAATCAGACATTGTGTCTCTGGAAAATGAAATCATGTTACCGTCAATACCTTTGAAAAGATTATTTAAAGCACGGATAGAAACCAGTTTAACTTGGTCAACTTATTTTCCCATGAGAACCTGTCAATGCATCGATGAGCTATATAAATTCGGGGCACTACCCATCAAGTAAAGTCCAAATAATTACAGATTTATAATAATCAAAATAAATAATATTCCTTTTTAAATATCTATATTGATTGAGAATTTGAATCTATCAATAATTCATTACTAATCAAATAATTTTCAATGTAATCACCATATGAAAAATGGTATAAGGTTTAGGTAATAATAATATCCATTGTTTGCGAATATGGATATGAAATTAAATTTCCAATGAAAATTTTATACAATAATGTTATTTATTCTAGGAATGTTAACAATCACATAAGGAAGTGATATTAATAAAAATCTTGAGGAGAATTATATTTAAACATCCCAAAGTGCCACACACCACTTTGAAAAATTTAAATCATAATCACCAGAAAGGTATGAAATTAAATGAATATTATAATATCATAATAATAATATTAATCATGATATAATATATCAAAATTGGTAGTAGGTATGTCACACAAAAGAATTACGTATTGAATATTACATAAATCTTAGAGATTTTAAAAGTGAGATGAAAATCTTTATATTAACCTTCCTCTTGTAGTGTGGTACTTAACAACATTTATAGCGGTTTAAAATATGTTAATAACTAATAAAAAACCACAATAATGTTTATAATACCATACATTAAAATTTTACAATATTTTATTATCCATTTTTTAACACCCTTTCATTATTTTGACTATTTCACTTGTTAATTGCCTAGTTTTTTCATGAACATTTTGACTTGTTATTTGGTGTTATTAATAAATATATACAGGACCCATCACCTGAATAAAATAAAACATGAATAAATTATGTTATATATTCAATACATATTTACTTAGAATAGTCTATAATATTTGGAGATTAGAAATGAAGTGCACTATTCATGGAGACGGTTGCTTGAATATACGCATGAACGCTACTTTCAACTCATTGTTGTGTTAAACTAATGAAACATAAATGATACATATGTATATTATAGTTATAGTATCATATATATATATTATATATGTTACATATTTTTATTAACACCATCCTTTATATGTTCCATGTATGGCATGAATGAGTCATATCACTTTGAGGGGGTGATAGTTCACACTTCCTCAAACAGAATGGTTGTATTTAAAAAACATGGAAGTCATAAAGTTATGTTATAAATAGAAAAAAGAGAATTATAAAGACATTATAAGTAAAATATATACTATATAAAAATAGATTTTCAATAATAATGGCCACCATGAGAGGTGGTAAAGGAGAATAGAACAATCTTCATTTCGTGATGCAATAATTTTCCATTAAGAGAAACACTATGATTGTTACTCATTATAATGAGATGTGTGTAATTTTAGGTCAAAAAATAGAATAAAAACATCCTAGTATGTTTATGATACTGTTTTTATGTAATCATATAATAACAAGAGTATATGGAGTGGATAATGGAAATTAAACTAGAAAACCAGAGAGAAGGCATTATCTCTTAATTGGGTAACTTCATTTGGTTTGTACAAAGAATTTTTCTGGATGGTTTTTCCCCAAGGGGATGGTTCTAGGTATAGTGTAAGAATTTTGGGAGACTATTTCGGTAGGTATTTTTCAAACATATGTGGTTTTATGGGTGTTAGGATGGGGGAGAGGTGGTTTCCTTTTATTGGGAAGGGGGAGTGCCACTTTTGTAAATACCAAAAGGTATTCATTAATGGGTGGTCTAACTTACCTACAGTTCCTCCAAAACACGAAAAATAATGGATAAAAGAAGAATAATTTCTGATAAAAATCTCATCCATTCAAAAATATGTTAATTTTAATTATTTGGTTCCTTAACATTTATGATTCCCAAATATTATCATTTCGGGTTTTATTAAAGAATCTAATTTTATAATATAATTAAATTAACGATTATGAATAACTAAAAGTGAGATTTTTTTAGAAAATATATATCCACTGAATTATTAAAATTACACATAATTTTTAAAATAAAATTCCCAAGTGTTTTGTATATTAATTTTAAAACAAGCGTTTGTGACACACTAAAATGTCGCTTGAACCCAGACTGTGTTAACAAAGTTTTTATAGTATATGGTTAAATATGTTAATTATAAAAGATTATTTGGGACATTAATATAACATATATATAATTTATTAACACTTAAAAATAACTTGGAATAATATAGTATTTTTGTTAATTTTAATTCATTTAATAATATTCATTTATTATAAAATAACAATTATGTCAATTTTAACATTATTTATTTGATATTAATTTTAAAATATAAATATTATATTGTAATTAGAATATATTAGGTTTAAAGGTGTTTAAAATGATATATTAGTCTTAAAAATAAATATATACAATAATTCTATCAATTAAGAAGACTTTTAATATTTAATGTTTCATTTATTTTAGTTAATTAATAACTAAATAATCTCTATATTGACATTTCTTAATCATTTTAAGTAACTAAACCATATTTAAAAATTATTGATAAATTATTTAGATAAAAATAACACAGCTATATTCAAAAAGGATATGTATAAACGAATATATGATGTTTTCTACATATCTAAAAAGTTTATAAATGTTAAAGGTAAGGATATTTCCTTTTTTGTCTTTTTTGTTACTTAACCTTTTATATAGGGAACATCTATTTAATAATTTCCTAATAACTCATATATTTTTTAACCAAGTGATTAAATGGTAAATTTCTTGTCAACCAATGGAATTTAGAAAAGTTTCCAAGTCATTTTTGTCCTTAATATTAGTGTTTAGTCCCATATTAAACTTAATCACACCTTAGTCAACATAATTAATTTTAATCACATTCACTAATCATTTTGGTCAAAAAAATTAAGTTGATATTATTATACCACAAATATAATACCAATTTCGTACATTTATGTTATATTTTAAAAATTAAAATCAGAGAATTGTAAAAATTAAGATGGACACTAATCTCGCATATGGGGCAAAGTAATGGGTTCTATAGTAGAAAACGTTCACAAGGTTGTTAAGAGTTTATATTCAATTTGATAGTAAAATTTATTATTATGAAAATTATTGTATAAATATATGTATAATTTATCTACTTTTACTCTAAAACAAATCTAAAGTATAATTTTTCATTAATATTTTTTAAATAAAATAGCTGTTTAAACTAAATTGGAGTAATTTTAAACCATTTATCAAAAAATGACACTTCTCAGAAAAATTCCAAAATTTCACTATAAGATAATTTCAATATGATGAATTCAAAAATGATGTTAAGTTTTAAAACTAAAATTTAGAAAAGTGTTAAAATTCTATTTTAAAATAGGTTTACCATTAAAAGCCTGTAAAACACAGTTGTCCGTGTAACACAAGCTAATTTTGTGTCGTATGTAACAAATATTTAACATTATGTATAATGAATTACAACCATAAAATTATATTTATTATAAAATGAAAATATTTTAATATCTCGGGGTCTCACATTCTCCCCACCTTAATTAAATTTCATCCTTCAAATTTAAACATGACCACAATAATTTTGGGAGTGAAAATAAACTATTTCTGAAAGACCCACATCCTAAAAAGGGTTAATATGAAATTTTATTAATAAGAAAAAAATTAATGTACAAATTCCACATATCTAGGTCCCATAGTAGGAGAACATTGGTGTAAAATTGATACATGGATATAGATGAAAAATATAACTATCAAGTTATGATGGAGAGTGTAATAGAACATGTTCAGATGAAAGATGTTAACCACAAAACCATAAACCATAGGTTTGAATAAAAGTCAGTGATATAATATAAAATGAAGATAATTGGAATAAAAATTCGTTCAAAACCATTTTTTGTATAATTAAGGTATTAATTCATTGTATAAGAATATAGGTAAATATATGTTTTTATAAACATAATATTTTCCTTGTATTATTCCTCGAACTAAATCTACTTCATCTCGGACCACAAGATAAAACATATATTGAAGTAATACATTACCCATTAAAATCTAATCCAACGATAATCTTAAAATTTTTTAGGAATGGTTAACTTTTTTATATGATTATGAACTAATAACTTATGAATAAAAGTTAGTTAATTTCTTGAATGAACATTTCATTAGACTTTAATAAACCTGAAGCAACCCTAAATTTTCACATTCCAACTATGCGAATAACTCCATCATGTATCCTCTAAAATATATTAATCATTCGATTCACCAGAAAAAACTTATTGGAAACATCCATTCTTCTTCATTCCTTAAGTAAGACACGTGTTATTGGATATATTTCTTTAATCCAAAAGTGTTGTAAACTCCATAAATGATATCATAGGGAACTTGTCAACAAGTATATAATCAATTCCAGGGTAGTTAATAATTATCCAAATCAATCATTTCTTCATAATTATCACAAAAAAAGGAACATAATAAGTGGTTATTTCACTTAATCATGTGTTTTTTTCTAAAATTTCATCTTTCTACAGAATCACATTCCTTTATACCATCCAACATAATATCTCAGATCCTTAACAAAAACTATTGCAATACAATCCTCTTATATTACATAATTCTTAAAAGGAGTAAATTTCTGATAAAATAATAAAATTAAATAATTCTTGAACAATCATATTAATCATTCCTCTTCATCTGTGACAGTATCATAACTTCATCACTACCCAATAACATCATTTGGGGTATATTCCATTGATGCCTGGGAAATTGATTTGCATAGTGTTTAAGCTCCTTAGAATGGAATCATTGAACATTGGAAACCTTTTTCATACCCATACAATAAAGAGCTTGGTGTCCTTTTTTCCACACTTATAACAAACTATCATTCCCCTCAAGAAATTACCATGGTGATTCTTTCCATAGTTATCACATGTTGGAAAATCCTTCCTTCCCTTTTTCCCGTTATCCACATTTTTTTCTTCCATCCTCTTGTTCCCTTCAATGCCATAGGAATTGGAGAATTATTTATTTATCATGTTAACACATGATACTATTTCTCTATATGATGAGAATACATGGGGGACTATTTACCTTCCAAATGTTGGCTTAGGACCATGAATGATATGATCCTTCTAACTATTTTCATCACATACATTGGCGAAGATATCATTTCTTATGCTAGGTGCCATTTCTAAACATTTCCATATTCTAGATTTTCTAATAAAATTATGAACTTTTTATAACTCTAAATATGGTATAGCATGTAACATAAATTTATGCATTGAAAATCCTAGAACTGTAAAGTTTGGCTACAATGGGGAAATAATTACATATAAATCCTTCATAATGGTAGGTAAATAGAATATGAATTATCATATGAAAATCCCACGGGTGTGTCAAACTAGTTCCATAGTAGGGATCATATTCATATACTAGGTTACCCCGATTCAGGCCTTGAACAGTCTGTCAGAGTTGCTACTACAAGGTATATCTATGCCAAAACCACGTCCACTTGTAGTATCCAGACGTAGATGTATTGCTAGGAATTACCCCATAATCATTAATCTAATAAAATTTTAGGATGTTATTATACACTTATCATCAATATCTATCTTAGGGTTTTGATTCCTAATCTATTTTTTTTAAATCTAGTTCCCAAGGATGCTACTAAACTTTATTTCATACCAATTGTAACACCGTTACCCTGGAATCCTAATGTCGATGCATTATTACATTACATTGGAATTATTTTAGTGAAGAAAACCTTGAAGTACCATTCAGTTTAGTAGTATTGGAAAGCTAGATTATATAAATAATACCAATAATACATTGAGGAAAAAGAATAAAACATGCTATACAATAAACTGAAATAAAATCCATCCTTGAAAGCTTATTCAATGTTCTCTTCTTCATAACTTGGGGAAAGAAACATAATAATAGTAAGCATAAATTCATAGTAAGGGTAAGTAAAACTGAATAAATAATGAATTAATATATATGTAAAGCTAAATAACTGAGTATGGAATCCATAAAAATTACTAGATAAATCATAAATAAGGTGGAAAGTACGAAATTGAAACACATTATATAAATAAATAAACTGCGAATGTGCTACATCCATTGATATGTCAAAAAAATATCATGGATGAGCAATAACTAATACTAACTCAGGGAAATTTATTTCTTATCAGATTTCATGTCTCACGAACATAAAAACTTATTATTTTAAAAACCTTTCAGAAGATGGTTTGAAACACGTATAGACAGCTATTTAATTTGGCCAACTTATTTTTCTCATGAGGATTTGTAGATGTATTGAAGGGCTATATAATGTACGAGATCCACACATCATTGATAGTCCAAAGAATTACTCATTTTGAATAATCAAAATCACTAATATTCCTTATCAAATATCCTTATTGATTGAGAAATATGAATATATTAAGAATTCCCCAATAATCAAATAATTTTCAGAATAATCACCGTATGATAAATGGTATATGGTTTAGGAAATAATAATATCATTTTTTTGATAAAATTTAAATTGAAAAAAATTTACAATAAAAAATATTTATATTAAATTTATTTCTTCAATTCAAGTTAACAATCACAAAAGGAATTAATAGTAAGAACATTCATGAGGAGAATAATCTTTAACCATCCAAAGTGTCCCACCCCACATTGAAACATTTAAATCATAATCAATAGAATGGTATGAAATTTAATAAATCTTATAATATTATGAGAATAATACTATTCATGAAATAATATATAAAAATGGTAAGTAGGTATGTCACGCCAAATAATTATGTAGTGAATATGACCTTAATCTCACAGATTTAAAAAGTGAGGCAAAAATCCTTACCTTAAACTTCCTCTTGTTGTGAGGTATATAAACTCCAATATAGTCTTTTAAAATATGTTACTAACTAATACCAGAACCAAAATAATGTTTATAATACCATATATTAACTTATTAAAATATTTGTTTATCTGTTTTTCAACACTCCTTCATTATTTGGACTATTTTGGGTGTTAGTTTCCTAGTTTTATCAAGTACATTTTGACTTTTCATTTGGTGTTATTATTAAATATATCGTGGTTTCATCATATCCATAATGTAAACCATAACTAAATTATCTTATATATCCAGTACATTTGTATTTATAATAGTCCATAATATTTGGATATTTGAAATGATGTGCATCGTTCATGGAGACGGTAGGCCATATGCACGTATGAATGCTACTTTAATTTCATTGTTTTATTAAATGAATAAAAACAAAAATGATACATATGTATACTATAATTACAGTATCATATCTATATTATATATTATATATACATTTATTAACACCATCCTTTATACATTCCATGTATGGCATGTACGAGTTATATCTCTTTGAGGGGCGGTAGCCCACACTTCCTCAAACGAAATTATTGTATTTACACAACCTAGAAATTTTAATGGTATTTTATAAAAAAATTAAATAATCATAAGAACGATATAAATATCATATATATTATATGTAAATAGATTTTTCATTATAATTTTCACCATGAGAGGTAGTAAAGCAGAATTGATCAATCATCGTTTCATGAGGTAGTAATTCTACATACAGAGAAACACTTTATTCATTATGAAATTGATGGAGGTGTGTGTATGTTTAGATAGAAACCAAAGAATAAAAAAATCCTATTATATTTTTTATACTAGTATTTTTAGGAAATAATGGAATAGGAAGAGTATAGGGAGTGGCGAATGGTAATGAATCTAGAAAGCATGAGAGAAGGCGTTAACTCTTAATCGGGTAACTTCTTTGGGTTTGTACCAAAAGTTTCTTTGGACGGTTTTATGAACAAAGTGAGGCTTATAAGTCAAAGGGGAGTATTTTTTGAGACTATTTGGGTAAGTATTGGCCAAACTTAGGTGGTTTTAGGGGTTTTAGGAATGGGGAGAGGTGGTGACCTTTTATAGGGAAGGGGAGCACCACATTTGTTAATACCAAAAGGTATTCATTTATGGGTGGTCTAACATACCTATTACTAATCCAAAATGGAATAATAATAGATTAAAGTATAATTATGGTTGATAACAACCTAATCCAAACAAAAATATGTACATTTTAATAATTTGGTTCTCTAACTTCTATGGTTCCCAAATTTTATCATATTGGTTTTTATTAAAGCATCTAGTTTTATAATCTATTTAATTTATCAGTTAAGAATAAATTAAAGTGTTATTTATTATAATATATTGAGAAATTCAATTATTTATATTACAACAAATTTAAAAAATAAAATTCCAATTTTTTTTGGAAATTAATTTTATAACAAGCACCTTTGACGTGATAAAATACTGCTTGAACCCAGATCATGTTAGCAACATTTTACAATATATGGGTCAATATGTTAATTATAAAAGATTAATAGGTCCATTAATAGATAATATTTTATATCTATTAAATATTAATATTAAATTTTCCTAATATATGATTTTTATTAATTTTAATTCATTTAATAAGATTCAATTATTGTACAATAACAGTAATGTCAATTTTGACATTATTTATATAATGTTAATTTAAAAGTATCAATAATATATTGTAATTAATTCATATTAGTTTTACAGGTATCTAACATGATATATTCATCTACAGAAATTAATAAATACAATAATTCAATCAATTTAATTCACTTTTAATATTTATAGTATAATTTATTTTAGTTAATTATTAACTAAATAATCAATATATTGACATTTCTTAATAATTTTATGTAACTAAACCATATATAAAAATTATTGATTAATTATATGATAAAAATAATTCATATATATTAAAAATGTATTTTTATGACCGAAAATATGATGTTCTATACATATCTCAAATGTTTGTCAATGTTATAGTTAATAAAAGTTCTGTTTTTCCTTTTTCATACTTAACATTTTTTATAGGGAACTTCCATTTAATAATATCCTAATAACCCATATATTTCACACTATGTGGGAAAATAGTCAAATTTTTGCCAACCAGTGTATTTTGGAAATGTTTCAAATTCACTTTGGTCCTTAATGTCAAGGATTAGTCCCTAATTAAGCTTAATCATACCTGAATCACCATAATTAATTTTAATCACATTCACTAGTAATTTTGGTCAAAAAAATTAATTTGATATTATTAGAACAAAAATATCATACTTATTACATAAATGTATATTGTATTTTCAAAATTCAAACCACATAAGTGGGAAAATTAATTTTAACACTAATCCCACAGATGGGGTGAATTAATGGGTTTTTATAGTAGATAAAATCTCAAAAGTTTTTTATGTTTTTATATTAATTTTCAATGTAAATTTGAATTTAATGAAGATTATTGTATAAGTATATATATAGTTGATCTAATGTAACACTAAAAAAATATAAAATTTAATTTATCATTATTAATTATTTAAATAAAAAGATGTTTTTTACTAAATTGGAGTAATTTTCATTATTCATAAAAAAATGAACCTTCTTAGAAAAAAACCGAAAATTCATTATAATATAATTTCAAAATTATGAATTCAAAAATGATGTTTATTTTCAAAAATAAAATTCATAAAAGTTCCAAAATTTAGTTTTAAAATAGTTTCTTCAGTAAAAGGCAGTAACGCTCAGTCTTGCGTGTAACACATACTAATTTAGTGTTGTATGTAACGTATTTTTAGCATTCCGTATAAAGAATGCCAAAAAATTATATTTATTTTAAAAGGAAAATATTTTAATTTATTGGGATGTGACATTCTCCCTAAATTATTTAAATTGCATCCTCACAATTTAAAATCGACCTCAGTAATTTTGGGATTGAAATTTAACTATTTCTAAAAGAACCACATCGTAAAAAGGGTAAATATCACATTTTATTAATAAGAGAGAAAACAAAGTACAAAGGTCACGTATCTTGGTTCCCTGGTTGGTGAACATTGGTGGAAAATGGAAACATGGATATCAATGAAAAATCAAACCATCATTTTCTCATGAAGAGTCTTATAGAACATGTCCAGGTGAAAGTTGTTCACCATAAATCCATAAACCATAGGTGTGAATAAAAGTCATTAATATCATAAAAAATGATGATAATAGGACATATTTTTTGTTTGAAACCCATTTTGTTCTATATTTAATGGATTCATTCACTCTTTAAGAATATAAGTAAATCTACATTTCTATAAACATAATCATTTCCTTTGATTACGCCTCAAAATATTTCTACTTCATCTTTTATCACATGAAATAACATATAGTGAAGTGATACATTACCCTCTAAAAACTCATATAATGAAAACATTTAACTATTTTGTAGATTATTAACTTTTCCAGCTGATTACGATCCAATCAATTCTGAATAAATCTCACTGAATTTCTATAATGATCTTTTTATTAGCCTTTAATCAACATGAAGCAGACTTAAATTTTCACATTCCAAACATGTGAAAAACATCATCATGTATCCTATAAAATATGGTAATCACTTGATTATCCAAAAGGACTTATTGGAAACATTCATTCCTTTTTATTCCTTAAATAAGACACATATTATTGGATATATTCCATTAATCTTAAAGTGGTGTAAACTCCATCAACAATATCATAAACCACTTGTCGACATGTTTTTAATCAGTTCCAAGGTAGTCATTACTTATCCAAATCAATAAATTCTACATCATATTAGGGGTCTCATTTCCCTCAATCATGTGTTTTTTCAAAAAAAACATTATACTGAATCACTTTACTTGGAACAATTCAACATATGATCTCAAATCCGTAACGAAAAAGTACTACAATACAATCCTCATATAATACATAATTCATATAACTAGTACATTACTTGTAAAATACTCAAATGAAATAATTTGTTGAAGAAAATATTAATCATTCCACTTCATCTGTGGAAGTACCATAACATCATCATTATCCAATAACATCATTTGAGGTATATTCCATTTATGCTTGGGAAAGTGATTTTCTTAGTGTCCCATCTCCTTATTGTGGAAGAATTGAACATTAGAAACATTTTTATTACCATTGGAATCACAAACTTGGTGTCCTTTTTCACCACACTTATAAAAAACTCCCATTCTATTCCTGCATTTACTAGTTTGATTCTTTTCATAGTTATCACATGTGGGAAAATCCTTCATTACCTTCTTCCCTTTATCAATATTTATCTCTCATATCCACTTATTCCCTTAAAATCTATAGGACTTTGATAATTATTTACTTATCTTGGTAACACATGATACTATTTCCTCATATGATGAGAATCCATGGGGGACAATTTTCCTTAAAAAAGTTGGATTAAGACCATGTATGGTGTGATACTTCTCACTGTCTGTGTCATGTGCATTGGTGGAGTTCTTATTTCTTACTATAGGAAACATTTATAACCATTTACATATAATATATTAGATCATAAAATTATAAAATTAATATAACTCTAAACAGGTTATAACAAGTAACATAAATTTATGCATCCTAAATCCTAGAACTATAATATTTAGCTACATTGGGGAAATCATTACTTCTAAATCATTTATAATGGCAGGTAAAAAAATATGAATTATCCTATGCATATCCCCCTGGATTATCAAATCTGGTGTACAATAAAAACCATTGTCGTGTAATAGTTTACCCGATGTCAAGCTCGGAACAACTTTTCAGAGTCTTTACTTTTAGATACAAATGTTTTAGAACCATGTCAACTTCTAGTATCCAGACAGAAATGTATTCCTAGGAAATACCACATAATATCTACTCTATAAAAATTCTAGGATGTTCTTCTACACTTATATTCAATTTTTGTCTTGGGGTTGTTATACCTAACTGATTTTTTCTAAATCTATTTCTTAAGGATGCTGCTTAGCTTCCTTTAATACCAACTATAACACCCTGAGCCCCGAAGCCTAGATCCGGTGCATCATTACATTACATTATAATTTTTAAAAGTAATAAAATCGTGAAGTTCCATTCAGTTTAGTAGTCTTGGAAAGACAGATTACATACATAATACCCATAATACATTGGGAAAATAGAATAAAACATGATAAACGAAAAACAGAAATTAATTACATCCTTGAATGCTTAATAAATGTTCTCTTCTTCATAACATGGGGAGAGAAACATAATAAGGTTGAGGTAATTTCTCAGTAAGGTTATGTACAAAAAAAGAAACAAGGACTCAATATATATGAAAAGGTCAATAAATGAGTACTCATTCTATAAAAATAACTTGACAAAGCATAAATAATGTGGAAAGTATGAAACTGAAACATGTTCCATAAATCAATAAACTGAGAATGTACTCTATCCATAGATATGTTGATGAAAAATATCATGGAAAAACAATTAATAATACTAAATGATGTAAATTTTTTACTTATTGAATGTCATGCCTTAGGAACATGAAAACTTCTTACCATGAAGACCTTTAACAAGATGGTTTAAAACATAGATATAAACCCATTTAATTTGGCCAACGTATTTTTCTTGTGAGGAACTATCGATGAATATAGAAGATATATAAAATCTAGGATCCACCTTTCATTGCCAATCTAATCCATTCCTCATTTTGAATAATCAAAATAACAAATATTCCTTATTAAATATCATTATTGAATTATAAATACAAATCTATTAATAATTTCCCAATAATCAAATAATTATTAGAGTAATCACCGTATGAAAAATGGTAAATGGTTTAAGAAATAATAATTTACATTGTATGATAATATGGATACTTAATTAAATTTCCAATTAAAAATGACTAAAATAAAGTTATTTCTTCAAGGAAATTTAACAATCACAAAAGGACATGAGATTAAGAACATTCTTGAGGAGAATAATATTTAAATATCCCAAAGTGTCCCAAGACACATTGATACCTTTAAATCTTGATAACAAGAACTAAATGAAATTAAATGAAAATTATAAAATCAGGATAATAATAGGATTCATGAACAAATATATCAAAATGGTTTGTAGGTATGGAACACAAAATAATTAATTATCTAATATGACATTAATCTCACAGATTTAAAAAGAGAGATGAAAATCCTTACGTTATCATTGATATTGTTTTGTGGTATTTAACCTCCAATATAGTGGTTTAAAATATGTTAATATGTAACACTAGAACAACACTCTATTTTATAATACCATATATTAACTTTTTACAATATTGTATTATCCGTTTCTTAATACACTTTCATTATTTTGACTATTTCGGGTGTTAATTGCCTAGTTTTCTCAAGTACATTTTGAATTGTTATTGGGTGTTCTTATTAAATATATCATAGTTTCATCACCTACAGAATGTAAACCCTGTCTAAATTATCTTATATATTCAGTACATATTTATTTAAAGTAGTCTATAATATTTGGAGATTAAAAATAAAGTGCACCATTCATTGAGACTGTATTCCATACGTATGCATGAATGCTACATTAATTTCACTATTGTATTAGAAGAATGAATAAAAAATTATATATATATATATATATATTAATTACACTATCATATCTGAATTATAAATGTGAAAATATATTATAAACACCATCCTTCATACGTTCCATGTACGGTATGAACGAGTAATATCGATTTGAGGGGGTGGTAGTCCACACTTCCTCAAATGAAATTATCATATTTACAAAACACGGGTAGAATAAATGTATGTTATAAATAATTATTAATGAATAATTAAGACATTATAAATAACATATATATTATATATAAATATATTTTCTATCATAATGGACACCATGAGAGGCGATAAAGGAGAATTGGATAATCATAGTATCGTGAGGCACTAATTCACCATACACAGAAACACTATGTTAGTGATCCATTAGATGGATGTGTGTGTAATTTTATGTTAAAAACATAGCATAGAAACATCCTAATATATTTTGGATACTTTTTTTGTTATGTAATCATAGAATAAAAAGAGTATCGGGAGTGAAAAATGAAAATGAAACTAGAAAGAAAGAGAGAAGGTTGTACCTCTTAATCAGGTAACTTCTTTTTGATTATACAAAAAGTTTAGTTGGATGGTTTTATGACCAATGTGATGATTCTAGGTTCATGGGAGGGATTTTTTAATACTATTTGGGTAGGTTTGGCTGAACTTATTTGGTTTTAGGGGATTTAGGAATGGAGAGAGGTGTTTGCCTTTTATAGAGAAGGGGGGTGTTACTTTTGTAAATACCAAAAGGTATTCATTAATGGGTGGTCAAACATACCTAAAGTTCCTAAAAAATATAAAAATAATAGATTAAAGAAGAATAATGGTCCAGAAAAACTACAACCACAAAAAAAATATGTGCATTTTATAAATTTGGTTCCTTATCTTCTATGATTACCAAATTTTATTATTTTGGTTTTTATTACAACATCTAGTTTTATAATATAATTAATTCAAAAATTAAGAATAAAATAAAGTGATATTTATTAGAAAATATAAATCCAATGAATTATTAATATTATCTAAAAATTTATAAAATAAAATTCCCATGTTTTTTGGAAATTAATTTTAAAACAAGCGCTTGTGATGTGCTAAAATGCTGCTCAAACCCAGACCATGTTACCAACATTGTTACACTATATAGTTCAATATGTTAATTATAAAATATTAATTTTACAATAATAAAAAATATTTAATATTTTTTAACACTTAATATTCACTTTTAATAATATATTCTTTTTACTAATTGTAATTCATTTCATAAGATTCATTTATTGTAAAATACCAATAATGTCAATTTTAACATTGTTTATTTAATATTAATTTTAATTTATCAATTTTATGTCGGAATTGAAATATATTAGGTTTAAAGATCTGTAAAATGATATATTAATCTACAAAAATAAATAAATACAATAATTCAATCAATTATCATTACTTTTAATATTTATAATATAATTCATTTTTTTATTAACAAAATAATAAATATATCGACATTTCTTAAGCATTTTATGTAACTAAAACATATCTAAAAATTAAAGATAAAATAATATGAAAATAATAACCCATCTATCATACAAAATGATTTGTATAAACTAATATATGATGTTTTTATATATCTTAAATGCTTATAAATATTAAAGGTAAGGAAAGTCCTCTTTTTTTCTTTTTTCTTACATAACCTTTTATATAGGGAACATCTATTAAATAATATCTTAATAACCCATATATTTATAAAAAATTGAGTAAATGGTCAAATATTTGGAATCTAATGACCTTTGGACTAGTTTCCATTTCATTTTGGGGATTAATATTAAGGGTTTTCTTTTATTAATCATTACCGTACCTTAATCACCGTAATTAATTTTAATCACATTCACAAATAACTTTTGTCAAAAAAATAAAGTTTATATTATTAAAGAAAAAATATAATTGTAATTACATCCATGAATGTTGTATTTTCTAAATTCAAATAACAGAAGTGGAAAAATTATGATTAATACTAATCCTACAGACGGGGTGAAATAATAAGTTTTTATAGTAGAAAAATGTTCAAAAGTTTATTTTGTTTTTATATTCAATTTGAATGTAAAATTGATTATAATGAAATTTATTGTATAAATAGATGTATAATTGATCAAATTTTACTCTAAAGCAAATCTAAATTAAAATTTATCATCAATAACTATTTAAACAAAAAGGATTTTTACCTAAATTGGAGTAATTTAAACTATTCATCAAAAAAATAATGTTTCTCAAAAAAATCCCAAAAAATCACTCTAAGAAAATTTTGAAATTATGAATTAAAAAATAATGTTTTTTAAAATAAGTTTAATTAAAGAGTCAAAATTTAGTATTAAAATAGTTTCCCCATTAAAATGTGGTAAAAATTGGTCTTGCATGTAACACAAGATAATTCATTGTCGTATATAACGTAAGTTTAAAATTGTATATAATGAATGAAAACAAAAACAATATTATTTATTATAAAAGTAAAATATTGTAATTTATTAGGGTGTCAAATGGACCGAGACCTAGGGCTCATAAATTGGATTGGATTCACAAGCTTGGACAACATCACTGACTCAAGGCCCTTTTTACAGGATGTATGGATGTACTACGTGTAACATTTCCTTATAGAATTGACCATAGGTATACAATATCCTTTTTCATAGGATTTAATATTGGTGTATGGTATCCTTGTTAGTTATTGGAGGAGAGTATGGGTGAACCCGACTATAGGACAAGTATCCCCCTGAGGTGATGTAACTAGCTCAATGATATTTCTGTCATTGGATGGAGCAGGTATATGTCGATTGGGATTAAGGAACAATTGACTTACTTAATGATACATTACTTGATTGGAATTATGACCAACTCAATTCCCTTGAATAGGATGTCCAGACAATCAACATAATGTACCCAACAATCCACTATTGCAGGTTCCATATTTTTTTCATCACATACCACTGGATATTCATATTTATGTATATCTGTATATGTATGGGTCTATAAATTTATATGTATATAATATAGAAATCCATGGTGGAACTATCCCAGTTGACCGGTGTTATAGAATAGTGGTTTGATTGTGGTTTCACATTTGGTTTTACTATTTTTTAGTTGTGCCTGAGCTAGGTCGAGAAGTTTTCTTTTTTATTTCACTTAGAGAATCACATATTTAGGTTGTTTGTTTGGGTGGCCTACTAAGATTATTTTTTTCACCCATGCACGTTCACCTCAGTGTACATGTAGACCATAGATCTACTTCCTAGGTTGATCATGGTTTCATGGTGGATAGTGTTGAGGCATGGATTTGAATGTTTAAGTGGAGATGCTCATGTGAGTTCTTCTAATCAAGATATTGCAGTTTGACAGTGTCTGGAGACCAGGTACACGGTCTGGCATGGTGTTAGCAGTAGATCCCTATAAATTTTTGTTAAATTAATTTTTACTCTTGTATATGTAAGTTTATTCTAGGGGGTTAACAGTGTTGTATTGTATGTATAACTATTCTGACTTTTACATCATTTCATTTATTTTTACATCATGTTTTATTTCAGTTTATTTTCAGCTTCCTAAATCTATTTACTTTTTATGTGTTTTATACATAGATATGTCCTCTATTTGGAAACTTTTATATGAGTTTATAGTCTCCCCATTATCACACCCTATGACACCCCGCTCTAGTCAACATCCTCTAGCATACATGGAGGTGAGCTTGAGGCCTAGCAACCAACCAACTTGGGGAACCATTTCAGTGGAATTCGGGCAAGGATATTACAAAATTGTCATTTCTTGTGCTTTAAATATACTGTAACTATTTTTATAAATTACACTAATATTTAGAAGATCTATTTAATAAAATTTTTCTTTATAAAAATTTAGAACATATTTACATGAAACTAAAGTAACAGTTTCCAATTACCACGAAATAAATATGTAACTCATGATGAAAGTAGAAATAAAAGAATTATTTTTTATATTTAATTTTCTACTCAAATATTTTTATTTGAAAATAAAATATATGAAGTTTAGCAATAGTATAGTGGGAGGCAATATGAGATATCACCTCACACTACTGAGGTGTGAACTTCAATCATTGACCCATTAAAGGATTCAATATAAGGGGAGAAAATATTTTTTATTTAGAGGTGAGTTACTATGGTATTGTGACATGCTAAGTCACCTTATAACATCTCAAGTTCATTTTTATCTTAATAAACACTAAATTTTAATGATTATTTATGAAACTATATACTACACATGGGATTATCCATATATATGAATAATCTGCAATGACTATATTATTATATTATTCTTCCCCCAAAGTGAAATAACTTTTGTACTAAAATTTTATCATGAAAAATCTTTCATAGGACACATTAGATCTCATAGAACCTCTAGGAAAGTAATAAAGTCTATATTTTATTAGAAAACACTATTCAAGGAAACCCAATATTTTTTCATGAAATTTAAGCTATTTCAACTCACTAAAAAAATTTCAAAAAGACAAGAAAAACCCTTATACCTTTTAAATTTAATGATATATTTTATGTATAGGGAATTAATTTTATTGGAATATTTCTCACATAATTCAGATATTAATATATCATTCTTACTATTGATTATTTTTAAAAATGGGTGGAGTAAATGTCTATGAATATAGATGATTCATTCTTTTTTTGTGACTTTTTTAGGAATAACATTTTTTATTGGTTTGAGATTCCAATAGAAATAATCAATGATTATGAAAACCATTTCTTTCAACAATATGATGTATTGATTGAAGAGAAGGCATAGAGTAATCCAAAATACATCAAAACTCTACAACAGTTAACATAATAGAAAATCTAATATTTCAAATAGATAAATAAAAGTTATTTTACAGAGGTCTATCAAAACCAATAAAAATAGTTGGAGTCAAAGGTGAGAAGACACCTTGTGGACTTATAACATAACTTACAATACTTATGTTATAATAATTCCATATTGGTTAATCTATGAGTAAAGTTATTGTATTCTTATATAAGTGATGTTTAATTCATATTGGATATTGAAGCATATGAATTTGAACTTTGAATAAGTTAGACGTGACATGAAGTTAAAAATTCAAGATCTAGAGAAATATTGAAGGAATGAAATTTTGGATTATAGTATTTACAAAGAAACAATAAGAGTGGTACATGATAAGTGGATTTAAAAACCAGAATTTCACCCAGGAGAGAAAGTGTTGGTTTATAATTCTATGCTGAAATATATAAGAGGCGAGATTCATTATAAGTGTGAATGGACATTTATAGTTACTACGTTTTTTCATTTTAGTGTAATGTAAATAACTAGAAGATAATTAAATATTCCATTCCTTATGAATGACCAAATATTGGAGAAGTACCATAAATATTATTTAGATGAACCATTGAGGAGAACACACTCCTCCAACCATTCTAAAAATGATATAATAGGTTATACCATTGCATTATAATATTTATATATATTATAAACTTAAATATGTTATTCATGTTCATCATGATTTATAATTTATTGAGGGAACTGTATGTGTCAAGTGTAGAGGGGGATTCCTTTTATAATTATATATATATATTTTTTGTGTTTTCATTTTCAATTTTTTGATTTATTTGGTTATATTTTTGTGCCTTTTTGATACCATGTATGATTAATTTTATGACTTGGTAAGTCTGTGATCTATTCAATTAGTGAGTAAATTATTTTCTTCTAGAGTATTGGCTTAAATAAACACTCAAATGTACTTAATTTTGGAATTAATATTTAAAATATTCATATAAATCCCATTTATTTTTGTATATCATGCCATTAATTATTGTAAAATTTTTATATCACATTCCTAGTATTCATTTAGGCCCTTTTTCATTTTATTTTAGTTAACCTCATTTCTAGAGAGACTCGATCCATTATATAATAAAAATAATTTTCTATGAACTCTCAATCAAATTTTTTTGAAATTTATAACTTGTTTTTAAAATGATCAAGGAATTATTTTTTAAAATACCATTTCATAATAAACATCACTTTAAAACTAACCTTACATTTAACCCTATTATTAATCCCCTATAAACCATGAATAATCATTTTAAGAAGCCACATTAAAAACAGAAAAAATCTCTTAACAAATTGACCTATTAGTGAGATTCATGATCATAGTTGAAATCATGTTTATTGGGGTGAGGGTTAAATTTTGTAAGTATTTTAAAGGAAGAAATACCTTTCTATTTAATATATAAGAAGAAATATCCATTATATTGAAATATAATATTACACTGAATTTTTAAACTTAATGACATCTATCTATCTGTAAAAAAAATTATATATATATATATATATATGAAGAACAAGTTAAAAAATGTTTATGGTGAAGATAAAAGAAAACTATAAGGTTGATTGATTAATATAAAGTGTTGATCTCTAGTAAACATTCGAAAGAATTTTTTGGAGAATAAATTTAGTGGTAATGATGGGGGATCCCTTTCATTATTATAAACTAGAATCATGTATTTTTCTTTTCGTATATCCATTCCACCTCATTTTACCTCAAAAAAATTTAAACATAATCACCTATAAACTTCAACCATGGAACATATTTGGAAGTCCTCATGATTAATACATGTTTTTTATTTGGATGGTCGTGACTTTTGAGACATTGAAATCATATAGAGACCCTTTCATGATCTCATATACTGATTTTGATTCTTAAAATTCATGCTTTGAGTGATGAGGGAAAAATATTTTTAGGAAGGTGGGTATAAACGAGAATGGGTGGATAAGAGAAGTGTAAATCTATTTAATTAATAAGATGAAAAAATGGAATAGATAATGAATAGGGAATGTGTAATGTCCTAGAATATCCATATATATATATATATATATATTAATTATATGGATTTATTTTGAGACTGCCAAATCTGACGGCGCAGGATTCTGAGACCCAGATAGCCAGGAACGATCTGTCGTAGTTTTGTTAAACTATAAATAGCGTGTGTAATAAGTTTTACTTGAAAGGTATAATAACTATCAAATAGTTCCCCATATCATAAATCTGAGGTCACCATTACGTTTAGGATGGTGGGTTTAACCTAGGTGCGACTTAAGTGTAGTCGGCGCATGCCTCCTGTGAGAAAACATGAAAACGACATAACTATAAATAAAATTATAAAATAAAATAATTTTATTTTTCAAATGCATATATCTCATGAATGAGAACTCGGATTGAAAATATGAGACCACCACTGAACTCATGAGGTTATTATTTCCTTAGGCAAATACTAACATTGGCCGGCGTAGGCCACCCGTGAAAGTTAGTTTTTGGCAGTAAAAGAAATAATTAAGTGAAAATTATTTTATTGTAAATTCTATAATAACTAACCGGTATCCCGGATTAAAAATATAAGAGTACTGTTAGGTTCATTGTGACATTTTTACCTTAGGCAGAGCCTAATCTCAACCGGCACGGGTCGAGGGTTACTGTTAATAATTTTTCTGAACTTTTTTTTGGGTATGTTCAGAAAATGCGTGAGCGGTGTTTCCTAATATTTGAACTGGTACATGGATTAAATATCTGAGGGTATCATTGAATCCGCAACACCAAGATTCTTTTAAGGGAGACTTTACTTTGACAGCAGTAGGTGTGGAGAAAAAGTTATTTTTTTTAATTTTTTATATAAATAAAATAAATTATTTTTATGTTTATTATTTTCTTTTTTATCCTCCAACGGACAAGAGGTGTGTGGAGCCAGTGATGTATCAAGCTAATAAATGGCTTGACATTCCAACCCTAAGTACTGACCTCATTGGGGAATTAGGAAGGTTCCTAATTTATGAACCCCCATTAATTCCCCACGTCGTTACTTAACCTCCCCCTCTCCTATATATATGGATTTTGGGGAGGGTTATCAGAACAACTTCGCCAAGAAACGAAGTAATGTAAGAGTGTCGTGATGCTGAACCCTTAGAGTATGGATCCGATCCCAGCAAGAGGTGATGGGAGTCACCGAACCATAAACCGAAGATCGATGTATGAGCGGCGCCATTGGAAGCTAGTTGTGGAGGACGATGAACACTGACCCGCTTCCACAAACCTGCACTCACCATTGTCCTTCTGGTAGGGGGTTTATTTATTTACGCACTTTTAATGATTCACTCTTCCCCATTATTGAGTAATAAGAAGAACATGAACCAACCGACTAGTGGGTTGATCTGTGATTCATTAATTTTTGCGAGAGGTTATTGCAGGGTATCATTGGAGGGTTTGATTGTCATTTAATTCAATTGATTATTAAACCCTTAATTGCCTATCATGTTTATGATCTAACGTAGAGGGCGTGGGCCTAACAAACCTGGGCCAAACCCTCTGCTATATTGCTATCCTTGCACCTCCATGAAAGACCGCAAGTGCGGCGACCCCATCCAACTATGTTGGGGATAGCGCTCCGATACACGCAGCAAGATGAGGTGACAACACAAAGTTTCAACGGTCGTTAGAATGGATGGAAATGGTCGGACACAGAGGAGGTGTGGTGTGCTGTCATGTGCCCCCAGTGAGAAAGAGGTCGCGGCCCGTAAGCTACGGCAAATGGAGGAGGAGGCCGACACGAGGGCCGGCCACGGAAGGGGAGGCGCTGCAACCAGTGCACTTCCAACAAACAAGAAGTCGTGGACAAAGCAATGATGGTGGGGGAAACCATGCCTTCAAAAGGTTCTGAAACAACTGGGTGGTGCCCACGTGGCACCGCCGCTTCAAAGGCTGAACGAAATTTGGCCAATTGGGATTCAATGGGAACGACTTCCCCTACCAGCCCGGTGGAAGCCCTGCGGGCCGTGCCCTATGCAGCCGGGCTGCCCTCCTATGTGTCAGCGCCAGCGGGCTGGACCGCCTGCTGGTGGGCTGCCATTAGGGGGCCTGACCACCTGCCTAGCTGGCCGCCACCCAACAGGCCGTGCTGCGTCCCCCACGGGCCGGGCCACCCCTTTTCGGGTCGGGCCACATTTTTTCATTCCAGGCCAAACCTCGGCCCAGTAGGCCGAGTCCACTGTGGCCCAGCCCAGACCAGGTCTAGTTGGGTTGGTCCGATTGGGTCAGATTGAACCCAGGACCCATTGGGCCGAGAAACACTTAAAAGGTTTTATCTTGAGAACCGGATGTCCATTTGATGAACCATCTACAACATTGGGATCCTTGAAGCGAGACTGTCATTTTGACATACCCCATGAGAGTTTTGGAAAATCTTGGAGTACATCCGGGTAGGATCAAACCCTAATCCAATTGGCTCCTCGGCACTGAAATGCTAATAACAAATAGAACGGGCGTCTGATTGATGCACCATCTATTGTGTTGGAACCCTTATGACCTGAAGAATCATCGGGTAACTCTATTGTGAGACTTTGTTCCAGTTATAATTTGACCGATGGCTTGAGGAGCCGTTCTCCCAACCTCACTACGTCCTGAACTCTATGACATAGTGATACTTGACAAATGCTGATTTTTTTGAATCTATGGGACTTGACGGCCCAATGGGGAGCGCCTCTTTGTGACGCGACAGACCCACGACAATCGACAGGAGGAGTACCCAGCAGGCCACGGTGGGGAGTTCCATTGTGGGATGCGGCGGACCCATAGTACTTGATAGGAGGATTACCTCAGTAGTCCATGGTGGGGAGCACCTCTGTGTGACGCGGTAGACCCACGGTACTCGACCGAAGGAGTACCTCAGTGTGCCTTGGTAGGGAGCGCCTCTGTGTGATGTGGCAGACACATGGTACTCGACAGGAGGAGTACCTCAGCAGTCCAATGTTACTGAGAAGCATCTATGTGTGACCCGACATGCCCACTGTACTTGATAGAGGAGATGTTCTCTAGCAGCCGAGGTGTTTGAAGTTGTTACTGGGGATGTTATTTGTTACTATCCCTAGAGAATCTCATGACTGGATATCAGTATTCATAGCGATCTTGAGTGGGTCTAAATCATAATCTTGTTTCTCTAAGATATATGTCTGATTTGATCTAAGTCTTACCTGTGAGGTACTTCTATCTTCATGGTTTTACCTGTATGGTTCTTCCGACTTCGTGGTGTTACCATTGTGGTATTCTTCCTTAATGTTTGAGATGAGTTTATCTTGATAACTTAGGTATATGTACAGGCATAAAACTAAGAATAGTTGATGAATTTCTTGGTAATTTGAGAATGATATCTTGCTTTGTGGTATTTCCATTGTGGAACTCTAGGAGTCGTATGGGGTCTCGGGGTCCCTATTTTTTTTTATACTCACCCCTACATGGGCTTTGCCGCACCTTATAGTGCCTTGTGCAAACGACGTACAACATTGATAGATGCTGAGGGATGCAGGACTAGACTGTGCTCCATGGTGGACAATTTGGCATAACGTGACATAGGGAATACTGATCGTGAGTTGTACCTACCCTTCAGGTAGTATCAATAGTGGATGATCCGGTAGCTGCTTTTCACTTTTCAATTGTACTTGCACTTTTCCAGTTGGGCTTGTATTCCTACCCCTTTAGATTCAGAACTCTTTTACTACAGCAGTTTACTTTACAGTTTCTTCATAATGCATTCTACTCCGTGTGTTTGTAAATGTATAAAGGTAATGCGTTTCCATTTTTAGGGATACACCTTTCTGGTGCTATTCTCTAGGCTCTGGCCTATGAAAGGCATGCTTTGTGTAGTCACAGAACGAGCCCAAAGGGACGGGTCATGACAAAGTGGTATTAGAGGAGTTTAGTTCTACCAAAGAACTAGGACTATGATATTTTCTGTGTGGAAATAATGTTAACTTTTATGAGTGTAGTTATTAGCTTGGGGAATCTAGTGTTGGTGCGGAGATCGACGTATCAATACACCAAGACCCTGAATCCTAATTTAAGACTCAGCACATGAAAACAGTGATTGCATATGTTTTTGAAAAGATTTTCTTATGATTTCTTTGAGTCAACTCACCAGGTATAACTTAATGATTATGGAACACCTATTCCTTATTAGGATTCCTACATGTAGAAGGCCAGCCCGAATTCCCGAGAGAGTACACAATGATGGCCCACCGAGCATCGAGGCTCCGGTGGAGGGCCCTCTTACTGTGTTGGCACCTTCGGTTGGTGTACCGGCAGCACCACCTCCCATTGGGTAGTAGTTACCACCAGCTGCACTGGAAGACGATGACCACCAACTGTGCACATTTCACGAGTTCCAGTGGCAGGGGCCTCTAAGGTTTAGAGTAGATACATATTCCTAGGCAGTTGAGGACTAGCTGGAGGTAGTGGATTTAGTTTTCTACCTAGTTGAGACACCATTAGAGTAGGTGGTGTTCTTAGCTGGTAATCTTTTCTAGTGCATGACCATGAGGATGGTCTGTAGGGTGAAGAAGCTTTGGTACATGGACCATTTCTTGAGATGGTACCTTCGGATAGTGTGCTAGCTATATCACTGCCCGTTGGTCAATAGTTATAACCGAAAGTACCGTTAGAGGATACATGTAGGCTTAGTGCCTTACAAATGTTTTAGCATCAGATACCCCTCAGGTTTCAAGGAGAGCCCAAGTCACATGCGTCTAAGTACATGCTTGAGGTGGTGGCCAAGATTCTATCTATCTAGGGCGCCATTCGATCAAATGGCAATCCTAGTAGACAACCTTTTATATGGTTCTGTAGGACGATGAATTGGTTTAGATTTCCCTGATCTTGCGAAGAGGTGACTTTTCAATGGACAAGCTTGAGAACCTTCCTCAACGAATGTGTAATATTTCCATAATGATCTAAGGGATGAGGCTTCCCTAGACATTCTACATCTTCGACATGATGGTAGCTGAGTATTCATCGAGGCATACCAACCATCCTAGGTACTCGATGAATACAGTACGATCTGTGCTTCAGGGATCTGACCTCCGAGCGAGGTGTGTTTAGGAACATCCAAGCCAACACTATTTATCTATACATTCCTTATTATGTTAGGGTGATAGAGAGAACCTTTGTGGTTGAATGTTCTTTAGCTTAGCGAATACATCCATTAAATGTTAGTAGTTTGAAAGCAGGAAAATGATGCCAGTCTTAGAGACTTGGGCGTGAAAAATGTTTCAGGGAGAGGAAGTGATAGGGACAAAGGAATATGTAGGGCAGTAGATGTGGAAGTCAAGTTTGGAGAGTAGCATGAGGTTGTAAACAATTCGACATGTAACAAACACCACCCCAATGTGGTCCCCACATGGCTCAGTTAGCTGGACGACGGGGGAAGGGAGTTTCTACATGCGGTCAAGGAGTGTGATAGAAGGGCTCTATGAATGATTCGAGGTATGGTCTGTGTCTACTACTAGTTTTTGTATTTATAGGAATAGGAACTAATCATTCCTTCCTTCCATTAATCTTGTTCAAGACCTAGAGTTTCTGGTTAAACTATTGACTTGACCCTTACATCTAGAGATACCTTTGGGAGGAGTCTTGAAAATCACACTTTTGTCGATGGTGTGATTAGACCCTTGAGGTGAGAGTTTCGGTTGGAACCTCTTGGTGGCAGCATCGAGGCCTTACGACGTTAGTTTGAGTATGAACTGGAGATCCAGAGTTCATAATGAGATTTAGTATATTAGGAAAAGAGGTTATTTTTTATTTACAATGTTGGAATGGAGTTTCCCCTAGTCGGGGAAAAAGGAAACCCATGCAGCACTGGTTTAACTCATGCATTGGAGGGTACAATTGATCACTCTTGAGTCGGCCAAGTTTACCCTCGTGGTAGAAGACACACTCAACATGAAGTTTGGTCTAAAGCTACTGAGTGTGATTTCAGTGCAGCTAGTCAAGTTGTGTATTTCCTTCATGGATAATGATGGACCAGCTTACCTCCAGTCTAGGACTGTCACTCCCCCAAAATTTTCATCGAATTCGGGAGGCACAACTTGGGGACATTGATTGTGAGGCCTGACATGCTCAGATATCCTCACAACGGTCCCCTGAAGTATTTTCTGAAGGTGGGGAGCACATCATCCTCTTCAGAGGATGAACCATGGTACTAGTGATACTTCGGGAGGAGATGTTGGGGGGAGACCATGTCTTCCTACGGGTCTCACCCCAACGAGGTTTGTAGAGGTTTCACCTGGGCGGAAAGCTATCTCCGAGGATCATCGGACCTTTCAATATTCTCAACATAGTGCATGAGTTGGTGTTCCATTTATCCCTTCCCGCTACAGATGCACCGGGTGAAAAAAAAAATCCATGTGTCATAGCTGAGGATATGCGTGCATGACCCATCGCACATCATCAACCATGGAAAGCTGGACTTTGATGATGAGGTGACCTTTACAGAGGTTCTAGTGAAGATAGAGGATCGATAAAAGTGAATCCTTCATGGATGGTCAATCCCTATGGTGCACGTTCACTCGCAGCATGAGAACCTCTAGGAGAGCACTTGGGAGCGGGAGGCTCAGATACGTGCTCAGTACACCCCATTCGTTTCCTAAGTCTATATTGTGGCTTTTGGGGATGTAAAGCCCTATGTAGGGGAGAATGTAATGTCCCAAAATTTCTATAATTTTTTTATATATATGAAATTATTTTGAGATTTAAAAATTTAACGGCGTGTGATTCCGAGGCCCAGAGTGCCCGAAACGATCTGTCGAAGGTTTGTTAAACTTTAAATAGCGTGAGTAAGCAGTTTTCATGAAAAAGTAGTAAAACTATTAAACGGTTGCCTGGATCAAAAATCCAAGGGCACTGTTGCATTCATGATGGTAGGTTTACCCTAGGTGGAACTTATGTTTAGTCAGTGCATGACTCCTGTGAGAAAAACCGAAAATGGAATAACCGTAAATAAAATAATTAAATAAAAATTATTTTATTTTTCAAATGATTATAATTCAAGAACGATAACTCGTATTGAAAATCAAATACCACTGCTAAACTCGTGAGGGTATGTTTTACTTATGATGATACTAACATTGTGCGGTGCGGTCCACCAATGAAGGTTAGTTTTTTGTCTTAAATGAAATAATTAAGTGACAATTAGTTTATTGTAAATTCCCTAACTTCTAAATAGTAACAGAGATTAAAAATATTAGAGTATTGTTGGGTTTGTTGGGGTGTGTTTCCCTTATCTAGAGCCTAAAATCGACCGACACGGGTCGAGGGTGACTGTTAGTAATTTTTTTGAACATTTTTTGGGGTAAGTTCAGTAAATGCATTAGTGGCGTTTCCTTGCTTTTGAACCGGTGCTCAGATTAAAAATCTGAGTGCGCCGTTGAATCTCCAGCACCATGATTCGCTTAAGAGAGACTTTACTTTGACCATAGTAGTTCTAGAGAAAAGGTTATGTTCTGTGACTTTTTAAAAGAAATAAAATATAATAACTTTATTATTTTATTTTCTTTCATATCCTCCAATGGAAAAAAGGTGTTTAGGGCCAACGATGTGTTAAGACAGAAATGGATACACATGACAAACCTAAGTCACAACGTTGTTGGGGAATTAGGAAGGTTTCTAATTTATGAGCACCCATTAATTCTCCATGTCGTTACTTACCCTCCCCCTCTCCTATATATATGGATCTTGGGGAGGGGTATTAGCATAGTTTTTCCATGCAACGAAGTGTTATTGGAGTGCCATGATGCCGAACCATTAGAGGATGAAGCTAATCCCAGTAAGAGGTTATAGGAGACACCGAACTAGAAACAGAAGATTGCCGTACGAGAAGAACTGTTCGAAGCTAGTTGTTAAAGACGATGAACACTAACCCACTTCCACAAATGATCACTCACCATCTTCTTTGAGGTAGGGGTTTTATTCATTTATGAATTTTAAAAGATTCCCTCTTCCCCGTTCTTGAGTAATATGAATAATGCGGACTAACCATCTAATGGTTTGATCCGCGATTCAATAATTTTTGTGGGAGGTTGTTACAAGGTATATTTGGAGGGTTTGAGTATTGTTTAATCATTTGATTATTAAACACTTAATCCCCCTCATGTTTATGAGCTAACGTGGAGGGAACATGCCTAACAAACCTTTCCTGAAGCCACAACTATCATGCTATCCTTTCGCCTCCATCAAAGACCAGCAACACGACAACACTGACCGACTATGTTGGGGATAACGCACCAACGCACACCGCAAGAGGAGGTCGCAACACAAAGCTACGTCGGTCATCAGAATGGCTGGAACCAACCGGCCGCAGAGGAGGTGTGGTTCACCATCTCGCACCTCCAGTGAGCAAGAGGTTGTGGCTTGTCAGCTGTAACGAATGAAGGAGGTGTCCGACAGGATGACCGACCGCGGACGGTGAGGCAGCACGACTAGTGTGACTCCGACAGACAAGAGGCTGTGGATGTGGCAAAACCCATGCCTATGGCGGGTTCCGCGGTGACCGGGTGGTGCCCACGTGGCGCCACTGATTCAAAGGTGTAACAAACATTGGCTGTTCGGGATTCCAGGGGAGCGGCTCCCCTGATCTTCCTGGTGGAAGCCCCATGGGCTGCCCTCCTGCAGGCCATTGGCAGCAGCCCAACCCGTTAGCCACTACACATTTAAACTAAAGCATATGTCAATAAATAATATTTAAAAGCAATATCTAGGAATAAGTGTAGACAAGTTTTGTGAAATTATATTACCTTAACATTTACACATTTTAATATTCAATACTTTTTATCTATTAGGATTAATTGGTATTTAATGGTAACTAGAAAATTCATACAAAAAATAATAAAAAAGAAAATATATAATAACAAAGGGTATTTTTACAAGGTTTGATACCGATGTGGATTTATAATTTATATTGTGTTAGATTCCTATTTGGGACACAAATTTTATCAATTTTGTAGAAAATTGATTACAATGGATGAAAAGATATCATCCTTAACTCAACTCCCACACTGGTTGATTTTTACTCTTGAAGAAACCTTCTGTTGGTTCAATATCCACTTATATAGGAAAATAACCATCTTCCAATAGTTTTTGTCACCCAAACAGTTCTTTATAATGGACGCCACTAGTTTAAAATAAAAACCTTAATAAGATGAGTGTGATCCTTTGTATTCATATTTATTTCTCACTTTTCCTAATTCCATAAAAAATGATGATATTTTTCTATGCCTTAATTTTTTTGGTATTATCCATTGATCTCTTATTCTAGAACTAAATATTCCGACCATATGTAGGATTTAAACACCTTTGTTACTTACTTCATCATGTGATTAAAAATTAAATCCTTATGCAAGATCAATACATTATACTTTCACACTATCTTATAGAAATTTTATTTTATAGAAGTTATTCATATTCAGGTACTTAAACCTTGGAAGATTAGGTAGGTGGAGTCTGAATGTTGGTCTTTCTCACTAACTTCTAATTTTTCAAATTATATAATATTATAACTAAAACTTATAGAACTCATAATAATCTCTACTCAACTATAAAATCTTCCAAAACATTTTATTAATCTTATTTTTATTCTTCAAATTAGATGATATTCTGAAATATACTGGTCAGACTCATTTCTTCCATGAGTTAAAATGATCTTTTAGATAATTTAATTTGGATTCTCTCTATGTTCTTGATATCCTCTCAACATCCTCAAATATTTACTACTTCCTAACATATTCATCTTAACCTAACAGTGTGATTAACATCATATTGAATATATACTTAACATCATTAATTCTAGAAACACATTGTATTACATCATCTAGATTCATCATATAAACTCACAATCACCATAGATTCTACTTACCATAAGTAGGTCAATAATCTACCTATATTTTCGAGTGTTAACTTCAAAAACACAAATTACATATTTAACTCAACTTATTCTCAAAATTCAATTAAGGGTTCTACTCTAAGAATATGTCTTCTTTCCAATAATCACAAGTATAAAATTCCTTAATAATATTTTTTTACATTTAAAACATATTGAATTTACCACATATTAACATTACCTTTCATTGACATTAAATACAACCTCGTTCATCATAATCCAATTGGGTAATGCAATCTACCCATTTGGATTTTTTTCAACACCCATTTAAATTATAAATATAATATTTTTCTCATTTTTTCTATAATATGTTCTATGTTTATCTACCATTTATTTAAAATAGACAAAAACTATATTTTATCTCCTTATTTTGATATTATTTTAGTTTGGAAAAAACCAACTCACCTAATACTCCATTCACGACTTGTAAATTGCGTCTTATCCCTAATATCTTCTTTTGAATTGAAATTAAAACCTAATTCACTTGAGAGAAGGATATAATCATTTTTCTTTAAGAAATTAACCATAAATTAATAAACTATAAGTCTACATGAGAATTTCCTAATGTAGAAAAAAGTGATATTATCTTAGGAATACAAGTTGTCCATAAATAATATATAACATAATACAAGATAAAAATATTACTTCAGTGGTTGTTATAAATTTTTTTTAACTTATCTCATTCAAAAAATATATCAAATAGATTAGAAACATTCACACCACAACATGTTTAACCCCTTTAAAGTAAATGTTTACTTTTTATCAATAGCCAATCTCTCACATTTGCTTTAATGATTGATTTTTCACTTTAAGTTATGGGAATATATTAATCCTACCTCTAAAAATATCAATATTTAACTTCTAGAATTTTAACATATGAAATATAGTCATCCAGGATCTCCACATCAAGATTCCGAATATTCTATACTACAACATTGTAGAACGTTACTCCCTTGTTTTCGAAAATTCAATCACTTTCACCTAAATTAAAATTTTCAAAATAAATTATTATAACAATTAGTATAATTTAATATTTTCATCAAATGTAGATATCATAATACTATTTAACTTATCTACCCCTCAAGTTGAAAAATAGATTTATCTTCTTCATCAAGGATAATACCATATGAAATTTTGAGGTCGATACCAATTTAAATGAAGTTATATTTGATGGATATAATATTTAACAATAATATGGTCAAAAAATTCATGTTTCATATAAATTCAATCAACATCAATTATATAATTAATAAAATTAATCATAACCCATATGAGAATAAGCTCGTTCCTCTTTTTCTTCTTAGTGTAAGCAAATAAGTTTGTGGGTTACTTATCTACCTAGAAAAATCTCTCAATTCAACTCCAAATTTATGTGAAATCTACATGATTTCATCAATTTTTATTTTCTATACATTATCTTTCATGGAAAACATATAATTTCTATTACCTTATTCTTTCACCTTTTTGAAACTTACTTTTTCAAAATATCTAGAAAATAACATGATTCCTTTTATGCATGTTTAGTTTTTTCACATGTCATTAATGGTGATTTCCCATTATTTTCCATCATCTCCTTCTATCCTAGTAGATATTTCATGCATTCTTTAGGAGTAAATACAACTTATTTACACCTTCTATATATTTTCTCAAGAGTACATAAGTTACTTAATTCAGATAACATCTCATGAATTTCAAAATCTATTTTTTGGGATGAATTCAACCTAACCAATCCTATTATTTATTTCTTGAATTGATTTAATTTGTAGTACATCATTATATCCATTAATATTAATGTCGATTGAAATATTGAAACTATCTATGATGTGGTGTTTTTTTCCATAGTAAAATAATATCTTATATGGTGTTTCATATTACTTTACATTATTATGGGTAGTTTTTATTTAATATATTCCCTTTTCATACTCCCCCTGATAGTCTCATAATATTTTATCCCTTTATTTTTCTCACTTTAGTAGTAAATGAATTATAATTGGCAGGTGTAAACCTACACTCATGATCACATTGAACATATTAATTACAACATCAGTAGATGTTATTAGAATTTTCAAATCTCTTAGATGTAAAAAGATTTACCTTCATCAATATAATTTTATTTGAATTTTTATGGTTTCTTTTTATTTTGAATTTGAACCCATATAATTTATTTTCTTCATAATCTTTCAATAATTTACATGTTATACCAATAATCAACAGACTTGCGTTGTAATGTATCATAGAACCAAAAGTATCCAATAAATCTTATTTTATTCATCTTTGAAATATTCTAACCAAATTTAATTCCTGGATATTTTTATATAGAGATGCATTTTTTGCGTCATTTTTAATAACTAGTATAATTTCACTTATACAAATACACCAATTATGAAGTGGTGGGTTTCATAGAATTTTTCTCAACCCACATATATCCCGAATTAAATTTATAATTTTCACTTTACATAGAAATAGTTTTAGATTAAATGAGATTTTATATAGTAAGGGTTACCTTTTTCTATGATATTTCGTTGTATTTATCCTTGAATAATTTCAGGATATCATAATTACTAGAATATGTATTTTCATAAGTAAGAATGTTTTTAGAAACTTTAATAGAGATATCTTTTATTTTATCTTTATATGAAGATTCAACTCGAGTTACTTCCATATTTTTCATATTTCCCTCCAACATGTGCCACATTAGATTTAGAGTGTTCTTATGATCTAAAAAATACTTCTCTCTATATTAAAATCACTTTATAATATTATCAACTTTATCTTCATGAAACTTTTAATTTTATAATATAGAACTTTCAAGCTCTATGATACTTTAATCCATGACTTCTGAGTGATCATATTTAGCACTAATGTTTTCATTCAATTCACGTATGATTTATTTAAATATTTCATTAATTTAAAATTATCATCACTTTCTCTTTTCAACGATTCTTCAGTCAAGTTGATATTTTATATAAAATTAAGATGGATTGTTCCATAGATTCAACAAGTTTATTGAGAGTTTTTCTCTCCTGTAATTTCATGATGAGTGTTTTTTAATAGATTCTCCATCTATTATCATATAGGTTTTCTTTTCATGCAGTTATTTAATAAATTCCAATAAAAAAGTGAAAAATTAAATAAAGAATTTAATCAAATAATATTTAACATTAGAGTAGAGATATAAAATTAATTAAATTGATTTATACTCTCTAATATTTGATCTTGAGTCTTCTTGAGAATTATTTTGACGATATATGATATATAACTTACTTCTTTAATTACCTTAAAATATTAGTGAATCCTCCACATATTTTTTCTAGGAATATAATTACTCTTATTTTATTGTAATTTATAGTCTTAGTAGAAAAAATCCTCATATTAGTATCTATTAAGAGATATTACATATTCTTTGAGTGAGATATATCTATAAAATTCTTCAATAATCACTTAAAGTAATGTATTTATATCAATTTGGAGAAAAAAATAGATCCAATCCGAGATTGAACCATATGCGTTTATAGAACATGAATTTCCTAGTGGATCTTGCAATCACATTAAGGGAAAAATGGAGGGGGTGATTCTATATAGAAATGGTTTAATTTTTTTATAATGATGGAGGCTTGGCCTCTTATTAAAATATAGTAAAAGATAGTGGCTGAGAAGAGTATTGGAAAACAAGGCAAAACACAAAGCAGTGACTACTTACCAATCTTTTTCAACCGTCGTGCACATAAAATCCTTTCTTTATCCTGAAGGGAATTCTAGTAAACCCTTCCGTGACCACGCCCCCGACCTCTTGATCACCCCTTACTTGAAGGAAGATATTGAATCCTTTTTAAAAGCATCTCTACATCAGTGCTTTCAGAATTAGAGTTGTCCCCTTGTCATTCCTCGAATTTGTCAGGAAAAGTGTCTCTTATCATAGGATGATTCATTCCCTCAAAGGTCATTCCTTCCATCGGGTCCAAAATCTCCTAGTGTATTTTCTAATTAGGAGAGATCAGGGTTGAAACCTGTATCTCAAATTCACCTATATGCTGCTCAGCTAGAGTTACATTGTTACCTGCAATAGAATTCTCAACCACCACTGAAGTGGGAACTGTGGATTTTGTCATCTTGTGGTAAACCAATTGAAATAATTCACTATCTACAACAGACCTTGAATATTTTTAAAAGACTATAGAGTCAGATTCTAAGATATTTTTACCTTTCCAGTTACCTAAAGAAACCATCCTTTCCTGTGAGAGCTGGTGATCCACCTCTAACTGGACTCCATCTTCCTTCACGTGATCAGTCATTAAGTCATCATCTTTAGAATCCAAAAAATAGTGAGCATGTTGCAATATTTCACCTTTGATTTTATTACAAGTACCGAATATGTGAACATTCTTCTCTTCAGAAAAGATAGCAGCCCAAAATTTCATCTTCTTTTCATAAGTGGAAGCATTTGGATGGTCTCCCATTTTTAGAAAAACACTATGCACCTATATCTTCTGTTCCATACACAATCTATCATCACTTTTACAAACATGATGTTCCAACTCAGGAAGAACATTAGATTTCTGATAAGGAGTTTTTATCTTTTTGAAACACATACTCACATCATGGCCTCGCAAGTCACAAAAGCTACAAACTATAGAGAACCTATAGGTAGATGATTCATGGACAATAACATTGAATTCCTTATAGAATTTGGGAATTTTTTTCAAAAATGATCTTCAACTCAATTATATCATAATCAGTTGCAAGCATTACCTCGTCAACAAGAGTGGACCCTAGTTCGACCTCAACCAAGAATCTAGAAAAGTGACCAAAATGAGCTACTTCAGTTTCCTTATGAATTTTGATCGGGATACCGATGGATAGGGAAATATCATACAAGATTTTAGGATGCCTTAAAATCAAGTTTAAATCATAAAATCATACCCATATTTGAGTAGTAGAGTTAAAAAATTCAAAAGGATTTAATTTTTTATCCCATTCACGCAAATGAATAATCCTTAGTTTGAGTGATATTGAACCAAAGCCCCAAGACCGGACTTTCAAATCTTCCAAAGGGAAGAGCAGATGGAAATATCCTCATCCTAGCAATACACACTTCCAAGATTAAAAATCAAAAATTTATGAAATCCATGCCTTGAGATCATCCATTTTTAGAGGCTTAGTACCTTTAAGAAGAAATAAGTGAGCAATAATTGAGAACTCATCCATTTTAAGTCGCTCGGATACCGTGTCATGACCGGGTTTAATATGCGCAATACCCCCTTTTCTTCGAATGGAAGGATCAATAGCTTCTTTGAAACATGAAAAATAGTGATTAATTGTAGAACCCTCATCCAAAAAACCATCGATACAGATCACTGGAGTAGTTCAAAGAGCCTTAATATTTGAAACTTCAACTCTGCCCATCCTCACGCTGTAATTCAGTCCTTTCAGGCGCATAAGTAGAAACCCTTGTGGTTTAACCCATAATATCAACATAATTACTCTTCCCATCTTCACATTGAGGTCCTAGTCTCTCTCCCGCATCAGGCGAACCCAACTTTGGATCAAGAGAATATCGCTTCCCATCTTCAACTCTTGCTCGTTGAGGGACACTCCTCACAGGTAAAGATAGATCGGACAAACCCGCAATAGCTGCAGGGACCTCTCCTACACAAATACCATCTGAGGAGTTCGAAAAACTTATAGTTTTTACAACAATTTCAACAGGTAGACTTCTTCCATCATCACAGCGAGATCCAAGGATCTCTGACTCATCACGTGTTGCAGATGCCGAGACTACTCACCTCGTCAGCCATTCTCTAGTGTTGAGCCCCTCAGATGGGACTAGGGCTGAGCACTGTGAGGTCCCAGCGGCTGCTGTGGTTTTGTTTGAGGACATCCTACACATGAGGAATTGTTTTACCCTTTTTAATATTCTAGCCTATGTACCTGTTATGATGAATTTATCTTATATATTCACAAACACATTCACACCTCATTAAATAAAGAAATTAAATAGGGAAACTAAAATAGTATTTTCATAAGGCTCGACCCTATGTGGGAATCTAGTCCATGTTGTGTTCAGATCCAATCTAAGGCCCATATTTTATCACTAATGTATAAAATTGATTACAATGGGAGAGAATATATCATCCTTAACACAAAACAAACAGTGGATAATTTTTAATCCATAAGTAACATTAATTCTATTTCTACATCCACTTCCCTAGGAAAATCACCATCTCCTAATAGTTATTGTCTCCTGAAAGGTTATTTATATGAGCTCTCTCAAATTTAAAATGGTACCCAAAATGAAATGAGTAAGAACATTTTTATTTGGTTTTCTTCTGTATTTCAGTTTCTTCCCCAAAATATTATGATCTTTCTCTAATGAATCACAATATTTCGGATTAAGTAATTTCAATATTGTTTCAAAACTAAACATTTAAACCATTTTCTTGTTTCTGCATTCTATTTTTCTACCATCTTCCTATACTTCTGAATTTATACCTTATATAGTATCAATATTTTTTTTATTCAATATCTTACAAAATCTATATTTTCAAAACATACTTCTCTTCAAGTATTTTAAGTTCCAAAACGTTGATAGGTTACTGCCAAATATTAGTTTTTCTCACATAATTTTTGTTTTTTGACTACTGAAATCATTTCAATGATATTTCTATAACTTCTTGTAATATATAAAATTCATTGTGAACTTTTCGAACTTCTTCTTGTTCTTATTATTCAACCCATATGATCTTCTATAACATATAATTTGAAATAACTTCATTATCAAATTCAAATGATATTTTAAAACAAGTAATTCTGCATCACTAGGTATTATAAATGTCTTTGAATTATCATTATCTATTTATTGCTTCTTGACATACCCATCTTCATATTGTATTAGCATTAACCTTATATTAAATCTATACATAACTTCATTACTTCCACACACAAAAATTCTCTCTCATCATCAATATTTTTCATCCAAACTAAAAATATCCTTTAGTGTTACCATCAAATGTAGATCCAGGCTCTACATGTATTCTAAAGTATTAAATTGAAAAACAATTATTGTATATACATCTCAACCAGTTCACGTAATCCATTTAATAGTTCAATTATAATTAAATTTTTTCATTCTAATAATCACATTGATGAACTTCTTCGAGAAGTCATATTTAACTTCAGAACATATTGAATTTATTGCTTATTGAATTTATTTTTGATGGTAAAAAATATAACACACATAATCACAATACAATCTGGTAGATGAAAATTTGATTAAACCACTACATTAAATTATCTTCCATTTATTTATTTAAGGAGTCACATGTTTGGTGTGATAATTGATTAATTTTTTATACCCTCAATCTGGATTGTTCATGGGTTACGAGTTTGAATTTAAAGGTTAATTATAGATTATACATATTAGTTTTTATAAATATAATGTCATTTTGGTCTCACTTGAGTATTAAACCATGAGTAATCTGACATTCGGATGAACATATAACTAGTATGGGAGATTATGATCTATCTAGAAAGGTGGGGGTCGGTTACCTATCTCACCATGCTTAATCTTGTGGGTATTATTGATTTCATATGATTACAGGACTTTAAATGAAAGGTTTTTATGTATATTCTATCTAATTACTCCAGTTTCATAATATATTTCCCTAAAAATAAATTTTATGTGTTTCATATCTTTCTAAACACGTAACATCAAGCTTTATTCGAATTGTGATATACTTTAAAATATTATTATTAAAATTTCACCATTATAACATAGTAGTTAATTGGAGGGTATAAGCATGATTAAACATATTAAAAAATAATTTTATAATATACATAATCAATAAAAAATTATTTATTAATTCTTATGAAATAAACACTCATTTTTAGTGAAGTCATCTTATGCTTCAATAATGCATTTTCTTCAAAAGTGTTTTTATTACATTTTGAGCATCAAAATTATTATAAAATTATTCCAATTTTAGAAATTTTATTTTATGAAATTAAAATCATATTGTAATCAACATATAAAAATTAACCAAGAGAGAGTTTTTGGGATTTTTCTAAAATGATAGAATTTTTAGTGAAAAATACCGATTATTCAAAATATCGTCATTTATTTTCATTAAATAACAAAATTTAAAAATACCATTAATTTTTAAAAGTTAGTATTTATGTTTCATATGATTAATTTTATTTATAATAATACAATTAATTGGATTTCAATCATCATTATTCAAAATTTTGATATATGTTACTTTTATTCTTAAAAACACCTTTATCTAAAATGAGTCTTTTTGCTGCATTTTACGCATTTATACTAAAATTTATTACTGAAAATTCTAGATATTGAATTGTAAAAAATGAATACCATGTCTGTAATTATAAAATATAGTCTTCCTAAAATAAAATATTAAGGGTCCATAATAAGGGATCCAATGAAGGCTGGCAGAAAATAGGAAATCTTTCTACCTGACCTCTGTAAATTTATTTATTCCTATAAATCCCATTAATAGGGGGTATTAAACATAAAATAATAAATTTAAAATCATAAATATAATATAATGAAATTATTATAAGGTAACTACTATTATACACCATCTTTTCGGTCAATGATGAAGTGAACATATTGCATGTGCGTATGTGTAGACTACCGACAAAACATAACAAATAAAATTCATTTTCCATAACCATATTTCATGGATGCTAATTATAATGGTTTTAAAGATTATATATGATATTTATTACCTATTTAGGATTTTGTAATTATAATATCATATCTACCGACATACCTTCAAATCTATTTTAAAATGATAACATCACTCGTGAACAAGTGTGGACTACCACCTCCACGAAGCGATGTGATTCATTTTTCATTTACGATTTAAATTAATGGTAATAAGGATATATTTAATGAATATAATATATATATATATATATATGATAAAATAATGATTCTTTAATGGTTAATTATTATTTAAAATTCCCTCATTCCATCCATGTAAAAGTGAAAACAACATTCAAGCGTAAGTACGACATACCGTATCTATGAACATTGTAATTAATTTTTCTATCACTACCTTTTATGGATGAATGAAAAAAAATATAATGAATATGTATGATATATATATATATATATATATTTATTAACAATGTGGATATTATTTAAACATGATCAAAGTACATGTATCCGAACTACCAAACCAAAAATCTCATGAAAAATGAAATAATTAACACCCAGAAACAATGATTTTAATAAAGAGTTATTCGTAAATGGGTATTAAAATGTTATAATGGGATAATATATGATATAATAAGTATGTAATTTAATATTTTATAGAATTATACAAAATTTAAATTTATTATATATGAGGTTAAACTTCTTTCTAATTAATTCAAACTCATGTTATGAAATTCTTGTCTAACTTTTATTTATGGGAGACACATGCCTGGTTCACCATTTTCTTCTTTTATGTGGTGTAAATGATACCCATGAATGTATTTTAAAATTATTATCATGAAAAATATAAGGATATTCATATCCATATAAGTTTCCCCCTTTCATGAGGTTTTTTATTTGAATGTTACCGAAGTGTTAAGATATTTAGGTTAAAATCTCATTTTATATCGGGATTGTTTATAATCAAGTTTCAAATGATGAAATTTTATGACCTACGTCTCAATATTATCATGAAATTAATTCTCATAAGGTTATTTCTGTAGGTTAAAATTTTTCGTTTCATTTTATCTCTTTAATCAAAATACTATAAGAATATTTTTATGGAAACCCAACTATGGTTTACTGTTTGGTTAGACATATTTTTCTTCCATGTATAAGTTTTCTATAATATTTTTACAATAATGTTTTTAATATTCTAAAATTAATTTTTAAATTACTTTTAACCAATGTTTTTCTTCTTTAAATATTTATTAAACATAATTTTCTTGTCATTTTAGGAATGAGGTACTTTCAACTATTTATATAAAATATAAAAGGAATATTTGTTTTAATATACACGGCATGAATGGAATTTACCGCCATATTTACCGCTAAATTATCTAAATATTTAATTATAATTTTCCAATATTATTTTAAAATAATAGTATTTTCACCATATTTTGTGAATTTTTAGTTTTTAAAGCAAATTTTCAAAGAGTAAATGGTATTTTCATCAAGACAAATTTAATTTATAATTTTTCTATATTTTTATTCATTAAAGACAACAACATTTGTTGTTTCATATGATCTCTAAGGGAAACAATGTATTTAAACTGTACTTATTCTTGATATGGATATATAATTATTATCTCAAAGATATTTTCATGGAACTAATATGTTTTTAATAGATAAATCATGCTTTGAATGAACAATGGTTTTTTATGTTGAAATGTTAAAGCCTCTAATTGTTTTTCCAATTATATGGTAATTATAAATATGTATGGATGATTGATGGATGGTTATAATATAAACTAATGAACAATGGTTCCATTATAAACCAAATATGGGTGGTTCTGTTATAAAGCAATGACGAGTGACGGCGTTAAAATCTAAGGGATGGCAGTATGTACCTCTAATTAATTGGGTAAAGATTATGGTTTTATTAGATCAATTGGTACATGATAGGTCATCCAAATCCCAAAAGAGGGTACACATGGGTTTTTTTCAAATCCAAGAGAGGGTACACAAGAGGTTATCCCACTCTCAAAGCATGTGCACTAGCTGTTATCCAAATCTAGCATGTTATGAATGTCTTGTTGGATAGCCATAATAGAATATATCTAGGATTATGATTATGACACACCTTATACCAATATTTTATGATGTTATGTTATGGAAATATTATGCTCAGATGGTTCATGTTCTTTTCTTCCTATTTGATTCATGTCTTATGAATTGTCAATCATTATTCCATGAAGCTTATTAATGATCTAATAATTTCTTGGTATGATTTTCAAAGGTTAATATCATGTTATCATACCCTTTTTTATCATGGTATATTTAAATGATTGCTGATATCTTATATTTTTATACTTACTGAGTATCTGATCTCACCATTTATTATGTTTCTTTTATTCAGGATATGAATAAACATTTTATGTATGATGTTTCGAAGAAGGGTTCTAGTTTTGAAGAACTATGCAAGAGACAATGTAGATCTTTTATGAACTAGTTTTTTATATACCCATGTTTTCAAAGACACTAAAACTGTATGGTTATAGTGTGGATCATAGTTTTATATAATTAGTATTCATATAATACGATGTAATAGTTATATATTAAAATTATGGGTCACTATATTTGGTATTAGAGCTAGTTTTGGATTCATTTTCAAATTAGGATGAGAAAACATTGGCAAGAAAACTTAGGAAAATCCTCTATGTAAATAAATATTTTATGTTAAGGTAAATAATTTATTGTGTATTAATTAGAAATAAATCCATGAATGGATACTACAAGTGGATGTAGTTTTGGAAGAAATTGATATATGGGTAATAACCATGATAATCTATTTTCATGTATACCTCGACCATCATTCTATTACATGGCTAATGTTCCCTTATTGTGTATATTTTTTGGAACTCCTGAGGAATGTTATTGGGTTATTTTACATTTTGATTATAAACCATTTTGATGGATTTTAATACATGATACCCATGGATAACCATAGTTAAAAGTAAGGTGTCATATATTGGAAGGAAGATGTCACAATTTAGACATTATATAAATTATTTTTCATGATCTCTAACTATGATTAATGTTCCTCACACTATGGATTTTGGTTTTAAACAATGGATGGAACCAAGAGGATTCATGCTAGTGGTGCATGTGATAGAAAATGAAATTATTTTACTCATGATAAAACAAATGAAATGAGAACTAGAAGAAGAACCCTTACGATTAATCCTAACCAGATATCTTTATATATGACTAAAAAATATTTGGTGAATTTTGAATACGTCAATTAATAGAAAATTGAATTTTATGATTTTCCATGTGTTAATGAACATATAAGAAATAATTTTTAATTTCATTCATGTCAAGAATATGAGAAGGATCACCTAGAAGAATGTCTAATAGGAAGGGGACGTTGTTTTCTATGTGAAAATGATGGTAATAGACTATGAAATTGTTAAGGAATTAAATGTATTATGTGTGGGGAACTTTGGAATTATCCTTGCCATTAACCTAATCAGGGGGTTAACTCTAATACCATAGAAGGACCTATATTATTTCAATCATTCATGTAAATTTACTAAAGTTTATAAGTATTTGGATTAAATTATATTGTTGTAGAATTGTTATATGAATCATATTTTAGTTATAGGAATCATGAAACATCAATTATTATTCTATGATAGTTGTTATAAATGGATTTAAAAAAAATATATTTAATGGTGTTGACAACAATGAAATGTGAATTAGTGGTTATGTGATATTTTTTGAATACAAATGATTACGGTAAGGATAAGCCTTAATATGTGTCTCATTTTGAGTTAAAATTTTAGTTTTTATAAATATATATTTAATTTGATGAATTAAATGTGATAGTTTTGGTAAACATGAAATCAGTTACTGATATGATGAGTTAGTGATTTAATTCATCTTTGATGATTTTTATTTAATTTTTGGATTAGTGGAATAAATTCAATGTTATATGATTTTTTCCGAATGTGTATAGTGATAAATTTTTTGAAGCATATATGTTTTCATTGTGGTTTTATAGTGATTCATGTTATTTTCATGTTTTAAGAGAATAAAGGTATTCATATGTTTGGTATGTGACATTATGAAATAATTCATATTTTTTGAGATTTATTTTAATGTTTAACATGGAAAAAAAATTAAAAAAATATTTCAGTTTTGAATTTAGTTAGATATATTTTAAAGGACTCTTAAGGTTAACTATTCCTAGATTTGATTAATATGAACTTTGAGTGTTATTGTTGTTGTTTTATATGTTAATGGACTGTATTTATCTATATTAGAAAACTTATGCTAACTATTTTTCTTCTAGAAAATATTTAGAGGTATAAGGAATGAATTATGGATCTTATGATTTGATAAATGTTAATTTTATTCCTCCAAGCATGAAAAAAACATGATGAATATCTATTTTTTAGAGTAAGTGATGATATAGAAGTAATATTATTATAATCACAGCCAATGTATTTAATTATGATTATAAAATGGAATTAAATCATGTAAGTACATTTTCTCATGTACACTATCTTGATATTAGATGAATCCTTAAACATAAGGAAAAGGAACTCGAAATAAAAATGATATCATTTTACCTTTATTTATGATGAATCAATATTCTTTTCACCCCTCACATATTAATTGTTTTTTGGTCATTAACATTCTCATGAACATGTTCTCAATTACTCTCTATTAATCCTCAATTATAGTTTTATCCTCTATGTCTTTTTTTGAACTTCTCACTAATGTTTTCTTTATCTGAGAAACTGATAAAGTGTTTTTAGGCAACCTTTACGTTTACTACTTCCTATTTTCAAAGGAATTTTTATTATCCCTTTGTATGATGTGGTTTTTCGATAAAGGTGTTTGAATTATTTAAACTTTTTACCAATAAAAAAATATAGATAGTGTACTTTATTTAAGGGGGTAGAATATAAACCCCATATATTTTTTAATATATTTATCTTTAAATAAATTATAATTGTTTGATATATTTCTTAACTCAAAACACCCAGCTTTAAGTGAAATTTGATATTCTATATACAATTTTATTATTTTAATGTCACAATTATGACAAATTCATTAATCGAAGGGTATGAATATGAGTAAAAGGATTATGAAATAATTTTTTAGTGTTATTTCAAAATAATTAAGTGTTGATTAATTCATATGAATTAAGAACTCATTCTTAGTAAAGTCATTATATGCTTCAATAAATCATTTTATTTTAAATTGTTTTTTATTACATTTTGTGTATGGAAATTATAATTAATTTATTACAATTTTAAAAATTTTATTTTATGAAATGAATATAATTTTTTAAAATAGTACATCAAAATTAACTTAGGATGAAATTTTGAGATTTTTTCTTCAATGGTTTATTTTTAAGTGAAAAATTCAATTTTTTTAGTGGAAAATGCATATTTTTCAAATAATACCATTTATTTTTAGTAAATCATGTAATTTAAATATAACATTACATTTTTTATACAATAATAAAGTAAAATATTATAAATTAGATTTATAATAATATAATTAATTCCATTTTAGTTAGCAATATCCATTATTTTGATATAAATTAATTTTTAGGATTAAAATCCCATTTTCTCCCAAAATCGTCTTCCTTTGAAATTTATGAACTTATATTAAAATTAATTCTTCCACATACATAGATTAAATATTAAAAAATGGATGTAATATTTAGAATTAATATGTTCAAATTTTGTAAATAGGTATCTTTTATGTTCTGTAATTATGACTAGTAATTGTTGTAAATATTTATCATCTCAACAAGGGTAAATGGGTAAAACATGTTATTAAAATGAGAAATGGTCTCAAAATGAACCATAAACATTTGCTTATTTCATTGGATTGAATATATTTGACCATAGATATCCCAAATTTGAATATATATCCTTTTGGATCCATTTTTCATTAATAATGAAAATGTCATTATTTTATGTTAAGAAAAATCGAAAACATCACTCTCTTGAAATATAAATTTTTAGTATAATGATAAAACTAGGAAAAGTTTAGTTATAAATGTTTATTTTAAGAAGAATTAATTTTTTATCATGGCAATTTTATTATAAATTTTTAGTGATTTATAAATTACTTTAAATGACTACAAAATGAAAATATAGTATTAATTCTATTATATAAAAATAAAATAAATGATTTTGAAATTATAAAAAGTAATAAAATTTCGGTGAATTTTTTTATCCTGAAAATTTTCAACTAATATAACATTTTATGGTTGTGTGAAGGTTTATATTCGAATTCAATAACTAATTTCAAGACTTAAAAGTCAAATTAAATGAATAGTGTTAGAAATAACATTAATGATATTTTATATTAAATAATATCTTATTCAAATATTAAAAAATCATAAAAATCATAAAATAATACAACTAGTATTATTAATGGTAAAAAAATTCACGCATTTTCTATTTATGAACTAATTGTGAACTTATAAGTAGAGTTATAATTTTTTAAGATTGAAAAATTTATTACCATAGTTAAAGTTAAATTCTGTTAATGAATGGTTAAACTAAAATATAAGGTTTAAAATGACACAAAAAACTATATAAATTTCATTTTTATGATGATATATCATCTTTCACATCTTTTTATTTGAATGTCAATCCATTTTTAATCATTTTGTTAGAGAATGACATAATTATATTATAATATTTTTACGAATTCTAAGTATTTCATTTCCCTCCCTTGTAAATGTAATCCCCTTCTATATTTTATTTACACATATCTGAGCCATATATACTGAAAAAACCCTGAAAAAGTCTCTTATATACTTCCCTGGACATGAATTGGAATTTTTTTATTCTTAAAATACCATCAATGTTTCATTAAGAAATGATATAAGTAAATCATACTGAAGAAGGTGTAACCTTCCTAGTTGAAATATTTCAATTTATTTATTCTTCTGGCTACTATAAATATATGGAATTCCTTAGAAAATAATAAATTAAGTATCTTAAATATAATAAAATATGGGTTACCAGCTCCTCAAAGTGATGTCATTTTTTTTTAATTTTTGATTAACATGGATTGTAATAAGGATATGTTTAATAAATATCTATGATATATATTATATTATAATAATTATTTAATGATTAATTATTTTTTACCTTTCTTTAGTTGTTATTTTCGAAATGTGAAAACAACGTTCATGCTTACGTGCGGCCCACTATCTCTATAAAAAATGCAATTCATTTTTCTATCTCTACCTTTTATAGATATGAAATTTATATCATGATTGGCATTATGTAGATGATATAACCAGGATCAAATAACTTGGACGAAAACCAATTAACCAAAATTCTAATGAAAAATGAAATAATTAACACCTAGAAACAAAGATTTTAATAAAATGATTTTAATAAATTGAGGTTAAAATGTTATAATTTGATCATATATGATTCTATAAGTATGTAGTTGTATATCTTATATAAGTATAATAAATTTAAATTTTTATTACATTATTTTAATGTTCTTTCAGAGAAAGTCCAACTACAGGTATGATATTTTCATCTCACTTTTATTATCCAGAGATATAATATTTTCACCACTTTTTTATTTTATGTGTTGTATATACTGCCCACGAATATATTTTAAGATGTTTCTCATGAAAATTATTATCATATTAATATTCATATAAGGTTATCAATTTCATGAGGTATCTATTTGAAATTTACCAACGTGGTAATGGATTTATGTTACAATTTCATTATTTATTTGGATTGATTATAATCAAGTTCAAATGATTAAAATTTATAAAATATATCACAATTTTATTATGAATTTTATTATCCTCAGGTTATTTATATATTTAACCTGTTTCCTTTCATTTTTATCTCTTTATGTACTAAAGATACCAAAATAATATTTTTAAGGAAAACCGACCATGTTTTACTATTCAGTCAAGAATATTTTCCTTCCATGTCCTTGTTTTCTAAAATTTTTTCAATTATTATTCACTAATTTTTTACTTTTAAAAAAATGGTATAGATGTATTCTTCTTATTTTTTATGAATGACGTACTTTTGACTATTTGAAAAAAATGTGAAACAAATATTTGTTTTAACATAAACTCTATGAACATAATTTATAATTGTCATGACTACTCGATGCTTTGAATAATCCTTTATAAATTTCGACGGTTAATTTCAAAGAAAATGATTTTTATAATATTTTTAGTGTTTCTAGTTTTTATCTGTTATTTTTCAGTTGTAATGGTTATTTTTCTCAAGAATTTTTTAATGATTTTTTATTTTATTTTTATTCATCAATGAAAAAAATTGAAGTTTCATATGCTCCACTAAGGATATGTTGTAAAGAAATGGTCATTATTCTTTTTCTTGATGGATTATGATTATTTATAAGTTATTTTCATGGAACCCATTTCTTTACCATGATTAAATCAAGCTATGAATGAACAAAGGTCATTGCTATGTTGAAAATAGAAATGTTCTAGTCATTTTTCTCAATCTAGAGTACCTATAAATATATGTGGAAGATTGATTGGTGCTTCAAATATAAATAAAGGACTGGAATTTCTATTATAAAAAAGGATAGGAGGTTCTATTATAAATAAAAGACATGTGGTTATGTTATAAACCATGAATTGGTGGTTCTATTATAAATCTAAAATGTATAGGGTAAATATTTAGGTTCTATATGCTCAAATAGAACATGATAGTTTATCCCAATCCCAAACGGATGGCACACCAGAGGATATACCAAGTTCAAAAATGGCTACATGTTGGGTTTTCCTAATCTTGAAGTAGGTACACTAGTGGTTAGACCAATCCTAAAATGTTATATATTTCTTAGTGGGTAGCCTTAATAATAGATATCTATGATTATGATTATGAAAGAATTTATACCATGATTTTATTACTTGATGTTATTATATTGTTTTATTCACATTGATCATGTTATTTGATACCTTTATGATTCTTGTATTATTTATGTCCAATATTTATGCCTTGACTAATGTTTATGATCTAGTAATTACTGGGTTTGTTTTTAAAGATTAAGCTTATGTTATCATACCCTTCTTACTCATGTAATGTTTAAATTATTCTTGATACATCCCCTGTTTATCATTACTGAGTATCTGATATTACCCTTTATTATGTTTCTTTTCCCAAGGATATAAAGAAACATTTTATGCATGATGTGTTTGAGAAGGTTTCCAGTTGTGAAGAACTAAGAGGGGGATGATACATATATTTTATGAACCAGTTGTAATGTATCTATGTTTTTAATGACACGTAAACATTATAGTTATATGATATATCAAAATGTATTTTAATGGATATTAGTCTAATAAGATGTAATATTTGTGTATGAAAATATGGATCCCTATATTAGGCATGGGATGCCTTTAGATATGTGTAAATATAGTTGAATTTTAATTTGGGTTAGTAAATCATTTTATGAGTTATGTAAAGAGATATAGATAAATATGAATTGAAAATGTTTATTTGGTTGAAAAATAAGGTATTAAAAACAAATCCATTAAAATTATTAATACATATTGAAAATACATGATATAAGATGGTGATATTTCAATCCCCCTTAAAAATACAGAGTGTTAGATTCTTTCTAATGAAACAATTTTCCAGACTTCAATCATCCAACCTGATTAGTTTTTCTAAACTAGGGTTCAAATGGATTAACATACAGTTATGGGTAATCCAAATAGGAATTAGGTCTCATATTTAGAATATTATTTGGGTTACAATTATCTAGGAAACCCTAAAGGTTAAAAAATAAGAGCAACATAGTTGTGTATATCCATGTATATGGATTGAGCAGGGAGTTCTCCACTCATCCATAGAAGATTCATATATGATATGATTGGATTGATAGAATAACTATAAAAAATATATGATATGAATTCCAAAATAGAGACATTAATTAGTGAAATATAGATCATTTCCCACTGATGGATATGATGTACATTAAAACGAGTCAACATTTTAGTGGGAGTGAATTTAATAAAATAACGTATTATATGATTTTAAAACAATATAATCATACTAAAAGAATTCCTATTATAGATAAAATATAATCATAATCATCAAACATGACATTGAGATCAATATTGGAAAAATAAAATATTAATAGTATTAACTTTATAGACTTGTATGGGAACTTGAGAATCTTTCTTAAGTAAGAAGGAAAGTTCTATGTGTTGGAGGGAAAACATCATGATATACCTTCTTCTAGTAATTCTAGTCAAGAAGAGAAATATGATTATATTAAGAATAGAAAGGATGATCATAAAATCTCTATATTTATTCTTCATTTTATGGTTCCCATGATTCAAAATAAACATGATAATATAGATGATTTTGGGATGATTGAAAACCTAAGATGAATTTACCAAAAAAAGAAGATAAACATGCGAGATATGAAGTTTAAAAGGAACTCTATCAATGTAATATGGATTAGAGTAATTCTATCTCAAATAAGGTACTCTATATAATTGGGTATGTTAGTTAATTAGAGTGACTAAGATCGTTATCCAGGCTTAATTTATCCGTATAATTCATTCTGAAATCATTTCTAGAAAGGAATGATAGTTTATTTTAAATTATTACTTGAATGAGTCCAAAAAATGTTTACCCAATTTCCACAATATGTTGATGATTAATGAAAAATACATGGGAGTACCATGATCATGTACAATGATTATCATATTAAAAATAAAGGGTGGATGTTTTTTCCAAAAGGTGAATTAGATAAGTCCTAGAGAGCATAAACCAACATAAAAATTGAATAAAATGGAAATAATATAAGAGATTGTTTTCCCTATAGGATAACTTGAAATTTGATGATGAATATTTTAGACTACATAAAGGTGTGAAAAAAGAACTATGGAGAGTAAATTTCAGTTATTAATTTTATAGAATTCAATTATTCTATTTTGATGGTTATATGTGAAATTTTTTGGCGGTATGGATGAAATACTAAATGTATTGGAAGAAAAAATCTAATAACCAATTAAACATAGATAACATTTATTAATTTTTATGAATTTAAATAATGAAAAATATTTTAAGAACTTACAAAAACGATATATCTTGCTGAAGAAACTTAAAAGAGTTTGCTCGAGATCAATAAGATTTTGCTGAATTACTCTTTACTTTAGAGGCATACAAATATAATGAGAATCACAAAAATTATGATATTATATCTCTAAATTAATGGTATTACATAAAATTCTTTTTCAGGTAGAAGAAAAATAATATCCAGATTTTTTTGGCCATGAAGAGTTCTAATTATCAAAACAACTTACATGAGGGTTTGGCAAACTTATATCATCACCAAGAGCCTCAAATAAAAAAACATAAGTTTTGAGACATTTTATAAATGTCCCAAAAATAATAAATCATTACAAAGGTAAAAATCAATACCATTAATAATCATTTAACACTTAAATTATTATGTATGACTTTTCATCTCCACAAATACATCAATATATAATTAATAACCAAATATAGTAATTGTTTGAATGGAATATTAAAATAAACATAAAACTGTTTACTAAAACTATCATTTTATAAGAATGTTCCAATATATAATGACCTTCACTATGTTGTGGTTCACTCAAACATAGACCATGACAAAGTCTATCTTCTGATCAAGTGTGTTTTAGTATATAATTATAAAATCATCTACATGGACTAAAAACATTATATACTTATTACACTTCAATATAATGTCATATCATATAAAACACTTGTGAAACCACATCCAACGATCCATCGAGAGATATCTAAAACTCTTTTTGGAAAATATATTATTAATTCACTATGTATAACATAATATGAAATACCTTGTGAATATTCATATAGAATTTCTTTAGGATATCCTCATAAGCACTTTTAGGGTAGGTATAAAAGTTTTAAAAAATTGATCCTATTTCACATGATCACATAGTGTGACCCCATGGGACATTGAAGAATCATTTTAAATTCTCAAATCCAAAGAAGTATGAAAAGAGTGGATCCATGGAAATAATAAATGATACTGATACTATATATAGATCAAGTGTGATCATTATTAAACACATATATGTCCATAGATGTATCTATTAGTGGTATCATATAAATATATTTACATTAATATAATCTTTTTTTCCAATACATTGAATAACCACGAGACATGTTTTATGTGAATCTCATATAGCTACACAAAACTTCTTCTTTATTTGCGTATATACTAACCAGGATGATAAATACATCACATGTGATTCATTTTAGTGGATGAGAACATGACATTCTCCTAACTCCAATAGATAATCTCATCATACATGTTTTTTAGTTATGGTTATTCACATCCACATTTTATCTCAATCATGGTCCTAGATGCAAGATGCATTATACAAGTGAAAAAAATCACATCTTGGTTAAGTAATGATTAATGACATGAGAAGTAACATAACTAACCACCCCAAAATTGACTAAGCATCAAGGCTTGTATAATGAAATTATCCAATTACCAAAGTTTTAATTCTATGTATTTCCCCACCCTTAGGTATGAGGAAATAAAAATATAAAAAAGTCACCCCTATTATACAAAAAACACATGTGTGACACTCCATGTGTTATATACATGGTGGGTTATTCATCACATAGAAATAGTTTTATGCCCCATGGGATTTTTATATATCCAAATATGAAACTATACTCACATTTAATTTAACATTTCATCAGAAAAATTAATACAAAATGATAATGACAGGTTAGGGGTAACTCAAATTCATACATTAATAGGTTAATTATAATTTCACGTCATGAAATACATACATCCTATGTGAAGGGTGATTATATGGAGTCTTCCCTCTATATGAAATACACATTTTTTATTCTTATAATCTCTTAATAATACTTAACTAAACCATAAATAAGATCCCATTTCATCATATCACATAATGTTATGTTTTCAATATTATTATTGTTTTTTAAACTCATCACATATCTGTGTAATTCCTACCACATCTATATAAGACCATCTAATAATACACTCCCACTCAAATTTTTTAGTGAGTAATATGTATGAAAAAATATAATTTAAATAATTTTTACCATTAGGAATCATATTATTAATGTTAATATCCTTAAACATGTTTATAATCCCCTTTAGTTCACATCATCAAATATTCTGATACTAATAACATATGTTATCTACTTAAAACAATTTATAATCTCATCACCATATTACTTCTATGAACCTTTCCATAAAACCTTTTTCTGGATATCTTCTTTGGGAATAAATTTAAAACTTTCATATTTTTATTTATGAACACATCCAGAATTCTTTTAATATACAAAGGACATTCACCTTTTTTATGGTATCTAAATATAACATTTTTCATTTATATTAACCATTATACCCTAAAATAATTTAGGATATAATGTTAAAATCAATTTCTACTTTTACTAGAATAATATTTTATTTGTAAAATTTGAACTTCTCTAAGTCCAAAACATACTCCACTAGCCTAATAATAAATATGTTCTCTTTATAATATCTTTCTAGGATTTTCATTTTTATTTTTGTTTAGAAAATTACACTAATTTCTTTTATTGGGAATATGAGAAAATAAATTATTGTATCCATATCATATATGGTAATCGATGTGGTTGGATAAATTCAATAAAAATTAGTCCATTCATTGAAATATTCCATTGTTGGGTGGTGGAAACTATTTGCATCATATTGTAATGAATATCTTGAATAAACACTTTCATCCAAGATAATACTCATTTTACCTTTTTTTTATTCTCAAAAACATTATATTGTCCAATGAATCATAAACAACGTGTATCAAAAATATCATTTCATATTATTCATAAAAACTCTTTGTTAATAAACAAATCTATTTCATATAATTGAAATGGGATAATTATACACATATTGCCTTTAGATCCATCTGAGCATGACATTTTAATTTGAAGTTAACTTAATGATTTTAAAACCCTTTTCTTCATTATGATATTCAAATTTTTCCTTTATTGAATGAAAATTATAATATTGATAAATTTTTTATTATTTTAACTCTTTTATATTCACAAAACTTGAAGAACATAATAATTTGTGTCATATACCATTTCAAAATCAATGAATTTATTGTTATAACACAAATATCAGAAATATTAATTCCATAAATATTCTCAAAACCCATTTAGGTATCCCAAAAAATTGATCATATGGAAATACTATCCTTCCTAAATTTTACCTTTAGATTTCAATGACCATAACTGGCCACATGAAGAAACATTGTTTGAATTTTCAACTAACTATTCTTATCCAAGTTTTTAATTTTACCCACTTATACTAACAATACAGTACTAGAACTAGGATATATGCTTCCTAATTCATCTATCCTAAATTATTTTAGAAAGAGGGTAAATTATCTTGAAATCATTCACTATATTGGAACATTTCCAATGACGATGGAATGAATTCGGTAGCCATAACATTCATTAAAGGATATCTTCATCCTCAAAAATGCATTAACTTACTAAATCTCATTGATTAAATGTGAAGATAATAAAGTTACCTTGGTAATATTGCATCTAATACCATTGAAATATTAAATGAATCCTTTCATGCTTATTTCAATCATTAATATTTTCTTTTTGAAAAACATCAATAGTAGTTTACTCATGAAGGGTGTTCTCAAACAGTTTTTTTAAAATTCTTTCTTAAGAAAAATTGTTTTGATTTGTACCAAGCTAAAATGTTTCTTAAACTACACCCAAAATATCTTTAGGAATAATATTAAATATTTAGTGATTATTATTAAAAAATGCTAATAATATAATATTTAATCAAATGGGTATAATGTTTTTCATTCATATAGTATATATTTTTATTAAATGTGATACCATTAAAATGATGACCCCTTTTAGATTTCATCATAACCATTATAGGTCCATGATAAATATTTGAGAATATAATGAGTCCCCTTTAGTGTTCCTCTCATTATTTATTTGTTTAGGTTGGGAGCCAACCCAATAATATCATATATGACTCATTGATGTTTGTGTAGAAAAATCTCAATTCAATATATCATATGAATAAAATCTACACCGTTCATCCGACATCCTAATCATATTAAGGTCTCATAGATAAATATAACTAAAGGAAAATATAAATAATAGGAAACTAATCATATTATAATTAACCATTACATTCATTCATTAAAAAATATAATCCAGGGATCCTATATTTGGTATGGCATACCTAGTTGGATGATAGAGGTGTTCATAAGTATCGCTTTCTGAGGAATATAACACTTCTTATTTTGAAGGGGATTTTTCTCACCATCTTATCTCAGGTATTCCATTTATATGTATACATGATTTCAAATATTTTGTTTTGAATCTTATTTCTTCCACCAAATCAATATGTTCAAAAAATATTTATGTGCAACTCTTGACACATCTCATAGCTTTTTTTACTAAACTAAATTAAAATCCAAAAATACTCATACATATCGAAATGAATCCTATGTAAAATTTATATTAAAAACATTCATCTAATGTATTATAATAATAAAATGTTAAACATCCCAAAATGATTAATCTTGGACCATAATATATCACACCCACACTTATATGAACAAGGCATGAGACAAATCCTAGTGATCAGTCCAATCTAAAGTCCCTCTACCCAAGGATACTATACTCTAGAGAGTCCTTAATTATATCTTAATTCTAACACTTAATCTGGATAAATAAAAAAATTTCATATTAATTCAAGATCATAACCTAGTATAATCTAAAGACACAAATGAATAAATAATTATCAATTGTCATACCTAGTATGTAACTTCTTTGATGCATATATGAAAATTTGGAAGTATTTTAACACTTTAAACTAGAGAAAACATCCCAATTCATAATTGAAATATTTTTATCCACAACTAAAGAATAGAATAATGAAATAAATGAACAATTAATATATTAATTAAATGAGATAAAAAAGTCATGAATAATGAATAAATTATAAATACACTATAATTGGGAAATGAAAACACATCAGCAATTCTATTTTATTCTGTGTGAACATCTTATATTATCATTTTGAATGATTTGATATGAACTCCTTCATATTCCAATTATTTCATAGATTATGAAAATATTTATTTATCAAATAAAAAACATTTCATATTTAATGTAAAATTTTTACATATATTTAAAATCTCACACTTGATTTTATTTAAATAATTGATCTCATCATTATCCACAAATCCTTTTAAATTTGATTATTATTTTCCAAATATGACATTAATATTAAAATTTTAGATTAACATTTATAAACTATTTACTATTAAATATAAATAATTTTATATTTTATCTTATTTAATTTATAAAATTTTATAAATTGTTCAAAAATTTTAACGCACATTAACCTATTATTATATATATTAAAAAAAATTTATACAGTTTATAACCCCCTTATGATTCAACAAGGGTCCAAAGGGAATTTATTGGTGATGGTTTTTAATAATAAAAAATTTAATTTATTTAACATTAGAAAAAAATAGAATATAGTACGACAAGAACTTCCCCACAATTTTAAATCTTTTCCTGGGGATACCACAAAAAAAGTAGTGTAAATTTTAGTTTGGCTATTATGTGGAAGATTATGTTTTGATACAGACTTCATAAGTCCAAAAGGACAAGGTATATGTTGTGTTTAGTCCCCATAGTAGATCTTGAATATAGAACAGAAACCCATATACCACACTATAGAGCTTCACCCATTGATTCTCTATTTTTGAAAACATTAATTCATAGTCCAAAATGCTAGTTTCATTAGAACTATGTCATTCCTATTTGATATCAAGTACCAAAATGGAAATTTCATAAAGAACATGTCATCATATTCAATTTTTAAGAACATAAATGGGTATTTTCTCTTTAGGTGTTTCATGGAACCTGAAAAAAATGTTTTCCCGTTTTCTTGAACCATTAGAATTTCAAACCGATCATTGATAAATTGTTTACGTTACATCTAAATAGTTCTAGAAGGATATATTCTATTATAATTGTTGTGGAAGAAAAACTCTAATTACTGATTAAATCCAAAATCTAGCTAAACATTTTAAATGAATTTAAATGAATAAGAATAATGTTTTAACTTACACCCACAGATTCATATTGTTGAATCTATTAACAATAATTTTATTAATATCATTGAGAATAAATCAAAAAACTCATTCCTTTAGAGGTATCCATAGATTGTGAGAATCACAGGACGCATGGGTATGAGCTCTCTCTAGAAAGGGCATATAAAAAAATGGATTTAAATATAGTATAGGAAATTAATCTTGATAATTTAGGCTATAAGTAGTTCTAGTAACCACAAAAATATACATGAGGTTTGAACAAACTTATATAGGCACCCAAGTTCCTAAAATATCCATCCATAATTTATGATGAATTTCAAAAAATCCCAAATGTTTTAACTCATTTAAAAAAAATAGGTCAATCCCATTAGTAAACCATTAATGATTAAATCATTATATGTGACCTTCAAACTACATAAAAACCATCATTATATGATAAAAAACAGAATATGATAGTTGGTTGAATGAAATATCAAAGGAATCAGTGCACTACCTCATGTATTGATAATTACATAAATATATACAATGAAATAGTGACCCTTACTATGCCATGGTGCACTCTAGTATAGACCATGACATAAACAATGCCATGGTCAAGCTCATTTTAGTGAATAATCAAATAATATGATACTAAATATACATTATATAGGTGTTGTAAATATGTTCATGTTTTCAAAACTGAAGACGTGTGATTCACATGAGTGTTCGATGTAGTGTATTCTTGTAATTTAAAACACCTAAAACTCCAACATTCATGATATGAGGTATCATTGTGAATCTTATTTTGAAGTACTGGTGGTCACTAGGTTTTTTTAACAATGATGCCTAGGGATACATGTTGGTTGAGAGGGCGGGAGGTCAGTTTCATAGCACATTTTTAGGGTATTCTTGCCAATTCATTGACTCTCTTATAGATTTAATATGTATTTCATGAATCTTTCCCATACAATAGTGTATAATAGATTACCCATAAGCCAATAGTTAGTCATTAACATATATCTATGTGAACATCAGTATATATCAGAGGTTCTCTATCAAAATGAACATCGATATATATAATAGGTTCTCCATTAATGGTGCCATATTTATGTATCAAAGGTTATCCCTATTATTTGAATATTACATGGTGATTTAATATTTAAAGAGGATATAGTTTAAAGTCACATAGTTTGAAACCATGGAGATTATCTCTATCTTAAGAAGAAGTGAATGTTAGTGGTATTGGAAATGAGACCATGAAAGTGGATTCCAATATATCCAAGTGGATGTAATTAGAACCCACATAGTTTAGTTCCACTTAATAGGGCACATCATACCTTTTAAGGTCATGTGAAAATTTATAATCCATGTATTAATGTCATGGGTTAAGAAATATTAGGATAAGGATTCCTAGAAATGGTGTTGCGTACTTATGCATGAATGAAACATTATGATTAACCTTATGAGGAATATATCCCAATGATATGGGGTTCATTTTACATGCAATATGAGCCTATAAAGATAGATCTTACCAGGAATATGGACTGATGAGAATATTGTGACATGGTAAAATAGGGATATGGACCTATGGATAGAGGAATGATTTTATGGAATATGGCAAGAAAGAGGGGTGATCTACAAGGAATATAGACCTAATGTAAGTGGATGATATCTTGGAGGGAATTTTACCAAATAAGTAATAATGTTTTGACTCACGGTAATGTGAACTGGTGTGGAGAGATATAGATGATTTGGATATTGGGTTTGAACCTCATAGAGTCATCATATGTATCTCTTTTAATAGGAATCAAATCCCATTAATTTCCATATTCAAATCTTGCGGTCATTTTATGGGACCATGCCATTCAGTTTAACATCATATGGAAAGGATAGGTTCTGGGAAGGTTAGAAACATATAACTCAGACTTCAAGGTTATTCTTGTGATGCCTCTAGTTTATGGTAATTGAAAATAAATTAAACCTCAAATCCCATGTGAGTTAGGAATAGTGTGACAAACAAGAGATATAAGATCAATCATTTCACTGGTTCTTCCCTAGTAAGATTTTCAGGTCATAAAAGGGGTGACAATGGGAGACTAAGTGAGTCCTATGCATGAGCCTCTCTTAGTTACCAGACCTAATAAATTAGTTAGTAGAATGTATGTTTAGGATTTATACCTAGGAATAGACCCATGTGATGGGATAAATTCCGGGATAATTCCTTTTATGAGGTACAATTAGAACTATTTTAATTTTGTTAATGACATGATTGACTTAAATCTATATGACCCTGCGAGTTGTGTTTGGTTTCAGAAATAATATATAAAATTTAATTTAATTCCTTGTATGAGTGTACAGAATTAAATTTTAATGGGGATTGTGAATTGAGGGTGACCATGTGTGAATAATAATCTCACGCTCATGTTAGGAGGCATCATGACTTTGATACATAGGGAATCCTATGCTCATTTCATTAGGTAAGATTACAGTTTTACATTTTACATTTTACATTGAGGATGTAGGTGTTAAAGATTAACATTGTGTCACATGGATGTTATGTTATAAAGTTTATTATCATGTAGACCTAATGGTATTCTATGTAGTTTATCATCATGATACTCAGATGTTGTGACATGCATTTTATCATTATGTAGCTCAACATTATTCTATATAGTTTATCATAATACATATAAGATTTTTTACTATACATTTTATCATCATGAATCTCAAAATTATTATAGAGGAACTGAAAAGAGTATCTTGAATCAAGGAGAGATGGTTCATCTTATGCTTTTTCACAAAATAAATAAGGAATACTTTATGAATGTTGGGATTGAAACTTAGAGGGGAATTCTACAAAGTCTGGTTAATAGGTTTCAAAGACTATATAGTTAAAATGACATAGTTGAAGGTCACATGTGAGGAAAGGTTCTTGCACTTTAACTCTATGTGGTAGGGATGTGTGTTATGTATTTTAAACTGTTGTAGCATAGAATTTTGTTTTTCAAAATGAGTGACAATGAAAGGTTTTGTGGGGCTTGAGAATGAGTATCCCAAGCATGATGTGTTTCCAATAATCCAATACTACAAAAGATCTCAATTTGTAGGAAGGAATGAAATAGAGTTCATTGAATTGTTATGGAAATTATGGATAATCATATCAATGTAAAAACATAAGAGGATTTCATTTTTTTTTATTTTATTACTTTTGTATTGGATAAAAGGGATCCAAATGCTTTACAAGCCATGTTCATGGAAGATAGGGTGACAAACACCTCTGAAGACACCCATGTATTATAGGAGGTTATGCTATGTAAAGTGGGAATAGACCACAAAGTGATGCTTTTAAAGATTATTTTTGAATCCCCCTTCATGAAAATCTACCCATAAATCCCCATTTGTAAACTACGTTCATGGAAATGATTTGTAAAAGATCTATGTCAAGAAATTGTTTCACAAAGTATATTCCTCTGGTGTTCTTCGCGAAGGATAAAATTTATGAGTGCTTTATGGATTCTTTTTTTCTTCAATTGTTACCTTCAATGGATTGATTTATAGGAGTTATAAAAGGTAAATTTTTTTCTCCAAAACACTCATGTGGGGTTTCGTTCTTCATTCCCCTTTCTTCATGTCTCTGTCTCTTATCTTCTATACAAAGAAGTGGTGTATTTATAGGCATTCCCCAGTTAACCACTCTCCCAAAATGGAGGGTCATGTGTCACATCCCAATATATATGGGATGCATAGGTCTTGTGCATAGTTCCTTATGAGGGGCCTAATAATGGAAATGGTAATTCTAAATAGCAATTCTAATGGGATTAAAATCCCACAAAATGAGCTTAAAAAAATAAAATGGTTTGTGTGAGGCCTATAAATCATGCATTTACACAAATGAAAACATCATGTGGGAGAAGGTTCTTCATGAAAGAATTAAAATTTATTGTTGTTACCTATATTTTTACAAGATTTTTTTTATCAAAACTCATTTGTAAGAGGGAACAAAAAGACACCTTCCTACTAAAAATGAAAATTCCATACGGGATAATTCACATCATGATGGGTCAAAGTTTTATGAAGACACCTTTCTTTTGCCTCAGTTTGGACATAAAAAATCTTATATGGGAAGTTGAAAAATACCTTTGGACCACAATTTACAGTTCCATATGGGATACGTCACTTTATAGACTACTGTTGATTTTTTGTAGAAGAGGTCCCCAAAAAGGATATATTTTATTTCACAAATCATCATATTTAGTTTGAAAAATTGTTACATTTGTAAAATTCATAAAACAATTGTGATGATCCAAATTTTGGGTCATGAATTAATTTTTGATACTTTTACAAAACTTTGCAACCACTTGGGACTAAAATAATTCCCCCTCTAAATATTTCCCGTTTAAAACAAAGAAAAGATGATTTTAGGAAGAAACATAAACCTTTGAGGTAATTTTATATGTATCAATGTAATTTTTGGAGGTCTCACCTCTATATAAATGGTATCCAGTGACTTAATATGAAATTTTGTACTTGAATTCCTTCACAATTAGCTCAGATCTCATGAAATTACCACATAGGAAACTCGCTTCATAGATGTAAATTAATTTATGGAAAAATATTTCTTTAGGGGAAATTATTTCTCTTTTTTCTACCATTCCTTGAAGGAAAGGTATTTTATGATCTTCTATTAAGGAAATATATAAGCACTACTCAATTAATTTTGAAAACGTCATATACCAGTATAATATTTTGTATAGAGAATGAGGCATAATGTGATTCATGTAATGCCTATAACAAAATGTGATATTTTTAACATTGTAAAATTTATAGAGTTTTATTACTTTAAATGAGTTTTAAAAATTTCCCCATCACATTTCTATTATTAAAAACATAGTATTATCGGAAAATGAAACTATTTGATTCAATTAATGTGGATGAATGGAAGGTTTTCATCATGATAAATTTTGGGGCCAACCCTTAATACCATATTATTCTATAGGATGTGAACCTGAAGAATATTCTTTCCCCAAAACATTAGAATTATCCACTATTTGAAAAACTTCCTATATATAGCTACAGGCTATTAGATTATTCTATGATTTCAAGGTTCGATCATAGATAACCATCCACATAGTTTGAGTACTCCACAAATTCCATTTTAGAGAACACCTCTACAATGGGTTACCTAGTCAAAGGGATATGATAAGTAAGTGGTTTGACTTTAAATATCACTATGTTGATCTAATGTAGCCATCCTGATTCCCAATAACAAATCACTCAATATTACCTATCCAATTTCATCATTTTTTGGAGAATCAATTTTAATAGTGGATAAAGCTCAAAATACGACCTATAATCTGATGACGTCTTTTTCGATGGATGGTGTTATGATTTATGGGTGGATATAAAATACCTAGAATTCCATGAGTAGAAGGAGAAAATTAGTTTATACCATACAACATAGACTTATTAATTTAGGATGTATCAACCAGATGAGATTTTACCTATGTTTATTAGCCTTTTCTGTTCAAATACTAACACATTCCATCTACCACAAGGTGAATTTGGGATTAATTTATTGTATATTTATCAATTGGGAGGAATCTCAATCCTTGGGGATATGTATGGTGAGTTATTTCTTGTGATTAACAATTGGTTGGATTTAAATTATATTCCACCTCTATCAAGATACTTGTTGACCACATATTATAAATCATTGGAAAAATATCTTCCTACCTGATCAATTATCATGTTTGATGACATAGTAAAAATAATTTTGCATCATAAGGGACCTTGGATAAAAGATAGGTGCATAAGGACCCACCCTAATAAATAGTTTTGATATGTATTCCCTAGAAATGGGTTAGTACACCAAATGGGGTTACATGGTCTATTAGAGTGTGAGTTGAGCTCTTCATTTAGTGGGATTTTTCACCATGTCTCTGAGTCGATGGTTTTCCTTGAATGCTACGCTCTTTAAGGTGTCAAGATCGACACTCTGATGATGGATAATATATTGGGAAAAGAAGAACCCATGAAATTGGTTGTACCCACCATTTATCTAGTTTATCACTTACTGGGACATATAAAATAAGGAAGGTCCACACATTATATTAGTGAATCCAATTATTATATGGTTAGATGAAATAACACATACAATGTTATGATTATCAAAATCCCATAAAAACCACTCGTTCTACTTAAACCCCAAATTTCTCACGATTATTGTTGTTTTATAATATCAATAGATATTATGAATATTATTATAATACTAAATAAATACATTGGATTTTCCTTTTTTCTTTATATCAACCCTTCTAGAATAGTAAGAGTCAATAGAGGGGGAACCTAGAAAGAGTGTACATACATCATCTCATTTTGATATGGGGTTCTCATCTCTTGAATAGGTGGTGTGATCATTTTTCAACCATTAAACTCTTATAGGTTCACACGAAATTTTGTGTATCTACAATAGGTAATGTCATTATATATTAAGAAGGTTAGGAGGGAGGGACATCCATCCATCCTCTGTCAACAATAGTTCATGAAAATAAGTGAGGATACAAGAATAAAGATAATAATTTAAACCGGTGGGTATCTAAGAATACTATTATAGGGATACACTAAAGAATGGGTGGATCATTACAAGGAAGGAATATTAGGTGAGACATTTTATCAGGTAAATAACCAATTGGTTTCCTGAACTCCCACACTAGACATCTTTTTAGAGTGATTTTTCAAAAACAATAGTCCCTGATCCATGAATCCTAAACATTATAAAGAATATTTTCCATATAGGTGTATTTACATTAGTATTGCTTCCTATTTAGTAATACTAGTTTGGGTTTCTATATATATTATTGACTTGTTCTTGTTATATTTATAGAAATCACTCTACTGGTTGGGATCTCTCTTATCGACTCAAAAATTAAATCCAATCAGGGAGTAGCCATTGAAGGTTCTTCTATACCATTATTATCGACTAAATTGATTCCTTAGATATTAAACCAAATTCTAGATTATATACATATTATAGAAAGTAAAAAAATTCCAAATTCCAACACCATTGTCAAATACTAGGCTGTGAGAAAAATTTGTTTGGATCCTTATTCATTCTATCATATTAATGATTTTTTGAGGAGATTATTGATTAAGTGGAGATCCTTCACTAAATAACTAATGGATTGGTTAAATTAGGATTTAATTACTGAAACATTCACAATATCACCTATCATGTTCTCACTTATCAATATTAATTGGAATGCCATGAATAATACCTCATTCTCTTTGATCTAGACAAACACAAAGAGAATGCTATGGATGGTTCCAACAACTGTTTGTATCAACTTACTATCAGGGAGGAATTATTTCATGGTTGGATAGATATTTAATCTGTAGAGAAATTGTAAAATGAGACTTACATGAAAAGTGTAAAGGCACAAATACTATCATCCCATACTAGGCATGAGGGGATATGAAAAAAAGACAAGATATAATCATGCTTGTCAATTAAACACATCCATTGGACATATAAAAAGATATAAAAATGGAAAAGCTTCAATAATTCTCCAATAAAACCCTCCTGGTGTTTGAAAATTTTGATGATAGGGGTGATCAAAGTCCATTTTAGTTATTTTTATTTGTTTATCTATAACATCAAGGAGAGACTATAGGTTGGAGATGTTCTTCTCATTTTAGTAATCAATCAATGGAATTTTTTTTTATTATTTATCATTCATCACTAGATTTATTATAATTAAAATTTCATAAATAACAATTAAACCTCAGAATAAACTATCAAAAATATCTTGAAACCATTTAAACATTTAATTGTAAATGAACAAAGTCAATTGTGTCTCTCAATGGCTTGAGATAAAATAGATTCCTTAGGGGAGTAGATCACAGATGGTATGGGAATATCTAAAATCATTTTAATACTATATTTGGTCCATTTGGATAAAATACTTCCTCTTGGGAATAGATTAGGAATTGTTATTGGAATAACTAACATTACTATTACACTAGATATGGTCCATATCAATGAAATAGTTATTTTTAGGTGTGGTTGATGGAGGTGTATAGGCATAACTACCATCACTATAACACCCGAGTTGGTATATTTGGATGAAAGATAACCTCCTAATAATGGATCAAAAACATGTATTGGATTAAGTACTATCACTATAACATAAAGGATGGTTTATTTAGATGAAATGGTTCCTTATAGGTGTGTCTCAAGGATGGGTATAGGTAGAAAACCAACACTATAACACTATATTTGATCCTTTTGGATGAAATTGTTGACCCTATGTGATAATAATCATGAAGGGGGGATTAATAATTTGGATTCCAATGTCTAAAATGGTTCATGTGCCCTAACGTAAAGTCTTTCTATATTTCATTTGGATTTTCTTGATTGAAAAAAAAAGGATGATAGAATGAGAAAATTCCAAAAATATTTTCTAGGATAAGGGGTCTAGTGAGCATAGTCTGACTTCTTCTAGAGTTATATTACATACCCCACATGATTTTTAATATTTATTTGTATCACCCAAACTCTTTCCTAAGACTTATATTTGAGATTACTAGAATAAAATCACTTAAAATTTTCGTAGTTTTCTCTTTATATGTTATCAAATTAATAATCTTTGTTCCCTTTTCTACATCGAATACTTGTTTTTTACTAAATCACAAAAGGTGTGTGTCCAGAAACCAGACACAAATTTTTTTTCAAGAATTTCCTTGATAGGTTTCTAACCTAGTGAGTTTATTATAATTTTTTTATAAAATTTTTGGTCATTAAGTCTAGTCAGGAAGGATTATGTTTAAGGAATGAAATCTTTGACACAAGTGAAAATGGTTTGGGTCCATCATGCATAGACCAAAAGGTGACGTGGGCTATATTTGATACACATATGAAGTTGAAATAATTTGAATGGGGAAATAATAATTTCATTGATATATAAAATCTCATGAATAAGTATATCCCATTCAAACCAATCAGAGTGACCACAATTGTTTATGGTGGTTGGTGTGCACTCTTTAAGGGTGTTCCATATATTTATTGTGGGATATTAGGATGGATACAAATTAAATACAAGATTTTATATGGAATTAGGGATAGAAGGAATGCCCAAATTTTATTACCTAATCCAATGGTGTTATAGAACACCTTCGAATATGGGGAATCATTTTAAAATATTGAATACCAGACCATCATGTCTTGAAATTTATATTCCAATGACATGGATCAATTAATGGTTAGATGATGAGATACCAAACTCTTTCTTTGAAAATGACCATGATATGAATGTGTGTAACATAATGATTACTAGATCCCATTGAATCATCATATTTTGAATTATTTAAGTAATAATTAATGGAGTTTGAATCAAGAGTGATGACATGAGACACGTATGATGGGGTTGACTACATGCCATGTTCGAAAGATAGGTTTCTCAATAGGGGTTTCAAGGAAAATTAAATTTATACGATTCCCTTATTTAGGATAAGGATGACTCTAGTTGCTAGACCATATTAGGGGAACTTATATAATTCCATATTAAGGGAATAATATGAATAATGAAGAATATGTGTCCCTTGGAGTCTAATTCTCTCATTACCAATATCCAAGGAAATGATTTGGACATTTTAAACACTTGTGTAATGAATTTGGTTCATGGAAGGAAGAAATATTCTAGAAGGGTTTTGGCACCCTAAAGGATATCATTTTATAGATGGACCACATAATCATGGTCAGTAGATATGATCCATCACAATTATAAAATTTTTCTTAACCAATTGGTCCAAAGAACGTTAATCGGTTCTTTATAGGGCCATATGATGGGACCTATAATCATTGCGCCCCCTTTTTTTAAAATTGAAAATTTTCCTCACCATAAAATGAGGATTCATAACAAGTAGACATGTGAATTTCTCTCAGTATTCAATTTATTGGTATTCATCTGTCCGAGTTTCATGCTATTTTTACCTATATTTTAAGGTATTATGGCCCAGAACACCAAGGGAATATAGTTCATTGTTATACAACTTTGACCAATAAATTATAAGTTTGTGGTCATGTAGCTTCGATCACATGTCAAGTGGGACGACCTATATGGAGAGGGAATGGTGAAAGGATGATGTGAATGGGGGAATAAATACTTGTATAAATTACCTCATATGGGATATGAACCTAGTTTAGGGTCATAATTTTTGGACCAAATGGGGTTGAGACAATCTATTTAGTGGACGATGAGAAATTTGACCTATTGTGGATGGAGAGCTAGAAGCCACTATAGTATATCCCAAGTGGATGAGAGTGAAAACAATTTATGGTCATTATGAGTGGACCTGATCAATGGGAATAATATCCCAAATGAAGATCATAGGATTAGAATTCCCCAGCACCATTTGAGCTAGGAGGGGTGACATCATAAATTGCAACTTAATGTTCTTTGATTATGAATATTGAAATAGATAAAAGATATAGTGGATGTGTAGTATCCCTGTACGGATAGTACAAGTAGATGTTTCTCTGTAATAGAGGTAACGAGGGATAATAACACAATAAATGGAACATTGAGCTAAACTCAGTTGTCTCCTAGTGCATGACATCAGTTCTTGCTGCACACCTACATTTAACTCCCAAGGGATATTCTTTAGAAATTCACAAAATCATTATGAAAGATTATGAAGGATTTCAAAAGATAATGATCATGAATGACCAATAATAAGCCTAAGGTTTCATGTATTTAATGGAATGTGTAATGATTTAGAAATCATATAAGTTATTTTTCATGATTATGTGGTTTCCCACTATGAATATTGTTACTCACACTATTGTTTTCAGTATTAGTAAATGTTTGGAACCATAAAGAACTGGATCAATGTTGAATGTGATAGAAAATGTGTTTATGGGAAACTAAATTAGATGAAAAATAGATTAAAGGTTATTGTGATTATTCATAATCAATTATCATAGTATATGACTATAAAATTACATATAAACCAACTCTCAAACTTGTTGAGCAATGTATTGTTTTCAAATAATTCAAAATAATGTTTTTTAAAGGGGGAGATTATTTTAAATAATACTCTTTCTCTTTATGATGATTTTGATGCTCACAAATACCCTTAATTATTTACTAATTATTTCATTGAGTATTTTGCAGGAATTTATTTTATTTATTTATTTCATATAACGAGATTTCATACTTCATTTATTCCGAGATCAATTTTAGCGCGTTCTGGAATCACTGTAGCGCGAGATCAATTTTAGCGTGTTCTGGAATCACTGTAGCGCGAGATCAGTTTTAGCGCGTACTGGAATCACTGTTCATACCCTACGTTGATGAACGTAACGTATGGATGAAAAGTTTACTTTTTATGTTAAAAGAAACGTATTGTTAAGGAACCTTACGTTATTTTGAAACGTATGGTTAATGAACCTTACGTTGTTGAAAAGTATGGAAGAAGAACATTACGTTTGGAAGGAACCTTACGTTTTTGTTGTTGGACAAGTATGGAAGAGAAACCGTACGTTAGTTTTCAGTGTTGAGTTTGTTTCTCAAAAGTATGGATCATCAACCTTACTTTTATAATCAACCGTACGTTCTTTGGAGAGTTGAAGCAAGCCAAAGTATAGATGATCAACCCTACGTTTGAATGCTGAAGAGAAAGTATGTATGTTCAACCTTACGTTTGAGCTTACGTTCTGAACCTTACGTTCTGAACCTTACGTTCTGAACCTTACGTTTATGAACCCTACGTTTGGAGCTACGTCATCAACCCTACGTTTGGCGTCGGGATATTTTTGACAGACGATATTTCCTTTTGCATTGGTCAAACAGGCGGATTATTAAGCGGATTTCGAGCCGATTCTTAAGTACGACTTTGACTGAATCAAAGACGATTTTCAACGGATTAATGATTGATTTAAACGGAGATTTTTATGCCGATTCTTCAGGGGAGTTACAACGGCTCTGTTATTTCATTTTTTTTATATCGCGAATCTAAAGGAGATTTTCATGGATCTATTTATGCGGAAGATTTTCTCAGATTTGAATATATATGTTCTATCTTGGAAACTTCGGATATATATATACACAGAAAAGTGTATGAAATATATAGATTGATCTTTTAACGAGCAAGAAACAGAGACTGTGTGAAGGTGTTCTTTTCTGGTGATCGAGAAGAAGTGTAAAACCTTTATTACCGAAGGAAGATCTTGATAGCAGATTCATGTATTCTACATTGACTATCAGTTGTGAATCTACTGCTGCTGAAGTTGTGAAGTTTCTTGTAATATCTATTGCAACTGGATCGACTCAGAACTGTTTTGATTACAGATCTTTATTTTCTGAAGACGACGATCTATCTACTGTCAATTTCATTCTGTTGCAATTGTGAAGAACAACTGGAGAAGTGTTTTCTTTATCGAAACCCTTTTTATTTTTGAGTGATCAGCTTCTCGTTCTAAGCTGTGTGGGTTCGTGTTTGAACCAGGAAGGCTGTGTTTGCCTGAAACTTGTAAAGGTGTCAGCTGCCTGTACTCAGTTGTGAACAGGTCTGTGGAAACGAGGACCAGATAGTGAAAATCGCCAAGCTCGTGGATTTGAGCGTTGGTGGAGTGGACTAGGGGCCTTATGTTCCCCGAACCACTATACATCCGTGTGTTCATGCTTTTACTTTTTCCGCTGCATATTTAATCGTGCTAAAGCATAGTGGACAGAATTTGTCTAAATTGAAGAGATTGTAATAATTTTGAAAAGACACAATTCACCCCCCCTCTTGTGTGTAATCCGTAGATTCAGATCCAACAATTGGTATCAGAGGAGGAGCTTCTTATTTTTAAAGTCTTGTCAAGCTAGAAGTATTTAAAGATTATACATAGTGTATCATGGCTGATACGAGAGAGGGAATGTCAATGGTCAGAGCACCTTACTTTAATGGAGATAATTATGGCTGCTGGAAATCACGTATGATTATTTATCTGAAAAATCTTGGTTACAAAGTCTATTCAAAGATTCTGACTCCCTATGAAATTCTTGAAAATCCCGATACATGGAGTGCTGCTACAGAGGCTGAGTATGACATGAATTCAAAAGCTATGAATGCAATCATCTGTGGTCTAGGACCGGATGAATTTAACAGAGTATCTCAATGCCCGACTGCATATGAAATGTGGCAAACAATAGCTGTTGCTTATGAAGGAACAGATAATGTAAGACAGATGAGATATGCAACTGCTAAATTAAAATTCGATACTTTCAGAATGATTGAAGGAGAGAGAATCACTCAGATGAATGGAAGATTGACAGAAATTGTCAATAATATAACAGCTCTAGGAGAACCAATCAAGCAGGCTGATCAAGTGTTAAAGGTACTGAGAGTACTTCCTACTCGATGGAATGGAATCTCTGCAGCAATCAGACAATCAACTTCTGTTAAAGATCTAACTATGAGAGAGCTGATTGGTACATTGATGATGTACGAGTCTGAAATTCAAGATGAGGTAAATGAGCATAAAGTCTACATAAAAAGGGAAAATACTACTTTGAAAGTGACTTCTCAACAAAAGGATAGAAAGATGAAGAACAGAGAAGTAAGTGCTAAATCAGAAAGCTCTGATTCTTCAAATTCGGATGAAGAACTGGCTCAGCTAGCTAGAAAATTCAGAAAGTTCTACAGTAAGAAGAAAGACTTCAAGAAATCCTTCAGGAAGGATAGCAAGGAAGTGAGATGTTATGAATGAAAAAAGATGGGACATATCAGACCGGATTGCCCAAAATTGAAAGATGCAAAGAAGAAGAAATTCTTCAAAATAGATGATTATGAGCAGAAAGACAAGAAAGCTATGAAAGCTACTTGGAGTGTTTCTGAAGACTCAAGTAATTCTTCTGAATCAAGCTCAGAGAAGGAGGAAGCCAATTTAAAAGCAAATATGTGTTTCATGGCTGAAACTGATGAGGTACACTCATACTACTCCTCTGACTCAAATAATGAATCAAACTCTGAAACAAGCTTCTCAAATAAAAAACTTGCAGCTTACTGCAATATGCTTGAAGAAAGGTATGACTCATTATTTAAAAAATATAAATCTATAAAGAACTTGCATAAAGCTATTTCAGATGAGAGAAATACTTTGCTAAAACAACATAAGGAATTAATTGACAAATACAACTCTACTGACTCAAATAAAATTAATTTTGAATCAAAAATTAAAACTCTACAGGATGAAGTAGAATCTTATAAAAAGGCTGCATTAGTTTTTACAAAAGGAGAAAACGCCTTAAATGAGATACTTGGAAAAACTGTAATTAAAAAGGAAAGGTTTGGAATTGGAAGTAAAGGAGAAAAACCTAAGTTATACAAAAATTATTTTGTTCCTAGCACTAAACAGGTTATTTGTAACTTCTGTGGAACAAAAGGTCATATAGCTAAAAACTGTTTTCTAAGACAACCTCAAATATGTGGAATTAAGAAAGCTTATATTTCCAATGATCTATATGATTCAATAAATTTTAAGAAAACAAAGAAAATCTGGATACCCAGATCACTGCTTGCTAACACTCCTGGACCCAACAAAATATGGGTACCAAAGCAATTTGTTTGAATGTCTTTGCAGGTAGCAGGTCACCAAAGAAAGAAAGAAATATGGTACATGGACAGTGGCTGCTCAAGACACATGAGTGGAACTTCAGCTAATTTCTCTTCTCTTACTCGAAAGGAAGGAGGACTTGTCACCTTTGGTGACAATGCCAAAGGAAAGATTATTGGTATTGGAACAGTTGGAGATCCAAAGACAGTCTCAATCAAAAAAGTACTTTATGTACAAGGGTTTAAACACAATCTGATAAGTATCTCTCAACTCTGTGATGATGGATACACTGTTGATTTTACTAACAATAGTTGTACTATTTCTAAAGATAAACTGTTTAAGTTTAGAGCACCCAGAACTGATAATGTTTATACTTTGGATTTGTATTCCTTGTGTAAACAACAAGTAAACTGCTTAACTGCTAATATAAGTGAATCCTGGATCTGGCATAGAAGACTTGGTCATTGCAATATATATGCTTTACATAAATTATCTAAGAAACATCTAGTTTCTGATTTTCCTAGTCTCAAATTTGAAAATGACAGATTTTGTGATGCATGTCAGCTTGGAAAGCAACACAAATCATCATTCAAATCTGTTAATAAAGTTGCTACAACTAAACCTCTAGAACTTATCCATATGGATTTGTTTGGTCCTTCGAGAGTAGCATGTTTAGCTGGTAAATTATATGTTTATGTATTAGTTGATGATTATTCTAGATTTACTTGGATTTTCTTTTTGAAATTTAAAAGTGAAGCTTTTAGTTTATTTGAAGGTTTTTGTAAATCTATTCAAAATGAAAAAGGTTTTAATATAATCTCATTGAGAAGTGATCATGGTGGAGAATTTGAGAACCAGGAATTTAATTCCTTTTGTTCAAACATGGGTATTAAACACACCTTCTCTGCTCCAAGAACACATCAACAGAATGGGATTGTAGAAAGAAGAAATAGAACTATTCAAGAAATGGCTAGAACTATGTTAAATGAATATAGCCTACCTATATATTTCTGGGCAGAAGCTGTTAATACAGCTTGTTATATAATGAATAGAATTTTAATAAGACCTATTTTGAAAAAGACACCCTATGAACTATGGAATAACAAAAAACCTAAAGTAAATTACTTTAAAGTTTTTGGATGCAAGGTTTACATCTTGAATACCAAAGATAATCTTGGTAAATTTGATCCAAAATCTGATAAAGGTATTTTCTTAGGATATTCTGCAACCTCCAAAGCTTATAGAGTCTATAATAAAAAGTCAAGGATTGTTGAAGAATCAGTTCATGTGAAATTTGATGAATCTGATCCTTTTGAGAAAAGGATAGAACAAATAAATGAACCTGATTCTAATGAAAACATGAGACTTGAGAATTTAAAGAATGATTTTGAAAATGATATAAAAGAAATTCTGTCCAGTTCAGAAGAACATGACACTGAAGAACCTTTGAATGTAATTCATAGACAGTCTAGAACCTTAAAGAATCACCCTTTAGAATCTGTGATAGGTGACTTAGAGACTGGTATTCAAACTAGAAGAAACCTTGGAAACATAGTTGAATTCTCTGCTTTCCTATCCCAACAAGAACCTAAGACCATAGAAGAAGCCTTAGATGATGAGAGCTGGGTAATAGCAATGCAGGATGAATTGAACCAGTTCAAGAGAAATAAGGTTTGGGAGTTAGTTGAAAGACCACATGATTATCCAGTAATAGGAACTAAATGGGTCTTTAGGAATAAACAGGATGATCAAGGGATAATAACTAGAAATAAAGCAAGATTAGTAGCTAAAGGATATAATCAAGAAGAAGGAATAGATTATGATGAGACCTTTGCACCTGTAGCCAGGTTAGAAGCCATTGGAATCCTTTTAGCCTATTCATCTTATATGAATTTTAAATTATTTCAGATGGATGTTAAATCTGCCTTTTTAAATGGTTATTTAATGGAGGAAGTTTATGTTGAGCAACCTCCTGGTTTTGAAAATTCTCAAAAACCAGATTCTATTTTCAAACTTACTAAATCTCTTTATGGCCTTAAACAAGCACCTAGAGCTTGGTATGAAAGACTAAGTTCTTTTCTTTTGAAAAATGATTTTACTGTTGGACTGGAAGATCCAACACTCTTTAAGAAAACTGTGAAAAATAATTTTTTGTTGGTTCAAATTTATGTTGATGATGTAATTTTTGGATCAACCAATAAAATTCTTTGTCATGAATTTTCAGAATTAATGCAAAAAGAATTTGAAATGATTATGATGGGAGAATTAAATTTCTTTTTGGGTCTTCAAATATTTCAAAAAGATTTTGGAAATGTTTTAATTCAATGCAAATACATTACTGATTTACTTAAGAAATTTGGACTTGAAAACAGCAAGCCATTTACAACTCCTATGTGTACTAATATAAAACATGATTTGGATGAAACTGGAAAATCAGTGGACAACAAGTTATATAGAGGTATGATTGGTAGTTTGTTATATCTTACTACTAGTAGACCAGATATAATGTATTCAGTATGTCTTTGTGCTCGATTTCAATCAAATCCCAAAGAATCCCATTTAACTGCTGTTAAAAGAATTTTTAGATATTTAAAAGGTACTATTTATCAATCTCTGCTTTATCCAAAAACCTCTAATTTTAATTTAATTTCATATTCAGATGCAGACTTTGGAAGCTATAGATTAGATAGGAAGAGTACTTCAGGAACATGTCACTTTTTAGGGAAGTCTTTAGTATCATGGTCTAGTAAGAAACAACACTCAGTTGCCCTGTCAACAGCCGAGGCAGAATATGTGTCTGCAGGTAGTTGCTGTGCACAGGTGTTGTGGATGAAAAACACTCCTATGGACTTTGGATTAAATTTCAATAATACACCTATTTTATGTGATAATACTAGTGCAATTAATATTTCAAAAAATCCTATTAGTCATTCTAGAACTAAGCACATTGATATAAGACATCACTTTTTAAGAGATTATGTGTTTAAAAAGGATATATTTTTAGAATTTGTAAATACAGAAAATCAATTAGCAGATATTTTTACTAAACCACTTCCCACTGCAAGGTTTGAATTTATTAAGGGGGAGTTAGGTTTATTTAATTTTAAATAGTTTTTTTTAAATCTTATTCTGTTTTCGAATTCTGCTTAATTTCTGTTTCCCGGAATAAGTAATTTTATTTTGTTTTAAATAAAAGTAATGATTAGTGATTACACGGGAATCAAGGCTGTCAGAACCGTTTCACCTTCTAAACTGCTTCACCTTTTTCGGAAACCCTTTCGAAAACCTAAAACCACACATCTGCTTCAAAACCCTTTTCTGAATCTTCAAACCCTAAACTTACGAACCTTCAGAAATCGTTGTTGGAATGGCAAAGACTAAGCATCCAGATGAAGCCGAGAGCAGTGCTGCAAAGAAACCTAAGGTAGTTAGTCAGAAAATACTGCAAGGTAAAGTCATAGATTTAGAGTGGCTGTTTGAAACTAATTTACTGTTGAAGCAAGCGTTGTCGTTTCAAAGCCTTGAGCAAGCTTTTAATAGTGAAAATTCTGAGTTTCTATATGAGGCAGAAATGAGACATTTCTTTAGAACTGTTCAGTTTAGCCTTGGAGATACAGAGGATAGTTTATTGGCTCAAATAGAGGATAAGGACTTTTCAATATCATCTGTAGAGATAAGTCAAATTCTTAACTGCCCTCATGAAGGAGTTTTTCATTTCGATTTACGGAATATTGGAGATTCTTTACATAAGTCTGAAGACATTATGTCTTTTCTGTTTGGAACCAGAGTGATAAAGAAGATGTTTATTAAGGATTTGGAGCCCGATCAGAAAATTTTGGTAAAATTTGTTAAGACTGGTTTAGCACCAAGAATGGCTGAGATGGAGAAAATCCTATACCCGGACATGTACATAATGTATCTTCTGATGTGTGATATTAAGTTTAATTTTCCTCGGTTTATGATAAGATATCTGAGTTACTGCTGTCAGAGTGAAGCAAGAATGACCTTTTTCCCTTATGGAAGGTTCATTTCTTTGTTTTTGTTTAAAAGAGGAATGATCAGATTGGTAGATGCTGGGGTGAAATGTCACCACAGTAATGTTTTTAATGCTAGAACTTTGAGGAAATTAGGATACTTCTAGAGCACAATTAAAGGAAAACTCTTACCTGTTGGAGCTGAGGAAAACTCGGAGAGTGCTCAGGCTCAACCGGCTAAGTCCAAGGAGGGACAAGCATAATCAAGAGTTAGTACAGTGGCAAGGAGAATTCGTTTTGAGATGGAGGAGGTTGAGGAAGAGAGAAGTCAAGAAGGACTTCAATCTAGAAGGAAGAGGTCAATTGATGAAGAAATTATCTCTCATGCCTTGAAATCCTCTAAACCGTTATTTTCTTATTCATTTGTGAGAGAAGCTGTTGTGGAGCAGACTGCACCGATAGAGGAACCAGCAGCTCAAACAGAAACTCAAAAAGAACCTCAATCTGCTGCTGTGGCTATTGAAAAAGTAATTCAACAAGAACAACTTATGGAGGTAGTGCCTGGTGAAGAAGTGGCCCGACCTCAAGATTTACATGAAAATATTGTTCTTGACCAATCAGTAGAAGTCAGAGAGACTAATGTTCGTAATGAACATACTTCTGAAGCTAATACAGAGGTACTTCAGGAAGATTTTTCAGTGGAAGAGTTTCAGGCTTCAAAAGATAGTTCAGTGGATCAACCTTGTCAGGACAAGGACAAAGAACAGTCAGATGCAGATTCCTTACCACTTTCCCTGCTTCATCAACCTAATTCTGGACATGAGAATCGAGCACAGGGTGCCCCTGATTCGAGAAAAGAAGAAGTTTTTGAGTTGTACAAGCGTATCTCTCAGTTAGAATCTGAGAATGTTAGTCTCAGAAATTCTCTGAACTTAGAGCAGTTGAAGTTTCCGAAGCTGAAAGAATGTACTGTTTCAAGACAGGAAGTAGATTTGTTTAAGACTGATATGCTGCATGCTGTTGATCAGTTAAAATCAGAGATGGTAAAGAAAGATGATTTATCTGTTGAAGATTTACATGGAGAATAAATTTGAGTCTGTTGCAAACAGTGCTGTGAGTGGATCAGGCTCTTCACCTGATTTGATTCGGAAATTTCAAGCAATTACTGCAGCAATGAGCAATATGAGTGACATATTACACGATCTTCAGTGTAATAGTGCCCCTTTATCAGTTTTTCTAGATAATCAGAGATTTTTAGTGGATCAGTTGACATCTGGAGAGCAACCGATTAGGATTCTTTTGAATCAGTTATCAGAAAAACTGGCTCTTTTTGTTGAAAAAGAAGAAAGAATGCATGAGTTTTTCAGAGTTAATTTGATTGAAGATATTCATATGACTCAAGAGAACAGAGATCTTATAATCAAGTTAGGATATGGGATGATGAAGAGGCTCAGAGAACAGTTTACAGAGATAAAGACCGCGATTCAAAGGAGATAGACACCTTTTTCCCTGTCTTATCTATGAACCTTGATTCCTTTGTATATCACAATCGTTTATATATAACAGCTTGTGAATGAAAATTATTTTCTTACTTATTTTTTGTTTTGTTGTTTATTGATTTATGATTGAGTTATCCAGTATAACAAATTCACTTATTCATACACAGTTAATTATAGCATTTACTTATAGTTCAGTGCAATATTGAATGTGTTCAAATCCGTAATTTTTCATTCTTTTTGATATCACAAAAAGGGGGAGTATTTGGATAAACACAACATTTAAATTCATTTGTTTCCTATGAAGAAATTTGGATATATGGGAGAATTTGGATAAACACAAAATTTAAATTCATTTGTTTCCTATGAAGAAATTTGGATATATGGGAGAATTTGGATATATACGACATTTATCTTTTATCTATTTTTAGCTGAAAATTTATTTTTAGGGGGGAGAAATTTTATTATAGTTAAATATTGTTTTAATCCTTTCAAAATTCTAAAATTTTATAAAACTAATTTTTCAATAAATATTGCAATTAAATTAGTTCTATTATTTTATGGGTTTTGTGATCATCAAAAAGGGGGAGATTGTTGAGAAATGTATTGTTTTCAAACAATTCAAAAGAATGTTATTAAAGGGGGAGATTATTTTAAATAATACTCTGTCTCTTTATGATGATTTTGATGCTCACAAATACCCTTAATTATTTACTAATTATTTCGTTGAGTATTTTGCAGGAATTTATTTTATTTATTTATTTCATATAACGAGATTTCATACTTCATTTATTCCGAGATCAATTTTAGCGCGTTCTGGAATCACTGTAGCGCGAGATCAATTTTAGCGTGTTCTGGAATCACTGTAGCGCGAGATCAGTTTTAGCGCGTACTGGAATCACTATTCATACCCTACGTTGATGAACGTAACGTATGGATGAAAAGTTTACTTTTTATGTTAAAAGAAACGTATGGTTAAGGAACCTTACGTTATTTTGAAACGTATGGTTAATGAACCTTACGTTGTTGAAAAGTATGCAAGAAGAACATTACGTTTGGAAGGCACCTTACGTTTTTGTTGTTGGACAAGTATGGAAGAGAAATCGTACATTAGTTTTCAGTGTTGAGTTTGTTTCTCAAAAGTATGGATCATCAACCTTACTTTTATAATCAACCGTACCTTCTTTGGAGAGTTGAAGCAAGACAAAGTATGGATGATCAACCCTACATTTGAATGCTGAAGAGAAAGTATGTATGTTCAACCTTACGTTTGAGCTTACGTTCTGAACCTTACGTTCTGTACCTTACGTTCTGAACCTTACGTTTATGAACCCTACGTTTGGAGCTACGTCATCAACCCTACGTTTGGCGTCGGGATATTTTTGACAGAAGATATTTCCTTTTGCATTGGTCAAACAGGCGGATTATTAAGTGGATTTCGAGCCGATTCTTAAGTACGACTTTGACTGAATCAAAGACAATTTTCAACGGATTAATGATTGATTTAAATGGAGCTTTTTATGCCGATTCTTCAGGGGAGTTACAACGTCTCTGTTATTTCATTTTTTTTATATAGCGAATCTAAAGAAGATTTTCATGGATCTATTTATGCAGAAGATTTTCTCAGATTTGAATATATATGTTCTATCTTGGAAACTTCGGATATATATATACACATGAAAGTGTATGAAATATATAGATTGATCTTTTAACGAGCAAGAAACAGAGACTGTGTGAAGGCGTTCTTTTCTGGTGATTGAGAAGAAGTGTAAAACCTTTATTACCGAAGGAAGATCTTGATAGCAGATTCACGTATTCTACATCGACTATCTGTTGTGAATCTACTGCTGCTGAATTTGTGAAGTTTCTTGTAATATCTATTGCAACTGGATCGACTCAGAACTGTTTTGATTACAGATCTTTATTTTCTGAAGACGACGATCTATCTACTGTCAATTTCATTCTGTTGCAATTGTGAAGAACAACTGGAGAAGTGTTTTCTTTATCGAAACCCTTTTTATTTTTGAGTGATCAGCTTCTCGTTCTAAGCTGTGTTGGTTCGTGTTTGAACCAGGAAGGCTGTGTTTGCCTGAAACTTGTAAAGGTGTCAACTGCCTGTACTCAGTTGTGAACAGGTCTGTGGAAACGAGGACCAGATAGTGAAAATCGCCAAGCTTGTGGATTTGAGCGTTGGTGGAGTGGACTTGGGGCCTTCTGTTCCCCGAACCACTATACATCCGTGTGTTCATGCTTTTTCTTTTTCCGCTGCATATTTAATCGTGCTAAAGCATAGTGGACAGAATTTGTCTAAATTGAAGAGATTGTAATAATTTTGAAAAGACACAATTCACCCCCCTCTTGTGTGTAATCCGTAGATTCAGATCCAACAAAACTCCCCAAAGGTGATAATGATAGGGTCAATTAAGAGTTTGAGTGATTGATACCATAGTGGAAAGAATATTTAGTTTTATATATGTCATGAATGTGTGAAGAGTCACCAAAAGGGATGTCTTAGAGGAATGATAATATGTTTCGAATATGAAAAATAAGGGCACAAATAAAGTAATTATAGAGGAGAAAATGAAATATTCGGTTAAAGCAATGGATGAGAATAATGTTATCCCTAAGATATTTTCAAAGGATGAATGATTCAAATATGAAATGAATGGGAATTATGAAAATGAATGTCCTAATTTGAAATATTTTTCAGAGAATCATTATGGTGGTATAAGTAATTGTTTGTGTATTGATAATGAATAGACTACAAATGACATATATAAGGAATGAGGTATTAGTGAATAAGATGATAAAGCACAGTTAATGTCTTAAGGATGAGGTGGAATAATTGAAGTGTTTATCTATTCAAATTCCAAAATTTTGGAATATATAAGGATTTTTCAGTACAATATTTTCATTAAGTATTTTTAAGAATATGTTGAATGGTACAAATGACTTAATAAAGTGATTTAATGGAAAGGTGAAATTTCATGAAAAGCGCATGATTAAGAAAATGATAACAACTAATATGTTCATGATCTTGAGATAATGATTTTGGGATAAATAGATGATTGATTTGGATAAAGTAATTTAGATAGTACAAATTACCTAGGAACTGATTAATGCTTTTTTGATAAATTGGTTTATGCTATCATTGATTTAGTTTACATCATTTTTGGATTTAAGTAATTTATCAAATAATATATTTATTATTTAAGGAATAAGGAAGCATGTATATTTTTAATAATGTTTTATAGAAATTTAGGTCATTTACATGATTCAAGAGAATGCATGATTAAGGTATTAAAGAGAACATTATTCCTCTGTTGGCTGTCTCCTTATATAAGGTGACTCCTGTATCCCTAGAGTTTAGTGTGATTACTGGGATTTCCTCCTATACTCTCAGAAAAGACCCATTTTTTCAGTTGGATAGAGATCCCCATCCTCTTGAGGCACCACAACATATTTATCCTTTATTTATAGAGGATCATGTGTTCCCTCAGTTTTATTAGGAGTTGTTTTCCCAATTGTTTCTTGATATATCCTTGGATATATCAATTTGAGATTCATAGGATGATTTTGAGGTAATATATTTCCTAGTGGATCCCTTTGATGAAGCATCAACCCCACTTTGGTGGAAATTAGTGGTGAGGAATAGTATAAATAAACCTCTACTCCCCTCTTCGAGAAGGCTTTTGATTATCGGGGTTTGAATTCTCCATCCAAGGATTCAGTGTTGAATAAGAGGCCTTGTTTATTTCCTTTCCCTTTTGGGATGCCTTTGTTAAGACTTGGAGTTTGACTTCAAAATTTGTCGACTAGTGGTTATTTGAACTTTATCGACGGTTGATAGAGGTTCATCAAGGTCAGGATTATTCTCATACGGCGATGTGGATCTTTCTTATTTGCCTTCCTCTCCCCTTCCATAATATTTCCTTCTTTCTAAGAATTGGAAAATAGTCAGGGCTTTTCCTCTTTAAAGATGACTACACTCTCAGCCTTGAGGAAATCTCAACTGCTCAATTATGTTTTGATGTGGATCTGTCATAGCCCCTACCGCCTCAACTTCTTCTTTTCATAGAGGGATCAATAGATTGGATTAAAGATCTATTTTTCCCTTGAAACCCTAGTTCATATCTCCCTACCACATCCAAGAACGTTAATTTCCAATTTTCTGTAAGGATCATCTGATACAAAATCTCCAACAAGAGTCGGTTCTTCCAAAGATGATGGGGTGAATTTATCTTCAGAAAGCCGCATTTTGATACCAATAATGTCTTAGAGGTGATCATTCTGGATATAGTGACCGTAGATCTCCGTACCCAAGCAATTTTGGATTCTCATCCAATGTGGAGTGAATCCAATCCCTCAAGTAGCTAGGACTCTTCATGCTTGGCTCTAGTTTCTTATAAGCTACTATTGGATCTTTTTTTTTAGTTTTAGGTTCGTTAATGGACTCCTCATCCTGCCAATGACCATTGGAATGATGTCTAACTATCATCCTCAAGAACCTAGGCCCTTTATTATGTCCCTTTCCTACTATCCATCTCTGCATAGTGCATTATCACATGATCATATGGATATAGTCCCCCTGGACACTCATAGTTTTTTATATAAGGTTCATTAATCCTCCCCACATTTAAAGGAAGATATTGATTCATTAGCATTGTAAGTTATCCTATCTTATATTTCCAAAATTGTATCTTCTCCCTCTTCTTCTCAATCCAAGTTTAATGAGTCGACAAGGCCTTCTAAAATCATTATATAATTCTTTGATATTTTATTTCCATATTTGTCTCTTATTCCCTATGGTGTTTCTACTTGGTCTTAGTCCAAATCCCACAGAGTTAGATCTTCTTCTCAAGTTGACCATGCTATGTTGTTGGGGGTCAATTCTAGGTACAACGTTTTTTTGATGATTTCTATCATTATTTGGAATTCCCATGGCCTAGATACATGGGTTAAAACAGATTTTATCTCGAACGAACTTCAAACCAACAACTCTTCCTTAATAGTAGTGGTAGAGCCCAAACATTTATCTTCAAGGATCATAGAGTTTTTGTGAAGAATATGGTTTGGTAACTTCTTGATTATGGATCCTATTAACCTCAACATATGGTTCTTATGGAAACAAGAAACAATAGTGGATCTAGTAGAATCCTATGATTAGTTTTTTATTACAAGAATTTCCTCAAGATTTCACTTCTCTTTCATTTCATTTATCTACACAAACTGTGATACTCATGAAATGGAATTCCTATGGAAAGATCTTGGATGATTCAACATAGGGTATTTTCTTGGGATTGTGGGAGGAGACTTTTAAATTGATATGGATTTAAGTGAAAAGAATGGGGGAGGGGACTCCCCCCATAAGTCCATCAAGGATTTTATAGCATTCAAGAACAACTCTAACCTTCTAGAAATGGGGTAATCCTCAGACCATTTCACCTAGTGTAATAACGAAAAAAGAGATCTTTCCTAAATTTATAGCTTTCTAACATTCATGAAATCCCATCCTTACTATATGAAAAGATAACCCACCATGTTTTTAGTATTTTTGACTAAGCCCCACTTATGGTTGTCATGTTTCCCAGAAAATAGAGAGGTGAACATTTATTTTACTCACACATCAGGTCCAACATTCTATGATATCATCATCCTTTAAGAGAATCCTGGATAAATCCATCTCAAAGATTCACATGGATTCGGTTTCACAACAAGTTAAGGTATCTGAAATGAGATATTAACTGTTTTACCCGAAAAAAAATCTCTTAGTTTCCTGGAGTTGTGTGAAATTAAAAAAAGTGATTGAATATATGGAAACAAGCCTAGATAAAAGTTGAATTAGATTGTTTTTTGGAAATATTTCTTATATAAATAGCATTACAATAGATATTATTCTAATGCATGATAACATTTCATATGAGCAGTCCAGAATCAAATGAATTATTTAAGGGCATCAGAATACAACCTATATCCATGTATGATTTAAGGGAAAATAACACAACAATAGACCTAATATTCTCTTAGATAATGAAAATTATACTGAAGATAAATAAGTGATAGCAGTTATGGCTGAGTTTCACATTAAATCTATTCTTGCAGATTCCAACCTCCACATGTAAGGTAGTTACCCAAGAGCTCGCGAAGAAATCTTTGAGTCTATTCTTGAAGTGGTATCAAACCATTATAATGTGTTATTTGAATTGATAAATATATATATGGAGATATGTGAGGAAGTATAGACACTCAAACATGAATGTGCCATAGGATAGGATGGTTTCTAAATTTTTTTACAGGGCCTCATGGGATCTAGTCAGGGAAGACATAGTGAATACAGTATAGGAATTTTACCATGGTGGTTGTGTTCTGCGTGTGTCCTATGCCACCATACTAGATCTAGTTACCAAAATAAAAGACCCATATTTTATTTCAAACTACATAATAATTAGTTTGTGAAATTTAACTTATAAGGTATTATAAAAATTAATTAACAAAAAATTCTCCATTTATCTATCCCATTGGATCTCTTAAGATAAACACAGATTTTTCAAAGGAATTTCGATTTAGGGAGTTATGAGTTTGGTTCACGAATTGTATGTTGACATCAATCAAACGTATCTCATCTAAAATATTGAAATAAAATTTACCTAAACAAATAACATGATAAACTTGAATTGAATTATAAAATCAATGTTCTTGCATGCATGTGATTCTCTCTTTGAGATTCTGATATCATGTTCTGCTGTTTCAACTCCCCGTGGCTATCCATCTTATTATTGGGGAAACAATGTGGATTCATTAGATCTATATAAGAACGAATATTAGAGTATACACTTTCCCCATCCTTTTCATAATTTCAAAAGACACCCTTAGCATGTTCATCAATATAAATATCGTGCTAGGAAACATCCTTCTAATCTTCTATAGGTCCCATTTTGTTGAAATTTTCCATATTATGTTTGCTGGTGATATGATAATTTTTTCAAATTCTGGAAATAGTTCTATTTAGGGTTTCATCAAGATAATTTTTGAATAATGAAATTGGAGTAGCTAAATTTTGAATCATGAGAAGAGTAGATTTTTTATTTCACACCAATATTCTAACAATCGGGTAAGATCCTCATAAAATTACATGAATATGAATAGAAGAAAAATTTCATATAGAATGAATGGGAACAAAGATATCCCTAATTAGACTCTATAAGGATCACTTTGAGAAGGTTGTGGATATAATTACTGGTCATATTTTGGATAGTAAAAATCTTCTCTTATCATTCATGGGATGAATCACACATGTTAATAGTGTTCTATTCTAAATACCAAAGAATGTGCTTTCAGCACTCAAGTTCCCGAAGTGTTTGTTATATAGAATTGATAATAATCTGGATTATTTCATTTTGTATTCTCACTCATATGGAAAGAATAATTGTTCCTTATTAAGTTTCATGGATATGCCTCTAGAAGAGGGTGGGATAAATGTAAGAGGTCTCTTAGGCACAATGTAGTGTTTCTCATGCGAAGTTGGCATGGGAAATTCTAGAGGTTCAGAACCTTTAATGAAAATTTATGATGGAAAAGTATAGTAATTACACAGACACTCCAAGAGAATATCCTTATTTGGTTAGGATAATGATCAAAACCCATATCTCAAATCTCAAATGTCACTCTCGGTGGATTATGGTTAGAGGTGATTTTAGTTTTTGGCACCATAACTGGGTCAGTACCAAACATGAGTTCCTGAGATACCAAGTCTTAGACATATTTTATAAAATAGAAAGTTCCCAGGATTCATACATGTTATTATGGATTAGGACTAATTTGAAACCTTTAATCTGATTGAGGTGGAATAAGGGCAGAATAGACGTGTTTTCACATGATCTCTATTGGGGAGCATCTCATTGAATGAATTCAGAAGAATTTAAATAGAAATAAAAAATATAGATATCATGGGTGACCTACATTATCTTCGGGATATCCCAAAAAGATTAATTTTATTATTTTCCATCTCAGGAATCAATCTTGACCACCATATGACAATATTATGTGCCATGGTATTAACATGGTTTCTAGGTACACATTTTTTTATAAAACATAGGAAGAAACCATGCATAAATTATTCTATGAAGGATTACAGGTATGGTTGGTATGAGATTGCATTGGTGCCTTTACTGGACATGTTTATTTGGTTCATTTGGGTTAATATTTCTTAAAAATATTGTTCTAGAGATAGTGTAATGTAGGTCCTTAGAATAAGGCAACACAGGTGATTATCTCAGTGGGTTTTTGGTGTATATAATGGGTTATAAATAATGAACATCGTGAAAAATCTTCATATGGTAGCATAACTATCGTCTTGAGAACCAAGATTTGTTGATTGATATCATTCAGACTCTCAATAACTGTAATGAAGAACCCTCTATTTGGCCACTTTTTCATGCCAGATCCACCAACCTCTCAATACCCATTGTAACTCCGGGATGATGGATTGGTTGTCTCCCAAAATATTATGAGATTAATATCAATAATAATGTATAATATATAATGGGAGTCATATAGGAAAATTGTATTGTTCAGGACACTAGGGGCTCAATAATTCTAACATTCACAATGTTCTTTGGTAGTGGAAAATCTCTCCAGGATGAGGCTAAAGATATTCTTATGTAACTCATTTTATATAGTCAAAATAATATCCATCTTATTGTGGATAAAATAGTTTTCTTTATCTTCCATGATTCTCTCCTTGGTAGTGCCCCTATTCCTAGACTATCACATATATCATCCAAATATGTAAGGAGATTAACAATAACAAAGTGGAAGTGCTTCACACCTAGAGAGAAGGGAACAATGTGGTTGATTTCCTCACTTATTTGAATTCCCATGGAGATCATATCACTTTCTTTTCTAACCTTGAATCCCTTCCATTGAGGGAGGGATCCTAGTATGTGGGGATGGCCTTGGGCTTCACTAATTCATACCCCCATAGTTCATTTTGTTTTTTCATACTTCATTATTATTTTTTCCCATACCATCACTCTCATTTGGGATAAAATTTTATAATTTCTTTATTATGACTGGTAAGAGATACTTCATATTTTTTGGGGGATTAATTGCCAGTTCATTTTTTGTAAATTGGGAGACATCCTTTCTAATATATTGTATTTTAATATTTTTTATGGTTTATAAGGTTAATCATTTATGAAATGGTTTCAGTAGAACATTGGATGAGTTTTTAGAGACTAATGTATTAATTCCCCATATGATGATTTATTTTAATCAGATAACCAATTATAACCATTTTGTAATAACTAGATATAAAAGGAATGACTTATCATTCGTTAGTGGACCATACATAATAAAATCATATTCATTTCTTAGAGAAAGAGATGAAGTAGAAATTTACAGAAGCATAACCAATGGATGAAATTGGGCTTATGACACAAAGAAATTTTATTCCCTAGGTATATCACTTCCTTTGAACTTCTTGATCATATCATGGTGGTAGAAAATAATTTTGTGCTTCCACTGAATCTCTCTTTGTTTCACGATGTGTTTCATATATCTCTCATGAGGAAGTATATACGTGATCTGTCACATGTACAAAAATATGAGGCCATATTACTAAAGAATGATATTTATTTTGAAGAATAGTTGATATATATTATAGATCAAATAGAGAATTTTCTAGGAAAAAAGACTACTCACATGGTCAATTATTTATGTTAAAACCACTTTCTTGAAGAAGTCACTTGGGAACCAGATGATGTTAAAAGGAAAAATGATTCTCAATTGTTAGTACGAAAGTGATGAATTTCAAGGGAAAAAATCTTTTTAATGGGGGTAGAATGTAACACCTTGAGATTTTGTGAAATATATATTTTTCAAATAAATTTAATTTTTTGATATTTTGAGTTACAAAAAACACATATTTTAACTTTTGTTACATCAAACATCAGGTTTAAATGAAATGTGGAAAACTAGGAAAATATTGTTATTTAATATTATATTTATTGTCTATCCGTTGGACTGATGGGTATGAATAATATTAACAAAATTATTAAAATATATGCTTTATATAGGTATATAAATTGAATTTTTTTTCCAATTAGTTAGAAATATAAATAAGAACCATTAGTAAATAAGGGTATTTTTTTCTAGAAAACTATTATTATGCACAGAAATGTGTTTTACAATAATAAATTAAAACAATAATATTTTTTAATAATTTTAATGAAATATATATATATAAATAATATTTAATAAAATTTTTGACATTCATAAAATGTTTTTTATAAAATAGTTTAGAATAAATTCGATTTTATTCTTAAATTAGTATGATTCTAAGAAGAAATTTTTTCGTACTTTGCATAGTTATAATAAAATTATATTTTTGAAAGTTTTAGAAATGTAATTTGATAAAAAATATTCAGTTTTAAAATCATAATATCAAAATAATCTTTGGGTGAATATTATATCATTTTCTAAATAGTAAATTTTGTTAGGAATAGAGAAAATATTTGTTTTTATTAGGGATGGTCATTTGTTTTAATGATTTAATAAACATAAAAATTATTTTAAGATGGTTATAAAAGTAAAATAATTTCAATTATATATCTATTAATCAAATTTTTGAAATTATAAAAAAAATTCATTTGGAATTTTGAAATACAAATTTTGTAATCATTTCAGCATCTTCTCTTTGAAAACCCAGTTTCTTGCCCTGTCTGTGAGATTAATTTTAAATTTAAATTTTACTATTATGTGGATATAATTTCTAAAAATTTATTCCATATTTTGAATCATAACATTTTTTATTTTATAATAATTTGAACTTATTTTCTTAACATAATGAATAGGGAAACAATAAAAATTAATAACCCTAGTTTTGGTCATAATAGGTTTACCTAGGGGTTGAGCTAGAAAGATAAGTATTAAAAATCACCCCAAACTTTTCCAAAAACCATTAATTTCTATATTTATAATTTATATCTTATATTTTTAATAATTTCACATTTTTTATCTTTCTTCCTATGAAAAATATTTCTACAACTTATTATTTTAAAAAAATTCAAGTGTGCCACTCACCTCACTTATTAAAGGCCACCTTCTCATCTCTTTTTCAAACATGAAAAAACCAATCTTTAAAAAAATTACCTAAAAAAATAACATAATTAATTACATCCTATCATATAATCAGCCTTATTTTTTATAATATAAACTAGGAAGGATTTTGGTGCAAACCAAAAGAAGTTGTTTGATGAATAGGTAATGTCCCTAAACGAGCATTTTATTTTGTTTAATCCTACAAATCCTTCAATTATTATTAAAACAAGTTGATATAAATATAATTATATATTCCAACTAATTATATGTTATTATGTTTATTCAATAACTTAAATCATTAACCTCTTCCATCAAATGGGTTACAAAATCATCATTCATGTATATAGCGGACTACTACCTCGCGAGCCGATGTTATTCCTTTTACATAACAAACTATAACATATTGATATAATAATATAATAAATGTTTCTATATGATATTTATGATATTATTACTTTTTTATAAATAATTATATCCCATATACCTTCATACTATCAATTCTGTGGGAAGGTGATAATGCCGCTCGTGTGTACGACAGATTATCACCACACAAAGTGATGTGATTCTCCCACACTTTAAATGTAAGGTAATAATGAATGGTTTAATTAAAATATGTTATATATATTACATAAAATTTATTCTTTAATGATAATATGTTATTTACCTTTCTTTGTTTCAATCCATTAACAAAATGGAAACAACGTTCATGCGTATGTACGACCTACCGTCTCCATGAACGGTGTATTTCATTTTATATATCTAAATATTATGGATTACTATGAATATATAAAATATATATATATATATATATAATATTAATATCATGGTTAAAATTTTATTGATTATGGATCCATGATCAATGTAAGACGATGAAAAAAAATCAAAACATACACAAAAAACAAAGCAGTTATTGCCCGAAACGTGACAATAAAATAAAATTGATTATAAATGGGTAATAAATGATCATAAGAAAATAAAATATGGTATGTTATATATAATTATGTTTCAATGATATATTTATAATAAACTTATTTCTATTATAAATGAGGTTTTAACATGTATTAATGAATTTGAGACTTAAGGTAATGGATTTCTGTCTCACTTTTATTTCCAATGAGACATAATTCATATTCACCATGATTTTTTTATGTGGAGTATATACTAAAAATGAATTTATTTTATGATTATTATAATTAAATATTTAATTATTATTACTTATCCATTTTTAAGTCAATTTCATGGGGTTTGTGGTTCCAAAGTTACAAAATATGTAAATGATTGTTTGTATCAAATTTCCTTCTTCGGCACAAAAGGTATGTTATACACCTATCTTCTTCTATGAGGTGTATGCCCTACAAAATTTACTTGTTATATCATCAATATGTTTATTTTAATTATAATATAATTTTAATTTAATGTTATTCTTTAATGGGGATTATTTTTAGGAGTTACCAATGTTGTAGGAGATTTATGTTTCTCTCTCATCATTTATTAGGATTATTTATGATTGTGATTCCAATAATGGAATATTATGATATATATATCTCAGTAAAATCTTGTATTTTATTATCCAATGTTTATGTCAATACAATATGTGTTTTCAATTCATTTTCCTCTCCTTATGTACTCAGTATGTCAAAAGAATATTTTTAAAGAAATCCAGTTTTATTTCTCTGTTCAGTCGAACAACTTTTTTCTTCCAAAACCATGTTTTATAAATATGTATTCAAAATATTTTTAATATTATCTATTTCATTTATTAAATAAATTATAACTCATATTATAATTTATTTATATTTTTTTGAAACGAATCTTCATATTATTTTCCAAACTAGGCCCATTTTTATTTTACCAAAAATGTGAAAGGAATATTTGTTTTAAAGTGTACAATATGAATTGTATTTTCCATCATCATGACCACTAAATTTTATAAATATTCATTTATATGTTTCAAAGGTTATATTCAAAATAAAATATATTCAAAATGAATTATGTTTTAAAAAAATATTTTCTAAAATGTAATGTATAATTTCCCAAATATTTGTTTTGAATGATTTTTAAAGATTTATTTATAAGTTTAAAATGATATTTTTAATGAAAACTATTTTGAAAATATTTAATTTTGTGAAAATTTATTTTTTTATTGGTAAAGAAATTTCACTCATGATATGTTTTCAATTAGTTTTAAATCATATTTTATAATTTTCATCAGTTATTTTTAAATAAAGTAATTTGGAAAATGTTTATAGTTTTTTATTAAAAAAATTTTAAAGTGGAAATGATTTTTTCCTCAAGAAATGTTTTAAATGGGTTTTAAGGAATACTTTATAAGATTTCAAGGTTATTGTAAAATGAAATTATTTTTAAAATGTTTTTTATTTTAAAAGGTTTTTTTAAATGAGGAAAGTTTATGTTACTTTAAATATATTTTAAATTAATTTTAAAGATTCCATATATGTTTTCACGTTTCTTTTTAATGAAAATAATTTCCAAAATTTTTTATGAATTTTTAGGTTTTAAAAATAATTTTGAAATAAAATTTATTTTCCTAAAGAAATGTTCCAAGTGATTTTTCAAAATTATTTACCATTTATCATGACATATTTTAATGTTACTTATTCTTTAAATGAGATATAATCCAAGGGTACCATTCTTATTATTTCTCAAAATGGTTTATGTTTTTTATGAAAATATTTTTATTCAACTTACTTATATTCCACGACTTATTAGATGATAAAAAGATTATAAAACCCAATTATTGTATTGGGCTATACTCTGATGAAAAGATGAAATAATTATGAAACCTATATCTCTTCTATAGGTTATGTTATTATGAAATGTTTATGAAACCCATTTCATTTAATGTGTTATAATAAGATGCATTTTTTATAATCTTATGGAAAATATATGTTTCATATTCATTTTATGATTCTTGTGACCTATATCTCCATCCAATTCATTGGGTAATGATTGATATTTCACGCGATAAATATGACTACAATGTGGAGAGAACCTAGTTCTATAAGGGTCTTTGTCTACTATAATAGTCTTTGGAGTAAAACTAGACTATTATGATGTTTTGTGGAGTGAAATAATTCAACTTTGATAGTATTAAAAATGATCATTGAACTTCTAAGGAAACGATGATCTATTCTAATGTGTATGCAATCATTCTATGTCTTATGCTAATTTTATTCTCTCACAGATCTTGTTCTTTGATTTTTTAATGATTCAGGTCCTATAACCTTCCAATGTATATGTTCTGAATAAATATTTTTATCTTAGATATGCAGGGTAAGGTTTTCATATGTTATGTTCACATTTTCATATCCTTATACAGACATTTTGTTTACATATTTTTATTTGTTTATCTTTATTGAGAATTTGATCTCACCCATTATTTTGTGTCCTTTCCCTAGGTTATGAAGAAATATTTTATGTATGGTATGTCTATGAAGTGTACTACATGGTAAGATATTTGTGAGAATATATGAATATATTTCACTAAATAAGAATACTATGTACCATGTCTCCAAAGGAACTAAACCATTAAGATACATAGTTGTGCGTTTTGGTAATCTAATGAATATTCAGCTAAATGATGTAACATCTATGTATGATATTTTTTAGGTCTCTATAGTTGGTATCATTGAAAAGGTGTAATGCCCCAACCCCAATTACCAAGAGTCGGTGCATTATTTTATAACATTGTCATGATCAGAAAAGATCAAGTCTCAAAAGACCGAGTAGTTTAGTAGCCTTGAATCACTAGATACATTCATAAATTTTAAATTACATAACAAAGTGAAAAAATACAACAACATCTTATCTCTATATACCACACTCATATCCCCTCATACTATCCATGAAGGTCATTCATAAAATACTTCTTCACATCCTGGAAAAAATAAAACATAGAAATGGGTGAGCTCAGATTCCCAGTAAGGATGACAATATAGCAGAAACTTTTAATAAATAAGAATAAACATTTAAGGCAATGTATAACGAAAACAAAAGCCTTTTAAACATGAAATTCAGCAAAATATGGCAGAAATAAAATAAAATAATTCCATTTACTTATTCTTATGGATATTCTCTTAATCGAATAATCACATGCAATATCAATAACAAAATTCATAATGATGGAATGCATAATCCCAGAATTTCAAAACCACATAGTCAAGGCCTTGTTCCAAGACTACAAATATGATTTTGTTAAGTCCTTGTTCCAAGACACTAGTTTGTATCATGAGACCTACCGATGCATCGAGGAGGTATAGCAGGCTCCACCCATCACTAATTAAGTCCAATGCATTCCTCATATTAACAGGTTTAAACATAACATAAATATTCGTATTAAAAATAGCATACGAAATGTCAATACGTTATCTATAAACCATGAATGGTATAAAAATAACGCATACATAGTAAAACATATCACAAAACAATCAATATAATATGGAAGTTTTGTATCATAATTAATCAACATCAAATAAGCTTAAAATCCATCAAAGGATGTTGACATAGATGAAATCAAAACTATTTGAGAGAAATATATCTTTTTTTAATCATTTAAATGCATAATTATAAAATAAAACATTTAATTTGAAAATATTCTTATAAGATTGTAAGGGAGGCTTCGACGATCGGCGGAAAATAGCCGCACCCACCGTATAAATTAAAAAAAATACATTCTTCCTTAATCCTGTCAAAAAGGTTAAAAAGGACCTTGTTTGGAAATTGATAGAAATATTCCATTATAAACATCTTATAAAAAGTTAAAAAGGGTATAAATTACATTAACCCGTAGTCTATAAAATAGTATGAATGATTTGAAAAACATTCTTAAGAAACATGGATGTGGATCATAAAGAGGTCGCAGTAGATAATTATGTATAAACAACTTCGGATAATGAAGAGATTGTGAAATATACCCTTACCTTTTAATTTTCCTTGGTCAAGGGTAGTTTAACCACATGTATAATGATGAAATAATGTTTATTAAATTATACAATAATCATATACAATAATATGATATCATATATGATCTTTTAACATTTCTTTGCTAATAATATCTTAGTATTATCGTCGTTTCATGTGTTACCTTACTCATTTTCATTTATATGTTTTGTTATATAAGATGTGATTGTTATGAACAGGTTGTGACTTATTCATAACCATAATTATATCAAGTCCTTAAACAGTACTTTTAATCATCAAATGAGAATTACACTTTAATGGATATGATGTGGAATGAATCTCATTGCGTTCGTGGAGACGGTAGTCCGTACGTACGCACGAGCGACAATATCATTATTTTGATATTAAAATAATATTTAATTGGATATTATATCATATATACAGAATCATTATAATATTTTATTTATTATTTACTTTAATTAAACATCATTATCATACTCATCAAAATAATAATGTTTTGAATAACAATTACACCACGGCGTGGAGACGGTATGCCGTACGTACACACGTATGGTGACATGTCATTCGAAGGATGGATACAATACTGAATATGGTTGTACCATATTTATAATAACATCATAGTGTATATAAGATACTGGAGTTATTATTTTATAATGGAAATAAAAAATAAAGAGAAAGTGGAAGAAGAAAGGAAATTGAAAGAGCGTGGTGAAAACATTATATCTTCTTCAGGTTCTTCCTTTTCATTTGATCAAAAGGCCTCCATATGTTGGCTTTCTGATCAAAATAAGGCCTCTATGTTGAAGTGAGGGATGTTTAGAGAATATTTGGGTAGAGGTTGGTCGAGAATAAAGGATTTTATGCTGTTAATTAGTTATAAGGGTGAGTGCCATTTTCTAAGAGGGGTGAGGGGCATCTTAGGAAAAGATAGAAATATTATTTTATAATAAATTAATATTCGGATTATAATGGCTTAAAACTGATTTATTTCTAGGATAAGGTGGGTATTGGTCAAAAACAACTCAAAAAATAGGTTTTATACAGGATTGGGTCTTTATATTAACTTTATCTTTTTGATTTAACTCTTAATCAAATAGTTTTACATTTACCATGTCTCTTTGTATTTTTATATTATACAGTTAATAAACTTACTATATACTTCTAAGAGACCCCCAAGTGGTATATTAATGGTTCAAATATCATTATATAATTTATTTGTCTGAACCTTATATTTTTAGGAATATAATATAAATTAATAATATAAGATTTTCTTTAAAAACTATTTTATTTCAATTTTGACACTATTTAGTAATTGATTTTTGTTATAGTCCTAAAAAATTTATTAATTCAAACCAAATTAATTTAAGTAATCCAAAAATGTCATATTAACCAATTAAATTCGTGGATGTCATCAAAAATTTCAAATTATATTTATTTTAACATTTATAATACCAATTATTTGATTTTTTTCATTAATAAGGAAAATAATGCATCATTGTTGTTTCATTAATAAATTTAATCATTAAATGTATAAAAATTATATATAAAGTACCATTATGTAGAAAATTGATTTATATTTCTAATGGATATTTATAGTCAAAACAATAACATATATAACCCTATATAAAATTTTTTTTTCTAAAAGATATATGCTTAGGCCATTTTTGTATTTACTTTAACTTATTAATATAAAGCTTCATTATCACTTAAATGTGGCTTCATGGGGTCTCAAAATCGATCAAAATATGCCCATGGTCGGAAATGTATCAAAAAATTGGGTTATAATATGTTTTAGGGTAATTTAATGTTATTATAATATTATTTTTTACTCATATTTAACGGATTTACCCTTTAACCATGGTCAATAAAATATTTACCCAAGTAATTATTCAAAATGTCAGAAAATAAATGTTTTATATTTACACAATTTGGTCCTCCTGATTATAAATATGGAATCCATTTTTCTAAATTAAAAACACAGAAGTGCCAGAAATTAATTTAAAATTAATTTCCGCTGTCAAAATAAAAAGCGTTTTTTAAGAAATAATAACTATCAAAATATTGGCGCCTACTTATGTGCAGTTTAAATGTGAAATTATGTCCAATAACCAACATTGGATTAAATGGTTAAAATATAATAAAATAATACTTTAAAATCACTCAAATTTATAATTTATCACTATTAATTATTTTCATTAAAAAAGTTTTTTTTAATTAAAATTTAGTAATTTTCACTATTCATCAAAGTATGAAATTTATCAGAAAAGTGCCAAAAATTCACCCTAAGATAATTTTGATATTCCAAATACAAAAATTAAGTCCATTTTGAAATATAAAATGTATAAAATTTAAAAAAATGGGTATTAGTATTCATAACGGCTAGTTTGATTGGTTGTGGTGTGTTAGAACTCGAAGATGCGTACAACACACGCTACTATATTATTCAAAGAGAAGCATACCACGGAAGCTTGGGGTGTTATATTCTCCTCTCCTTCAAATAATGTCATCCCCAAAATTTCTAGAATACTACCGCATGAAAAGAATCAGGTGTTTCTTCATCATAAGTTCCTCGGGATCCCACGTTGCCTCTTCTATCTTATGGTTTCTCCATAGAACTTTTACTAGACGAGTCTTCCGGTTTCTCAGAACATGTTCTCTGGTACCAAGAATCCTGATGGGATCTTTGCAATAAGACAAATTAGGTTCTAGTTCTAATACATCATAGTTGAGTACATGCGTTGGGCCAGGTATGTATTTTCCCAACAGTGATACGTGGAACACATCGTGAACTTTGGAGAGACTTGGAAACATTGCCAAACGGTAAGCTACAACCCCAATTCGTTCTAGAATTTAGAAAGGTCCTATGTACCTAGGACTATATTTATCATTCTTACCAAAACGTATAACACCCTTCCATGGAGATACCATCAAGAAAACATGATATCCTACCTGAAATTCAAAATCCTTCCTTCGGTTGTCAGTATAGCTCTTCTGCTTACTTTGAGCTGCTTTGATGTGGTTTTAGATTACCATTACCTTTTCCATTGTTTCCTCCACCAGTTCTAGGCCTATGAGTTTTATTTCACAAACCTCATCCCAACAGGTTGGTGTGCGACATCTCTTTCCATATAACGCTTCGAATGGTTCCATCTGAATACTTGAATGGAAGCTATTGTTATAGGAAAATTATACCTGAGGTAAATATTGATACCATATACCTTGAAAGTCATGGGATCATGATCTCAACATGTCTTCTAAGGTTTGAATAGTCCATTCTAATTTTCCATCAATTTGGGGGTGGTAGGGAGTGCTCAAATGAAGTTTAGTATCCAGGTATTTCTGAAGTCTTTTCCAGAATCTTGATGTAAAACATGGATCAGGATTAGAAAAAATTGATATGGGTACTTCATAAAGTCTCACAACTTCATTAATATATACTCTTGATAGACGTTAAAGTGGTAAATCCCCCCTTATAGCAAGAAAATTTGCTGACTTGGTAAGACGATCTACAGTAACCTGTATTACATCGTTCCATCTAGGATTATTTGGTAGTGACATGAAAAATTACATTGTGATATTATCCCATTTCAACTATGTTATGTGAAGAGTTTGCATGACTCCTCCAGTCTGTTGCCTTCTAGATTTCACTTATTGACAAACAATACATTTTGACACAAAATCAGTAATCTTCTTCTTCATGTTTTCCCACCAAAAATGTTCCTTCAAATCTCTATACATTTTTGTGCTCCCAGGGATTATAGAGAAATTGGATCTATGAGCATCGTCTAACAATTCCCTTCTTAGATCAGGTATATCAGGAACACAAAGTCTCTTCCCAAATTTCAAAATTATTTCTTCATAAACAATGTCACTCAATCTACCATCATTCACAGCGTTAATCTTATTTTGAAATTCTTCATCATCGGTATGAGAACTCTAAATCCTTTCTAGTAAAGATGGTTTGGTAACCATTTGAAAAATTATCGATGTTTCACCTTCTATGGTTATTCCCATATCCAACTTTACTAGATCCATGAAAATTGTATACCTTTCAAATCTCATTTTGTTCAAAAATCCATGATCCTTTCGACTCAAAGAATCTGCAACCTTATTTTCCTTCCCATGGTGGTAGTGTATCATGCATTCATAATCCATGAGTAGTTCAAACCTTCACCTTTGCCTCATGTTGAGTTCTTTCTATGAAAAAAATATACTTCAAACTTTTGTGATCAGTATATATCTTACATTTTTCACCATAGAGATAATGTCTCCATATCGTCAAAGAAAATATTACAGTCGCTAACTCGAGATCATGAGTAGGATAGTTTTTCTCATGAATTTTCATCTGTCATGATACATAGGCAATAACCTATCATTCTGCATAAAGACACAACCAAGTCCTTTCTTCGATGCATCACTATAAATAATAAACCCATCATTCCACAATGATAGATTCAATATAGGAGCATTGAATAATATTTTCTCGAGTTCCTCAAAACATTATTCACACTCTTCTGTCCAAATATATTTAACCCCTTTACGTGTGAGCTTCATTAATGGGTTTTCCAATTAGGCAAAATTCTGGGCGAAATGTCGATAATAACCTGCTAAACCAATTAAACTGTATACCTTAGTTATACTCACTGGTGTTGGACATTCTTGGATTACCTTGGTATTATAAGGATAAACAGAAATTCAATCCTTAGAGACAATATGGACAAGAAAAAAAATCTCATGAAGCCAGAATTTACACTTGCTAAACTTCCCATATAATTCATGTCTTCTAAGAGTCTTCAGGATAATGTGCTAGGGATTTTCATGATCTTTATAGATTTTTGAGTATACCATGATATAATCAATAAATACCACTAAAAATAATCGAGATATTCCTTAAAAACTATATTCATTAGATCCATGAACACATATGGTGCATTATTCAATCCAAAAGGCATTACTGTAAACTCGTAATGCCTGTACCTGGTTCGAAATGCTGTCTTCGGAATGTCTTTCTACTTCACACACAACTGATGGTATCCAGATCGAAGGTCAATCAATGAAAAGTATTGAGCTCCATGTAGTTGGTCAAATAAATCATCAAAGCGAGGTAGGAGATACTTGTTCTTTATTGTTATAACATTGATTTCCCTGTAGTCTATACATAACCTCCTAGATCCATCTTTCTTCTTAACAAAAAGTATAAGGGCTCTACATGAAGAAACACTAGGGTGAATAAATGCATTATTACTCAATTAATCGAGTTGTTTCTTTATTTCAACTAATTCCACAGTGGCCATTCTATAAGGGGTCTTCGATATAGGCCTTGAACTAGGAATTAAATCAATGGAAAACTCAATTTCTTGTTCTGGAGGATGTCCAAGTATATATTCTGGAAACACATCTACATATTTTTCACAATCGGTACATCCTCTATTTCAACATTCCTTTCCCCACCCATAGTAATTTCATTATCTTCCTCCCTAATAATTGAATTTAGTTGAGCTACTGTGGGTATATCTAGATAAGAATCTGGTGATCACGATTCAGCTCTAAAGATAAGGTGTTCTTTATCATCATCATAAAAAATCGTAACCTCATTCTTCTTACAATAAATATTCGCATCATGGTCCTAAATCCAATCTATACTGAGGATTATATCATATTAAATCATGGGTATGATGATGAGATCAGCAGATAAATACATTTATGTGCTCTAATGGGGACTGATTCACAAAACATTGTTGCAATGATACATCCCTTATGAGTTTTGACTGAGAACTCCCTTGTTAAATCAAATTGAAAATATCTAATTTTCTTATCAAACTGGGAAGATACAATAAAATGCGATGATATAGAATCAAATAAATCATTTTCCAAACATGAGGAAACCATTAAATTACCTACCACCACATCTTTTGGAGCTTCTACCTTAGTAGTAGTGATAGCATAAGCTTGGCCTTGATCCCTTGGCCATTTCTGAGGAAGTTCCACTAACTATTATGAAATTAATTTGCATAATTTCCCATCTCCCTAAAATTGTAGCATTAAACATCGGCAGCTTCTTTCTTCCTCTTGCAATTCGGGGCTTGGTGGCCATTTTCACCACACTTGTAACAGACTCTCATTCCCTTCAAGCAAGTACCAGTGTGTTTCTTCCAACATTTACTACAGGATGGATATTAAACTTTTACCTTCTTCCCCTTATTTCCATTCCCAGAGTGATCAGAAGATCTCTTCTTCTCTAGCTTTTCTTTAATGTCATAAGACTTAGAGAATTCCTTTTCTATATTGATAGAACATGAGACAATATCTTTGTACGACGAGAAGGATTATGAGAATAATGATCGACAGAGAAATGGTTTCAATCCATCAAAGAAATGACCAATCCTACTCCTTGGGTTACATTTATAATCTGATTCTTGCCTCGCTAACCTTGTAAAGTTAGCCTCATACTTTGCAACATTCTCATGCTCCTTTAGTCACAGACTTAGAAAGTGCCCTTCCATATCCGCTCGATGGTCATGAGGAAAGTATTTTTCTAAGAAAAGCTCTTTGAACTCCCTCCATTCCATATTTGATACTTCCATCCTCCTTTGTGTTTTGAATCAATGACCACCATTGGTCAGCATCTCTAGTGAGGTGGTAAACTACCATGATAAATTTTTCCCTTTCACTACTCCCCAAGTCATGTAATATTTTCTCTAAGGAATTTATCCATTTCTCAACTACTAATGGATTTTTACTCCCATTTAATGCTGGTGGTTGTTGCCTCATGAAGTGATCTAACATTGATCTTCCACGCTACGGGTCAGGGTGCTCCATACGGGTAAGGTTATTATTCATAACCTGAGTGAGTTGTCCAAGTACGGTGATTAGCTAATCAGCACCAGTTGCATCACCGGATCCAATAAAATTATCTTGAGCAGGAGGGAAATCCCTACATAGAGTGCGTTAATTGATACTATTTCTTTTTCTTTCACTAGGCACCATTTCTAAACAATGGCATACAGTAGATTAGTTTATGAATCGCTATACATAAATCAGAACATGTAAAACACATAACATGAATTGAACAGTTTATGGATATAATCCATAATCATAAAAATGTATTCTTTGAGAAATTATATACTCATAAACCCTTCATAATGGTTTGTAAATAAAATTAGAATTATCCTAAGCATATCCCCTGGGAGTGTCGTACCCAAAAGTGAAGCAAGACCTGTTGTCGTGCACCAGTTCTCATTGGAGTCTAGCTCAAAGCGGTGTTTTTGGGTTTTACCCCTAGGTACATTTGGGCTAGAGCTGCCTCTACCTGCTCGTATCCGGAAAGGGATGTATTTCTCAGAAAACTCACAAAAAGTCTACAATACTGAAATTCTAGGAAGTTCTTCTATACCAATCCTCAAAGTCCATATTAGGTCTATCTGCTCTAATCAGAGATTATCTAAATCTTTCTTCCAAGGCTTGTACTAAAATTCCTCTAATACGAACAGTAACACCCCAACCCCAGTTACCCAGAGTCGGTGCATTATTATATAACATTGGCATGATCACAAAAGATCAAGTATCGAAATAGTGATTAGTTTATTATCCTTGGAATCACTAGATACATTCATAAAGTTTACATTACATCATAAAGTGAAAAACTACAACAACATCTTGTCTCCATAGACCACACTCATATACCCTCATACTATCCCTTCAGGTCATTCATAAAATACTTCTTCACATCCTGGAAAAAATGAATCATAGAAAGGGGTGAGCTTAGATGCCTAGTAAAGATAACAATATAGCGGAAACTTTAATAAATAAGCAAAAAAATTTAAGGAAATGTATAACTAAAACAAAAGCCTTTTCAATTTGAAACTCATCATAATATGGAAGAAAAAAAAGAAATAATTACATTTAATTTTTCACAAATATATTCTACTAATCTAATAATCAAATGCAATATCAAAAACCACTTTCATAATGATGGAATGCATAATACCAGACATTCATAACCACATAGTCAATGCCTTGTTCCAAGACTACAAATAAGATTCTTTCAAGGCCTTATGCCAAGACACTAGTTTATCTCATGAAACCTACTGATTAATCGAGGAGCCATAGTGGGCTCCACCCTTCACTTATTAATTTTAATACATTCTTCATATGAACATGTTTAAACATAACATAAAAATTCATATTAAAACTACCATACGAAATGTCAAAAATTTCTCCATAAACCATGAATGGTATAAAAATAACACATCCATAGTCAAACATATCACAAAACCTTCAATATAATATATAACTTTTTTATCATAATAAATCAACATCAAATAAGCTTAAAATCTATCAAATGATGTTGACATCGATTAAATCAAAACTATTTGAGAGAAATATCTCTTTTTTTAAAATAATTTAAAAGAATAATTATAAAAGAAAACATTTACGTTTTAAATATTCTTATAATCTAGTTAGGGAATCTTCGATGATCGACGAAAAATTGATGCACCCGTCGTATAAGTGAAAAAAGACATTCGTACCTTAATCCTGTCGAAATGGTTTAAAAGAACCTTGTTTGGAAAACGACAAAAATATTCCTTTAGAAACATATTATAAAACATAAACAAGGTTATAAATGAAATTAACCCATAGTATATAAAATATTAAGAATTATATGAAATACATTTTTAAGAAACGTGGATGTGGATGATGGAGAGGTCCCAGTAGATAATTACGTATAAACAATCTCAGATAATGAAAAGATTGTGAAATAAACCCTTACCTTGTACTTTTCCATGGTCGAAGGTAGTTTAACCTCTTGTATAATGGTTAAATAATTGTTATTAAATTATACAAGAATCATATACATTAATATGATATCACATATGATCTTTTAACATTTCATTGTTAATAATATCTTAGTATTATCGTCGTTTCGGGTGTTAACTTACTCATTTTATTTTATATGTTTTGTAAAATAAGCTGTGTTTGTTATGGATAGTTTGTATCTTAATCATATCAAGAATTATATCATGTCCTTAAACATTATTTTTAATTATAAAATGGGAATTATACTTGAATGAATATGATGTGGAATGAATCTTAATGCGTTTGTGGAGGCGGTGGTCCGTACGTACGCACGAGCGACAATATCATTCTTTTGATATTAAAATAATATATAATTAGATGGTTTATCATATATACATAATAATTATAATTTTATATTTATTATTTACTTCAATTACACATCATTATCATACCCATGAAAATAATAATGTTTTGAATAACAATTACACCACGATGTGGAGACGGTAAGCCGTACGTACGCACGTAGTGTGGAATGTCATTCAAAGGATGGATAGAATACTGAATATGGTTGTACCATATTTATAATAACATCAAAATATATAGAAGATACTAGAGTAATTATTTTATATTGGGAATAAAAAATAAAGAAGATGTGGAAGAAGAAAGGAACTTGAAAGAGGGTGGTGAAAACATTACCTCTTCCTCGGGTTCTTCCTTTTGATTAGATCAAAAGGGGTCCATAGGATGGGTTTCTGACCACAATATGGCCTCTAAGATGATGTTAGGGAAGTTTAGAGAATATTTGGGTAGATTTTGGCCAAGACAAAAGGCTTGGAAGGTGTGAATTAGTGAGAAGGGGGAGTGCCCTTTTATTAGAGGGGTGAGGGGAACCTTAAGAAAACATAGTAATATTATTTTATAATAAATTTATATTCGGTTTCTAATAGATCGAAACTGATTTATATCAAGGATAAGGTTGGTAGGGGTCAAAAAAAACTCATCCAATAGGTTTTAGACAGGTTTGGGTCACTATATTAACTTTATCTTTTTTATTTAACTCGTAGTTAAATAGTTTGACATTTACCATGTCTCTTTGTATTTTTGTATTATATAGTTAATAAACATACTATATAATTCCAAGAGACCCCCATGTGGCCCATTAATGGTACACCTATCATTATATAAGTCCTTTTGCTGAACCTTACATTTTTTGGAATATAATATCAATTAATAATATAAAATTTTGATTTATAAACTCTTTTATGTCAATTTTGACACTATTTAATAATTGATTTTTTTTAAAGTCATAAGAAATTTATTAATTAGAATAAAATTAATTTATTTAATCATAACATTCCATATTAACCAATAAAATTCGTGGATGTCATCAAAACTTTCAAATTATATTTATTTTAACATTTATAATACCAAATATTTGATTCATTCATTAATAAGGAAAATACTACATCATTATTGTGTCATTAACAAATTTAATTATTCAATGTCTAAAAATTATAAATAAAATAACATTATGTAAAAAATCTTTTTAGATTTATAATGGATATTTATAGTTGAAAATATAACATATATAACCCTATGTGAATTTTTTTTTCTAAAATATATATGCTTACGTCATTTTTGTATTTACTTTAACTTAATTAATATAAAGTGTCATTATCACATACATGTGGCTCAATGGGGTCCCAAAATCGACCCAAAGATGCCCATGGTCGGAAATGTATCAACCAATAGAGTTAGGACATGTTTTAGGGTAATTTAATATTATTTGTTTTACCCTTATTTACCGGATTTTCCCTTTAACCATGGTCAATAAAATATTTATCAAAATAATTATTCAAAATGTCTAAAAATAAAAGGTATCTATTTACACAATTTGGACCTACTGATTATAAATATGGAGTCCATTTTTCTATATTCAAAACACTGAAGTGGAAGAATTTAACTTAAAAATAATTCTCATTGTCAAAAAAGCGTGTTTTTAAGAAATAATAACTATCAAAATATTGGCACTTGTTGATATCCAGTTTAAATGTGAAATTATGTCCAATGACCAACATCAGATTAAATGGTAAAAATATAATATAATTATAATTCAAAATAACTCAAATTCTTAATTTATCACTATTAATTATTTTCATTAAAAAATTTGTTTTTAATTAAAATTTAGTAATTTTCATTATTCATCAAAATATGAAAGTTATCAGAAAAGTACCAAAAATTCACCCTAATATAATTTCAATATTCCGAATCCAAAAATGAAGTCCATTTTGAAATATAATGTAATGGTCCAGAAATTTCAAGGAAATTTTTTTCGTAAATTCTTTGGAATTTTACGAGTCCATAGTTTCTGACGGCGCCTGATTCCAAGGCCCGGTGTGCCCGGAATAAATTTTTGAAGTTTTTTTTGGTACGTTCAGTAAACATACATGTGGGTTTTTCTATCTTTTGAATCGATGCTCGGAATTGAAATCTGGAGTCACCGATGAACTCGCAGAGCCGGTATTCTCTTAAGGGGACCTTTACTACAGTTGCATTTTGTACAGGTTGAAGGTTAATTTTTGGGGATTCTATTTAAATCAAATAAAAAAATTATGTGTTACATAAAATTTGTTAAGGGGTGGTTATTTCCTCCAAAGAGGAGTTGTAGGTGGGGCCCTCACCCCCCATAACCTCCCATGAAAGGATATTGTGTGGTGGGGCCCACACGAGCACCTAACCCATCAACTCCCTCTTTAACTCCTTGAAACCCCTTTTTAAATTTTGAACTCCCACATTATGGTGGAACCTCTCCACCTCCCTCCCCTTAAATGTGCCAACTTAATTAATTAATTAATTGGATCAAATTTTTGAATTAATTATAAATTCATGTTAAGGATAAAATAATAGCCTAAGCTATTATTTTTTGGTTGGCACATGTTGTGTTGGTGGAGCCTTGGAGAATATAGAGGGCCTTCTTCCCACGAAGAACATTTACCCTCTCCAACGAAGAACACAAGGCCCTCAATCATCTTCTTCTTCATTCTTATTCTTCCACATCAAGGGAGAAGAAACCACCCACGAGGAACGTCGCCAATGACAATGAATCTTCCTCCGACATTGACGGAATGACACCATCTTCCGTGACACTATCTCCCACGACACTGTCATCTGCGATGCCGATTTCTGCGACTACGACAATGTACCTTGAATCGAGGTAGGGGGTTGTTTAGAGTTGTTCATATAATTTCCGAACTTCTTCATACTAATTGTAGAGTGTAAATTTTCCAACTTTTAATATCATAATGTGGAGTATTCAGGATGCATGAACATGGACCAAACCTCCCCCATACTTCTTGATTTTATTGGAGACGAAGGAGGTTTTGAAAGAGGCGATGACGGTCGAAGTCGGCGGTGACTGGGGGAAACGACAACTTGATGCAGCGGCATCCGCACACCGGCCGTGTGAAGAGACCGGCCGAACAAACCGGCCGGACCACTAGGAACCGCGACACCCACAGGTGTCGCGCGGTGGAGAGAACCGCCGCCCGCAAATTCGGGCCGCTTGTTGGACGAACTGGCCAGCTACGGCCGGCTGGGCAGGGGTATCGCGGTGCCCGCAGGCGTCGTGCTGTGGAGGAAACACAGCTCGTTTCTATGGGCCGCTAGTCAAGAAAACCAATCGGCCGCTTGCTGTCCAGGATAAAGGGAACTGCAATGCCGCATGGGATGAAATCGGCCCACTCACGCTGGACAAAACCGGTGGGCTTTGGCCGGCCCGAAAGCAAGGAGGGGCGGCGCTGCTCGGTGCTGCTTGTCGAGCCGAACCGGCCTGCAACTGCGGGCCGGGACCGCGGGGGGGCCGCGCCCCACCGAGCCTGGCCGACCCCCCAAACGGGTCAGACCCACCGGGTCGGGTCCCTGGGTGGGACGCGCTCCACCGAGCTGGGCCGACCCGCGAGTCCACTGGGCTTGACAGGCCGGGCCCGTTACGCTTAAATGCAAATATCTTCTAGACAGCACTCTCGATTGACGTTCCTTTTACAGATTTGTGATCCTTGCGACGAGGCGGTCCTTTTGCAATACTCTAAGTGAGTTTTGGACAACTTTGGAAAATAGCTGTGTTTGGAATGAGCGTAATTTCAACCGGGCCCCTGGAATGCAAATGCTAATAACTCTCAGACCGTGCGTCCGATTGACGCGTTGTTTGTCGCGTTGGGATCCTTTTAATGAGACAGAACTACGAGATATATCAACTCAGGAGTTCATGATTGTTTATGTATTGATACTTGGCTCGAGGAGCGGACCCTCCTAGAATCAAGGGTGCTGTGTGCGAGAACCATAGAGGTGGCTGTGACTGTGATGACTACTATACCGGAATCTTACGTGGGTTTGGCAGTGAAAAATTCTGTACTGGGATCCTCCATGGGTTCAACGACGATGGATATTTTACCAGAATCCTCTATGGCTTCGACAACGATGACTACTGTTCTTGTATCCTGTTTGGGTCCCACATTTTTTACTTCTGTTCTTGTACCTTGTGTGGGTCCGACAGTGTAGCTAGTCTTGTATCCTGTGTGGGTCTGACAGCTTAGCTGGTCTAGTATCCTGTGTGGGTCCGACAGCTTAGGTAAATCAGTGACTAAATATGAACATATATATCTCTTTACAAAATATGTATACCTATGTTGCGTGAGTCTTGAACTTCAATTATTATCATCGATGTTATTGACTTTACTTTCTTGTGTGGACTTGGTTGTTCTTAGGCTCAAGTGTTGGAGTTGAACTGTGGTTAATAACTTAGGTATATATATGGGCATATACCTAAGTAGGGTTGGTTGATACTTCATGAGTGTATCTTTCCTATTGTGTTTTATCCTTCATGGATTCTGGGAGACCTTCGGGGGTCTCGGGGTCCCTATTGAGTATATTTATACTCACCCCTGAACGCGAAATGCTTGAACTTTTTTTTCTTGGTTTCAGATGACAGGAAACACTTATTGAGGTAGAGAATTGTAGAGCTGGATTGTACCCAGAGGTGGACCACTTGGCGAGACATACACGGAGCAGACAGACGGACCTGGGGTGCTGAGGAGGCCATTTGTACCCACCCTTCAGGTGGGATTTCTATAGGATGACTCAGTAGTTGCTGTTTACTTTTCATTAGATGTACTTTACTGTAGGGATTGTATTTCCGGCCCCTTTTTTCTACACTTTATCTTGCATTCAGTTTTACTTAGTGTTTGTTTCTAGTTTTTTCCTCTACTTCTTGTGTACAAACTGTGTGTGTGTTATAGGTTAAAAGTCAATGCCTTCCCTTTTATTGGGATTAAGCTTTTGGTGATAGTCGCCAGCCCCTGGCATATGGAAGGCGGGCTAGGGGTAGTCAGGACATGGGCCCTGAGGATGGTTCATGACATATAAAATGTATAAAATTTCAAAAAGTGGGTATTACAATACATAACTTCTTGTTTGATTGGTTGTGTTGTGTTAGAACTCGAAGTTGCATGCAACACATGCTACTGTATTATTCAAAGAGAAGCGTACCGTGGAAGCATGGGGAGTTACAAAAGGTTTAGTTAACCATTGGAAAATAGGATGAGAAAACTTAAGTGAAACACAAGGGTATGTTTCTAAGGATTTTTCTAAGGATAATTCTACGGATTAGCCAAATTATAAGAAAATGTACCCATGGTTTGGTAAATGGTAGGGAGAGTGATTTTAAATCATTAACATATCTATATGTATACTACAACTGGATATGGATATAGAAAAATGGTACCTAGGGTTAATAATTTTGAAAAGGGTGCATTGAGCTAGACTCAGTCATCACTTGGTGCATGAAAATGGGCCTTACAACACTCCTAGTTTGACACTCATAAGGGATATGATTTGGAAATTCACAAATTTTATATGAACCATAATGAATGATTTAAATATATAATGGCCAAGAATGGCATAGGGTAATCCTAAGGTTTCATATATTGAAAATAAGGTTTCATGATTAACACATCATATGAGTGATATATCATGAATATTTTGGGTCCCGCTATGAATATTGTTACTCACACTACACATTTTGGTTTTAACTAATGGAGGGAACATGAAGGAAATACATCAATGTTGAATGTGATTGAAAATGTTTTGATGGGTAAAAAGTGAGATTATAACAAGAGTAGAAGATAATTTTATTATGATTAATTAGTTATCATGATATGTTATTAACAACTTGAACCTTTACAAATTATCATACTCACAATAAAAGATATGTATAGAGTTTTTTGGGAGTTTGGGTTGTGTAGACTCCATAAGAAATAATATTCAGTTTAGTATATGTCTAGAATGGGTGAATAAGCACCCAATTGAATGTATTAAAGGAACACAAATACATATTGAGTGTGGAAAAAAGTAAAAAATAAAGTAATTTTAGGGGGGAAATGAAAAGTTCAATTAACGCAATGGATAATAATAATGGTATCCCTAAGATATCAATGATTTTAGAATGTTTCAAATGTGGAATGTATGGGAATTATTTAATTAGATGTCCAAAGGGGAATGATAATGAAAAGAATCTACAACATTGTATGAGTAATGGTTTGTTTATTGATGATTAAGAGACTATGAATGTCATGTGAAAGAATGATATATTAACGAAATAGATGATGAATCCTAGTCAATGGATTAACGATGATCTAGAATAAATGATGTGTTTGTGTATTGGAATTATAGACTTTTGAAATATATATGTATTCTTAAATATATGTTTTTTTGTTAAGGATTCACAAGAATATGTTGAATATTGATCATGAAATATAAAATCAAGTAAATGGAAAGGTGATATTTCTTGAAAACACATGTATAAGGGAAAGATAACCATTAATATGTTCATGATGTTCATATAATAATGACTAGATAAAGAGATTACTAATATGGATAAACTAAATTACATTGATTTGATTACGTTGGAACTGATTACTAATTTTTGTGACAAATTGGTTTTATCTATAATTGATGGAGTTTAGAAAAATATTTTATTCAATGTAAAAAATCCAATAATATATGTTTTATTCAAAGAAAAAAATCATGTATAATTCCAATAATTTTTATGGTAATTCAAGTTATTACCATGTTTTAAGAGAATACATTTTGAAGGTATTCTCATGTTTGGTATGTGATAATTAAGTGCTACTTCATTTGTTTTGGACATTAATGAAATGTTCATTTTGTTAAATTAGAGACCGTATTTCAAATATTTTTCGATTTTAATCTTTTGAAGGGTTATATGGTTAACCATTTATGAAATGTTTTAAGTTAATCTTTGGATGTGGGACTATTTATTATTATTTTACATCACCATATGAATATTTATTCATGTTTTATAGCTATTTATAACAATTTTTTTATAAATATAGATAGAAGGAATGACTTATCATTCTATTATCTATCTTGTGATTCTTTAGTTCATCAAGAATAAAAAAATCAACATCATTTCTTAGAGTAAGAGATGAAGTGGAAATTGATCAAATCCAACCAAATAATGAAATCATGATTATGATAAAAAGGAAATATAATCCTTAGAAAAATCTATCTCTTTGAAATTCTTGATCACATTATGATGGTAGCCTATCACTTGTCACCTACACTGAATCTATCTCAGGGTTATAATGTGTTCCATGAATCTCTCCCGAGGAAGCACATAACTAATCTATAAAATGTACTAAAATTATAGGTCATATTATTCTATCATTATATTTATTATTAGGAACAATCTATAGAGATTTTGGATCAAATAATAAAAAGTTATACAAAATAATACCACCACCTGAATAATGTTTTTTGAAAAAACCACTAGCTTGAGGAAGCTATGAAGGATACTGAGGATGAAATGAGGTAGAAGTCTCCTCATTTTTTGGTACCAAGGTGACAAATTTAAAAGGAAATTTTTATTTTATGGGATGTAGAAATTAATACAGTAAAATTTATGGAAATAATTTGTTTCGAATAAATTTAGTGTTTTCAATATTTTTCATTACATGCAATATTGAGTTTAGTTGGGGTTTTATGCAACACAATTTTTAAATGAAACGTGAAATACTGTTAAAATATTATTATTTAATATTATAACTGTCACTGAGAAATTTGAATTGTGGGTATAAATATGATTAAATAAATTATGAAAATATATGGTTTATAAATGTATATAAAATGAAACATTTTATTATAGATTAATTAGAATTTAAAATAAGAACCATTTTGAAATAAATGATATATTTTCCCAAAAAAACTATATTTATGTAAAATATTGGGTTTTACCAAAATAAATTTACTAAATATATTTTTTTGAATGACTTTAATGAAATTTATATATAATATAATCAATAAAATGTTTATCATTTATCCAGTATTTTTTTAGACAAGAGATAAGAATAAATCTAATTTTATGCTTACAAACTATATCATTCTAAAAAATAATTTAATGGGCTTTTTCCTAAATATAATAAATTAAAATTTTAAATTTCTTATAAAATTAATTGGCTAAAATTAAATTAATTCTTGAAATCATAATATCATAAATAAATTAGGTTTATTTTTTCTTATTTTCTTAAATGATAAATTATTAATGAATTGCTAAAATAAGGGTTTTATTAACAATTTTCATTTATTTTAAAGATTTTAAAAACATATATTATTTTTGAGAATGTTTTGAATGAAAAATTATTTCAATTTTATATCTATTAGTAAAATTTAGGTTATTTTAATATATTTCATATTTAATTTTTATATAAAAACATTGTAAACATTTGTACATTTTCTCTTTGAATCCTCTCTTTCATATCGCGTTTGTGGTATCAATTTATAAAACGATCTTTCCACATTTCATAATATAATTTGGAAAATTGTATTAAATATTTGAAATAAGAGTAATTTACATTATCAAATAAGGTCAAATGAATTTTTAACCTTAATTAATAGTAAAAAAAAGTAAAGATTAATTACCACATTTAAGGTAAAAAAGGGTTTACCTCGGGGTTAATCTAAAATTATAAGGTTTAAAAATTACCCAAAACATTTCAAAGATTCATTTTATTGAAATATTTAGACTTTAGCTCGTATATTTTATATAATGGACCATTTTTGGGATCTTTTTTCATGTGGAAAATGTCAGTACAACTGTTTATTTTCAAAAATTACAAGTGCGTCACTCACCTCACTTATAAAAGGCCACCCCTCTCCTATATTATTCAAGATTCAAAACCCCATTAGTTTATACATTAACTATAAATATAAATTTATTAATTCACTCAAATATTATTTGAATACTTTTTTCTCATAAATCAAAACTATGCAGGATTTTTGTGAAATCCAAAATTATTTGTTCAAAGATAAGGTAACATCCATAACAGAGTATTTTATTTGATTCCTTCCCGAATATCCTTCAGTTATTAATAAAAAAATGATATAATAAAATTAGTATCTTCCATATATTTATATTTTATTATATTAATGGTATAACCCACATCTTTATCCTCTTCCATCAAATGGGTTACAAAATCATTATTCCTGTGTACAGCGAACTACCGCCTCACAAACCGATGATATTCACTTTCCATCACCAACTCTCAGAACTGGACATAATTATGCATTAAATGTTAATATACTGTATTTATGATATTATTAGAATTATGTAATTATTATATCACATATACCTTCACACATTCCATTCTCGGGGAATATGATAAGGTCACTCGTGTGTATGGTGGACCGCTACCTCATGAAGCAATGTGATTATTTCAAAATTTACATGGAAAGTAAAAAGGATGGGTTTAATAAAAATATGTAATATATATGACATAAAAATTATACTTTAACTGAAATATATTATTAAAATTTATTTATTACAATCTGTTGATAAAATGTAAACAACATTCATGCGTATGTATGACCTACCGTATCCATTAACAGTGTATTTTATTTTCTATATCTATATATTATGGATTTATATAAAAATAATTATATAATTCACATATATATATTATTTATATGATGTTTAAAATTTATGAAATTAGGTTAAAACTGATCAATTTAAGAGGATAAAAAGATAACAAATCAAAATAAACACGAAAAACAAAGGATTTATCACCTGAAACGTGACTCAAACATGGAATTGTTAATAAATGAGTAATAAAATGTAATAATAAAATCATATATGGTTGATATATATTATTATTGTTCAAAAAAATATTTATAATAAACTTATATTTATGATATACGAGTTTTAATCATGTACGAAGGAATTCGAGACATAATGTAAGTGATTTACATCTCACTTTTATTTACCATGAGACACAAGACATATTCACCATGTGCTTCCTTGTGTGATGTATATAATTATCATGAATGTATTATATAATTTTTATCCTGAAATTTTTAGGAATTAACATACCCACTTTAAAATCTCTCTTTCATGGGGTTTATAGTTCAAAATTTAGTAAATTGAAGGATTTTTTGACTAATATTGCCTTCTTTGCGACATAAGTTATGTTATGACCCTATATTCTTCTATGAGGTGTATATAAATTCCCATTGAAATGTTATATCACAAATATAATTATTTTCATGATATTATAAGTTTCATTTAATTTTTTTCTTTCATCGGGTTTATGTTTCAATGTGACTAAAGTGGTAAGAGTCTTATGTTAAAACCTCATCATTTATTGGGATTTTTAATGATTACACCTCCAATGATGAAATATAACAATATATCTCTTAAGAAACTAATGTATTTTATTATATTATTGTTATTTCAAGACAATTAAAATTTTCCGTATATTTTCCTCTCTTTCTATACTCATGATTTCAAAAGAATTATTTTAATGAAATCTAACCTTATTTCCCTCTCCAGTGGAAAATCTTGTTTCTTTGAAAATAATGTTTTCTAAAAATGTTTTGAAATATATTCTTAAAATTATGAAATTTTATTTTTAAATAAATTTTTACCCATGTTTTACTTTTTCTAAGTTTTTTTGAAAGGAGTCTTCATGTCATTTTCCAAATAAGGCCAATTATATTTTACCAAAAATGTGAGTAGAATCTTTGTTTAAATGTGTACAAAATGAATGGTATTTTCCACTATCATGGATACTCAAATTTTTAAAGCTCACTTTATATGTTTAAAAGGTAGTTTTAAATAAAAATTATTTTGAAAATATATTATTTTTTTAAAAAACGATTTTAAAAGTGGAAGAGATATTTTCCTCAAGAAACGTTTTAAATGAATTTTAATGTTCCATTTATAATTTTAGAAGGTTATTTTTTATGAAAAGGATTTTGAAATTTTTTTATGTTTTTATAAAACTATTTTCAAAGTTGAAATGATATTTTCTTCAATAAACATTTTAAATTATTTTTAAATATTTATTTATATGTTTCAAATGATATTTTTAAAGTAATGTATTTCATATTTTTTAATATTTATAAAAACTAATTTTCAATGTAGAAATTATATTTCCCAAAAAAATGTTGTAAAGGATTTTTGAAGCTTACTTTATATTTTTTCAAGGTTATTTTAAAATAAAATTATTTTTAAAATTATTTATGTTTTAAAAATGTTTTTCTCAATGTAAAATTGTTATTTTTCTTCAAAATATGTTTTAAATGAGTTTTAAATCTTTATTTATAAGTTCCTATGTTTATTTTCAAAGAAAATGATTTCCAAAATATTTTACTATTATTTTCGGATTAAAATGTTATATTAAAAAATAATTTATTTTCCATAAGAAATATTACATGTGTTCTTTCAAAATTATTTTCCATATAAGATGACATCCTTTAATCTTAATTATTCATTACATGGGGTATAATACAAGGGTACCATTCTAATTATTTCTCTAATTGGTTTATATTTGTGATTAAAAGATGTTCTTAAAACCTATTTCTCATCCATGAGTTATACCATGATAAAATAATTTTGAAACTCACTTATTATCATGGGTTATGATATGATGAAATGATGAAGTAATTATTAAACCAATATTTTTTCACAGGTTATGATATAATGATATGTCTATAAACCCCATTCCATTCAAAGGGTTATAATATGATGATTTTTAATCATCTTGTGTCACACATATGTAATATTTTTATTATTTGATGTGTGGGACCAATATATCCCTCTAATTCATTAGATAACGATTTATATCTAATGAGTTAAAGATAAATATACTTGGAGAGTTAACCCAGTTAGTATGGGGATCTTTCTACTATGATAGTCATGGAATTACGCTTTGACTACAATGATGGGTTGAGTAGGGAACCCATTACACTATGATAGTATTGTTAAAGATCCTTGAATGACTAAGAAAATCATATTTTATGCTTATGTGTATTCCACATTTCTATGTCTTATGCCTATGTTAGGATCTCATTCCTCATGTTCTTTGATATTCCTATGAATCATGTCTTATGAACTTAAAATATTAATTCCATGACTCATGATTGTGTTCTTAGATATGCAGGGTACGGTTTTAATACATTAGGACCACGTTCTCATATCCTTATACTCATGTTATGTTTACATATTTTCCCTTTTTTATGCTTAATGATCATCTAAAACTGCCCTTAATTGGGATTCCTTTCCCTAGGTCATGATAACAAATATTAAGTAGGGTATGTCTATGAAGAGTACTAAATGGATGATCTTTGTGAGAAACATTGATGATCATTCACTAAATAAGAAGATTGTGTACCCAGTCTCCAATGAAACAAAACCATTAGGATCATTAGGATTTTGTTTTTGTAATGAAATTAACATTCATATAAAATATGTAATATCTATGTATGAAATTCATAGGTGTCTATAGGATGAATGTGGATCATATCCAAAAAACATGATTCATTATAATACTGTGAAGGAATATATAAATTTGCAGATCATCACATTCTTGATGATGAGGCCTCTGGTTGACATGCCCTAACATGAGAGCTTATACAAATCCATATTGAGGGAATAGTATCTATAGTCAAGTTGAAGTTTTATTTTTTATGTTGAATATATTAATTACTAATATCCATGGAATGATTTATGGAAATCCAAGATACTCGAATCATGGAGTGTTATTTTATGATAAATAATGTTCAAAAATGGAAGAAGGAATTTTAGACTTGGGAAGGTCATAATTGGGATAACATGGTTCTCGTGCAAGTGTTGGAAGTGAATATGGACTTGTGGATGGGTCCTAGATTAGGGTTTTGAACACGTGTCACGAGATAGTAGGTGTCAAGATATACACTGTTCTTATATTACATGGTAGGTTCTAAAGATTATGATATTATACTGAAAAGGTGAGGCTTTATCATAATGTTTTTTTGGAGAACCACAATATATCGGGTACCCTTATATAGATATGACTCACATGTATGTAAACTTTTCCACTTGAAGGAGTCCTTATTGAATAGTTTAAATTCATGTATGGTGGACCATTTATCATGAAGTTTATTATCATACAAAAAGAAAACAAATGTCATTATTTAAAAATTGGGGTGTTTCCTCATATTAAACCTTGATGAATATACACTACTATAAAAAACACTTTTAACAGTGCTGGTAAAGGGACATTAACAGTACTTTAAATCCTATGACTACCAAAGGGAGGTTAAAAGGAAAATTTTATCAGTGGTAGAAAATATTTTTGATAAAGGGGGCCTTTATCAGCACTTTTCAGTGTCACTAATAACATTCCCCCTTATCAGAAATTTTATTTAGAACTAATAAAGGATTCCTTTATCAGTTCTAAAAAGGATTTGATAGTGAAATCAATTATTAATGGTTTTTTCTAGCATTAATAAAAGTTTCCATTATCATTTTTTTATAGCGATGATAAAAATTGAAAAATATTATACCCTTTATGAGTTCTTGAGGCCCCCCTTTATTAGTTATTTAAACCCCCCACCCTATGTCACCTCTCGAGAACACCACCCCATTCCATAGCACATTCCTATATTTGATCCCATGACCTCCCATCTATGAATGGATTCCCTTTACCACTCTTCTATGCTTTTTTATGTTTCATGATATTTTTATTTATTTGTATATATATCTACATGTGTGTGGTATATATACACATATATTTATTTAAATATATTATATATTAATATTCATTTATATATATTAGAATATAAATATAATTATATATATGTGTGTGTGTTTATTAAAACACACACAAATTTATGTATAAACATATTTACTTTTATCTGTATATATATAAATATTAACTCATTTTTATATGTTAAATTAAATGGATAAATATTTATCTTCAAAAAAATTAATAATAAATATTTATTTATATATTGTATATATATAATAAAATATAATTTTATGTAAATATGTATTTATACAATTGATTTATTATATGAAAATATAATAAAATAATTATATATTTAAGAATAAATGATACTAAATTATGAAAAATGATAAAACTTCAAAACCATAATATCAATATGAGTGTAATATCTGGGAATAAATTAAATTTCTTCCAAAAAATGATAATAAGACCCCCTTAAATAAGGATGAAATTTCATTGAATGTTAAAAAATTTGGATACCCCTATTAAAAACTTAGTTTTAGAGGCCTTCTATGATTTCTTTTCTAAAAATATAGCCAGAGGTTTTCCCCTATCACTAAGGCATATATCTCATCACATTCTTCAATTTAAATGTGATATAGACCAAATATAACCTTGGATAAAATTTTATGGGTGTTTGATGTTTGAGTCATATTTCCAACTTAATTATGATTTTTTTTAATTTTTTAAAATTTTTTCTAACTAAAAAATGTTATTAAAAGAATATTAATCAATAATAATTAGAATGTTCTTTATTAATTATATTTTTTTAATATTTTATAATACATTTTCACTAAATATCTTATATATTAAGTGTAAATGCCCATTTAGCCTTATATAAAACATATTTAAAAAATATATATTATATTTATATCAATATAAATATATTTAAATAATAATATATTATTTTTAATGAAATATTATTTTTTATAAAATATACCAATTATCAATGCTAGAAAAAATGCTGATAAAGTGTATCCTTTATCAGCACTTGTAGAAAACAGTGGTAAAGGCCCAACATTATCTGTTCCTTTTTACAAGTGCGGATAAAGGCCCGCCTTTATCGTGGATTTTTAGTAGCACTCATAAAAGAATCCCTTTATCAGGGATTTTTTTATTAGAATTGATAGGGGGTTTATCAGTACTTTTTCTAGTACAAGTAATGACACCCCTTTATAAGAAATTTTAGCGATGATTTATAATGGCCAAATCTATTGTATTGATACCACCAACATTTGGATGGTGTAATTTTATGTTATCACCTTTCTTAGGGAATGTTCTTTGAAAGATCTTCGCTAACATGACATATGTTTAAGAGAAGAGGGAATTTTGGGTGATAGAAATTGTTGTTGGGCCCTAGGTATATGAACTATGCATTACTATATATACAATAAAAATATGAATCAAGCCATACATATTTATTATATTTTCCTCTATAATGGTCTATATCCTACATGAGGATGGATTTTTCAACATATGTTCACAGTTGATAATCTCCATGGTGAATTATTTTATGTAGATATGGATTAGAAATTGGGGTTGGGTAATTTTTTGTGCTTCCACAAATGAATTAATTTCATGTTTAAAATCTCTATATATATTTGGATCTAATGTAGGGTAATTAGGTCATGTGGGTCACTCAGAGTAGTTTAAACACAATCTAGATGAAATATTTCACTTCCCCTCTTTGTACTTGGTGCTCTTAGTTATTCCAAATAAAGTGGTAAAAAATGAACTCTATGATCATATGTGTCATGATTAATGTGGAAAATAAGTGGTAGTTGGAGAATAACCAACACCATACTGAGGAACATGATGAAATAATTTTCAAAACATACCACATGATTTGAAATTCATGATATATAAGTTTTAATATAATTTAATTTCATATGAAGAGGATATTGTCAATGTATTATAACATGTTACAGAGAAAATAGATACCTCGTGGTTTAATTTCACACAGTGAGGAAATATAATATGTAGTTAAAAGCCATGTACCTAGGAATCATGTTATGATATTTATGGTAATGTGGTAGGGAAGACTATTGAACTAGTGTGAAATTGTGAAAAGTATTTCTTGAGAAACCGTGAATTAGTGGATGAATTGATGTGTTTTCCATACATTGTGACAAAAGATTAAGATCCATTAGAATATACATTGTGGGTGACATATTTTTCCTCCCACATTAGTTTCATCTTTAGAGGAGTCTTTCATGGTATCATCAAATTTTAGAGAACCAATTCCATCTCCCCTTGGAGAAAAATAAATAGGAAAAAAAGATATTGAAAGCTTATACAACATTGTTCTAAAAAACATCTACATTGTAAAAAACACACAAAATATTCTCATCGAGTCTATATAAATCATCTAGTTGTTTTTGGAACTTTTCATCTTTAGAAATATAGTTATAGATGACAGTGTGAAGTGAGGGAAGTTTAACCTCAATGGATAGAACTGCTTTTGTCCTTTATAAAATAAAATATCGTATCACTTGTGTATCTGTATGGGTTTTGGTATGGTATGTTGACAAATCATGTATAATTTTATCAAACCATGACTTATTGTCTTTATCTACCATCATCTAGAGTATATTAGATACATTCTTGTTAAAATGAATAATTTTTCCTTTTTTTATTTCATGGTAGTGGGATGAGTGGGCGGACTAAATTCAATATTACTAATATAAAATTTTTAACATGAAAGAGAATAAGTTGGTTCCATTTTCCATCAAGGAAACTGAATATAGTAACAATATTTTTGTTTAAAAATTTTATTATTTATTTTTTTAGGACTTCCTTGAGGGATACTTCCACTCCCCACATAGAGATAATGTAAACAGAAGTAATGATATACATGAACTATCTGGTGGTATCTAGGGGATATATCCCGATGCGATATATTCCCTTGATGAAAAATATCCAAGAATATTTAGTAGTATAGAGAAAATTTTGGGGTTGATGTATGAGATAAGAATTTATATTTAATTAATGGAATGTTCTAGTGAATTTCACACAATCTCGTGTCATCGATGGCCAAAAGTATATAGGCCTAACGATCTGGTGGAAAATATTTTATACAATTTGATAGGCATTGTATTGTCCTATGTGGTCTTCTTTTATATCTAAATGGTTATCTCCTACGTTAATTCATATAATTAACACTATCAAATATTCTATTGTAGATGAATTTTTTATCATTTTTTCCATTACAAAAGAAAAAAATTGATAGATCACCATAAAACATGGTCTTTATTGGATCGATCTGATGGAAGAATTATTCATGGAAGGTAGAGAAACATTAGTGAAATACATCTGATGGTGATGTCATTTGGTGATGTTATCAGCTCTTCTTGGTTAGAGGTGGTGGTTATCTCATTGTTCTCGCCATTTTTGTTGTCGGTAGATGGGGACAACACCTTACAGTTAACAATTTTGATAACTATATCATATCAGTATGGATTTTTCAAGGAGTGGATACACTAACCAATTCATTTTATTAAGAGTTTTAAAGGTAAAGAACATAATACAATTTTTCTTTGGAAGAGAATTTAGACATTAACACCCCCCACATAAATAAATAGGGGGAATATTTCTTTATTTTAATGAAATATTCACCATTAAATTGATTAACCACTAACTATGAATACTTTTTGTTACTCTAGATGGATAATAGTATATGTAGTCTAAGTTAAATACTTTTTATGAGATCTTATTATTACAATTCATTGTTGGTGCAACGTTATAATAGTAGGAAGAATAAGGGGAAAAATACATTTGCTAGAGAAATAAGAATAATTCCTAAACCTACAGTCGATATTTAAGTTTTACATCCTTTTCCAAATTAGTATTCTGAATATACTATAAAAGGGTATATCTTTTGTTTTTTGAGTTTATTAAATGATGAATGGATCTTCATTAAGAAATTAGGTATCCATATGTGTGAATAATGGGTTGGTATCTTCTATAAGGAATTCTTCTAATGATTTACTTTTGACGTCCTTCTAGGTTATGAATTGGATATCAAAATGCTACAAGATGACTACCTACCATGACAAGTGTCGAATTATCAATGGTTTATTGAGGATATATGTGAGTGTTTCAATACAAAAGAACAATTATACCACATGATGCTACTTTTATTTCCTTAGTTTCTGAACTGAGAAGATTAATTCAAGGTGATTCTTCTCGATGTTAGAAAACCAGGTCTCTATATCTATTATAGTTCAGTTGAGATAGGAATGACTATTATATTTTCCCACAACATTATTTTTTTATGAGGAGAGAACTAGGTGACTTATCAAGGGATTCCATATATAATATGAGTGGCTTCACTTTTATTGGTGGAATTAATTCTGTTGAGAAAAAGATTTATTACTTCGTATTATAAGAATCATCCCATTAATCTTCAAACCAATGATAATTGTGTCCTGTATTTAAGAGATTAGTGAAGGGTTTACACTTTCCTGTAAGGTTTTCCATGAAGCATCTGGTGTAAGTAAGGCTCCCTTGAATACCTTTCAACTATTTAAGATTCCAAGGATATGGAATGTTAAGGATTTATTTATTTTTCTAAGGGTTAACGTTTATGCCATGATGGGGACTATAAAGCTGAGAAAGTTTCCCAATGTCCCCCAAAATGACATTTTAGGGGGTTTATCTTTATACTATGTTGTCATAACAGTTGAAAAATTCTTCAAGGTTATATATATGATCATAGTGATATTAATAATTGACTTGTATATCATAAATATAACATTACATATAGTTTCCCGCAAAAGTATTGAATATAAGCTACATGGAACATTGATACCAGTATTGTTAAAATCAATGAAAATAACATGGTAGAAATACAATCCTTAGAGAATCATGAAGGTCGTGTCCTTCTCATATTCAGGTTCCATCTACATATTTTTATTAAAATAATATATAAAAACAAAGAAGAGTTCTTAGAACCTAGAAGTTGCATCAATCAAAAGTTATATGATGATCACTAATAATCCATCCTTTGGGAAATGATGATTGTGATCCATGAAGTTTATTTATTAACTAATGTTCTATTTATTTATCTTACTGGGGATGATTTTGGAAATCTTCTTTGGGTATAAAAATTTTCTAGGGATTCATACTTGATAATATTATTAACTTTGAGATCAGCCTTTAATGCATGAATGAGATACATTCACATGGAAGGTTGTTTGTAAAAATGACAATCTTTAGGAAAACCCAAATGATTAGTGGCCACATTAGGATAAATACCTTAATTTTTTGTGTAATTCCATGTGAATACATCATGATGTTTCTTCAACAATGAGATATATTTCTATTTGTAATTAGTCCACATGGTTTAACTAATTATATTAGGCCACAATTATCCCTCAATACCCAGATTCACATATTGGAGTTCACAAATGGTGGATGAGATGCCTTTATAAAATACTAGACTGGAATATTTAAGATCTTAATCATATTATTTTTCTTCAATATTAGTTGGAAAGTGTATTAAGGGAAATATTTCAGGATTTAGAGATAATTTGGGGGAAATTTGGTCCTCTATAAATGATAGGGATGTGTCTTTGAGTCCAAATTATATTGATGTGTTAGAATTGTGGTCTAGGGTATTTTGGAATTGTTATCCTACCTTACCATCAACTTTAATCATGGTATATATAGGTTATTAAGGGAAATTTTCACTACTATAAGATGAAGTGAGATCATTCTTATCTTTTTTATTAATTTAGAAAGGTATCCATACTCTAAAAGTTCATATGAGTGAGAAATATTCTTGGAAAAATTATATATATACTCTATTAATTATACACTATCTCTAGGGGAAGAAGAAGTGTCAATATCATTGGATTTTAGAGATGGATTAGGTGAATTTATATTTATTTCTAGTGAGGTGGTGGAATTTTATAATCTAGAAAGTGATGTTGGGGTCTCCTTATATTTTAGAGAAAAAGTGGGAGTACTTTAATCTAGGGTGTCACCATTATTTCTACGGTCATAGCATCCTCCTACATGGATGGACTCAGTGGACATGACTGGTATCATGAAAAAAATAGTGAATGTTCATAGGCAATGTGTTTATTTCCTACATTAAGTTTTGAGGTATATTTGATCAATGAACCTTAGCTGTGTGGTCCGAATGTTTGGAAAACTGACCCTCATGTAGAGCTATTTCGGAGCAAGATTAATTTGCATATGCATCAGGTTTATTTATTCCTCTTTTAGTGGTGACTGCTCAAGGAGGGTGGGTGATTGGCCATAACATGAATTAAAGGTAATAAAATTATCTTTCCTTTTATATGGGATTCACATAACTCAATAACTGTCTAAATTAAGAGTGTTTCGACTTAATCTGATTATTGGTAAATATATTCTATAATGAGTGTATGGAATGGGTTTATAAGAGTCATCTCTAAATCGTTATGTGTAGTGATCCAGGTGGTATCATCTATAACTGGATATTTTCTCTCTCCCCCAATAGAATCTCAAATCTACATACTATGATTCATGGGAATAAAATGGATTACCATCACTATACAATAATCCAGCTTCTCCATTATTGGAAAATTTAAGGAATTAGTAGTATGGTGAAGGTACTAATATATATAAGTGAAACCATTATCTTACCTGAAATTCATAGAAATATGTATCCCGATAAACACAAAATAATTTAGAATCCGAGATAAGGTCTCAAAACTAAGCCTTGATCTTGATTAATAAAAGAGTCTTTCGTTGACTTTTGTCATAACCTTGGATTATTTAATTGGAGGGATATAAAACATCTTTATTAAGGCCCACGAATCATATGGTGTGAATTAGAATAATGTTGATACTAAACTCATTTTTAATGTAAGATCAAGTAATATACATTTTTTCTAACGTCCAAAAAGTATAGGGGTCTGATATTTTCTTGAATTTCAGTCTTCGTATCATTATCTATGAATAAAATGACTATGTGGAATGCATAAGAGATAATTTTTTCATGTTATACCTACGCATTGAATACCAAAGCTTCAAATTCATATGGGTTTATGAGATCCCCAATAAGTGACTATAGAAGTTCTTTTCAAAAAAAGAAGGGTGGATAAGATTGAAAACTTTTATAGAATAACCAAAATCTATATGAAGATTTCATGCTTCTGGGCCAGGGGTATGCACTTTCTTAAATGAGGTTACTCCATATTCAAATAATTAATAGACGGATTTTCCAATGTTGATGGTTGTCTTCCCTGATTGGATGTTTAAGGCATCGAAGATATTTTTGGGTTATTCTATGTTTAAGTTCCCATGTTTTCAATCCGGCCATATGTTTGATGATTTTATAATCATTCACTTAGTATGATGGGATTCAAATATGTCTTTGATGACTATGGAGTAGATTTATTCTCTTGATAATCCTATTGAAGTTCTTGTCTTTAGGTATCTACATCATTTATTATCATAGTAGGGATGTCAGTTTAATGTTTAAATCTATATCAAACACATATTCCTTAACTCAATTGGCTTTAGTTGCCTCCTTCTCTCTCTCATGGATTGGAAGAGGGGAACATAGGGTAATAAAAGTCTTGTTTTTTAAATAAGTGATTTACCAACTGAATAAAATTTAAATATCCAAAAAAAAATCTTCATCTGATAAGGATTTCATTTTAGGGGTCATATATTTTTGAATAATTTGGTGGTGTGGTGGTCGTTAGACATTTTTATGGGGTGGTTCACATCCTCTCAGTGTCAAGGGTATAAAGTATAAGAGTGTTTAAAGAAACTTAGGGAATGGAATGAGTTTTTCTATCTTTCATGACATTATTGCTACATCAGATTTGTCATTTCTTGGAGGATGACTTTTTTTAAGACTATGGTATTGAAGAATTTAGATCAATTTACACAAAGGAAGTTGGGGGCACAACATGTTTATTTAGATCTGTATTAATAATGGCATGTTCTTGGTTGAACATATTTACAATCAACCAATAGGGAAATTTTCAATCTCCCTTATTCATGACTTATTTACATTCTCCTTCTTGATCCAATAGTATATAGGAGACATAATCCACTTGTGATAACGACTTTTCCAACATAAAATTTCTAGAATCTACCATCTTCTGATATTTTTCTATAAAAAAATAATTCCTGGATGTTATTCCAGAACATGAAGTTGTAGGGAAAATATATTGTATGGTTATAGATAATAGCTTGATCAGTATTCCTACGTTATAATATCTTTAGAAATTATTTTACATAGATGTGATGAAATATCCATGGACTTGATCAATTCAAAAGGAATAATATTTTTCTTCCGCTCTTCATTTGGTGCATACATTGGAAATTTTATCCCTTCATGTTGAGGAATTTTTTGTTGTTATTTCCATTTAGGAGTAGGAATCACATGATATTACATAGGTTTAGGGTTTATAGTTGGTTCTTGAGCTAGTTTAATCATAATATTTTTGCTATCTTCTTTTCTAGTTATCTTTCTTGGAGCTATTAGAATCGGTTGACGCTAGGGCTTAGTTCTCCAAATAGAATCATCCCACAGTTTTGGGACTATTTCATGCTCATATAACCCACCTAGGTACTTTAATAGTATAAGAATAATTTTTAAATCATCATAGAGAATTTTAACATAGATTTTGAGATACTCATCTTGGGGGAGTTTCACATTTAAGGAGTATGTTAACCCCAAAAACCTAGAAATGAAGTCCCATAAAATTCCACTCCCATATTTTTTTTGAAATTTTAGGGATATAGGGTTATTTTCTTTATCAATGTTATGATAAAATGCTAGAGAACTTTATGATAGTGGTACACACACCTATTGAGTGATCTATCCAGAAGACTCATTTACATTTTAAATATTAGTCTATCTAATGTTTACAAAAATCATCGGATTTAAGCTGCCTCTTTCTATTCTAGGTTTCCCTTCATGGGACCACATTGAGATATGAAATGGGTATGATGTATTTATCCATACCTAGTGATATTTAATGTTGTAAATGATGGATTCCCAATGTTTGGTGGAAGACTATTTGCATCCACCCATTCAGGGTATGGATTTCTTTTCGATTGCACTGGTTCACTCAATCTCTTTATTTCCTCCATTAAAGATATCAAAGACTAAAAGGACTAGATAATCATTGATGGGATAGTTGGTTAGATATAAATCTATGTATAAGAACTGGGTATAAACAGATATGGTTGGATTTCCCATGTATGGTGTTGATTACTAGAACAGTATGGCCTATGGTAGCTCATCCAACATGGTTTTGGATTCCACCCCATTAATGGAAAATCAGGATATTCCCTAGCTGTTGGGTCTAGGTATACATTCTATCTAAAACCTAATTTGTTCAGATGGCTGGATCCTCCCTTTATTAGTGGAAGAAACTCTCCATGTTCAGGAAATAAATTTGAAGGAGAAGCATGAGTTTCTACATAAGGATTGTACTCATTGGGAATTCCTATTTTGAGTAGTTCGATGTTAAATCACCATAACTCCATTATTTCTACAGCATATCTTGAAAATATCACTTAGGTACTATGAAGATCAACTTATTTATGATGTAGATGGGACATAACCACTCCTTTCCCATTTTATTTATCCAAGCATTTTATAGGAGGTGGAAATGGAGAATTCAAGGTAGCCATTATATTTTTGGGTTTTCTCTATTGATATGTAAACACAGCTTCTATGAATGTTTCAATATTTACCGAATTATAAATGGAAAATATTGCACCTTGTTATTCTGTATCAGTGTCTTGTCTTAGACCCATTATAGTGTTGATTTTTATAACATCCATCAACGAATAATATAATTCTTATCTCATGTCATAATGAGGAGGTAAGTAAGATTGTTTCCTTTTAAATATCAGTGAAGAGGAAACTAAAAACTATAATTTTCTTTCCTTTTCAAGAACACTATTTTATTCAATTTTTAAGACTTGGATTCTTCTTTAAATGTCCTCCCAGGGCTTGTTTTAGGATAGTGATCTCAAGGGAATCTCCAAACACATTTTCTAGTATGTCACCAATGATAAAAGAATGTCATGATTTGAGAGAAATTATAGAGGTCCCTCCAATCAAAATTTTCCTAGTATGGAGAAGGCGAATTTTCATAGAGAAAGGGGAGGTTGTGATAAAAATACCATCATACCTAATGATGGGGTAAACATTGTCATGCCACCATAAATTCTTGAATTCTTGGGGGACTATATGATCATAGTGGGGATAAAATTCCCCCATCCCTATAGAATGGGACTTCTTCTATATCACTGTCTCTACACCAAATGTTGTTTCCCATATGATTTTGTGGGATTTTTTTCGAATGAACATGATTCAATGTATGCTATGAATATGAACCAGACCTTATTAATGGTAGAACTTCCACTAAGTTATTGAAATTTCTTAAGAGATAAGACTAAAAAAACTTTATGGAGGATTGATGAAGGATAATTTCAATGAATCTATCTAATCAGTATCAAAATTTATAAATTCCGAATATGGAGGGATCATACTGAATAGTCAATATGTAATATGAATATTCTATGTTAGTGACTTCTCCTAAGGAAAGGAAATTTCATGATGTCTATGGGGGTGGGCTCTGTTAATTGAAGAGTGGAGTGAAATATAATGCTCCATTATCACACCATAATCTGTTATGTACATATGATGAAGAATTATTGATAAATAGGCTTAGGTCCCATAAATATTTAAGGTAGGAATGTTGGGGATCTCTAAAACATATCTTCAATTTCTATTATAATGCAACTGAAAGAGGGGAAAATTTGATCTCATAGTAAAGTTATTCTATTTCTTAATGTATTTTTCATATTCCATATAAGGTAGATGTTTTTACTTTATATGAAAAAAATCTATCCATAAATTTAGTTGAAGAAGTTGTATGAATTCCTCTATCAAGGATTTTGAAATATCATATCATTATGTGGATATAGGCCCGAACATGACTAGTATGTTGACTTTGGCAAGTAATTTCCTCATCATCACTTTAACATCTTCGTCTTTGGAAAGATGTTACTCTACCTAATATGTCTAGAGTGGTCTCCTCCCTGCTTCTTTACTGAGAGAAGTGATGTTGGTCGAAATATTATATATTGTAATAGAAGATATGTTGTTTGAAGGTGATATGGAAAATGACCACTAAATTGGGTTTCCTTCCTATTGCTAAAAAATATTGGTCATTGGAGATAGGGTTCTTGGAGTATATGATCTCAATATATTTTGTTCCACACAATATGAGGGATTTGTCAGTGTTAGTTCAAAAAATAGATTAATTTCTTATCGATGTTAAATGTTAATGTGGGATGTATCTTCATAATGAATTTCATTATGGAGAGGAAAAACATTATGGATTTATGTCACGCTACATGGAGGATTCCTATATCATATACCCTAGGTAGAAACTTTAGAGTAGAAAATGGAAGGTGGGTGGGACTATCTTTCCCTTGAATATTCGAATAGTGAGGATGATTTTCATGGATTGCATCATAAGAAGACTTCCCATGATTGATCCTAATATTTCATTGGGGTTGATATTTTTTGGAATATAATTTGGGGAAAACCCCTAGATATCGTTGTAATAATTTTTCAATGTTGAATTTTGTTACTACTAATACTTCCTCTATTGTATGAAGAGTCAAAAAAAATCTTGGGCCACTATTGAAATGTTTTTAGTGCTTCAAGAACACTAGAATTGAGTACAAAAAGATTATACGAATTCCATTCATATTTGGGTTTCCCTACGTGATGTTTCTTCACAGTTATACTATGTGTCGTCACTAGAGGCAGGTGGTTCACATAAAAACACACATATATGGGACCCTCTTTATAAAACCCCCACATTTTTACCAAGTAGGGCCAATGGTAATATTCATAAAGAGTAGAAATGTTTTCCTTATTCTCCATTTCCATCTAAATATACTGATGAAATTTCAGACATTAGAGGGGAAAAAAATATACACCTTCTATTGAGAGACCATCAGAATATTATGGAATGTCCTCAATGATTTGGTTGGAATATGTTTCTGCCATAAAATGGATTTCTAAATGGTTTGTTAATCTCCAGTTGAATCAAGAATGGGTTCCCAATACTATTCTTCATTATTACCCAGTATGTCTTGATGATACTCTCAAATGAGAGTAGGAGCGTGTTCATGATACTGAGTGGCTCTCGATATATGTTAAGGAGTTACTCTGGTGGTGGGGGTGGGAATTTTTTCCTACTCCTGGCCTGCTGCTATGATTTTCTGATGTATATCTTCTACTACCACTTCAAAAAAAAGATTATTGTTTTTGATATTTTGGGTAGGAATATATTCCTTCACATCCATTAATTCCAGAAAACATTTATGGGATTTTGTAGTAGGAATGAATATGTGTTCCCATTAAGTGAGCGGAGCAGGGATATGGGCGAACTCTTATCTTATAATTTCCTCTAGTATATGCTGACATACTTCATGTGTCGAGGTGGGAAAGCTTGTCTGCTCATTGGTTATTACTAAGATATGCTAGTATACATGCTATGATGTTACCATAATATTATGGTGGGATTGGTGTTTTGGATTAGGATTGAGTGTTTACTCCTTTAATTCTCGCATGATATGATGGAACTTTTTTTGGGGATGTGTATATAATTCCATTCCCTATGTTGGGAAGCTCCTTATGCCTAATGTGATTTATTGGATTCTTATGTCTGAGTGATCAGAGTAGGGATATCTTGGATGGTGTCTCCAATCATCTATTTATTGGTTGATGTTTCAAAAAACATATAATAGTGGACAAAAAGATCCCTCCTATTAGGCTCTTGAACTAGGATGAAGTTGTATCCAACCTCATAACTATCCACCCTAAAATAAGGGATATGTTCATTTCCACACATCACATAAATAATCATAAAGTGGTTAATGGTGGAAGAAGGTGCCACCTGTTCTTTTAAAACCCTTCATTCTATAGATGATCGCTGAGGCTTTATATCAAGTTGTGCTTCTAATGCTATCTCAAGGGTTCAGATTGTACCATTGATGTGATACTCCTAAAAAAGTGAATTTTTTATCTTAGCATAGAATGTTATGAGTGGGTTAAAATGGATACTAGTTTTATGATGATATAGATCCTACAATAGCTGAAGAATATATTTTTCATTCTATGTATTCCATTAATTTAGATTGAAGGGATTTTTGTTGGTTCTAAAAATAATAAAAAACATATACTAGAAAACCCATCAATGCAACATCACATGTAAAGAACGTACTTGAAAAATCACATGAATATTTAATGGTTTCACATTATTCTATTTTGTTTCACATGATAAATGAAAAATAATTGACTGTGAATGAATCACATAGTTTATAGATGCATGTTGGGTTCACCATTTTTGTTTCAGTTCTGTGTATGATGGGTTGTATTCGTAGAATAAAAAACAACAAAATCCTTTCATAATGATGATATGATGTGTTATAATGAACCCAATTTCCAAAAATAGTGGTCATTGGGGATTTATAAATAATTATTTTTAAGTATGAACATTGGTCGAGATGGCGGTAGGTCAGGCTTATCACACCTTTTTGAAAATATTCTTACATTATATTTGCCTCTCCTAAAGATTGAAGATATATTTCATGAATCTTTCATATTTCTCAATGTGAAATAGGATAACCTAGTGCCAATAGTTAGACATTAATATGTATCTATGTAAGTATTTTTATGTATTATAGGTTCTCCATCAATGTGATCATCTATTTGTGCTAGAGGTTATTCGTCTTATTTTGACAATACTTATTGATTATTAAAGTTATGGGGTTATGTATTAAAGTAAAAGAGTAAGTAACTCTTGTTTCTATCTCAATCTAGAAAAGTGGTGAATGTCTAAGGTGTTGGGATAATTCCATGAATGGTTATTCTGATGTATCCTTGTGATAGGAATCTGAACCCACATAGTATAGCTCCACAAAATATGGAATTCGGTACATTTTATGGTAGTGTTATTAGGACCAATCCATAATATTTTACATCACGAGATAAAGATTATAAGGTTAAATATTCCTTGAAATGTTTTCTACGGGACTTCTACATGAACATCCCAATTTGATTAATATTAATGATAATATGGCCCCATAACAGTAGGTTGGCATCACAATGAATATGGCCTTTTGAAGATAGGTCTCACAGGGAATATGGCCGAATAAGAATAACGTGATAAGAAGTGGAGGGAATATGCCCCTCCAAATGAGAGAATGATTTTATCAGGAATATGTCCAAATAGGGGGATGATCTTTAGGTAATATAGCCCTAATGGAGGTGGATGGGATATCAGAGGGAATGTGACCTAATGAGTATTAATATTCAAACTCATGGAAATGTTACCTGGTGTGAAGATATCTATGTGTCTTTGATGTTTGATTTGAACCTTATGAAAGAATCCTATATATCTCATTTAATATGAATGAAATAACATGTAGTTTAAAATTCACGGTTTAAGGTCATGTGATGGGACCATGCTGTTTAGTTTATCATCATGTTCAAAGGATTAGTAATAGGTAGTTTAAAGTCATGTAACTAGAAATACATAGTAATTCCTATATCACATCTCAAATAATCTAATTGAAAGATAAAATAAGCAAATAATACCACTCATACTCAATGTTATAAATGATAGATAGAAGATCAATCATATCATACTGAAACATGAATCATGTGATTGAATGTGGAATACGTAGTAGTTTTTCTATGGCATGATTCATTTGATGTAAACGGGTTAGTATTTTAGGATTGAGCGGGATGTATACATGTCATTCCCCTAGATACTTGACCTAGTAAATGATTCATGTTAAGGTATGTTTGGGGCTAAATACCTAGGAAGATTCCCATTCATAGGATATAGTTGGGGAATATTCCTCATAAGAGGCTCAATTGGTGGAATTTTATTTTCTCTAATGAAACGAAAAATGTAAATATCCATGATCATGTGAGTAATAATTAAAGAGATAATGAATAAATAAAATAATATCATGTTATTCATATGAAAATACTATATTAAATTTGAATGGGGTATATGTACTTATGGTGGCCATGATTGAAGTATCATATCGTGCTAATGACATGAGACATCTCGCATTCATTACCTGAAGTATCCTATGTTTTTTTGATTTGGTTAATCTTGAATTCTTACTTTATACAATAATTATTTTATCCATGTATTCTATCATCAAGTTTGTGAGACATTTTTCTATGTAGTCTTGATGTCTCCAAAAAACATTGTTACTATCTCGTGAAATATCAAAGAACAAAATTTATACTTAAGCTCTACTAACTAATTTATGAATTTGTTTAATGGTGAACTAGGTCGATCAAGTGATAATGGTATAGAAATAACATGAAATGTTTAGAAAAAATTTCAAAAATTGAAAAAAGAGATTGGGTTGGTTGGTTCTGAAATTGATGAGGTGGTTGTACCAAGCATATGAATGTTTTGGTTTGTCCACTTTGTATGTGAAAAGTGTTTCAGATTTCTAATTTGAATTGTGATCAAAACTAACTCTAGAGAGCCTTCACTTTGATTGATCACGCTATAGTATACGAACCTCATATTCCACTCTCATATTTTAGGTAATTCTAAATAAAGTTTTGTTGAATCATTTTTCAAACCTACTGACCCCAAACCCATGTATTGTTTATTCCAAATTTTAGGGTCACTGGTTAAGTAATGTTATAAGGGAAAACCCTTATCTTTCTATAGTGGTCATGCACGATGGAGAAGGTTTAGATAAATGTCAAATGAAAAAAAATTAATGCATTAAAACATCAATCACAATAAAGTCCACAGACTACCTACACCACCCTTTAAAAACATTTCATCGTACAAGAAGACTTTACCCCCTCATGCTTTCCAGGAGGGGATAGAACAAAAAGGAAAACCCATGGTAGAAATATTCCATATAATCCCCAGGTCCAACATCCCTCCTATTGTTTTATGTTAGATATTCCAAAAAAATAAAAACCCTACCTAATAAATTTACTCGATAATTTATTCTCCTCGAGATAATTCTCTCTATCTCCCTCATTCAAAAATTTAATTATCATTATGCCTTTATATGTTTTATAATTGAATTGTTCATCCTATGTCCTCCATGATGTTATTAATTATTTTAAGGGATAGTCAAATATAATTTGTTTTAAGTGACCCTCCTATACTTTTATTTCAAAAAATATCCCCCAATGATAGCCTGAATCATGTGAGGATAACCTAAGAACATCCAAAGATTAAATTGACAAAACTCCCATCCTATAATGTGGGGATATTACTATGTGATGTAACCATTTCAAGGATACATGGACACATTTTAACTTTTTAGTGCACGATGAAGTTCCTACTTCATCTATTTTTGAGGCTACTACCATTTTAGAACCCTCAACATTATAGTGAAGAGACAATATTGTAGCTTTATCATGCATCTTTCTCCAATCCCAACCACTATGCAGCTGTTTTTTACAACAGTGTATCACAATTTGTTTCATTTGTGGACCTACAGTGGCCACAATGCATTATTTAGATGACCCTATATTGGCCATATTCTTTGTTTGACCTCTAGTGGCCATGATATAGTGGGTGGAACCATGGTTAAACTTTTCTCCATGGTTTTATCTCTCATTGTCACTATGCCACATAGCCATGGATATGACAATGTGGTCCATAATTTGGCAGTGGTGACCCAAGTTCCTCTTCATGCCAATGAATGATTTTTATAGTGGAACATCTATGATTGTGGTACCTTCCTGGTGGAGAGGAAATTTACTAGTGTTCTATAGCATAACAAAATTGGAAATGATTTAGATGAAATAAATGAGAACAATATCATGGACCATATTTAAACGTTGTTTCTTTTCCAAGTGAAAAAATTCCCCAAGGTAATATGTGTGTCCCAAATTGATTCCGTGGACTTGTTTCCTCATCTTAATAAGTATATCACTCTCTAACTCAATCTATCACATATAATGGGAACTAGAGGACCCCATATACTACCGTGAACTGCCCATGCTAGTGAAATTCTCCACCATCTGCATGTGGACATGTTACCCACACGTTAGTTCTTTCTCTGACATTCTATTTTGCACTAATTTTTTTCTTCTCCTCCATAACAGCCATGTGGGCCTTCCCAAGGATTGGTTTGGATGATAGGCCCTTCATGAGGTTTCTATATGGATTTTATAGCTTTGTCTTAGGGCCAGAATGGGTTTGCCCATTTGGTTCTTAACCCTTTTCAAATTTAACCTACAAATCATAAACATAAAAAAACTCAAAATAATTAAGAAAAGTAAAATATATTTTTTATATTTTATTTCAAAAAATTTATATCCAATTTATAAATTACAAAAAAAATATTTATAAAAATTAATAAATGGGTATTAAAAATTAAAAAAATGTCATTAATGAATTAAAATTTAAAATTGTATGCATTTAATGAACTCATTAAATCCCCTACAAATAATTCATTCATTCCTTCAAGCATATATTTCCTTAATGAATTTTAAAGGATGGCCTGATGATACCAATATTCAAAATTAAAATTAAATTGAACCAAATAATTATCGGTAGGGGAATGGAATCTTTAAGAGTCACATATGTAAAGTGATTCAAAGTCATTTCTAGACCTAATAAATTTGAAATTCCCATGAAAAATGACCGAAATTATAATTTATTCTAATTTTTTCTTTTAATTTTTCATCATTAACATGCCATGTTTTGATCTAGCTCACAATTTTTTATTCACACATTATTCAAGGAAAATGGAATATGTGAGTATTTTAAATACCTTGATAATGTGAACAAAACTTATGAATTTGAAAATTATCTACTTTCTCCACTTAATATAGAAACATTTGAATGATAATGAAGATGATTTTGAAATAGGGATCCAATGATTTTGACGTTAATGCGAAGTAGAAAATTGATGAGTAAAATATAAGCCTCAATAATTGAGGTTAATCTATAAGTGTAAAACATGATAAAAAAAGTAATCATAATTACATTATCCTTTTAAGAAAGTTATACATTTACACAAAATTCCCATGCTCAAGTAGGTTCATGACCGAAATAATAACAATGATGGAGTTACGGCTTTAATTTTCTCATTTTCTTTTTTTTTTTAAATTGAGATATGAAAATTCATACCACCATAACCCAAACCCAAATGATAAAAATAAGTGTCCCTTTTATGGTCTTTTTTGACCATCCATAACTCAACACACATTTTTTCATTATTTTTCATTATTTTTATAGAGGCATGAACAATAAAAATAGTGACGTATGTCATAAAACTTCTTAAGAAATATAGTGAGATACCACAACATAGTCTCTGAAATAAGAACATCCCTTTTTCAATAAAATCCTTCTTCCCCCACAATTGAACATTTTTAATCACAAAAAACATTATATTTAGGGTAGGGAAACATAATTTGTCTTGAAATGTGGCTACTAATAACAAATGCCATTCATAGTATCAAAGGTATAAGATGTGGATTAATGATAGGCAGGTCTTAAGGATAAATGCTAAATAAAAAATGTTACAATAATATATAACTGATATTGTAAAATCATAGTTTGGAAAAGTTAAAAATAAAATACAACAGGTATCAGTTCCCATGTTCTCTCCAAAATTTTTGTAATAATGATTTGAAATATTGGTTTAGAAGTCTCTCTGGAATAAGAGAATATAATTAAAGAAAATCTCTCATGGAATATGTCATAAAAAATTAATTGAAAAGAAATTCCAAAAATAATATCATGAAATATGGAAGGGGATATTTATTAATAAGTGAGTCTAAATAAAAATCATGATACATTGAATTCAAGTTCCTATGATTCAATAAAAGCATCCAATATACAAATTTTACTAAAACAATTTCATCATCATTAATATTAAAACATGGAATCATTGGGTTCCTAAAAATTTTATGAATAATTGATAAAAAATTTGGCATTAATTGAAACGAGGGAATATATTTTTTGCATTTAAATTCTAGAATAATTATCATAAAATTGGGGAGCATAAGTGAATGTTGAAATTTAATGTTTACTACCCTTTAATTTTAAGCTATTACTTTTCTCCTATTACTTAATATAGCATATCCTTGTACCTAGAATATTTATGGACCAAAAAATCTCATATAGATAATGAATTTACAGGCCCATTACATGAAATTTCAAAAATTAATAAGGGTTTATAAATTTATTAGTTCTTAAAAAAATGAAATCAAATCCTAACAAATTAAAAATGTGGGTTTCCTCTCAATAGTGTTATGGTTAATGTAGTTCATATAAACGTTTCATCTCTATTTTTAGTGATCTATGGTAGGAATGAGGTTATATAATCCAAATTAACAAATGGTCAAAGCTACAATTATTCAATTCATATGGGACCTTTTCCTTTTGTAGACAATAATCTCACCCTCCCTTGAAGAAAAACCCTCTTAATCTCTATTGTCCCAATCTAGAATGTTTTCCATTTCTTGAATCATCCAATGTTCATTCATAAACCAACAAAACATACTTTCCCTCCTTGAATTCTTCTTGTATAGAATATCTCTCAATGTCTCCCAAATTTTCTAATATCTTATTACCTCCCCTCCCATTCATTCTCTTATTATTTCATTTTTAAAATAGTAATTCGAACACTTCTTCCATTGACCACATTGACCTCTACTTGTAGAAACACATCGCCTCTCTCAACTAGATTTTTCATCACCCAGTGAATATTGAATTTCAACTCCTCTACACTAATTATCAATGATATATCTATATTCTGGACATAAATTATTGACCTTACCATTTCTAGGAATAGTCTTCCAAAATATTTTGGTGTCTTTTCATTATCTATGTACTATAACAGAAATTCCATTGGAATATAGATCATGTCTACCTTGACAATGATATAATCAAGTAGCCCTTGGAGACATCTCAATATTATTTGATCTAGAATAATCATAAATTGAGTTGGACTTATTTTTTGTGAACATGTGATCTCAGATGTTAAATATGACATAATTTTTACACATGAACCAAAATCACACAAAGAACCACCGAACATATTAGAAAGAATGTCTATTTGGATATAAAAACTAATTTTATCACTTTATTTATTTGTTAGGATCCGTTATATCATTGTTAAACAATCTCACATAAATGGAATTGTGCCTAATTCCCCAAGATTCTTTTTATATTGCACAAAATCTTTCAAGAAATTTTCATTGGTAGGTAGTCTCAGAATTTCCATAAATAATAGAATGTTCATGGTTAGTTTTTTTGACATCTCAAATAATTTTTACCCCTATCCATTGAATTTTAGTTTTATTAATCATTATAGAAATGGTTTTTGGTTGATATAGTGGAGAATCTTCTTTTTGAACATATCTTTTATATTCTCTTACTTTTACTCTTCTTTCTTTAACTAGTTGTTATATTTGCATTGGTTGTTCATCTAAATTTTTTCAAACTATTTTCAATATTTTTCATCAGCTTATTGGGTTGTCTTTACACTAGTTAGGGTGATGAATTTGAGGTCACCATTTACTTGTAATTTGGTGTCACCAGATAAGACTCCCCTTAGACTCTATTTTAATTGGTTATTTATCTATCCAACATGGATTTGTACCTTCTTAATGGAATCACATTGATTCTTTAGGCCATATTTTAATACTTTAATGGAATTGCCTTTATCTTTTGTATAATATATAAACTCATTCAGTACAACTCCTTCTATGTTCTTTAAACATTCCAAGGTCTCTTCCAAAGAGTTCACCAAACTGGTAAGTGTTGGACGTTGGTTTTTGGGCCGGAAACCATGATCCATCAGCTGAAATCCTTGGCCTTATACTTGAATCCATTTTTGTCTTTGTGGGGGATATTGTGGCCTCTATCCCAATACTTATTTTTTCAATTATAATCTAAATAATTTACATATTCACAATTCATTCCATGGGTATATTGATTATCCATAATTGTGTCGATTTTCTTGGATATCACATTAATTTGGGTGGAAACCAACCTCTTTCCCACCATGTTAACTCCTTGTAATATCTTGTGGTTCCTCCCACTAAGTAGAAGTAGTAACAAAAAACTCCCCACTTGGAAGGGATAAAAGAACTAATTTATTCACCATATGAATAAATGAAGAATAATGTTTATTCTTTTTTAAATGAGAAAGTCCATGGATAGTTTTTCTCAACTATGGAGAATAATTTTGTAAAGCTATTAGAACTTAGTTATCCTAACCTGGTTATCCTAAAAAAAACCATCCTAACTATTTTAACTACCACTGAATGTTGGGGAATAACATCGATAAATGATTTGTTTTTAAAAAAATCCTTCAGAATACTATAGATTATAGAAAAGTTATATTTGTAAATACACTATAAAGAGTGGATCATGTCTCCTCCATATCATTGGAAGAACAAGGATAATGGAAATAATCATGAATAAAGGAGAATTTTTTTTATAATTAGATGAATTGATATATGGGAAACTATGAGCATTCCATTATTTAGATTGAGGTAAATAAACATATATTGACCACAACTCCTTTAATTGAAATTTATTTAAATTCTTCTGTACCATAGTATTACAGAAGTAATCCCCTAAGAACTAAAAAAATCTGATGTAACAATAATTTTATGAAATATAAAAAACCCATTACAAGTCTTATGTTTGCTAAAATATTCTTATAATTTATACACATAACTTTGGGTGGATTTACAACTCCCCACCAAAAGGTTAAATAAACAACACCCCAAAAAATGGTTCAATGAGAAATAACCCTTGAAATGAAATCTTTATCAGATGAATAATTTTTTCTGGAAATGTCACTGGGATTCTCGTGGAAAATAAGTTTTCTAAAAAGGAAGGCTCGTATTACCCTAAGTACCGCTCTATAAATAAATGAGATAGAGAAAGAGGCCACTTTGGCCAATGGGGTTAAGGAAGTTGAGGTCAATATGATTTTTAAAATTTAAGCCACCTCCATAGTAAGAACATATAAATTGTGGAGGCCAAAATATATGAACTTCAATAGGTTTATAAAGAGAATAAATCTACTTGATAGTTATAAAAAAGGAACATTTAGGACCCATCATACTGAATGATTGATTGTAAAATCATCACACATATGGTCGGAGTCAAAACATGGAAAATTCAACTCAGATTAACCCATAGATTTCTAGGATAACTTAAACTTCTGATCAAGGAATACAACCACCATCATTGGAAAATCTAACTCTGAAGTATCATACTAAGTAGTAGCCACATGTATGGAAGTGCATACCCCTATCCCAAGATCATGAAATCAAAAAGTAGATTTTTTTATTCCATAAAATATCTCAATCATGTCCACCCTTCATTTTTAAAGGATATTTAGGAATAACTTATCAAGGATCTCCAAATACCCTAATAATTTCTAGCTGAGGAGTCACTATAGAGGTATAACATGAAAAAACGGTCACTTATATGTTCCACATGGTCATTTTCATTATAGAGAATGATAGGGAGACTAATATAAAAGAACATATCAGACCCCTATATATTTTTGGTAAAGTTGGAAAACATGTATATTCATTGATATATCATTGAAAATGAGTCCTGGATAAATATTATTCTTATTCAAACCTTCTGATTCTTGGGCCACAATAAAGATATTTTTTCTACCTCAATTAAATATTCTAATGGTATGATAAAATTGAATAAAAGGCTCTGGGATTAATCAACATCAAGGCATAGTTTAGAGACATTATCTCCGATTTTAAATTCATGTGTTTTTATCAGGGTATATATTTCAATGTATTGATGTGAAGACCCCTGTATCACTTTATAAAATTCTCCCTCCTCAGTAGAAAAAAATTCCCCTATATAATCTCTCAAATCCAAATATGTTTAAACTTCTTATACACCTTGTGATAGTGGAGAAAAAATATATAATATCAAAAATTTTCCAATGATAATTCCAGAACATAGGCAATTGTAGAGTATGGATACATGTCTTCATTAATAATAATGATTAGAATGATCTCACTTCATCGTCTCGTAGTGAAAGGTTACATTCATCGCCTTCAAATACCAATATTAAGGTATGAAGGGAGGTAATAGAAAATCTTCAAAGAACCCCAGACCATAATTATCATACATCAATACTAGTAGGACTCAGAGACACCTCTATATCATTTATAGAGGACAAAAATTTCCCCAAATTATCTCTTAATATTTAAAGAGTTCCCTCAACACCCCCTTTCACTGAGATTGAAGAAAAATAATAAGTTGAAGATCATAAAGATTATCATCTTGTATTTTATAAAGGCATCTCATCCGCTATTGGTGAACTCCAATAGGAATATTTGGTATAAATATATCACATTGTTTATTAAAAATAATGATATCATCACATGGAATTAAACATAAACTCTTATGCTGGATCAATGCTTATGGTGTAGTCATAGTTGAGAGGGAGGTTCATAGTGGTAGTAGTGTGGATGAAATAATTGAGATAGATGATGTGGCCTGAATCCAAAAAAGTGTATGTTTTGAAAGTGCACAATACTCTTGGGTATTATGCGCATTAAACATTGATTCCACATATAGATTCCCTTTGTACAATAAGTAAATCACTCCCCAAATTCTTCAAACAAGTATTACGGTTGCAAAAGGACCTCCTATGTTGTCATGCACCACCCCGGGTCAGTAAAACACTCCTCTCATCATCATGTGGATATTACCCCCACCCACATGCACTTTCTCCCAAAAATAAATGTTGTGATAGAAATTCTCTTCTCCTATATGACACCCATGTATACCTTACTGAGGTTGATCTTGGTTAGTGGGCCCTTATTGTCCTTGTTATGTGGCTTGACAATCCTTGGTTAAAGGATAGCATGGGTTGGACCATTTTTTTAATAATCCTTTTAAATTTCCACCTACAAATAGTATACATAAAAATAATCAAAATAATAAAAGAGAATAAAACAACTATTTTTCTCTATTATTTATTTATTTTAATTTATTTTTTCAAAATGTCACTGCACCTTAAAAATTTCCCAAAAAAATACTTTTAATAATTAAAACATGGGTATTCAAAATTAAAAAAAAGTCATTAATGAATTAAAATTTTAAAATTGTAAGCATTTAATGAACTCATCTAGTCGATTGTCAGGAAAATTAAAATTTTGGATATATAGTTTATCATCATTCATCTTGGACATTATGCTATATAGTTTATCATCATGTATCTCAGATGTTATTCTATGTAGTTTATCATCATATAACTCGAACATTATACTATGTAGTTTTTCATTATGAATCTTAGGAATTATGTTTTGCAGTTTATCATCATGTATCTTGAACATTATGTTATTCAGTTTATATCATAAAGCTTGAAGATTATATTGGAAAACCAAAATGAGTATCTTGACTCATACTGATATGGGTCATCCTATAATTATAACATAAGAGACACATAATGTTTTGTAAACATCAGGTTTGAAGCATAGTGGGGTGTTCTTTATATCATGGTTAACAAGAATAGAACCCGATGTAGTTCAAATGACATGGTTCAGAGTTATATTTGAGGAAAGTTCCATGCAATTTAACTTCATTTTTTAGGGACATGAGCTAAGTAGTTTGAAGTCATGCAACTCATAATTATATGTAATTAATAGAGAGACAATGAAATGTTGTGTGGGGATTATGTTTGAGTTTCCCAGGCATGATGTTTCTATATGAATGTAACCCTTTGAAGGATCTCTATTTTCTATAGGGGATATCACTAAGGTCTTTTGAATTGGTATAGCCTTATTGGATAACCTTAATAATGGTTAATACAAAAGATGAGTATTTTTATACATTATATGATTAATTTATTATTGGATATATGTGAACTAAATTCATTATAGGCTACGATCAAGGATTAGAGGTTGAAAAACACATATAAATCCACCCACATTATATAGGAGGAAATTATATGTTATTAGGGATTATCCCATAACGGGGTCCATTTAATGATTCTTCATGAAGTACCCTTTATTAATCTATAACTATAAAGCGCCCTCTATGAACTACATTCTCAAATATTCTTTGAAAAATCCCTATTTGGAGGATGTTATTAATAAATTAGATTCCATCGGTGGGATTTGTAAAGGATACACTATGTGAGGAATTTTTGAACAACAATTATGTTAAAATGTTACCTTTAATGGATTGAGTTATATAGGTTCCGAAAGGGAAGGTCTTCTACAGCTCTCTCGTTCTGTGTTCCATTATTTGTTCCCCATTCCACTTGTCTCTATCTCCTATATATTTTAGGATATAGTGGGTGGTTATAGGAATTTATTGGTCAATATATCTCCCAAAATGGAGGTCCATGTGTATGTTTTTGTAACACATTGGGAAACCTAGGACTTGTGAATAATTCTTTTTAAGGGGAATTATAGTGGAAATTGTTGATCCACATTTCACTGTGTGATGGGATTATAATCCTCACATTCGAGTTATAAATGAATAATATTATATTTGGGATGCCAATATTTCACACCTTTTTGTGAATTACAATGCAGTACAAGAGATGAATCTTCACAAATGGATTAAAATGTTGTGAAATTACTATTTCTTTTATAATTTTTTCTATCAAAACTCGTATGCAGGTGTGTACAAAAATACACCTTCCAACCACAAATGAGAATGCCACGTGACAAAGGAGATTCATGAGTGGATAAAAGTGATTGTGGCCACCCTAACATTTCCACATTTTTTCCATTAAATATAATACATAGGATGTCACAAAAAAATCCTTCTTATGGAAAACAAAAATTCCATGATGGAGAATACACTTTGTGGACTAGTGATAAGGATTTTTGGTTGAGGGCCCTGAAAAAAATTTATTTTTTCAAGAATAATGCCATGCACTATGAAAAGCTATTCCCATTTAGAAAATATATTCTACTTTTCAATTCTATGATCCCACATTTGTGTAATGAATTTATTTATGATACATTTTCAAACCTTTTCAACCTTGTGGGATAGAACAAAGAGTTAACAGGTAGATACTTTAATATGAATTAATGTAATAATTAAAGGAGTTATCACTTTAATAATTTGGATGTGGTTGTTACTTAAAATCTTGGATGAATTTCAAATAAATGATTTGTAATTTATCGTATTTACATTACATGAGAGTAAAGTTGTGGAAAATACAGAGTTGTTATGAATATAATCAAATAATGTTTCTATTACACATGGTTATAGGAATATTCACTAATGGAAATATGGTTATAAAATGTTTTAAACAACACCATTTTATGTTATTGGATAGACAATTACATTTATGATGTCGACATATCATAGTCATTTACATGGTACTTTGTACTTTATTCAATAACATTCAGATCATCCGTATTCTAGTTATTTATCCTATTATTCTTAGTTTTATTATCATATGATGATAATTAGATGAGTTTGAAAATCCCAAAAAAGAATGTTTAAATGTAAAATATTTAAGACATGATGGTTAAAAGGATTTGTAACCATTGAATAGTATATAAAACACATCATTAATATGGATGAATGTTTGACTTAAAAATGGGGTACTTATATATATATATATATATTCTCAATTTTTGTTTGAATTTGTGCTCAAAACACCAAATATTATATCCCAAACAAACTCTCTAACAAACCCAAGGTTCTATACAGTAATGATGAATAATGGGTATATCTTATTAATCAGGAGATTAACCATATTGTCGATAGTTTGGAGGAAGTGTTCCATTAGATACTTCTCAATGATCACTTCCAATCTCATATGGAAGATATCATAGAATTTAGATAAATAGAGAAAAGGTTGTACATTATTTAACTTATTTTATTTTTGTCCAAATAAATTGGGATATATTGTAGAATAATAATTTTTTATTGATGTTTTCCACTATGTTTAGATAATTTCTATTCCCTTCAATGCCCATAAATGATATCAAACACACATCCATCATATTTGGATTGAATTATAAATGTGTGGAATAAATTATAAAAATTATAATTATAGAAAATATAATATGTTTAATTTAAAATTGGAAGGGTTGTTTGACATTTTAATACAATGATATGTTTTTGAAGTCAAAAACAATTTTGGTTTAATTAATGTTATATGACCACATTGAAGTTTATATAAAATTTTCAATGATTTCTTTAAAAATAGAGTATCATAAGATTACTAAATTATATCATTGTCTTCTTTATAAATACACTATTTTGTATTATTTAATAAGATAACAATTAAATATCAAAATAAAACCTTTCTATAATATTATAAATATAGAATCTAAATGTACTATGTGAAATGAATTGGATGTGAAAAAAGCAGTGTAAAATGGTTTTTATTATGGTATGACCATTAACCAAAATGTGATTATTTGAAAATATGTGATATTTAATTTATAAAAGGGTTTTAGATAAAGTATAAAATATTAATTTGATTATCATTTTTTTCATAAAATATTATATATTTCTAATATTAAAGGGTTAATATTAAATTCCATGAAAATTGAATATATGGAAGAGTACATATTGAAATAAATGTGAAATATCCATATTTATTTAAGTTAGGTAATATCCCTGAAGCATTCCTAAATTATATGTTATTTATTTTATGAATTGTATATAAGTTATTATTTAATATCTAAATTTATAAATTTTTCATTTATTTGGTATTATTCCCTATTTCATATATATATATAATTTATTTATATCAGGAAATTTTTTAAATTTTAATTTTAATTTTTTTAAATTGATTCCATAAATTATTATAAATTCTTTTTAGGAGTTACATGCAAGGTATGATAATTTATTTCGTTTTATTCTACTATGAATTTGGTTTTTCTAAAAATTTGTGAAATTAAATTTAAATGTTTATTAAAGTGATAAAAATTTGTGTTATAATTATGATAGTTGTGGGATTTTAGGTTGAACTGCTTTTTATCCTGGGGTCTTAGGTTCTTCCTCAAAATGTGGGGATTGGAAAGCTATCCTACCATGTTCAATTGTATGGGGTTTTTTATTTTATACAATTCTAAAAAATTACATGAAAGAGTATTTTATACCTTATATATATGATTCATTTGGATATATATAAATATATTAGGTTTTTAATTAGGGTTAGTAAGAAAATATGTAAGTCGGGTAAAGAGTTACACATGAATATGGTTGGAACATATTTCTTTTGTGGAAGAAAGGTGAATTCCAAACTAAATAATTAGAAGCATTCATACATGTAAAAGCAATATATGAGTCAAGATTTTGAGATACCAATCCCCTTATTAAAATTGTAAGTGATATATTCTTTCTAAATCAACACTTTTTGAGAACTCGATCATCCCACTAGGTAAGTTCTACCAGAGAAGTGTGGTCAAGTATTATCTTGTGAAATGAAAAATATTTATGGGTTAACCAAATTAGATTATGTTCCTATATATCTTATATTAATTTGTTTATGTTTAGTTAAAAACTCAAAGGTGAGGTTACTATAAGAATGGAGTTTCATTTATCCATATGATAGATTGTGAAAAGAGTTGTTTTCTCAATTATCTAGGAGTCATATATTATATGATCAGTATGATGACCTATATAAATAGGTAAAAAATGAGAGAAATTAAAAATAAGACTCCATATTTATTGAAATATAGATCTTTTACACAAATGGATATTATTTAATTTTAAAGGATTTATTATTTTACTTTGATAATATTTAATAAAATTCCTTATTAAATAAATAAATAAACACGATACTCATAAAATAAAATAATTTATCATAGATAAAATGGAAACAACATCATTAAATATATCTTAGAGATAAATATTATAAATGTTATAGAATAATATAAGAAACTTAGGAGGCTCTTATAAAAACATAATAATTGTTCTTAAACAAGAAAGAGAGTTCTATGTGTTAGGATAACCCATTTCTTGAGTACATGACAACAAGATATATTCTCTAATGGGATATAGATGCGTATGAGAGAGGTAGAAGGGTTCACTTGAGGATGAAAATGAATTGGATACAAAATTTCATTTTGAAATTTTTCCTATGCACATTTAATCATTTTGATTAGGCTTGTTAATTACATAGAGATACTGATGGTTTCCATTAAGGATTTATATAGATATAGACATTATTCTAATGTCACCAATGTAAATGTTATGAAACTTTGACTGAATTAAATAAAATATTATCCTATTTATTCAAAGTGTTTAGGATAATTGATCTACACATGGGATTTTCAGGCTCTAGTTTTGTGTTTATAGTACAAATTGGTAAAATGTTAATCTAGATGAAAAATATTATATTGTCCAATTTTAATCCTAGGTCATTAAATCCTAAAGGATGTGTAAGGAAGGTGGGGTAGTTTTCTATTAGAGATTTATTTTTTAGAATAATTAAAGAGACATAAAAACTACTTTTATAGTCCATTTTAGTATTTATGTTATAAAATTACTTCCAAAATTTTTAAGGGTATATAATACAAACTGCAAATTAAAAAAATTTGTGAACATATATTGAATTTAAAAATTGATAGAGGATTGATTATTATATTTTAAAATGTATATTCATGTTATGGATAATTATATTTCTACATAATAGAGTTAGATACAGTGGGTCACATTAACAATATATTGGGATGGAGTTAAGGACTTGTTTTCCATATCATTTCATTTATATGATAGGAGTGTTATTGTTATAAACAATGGGGTTTTCAATAAAGGATATATTTTTCTGAACACACACGGTTTATTATTTTATTTAATTTCATATCATGTTGAAAAAGGATATGAGGTTAAAAAGTTTCTCTCCCTGCTAAATTATTATATCAAAAATATTTATTAAGTTGTTTGGGGAAGGGTTGTCACCGCTTATCATTGATGTATTTTAATGAAAAAATATTACTTTAGGTATATTACTCTAATCAAATAAAAACCCATAATATATATGATTTTAATAGTTTATTTGTTAAATATTACCAGTAATGAAAATAAGTGTTATTTCCCAATTAATTTTGTTTATATTAGTATGATATTTTGGAGAAAATATAGATTCTATGTGAATAGTGTGAGTATTATTGGGCTTATAAAAGTTAAAGGTGTAATAAATAATGGATTCTACTAATCTAATGCAAAGTTAAATTCTTTTAATATCCAAAAATAGTTTATAATTTGTTGATAAATAAAATATTTTAATGTAAAGAGTTAAATTTATTTTCCAAACAATCGTAATGAAATGTTTTAATAGAAATGTTATAATATTTTGATGGTGAACATTTAAGAGTTTAAAGTAGAAAAAATTCATTATTTACATCATTATATTTTAGTTTTTGAATTAATGAAATTTTAAAACCATGTTCAAAGAGGTAAACATTGTGAATATGATTCTTATGTCTCACAATTATTCAAACAATCATTTTTTATAGATGTTACTTTCAAAAAGTATTTAGTGGGATGTTTTATTGACTAGTCACATAGATATGTGTTAGTAATTACATTGATATGTAACAAGTTTAACAAAACCATAAAAGTGTATAAAAAATAACCCCCCCTTTAGTGGTATATCAAATGAGATATGATATGAATAAAACATATGTATATTTTGTTAGTATTATTAAAAGGAGTTTAATAATATAAGAAAAACATTCTATATAAAAGGAATTGAATAATTTATCATAATTTCATGATGGATATTTATATTTATGAAAAATAATACTAATTATCCTCTAAAATTATTACTTTTTGTTATCCCTAACAGATGGTTTTCACGGAGTATTATAGGTTTTGATAAAATTTAATGGTTTCTATGGGTGTAATATTTTATAGAGATATTAATTATAATCATGAGATAGAATCCTTTTTTTTAAATATGCATACCTAATTTTGGAAATAAAGCTTAAAGGACAACCACTGTAATTTGATACATGTTTTACTATAGCCATGACTCTATGTTAATATGGAGTTCATTGGACACTTTTTTGATCATGTAATGAATTCATGGTTAACCAAGATTGGATTTTACCTCTCATATAATGATTATAAAATCTCAACCCTCAATTGAGATAAACCAAGGAATTGTTTGACAATACCCTGATAAGATACCTGTTATGTGATCGTGTATTTTAATAAAGGATATTTTTTGTGATCATCAACCTGGTTGAATGAAATGAGATGTGTTCATAAATTTGGCTAGTCTATTCATATATAATTGGGATTATATGAGTAAAATAAACGCAATTTACATTCATTGTGCACCAGGATCAATTGATATCCTAAAAAAGGTATTATATGATTATACCTACTTGTATATGATAATCTTGGTAGAAATAGGTATAGAGAAACATGTATTTCATACCGATCATTCTAGATAACTTTTTAGCTTAAGTATAATTGACACTTCTCTAGTGGGTGCTCAGTAAGTACATTTATTGAATGGGGAATTCAATTTTTTTTCATCACAACAAAGGATCATGGGGTCACACTATATGGTTGTGTGAGTGAAATAATATGTTTTATTACAAATATGTTTTATAAATATTTTAGAGATACCTCAAAAGTATTTTGGAGGATATTTAAAATAATATTTAGATATATATACATAGTTTTTTACCCATGATGTGACATATAGTGAAAATTAATAAAAGATATTACAAAATGGAGTTTTGAAAGGTATACAAAATGAGTGTTATATAGGGTTTCACAAGTTGTTATTCATGATTTTACAAAAGGAAAACATGTTCTATGTATTTGAGGATTTAATATAGATAGGATATTGATAGAAATTCTAACTAATGGAAGGATCAAGATATTTTGACTTAGATTGCATTATTGTCTATGGTTGAATAGACAGAAATAAATTAAATATCATCACATTGTGGTTGTTTTAATGGAATTTTATACATTATTTTATAACACATGGATCATCCTCCACCTACTATATTCAATAATTCATTTCTTGATTATGATTTTATGATAATTAGAGGATTTTTAATATCCTAAATAAATGTTTAAATTTTAAACATTTAATAGATTATGGTTAGAACAAGATATAACACATGAAAATTATTTGAAATGATTAATTAAAATGTATTGAAATTTTAGTTACAAGGATTTTATTTTGATTTCAATATAAATTTTTTCAATATTTCAGTGAGTTTTGGTTCAAAATAATATGATATATCATTTGATGGAACTATCTCCCTCTACTATAAGGTTACTAACAAACATGAAGAATATTGTATCATTCCTAGGTGTTGTGAGATTAAAATATACCTTGGACACCCTATGATAGAGGATCATTTTTTATTATTTTTAGCGATCAAAATAATTCTTTTTTGGAAGAGATTTGATGATTTTGATCAATATCAAGAAGGTATGCCTTTATTCATTTTCTTCTATTTTATTCAAAAAATGGAGAGATAATGTGTCCGAATTAGTTTTGGTAGATGTTTTCCACAATAGTTAGATAAGGGTTATCACTTAACAAACCCATACCATCGTTTATGATTCATTAAATTATATAACATGAATGAAAGTATATAAATATAAATTTTTTTTAACCAAGATAAAAGAGTTTTCCCTGATGTTTGTTAAAATATAAAGGAAAGTGTTCCACCCCCCAATAGTGGAATATTTTAAATAAAAGAATATTATTTTTAAAATACTTTTCTAAACATATATAATCCTATATAGTATATGATTTTTAAAATTTTATTTTTGAAATTTTCTAACTAAATGAAATATGTGTTCTTTACAAAATACAAAAAAGTTTGTATATCATAGAATGATATTTTGAAAATAATATTTTTTCTAAGATATTAATTGGAATACATTTATAATTAAGTAGTTTTAATTTATAAAAATAAAAGATTAAAATGGTCAGATTCAATGTATAAGTCACTTTATATCCTAAAAGGGTTTAGGATGAGTTATTAAAGAAATATATGGATGTAAAGAGAAGCATTTTTTACAATATTCTATCAATGTAAAAGTTTGAGTGGAAATGTTCCTTGATTATTGGTTGAAGGAAAATTCCCTAACAAATAAATTCAAACTAGGTACCAGGTCAAACATAGTGATATGTGATTATTAGTTTTCTAAATTAATTATTTTATATTATTAAAAAAATTGTGGAAGTGATATGTGTTGGAATAATTGAATAATTATAAAGGAAATCATCAAGACAAAGAGTTTTTAACAAAGTGATACATCTTTTATAGAGTTTGAAATCACTTGATATAGTAGATGGAATTTGAAAAAATTTACCTATTCTTACCTATGAGTTAAGAAAATTCAATGAGAAAGCACTAATGACTACCTATATAAATTCAATTTGAGATTACATAAAATAGTCCCTTCTTAAAATCAAGTCCCCATGAGATTTACTCACTCTCATCACTATTAAGGATGATTTTTTAGTTCGTTGGTGGTTTACTTCCACTTTCTCTCTCATCATGGGTTTTCAACATCTGGTTTTTATTGTTTCACTAGGATGAATTTTAGTCACATGTGTGCAGGTGTCACTCCCTAAACTACCCCCACTAAGATCAACCATGTTCTATATAATGTTCTTAATTTATGATTCATAGTCATATTTACCATACAATTCAAAAATCTACACATTGAAGTAGATATGTAGATACAGAAGTGAGATAGTAAGATTTCACTCTTTCTAAATCACTCTCACTCATAGGGTACCCATAAAAGATCCATCATGAAAAGTGTTACAAAATCAGATAAAAAAAAGTACAACCATAGAGGAATATTAGAAATAAAATAAATTTAAAATTTATATATATTCGTTAAATCTTGAAAAAGACACCCACAGTCAAATATATTAATAAAAATAAATGGATAATAAATTCTATTGTCACATAATGACTCTACCCAACTCCACTTATTGATGTTGTTCTACTCTAGTTTTGATCGCTCAAAGAAATATCAGGAGGTTTGATCAATCTTGTTTTAGCCCATATTATTTTCCTAGGGTTCCACTTCCAACTAAATCTAGTAATTTCTTTTTATGGTTATTATTTATTTTTGATGGCTCAGATTCATCTTCTACTAAGGTTATTCTACCTTATAGTGTGTTAAATATTGGATTGTGAGGTAATTAATATTATTTTGAAATTTCTAGTTGATTTTTTGATCAACACATTTTACATGGGTCATCCAATGTAATTTCTATCCTATATGTAGTTTTTTGTTGATTGGATGATGGAATGTGAATTTTTAGTGTGAGGTATTTTTAGATATAGAACATAGAAATGATGCGTCTTGAGGATACATTAGCAACTGATCATAATATTGGGGTCATTATTTAGACTACATTGGATCTTCCTAGGGTATGTTTCTATAACGGTTGAACTTCCATAGAATAAGGCCTCATAATGTGAAGAGAATTTTAGGAAGAACATAATGTCCAATGGGGGTATAAATTTAACTAGAACACAAACATAATCTCTAGGTTGTTATATAGTGTTATGTTACTCTTACACATCCCACTGAATTTTCCAAAACTTCTTACATGCATTAAAAAGTTATTCTTGAACAACTGGAATTTAATCTTCTAAGGGTGTATTATGGACTGATTTAATATTATAAAAAATCATTTATTTTTAATCTTATAAATATCTTCTCATATGTTTATGTGATATAACATTCTCCATGAAAAACTATCTCATGTTTCCACCCTAGAAAATTAAATATAATTTTTTTGTCAAAATAATTAAAAATAAAATAATGAAATAATTAATTGAATAAATGAATGACTTATCCTAAAGTATACTACCAAAATAATCTAAAAGATTATTTGGAAATTCTATCCAATTTTTTCCATAATGGTGTTAAAAATATGTGGAAAAAGTTACCCAGATTAATCATTATAATACTTACTTCCTCATTTCAATATGTAAAACCCAAAAATGTATGAAACTAAATGTGTACATGGGACTTAAGCATGAAATGAACTAAAAATGTCCTAAATTAATTGAAAAATTGGTGATAAATTTTATCTAATAATTAATGATGCTGATAACCATTGAAAATATCTAATTGGATGACATATGTTATTGAAGTTGTACATTAGATGTTGTGATGTAAAGTAGATTGAATAAAAAATTAAAGGGATTGAAAAATAGGAATATGATTCATATGTATCACTATTATTCAAACCAAATTTCATCATAGATGTTACACACTAAAAGTGTTTAGTGGGAGTTTTTATTAGATTCTCGCATAGATATATGGAATAAATTATATAGAGATGTAATGATTTTAGTATATCGCTAAAGGTTTTGTAATAATTAAGAATCATAAAATATTTTTAATATCATATAGGATTATCATAAAATTAAATGTAGTTATAAAAATATTATTAAAATATTTTAAGAATGTAAAATTTATCATTTTATACAAATAAAAGTATGCACTTCATCATTTTTTTCACACTGGCTATATATATTTCATGAACTAAAATGAAAATTGACCCCTAAAAGTAATAGGTTGAGTTATTCATAAATAATGTTCATTGTTGATTATTATATGTTGTGATAAAATATTAATGTCATCATGGTTAGTGCTTTGTATAACGATGAAAGAAATTCAACATTGTACAAAACAAGATATTTGTGTATAGTATGACCCAATAAGTATACCACAAGAAGTGTCATAAAAGATGTCTTTTTGTGTACTAGAGATATATTTTTCATGTTGAAATACTCATACCTGTGGTTGAAAAGCTACAAAATATGATAATGTTTATACTTTGATACCATGTTATGATTGCCTTATGGCTGAGCTAAATAAGAGGTGGTTTGGTACATTATTGATCATGTAATCAGATGAGGCATAACCATTGCAAGATTTTTCCTATTGTGTTTTGATTGTGATATATGTGACATCAATTGAGATAAACTTAGGGATTTTGTAAACACAACTAGACAATGTTTATATATTTTTTCTCATATTCTTAAGTGAATAACATGACATCTGTTTGTCCATCTGGTTAGTCAATAATCATAGAATTTAGAATATTTGAGTTCTCTATATTATATTAACATACCGTTTGTTCCATTGTGACTTGAAATTTTGTATATAAACAATATATTATTATGAATACATGTATACAATATAATTTTTAGAAAAACGTTTTTGTATATGTGTGCTTGATAGAGATGGTTCTAAATCCCTTTTTAGATTTAATAGAATTAATGCTCTAATATGTGGCACAATTTTCTTATATTTATTGGTTAGGGAATTCATAATTCTTTTCAATACTATAAAGGCCCATGAGGTCATGTTTTGTTGTTATGTAAATGAGTTTTATGTTTTTTTATAATTTACTCATAAAAAACATTCAGATATATCATACATGTTTTGTGAAGGATAATCAAAAGAAGATTGGCATGGATTTTTCATGAGTTGTTACATACAATGTGACATGTGGTGAAAATGAATGATATATTTTACAAAACGAGTTTTAAAAGATGTATAAAAGTGTTTTTCATTTATTTTCATAAGTTATTTTATATCATATGATTTAAGGTGAAATTGTTCTATGTTTAGAAGGATTTAGTGAAAGTGAAAGATTATTGAACATATGTAACAAAGGAAAGACCATGAAATAGTAGTTTAAACCATTTCATGAAATATGTGGTATACACCATGTTGTTTTAAATTACACCACATTATGCCATAGTTCATGTTTTTAACTGTTATATGATAACATGTGTTATATTCTACTTCTAAAACATTATGTTCTCATAATTCCTTTTTATCCTCATAAGATGATTATTTTAGGTGTTTTAATGACATAAAAATTTATTTAAACCTTAAAGAAATATATCATAATAATGTGTGAAAAGTTGAAAATAGTTTTTACTCTTGAAATGTTTTATTTAATTTTATAATGTTTATAATTTAAGATCTTTCCATTGATGGAAATATAAAAAAGCTTATAGTATATGATTTGTGTTGAATTCAAATCATTGGTTACTACTATGAAACAATTTAAGATAATTCATGACAAAATTTGCATGACATGTCAAATTGATTATATTTTTAAATATGATTTATATTATATGAAAAACCATAGTTTTTCTCTCAATGAGCATTGATTGGTTTAGAATATGTATTTTTAATAAAAACTAATAAATGATAGGGGATGTTTTAACACCACAAAATTTCACAATACCTTTTCTCTTTAAAGTAATTTAATAGCTTATATTTCATGCAACACTGACTGGGCTTGCATTATATGCAAGATTGATTTTCTTCAAAACAACTCATTATTATTATAATAGTTTAAATGATATATTTATTTTTCAACTAAATATTGTAATATGAATAGTAACACATAAATTATAAATGTTATTTATAATTTTTTCACATATATAAAAATTATTTATAATGAAATGTATATGTTTTGTTAAATTAGATAAATATTTTGAAAAACTATATTCTTAAAATAAAAACATTTTATATCTTTCTATGAAAAATAATAAAATTATTTTTAGACACTCCTGGATATTGAATTTTTTAACATAGACTTCATTTCTGAATTCATAATATCAAAATTATCTTTAGGTGAAATTTTTGTATTTTTTTGGAAAAAATTCAATTTTTAATGAATAGTGAAAAACAGTACATTTTTTTATGATTGTAGTGACTTGGTCAAAGATGAAGACACAATTTATTAAAAGAAATAAAAGAACTACATGAGTCTGAAGGAAGGAATCTTATTACAATATTTATCATAAAGAGGGTGAGGATCAAGAGGTAGATAATCCAGCCAAGTTATGTCTGGATTTATTCTATTGTTGGAAAGATTGTCTGCAACCATGTTCACTTCCTGAAAGGCATGAGTGATGATGTAGTTGATCTCTAGATGAAAATTAAGGCATCTCATCCCATGGGTAGTATCCGGCCAGGCTAGATGCACCACACCATTTCAAATAGCTTAGACAATAGTGGTTGAGTCACTTTGAATCCAATTGTTGTTCCCGCCCTTTTGCTGGATGAAATCAAAAGAACGAATGACACACATCATTTCCACTTCTAGAGAAGAGCTTATTCCACACCTTATAAAGAATCATCGATGACCTTGATCATGATATTGTCTGAATATAGTACCACATCCTGTATATATCGACTTAACTTTGGAAGCCCCATCAACATTAACTTTTATCCATCATGGGAACGGTGCTTTCCAAAACACCTCAAAGGTTTGCCTCAGTTTTCTAAAAAGACCATCTATCTTAAGATGAAGAAGTATCACAAATTCTCTAAAAAGTTTCACTATAATCTTTCTGAATCGATGAAGCATCTCTAATGGTAATGAGAATCCATGTCCGAACATCATTAAGACTGATGGAGATGTTGTTCTGGATAACAACATTTTTATCATACCAGATCACTTGGAGGAGTTCAGCAATAGAGGTTAAAAAGATATTCTTTATTTTATGTAGAGAATCAAGCTCATCGTAACATTTTAATTATTAGAAAATAGAGTCAAAGAATAGCCATATACAGTTAAACATGTTTTTAATATAGATTCATAGGGCTGAAGTTGTAGCACATGATAAAAACAGATGGTTAGTATGTTCACTATGTTGGTGACAAAAGTGCAAATTAGAGAAAATTTGGATCCCAAAACACAGAAGACAAACCTCAGTAGGGATATGGTAGTGAGATATACTCCAAACTAGATTGAGTATCGAGGGTGTAATCCATGGTTTATCAAAGTATTTCAACCAACCAAAGCAAAGATCAGAATTTGTAAAATCATGGTTTTAAAAAATTTGGGAATCAAAAACATTATTGTGGGTAGGCTCCTAAATAAGGAAATCATCGGAGTTTGATTACGGGTAATTATCAACAACATGAGTGATGTTATCAATAATTTTGAAGTTATGAGATTGAATGACATCCTTTATAGTGAAGATGGTGTTTTAAGGAGGAGAATTACGAGGTAAAATAGATATTAGGGGAGAACTAGTCTTGTTTTCTAGCCAAACAATCATGGAATAATCCACATAAACCATCCCTATTAAGTTAGTCATGATGTTGAAAAAATATTATCTAATGGAGAGACATATATAAGAGTTAATATAGTTTAAATTTCCTTTCCTTAACTTTGTTATGAATCTTTTTTTAAGAAAAACAATGGAGTTAGAGTTGGTCTTAATAAATATCCAGGCATGTTTGGCCTGAAGGGACTCCATAAAAATTATCAGATTTTTGATTCAAAGACCAAACTTATCTAATGGTTTTTAAAAAAGTATCCCAAGGGATGGTTCAAAGATTCCTTTTAATAATTCTACATGTCCAAACAAATTTTTTGATATAAAAATTAATTTTCATAAGGAGACTAGTAGGCTATTTCTAGACCACCAGCGAGTACACCATTTTAGAGAAAATAATAGATTTCACCAAATAGCTCCTGCCATCCATGGAGAGGTATTTTTCTTTCCAAGAGGATAGTTTATTGATAACCTAGTCAATAATAGTGGAAATGTAACTGGATTTAGGTCTTCCCAAAAATATTGGAACTCCCAGGTATGTGAAAGGGAAGGATCCTTCTTTGATGCCTAATCTATTGGTGATTTTACTTTTTGTAGTAGGATTAAATTTTTTTCCAATGAAAACAAAATATTTGTTCTAGCTTATAGCTTGAAAATAGATTTCTTCATAATGAGATAAGGCATTTTTTAAATTTTGAATATTTCTTTTATTTTCATGTGAGAACAAGATAATTTCATCAGCATATAAGAGATGCATAAAGCCATTTAGGTGTCTGGATGCCTGAATATGTTTAAGTTTGTTTTGATCAACAATGAGAGTGAGTAATCTGCTGATATATTCATCTACAATTTCCAAAAGAATGGAAGATAAAGTATCACCTTTTCTGACACCCTTGGTGCATTTAAAATAACCCTTAGGGGATCCATTAACATGTATGGAAATAAAAGGTGAATTAAATAATGAGTTTATCTTACCGATGAAAGTATAATTAAATCCAAATCCCTAAAGAACATTTAAAATGAAGCCCCAATAAATGGTATAAATGGATTTCCTCATATCATGTTTTATAGAATTATTGGCTCTACTGGGAGGTTTATTTGGAGTGTTAGTGCATTCTGAGGCAAGGCAGATTCAATCTTGTATATACCTTCCTTTGATAAATCCAAATTGGTTTCGAGAAATAATTTTATTACAAAGAGTAGAAATTCTATTGGTGATAATTTTTTTCATAATTTGGTAGAGAGAGTTGATAAGAGAAATAGGTTGGAAGAGGTGAATCTTAGAGGCATTGGACATTTTAGGAATTAATATACGAAATTTAGCATTAAATCTATGAGGGAGGACACCACTAGAAAAGAAGGATTTGAAAAGATTGCAAACATCTATGTGGATAATCTCCCAGTAATGTTGAATGAAACCATTGTAAAGGACACCAAGGCCTGAGGCACTATTGAGATTTAGGATAAAGACAGTTCCGTCAATTACATGGCCAAGAGGGATACTCAAAAGAAAGATATTTCCTACCTCATTTGACATAACCAGAATGACCTTGGGAAGGGCGTCTTTGTTGACATTTGGACCATTGAAAATATTGTCAAAATAAGAGACGACCTGACCAGAAATGGCCGCTATAGAGTCATTGAGGGTGTCATTGTCCTTAAAGAAAGAAATAGGTCTGCAAACTTTCCTTTATTATTTGAATACTGTTGTAGAACATTGTATTTCTATAACCATCGGAAATCCATTTTCCATTGATTATTTTCATACGTATGTTGTCATTAAGAAGATGAAGAGAGTTGAGCTTCATAGAGATACTGATTTCAATTTGGGGATCTGATGAGAATTCAGAGCTAGTAGCGATGCTTTGAATTTTACTAAACTCATTCCCTTGAGTGGAGATGTCCTTGCCAATTAGGTTTTATTTTTCACCGTACCATCCTTTGAGACACCTTTTGAGGTGTTTTAACTTAGTTATACCTGAAATAACATCATTATGATGATTCATAGACTCGCGAAAATTTTTTATGATGTTTGTGCATTCCAAATTAGTAGAGAAAGTGTTATTAAATCATAAAGGAATAATGGGTTTAAGTATTTTGTAGAATAGACTAACAAGTATAGAGTGATGGTCCGAATTAACTTTGGGTGAAGTAATGCTAGAGATGGTGTCCCAGTTTTCAAGAGTTGAAATATTTCTGAAATACCTATCTAATTTACTTTCCACTACCCTATTGTAGAGTATTCTATACCATGTAAAATTATCCCTAGTGATTTTAATTTTGATAAGGTTACAGTCTTTAATAGATGTTCTAAATTCTCTAGAGGCAGTAGAAAAGTGTGAAGGACCAATTTTTTTAATAGTGGTAAGAATAGAATTAAAATCACATATCACAAACCAGTGGTCAAGAATGTTATTAGATAAAGAATAAAGAACATGCCAAAGGGGCCTTTAGTCTTGATATCAATTCATAGCATAAACCATGGAACAAAAAATATGCATACCATAAAGGGAAAGTGTTCCATTTTTGGAAACTAGTGGATATTAGATTCGCAGTTGAAGCAGACCCTGAGGCACTCCATTAATGTTCGCTATTATGTAAGTTTTCGATTAAGGGTCGCATTTCATATATCGAAGGAGATAAACCCTGGTAAAAATCTAATCTTAAAACTAGTATTACACATGTCTGGGGTATCTCCGATTGGAAGCTTATGCTAATAGAAAAGGTTATTTTCATATGCTGGTAAGGTCCTTGGAGGAACTCTACTTTGTTTGGAAACTAGGGAACCTATAGCTCAATCCCAGTGTTCATCGAAGTTCTAAATGGTATTATTCCATTAATCCACATACATATAGGAAATAAATGTCCCAAATCTTGGTTAGAGTATACAGACTTAGTTGGTTTTTTGGAATCCTAAGATCTTTAATGATATTGTGTCCTCCATAGGTACCCTCCCAAAATATATCAATGAACCCTTAATACTGAGATTGGATTATACTCTATGGTGATGGTAGAAGTGGATATCATCTAAAATATCCCGAAGGTTATTGTTTTCAATAAAAATTACTAAAAATAGAGTTTTGGGTTGAATTTGAGCGTATTCCACTATATTAAAAACTCTGTAAAATTTTAGGTCATTTTTTAGTAAAATTTAGAGTGGTGAAAAGAAAATTTTCATATCCATGTGAGGATGTATATACTGAAATTCAAAGGATAAAAAATAACAAAGTCACTGCCTTAGAAAATCCTGAGCCCTCATGGAAGAAATATGATGTATTGGATAGGAATACAATTTTCTTGTGTGAGAGATCGGGTAATATCTGGGATGATCTGGTGGATGAAGAGGATAATTGAAATACTGATCAATGATTCCTGGAAGAGATATAAAAATTGGATATGGATTTGGGTGAATAGCCCCAGGTTGATATCACTTTATAAGACCCTGGTAAACTTAAATCTGTCGAAACTAGACATTCTTTATCCTGTGCGGAAACACCCAGTGTAAATATCATTGTTTAAAATTAGGAAAACAAAGTGGTATCCAATGATAAAAAGAAATAATAGCCTCTTTCAACTTCAATGGATTCTAGACAGAATGTAATTGGTGAAGCTATAGCTGCTAAAACACTACCACAAGAGATGGGTGGATCTAAGGATTTTACTCATAAAGATGAATATGGAAAGTCCATGCGGGAAACTACAACACTGGACCTTCTGGATTGGAATGCAGGTATTACACCTCAAACTAAATTATATTTAGCAAATGAAAATTTAGGAGTAGAGTGCACAATATACACCGGTTTCGTGCACTGTCTTGTGCATGACTCTTCTAAATGATAATAAAAGTATAGAAAAAAAATGATTTCACCCAATGATACCATAGTGGAAGTAGGAACTCAACATGTCCTTGTGATGCCCACTGTCACCCATATTGTGATTACCTCTATGGATTCAAATGATGATCCCATGACCACCCCCATGATTACTAAATAACCTGAGAAAAACTAGTCTATTTCTAATATAGGTGCTTCTAACCAATATTCTGTTTCTTCTATGAGTAAACAGGATAAGAAGCTTGGTTTGACCTCTTCTCAAAATGTTGTAATATCAACCAGTAAGAAGGGTTTGGGTGGATCAAAAAAGAGAATGGATGAAAAACACTACATTATTGTATAAAACTGACTTTTTATAATTATTTTTTATTTAAATTTATTTTAATGTCCAATTAGATACATAATACTTATATTAGTCCAATGTAATTCATTGGGGTCATTTTCTAATAATATTAGTTATATAAAAATTTACTGATCATTTTACTGTCTTTTACCCACCTTCTGGAAAATTTAAAAATTTTCATAAAATAAAATTTTATGACTTCTCTAAATTGAATTTCAAAAATCCAACTATCTCAGTTTTCATCAGTATGTAAAATTTGATTCAATAGGATAAAAATAATTTTTGGTGTATAGTAATTTTTGATTTTTATTTACCACGATTAAAAGTAATTATAATAATTAATGGTAAAAATAATATTATAATAATATAAAATTCCCCCAACACATGTCCTAATTATACTGGATAAGATTTTTTTGACCAAAATCAACCATAGGATAAAAATAAGATCCTTATTTATTTATTTGGGATAGATTATGAAATTTATAATATTTTATTTAAAGAAGAGTTAAAAGTGTTAAATTAAAATTTTAATAACTAACCCATTTTAAATGTAGGGTTATTTATAAGATAAATTCGTCTATAAATATTAATTATAAAGCTAAAAATATTTCCTACATCATGGAATTTTATTTACAATTTTTAGACATTAAATAATTAAATTTACTTATGAAACAATGATGATATAGTAATTACCTTATTAGTGAATGATTAAAATAATTGATATTATAAATATGAAAATAAAATTAATTTGACACTTTTGATGCAATCCGAGAATTTTATAGGTGATTATGAAAGCTTATTATTATTTCAAGGTATTTTATTATATGTAATAAAGTTGTGATGACTTTAAAAAAACAAATACTAAATACTATAAAAATTGACATAAATGAGTTTAAAAAAAATACTATTTTATTAAATTATATAACATTACTAAAAATATATGATTTGGCCAAATGACTTAGATAATTTTGGATATGTCATTAATAAACCTCTTTAGTTTCTCTTGGAATATTATAATAACTATATTAACCATGTAGTATACAAATACAATAAGACCTGGCAAAAGTTATGCTATTTAACTTGGGATTAAATCTATAAGATAAGGTTAATATAGTGACCTAAAAATGTCTAAAACCTACTGGATTAGAGGATTTAGACCCATACCCACCTTATATTTTAAATAAATCCATTTCTATCTATTTTAAACCGAAAAATATTTTAAAATAAATTATTTTTTTAATCTTTTCCTAAAGTGCATCTCACCTCTCTTATAAAAGGGTACTTACCCTTCTCTTAAATTCACACCTCTAAATCCATTTGGATCTGAAAGAACCTATTAAAATCTCATCTCAACTACTCTAACATAAATCTATAGGTATTAATTTTATCAGAAATGAATCCTATGTATAAAATTTGTTCAAATCAAAAGGAAACACCTGAAGAGGAGGTAATTATTTTATCGCCACTTTCAAAAGTTCTTTTCCACATCTACATCCTCTTTAAATGTTGTTTCCACAATAAAATAATAACTCCAGTACCTTTTTCATGATTATATTCTATTTTAAATATGGGAAAACCATATTCTTATTTTTATCCATCCTATGAATAACAAATTCACCACATGTGCGTACGTACGGCTTACCATCTACCGATCGTGGTATACTTTGTTATTCAACACTTAATTATTTGGATGGATATAATAATAATTATTATGTATATAAATAATAAAAATAACATGATAATGTTTTTTTATAATTAATATACCATAAAATTCCACAACTTTTAATCATTAAGGAAATGATATCGTCACTCGCACGTCTGTACGACTTACCTTCTCCATGACGTGATGAGATTTTTTCCACGTTCACCATTCAAGGATGATTATAAAAATATATATTAATAATAACTATGTAATATATGACATTATAATGCTAATATAAATACATATATATATGTATTTACATATATTTCATTCACTTACTTCCATTCTATATGACATGAAAATGAAAACAGTGCTCACACGTACGTATGTCCTACCGTCTCCATGAATAGTGACTTCCAATTTATATATCTAACAATTATATATATTTTTATTATGATATATAAATCATATTATAAATTCTGGATTTATTTTAATCATGATCTATGTAATATGATCAAGAATAACAAGTCAAAACCCATACGATAAAAAAAGTGATATTATTCGAATCGTTGCATTAACTTGGAATTATTAATAAATGGGAAATATAAAGTCAAAAAAAATCATATTTGATATCATAAATATTATTATGATTTAATTATAAATTATTAATATTTTAGAAACATTATACAAGAGTTTTAGACACGTTTGAAGAGTATCAGACCTAAGGTAAGGGTTAATTTCTCAATCTCATTATTATTTGAGATTGTTTTTGTATAAGTATTTACTAGAACATATTAATCATCAATTTAAATGTTTTATAAAAATGTTTCCAAAAGGAATATTTTATGGTTTTATGGATGGGAATATTTAACTAGATCATCATTTTAGGTTTTTTTAAGATTTATTTTTTTAAATCTATTTAATTAATATCCATGCTTTCAAAATTATTTTGAGGATTTATTTATATAGACATGACTATTATAAAATGTTACTTCATTTAAAAAATTAACATTGGTATGGGACACTTTGATTAAAAAATATATTTTAAAAGAATTATTTTAGAAATTGTGATACTTTGAAATGATTTCAGGAAAAGGGATATTTCACTCAATGAATTTTACTAAATATTTTCAATGATTTGAACATACTTTATTGGATATTATTCAGGATTGGGGTTGATTTATTATATTACAATATTCCATTAGGTATTGAATGAGTTATGAAATTTTTGACTATGGATGTGTTATTTTTATACAATTCATTGTTTATGGTTAAAGTATTGACATTTTGAATTCTATTTTTAATACGAATGATTATGTTATGTTTCACCCTTTTCATATGAGGAATGCATTGGACTTAGTAAGTGATGGGTGAGTCCTCCTATAGCTCCTCGATGCATTGGTAGGTCTCATGAGAAAAACTAGTGTCTTGTCACAAGCCTTGATAGAATATTTGTGAATGTTCAAGGCATAAGTCTTTGACGTAGTAGTTATTATGTTTGGCATTATGCAATCCCCCGTTATGAAATTAGTTATTACATGTGATTATTTGACTAGTAAAATATCCATGTGCTTGTTTATATGTTAATTTTTGATTTATTTATTCAATATTATCTTCATGTTTATTTTTAAAAGGTTTTTGTTTTTATTATACATCGTGCTTTAAATGTTTATAGATCCTGCTGAATTATTTACCCTTAATGAGCATCTCGGCTCACCCCTTTATTATGGTTTATTTTCCAAGGATTCTAAGAAGTTTATTATGATTGATATGTAGGGTTAATCTATTGGAATAATGTAATTATTAAAGTATTACTTATGTTTTATTTTATGTAAGAAATTGTAATGTAACATTTATGTATGTAATCTATTTTCCAAGACTACTAAACTGATCGGTCTTTCGGGACTTGATTCCTTGTAATCATGCCAATGTATTAAAATAATGCATCGGCTCTGGGAAACTAGGGTTGGGGCATTATAGTTTGTATCAAAGAAATTTTATCAACAAACATGCAAATAGATTTAGAAAAATATGATTTGGTATCATAACCCTAAGATTGAATTGGTGGATAATAATTGAAGATAATCCAATAATTTTAAAATTGAAATTTCGTGGCTATTCCTAGAAAATACATCCATGTATAGATACTACAAGTGACTGTGGTTCTAGAACAGATGTACCTAGGGGTGAAAACTCCATCAAGGTGTTCCGAACATGACTCGAGGTATCTTGGTACACGACAACATGCCTTACTATTAACCTGGTTTGACACTCCTGGGGGGATATTATTAGGATAATTAAAATTTCATTTACAAACCATTATGAAGGATTTATGAGTAAATATGTCTTAAAAGGAACCATATTTATGATTATGTATTGTATATGCGTAAAATTTTCAATTTATGTTAATTATTTTACTTGTTTGGTGATACGTATTATGATTCAAAAACTAATATAATGTATTCCATTTTTTAGAAATTGCACCTAGTTGAAGGAATGAAAATCGTATCAATACATGTAATACATTTAGAGATTTCCGTCTTATTCAAGATAATTATAGAGGAGCTGGTGATGCAACTGGTTCTAAATAGCGTATAACCATTCTGGGAAAACTCACACAGGTTATGAATAAAATACATACCCATATGGAGCTCCCTGATCTACAACGTGGATGATCAAGGATAGACCACTTCATGAGACAAACACCTCCAACATTCAATTGGATTACAAATTCTTCTGTAGCTGAGTAGTGTATATGTTCCTTAGAGAAAATATTTCTTTCTCTGGGGAGTAATAAAATGGAAAAAGTTATTATGGCAGTCTATCGCCTTTTAGGAGATGCAGAACAATGGTGGTCATTGATTCAAAACACAAAGATGTATGAATAAGCATGAAATATGTAATGAAGGGAGTTCAAAGAACTTTTCCTATAGAAATACGTTCCTCACTAATAATGATCTGATATAGAAACATAATTTCTGAGTCTGAGACAAAAATAGGATTAGAATGTTGAAAAGTATGAGGCTAACTACACAGGTTTAGTAAGGAACACTGTAGACTACATACATAACCCAATATATAATATTGATCGATTGTTTGATGGGTTAAGACCATTCCCTCGAAGGGAATTGTTCTCAGAATATTTCACATCGTACAAAGATATAGTCTCTTATTCTATCAATATATAAATGTAATTCTCTATGACTTATGAAGTTAAAGTAATGTAAGAAAAGAAGAGAACAGTGGAGTAAGAGATAGATAAATGGAAAAGGGACAAAATGATTTTACCTTATATGATAAATTCTAGGAAATAACACCATGTTACTTTCCTAAATATTATGGGAGATTGTAACAAATGTGTAGAAAAAGTCACCAGGCTCATGATTGTATGGGATTGATAGAAGTTGTGCAATGTTATAATTGTAAATTTGTGATAATTTATGAAAAAAATTATCCAAAGTGTCATGGAAATATAACTCAAAAAAATAAAATGGATCAAGGTAAATCTTATGTTGTTACTACAGTCAATGTGGAATAATTAATGTATTTGTGTTTTTGGATTCAGTAATTATATTCTTATTATAAGAAGAATGTGATATATATAAGGATTATACTACAATACTATTTGTTTTCATTAATGATTTAATCTAATGAAGCTAATAATATTATTAGTATTCTATAATAAGAAAAACATTATGTTGTTTGGGGAATATGACATTAAAATTGATTTTGGAAATTTAGAGGCCTTTTTTGAGAAATTTTTGGATAGAAGTATTTTAAATTAGTCTAAAAGGTGTAATGGAATATGTTGAACACATGGTATTTTGTTTGAGGTTAAATTATGGTTTGTTGGACACTTTGACATAACCTTTTCATTTTCAGTAAATAATTTAGAAGATTAAGGGAATACTTTTGGACCTTATGATTTATCAAATGTGCTTTAGGCATAAAAAACATTTTTGAACATTCATTTCCTTGTGTAATGGATGATGTGAAAATATATCTACTAATAACCAAATGATGATATTTTGATTATGACACGTAATAAAATCAAGTGTTTTTTCTTGAGTTCTTATCCTATTAGTAAATTAATCCATTTTCTTCAATAAAAAGTATATAAAAACTGTTTTATCCTAATACCTATTGTTTTGTTGAACCGATGATACTTTAAATCCTCATAGATTTATGTCTTTGAGGCCCTCAATTTTCCATTTATTTTTCACTTTTTTGTGATTGATGACTTCAATCACTCCATATAAATATTTAAAATTTTCCTCTAATTATGTGTACTTAATTTCCATTTTTGTTCCCCTATTCGAAATCCTAATTTGGTTGTGACTTTCTTATTTCTTTTTCCCTCTTATTAAGACTAAATATTATTAACCCTAATTCTGATGAAGGTTTTCCACAAAGGTATTTTCTATTTTCAACCATTTATTTTCGAAAATCAATTTCAAATTGTGAGGATGAAATTTATTGAAGGAGGGGATAATGTATCACCCCAAAATTTCATAATATTTTTTCTCATTAATTTAATTTAATAGATTATATTGCACGCAAAACCGACATGTATTGAACTATATGCAAGATTGAGACTCTGTGAACCACCACATAGTATTATAATTATTTAAACGACATATTTATTTATCTATTAAATATTGTAATTTGAATTGTAAAAAATAAATTTTAACTGTTATTTTTAATGTTTTCATATAAATAAAACATATTTATAATGTAATGATTATGTTTTGTTAAATTAGTTATATATTTATAAAAACTACTTTCTTAAATGAACTACTTTTTATATCCTTTTGTGAAGAATAATGAAATTAATTTCAGAGACTCTTAAAAATCTAATTTGGAAAAATATACTTAATTGTTTAATTCATAGTATCAAAATTATCTTAGAGTGAAATTTTGTTATTTTTCTGAAAACATACAATTTTTTTATGAATAGTGAAAAACATTGTATTATTGTTTAAAATCAACATTTTATAATTATTTTTTAATTAAAATTAATATTAAAGAAAAAATAGATACATAATACTTATATTATTCCAATTTAATCCATTTGATTCATTTTATAATAAGATTAGATATATAAAATTTTATTGAACTTTTTAACATATCTTACCCACCTTCAAGGCATATTTTCAAATTTGCATAAAACCAATTTTTACCATTTTTTTGAATTGAATTTCAAAACTCAGACAGTCACAGTTGTCATCGGTAACTAAAATTTTGTTCGATATGATGAAAATAATTTTTGGTGAATAGTAACTTTTGATTTTTATTTCCCAATGTTAAAAGTAAATATTGCAATTAAAGGTAAAAATAATATTATAATAATATAAAATTACCCCAACACATGTCCTATTTCGATTTGATAAGTGTTTTTGACCAAAATCAACCTTAGGAAAAATATAATGTCCTTTTTTATATACTTTATTTAGATTAGGACAATTATTTTTTTTAAAGAAGAGTTTAAAGTATTAAATTCCAATTTTAATAACTAAACCATTTTTAATATAGGGTGATAAATATGATAAATTCAACTATAAATATTTATTAAAAAGATAAAAAAAATTCATACCACATGGTATTTTATTTATAATTTTTAGACATTAAATAATTAAATTTATTTATGACACAATGATGATACAATAATTACTTTATAAATAAATTATTAAAATTATTGATATTATAAATTTAAAATAAATGTAAATTGAAACTATTGATTCCATACACGAATTTTGTTGGTGAATATTAAATGTTATTATGGATAAAATGTGTTTTATTCAAAGTAATCAAGTTATTATGTCTTTTCTAAAAAATGAAATATTAAATAGTGTCAAAATTGACATAAATTAGTTAAAAAAACAAATACTATTTTATTAAATGATATAATATTCCTATAAATATAAGATTCGTCCAAATGACAAAGATAATGTTATATATGTCCTTAATTAACCACATCAGGTTCTATTGGAATTTTATATTAACTATTTTAACCATGTAGTATAAAAATACTAGAAGACGTAGTAAAAGTTAAACCATTTAACTAAGGGTTAAATCTAAAAGATAAAGTTAATATGGTGACCTAAACATGTCTAAGACCTAATATATTAGAGGATTTATACCCATACACATCTTATACTATAAATAAATCCTTTTAGATCTATAGGAAACCAAAAATAATTTTATAATAAATTAATATTTCAAGATATTCTTAAAGTTCCCTCACCTCTCTTATAAAAGGGAACTTCCCCTTCTCTTAAATTCAAACCTCCAAAGAAATTGTTCATATCCAACCCCTACTCAAATATACAAAAAAATACCCTATATTCAACCTAGATTCCTTACTTTAATCATAAAGCCAACCTAAAAATCCCTTTTATTCAAATTAAATGGAATCACCTGAAGAAGAGGTAATTATTTTATCACATGTTTCAATGTTCTTTTCATCATCTAATTCATCTTTCAATGTTGTTTCCATAATAAAATAATAACTACAGTTACTTATACATACTGATATTTTATTATAAAAATTTTATAACCATATTCCTTATTCGATCCGTCATATAAATGACAAATTCACCATGCATGCTTAAGTACGACTTACTGTCTCCACATGGTGGTATAGTATGTTATTCGACACTTTATAATTCATATGGATATAATTATGTGTATTATTTATATAAATAATGAAACTAACATGTTAATGTTTTTGTATAATTAATATTTCATCCAATTTAATAACTTTTAATCATTATGGAAATATATCGTCACTCATGTGTACGTACGACTTACCGTCTCCACAATGCGATGAGAATCCTATCCACGTTCACCATTCAAGGATGATTATAAAAATATCTATTAATAATTATTATGTAATACATGACATAATAATTCTACTGGAAAAATATAAATATGTATTGACATATACTTCATTCACTTACTTCCATTCCATATGATATGAAAACAAGAAACAACACTCATTTGTACGTACGACCTACCGTCTCATTGGACGGTGTATTCCATTTTATATATCTATGTATTATATATATTTATATTATTATATATAAATCATATTATATATTCTGAAAGTATGTAAATCATGATATATTTAATATGATCAAGAATAACATGTCAAAACACATATGATAAACACAACTATATTTCCCTAAATGTTGCATTAACTTGGAATTATTTATAAAATGTTAATATAAAGTCATAAAAGAATCATATCTGATATCAGAAATAATATTATGATTCTAATATAAGTTAAAAATATGTTTGAAAAAATTTTACCTATGTTTTGGACACATGTGAAGAGTATTAGACTTACGGTAAGTGTTAATTTCTCAATATTACTACAATTTGAGACTGTTTATGTGTAAGTATATACTGGGACATATTTATCATCCATTAACATCTTTCATAAAAAGGGTTTCAAAAGGAATATTTTATGGTTTTATGGAAGGTAATATTTAATTAGATCATCATTTTAAATTTGTTAAGATTTATTTTTCTAAATATATTTAATTAATGTCCATGCTTTCAAAATGATTTTGAGGATTTATTTATATAGAAATGATTTCATTAAATTTTTAATTCCTTTCAAAATATTTAAAGTGGTATGGGACACTATGATTCAAAAATATATTATAAATGAATTACATTACAAATTCTAATACTTTCAAATGATTTCGTGAAAAAGGGATATTTCTCTGAAAGAATTTTTCTGATTATGTTCAACACTTTCAACATCCTTTATTGTATATTATTCTTGATTGAGGTAGATTTATTATAATACAATATTCCATATTGTTTTTAATGAGTAATGATATTTTTGAGTTTGTATGTGTTATTTTTATACCATTTACGGTTTATAGTTAAAGTATTGGCATTTCATATGATAGTTATAATTCAAATGATTATGTTATGTTTCACCCTTTTCATATGAGGAATGCATTGGGCATAGTATGTGACAGGATGGGCCTTCTATAGCCCCTCAATGCGTTGGTAGGTATCACAAGACAAAATAGTGTCTTGGCAGAAGGCTTGTATAGAATATTTGGGAATGGTCTTAACACAAGGCCATGATGTAGTAGTTATGACGTCTGGAATTTTTCATTGCCTCGTTTGGAAATTAGTTATTATATGTAGTTATTCGACTAGTAAAATATCCATGTCCATGTTTATATGGTAATGTTTTATTTTGTTTTCATATTATGTTCAAGTTTATGTTTAAAAGGCTTTTGTTTTTAATATAAATCTTCTCTATAATGTTTATATCTCCCACTGAATTATTTACCCTTACTAAGCATATATGCTCACCCCTTTGTTATGTTTTATTTTCCCAGTATTTCAAGATGTGTATTATGATTGATATGAAGGGTTAATCTAGAGAAAAATGGCTTTCCGAAAGGATTATATATGGTGTGTTTTATGTTATAAATTTTAATGTAATGTTCCTATATGTAATCTATTTTCCAAGACTGCTAAACTGATCAATCCTTCAGGACATGATTCCTTATAATGATGCCCTTGTATAAATATAATGCACTGGCTCTGGGTAACTGGGGTGGGGTGTTGCATATATTAGAATGATTTTTAAGAAATAAATTTAATTTAATGAGTTTAAAAGATGAATCCCCAAGTTTATTTTAAAAAATATGAGGTAAATGGGTCATTGTGATTTCACTACAGACATTTCGAGTTCATTTTTCATAGAGATTCATTCAGTTCTAGATTAATTTTATTGGTTGAAATTAATGAGAATCCTGATTAAATCATAAGCTTTTATTTCAATGCATGAAGAGGAAAACCTTAACATAACAATCATATTTCCATTGTCCAGCACATATTCATGGAATAAGGGCTTCTAAATAATATTCAAATCTCAAGAGAGTGGGTAAGAAAATGTTTGTTGTCTTGTCCAATCAGAACAATACAAGTCACACACTAAAAACCTCACACCGATCAGTTAGAAATGAAAAGAATATATATCTCAAGCCTAAAAAAAGAATCAAAATATAAAATAATGAAAGATAAATGTAATTAAATTTTTTAAACCCAAATTTATGAAAAACAGTAGCTAATATATGCATCAAAACTCCTTTGACAAGTGTTTAGCTCCCTCACAATGAACACCCACAATGTATCCCAACATCGGGAGGAGAAAGAAGCTCAGGTGGATCTCCTTCTTCATATATAATCACTCTTTGAGTATAGGTGGCTCCAAAAATTCTATGATGATGATATTTCTCCTTCGAAACTCTAAAAATAGCATCACTTAACTCTTTTTTCTAACATTCCAATGGGGTACACAACGTTCCAATTTATAGTCAAAGTGAAAGGTGATTTTGGGAAAAATGATTTCAAAAAACTATTTAGACCATGGTTTTTTGACCTCTAGATAGTACTATATATCTTTTGAAAAAACTAAATTTTTTTTACACACATATTTACTATCTTCAATGAGAATTTAGTCTCATTTGGATTCCTACATCTTGATATGTGGACGAAATAAGGAAATCTTCTTTTGACATCAAGATGATTCCTTTTCTTGGAATGATCATATCAGATGACCCCCTTAATGGATGAATTGGTATTTAATTTGTTAATAATAGTTTTATCTCACTTAATTTAGAATAATAGTACAAAATTTCAGCCCAATAGAAATCACTTAAAAATTTTAGTGTGTGTTTGAGTTCAAATATGTTCTTGGTCTCCTACACTGATTGAGCCGCTTTACTGGAACATAAATTTTGATCCTCCAAGTCACCTCCACCTACAATGAGACCATAAATAAAGTAAAATATAACTTTTTAACAGTGAAAAAAATTAATTTACATAATCAAATATGATGTTAAATTTGTTATAAAATTTGGACTTTCAAATAAAAAACTAGTTTAATACAGTGGTGTAAAGGTGAAATCAAACAATAAATTGTGGTGTGATCACACACCCACACCAAAAAAATTGGAATCTTAAGAAAATTAACATTTCTCAAAAACATTATGCATGGATATATTGTTTTATTTAGGAAGATTTACCATTAAATGAAAATTTAATTCCATATAACAATTTGATAAAGAAAATTCACACTAAGGATTTATTTTCAGTTATCATGGAAAAAGACATCTCATAAATTGTATAACAATGAAATTCAAAGAGATACATGATAAAAATTTGAGAAAATAATTCAACATAAATTTTTTTGGTAAAACTCCTTCTGTGTGTGTGAAAACCATTTCATGCTATTCTTTCCTGTTTTTATTAAGTAAATATAAGTTATTTTGAACATTTTCTACTCAAATGATTCTATCCACCAAACCTACCCTACATCCTTTGCAATAAAATTTCAAGACCCACCCACATAATAATTCCCATAAGTCAAAACATAATCTCCTAACATAGAAATACCCATATGTTGTACATTTAATCACTCCCTTCATTTATTGTTATTTATTTTATTTTATATTTGTTTTTTTTTCAAAATTGATCTTGGAAAAAATCTCACACTCATCACTAAACCCATTTTTTTGATCTTCTTATGATAATAATTGTAATATTTATAATAATACCAAAGGTAGAAGAAGAAATTTTATTGAACTATCCCAGACACAATCCATATTTTTTACATTTACCTTCTATTGAGTAAGAAAGATTCACACTCCATGGTTGGGTGAAGAGATTTGTAGATATATTATGTGATCGAATATTCCTATAAATTACCCAAACCAAGGCTACCATTCTTCTCGAGGGTTTTAAAGTGATACAACCATACATATTATTGAAAAATAAACAATTTAATTGAAAAAATAACACCAAAATGTTAAATTCATGCTAAAACACATATTTAATCATTGTTTGTTTAAACGTTAGAACAACATGAGATAGAAAAATGGCTCATGCATTTTCAATAAATTCCATATTAAAGAGGAAAAAAATTTCCATGTTTGAGTGGGAATAAAAAATTAATATTTCAGAACAAAAGTGAGGGGGAAATGGGGGAGTTAAAATACTATTTAGTAAGCCTAAAAAGAGATAAAAAGTGTAAAGATGGTGAAATTTCTTAACTAAACTGTGAATGTACTAATCCACCCACACTGAGAGTGTGGAGTGTCCTCACTATAAGAAAATAGAATGTAGTAAAGAGGGATAAAAACTAGTGTGTTTCATTTGTAGGATTCTCAATTAACTTGGAGTTCCATCATCAGGGAATCCTGAATGGCTTTGTGAAAGTGCTTTAATCACTACTCATTGAAAAGGATGGGTTGTTTTGATTCTTCATATGGAACCTAATCAACACCAAATGGATAAAAAATAATAAAAGTTTATTGGTCAAACCAGTGATAATGATGATTACCTAGATGCATCTTCATCCTTTCATTGAAAAGTAGGCCCTTCTACCCAATGTGGAATTATTGATGAAGGATACGGCTATTGTGGGGAGCCTTGTTTCTCTACTTATAAATCTAGGAGTTCTCATAGGAATATCTTCTCATTTGTTTCATCCCATTAATATGTATATTCCTTGGATAACTTACACTAGAAGGATTATAATTGCATTTTTTAATGGACCAGTAGGTGTGGTTCTATATCTCGATTGGGAGGTGACAACTCTTTCCCAAAACTAAAAAATGTGGTCACATGCCAATGGGGGTTTTGATGTGTTGTAAGCCTATAATGAATCATCACGTCTAAGATTACAATATTTTATATTAGTTTGAAGTAAATTTTCATGAAATTTATTTTCCACTCTATTTTAAACCTTGACTTGACTATTGGTTTGTGGGTGATAAGTAGTAAACACTTAATGCCCGACCCCATACAAACACAAAGGTGATTTCATTGTTCAGTTGTAGAAATGAGAACCTTAGTCACTAATGATGATCCTAGGAAATCCAAACTAACAAAAAAATTTGGGTTCTAAAAAATCAAACAACTATATTAAAATCATAATTATTCATGACTCATGCCTCTACCCATTTTGACACATAATACAATTCTATAATAATGTACATGTTTCAAATGGAATTAGGAAATATAATAATAAATCCAATTCCCCAAACATCAAAAATGTCTTGGAAGAGAAAGGGTTGTTTTGGAATATCATTTCTTTTGAATACTTTCCCCATTGTCTGATAGAGAGGAAAAGATTTACAGAAATCATGGGCATTATGAAAATACGTTGGCAAAAAGAGACTAGAATCGATGAAATTTCGAGTAGTTCATTGGGAACCAAAGTGTCCCCCACAAGTACTACTACAAAACTCTATTTATCTAGCGCTAGATCTTTAAGAGTGCTTACTAAGAGGACTGTTGAAACCCATATTATTAGTGCTAGAAAGGATTTGTTAAAGGGGTTTTTAACAAATCTAAAAAATTGTTAAAGGGATACATTTATCAGTTCTTGTATAGAAGAGATGATATAGGCCCCCAATTAATCAGTGCTAGTAAACAAGCACTGAAAAAATGTGAATTTATTAAATTTCAAAAAATGCATGGATAAAGGGGGGTATTTATCATTGATTCTGAAAAGGAGACATTAAAATTTTTATCTTTATCATCACTTTCTAATAAGAGCTGATAAAGACCCTCTCCCTTATCCGTGCTTTTTTACAAGTGTTGATAAAGTGTATATTTAAAAAAACATTAACAGACACCCTTAGTAGAATTTATGGAAATTTGGAGGCCTTCTAGTCCTTTTTGGGCCTTAATAAAAGAGATTGAGGGTTATCATGGGTCACTAAGGCATAGAGATCATTGCAATGTAAGATTTTATTTATGTTAGATGTCAAATGGACACCCTTTTCAGAACAGATGGGCGTTTGAAATGCCATTGAATATAAAAACCCCTAAAAACCCTAAAAACCCTAAAAAGATAATAACTTCTGATCTGGGAGTCGATTTAAGCTCCCAAAATAGTCATGTCAAAGATTATTAAATGAGATAAAACCAAATTAGATTTAAATCATGTGATCATCAGAGGAATTAAATTTATTATAGTTTCACAAATTTCATAAATCCTACTTGATGTTCAAATGGACATAAGCTTTTGATCTGGGGCCGCATTTGGGCTTTACCACATGTAAAATAAAATATTTTGATGATCTCTATGATAAATATGGTCTTAGACTGATGTTGAATATCACTTTCTTGTTTTTAAATCACCTAAAGGCCCAGAAGGCATCCAAAACTGAGTTTTTTATCACCTAACTTGATTTCTGAAAATTTAAACTGTAATGACAACTATTTCGGATGTCTGTTCGGCCTGTACCACATATCATATCAGATATCATATCATTATCATTGATTTGACTTGTTTTGGAGGTAATATGGACTCTTGTATCAGTAGTTCTGACCATTTCATGGTTTTTAGGGTTTTAGTGTTTTCATGGTTTCATAACATTTTTATGTGTTTTAATGGGTTTTAGAGTTAATATCAATTTTAATATATACACATATAATATCTATTTGTAAAAATAAATTTAACATTATATACAAAAATGTATATAAATATATGGATAACAAGATATAATGAAATATATATTAATATATAGATATATCATAAAATTTAAAAAACAACATTCTAGTGGAGTGGAAAAGGTGATGGTGTATATGATGGAGGTCTCAGGATTGAAACTCACTAGAGGTAGGGGCACACAATGGTGGTGAGATAATCAAAAGCATTGATAGAGGGAAGGGGAAGTGCAGATAAAAGGGTTGAGGGAAGCTCTGATAAATGGGGGTGGGGCGTGAATTTTTTTCACCCTTTATCAGCACTGTTAAAGTTGGCCATTAACAATGCTAAAAATGGTTCCAATAATTGTGGACTTTATCAGTGCTAATAAAATCATTAATAAAGGCACCATTTATTAGTTATAAATAATGCACTGATAAAGTCCCCCTTTATCAGTGCTTTTTTTTGTGTTATTAAAGGGGGCCTTTAGAAGCGCTTTTTATGAGTGTTGCTAAAGCCAACCCTTTAACATCGCTTACATTATTAGCAATTATATAGGGCTGATAAATCCCATTTTAGTAGTGTTTTTAAAGAACGTTTTTCATTAGTGATGCAAGAGTGTGTAAAAACCTAATGATATATTAAATCTCGCTACCAGGAAAACAAGGCCTAAGGACATGATCACTAAATGTGTGCTAAAGGTTGGGGTCATACCATATGTAAGAATGAATCTTGTGTTTTAGATGGTCTTCTTGGTTTTTTTTGAAATCACATGGAATTAAAGATTCTACAAAACAATTTATAGTTTCATCATTCTAAGGAGAAACATCATGCACATGGTAAAGTTTTGAATCATGAAATATGTCATTTACGGGGATACCAGGGGAGGAGTCATTGTCTAAGGATGGGTAGATCCTACTTTTTTGGCCAGCCACCACATTCTCTGCCCATTTCGTATCTCTTATTTACAGGTCAAATTTATGAAGTAGGTGATCCAGCTAAGGAGATATGGTTTGGATTTTGGTTTCTTAAAGAGATAATTTAGGTATACAGGATTTGAGAGCATAAAGACTTTGGACCCAAAAAGGAATTTCCTAAATTTAATCAAGGAAAACTTAATGAAAAGTTATTATTTTTAGTTATGGTGTAGTATTCTGGGGCAGGGACTAGTGTGTGTGAGGATTAGGCTATTACATGTGGAGCTCATTCAACCTATTATGATATGACTACCCCTACTGCATAATTAGTGGCATTACACATGAGATTAAATAGTAAATCCCACTGAGGTGGTTGGATTATTGGGGTTTATGTGAGAAAATATTTAGAAAATCATACTCATAAATTTTTTAAACACAAATTATATTTCTTTTTAGAGTAATCGAGATTGGGGGAGTGAGATATTTCTAAAGTCACAAATAAAACACAATAAAATCCAGCATGATCTAAGAAAGACCAAACATTCCAAATTTTTTTTGGGAATGGTAGGGAAGAAATAACATACACTTGGGATTTATCTAATTTGATACAATCCATATAAATGAAAATCCCATGAACTATACCTTTCTGCACAATGAAATGAAATTTCATGTAATTTAATATAAGATTCTTTTCAATACATCAACATAGAACCATACCGTGACTACTCAAACATTCATAAACAGATGACTTATAAACAGTGAAATCATTCATGAATGCTTCAATGCAATTCACTACGTAATATAAAAAATATACCTACCATGCATTGTTGGATAGTACCCATAGCATTAAATTGTCTAAATGGAATCCTCCTATATGAAAGTTTCCAAAAGGGGAAAGTAAAGGATGTATTTTCATGATACATGGGGGAAATATGGATCAAAATGTTTCTATAATACCCATCATGAAAATATTAATGGGACTTCCCTGTTAGGTTATCAAGCATTTGTTCAATAAATGGAAACGGGAAATGGTCATTCCTAGTGTGTTGGTTCAGTCAACGATTGTCTATGCAGACATTCAAACTATTATGTACATAGTTTGGAACTAATTCATTTTTTTTCATTTTTAATTACAATGAGTCCAGTTTTTTAAGAAAAAATTGAGCTCGACTAACCCATTGTCCATCAGATATGGGTTAAATGATTCCAGTATCAAAAAATTTTGTTATCTCATTTTTAAAAATATTTTGGATGTTTGGGTTCAATCAACATTGTTTCTGCCTCACTATCGTAGCCTAATCATTTTAAAATATATGATGAATGTAAATTAAAGGGTTAGTACTTATAATTTTTTCAATTTTCCAACCCAAACATTTTTTTATACTCCCTAAAAACCTCACAAAGTCTTAATTAATTCACTATAGGGAGCAAACTAGAAATGATGGATGCAATAAGTTTTCTATTTTCAGGATATGAATATTTAAAATAACGATGAATTTTTTGAGTTCCAATTCAGGTGGATTTTGGATTTGTGGGAGTGAAGGTGAAAGTGGGAGGTCAATTATCTCATATAAATACATAGTAGAAACCTCCTTAGATGAGGAATAATATTTTTCAAGACTAGTAGTATCATCGATGGTCATGGGATCCTCAGTGTTCAAGAAATCCAAAATTAATAATCAAACATGAAATTTTTCTAAAATTGTACAATATTTTATGTACGATTAATTCACTAGAATGTATTTAATGATGAAAGAATAGAAATTTTATGTGGGGAAATAAAATAACTTTTATTATTGGAAGGAAGTACATCAATTGAATTAACTGATAGTAAGGAATAATCTTCTGAGAGGTGCTTCCTAGAATCAAGGATGTTGAAGTGGAAAATGTCACCACCAAACTCCATAGATATTAAACCATTTTGGATATTAATTATGGTTTTCATGAAAGGCCTCTCAAATATAATTGGGTTGTTTTTACTTTTCCTATCATATTTCATTTTATGCACATAAAAATCAGTAGGAAAAAATATATTTTTCACCATAAGAAAATCCACTAACACACTAGTGGGGTGTGTTGTACATAAATATTCTAGGTGAACAAAAAATATAATGGGATTTAGTTCCCCAAATACATTGAATATAAAATTTATTGAGGAATCACATTTATAAAATCACCCAAATCAATAATAACATTGAAAAATAAATACTCCTCTAGGGTGCATGCTGTTGAGAATGTTACATGATTGTTGAATTTGTAATGAAGTGATGAATCTGTCAATACTAATATGTTCCTCCCTAATATTACCTTCTCATCACATCAATATATCCTTCTCTGTGTACAAATATCATTCAGAAAATTGGTGGATCCTATAAATTCATTCGTGACAACAATCAAGGGGACGCCAATATGTACTTTTTTTATGTTTCAATGATTTATTTATAATGTTAATTTTCCTTTTGTTCTCTTGGTTGGGTGTCCCTTTTATGAAATATAATAGGAATGGTTGGGCTAGGCAGATCATTGGTAGAAACAGACTTTCTTTTAGGTGGATTTTTCTCAAGACAATGATTTCTCTTATTTGGGTCATCTGAGATGGTTTAAATTAATGTTTCCTCAAGAGGGGATGAAAATATTATAGGGTTCATTTGGATTTTAATTTAATTTCCAATATAATACCCCAAGTATGTAATGAATAATATATGTTTTTATCTATGTCTATTAGTGAATTAGATACTGTTTTAGAGGCTTAAAATGATAATAAATCCAATCTTAAGCATGGAATACACTAATATTTTTAAAAGATTTTTTTACTGCCTTTTGATGGAAAACCATTCTTAAATCTATATTTTGAAAATTTTATAAGCTATGTTTATCAAAATATACTTATTATTTATGATTGGGACATCAAAATTTACATTGTGTAAATTTTTGGTATTTTTCCGATAAAGTTCATTTTTTAATGAATAGTGTAAAATGTTGTATTTTAATTTAAAACCTCTTTTTAATCTAATTTATTTATATGATTAGATTATATTTTGAATTGGTTTTGAAGTGAAATTAGAATATATTTTTACCATTTAATCCAATGGTGGTCATTGGAATCAATTTCACTTTGAAATTGGACTTAAACTGGTGTCAATCTTTTGATACTTATTGTTTCATAAAAACACGCTATTTGTCATGACAGTGGGAATTAATTATTAAATTAATTAATGTGACTTATATGTTTTGAATTTTTTAAAATAGACTTCATTTTTGAATTCGGAATATCAAATATAGCTTAGGGTGAATATTTGGTATTTTTCTGAAAGACTTCAATTTTTGGTGAATAGTGAAACCAGTAAGTGGTAAATATAAAAACTGATTTTTCTTATAAATGAAATTTTACCACTTCTGTGTTTTGAATTTCAAAAATCTGACATACATGGTTGTCATTAATAAGTAAAATGTGGTTCAATGAGATTAAAATAATTTTGTGTTGAATAGTAACTCTTAAGTTCTTAATCGCGATTAGAGGTAATTGGTGTAGTTTAAGGTAAAAATAATGTTTTAATAATATGAGATGAGCTTAAAACATGTCCTAACCTCATTGGATGTGTCATGGACGACCAAGAAAATCCATGAGTCAACTTGGGGACCCCATGGAGCCACTTTGGTTGGGAAATGACATAAATAACTTTTTATTTAATGTTAAAGTAAAAATGATACAAACATGAAATGTTTTACTAAAACAATTTTTACATGGGGTTATAAAGATCATAATTTTGATTATAAATAGTAATTGGAAAGATAAGAAGATGTCATACATCATATTATTTTTTTTATAATTTTGAGACTTTAGATAATTTAAATTATTTATGACATCATGATGATGCAGCGATGACCTCATTATTTATCGATTTAAATAAAATGGAATGATAATGTAAAATCTAAGACCTAAACATGGACAAAACCTATTGGATGGGTAGATTTAGAACCCTTATCACCTTATCCTCGAAACACATCAATGTGGTACATCTTAAATCCGAATACCATTTTAAAATAAAGTGACTTTTCTTTACCTTCCAAGAGTGCCCCTCCTCTCCTCTTATAAAAGGTCCCCACCTCTACCTCCATACCCACACTCCCAAAGTCTTTGGCTTGGCCAACCCCTGCCCATTATGGATATCCAAATACCTCTCTTACTCTTTTAAGCCTCACTTTCGGCAGATGTCTTCCCAAGGAAGCCATTGATCTCAAATCTAAGAGAGTTACCCAATTTTAAGGTAATGTCTTCTTTTGAGTCCTTTTGTTTGATTTTGCTTCTCCCACCCACTAAACTCTTTTTATTCTTTTCTTTTGTAAAAAATCAAGTATCCTAAATATACTAGGATGTTGTTATAATAAGGATTCGAGCTATACTTACACACACCTACATCTAATGGTTAAAGGACATACTGTTTACGTGGATGGTGAATTTATGCCTCCTGAAACGATGATTGTTCAACATTATTTTAACACCTTAAAAGGTGGCAATTAAGATGTAACTATATTTATATATGATATATAATATGTTTATGTTTTCTTTAGGCATCTGTATTTTTCATTTTGGGCATACCTTTATGGTTTCCATTATGGGTAAACGCGATATCTTCATTTAAGGAAGTGCGGACTACCGCCCCCTCAAAGTGATTTGATTCGTTAAATACCATATGTGGGACGAATAAAAGATGGAACAATGATTTTATATATGATATTATACTGGAATTAGAATATACCTTTATATCATTATGATTCCATTCTATAAAATACGAAATAGAAATGAAAGTAGCGTTCATGCGTACGTACGGCTTACCGTCTCCATGAACGGTGCATTTCATTTCGTACCTCTAAATGATTATGTAATATTATAAATGCATGTATATACTAGATATATATGATATATACATAATGATTATAATTCTGGATATAATGGATATATGAACAACATGTAATTATAAATGGTTTATTTTTGACTCAAGTACCAATGATCGTTAAAACGACCGTTATTAACTTAAATAATTACATAGTGTTCATGACAAGGAAATAAGTGATATAAATGGAATAATGAAATTGAAAAAGGTTCTTAAACAAGTATAAATTAACTCAAGTTTATTATTCAGGAGATTAAAGAACGTCCGAGTCAAGTCAGACCCGAGGTATGGGACTTCGTCTCAATCTCCTTTCATTGAGGCATATTTTGTTTTATACAAAACCTTTTTTTATATGGTGTATAAACCCATTTGACTTTTACATTTATCCAAAAGGAATCTTTTTTATATGAAGCGTTTTACTAAATGACAAAAGTTAATGTTTTTGTCGTACGTATGCGGCGACAACGACTTCTCCGCCACCGTGACCGTTATTTGAGTTTTGGCTTCCTCTACAAGCCATACCTTCTTTTTAAAAGAAAAATAAATACCATGTTTTAAATTTATTTTATTTTGGTATTAAAAATGGTTTTCATAATGTTTTTATATCAAGGTTTTGTATTGATATCTTGTGATTGAAAGGTGGAAATGTTATGTTTCCTTTATGCATGTTTTATGTGATATGATTATGTTGAGGTTCTTGGGCATTATTATGAAGACGGGTGGTTCCGTGATAAACTAACGGCGGGTGAGCCCGATATAGCTCTCCAATTCATTGGGTAATGCGAAGGAGTGTAACGTTAAGGTTTTTCCGAAGAGATTTAGGGAATATACTGTGATGGGTATTCCAAACGTAACCAAGAGGGTTACTCCCTACGTAAGAATGTTATGAATGCCTCAAGTTACCTTTATGTCTTGTGATTTCTATGATTTATTCATGATTTGATGAAGTATGTTAAAGTTATTATGTTTTATGGGTAAAGTATGATTTCATTCTTATATATATATGTACCCATGTTTCCTTTCCATATTTTTATATCCCTTACTGAGCTTTTTATGCTCATCACAAGTTTTTTTTGAAATGTTTTTCATAGGTCAAGGGAAAGTTACATGATATGATGATAGTGTCAAGGAAGTGTCAAGAAAGAATCCATGTTTTATTTTAAATATGTTTCCATTGATGGGAAAGAATAATACTATCTTTATGTAACAACTTTGTTTATATGTGGAATGTAATGCATGTTTCATGATCTAATTCTCTAAAACTCTAAACCCGAAAATATCCTCATTTTGTAATCTTGTAATAAATCAAGATTAAGTAAGGTTTAAGGCTGGGGCCTTATAGATGGTATCAATGGTCGGTTTAGATAACTTTAGGAGTTAGAATTATATTAAATGATTATCCAAAAATATTTTTTTATGGTCAAACTGATGTGATATAGTATTTGAAGATTACCGTGTTGCTTCATCTAAGACATGTTTGTTCAGAATGGTTTTCCACAGAGGAAACATGGAAGCAGTGCTAGGAAGGCATGTAGAAGGAAATAACCTTCCGAATCAGCATCCTGAGATGGTTGGAATTGGAACTGAATAGTTTGTTGCAGTAATGGCGCAGTTGACTCAAGCAATAAATGGCGGTGGTATCCATACACGAGATCAGCCAGATCAACCGCAGAGAAACATGTCAGTGGAGGAACATTTCATGAGGCAACATCCCCCATCATTCAGAGGATCATCTGACCCTGTTCTAGCTGAAGGGTGGATTAAAGCACTGGAGAATATTTTTGATGTCATGGGGTGTTCAGACAATCAAAAGGTTAGTCTTTCTATTTATCGTTTGTAGGGTGAAGCAGATCAGTGGTGGTTGATGGTTAAAAATATCTGGGACGCTGATGAGATTGCTGCTCTTTACTAGGATGAATTCAAAGGTATGTTTCTTGAGAAGTATTTTCCTAAGGTTGTTCGACTTAGGATGGAAAATCAATTCTTGGAATTGAGGCAAGAGGAAGACTCAGTGGCTGCCTATGAAGAAAGGTTCACTCGATTGGCAAGGTATGCTCCAAATTTTATCCGAGACCTTGATAGTAAAATCAATCATTTTTACTCATGATTAAAGCCAAAATATCAAAGGGAATTAGCTTCTCGTGAGTTTAAAAGTTATGAAAAGCTTGTACGATGTGCTGAGAAGGTGGAAATGGAGTTTTCTGATGATCAAGTGTTCTATAACAACCAACAGAAGAAGAGACCGAGGTGGAAGGAGAAAGGTACGAATTCTTCAAAAAAGTCTGACGGTAAGAAAACTAAGTTTCCAGTTTGTGATAAATGTGGCAAAAGCATGCTGGAGAATGTCTTCTGAATTCTGGAAAGTGTTACCGATGTGGTAAGATGGGACATAAGGCTCGTGATTGCACTGGAAAAGATCAGGGTGATGGTAACACCAAATTTGATTTACAGTTAGTAAAATGTTATGAGTGCAATGAGATGGGTCACTATGAAAATGAGTGTCCGGCAAAGAGCATGGGTGAGGGGAAGCAGTTAGACTACAAGCAGAAAGGGGTGGTGAAATCCTTTGCAACTACTTCAGCAGATGTCGGGCTATCAAATGATGTTGTATCAGGTACTCTGTTTGTTTTTTCAAATTATGCCAGTGTGTTGTTTGATTCGGGGTCTACACATTCTTTCATCTCTGAAACCTTTTCTAGTAAAATTGGAATACCATCTCAAGAAATGACTCCTGAAATTTTGGTAAAAACACCTGGGGGAAATGTTGAGGCAACAAGAATTTTTAAGAATCTTCCTATCCTTATCTGTGGAAGGAACCTACTTGCAAACCTTATTTTTCTACCTCTAGTAGAGTTTGATGTTATCCTAGGTATGGATTAGCTCTCTATTTACCATGATAAGATTGACTGTAGAGCTAAAAAAGTTTCTTTTCATAAAGGCTTTCAGTTTGTGTACAAGAATGAACCCTTACTGTTTATAACTTATCAAGAGGCCAAGAAACATGTAAAATATGGAAATGAATGTTACCTTGCACACATCGTTGAAAATAAAGGAAATGTTCAGATTAATGATGTTCTAGTGGTAAATGAGTATCCTGATGTTTTTACTAATGAGTTGCCTGGAATAATACCAGATCGGGAAGTTGATTTTACTGTAGAATTAGTTCGTGATGCTAAGACAATTTCAAAACCCCCTTATCGAATGGCTCAAATTGAACTTTTAGAGTTAAAGGAGCAATTGCAAGATTTATTAAAGAAAGGTTTCATTCGATCAAGCACGTCACCATGGGGTGCTCCTGTTTTCTTTGTTAAAAAGAAAGATGGTTCTATGAGACTTTGCATTGATTATAGAGCCTTGAATAACATCACTGTTAAGAAAAAATATCCTTTGCCTCATATCAATGATTTTTTTGATCAGCTCCAGGGAGCTCAATATTTTTCAAAGATTGACTTGAGATTGGGGTACCATCAGCTGAAGGTAAAGGAAGCAGATATTATGAAGACTACATTCTGTACAAGATATGGCCATTATGAATTTTTGGTAATGCCTTTTGGGCTAACCAATGCACCTGTTGTATTCATGGACTTAATGAATATAATTTTCCATGAGTTCTTGGATTAGATTGTGGTGGTTTTCATTGATGATATTTTCGTGTTTTATAAAAGTAAAGAGAAGCATGAATGACATTTGAGGGTTATCTTGCAAACCTTAAAAAAAACTGTATGGAAAATTCAGCAAGTGTGATTTTTGGTTGCAACAAATTTCTTTCCTTGGTCATATTGTTTCTAAAGATGGGATAACTGTTGATACTGCAAAAACAAATGTTGTTGAAGAATGGACAAAACCCACAAATGTAACAGAGATTCATATCTTCCTTGGTTTGGCAGGTTATTACCGAAGGTTTGTTAGAAATCTTTCACGGTTATCTAGTCTAATGACTAAGCTAACTCGAAAGGGTGTTAATTTTATCTGGACAAAAGAATGTGATGATTATTTTCAGGAATTGAAAAGAAGATTGGTGAATGCTCCAGTTTTGACACTACCTTCCAGGAATGGTGAGTTTGTTATATACAGTGATGCCTCATTGAAAGGACTTGGTTGCGTCCTAATGCAGAATGATAGGGTAATTGCTTATGCTTCACGACAGTTGAAAACTCATGAGGTAAATTACCCTACACATGATTTGGAATTAGCTGATGTTGTTTTCGCTTTAATAATTTGGAGGCATCATTTGTATGGAGTAAAGTGAGAAATATATACTGATCACAAAAGTTTAAAGTATATATTCCCTCAGAAAGAGTTAAACATGAGACAGAGGAGATGGATGGAATTAATCAAGGATTCTGATTGTACAATTCATTACCATCCGGGAAAATCAAATAAAGTGGCTGATGCTTTGAGTCGAAAAATTAATGCTTCATTATCAATGTTGCGTTTGGAACGTGATCCTTTGGTTAAGGATTTGATGAACTTTGGCATAGAAGTTGTTGGTGCAGGAAGTTCTTCTGTTTCGTTTCAGGTATCAGTGAGATCATCTCTATCAGATAGAATCAAGCAAGCACAGAAACAAGACAGTGAGTTGTAGAAAAAGGTAGAGCTGGTTCAGAAAGGTAAGTTGCCAGAATTCAACATTGAAAATGATTGCGTTTTGAGATTTGGGAAGAGATTGTGTGTACCTTGTGATTCACAGTTGAAGAGAGAGTTGTTATGTGAAGCTCATAGTTCTCCATTTTCAGTTCATCCGGGCAGTACTAAGATGTACAGAGATCTGCAGGAGTATTACTGGTGGGATGGAATGAAAAGAGATATTGTTGATTTTACTGTGAAGTGTTTGACATGTCAATATGTTAAAGCAGAGCGACAGTTACCGAAAGGGTTGCTTTAGCCTTTACCAGTGCCAGAGTGGAAATGAGAGAATATATCCATGGACTTTTTTGTGGGATTACCGAAGACATCTCGAGGTAATAATGCAATCTGGGTTATTGTTGATCGCTTGACTAAATCTGCTCATTTCCTTACTATACGAGATACTTTTTCCCTAGATCAATTTTCCTGTTTGTATATTAAAGAGACAGTCAGGTTACATGGAGTTCCTCTCTCCATTGTATCTGATCGTGATCCCAGGTTCACTTCTAACTTTTGGAAAGGACTTCAGAAGTCATAGGGTACTGAATTAAATTTTAGTACATCTTTTCATCCTCAATCAGATGGGCAGTCAGAACGAACAATTCAGACATTGGAGTATATGCTACGTTCTTGCTCTATGGATTATTAGGGAAGTTGGGACCAACATCTTTCTTTGGTTTAATTTTCATGTAATAATAATTTTCATTCCAGTATACAGATGGCACCATTTCAGGCATTATATGGGAAGCGGTGTTGAACTCTAGCTTTCTGGGATGAAGTGGGTGAAAGAAAGTTGATGGGACCAGAATTGGTAGAAGAGATGGCAGAAAAAGTTCAGCTGATTCAGAAGCACATGAGAACAGCTCAGAGCAGGCAGAAGAGTTATGCAGATAACCGGAGGAAGGATCAATATTTCGAGGTAGGTGATCATGTTTTTCTCAAGGTTTCTCCTTGAAAAAGTGTGATGAGATTTGGTAAGAAAGGAAAGCTGAGTCCAAGGTTTATTGGACCATATGAAATTCTGGAGAGAGTTGGATCAGTTGCATACCGGGTGGCTTTACCTCCGAGTTTATCTCAGGTACACAATGTTTTTCACGTTTCGATGTTGAGAAAGTATATACCAGATCCATCTCATGTTTTCAGTCCAGAGGTAGTTCAGCTGGAAGAGAACCTATCTTATGAGGAACAACCAGTCCAGATTCTTGACCACAGGGAGCAAGTGTTACGGAATAAAGAGATTAATCAGGTAAAGGTTTTGCAGAAAAACCACATGATTGAAGAGGCAACATGGGAATCTTAAAATGCAATGAGGGATAAATACCCCTACTTATTCGATAAGTAAATAAATTGCGGGAATGCAATTTTCTAAATGCGGGAAGGATGTAACATCCCAAGTAAGTAATGAATAATAGATGTTTTTATATATGTCTATTAGTGAATTAGATAGTGTTTTAGAGGCTTAAAATGATAATAAATCCAATCTTAAGCATGGAATACACTAATATTTTTAAAAGATTGTTTTACTGCCTTTTGATGGCAAACCATTTTTAAATCTATCTTTTGACAATTTTATAAGCTATGTTTGTCAAAATAAACTTATTATTTATGATTGGGACATCAAAATTTACATTGTGTAAATTTTTTGTATTTTTCCGAAAAGTTTATTTTTTAATGAATAGTGTAAAATGTTGTATTTTAATTCAAAACCTCTTTTTAATATAATTTATTTATATGATTAGATTATATTTTGAATTGGTTTTGAAGTCAAATTATAATATATTTTTACCATTTAATCCAATGGTGGTCATTGGAATCAATTTCACTTTGAAATTGGACTTAAACTGGTGTCAATCTTTTGATACTTATTGTTTCATAAAAACACGCTATTTGTCATGATAGTGAGAATTAATTATTAAATTAATTAATGTGACTTATATGTTTTGAATTTTGTAAAATACACTTCATCTTTGAATTCGGAATATCAAATATAGCTTAGGGTGAATATTTGGTATTTTTCTGAAAAACTTCAATTTTTTATGAATAGTGAAACCACTAAGTGGTACTTATAAAAACTTATTTTTCATTTAAATGAAATTTTACCACTTCTTTGTTTTGAATTTCAAAAATCCAACATACATGGTTGTCATTAAGAAAGAAAATTTGGTTCAATGAGATTAAAAAATTTTTTTGGTGAATAGTAACTCTTAAGTTCTTAATCGCGATTAGAGGTAATTAGTGTAGTTTAAGGTAAAAATAATGTTTTAATAATATGAGATGAGCTTGACACATGTCCTAACCTCATTGGATGTGTCATGGACGACCATGAAAATCCATGAGTCAACATGGGGACCCCATGAAGCCACTTTGGTTGGGAAATGACATAAATAACTTTTTATTTAATGTTAAAGTAAAAATGACACAAACATAAGATGTTTTACTAAAAAAATTATTACATGGGGTTATAAATATCAGATTTTTGATTATAAATAGTAATTGGAATGATAAAAGGATTTACTACATCATAGTATTTTTTTTATAATTTTTAGACTTTAAATAAATTAAATTATTTATGACATCATGATGATGTAGTGATGACCTCATTATTTAACGATTTAAATAAAATGGAATGATAATGTAAAATCTAAGACCTACACATGGACAAAACATATTGGATGGGTGGATTTCGAACCCTCATAACCTTATCCTTGAAACACATCAATGTGGTACCTCTTAAATCTGAATACCATTTTAAAATAAAGTGACTTTTCTTTACCTTCCAAGAGTGCCCCTCCTCTCCTATTATAAAAGGCCCCCAGCTCTACCTCCTTACCCACACTCCCAAAGCCTTTGTCTCGGCCAACCCCTTCCCATTTTGGCTCTCCACATCCCTCTCTTACTCCTTGAAGCCTCACTTTGGGCATAAGTCTTCCCAAGGAATCCTTTGAGCTCAAATCTAAGAGAGTTACCCAATTTTAAGATAATGTCTTCTTTTGAGACCTTTTGTTTGATTTTGCTTCTCCAACCCCCTAAACACTTTTTATTATTTTCTTTTGTAACAACTCCAGTATCCTAAATATACTAGGATGTTTTTATAAGAAGGATTCGAGCTACACTTACACACACATACATCTAATGGTTAAAGGACATACTGTTTCTGTGGATGGTGAATTTATGCCTCCCGAAACGATGATTGTTCAACATTCTTTTAACATCTTCAAAGGTGGCCATTAAGATTTAACTATATTTATATATGATATATAATATGTTTATGTTTTCCTTAAGCTTATGTATTTTTCATTTTGGGCATACCATTATGGTTTCCATTATGGGTAAACGTGATATCTTAATTTAAGGAAGTGCGGACTACCGCCCCTCAAAGTGATTTGATTCGTTAAATACCATATGTGGGACGTATAAGGGATGGAACTATGATATTATATATGATATTATACTGGAATTATAATATACCTTTATATCATTATGATTCCATTCTATAAAATACGAAATAGAAATGAAAGTAGCGTTCATGCGTACGTACGGCTTACCGGCTCCATGAACGATGCATTTCATTTCTTACCTCTAAATGATTATGTAATATTATAAATGCATGTATATACTGGATATATATGATATATACATAATGATTATAATTCTGGATATAATGGATACATGAACAACATGTAATTATAAAGGGTTTATTTTTGACTCAAGTACCAATGATCGTTAAAACGGCCGTTATTAACTTAAATAATTACATAGTGTTCATGACATGGCAATAAGTGATATAAAAGGAATAATGAACTTGAAAAAGGTTCTTAAACAATTAGAAATTAACTCAAGTTTATTATTCAGGAGATTAAAGAACGACCGAGTCAAGTCGGACCCGAGGTATGGGACTTCATCTCAATCTCCTTTCATTGAGACATATTTTGTTTTATACACAACCTTCTTTTATATGGTGTATAAACCCCTTTGACTTTTACGTTTATCCAAAAGGAATCGTTTTTATATGAAGCGTTTTACTAAAGGACAAAAGGGGATGTTTTTGTCGTACGTATGCGGCGACAATGACTTCTCCGCCGCCGTGACCGTTATTTGAGTTTCGACTTCCTCTACAAGCCATACCTTCTTTTTAAAAGAAAAATAAATACTATGGTTTAATTTTATTTTATTTTGGTATTAAAAATGGTTTTCATAATTTTTTTATATCAATGTGTTGTATTGATATCTTGTGATTGAAAGGTGGAAATGTTTTGTTTCCTTTATGCATGTTTTATGTGATATGATTATGTTTAGGTTCTTGAGCATTATTATGAAGACGGGTGGTTCCGTGATAAACTAAGGGCGGGTGAGCCAGATATAGCTCTCCAATGCATTGGGTAACACGAAGGAGTGTAACGTTAAGGTTTCTCCAAAGAGATTTAGGGAATATGCTGTGATGGGTATTCCAAACGTAACCAAGAGGGTTACTCCCTACGTAAGAATGTTATGAATGCCTCAAGTTACCTTTATGTCTTGTGATTTCTATGATTTATTCATGATTTGATGAGGTATGTTAAAGTGCTTATGTTTTATGGGTAATGTATGATTTCATTCTTATGTATATATGTACCCATGTTTCCTTTCCGTATTTTTATATACCATACTGAGCTTTTTATGCTCATCCTAAGTTTTTTTTTGAAATGTTTTTCACAGGTCAAGGGAAAGGTACATGATATGATGATAGTGTCACGGAAGTGTCAAGAAAGAATCCATGTTTTATTTTAAATATGTTTCCATTGATGGGAAAGAATAATACTATCTTTATGTAACCACTTTGTTTATATGTGGAATGTAATTCATGTTTTATGATCTAATTCTCTAAAACTCTAAACCTGAAAAGATCCTCATTGTGTAATCTTGTAATAACTCTAGATTAAGTATGGTTTAAGGATGGGGCCTTATATCCACTCTAAAGAATGATGAAAATGACATTTCCCTTATCCCAAATGTTGATTAGTGGTTGAGAAGGTATTTTACTTGTCCCATGACATTGGATTTCCCCCCACTGAGTTATCTAGTTAGGATAATTAGGGTTTTAGGTTTTTTATGGAATCTTGGTGGTTTTTTGTAATTGGATATTGTTAGAAGTCATTTTTTCATCATGTATTCTTGGATAGGATCGAGTTTCAGAGTGGGTTATTGGAAAGACATTTTTGGGGGTTGAGTTTTTCTAGGTAATGGTGGTGGATGAGTTCTCTACCATGGTTGGTATAATAGCTGTTGATGTTGGTTTGAATAGCCCATTACCTATAGTCTAGGATTTTTTAAACCTAGGGTTTGAGAGATAGTATGGTTCTTTCTTAAGAGGGAAGTTATAGGGGTGGTCTCAAATGATTTCTTGACAACTCTCAGAAGAATATGTCAGTTGAAAGAATTATTTTGGATAGTGGGTGTCTGAAGAATAAATACCATAACTGGTGGGAGGATGAGATTGGAATTTCCCTTGTTAAAGATAATGTTTTCATATAAGGTTACTTACCTCTTCAAACTTTGTGTACACCTTTTTCTCAAACTCAAAACATTTCACCATGTGGAAACCATGAATGGGTACACTATACTGTTAACTGAACTATTGTGTGTTCAATTCCATGTTCTAAATAAGGTTACATGTAGCAATTGGGTTTTGTTTTCAAATAGAAAACCACCTAGAATAGCATAAATAATGTTTCTATCAATATAAATTAAACCATCATATAAATATAGTACTAAAAAGTGATTACATATTTGGTGGTGTGGGAAACATGAAAAAATACTATTAAATATTTCATAGTATTCAAGAAGTGTTTCCTCTTATGATTTTATTATTCCAAAAATTCCATTCCTTATAGTTTCATCTTGATAGGATGTTAAATATTTTTCAAGGAAAACGAATTTCATGTCCGCCCAACCTCTTACAGGGGAATTAACATAATGTAACTAATATTTTGCAATAAATTATAATGAAAAAGGGAATAACCTAAGATTTACTCTTTATTAATCCACATTATTAGGTTTTAATGATGGACACAAAGTGTGAAATTATTTTATGTTGTTATGTTGATATTCTCTAATGAGTCTTTGGAATCTTGGTAATAATATAATTAAACATGATTTTAGTTCATAATTAGGCGCTTCGTCTTGTATTTTAATGTATGTGGGATGTATCAATACATCAAGAGAGGATAATTATTTTATTTTAAAGACATTTTTATTTATATTATAAAAGTTTTTTCAGTTTTAATGTAGGTTCCAAAAGAAAAGGAAATATAAAAAGGTGTTTTTGTTTTTTGTGCCCCCCTTCAAAGGGTTGTCCAATGTGTCTCGGTGTCACTAATGTAGGATCCTATATGGTTATGTTTAAAAATGTATTAATTATAATAGATTAGAATGCTTCATAAAAATAACCTACACAATAAATAAATAAAAACAAAAAAATATATGTTATGTTATATGATGAAAGAAAATAAATATTCACAACATTTACAAAAATCTTATCAAAAACACGAACTAAGAACCAAATTTCTTTCGAAAAATAACCCTACAATTTGACTGTATTGTTATGAAATATCAAATTGATTATGTTTTTTAAAATTATTTTTAGTCTTGGTTAGATCCTATTCCGTCTCTCATGGAGTGTTGTTTGGTTTGGTGTCTGAATTTTGAATAAAAATTACCAAAAATGGGGGTGGTTCTGGAATCATTTTTTATAATATAACTTATTTTAAAGAGTTTAATACTTGAAAAAACAAGTGGTTTTAAAAAATATGAGATAAATAGTTCATTGTGATTTCACTACACACTTTTCAAGTTTATTGTTCGTGTAGATTCTTTTAGGTTTGGAGTAATTCTCTGGGTGAAATTAATCAGAATCACGATTAATTCCTAAGACTCTATTTTAACGCTTGAAGAACCAAAAATTGACATAAAAATAATATTTCCAAGGTGAAAAGCTTATGCATAGAATAATATATTATAAATTAAATTGAAATCCTAATAATGTGGGTAATAAAATGATTCTTCTGTTTCCCAATTAGAACAATACAAGTGACGCACTCAAAAACTCACACCAATCACCTAGAAATTCAGAGCATATCAATAACATGCTTAAAAATATGTATTAAAATACGAAATAATTTAAGATAAAAGTAATGAAATGTTTTAAAACCCAAATTACTCCAAATTCGTATCAAATATATGTGTCAAAACTCCCTTTACATCTAGGTATCTCCCTCACAATTAACACCCACTGTTTAACATGACATAAAGAGGAGGATGAAGCTTGGGTGGACCTCCTTATTTATCCTTGATATACCTATGAGGACATGGGACTCTAGAAACCTAATATTAATATATTAATCATCTGAAACTATAAAATTTATTCACTTCACTCCTTGGTCAAACATGGAAATGGGGTAACCTTAGTGCCAATTTGTAGGCAAATAGGAAGGTGGTTTTGGTCACCCAAATTTCATAAAATAACATAGACCATGGTATTAAGCCTATATAAAATCATATATTTATGTTTACAAAACTAAAAACATTATTCACCACCTCATGAATATATTAAATGAACATGTGGTATAATTTCGATTCATACAACTCGAGATATGGTAGAAATATAGAACACCCCTTTTGACTTCAAGTAGATTTATTTTACTAGATAGATTGGTTTAGATCGACACCTTAATGAAAGAATTGGGATTATGTTTCTTAATAATAGTTGTTTTTCACTTAATTTAGGATCATAATGAATTTTTTTTCTTAATTTAATTCAATTATTAATTTTAGTGTGTGTGTGAGTCTAAAAATGTTTTTGGGCTCCTATATAGTTTGGTCCTCTTTTATTGAACTTCATTCTAGATCCTCCAAATCACCTCCACCTACAATGAAATCATAAAAACAATTCTAATTTAACTTTTTAAAAATGATAAAAATTAAATTATTAAATGAAATACGAATTAAAATATTTTATTATGATTTTAATTTACAATACCAAATCAGTTGAATACAATGGTGTAAGGGTGAAACAAAATTGTGAATTGTGGTGAGATCAATTCTCTTACTCTCACTTTGTCCCTCTCTATTTAACCAAATGTTATATAAAACTATGATAAAGTGTGTATCCTTCAAAATTATTTTTATATTTTAAAATATTTAAATAAAATAGCAGGAAGGAGTCCATTTTATGCTTCCTAATGATTGTTATCATGGTCATATAGAATATCTTGGACATATTTATATGGATATAGAAAATCAATTCCATTATTCATTTATTTTTTTAAATCCAATATAGAATAAAAAAATATCTTGTGTTTTTATAGGTTTTAGTTGATTTTTTATATTATGTTTGGATAAATTTTATCCCCAAAATTATCCTTCATGTATGAAATAGGATTCAGTAATGTTCTATAATGGATAAGATTTCTTTATGGTTATTGAACTTGAGTGTAATGGTCAATTATAATTTATGTAAATTGGGTTTTAGGATTTTGTTGGAATTAATGTACATCCTAATTAGTGGTCCATATAATGTGGTACTTTGGGCCAAATGCCTCATTAACCTAGGGGATTATTCATTGTATATAAAATTAATGGTTGGTAAAATATCACACCAAACATCTCCCTATGGTTATTTTGATTTTATATGATTCAAGAAATTTACTGAAAGGGTTTCATATAACTCTTTCATGTGATTTATTTGGATATGTGGGATTATAATTGGTTTTTAGTTTTTGGTAAGAAACACAAATTATGATTCATATAATGGATTATACATTAATATGTTTTTAACAAATCAATTTTCTTAATGGTTTATGATACTCAAAACTAAATCATTAGAAAAATGTTTGTACAAAGGAATACATAAGGTAAGATAATAAGACATTAGACCCCTTTAAAAATAATAAAGAATAGTTTCCTTCTAAAGTGAATAGATTTCAAGATATTGATCATCCAATAAAGTAGGATTATAATAATTGTAGTAACCCATAGATTATCCTAAGTACGGAATATTGAAATGACCAATTTTATGAGTTTTGTAACTTAACATCACTAGGATATTTGGCTACACATACCTTGGAAATACAAATAGTTAATCTATATGATGGATTTGGTAAATGATTTTTCCACTCAACTGCCCAAGAGTCATATATAATCTAGTTGGAATAATTTTCCATTAAAATATATGAGCCTTTATAGTATCATTAAATTGATCTCAAAAACATAATTTAATATATTTCTTTCTCCACTGATGGATATTATGTAATTAAAAGGCACATAGTTTTTATTCAAATAAATTTAATGAAAATAATTATTAAATGATAATAAAATGTGATACTCATTTGATAAATTTATGTATAGATAAAATGAAATCATCGTTATCAAACTAGAATTTGAGATCAATTACAGATATAGAGATGTTTAGTAGAAGTTCCTTCCTATCTAGTATTGAGACCTGAGAAGTTTTCTCAAATAATATAGAATGTTACTATTATTTGAGTATCCCTGTTTTTATTAGTTACCTGTTGAAGTTTTTTAATAAATGAACCTATATATTTACACAATAAATTATATAGATTTACTATATAGTTTTAAAAAGATTATTTAGATGGTAGATGATCATAATAACTTCATTCCCTAATCTTGTATTTAATAGGTTTGGGTACATTAATAACTTATAGAGGATATGGAATAATTTATGGCATATATAGTTCATTATATAATCATTAATGAAAATGTTCTAATAATATGAATCATTTCAATAATATTTTAACCAAATTTTCCAATATTTTAAAAATTGCTTTATGAGATATGGGATTACCCATCACCGGTGTTATGATTAAAGTATGGAAGGGGAAAATTTTAAGTTATAAGATGAATATTATAGGGTAAAATAGTAATCCTATGTTATTATAAACAAAATTATATGTCAGATAAGAAAGGAATTATGTCAATTATGAAAAAACTAATCCTCAAAAGTGGAATGTTCCATAATAGCTAAAACTGTTTAAGAAACTCCAACAAGGATCTTTTTTGTTATTATTTTTATCGAGTTAATTGTTTGATTTTCAAGGATAACTGATACTAAATGTATATATTATAATTTTTACAAATAAAAATGTTTAAAATTAAGTAATGTATTTATTTATCTTAAATATTACATTTAAGTGATAAAGTGACATCAAGGAGTTAGATATAAAGTAACACATAAACCTTAAATAGATATATATTAAGGATGCATATTTTCATATTATTTTCACTTTTATGTTAAGGTATTTTTTTGTAAATAAATATTTTTATGAAAAATATGAAATAATTAATTTTATACATATTGTTTAAGATTTCATTCAATTTATTTACTTTTTTTAATATTATATGATAAGGATAAGAATATTTTATCTGTGATTAAAAATTGTATCCAATATATTCGTTAAATATGATTGAAATGATCTTCCACCTTCTATATATTATTTGAAATAATAAAATATTATTTTTATGATATTTATCTAAACAAATAATACCATAAAATATATAATTATTAATAGTTTATTTATCAATTTTTTAGAAATAAAATTAGTTTTATTTCATAATATAAAGATGTTTTTTTCTTAGAAATACATTTTTGAGAACATTTAAAATCTATATTTTTTGTGGGAGTATGTTTGAAATTAGAGAAGTTCAAAGTTTAACACATAGTGGATTTCAATAGTCTAATTTAAAGTAAAAATCACTTTATATTTGAAATGTTTTTAGGAAATGTTGGTAATGAATGTTCATAATGTAATGATATAAATTTAAATCTCTTACCAAATGATATCATTTAAAATTTAAAGATATTAAATTTTAAAATATTATAATGAAAAACATAGAAAGATTTATTATATAATAAAAGTTATGAACATCATAAAATGTAATATTATTATGTAGATATGTTTTAATATTATGTTTAAAGAGTTTAACATCAAAAATATAAATCCTAATATCACTATTATTCAAAATAATCTTTAAAAATTGATGTTTCATTTTAAAAAAGTTTAATGGGATGATTTATTAGTTGGTTACAAAGATATTTTTTTAGAATTAGATAGTGATATAAGGATATTAAAACCAAAAAATCTCAATCAACAAAAGGCTTATTTGGTGATCTATAATATAGTATACGATTAGACATTTGATTTTTAATGATTTTTATAATATTTTTAAAGGAGTTTAATAATATTAATTATTTCATGTCATATAAAATATATTATATACTATATTATTTTTTCATGATTGATGTATATTTAACATATACTAAAATTATAACTAAATCCTCAAAGTATAACATTGAGTTATCCCTAATAATTGGTCATCATAGAATATTATATGTAGCGATGACCTGTAAAGATTAAAATTTGATCACTTTCATATAGAGACACATAATTTTCTCATGAGGTATAAAATTAGTTTTTTTGTGTTGAATAAACCACTATGTATACCGTATAGAGTGTTATAAACTATGTATTTAACATAAGATGGGTGGTTGTTTCATATTGAATCCACATTATTTATGCTTACAAGATACCTCACATTAGAAACTTAATAGTTTTATATATTTCTTACAACACACTTTAACATGATATAATTAGGGTTGGTTGGGTATAAAGAAGATCATGATACTAGTTAAGTTTTGAACAAGATGCAAGTTTCCCTCTTGAATGATGAGTATATCATATGGAACCTCTATGTAAATAAAATAAGTATGTTTATGGACATATCTAGATAAATAATATATGTGGTTATTATTTTATTTGGGTTATGGTAAAGTGATGTGGTCATCTATCTGGGTGAATGACATGTGATGTGGTCATTTAATTGATCAGTATATTATTGAAAAAATGAGACTATATGAGCAGGCTATATGCAATTGACATGCGTCATCTCACATGGTCACTTAATGTCTTAGATAAATGTATTATATGATTATGGATAATTTTATATGATACATATGGTGGGAAAAGTTGGGGTGATATGCATTTTAAATAGATATTGTGCTAGATCCATTATACCTTATGTATCATTGACACATTTCTTGAGGACACTATTTTCATACAATTATGTACTGAATAATTAATAATTATTTTCATTGATAAAAAATTTTATGGTGTCACACTTTTTGGTTATGTTAATGAATATTATTTTTGGATACCAAGTTATTGTAAAAAAAATTAGAGATGCTCCAAAAGTGTTTTCGAGGATATACAAAATATGTTTTGGATTGATTTTCAAAATTTGTAACATATGATGTAAAATGTGGTGAAAATGAATGATAAATTTTATAAATTATCTTTTAATGAATATTTAAAAATATATATGGATATGATTTCATTAGTTATTATATATGATGTGACATGAGGTGATAGCACTCTAAGTCTACGAGGATTTAATGTAAGTGGCAGATTCATAAAAAAAATTCATTAAAGCCAAGCCATGATGTGGTGGTATAAAATAAATGATGATTTTTGCTGGTGTAAATCATGATGTAGTGAAGTTCACTGTGATGTGGTTTCATATATTCTAGTTAATTCATTATATGATAAACACACAATTTAGTATCTATGTTCTAATTACACTATCATTTTTGGTTGGGTCATCATAAAATGATCATTAGAGTAGTTTTAAAGGATAAATAAATTATTTAAGGATTAAACTAATCTATCAATGGAAATGTTTTGAAATTTTTGTAAAATGTCTCACAAAGAACCAATTTTTTTAGAAATGTTTGCAGTCTATGGAGAGTCCTTGGATAGATATATATAAAAAAGATCTTGGTATATTATGTGAGTGAAATTTTAATATGAAACTCAAGATGTGAAATATCCTCATACTAAATCTCACTTTAGCTATCATTTTTTTCAAGCCTTTAACCCAAGGTTTTATAACATCATGGAATAAAGGAAGTACTTCCCATGTGTAGGGATATTCAAACAAAAAATAGATACCCTATGATGACGGATTTTGTTGGATGATTATTAGTGATCCCTATGAAGATCATTTATAAGAATCTTAGTTATGTTGAATCATAATAAGATAGTAAACATTCTTTATTTATTTTATTCAGTCCAAAAAAAATAAATGGGTAATGGAAAAATGATTTAATATTAATTTTTTTACTGAGTTTGGATAAGTGTTGTATCTTAGTATTTTATTTAGTCAATAATATGTTTAAATATATAGTTTAAACATCATGAAATCACTACATGAACAAAATTAGAGTGAATTCAATAGAGTCTACATGTAACCCATTATAAATTACATGGATCCTAAAAAAAAAACTAAACATATTTGATAAAAATTAAGACTGTATCCAATAAGATCCATTGATTACTAAATGACAATAATCCACATTTTTTGAAAATAATTTTTTGCACTAATTATATAGTGAAAATACAATAATAAATTGATACTACACAGTTTGGAAAGTAAAATATAAACATCTTCATCCATCATATGATCGCTAAATTTCCCATAAACTTAGTTGAAAATTATGGACACTTAAACTGATATGAGAAGATCCTATGGAATCTATCTTAACATGATGATAATAAATTAAACATAAATGATACCATGAATTCAAGTATATGTTCACTTGAAGAAAATTTTTTTTTAAAAAAAACTTCCATTAATGATATAAGATGTATTTTATATATCAATAAATAAATATTAATCAGTTTCTTAGCACCTCAAATATCTCATTAAGGTATCTTCAGTTTGATTTATATTTACCTCACACAAAGGTCTGAATATTAACTTTTCTAAAAAATGATAAAAAATGGAAGTCATTTGGCTAGGAATGTTTTTAAATAAAATAATACTTATAAAAATATTAATTACTAAAATCTAATTTTGATTATTTTAGGAAAACTATTTATTAGATTAAATCATGGTCTATTTGTATATATCAAAAATGTTCCAATGGACATTTTATTAAAGAATAATGACTAATAAAACCTATTTGGTCATCTTTAGTCATTTTTTATAGAATTAAACTCATACAAAAATAATTACTAAGATATACATTCAATGATTCAAGTATCGTGGATTTCAAAATCAGTCACAATTCTATATTAGAGGTTAAAATGTGACTCATGGGTTTTCCCTTATTGTCAAATAAGAGAACAGGACCATTTGGAAATTTTATAACATTTTATATTAGTTTGAAACTTAATAAATATTAAGAAATATACATTATAATATTCTAAAAAATATGGCAACTAAAGTCATGAATCCTTTGATCCTATAGGTCAAAAATATAACAAATATTATGTCCATTTCTGACAATTTTAATTTGATTTTGGACTTACAAAATATTCTTAAAATATAAATTTGGAGATTATGAATTTCTTGAATATAAAATTAATGATTGGTATATTCATAAATTCTTTATATTACGGAATAGTTTTCATCATGTTTTTTTATGAATAATGGAGCTTGTTTGATCATTTTTTATCACGTGAGACACAATTAATTAATATAAATGAAAAATAATCATTAAAAGTTAATTATAATTATTTTAATCACCTTGGGTTCATAATTTTTTAAATAACCATCCAATAATTAATAATTACTGAAAATTAATTTTCCCAATAATAGATTAGTGACATAGATCATTTGATCATTTTTATCAATTTAGGTTGCTATAGATATCACATATGATATATTGGTATATAAAATATCCAAGACTACCTCCAATAAGCTATATGATTTAGAAAGACACCACTATATCCAAACATATTCAATGATGAATTATCTCTAAATATAACATTTCAATTTTTAACATGAAATATCATCCACCATTAAAAAAATTAATAACCATAAATGAAATACCAATAAATTATATATAAAAACCTATCCATAGTACATTATAATGTAATCAAATGAATATTCAAATAGAAATAACACATTCTAAAAATATGTAATGAAATGTAATCTAGGACACAAATGAACCCAATTTTCTCATCCTAATAAACTCTCTAAAACATTTTTTACCAAATATCTCATCAAACTCCACAATCTAATATCACACACTATGTGTTCCTATTGATATTGGAGTAGAATACACTCTAGTGTTATAGAGTAAGTGAGATAAACTACTGAGTCTAGTTATCACATATAATCCATAAACTCATACAAACCACTAGTTTATAAGTGCATCACCAATTATCTCAAGTGTAGAAAAAACCAAAATTCATAATACCCATAAATATTATCATATTTATATCCCAAATCCTTTTTTATATGTTACAACTCAAAATTAATGAAATAAAACTCACTAAATAATAATGTATTTATATACAATTATATACTAAAAACTGTCCTACACTCGATTACCCAGATATAGGTAATGATCAAAACACTCAAGTGATTCGGTGAATCATTGTACACCTCCCTCAATGGATATTAAAATTAATCCACCCCACATGTGGATGGTAATCCCATAATAAGATAAAATATCATAATATGATGATATAATCTCAGATCCCATTATTAATTTCATGTTTAATGAGTCACCTAGGATTTTCTATGGACTCGTGATAGAGATGTACCTCTACATCTAGTCTCATGTTTGAGTAGAACCTTTATGGATAGTTTTCCTATAACCCGGATCCCTTGAAAAGATATAAGTAAGTAATTGGTGCATTTACATCCACCTCAATCCCAAGTTCATGGGATATAAATAGTATAAACCCTTAGGTGAATCGTCTTCTGCCAAAATCCAAGGTTAGTGGGTGAGAATAAAAATAGTGTCACATGTATAGTCAATGGTCCAAACAACTATATATGGAAGAAAAAGATAATAGATGAAAATATATTTCATTACTAATCTCCAATATATAAAAATTCATCAGGAGAAAATAAATACTTAGTTGTCATATACATAAGTTAGTGGATGAGTTTAAGATTTATCTCTCTAGTGAACTATTTCCATCAACATATATCATCCACTAAAATTTATCACAAATTTAAAGTAAAGTAACTAGGAAAAGAAATGACACAACCCATTCAACAGTAAATCCCCAAGTAACCTAGAATTTATATATAATATCCCAATCCATTGTATAATTCTATAGGATTTATATATTCATAACAAGTTAAAATTCAATTAAAATTACATTTACTTTATTATATTATTCATTTTACAAAATCCTAATAGTGATAATGTTAATATCCATATATTATAATCATATCCATATAATTTAATGTGCTCCAAATAATCATCATAATATTATAATATTTTATATGCATCACTATATATGGGAATGCACCACTTTAATTGATAATTTACAAATCAATGTTCCCTATCCTTTATGATTTATTTCGTCCACTAAATATTTATAATATAACTAAAGAGAAAACATACCATATTTCAACATAAGAAAGATATTTTTCCATATCATGTTTAACCACAATCCTTTTTTTATTTTCTTTTATTGAAAACCCACTTTCAGGGTAAGTGAGAACATACAAAACAAGACCTTCACATCAAGTCACACCCCCATAAACAGACATTAAAGAATTAAAAACTGTAAAAAAGAACCAAGTCACCAGGCACCCTCACAAACATAAATTATATATTTCAAAAATCAACAGTAAAATAGAACCAAGTCACCACGCCATCTGCCATCACGCACCAATTTCAAAATTCAAACCATCATCGCAAATAATGGAAATCATGCGAGCGACCGAGGTACATCTACTACATTGAGGAAGGAAACATCTGGTCAAAAATTCGTCAACATCATCCCATCACCTCGCAATCGTCACCAGCATCCACCTCCAAAGGCCGCAACAAACAACCCCAAAATAGTCCATCACAATGAAAAAAACATCAAGGACAGAGACTACCGCAACTCTGGTAGCACCTTGAAGCCCTTTGAACACTGAACCACAAATCCGAAAACCACATAGTTTTATTGCACCAAATAATACTAGGAGAGTCAATTAGGAACCTGAGGTCAGAGCAGGTTGAGAAGCCAAGGAGATTCAGCACACAACTGTCGTCAGGCCCAATAAAACTTCTTGAAAACCGTCGTCATCGACACAAATGAGAATCAGATCTCCAAATCCATAGAAACAGAAACCAAAAACCCATAGAAACCGGGAAACAGAGAATTAAAACCGAATCCAAAAAATCAAAAAGACCCATGCTCCAGCAGCACCTTGAAGCCCTTCGAACGGAGAACCCAAAATCCCAAAACCATATAGTTTCCTCTGCGCCAGATCCATCTAGGAGATGTGTATCGCAACTTGGGGTTAGAGTAGGTTGAGCAAACAAGGACCGATTTATCACAAAACCGACGTCAGGACCGTGAAAATACAGTGAAAATAGAAGTCTTCATCATAAAATTGAACTGAAATTCTATCGAAGTTGAGTGGAAAAAACATGAAAAAAGGAGGAGGAAGGAGAACGGAGCTCGAAGGGACGAGAGGAGAGAGAGAGCCAGGAGAGAAAGGGGGAAGCTCACTAGAATAATTCGAGCAAGGGGAAAAGAGTAAGGGAATATGTGTAGGGACACCAGAGGAATCTCAACACGAGAGGGCGACGAGACGGAGGGAGTGACGGTGCTGGGAAACCCTAGCAAGAGGGGAGAGCGAACCCGGAGACTCAGGAGCCATCCTTGAGGAAGTTTCTTATCAAGTTTAACCATATTTATTTTATTGTCCACTTCATTAGTCCTTTTTTTAAATTCATCCATATCACTCATAAAAATTATTAGTATCTTTTTTGACCATAAGTGTTTTCACATATTATATTGAAAAATTATTTAATTCCTTCTATTAATATACTTCTTTAGATTGATAATTATTCACATATTTAATATTCTCCATCAATCTTCCAAAATTTATTCTCTTAATTTTATATAAATTTATTGTAGGTGATATATATATATATGTATATGTATATATCATTATTTCAACTCCTCTAAATTGAAACTTTATTATATCAATTATGTTTGCCAATACCTCTTTAATAATAATTAATTTTTAAAAGATTAATTCATACCATCCATTACATTTATATGTTATCATAGGAAAACTCATGTTATAAAATACTAATTAATAACACCTAAAAATTAATTAGAACAATTAATTTATCTTATTCAAGAAATTTCATAATTTAATGATAATTATTTTATCTATAATAATTAATCAACATGCCCACTTTATATTTTTATTTATTTATGGTTGAAGTGAAAAACGCAATATTGGGAGTGAATTGTGTTTCTAATTAAATGTTTTGTTTAAAAAAATGTATAATATAATCTCCAAATTTGAAAAACAAACCAATAAATTGTTATATTAGGTATATATGTTTCAATGGTTTTAGAAAAACCCTAATTTTTTTATCAAATATATTCTAGAATAATATTAGGATTATTCCAAGATATTGAGATTACTCTACTTGTAATGGATAGATGAATGATCAATTGTAAAAACATATTATCATAATATAGTTTTTAAAATTGTATTTTAAAATAAATATTAAAAATATAGTAAAAAAACTAGAAATACAATGATGTTAAAAACCAAAGGTTCAGTATCAAGAAGAAAATTAATCCTCTCCACTTAGAGGTCAGTTACTTTTAAGTACATTTACTAATAAATTAACAGATCTACATCATGTATTAGGTTTTACCAAAAATAAAGAACTAGGCTATCCTAGTTATAAAAATATACTTCAATATTTTTTTGGGATAAAATATATGAAGAAAGAATATAATATAGTATCTCTCACACTATAATATTGTACAAGAAATTGTTCTTAATAAATAATTAATTACAACAAGCATAAATCAAACCTTATAAAAATAGAGACAAAGAAGAGAAAAGAATTTAAATGTTGTGATGATTATAGTTATTTTTTATAGATGATTATTCTATTCTCAATATCTTATCATTGTTAAGAAATTATGTAAAAATACAAGTATGTGGTATTTGATGATTTGAGGAGGCTTGAGATATAATTGAGTAGCGTAGACATTGAAGTAGGGAATTGGTTTTTTTACACTAATAGAGATTTCCTATATGTGTATATTATTGTTCTATCCTTTATGAAAAATTAATATATTATAAAAGATTTTTTTTATTAAATGAAAACCTAGAAAAATATCACTATAAATCCTTGTAATCATTTTAAAATCATAGGTCATTAATTGAGTCTAGCCAGCATTTAATTCATTACAGAATAAGTGGTAAGAATATTAAATATTTAAAAAATAATATCAATTTTTAGATATGGAAACTTTAAGTGTTATAAATCTGCTTCAAAATTATATTTCATAATTTAAAAAAAAGTTATTAGATTTATTGAGAAGGTCATATTGTCGATTTCTTGTTCTTACAGTCAATCCAATAATTCATCAAATTTTGACTACTGGTCATGGTCTCTTCACTTGAATTTGTGGTCGATTAGAATCTTACAGAAGATCGATCGGTTTTTCAAATCCCAATTATGATATGGTAACTCTAATTCCATTATGTGATCAATTTGAAATCAATTTAATTTCTCTTCAATACTTTAAAAAATTCATAACTATCATGTGGTTTCTTCAAAATGGATTTTCAATCGATCAAAGAGTTTGTGTGAAAATTTCAATAGACGATCAAATAAGTATGCAGTCAATCTGATTTTCATTTGGCCAATATAATACTTTGGTAAAATCCTGAGAGTTTTAGTCGCTCTAAGATATGACATGTGGTTGTTGATTTGTATTTTTGGTCACTGGAATCCTTTTCTATCATTTTGTCATGGTCAAATAATTGATTTTATAGTAATTTTTGTACTTTTTAAAATCAATATTAACTATATTTATTCATATTATTGGTGAATTATTTATGTGGTCAATTCAACACATTGTGAAATTTAGATTTTCCATACTCACAGTCAATAGTCTTGCATCATTGTCTTCATAGTCGATTCAGGGCTTATGAATATTTTTAAAATTTAAAATAATGAAACATTACTTCAATAAAATTCATAAATGATTATAAACATATAAACTTGATTATTTATTATTAACATAATGAATTGACGGAAGAATCCAACAATATTCCCCCTTTTTATGATCATAAATCCCATAATTAATAATCACGCACAATGCATTAATCATACAACCATGGTATTGAAAAAAGGTAACAATCCATACATGTTTAGATAAAAAATACATTACTCACCCTTTTGAAAACATTAATAAACAAAGAATAAAATTTGCTCCAACTTTTTATTTTATCAAAAAGGATTGTGTAAATAAATGTAAAGTGCATAAAATAAAAATACAACAGTATGAGTCAAATAGATTTCATTGATTTTAAAAAATGTAGGTACAAAGATCTATCCAAATTCTAATCAGGATATAAATATGGGTCTATAAGGGTTGAAGGATCAATCTTTTCTTTTCATTTTCTATTAATATTATAAGGATTTGTAGGGAGATATTTATAAGTGTCTCATTGAATAGTGAGATACTTGGAAACATGCCATATCTATTTAAGGGCCCGAGTGAGGTTGAGACTAAAGGTCCACTAAGAGGAATAGTGGGAGTAACTGAAGATATAACGGAAGATGTATTTTTAATTACTATATTACACATTAGTGATGAGATTGTTTTTGTAAATGAAGTTCTCATGGCTGCTATAGAACAGGAAGAAGAAGAAAATATGATAGGAATATGTAGAGTCAGAGGTGCCAAAATTAGATCATTTGTAACATACATCTAAGGTTACAATATCCAAGTAATATATATTAAACCTCTAGACCCATTATCTATAATCTAAAGAAATTAATTCTTCTCGGACATGAATTCATCCAACAGAGGTATCATAATCAACAAATTTTCTACAATCTCTTTGAAAGTGGCTATCAGAAGAGGTATTTTAAAACCCGATTCTATTGATTGAATCAATTTTTTTAAATAATCCTTAGTATAAATCTGATTAAGATAATATATGTTGAAAAACTTAATTGTATTATTATATTTGGAAGCCTTGTTTAATTCTACAATAATCGCATCCGAGTTTCTATCCACATGCAGCAACAAACTTTTTCAATTGATTCAGAATATCCTTCACAATATCATTACATCTTCTTTATATTAACATATATGATTCTTAAAATAAGATAATCATAAATAATGGTAATTTTAAGAGGAACTAATGATGAGTTAGAAAGTTTAAAAGAACTGGTAATCATGGGTAGGTCCCTTTATTCAAAATTATACAACATTATTATTAAATATTCTTGAAGTTCTCTAATATAACCTATGAAATCATCTCTCTAAATTATAAAAATCCTAATATATTGAGATATATGATCTATCCTGAGAACAATATTTAGTTGGATATGAAAAACTAAACTCTTAATAGTTTAGGAAGCATCTTATTGTCTGTCATATCCATTTTCATTGGTGATGATTAGAAACAATTCTTCCAACACTTCCAGTAAATAATTCTTAAATTAATTAAGTTTGTTAAAGATATTACAGAATATAGAGGAGATGAATTTGAAATTTGATCCCTAGGAATTGACTATAGTGGAGGAATGGTATAATTAGAAGATGATGAATAACTGGAGTCACTGAACTCATAGTCTGAAGATATCTTCAAAGAATATTCACTATATAAAAATATTCCAAGAGGCCTATCAACATTATTAATTGTGGTATCTGGTTATTCTTATGATTATTCCATAAACACCACTTCAATTCTTTGTGAAGAATCATAAATTTGGTGTCATTGAAAAATATTTTATACTACAGGTTAAAGAGGTAAATTTTTATCCAAGAGTCAAAAATATCATCAAAGACTTCATGTTTTATTTTATCTTATGTAAATCCGAAGAATTCAACATGGAGATAGGATTTTGAATCCATAAGAAACTGAAATTGGATTTCTATATTGATTATGTGGGGTTTTATCCAGAAAATTTTCTTCAATTCTATTATAACCATCACCAGTATGAGAAGATAAATCTATATAGAAAAATAGATTATTAGGTGGAGAATCATCCATATGAGGCATGGAATCAAATATACAGATTCCTCTTATCTAAAAAATTAGAGAACTCTCTTTAGTAGGATCAACTCCCTTTTCACTCTTAAAATATGTGATAACTAATAAAAATAATATATATTTATGAGTTCTATTACCCATAAGAGTTACTCTATATTTTTCAGGTTTGTTCTTAGTAGGGACTATGGAATCCTTTGGATATCCATGAATAGAAGAGAAACCTGAGATCACTTCATAAACATTTATAGCTTCTAAAAATTCATCCACCATACCTTGAGATCCATATTCGCCAGAATTTTAATTTTCTTTAAAAATATAATATGGATCGATGCCTAGATCAATATAATCTCTGAGTCTGAAAGGGTTCAGAACCAAATTGAACCACTCATCGACTTTATCTTTGTCATTTACTTATATTTTATTTATTGGATTACAACAAATATTAATTTTCTTTCATGTGTTCAGGATTAAATAGATACCACCAGAATATAAAAATCTATATACTCTTTTAGTAATCTTCCTTTTCTGTTCATTCATGAAAAAAATGAACATACGTTATTCAAGAATATTGAATCAGGAAGAATATTTGCATATCTATCACATGTGTCTCCTCAAAATTATAGGTAGAATTATCTGGATTCCATAAACCATTATGTACAGTAAGAAGAGGTATTTATGTCTAATTTTTCTAAAATACCCATTTGTAGGGTAGATAGTGTGTTGGATGAATTTTAGTAGCATCCTACACTAGCAACATAACACATTATCACTAGGCATCTGATGAGTTCCATCATTATTTGAATATTCTAGGGAAATAATAATTTCAATGTGTGGACAGTTTTGAGGATATGAACTCTTATAATCCTTATATTCACTTGAATGTGGAACCTTAAAAGAGTCATCCCAAATGGTTGTAGATAACACTCACTCATATCCATCAACAATAGTCATAATTATATCCTCTTGATATCCAAAATTAAAAACCATATTTATGTAAAACACTTTCACCAAATATAGATAGAAATGATGATTCTCATATGAAAACCCATTGATCCATCTATGAAAAAAGTACTTCTCTCCAAATAAGATATTGAATGATTCTAAAAAATTCGACATCAGTTTCATTCTCAAGATCCAATTAATGATTTTGAAAATTTAAATTCTAAAGCATATGACAACTACTTGTACTTTTCTTTTATCACTTGGGAGAATTAGAGGATTCAAGATCATGTTCCCCAAATTATAATTTCATCTTTACTATTTCTAACTGAGGTTCACAGATCAACAGGAAAGGGTTTTTGTGAAGGAAGTTTTAGAAGAGGGTTTGGTTTGAGAAATGTATTGATTAAAATTATACTTTTGAGAAATTAATGTCATTTAGGACATTAATGTATATTTATGTGCAAGAAATAGATAGAATAAAATAAATCCTATGATAAAACCCATGTGGTATCTTTAATAGAAAAATAACTAAAATAATATTCATAATAAATTGAACATATATTTGTAAAAAATTAAAAATAATATTAAATGTATAAAATGTTTTATAAATATTTTATCACTCCAAATTAACGTTTGATATAATTTAATCTCTCACAATTCATAAGCATCCTAAAATATTCATCAAAATAATGTTTAGTGCCAATTAATTCTAGAGTGATATATCTATTTTGAAAATGATCTCTTAACAAGTGATGTCATATTTCAATGTATTTTGCACTAGAGTGAGACACATAATTTTTTTGAAATATTAATATCACTTGTATTTCCATAATTTATAGGGATGTGTCTAAGTTGATATCCATAATCTAGTAATGTGGGTTTCATCCATAAAATATGTGCAAAATAATAGCATGCAGCTATGTATTCTGCTTCAGAAGTGGATGATGCCACTGGATTTCCTCTCTATCTACACGATGATATTATAGACTTATTAAAAATAAAACATGATCCATAGATTATTTTTCTATCTAACATACATCAAAAAATATCTATAATAGAAGGAATGATGAAATTAAAAAATATGTCCTCTTGAATAGAAAAATCCTACATTGGTTTTAATTTTGTGGCATTTGAAATTTATTTTCCCCGAAATTAAATGTGACTCCCTTGGGCTTTCATGAAAATAAGAATGCTTATATAAATTAAAAATAATATCATTTTGACTAGTCATTAATTATAGTAAAATTCAAACCATACCTCTATATGAATTATGGAATGATAAATTTCTAGTTTCATTCATATATAACAAACAACTTGCACTCATGGGAGTATCATTACTATTGGTTTTATCAATATCAAAAGTTTTGAAAATATATTTTGTGTCATTTATTTAATTTTCATCAATTAGATATTCATTTTTGAATATTTAAAAACTATGAACAAATTATAACTCACCTATTAAACTCATTTCAAATTCATTTTTCAACATTTTCTAAAATTACATATATAAAGAATTTTTTAATGATCCAAATTTTTTTTATCAAGATATATTTGAACTATAAAAACATGCTTTGAAATTATTTTATAAATATATTAGGATTTAATACATCATTATAAAAACCCATTTGGAAAAATAATGGTGATATTCCTATTATACCATTCTCTATGATCTTGTTTTAAACCATACATAGATTTAGATAATGGAAAAATATGATTTTATAAGTTAGGGGTTGTAAATATATGGGGTTGTTCAGTAAAAATATCCTCAATATGTTTTTAGAAAATAACTCTTAGAATCCATTTGATATATTTTTAAATTAAACTTTGCTTCATAGGTAAGAAACATTCTAACGAGCTTAAGTCCTGATACTGGTGAATTTTTTTTCATAGTCAATTCCTTCTTCTATAAAATATCCTTAAGAAACTTGTCTATTATTATTTCTTATTATTATTATACACTCATCTATCTAGTTTATAAACAACTATTTAGTGTCAATAGTCAATAAGTAATTAAGTAACTCCAATACTAACTAGACTTTATTATTTTCAAACTAATTAAACTCTAATTTCATATCTATTACCCAAAATTCATCATCTACAGCTTTAGTTATGTTTCTAGGTTCAAGTTATGATAAGAGGACATGATGTTTAAACAGGTTTTGAATTGAATATTTGGTCTGCATACATCTACCTAGATATCCTACAACAACATCTAAAGGATTATCTTGAAGAGTCACAATTGTTTCATGAATAGAAGTATATAGTCTTCGTGTTTCTTCTTTTGGGTATAGTTTAAAAATAATCTTAGTTGATGGGTGATTTTTCTATAGTAGGATATATTCAAAATTGACTACGGTGGTTGGGGGTATTGATAATTATGTTATAATTACCATCCTTATGTTTTTATATTGAATTTTTATATTCAAGTTGATTTGCTTCATCAAATTTCTGTTCTATAGATTCAGAAATTTTTTGGCTCTTTTATTGAACAACACATATGATTTACTAGAGGACGAAGAACCAAGGAATATTCCATCATCTCCTTTGGATGTAAATTTATCTAAAATTCCGTTTTACTGAGAATAAAGACCTTAAAACCAAAAACGATAAATTCATAAATAGTTGATTTTCTTTTATTCCATAACTTACATAGAGTATTATTTAAATGTTTAATTATAATAATTGTATTGATAATATAGCATGAATTATTGGTAAACTCAACAAAAAATTAAACAAGTAGCTCATACTCATTTATTAGGGTCCTACAAATCTCTTGAAGGGTCATATTCCTTCATTCTATAACACTATTCTATAGAGGAGTCCTAGGGGAATAAAATTTGTGATAGTTGACATGTTGTGTGTATAAAATTTCAAAGTCTTAATTTTCAAACTCACATCCATAATCACTCCTTATGATATTAATAGTACATGAAATAATATTTTCTATTAATTTTCCTTATTTTTCAAAATTGGAATAATATTCACTTTTGTGAGATAAAAATAATATCCAATTATATTTAGAATAGTCATCATTAAAAACCAAGGCATGATGATTCCAAATTAAGTGATAAACTGTACAAGTTGAAAATAATACTACTTAAAACAACTTTAGGAGATGAGAATTTAAATATTCTTTATTTGTATTGAAATAAATCAAATGTTGTTTCCTTTTTTTAATAGGGATTATTGAATTTATCATTTGGGAATATTAGTTTAGGGAGAAACATAACTAAACCATTCCAGGTTATATTTATAAAGGAGTGAATATTGTAGTGTCCCAATATCTTATTCTATATTGTTTATTCTTTATTAAATTTAGTTAAAAAAGAAATGTTCTTATAAAAATGATGAATATAAATCAACTGCATAAAAATTATGTTTTCATAAAAAAGTAAAGACTAATGTTTTCATAGAATCATAAATTTTTTAAGAATTTTTTAAAAACATGACTGATAACTACAATCACATAATTCAGATATTCTCAATATATTATAATCTAAACCATCACTAAAATTAACATTATAAATTAGAACAAGATTAGACTTACCAATTTGACCAAGTTTTATAATTTTTCCTTCAGCACATCACTGAAAGTGACATGTCCACCATCCACCTTTATAAGGATCTTATAGCATAAATATACTCTATAAATGTTTCTAGATCATTTACATTCCACATCAAATAAATTATTAATGATACTATTCATTTATGTTTTTTATAAAAATTTGAAATAGAAATTATTTTGGTTCCCACACATTCACAGGTCTAAAGAAGTATGCAATAAGAGATTTTGGAAAAAAAAATTTGTTTAATAGGTTTTCCATAAATAGACTTTATAATTTTAGAAATACAAACCATATTTGATACCCATGAATATGAACTATTTATATAATTTAATGGTCTTAATCTCCGAATAAACTATTTTTTTTATAAATTCTTCTTTGACCATGATAGTATCCAATCCTTGTGTGTGATTAGGTGTGTTCTAATTATCAATCATCTTACTCAAGTTTTCTATTTTAACTGAAAACATTTTGAAATATTTTCTAAATTTATCATTTGAAATTTTTATTTTATAATTATTTTCAATATATGTGCATTATTTTATTTTTCGACAAAAATATGATATTTGATATGAAGGGATAAAGATTTTTTCTTCTTAAAATTTTAGTACTTGTCATTATGTTCATTAAAATTTACTTCCGGCATATTAAAATAATAAAATAAATATTCACTGGTCATATTAGTATCATAATTTTTATTTTTATAGATATTATAAATTTGAGATTGATATATAGAGATAATTAATATTACCTCAAATTTGTTTTTGAAAAAGCACGTGTTTTCCCTTTAGACATTGTATTCTCTACTTGAATCAAACTCCCTTGAAATATCCTCATAGGTGCCCCATGTTTTGTTCATAGTGTTATTTTGTTTATCCTTTATTCACATACTTTTTATTATACATTAATTTTAGACACTCATCTTTGATATGACCTTTAATCCTGCAATCATAACAAGTTACATCTCCTAGTATAATATCCTTTTTCATATTTCCTCTTTTGTCACACATTCCTCTATAGTTTGATATCTTCAAAATTTTATTCCTCATTTAGAACTCATTATATCTCATATATAGATAATACACCCTCACATAATTATGAAAGGGTAAATCGTCCTCACATGAACTGTCTTCTTTTATTTTCCCTTTCATCTTTAACTCAGATGTTTTGAATGTTACTACTTTTGTTTTCAGTTCATCATATTTTTTGTTCACATTCAACTCTTACCCATACAGGATGAGTTTTACAATTGTATCTTTCACTAAATTTTTTCTTATATCTCATTATTTGTGAATAGAGATATAAGTTCCTCTCCATAGATCTGAAAATCACTACAGATCTATCATCAATTGATCATTGTCCTTATGTTTCTTCCCAAGTGCATATATCATATTTATTTTTTCATTGAACCTGAGATACATGTCAGAAATTATTTCATCAGGTTTAATTTTAAATATATCATCTTTAATTTTATTGATATTTAAGTGTATTTATTTTACAATTGATTTTCCTTCATGAGATGCAGCATGTGTTTCCCAATTTTTATAAGTAGCAGATCATATATAAATTATATTATATTCCTAAAATTCTAATTCAAAATATAATGAATTCTTGTATTCACAATTACAATCATAAGAGGTCACAGTGGAATAAATCCAACCAGATCTATCATCTTTAGGTCATTCAAAATATTCCACTATTATAGTACAAATATCGAATCTAATTATATCAATATGAATTTTCATCCTAATCTTACACTAAATGTAATTTGTACTTATCATGACCCCCTCCCCACAATGTGTATCCATCATGGGTCGATAAAGTGTGAAGAGAGATAATGATCCATGATTCTCACCTCAAGTAGGCCCTGGGATTGTGACTAGCACCGAGGGTATAACAAGACACAAATTGGAGGCATTACTCTCTAATAGAACACATGTAAAAGAGAGAGATAATATAGACACCAACCAACTCCAACTCAGACGTCAATATAAAAGAAAAACCAAGTACACACATATATATAATGTCATGAATGAACTAATTAAAAATATATGAAAAATTGCAACTACCAATAGAACGTAAAAAGGAAGCAACCACAAATCCCAAAAAACTCTTGCAAAACCACACAAGCCTGTAGTAACCAACCTGATCTCAAACATAATCATAATGATGTGAAAAAAAGTTTATATAATGTAGGATGAGTATAATAGTGTACTTATTAGGTTCCTCCATGGATCCTCTTGTGTAAAATTAGATAAATCATGATAAAGCACAGTAAACAACATGTGAAACTAACTTGTCACCTAAAAATGTATACTAAGTTCATGAACACACCATGGATACTATCACCATATATAGATTAGTTGAGAATATAATATAATAATTAATATGAAGGGTACCCCACTTCTACTTCCCCACTAGTTTTCCACTTTTCCCCAATATCGCACGTCAAAAGACATCTCTCTCCAAAAGGCTTGCTTGAAGACACCCAGGCGAGCACCACCACATGCACCTCATGCAACACAAAGCTTTCCCACCGAATCCTAGGAAAAGAACCACACCATCCACACAACCAAAAGTATCCAGGTAGTTTCTATGACCACCAAAACCCTTATAATGTGTATCATATGTCATGTATTATGCCTCATTCCATTACAACCCATACGCCGAGTAAGGCTCCTCAAGAAACCATAACTTATACACGTTATACCTATTGTAGCACAAAGGAAACTATATCCAATATATATTTCTGTTAAATAAGCACATGCCACTACAACCCTCTACACACATATATGGGAAAAACTAACCACAGTTCATACCTGCACTAGTTACTATCTAGAGAAGAGAGTGGGGGCCAAAGGGGTAAGTCAGCCTTCCATCTTATCATCGAGATGTTAGGGAAAATACCCACAAGGGCTCAAAATCCTTGGGGTGTTAGTCTCTTTAACCAATAAGGTGGGGTAGCATATAGAAACACAAAAGTACATGATATAATTCAGCTCACAACCACACTATGGAAAAAACCTAGTCTTAGACTTAATTACAGCTAATGTCTCTTAAACCCATAGATGCATTTGCTAAAACTAGGTATCCTATAAGGACACATCCATTTAAATAGAATTATTAAATCATATTATCCCTTTTAATCGGTTTCACTATATGTTAATTAATTTTTTAACCATCATTTAACTAATTTTATTTTTCACATTAAATTCATCTGCATCTCCACAAAGCTCCATGCCCTCCTAGCATACCCAAAACCGAGTCCATAGTTCCTCCCAGCACAACCCCAGCACTCCATCCCAGAAAGCTGCAACACCATTGGTTAAACATCATTTATTCAAAAATAAATTAATATAATTATTACTTTCCATAATTCAAGGCATTCTAGAAAGGAAAAACTAATCTACCAAACACAAAGGGCTCAACATGGTGAGTAGATTTACTACCCATCGAGTCTTTCCTACCTATAGTAGGGGAATAAACCTATCCATTTTTGAGAATCTAAACATGAAAATCACGTGGAATAACCCATGTGTCTTTGCCTCTTTTGGAAGGAGGGTAAGTAAGACCAGCTGCCTCAAGCCATGGGGAAATTAATACAAATAAACAAAGAAGAGATTAAACAATCAACCACATTAACAATAGCAGGTAATCCTAGTTTCAACCGGTTTCATCACGTCCAGTGTTCTCTCTAACCCCCACATGCATAAATTATTCATTTCACCACTCTAGGAATAAAATACTTCCACAAACACTAGGCCTCCTTACCCCCACATCTCACAACAACCATATAGGCTCACAAAACATCACATGTAATATAAAACAATAGGCAAACATGGATATTAGCCATAAACAAGGAATTATACCTCCACATGTAATGATCTCCCCTAGCTTCATGAATAAGGCTCTTTTCTTTTACATGAAATAGGGTCACTAAGAAACCTACTAGGAATTATCTTTTATCAATAAACGTTTTCTTTAATCGATCTTGAATTAACTGATCTATTATTAGTAGGTTGCTACTATGGGAAACCTAAACTTAAAGCTATTATATCTACCAAAAATTATTTAAACAATTAATTTTACATTCCATTAAACAAGAAGAAGTAGTATACTTCTGGTTTTAAAATCAATTATATTAATCATTCACAACTGCATCTATTATATAACTTTAAATTACCACAAAAACAACTAGATTCATTTACATGCCTCTTTATATTTATCCAAATAATTATTAAATAATTACTAATTTACGATCTTTAGAAATTTGATCAAGAACAATATGCTAACATGAAAATCCTAGATATCACACAATCTAGAAAATCTAAAGGAAAATCATTATCATGGTGCAACGAAAAAATATGCAATCAAAACAATTATTTTAATCTAGTTCAAGTATTTAATTTAGACAATTTTATTGCGATCGAAGGGATAAATCATGCTAACTCATCGATTGCATGTAAATAATTAGAGAAGCAACAAACCCACTACCTCAATAGGTTTCAAATATTATTCACTTGGGAACAGATCTAAGCAATGAATCATATTCATCTTCCCTGCAACAACTGCATCCACCATATGATTTTGTGGCACAATTGCGTAAAAAACAGAAAAAAACTCCATTTGAACCATCGAGATCAAATTCTATAGCATGAAAAAGATAAAATGGAGAATACGAATTGAAGAAAACCAAATAAAAGAGGTATATATTTCCTCATATTGAAGATGGATCGAAGACAAAAGTGGGGAACTGATCCAAGATGAAGGAATCCCAAAATGTGGATGAGGGAGATTTCTGGGTTATCAGGGGTCGAGAGGGGGTGCGCTCAAGCCATATGGATTAAAAAAAATGAGAGGTTGGGTGTCCTTCAAACACCCAATAGCGGGGAAGTACACAATCTGTGAATCTCCATAAGGTAATGTACCATCTCGAGGTTGACTTACACCAAAAAACGCGTCGCCTCAGCACTTTCTTTTTATTTTACAGAAAACTGAACAGTACACATCATATACATCTTGGTCACGTCATGTATCCCCACTATTTCTAGCTTCATGCAATCAAAATCCTCCAGACTTCCTCTGAACCTACTTCAAGATCATCGGTCTTTGAAGACATGAGAAGAGTTGATCCACATGTATCTAGGCCCTTAAAGTACCATTAAATTAATGAGGTCTGTTAGTAGATGTAAACTCAAGTATATTATTATCCATAGAGATAGAAATTTAGAATAAATATAAATTTTGATATTTTTGGGTAAAAACTCAATCACAGCTCAATGAATGATATAAATAAATTAATGTCCCTCTGATTGAAAATGTTGGTTAGATTGGCATACTCAAGAGGGGGGGGGGGGGTTAACTGAGTTTATAATTGAAATTTTTATTTAAGAAAAATTAAAAAAAATCCCCCAATTTTAGAACATCCTAATTAATTAATATAGTTGGAATATCTTATTAAATAATTTAATAAACCCTCATTAGATTGATCAAAAAACATCTTGAATAATCTTTGTATTATTCCAAGATTCTCAGATTACTCTATTTACACTAAATAGAATAAATATTACTTATAAAAACTAAATGTCAAATTATAAATTTTAAAATCATAATTTAAATATCATTTTAAAAATAGTGTAAAAAACATTAAATATATAGGAATTGAAAAAAAGATCTCCAGTCTTAACCAAAAACCTAATCCTCTCCACTTAACAGTCACCTACTGGTATGTATTTTCTTTAACAAATGAATATTTCCACAACCTAGAACAGGGTTTAAAAAAAGGAAAAAAGGGATGTCCAGGATATACAAGATGACTTCCATAGTTTTTGTGGCGGTATAAATGTGGAGAAATAATATAAGAGAGTATATCATACTCTCTAAAATTGTACAAGATATTAATCCCAAGAAATAAATAATTACTGTAAGAACAAATCAAAAGTAAGAAAAATGGAGATAGTGAAGAGAAAATAATCTTAATGATATGAAGATTGGAGTTCTGTTATTATACAAATGATTCTTCTCTTATTTACGTATCCTTTCTGTTATGACATGATGTGTGAAGACAGGTAGATATTCGTTGATGTTTTGAGAATGTTCCAGAGAGAAAAGAGTATTATAGACATTAAAACATGGAATTGGTTCATGTTTTTAATCTCATGAATATATTTTGATAAGTATTTCTTAGAATTCTATATTTTTTTGAAGTTTTACTCCTATGAATGGAAAATTTTCTCAAAAATAACAATTGAAAAATAATCACTATAAATACTCATAAATGGAATAAAATTTAGGGTCTTTTAATGCCTCTGAACCACATTTAATTCTACGCAAAAAGTGGTTAGAATATTATATTTAATAATGATACTATCAAATTTTAGATATGAACTATTTATGTGTGTCATGTTAGCTTCCATTTATGCTTTAAAACATTTAAAAAACATGAAAATAATTTTTTTAAAGGTCGTATGGTTGATTTATTTTTCTTTCATTTGATCCAACACTTCATCAAATTCAAACTACTTTCCATGGATTCTTCACTTAAATGAATGGTTGATTTGAATCCACTGAAATCTTGATCACTTTTTTTCAAAATTTGAATTATTGTATGGTTACAATGATATCATCATTAATTCAAATAAAAATAAACATGTGGTCACTTCAATGTTTTAAAATATTTATGATAATTATGTTTATGATTAAAACATAATTTATGGTCAATCGAAGATTTAGTGGGAAAACACCCACGATTGACCAGATAGATGTGTGATCGATCATCTTACTATGTGGTAAATCTTATAATTTTGAAAAATCATGATATAAGTGATCTTTCTACAAGATAGTCTGTGGTCACTTGATTTTTATCGTGGTCTCTTGATTCCTTTACAAGTAAATTTCATGATCAAAGAATTTGTTGTATGTTCACTCATGTAATTTTTCAAATATAACTTTTGAAATCTTCTTCATACATTTGAGGAAATTTTTTTTACATTGATTCATCACTTAGTGAATTTTAGAGTTTCTAGAATCTTGATTAGTATTATTGCTTCTATTTCTATATGGTCAATTAAAAACTTATGAAAATTTTATAAATTTCCCAGAATAAAATATAACATCTATAAAACATAGAAATGACTAATAATTCATAAACATGATTCATTATTAATAAAATAAATAATTAATAGACTAATTAAACAATTATAATTATAATTAATTTACATCCATCATGATTAATCCTCTTTATCTTTATAAACTCATTTACTCTAATAATAATTTAAAATATTACAATCTAATTCATTTATTTCAATTATTCAAATTTATCAAAAATATAAATCATTATTAATTTAATAATAATTCATTTAATTATAATAAATAATAAATCACACAACCACAAAATAGATTGAATAATAAAAATAAGGATTCAAATTTATTATTAAATAATTTCTAAATCATTAACAAAAGTATTTTATTAAAGGTAACCATTAAAGAAGATTCATGACAGATCACAATTTACCTATAATGAAAACAGAGAAATTAATATTTTAAACTTCCCCAAAATCACCCAATTGATGTTGCAATAGATTTTTTTAGGTCATGATGAGTCCATCATAATCTATTTTTCCAAAATTAGACCTCACACATTCCCCAATACAACCTATTTTTGTTCAAAAAAGCAAGGATACAATGTGAAGCCCCCACATGTTTTTCACAATGATTTGCACCAAACCTCATTTCATTTGACTTTCCTATCTGATATCATATTTTATTGTCATGATATTATCATGAGACATAATCTAATAACTATTATTTGTGGAAATGTGTCCATGTTGGAGAGAATCTAATCGAGTAGATCATATGACCCCACTAATCGTACATACCACTGCATACACATATGATGCTGGGGTGATGTATCCCCCTCCACTGCCATATGATCACATAATCAAATTGTCATTATAAATCATCAAAATTATTTTATACAACCACAACAGACGTTGATATCTATTTTAGGTCACTATATATAATGTAATTATAGGGTTAAAAGTCATACAAAACATTCTAAATATTCAAATAATCTAAATTTCATCTTGATAATTATAGAAGTGTAATTTTTAACAAAATATTCAATTGTTAAGAAGAAGATATAATATAATGAAAGACAAATTCAATGAAAATTATCTCTTAAATAAAATTAATTCATACATAATATCATCACAATCCAGGTATCATTGGATTCATTCCATCATAATCTAGATAATGTTAAATAATTTTTATGGAAATTATTTTGTTAATGAATTTGTTATCAATTGAAAAAAATAACAAAAAATCTATATTTGATATCAATATAACAAAAAATAATCTTATAATAAAATTTATACCATTGGATTCATATTGACATATATAATTCATTTATATAAACCATATATCATGAGTTTCAACTTTAAACCCTCAAAACATAGAATGAATATTATAAGAATTATACTTCTCTTTAAGATTTACTTAATCTATACATTAGATTGATGCCAATAAAAGTCCATTACACATCTTATTATTTCTATTTAAACATATAATAGTTTCATTAAACTAATAAAAGATTATGTGATAGTATTTGAAGGATTATAATTTAATGCATGAGATAATTTAGATCGAAGAACCATAATTATTTCTCATCCAAATTCACTGTCTCTAAAACAATCACTAAATCTTGTCAAAAAAATTAATGTGGAACTATAAAACCCAAATTAAATTTAAATTCATATAAAATGAAAATTTATAAATTCCTTTTAGGTCAAAATATATTTTCAATATAATAATAAATTCATTTAGAAAATCCCCATCATTATAAAACATATCCATGGTGTTATAAAATCCTACAGGAAACTACTGATCTGGAATCAATGATAAAGTCTAATATATGATCTTATACTTTATAAAATAGAAAATTTTCATTTTTCCATTTTTAATAAAAATTGAATATTTTCTTTAAAAAAATTTATATTTCATATTTTAACCACAATAAGGGAAAATTTAATAAATTTGGATATTGATAAATATAATTAAAGCGAAAATACAGTAGAATTCTAATTACTGGATAAGAATGTATTAGAAAATAATCTTATATATTACAATAATACTTATAAAATATTTATAAAAGGTATTTCCTTTGATTTTACCACTTTCGATGTTAGATTCACACAATATTTGATCTTATTGGATAAAAATAACCCCAGGATCATTTTATTATAGTTTTAAAAAGTAAATGATAATTTTTGATAATTGTTTTTCATTTATTTTATCTTTACACTTATAAAATACTATTAAATTTAAATTTTAATAATTTTGATTAACTTGGAAGTAATATTCAAGTATTATTCCTTCATATTGGTTTTAAATGACTGATGAGTTTTTTATAGTGATTAAAACACCAGATCTCATTTGTATATATTTTTATAATTTTTAATATAAAATACTTATAATGGAATATTTTTTATTACCATATAATTTTTAAAATTATAAAAAAAGTTTGATATAGGATACTTGAACTATTTATTCATAAAAATAAAAAATCACTAGAGGTTTATTTTCCAAAATTGTAATTAGAAAAATAATTTTCTTGATCATTTTTTATCATTTTAAATTTATTAACTATTATAAAATATTAATAGAAGTTGAATTAAATGATGTTAACTCCTTATAAAAATTTTCACATGTGATTCATTTTTGTAAAAAAAATGGCTCAAGATAAAGTTTTATGAAATTTATCCAGTGTAAAAGCTTGTTTTTTCATGTTTGATAATGTGTTTCTCAAGTAAAACCTATGGTTTAATATTTTTTATTAAAATGTAATTTGATTAATTTTCAATACTTAATGTATAAAAATTGTGAATTTTTTTCATATAGGTTATAAAAAAAATCCAAGGGTCATTTTCAAGAAACTTAATAAACAGTAAAGAACATTTGACCATTTTTTTCATTTTATGATGACTTTACACTGATAAAATATTCCCAAAATTAAGTTTTTATTTTTTGAATAGCCTATAGAATCATATTTACACATAGTTCGTTAATATAAGTAAAAGACAACTTATTTTTCATTCTTATTATGTTTAATAAGCTCCAAATAATATTTGTCACATTTTACCACTTTTGAATAAAATAAGAAATATAAATGAATGAAAATTATTAAATAAAATTTTATTGACTCTAAGAACTCTATTTTTTAATTTTATACACACTTTATTTTTATTGATAAAAATGACATGAGATTCATTTTCTTGAAATTTACTAATAAAGTGACCTAATGTAATCATTTTTATCCTTTTAGGGTGACTTCACACTTTCATTGTTTTGGAGAACCTCAAGAATATTATTCATTTTTATTCTATCTATACATGTGAAAATGATTAAAGGATGTTTTTTAAATGTTTATGATTAACTAGATATCATTTTTTCAGGTTTGGTCATTCTTTTTTGAAATTAAATTTATAATGGAATAATTTTTATTACAATATATGTTTTGTGATTCCTATCTCATTGGGTATTAAATTCATGTATAATTTTTTATTATAAGAATAAATTATCTAAAGAATAGATTTTATGAATTTTAAATAGAAATAAATTTAGTTAAATAATTTATTAGAATTTAAAGATAATTTTACACTTATAAAGTCATCCTAAAATGAAATTATAGTGATTATGTGAACTTTCAACATTTTAACCATGCATGATTAATACCTAATATCCATAAATCACTCATTTATAATTTTTCTAATGGTTAAAATTTACCAAAAACAACTTGGTAATCGTTGATAATTTTTCCCAAAAATGAAACTTATAATGAAATCCACTTTATTGAAACGTAATTTTGATGATTTTGAGAACTTTGGTTATCATATTCATGCATTATTTATTCATAAAATTTAAAAATTAATCAATTAATATTTTTATAATTTTTTAAAAACAAAATAGTCTATTGGATCATATTTTTTCATTTTGGGATGACATAATACATTCAAAATATTTCAAAAAGGCACTTCTAGTGGTTATGAACACATCAAATGTTACATTAATATGTTTTTTATATATATGAACATTTTAGAACATTACTTTTTCTCTAGTATAATAAGGACCAATGATATTTGTTAATTATTTTATCATATTAATCAAATGAACCATATAAATGAACCATTATTTTTAAAATATAATTTTGATGACTTTGAACACTATATATGTTTCATATACACATGGTTTTCGCCTATATAAAATAATCAACTCACATTTCAATGTTGTAAAGTTTATATATCATTGAATATAGTTTTTTCATACTTGGTATTGTTTTAAAACTGAGTTTTTAAATGAGTTTTTTAAATAAAATACAGTTTTAGTGAAATTTAACATTTTAGATATCAGATTTAGGAATTAATTATTCTTATATCAATCAAATTATTTGGGGCTCATGTCTAAAATTTTAATAAGTGAAGAAAAATTTCAGATCATTTTTCAAAACTTTAATATTATAGAATAATTTTATGGTATTCATAAAATATAAATTTAATATTTATATCCACTTTAAACACTATTTTCATCAGTTATTCCTTTATAAATTTCAAAAATGATTCCAGGGTCATTAAATTGAAGCTTAATGAGAAACATATACTCTTTAGTCATCACTAGTAATAAGTATTTACAACATACATATTATCAATGTTGATTATTGAATATATAAAATCCAAAAGTATCAATCCATAGTATTCAATGTAGATTATTTGAATAATAGCTTTCTATATATGAGTTTTCATGTCATATATTATGATAACTCATGTGAAATATTTTTAAATGAATCTTTAATTTTAGTTAGTTTTATAATTAATTTTGAATATTTATAATATTTATATCCCTAATGTTGCACTTTTATTTCATTCATCATTTCAATCTCCCCTACCCCACCATTCCATCTCAGTTTTTTGTGTCACCCCATCCCACAATTTTTATTGAGTTTCCCTAACTCCATTTGGTTGTTTTTGGTTTATAATTGATTGTTCTTTCATGTAATTCTTATTATTCTTTAGTGATTCCCCCCAATTCATTTCCTTCAGCTTCACCATAGTTACCTTTACAATGTTGTTTTTTCTATTATTATTATCTATCCTATTATGTATTTATTATAATTTAAGGTATATTCCATATTATTAATTTATGATAATTTAATTTTGAATAATAATTACTTTTTTAATTTGAATAAGATTAGGTTTTAATTGTTTTTTATTTATATGATCTACCTTATTCTAGGATAAATTGTGGAAAATTTTAACAATATATGATTTGGGATCATCTGTTATGGATTTTCTATATTTAATTAATTACGTTATTTCATTATTTATGTTATTTATTAATTGTTAATAAAAACATAGTATAATGTGGTTTATAGAAAATATTGAATGTTTTACATTAAATAATATTCGGTAATATAGATTTAATTGGGATAAAGTATTTTATTACTAAGAAAAATAAGTATATTAAACTGTGATGGTGTACATTTTATAAAAATATTTAAATTTAAATAGATGTTTTTGATTTTTTAAAGATGCAAAAATAAAAATAATCATTCAAAATTTATTCCATAAATCATATTGTATTTCTATTTTTATCATGTTTATAAAAAATTTTAACCACTATTAATTATTATTTTATGGTGAAATTTATTATTATTTGAGAAATTATGATTTAATTATAATTACAATAAAAAAAGTATTTCTATAAAAAGTATTGTCTTAATAAATTTAAAAATTGGATTTAATGAGTAAATACTATATTTCATGGAAAACGTTGTGTAAATATGAAATTGATTTTTGAATATCATATATATTATTATATCATGAACCATCTGTAGTCATCCCTCCATCAGATGCTTGAGCTAGCCCACGAGATGGATTGAAGGGTGTTCCCAATCCCCACAAGCTGGAACAAGTTTCTAGGTATGAGGAATAACCGTTAGGAATAATATTTCACATTATATAATTAATAAAAGTAGTTTTAAAAAATAAAAAAAAATGTAGCATGACCTGTTTGTACATAGGATTTCCACATAAGAGAGAAATAAAAAAGAATCAACGAAATATCAAAAAATGGAGTGCAGTAAAAAATGATGTCACAAAAAAACAACTAACCACCCTGGTGTCCCTCTCCTATAAGGAAAATATGCTCATAAAATTATTATCCTTGACCAAAAAAATATCACTACACCTCCAACAATAAAAAGTAGTAAAATCCTAAGTGGTCGATGTGATAAAACATACTAAAATAAAAAAACATACATATATTACTCATTTTTACTATACAAGTTACCTCCCAACCAATAAGATCAATGATGGCTCATAGATGATAATAAAATATAATATATAACTATAAATTACAATGATAATGTATATGTGTTAGAATAAAATTTCCCAGTAAGGATTCCAATATAAAAATAATTCCATATCAATTACCTTTAAATGAAAATCATTTCTTGCTAGTTTGAAAATATAAATATATTAACACAAAGTTTTCCATTTCCTTTAAAAACAAGTTACATGATAATTCTTCATTAAACCATTTTATTATTTAATTTCAAAAACCACTTTTTAATGAATAAGATACTTTCTGATAATCCCTTAATAAGAAAGAATGAGATGATAATGTTAGACTCTCAGTAAAAGATTTATAATAAAGAGCATACCATTATGTGAAAAAAATAGAGGTAAGTATATTTTTCTTATTTTTTTATACATAAAAAATGATACTATGAAGAAATGAATTTAAAATATAGTATCATAGAAACCATTGTAAATAAGAGGAACAACAATGGGAACCATAATACATATATGGAAATCATGGTCCAAGGATCCACATAATCTTAATGATCAAATCATATAATAAATCTCATCATTCATGAGACACCATAGTGGAAGAATCCAAAGTTCTAGGGACAACTATAGTATCATCATGTTTTTTAGTGGGTGTTGCAGTATAAACCTGTTAAGTGTATCAGGTCAAGGCCCCACCGGCTCTCCCAACATACTAGTCCTTAGTTTGCAATACAAGGTATGTAGGATTTTCTTATTTCATGCCCATAAATGAATTACATATGGAGATTTTTTAGTATAACCAAGTTATAATCAAACAACATAGCAATCAAAGCATACAACAACACCTTACCTCCATTCACTACCAATGTTAATCCCCCTTTTCTTAAAATCGGTACAACATTCCAATCATATTAAATATGAGTTCCAAAAACAACATAGAAATGTGGGCTTCCAATGAAGTTCAATACCTTTTTCAAAGATATTTAGAAACATCCATCTAGGCTTTAGCCTTTATAAAACAAATTATTATCTTTTGAAAACCTATTTTCAATCCAATGCTTGTCATGTTCCAAAGGTCATCCAATAATATTTTATATATAGAAACCTCTATATATAAAATTACCCTCTTCCCAATTTACATATCAAAAAAACATTCATGAATATATTCAAATCGGATATATATATATATATACATGTATACCATTATAATCCATATTTTAAAAATAAAGATTAATTCTGAAACCATTTTGATGCACTTTGGAAATCAGATGTACCATTAAGACTTTATGGGAAACCTAGAAAAAGGATAAAAAATTCTTGATATATCTATTTTACATGATTAAAATTGTGTTGAAGATAAAACATGCATTCACTGTTCTCAACCATTCAAAACATATTTTTGAATGATACAACATTGTACAAAACCCATAGCCAAAGCTGAATAAAAAATGAAAAATATGAATGATTCCATTTATAATCACTAAAAACCTTTTATATAGTTTACTTACATTATAATATAATTAAAAAATGAAATAAAACTCCCATGAAATTATTGTTTTCAATTTAATGGCCCAAACATAGGGTAACCTACCTCAAGCCAAAGTATAACTCACTACCTTTAATGCACAAGAACCAAACCCATCACGGCTATATCCATCGACCCCCCCCCCAAATGGAAAGAAAACCTTGCCATAAATAAAACTACAAGAATCATACCATTGGAAAACCCTAGGGTTTGGGAGGCCTCACACCATAGTGAGGAAAGGGAATATGTGGAAGAAAAAGGAAGAGATGTGGTAGATGAAATAATAACCTGAGATGATCACAGATGGAAATGATAATAGAAATAGCCAAAAAAAGTTGTAGGTAGAGGTGGTAAAGCACACATTTGGTAGACATCCTGGGTTTGATCTTATGTAAATGGGATAGGGGAGGAGACTTAAGACAATTTTAGGGGTAAAAGGAGAAGCTAAAATAAATAAATTATTTTAATAAAAGTTACGCACACTATGAATGCTTTGGATGAATAGTTAGCCAAACCATGTGCCAACTTGGCATCCTTAACTGGGATATTATATCACTTTTCATGGGCTACCCACAAGGATAAAGAATACATGCATCATCCATATAGTAAGTTCTATAAAATATGTTCTCACATAGTTTACATATTGTTTCTACTAACCATGACTCAACGGTCCACCAATGTAGAAAATTCCAAAATTTTAAATTTAAAAAAACATTAGCCCAAAATTCAAAAAATAAGTCTAAATATATTTAAATAATTAAAAATTATTAATAAACCATGGTCAGGTTGTAGAAATTATACCCAACATGTAATATTTCCACTAGATAGTCCAATTATATTCAACTGATCTAGACATAATTAATGATTAACTACTACTAAAAATGAGACCTAAAAATCAAAATTCCGAAGAACCAACACTCATTTTACCTTCAAAACTGGAAACATATAAATCCTAAAGTGTCTAAGAGATCATCCCAAAAAAATTAACCATTATTCTAGGAGATAGTTAGTGAGTCCAATGAACTATAACCATCAAACAAGATAATAGAAACCAAAAGACTCTATTATATCTAGACACAAAGTAAAAATAAGGAACACACCAACCCCTTACATAGAAATCACCATAGAAAATTATCATGGCCTATTTGGGATCTCCAAGATAATCTATCAAAAGGATAATTGTATTAGACAACAAAACTACTATGATTAGGTGTAAGTGGGGTGTGAACAAATGATTACCCAATCCAGTATTCCTAATGAAAAACTTGACAATGAGCTCCTTCCATGGTGACCAACCCACCATATGAAGCCTCTGCTCAACCATTGATCTCCCAAGAAGGAAAAACTAATGGGTAATAATGAGAGCCAAAATCTATGATATATTATGCATGGAATGGAGAAAACCACAACTTCACAACATCAAGATACATAATTTCTCAAAAATATCTAAAATAAAATGAAATCAACCAGATCAAAAACTGATTCCAATAATAGAGAATATTCAGATATATAACTTTAAAAAATACCAAATGAAAAGAAGTAGGAAAAATAACAGAGGGATCCTAAGAGACACCACTGATATGCAACCGTCCTTAAAAATATTTCCAATTATTTAAAGCCACTTAAACAAGGTACCACCTAAAAACTATAAACACTTACTAAATCCACGATCATAGAAGACTACCACATAGAATAAATAAAACATAGAATAACTGGTCAGAGTAGGAAAACAAGATATGGCTAAGAATTTCTTAAATGCACATGCATTAAAAAATTCATCCCATTCCCTCGTCTCAGTAGGGTCAAGGGATGGAATCTTAGGACCAACTCCCAAAACATCAAACCCTGATGAACCTAACTGATTAGAAATATATAACAGTGATTATGGACATCCCAAACACTCACCCAAGAAATTCCCATCCAAATAAGTGATACAAAAATGAGGCATGAAACTCACCAAAATGGATGATTAATGAAATAATCAACACTTCACAAGCAGTTTTCAATGATTAATACCTATAGAAATGATTTTTAATAATTTCCTCAAGACCTCAATTACCTTAAACATAAAATTCCCAAACTTCAAGACGAAGTAAAACATTAACTCCCAAAATCAATCTTCAATAAGATAATCAAAGAATGAACCCTAGGTACCAACCATCCCATCCTTATCAAGAATTTTTTTGGTAATACTCAAATTATATGAAGAATGAATCCATCAATTCATTCTTCCCAATCTAAATCAAATGGTCCAAACATGAATCATAAACTGAATATAAAAACACAATTCACCAAAATGAAAACAACATTATAAAATGGCCAATTTTTTCTATTAACAAATCCCTAAATATGAATTTGAAATTTCTAGACTCACTTTAAAAAACATTCCCTCAAGAATGTTCATTCCATCTTGAAACATCCATCCAAAATTATTTAAATCCATCTTCCAAACATAGATTTATGAGAAATAAAAAAACATTAAGTTTAGAAATCCAACTCAGATAATAATAAAAACACCACTTTTATTAAAAAATTTCAAAAAACCCTCTTAAACAATTTTCAAATACAAATAATTGTATTGATGAATACACTTTGAACATCCTATTTCATTGATAAATTAATTTTAACAAATTTAATTCACCCCATTTATTTGAAAAATTCATTAGAAAACTCTTTTGTAAATTTTCAACCATGGATTCCAATCATTTTAAATTATAATTTCTATACTCAGACCATTAAAATCCTATTGTAAAATTTTAATCCATAAAAAAAATCTCATTTTAAAAATTAAAACTAATTTTAACAACATAAACCTATTATTAAACACACACATCAATATTTAAATCATAAAACATTACTTGGAAACCACTTTAAAATGAAAAATAAAATACCTACATTAGTCAAAACTTAACTGAAAAATAACACATATTGTAAATCCAATAATGAATGTGCTAGTGAGTGTGCAGGAATTAACTTCAATGTTTAGTGGACTATGTGTAAAATATGCAACCATCACTGAGAGTAACTCAAAACAATATACACAGGCTCTACATTGATTACCAATCCATGTGACCTCATCGTGTACCTCCTCCTCAACTCTAGTTTCATCCTCAAAATAAAATATCAAAATTATAATCTCAACATCCCATAGGAATAGAGGTTTCATTTTAAGTGGTGGAGATCGAGAACCGAGTCGTGAACTATCTTCTACACCCTTGAAATTCTATCTCCATCTACCAGACATCTCAACTAACCAGGGCTGCTAATAAGAGGTCCAAGGTAGTTATAGAGAGAATAACCTCATTACTCTAATTATATTTTTTATTAAACCAACCTGTGTTTTCCCTCCATCATAAGATCAAGTTAGACTGTGATAAGGCCCAAAGGGAAATATCAATCACCATAGGCTGGAAAAAATCCTGGGAATTCAAGGAAACATCACTTTGCAATTATTTTTATAATTAAATATCTAATAAATGTAGCACTAAATAATAAATAAAATTCTAGCATGACCCATATATACATACAATTTCCATGCAAAGGAATAATAGACAAGGAGAAACAGAGCATCAAAACTTGGAAAGCAGTGAATAGTAGTATGCAGCAGAGACCTCCCTCAACAACCCAGTATCTCTTCATGCTATGAAATTTCTCCCATAAAATTTCTATCTTTATCCATTTGAATATCTCCACAACAATTACTGTTGAAATAAGTGAAAGACTACGTGATTGATGTGATAAAGTAAACCAAGAAAATACTAAACCACAAACATTACTACCTCATTGTGACTATATGAGTCACTAACCTATAGAAAACAACCATGACACCCCATAGGTGATAATAATACATAAGATAGAACTCGAACTAAAAATGATATTGTATAGGCATGAGAATAAAAATTCTCAGTAAAGATACCAGAAGAAAATCAATTCTTTATTTCTTAAAATTAATTAGAAATTCATTTCATGATGGTTTGAAAAAATAATTATATGAAAATAATGTTTTCTATTTATTTTCAAAACATGTAACAAGATAATGGTTTAGAAAACCATTTTCGTATTTGATTTCCCAGACCATTTTCCAAAGAATATTAGACATTAGAAAAATTAGTTTATAATAAATAATGAGTTAATAAAGTAAGAGTATCAATAAAATAATAACAGTAAAGATTATACCAATGGGTGTTATGAAAGAGAGGTAATTAAGAGATGCTTTTATTATTTTAAACATAAAAAATAAACTATTACAAAAATGGAATTTAGAATATTGTACCATAGAAACAATAGTAAATGAGAGAAAGAAAAATGGGAAACCCTACAAAACTAGGGTAATTGACTCACCCAGAGTATTTATGGAAGAATTTTATTCTTGAATAAATTAAAATTTTCATTTATATCATACAATTCACTCAGTCAAACATTTCTTTCACACTCAACCTACTTGTCGTATATATACGAAAGATATATTTGGTGTATGATAAACACAACACTGAGTATAGATTTTGTAAATTGTATAATGAACTATGTTTGGAGTATATTATACGTACACCAAGGGAAGATTTCACTACACCGAACATTGACTGGATTGCATTACACGTAAGGGCGTCCTTCCTCGATATCTTGCATCGTACACAATACCTAGTTTTATTAAATAATGATATATTATAAGAATGTTATTATTTAATATGATATAAATAAGATGTTAGGAATAGTATTAACAAAATATTGAATTTTATAAAACATTAACATTCATCTTATGTATTTTTTATACATTATATATGAACAAATTCTACTTTTTGGATAAAAAATAAAATTTAAAAAAATGCAGTTTTTTCAGCTTTTGATGGAATAACCATTTTAAATCTAGTTTTTAACACTTTTGTATATTATATTAAACAAAATAAACTTTCCATTTGGAATTAGTAAATAAAAAATTTTCATTCTTTATATTTGGTATTTTTCGGATAATGTTCCTATTTTATTGAATAGTAAAAAGTACTGCATTTTAATTCAAAACTATCTTTTCATCTACAAATATTTATATAGTTTTATTTTATTTTTAATTGGTTTTTAAAATATAATTAATTTATATTTTATTATTTTATCCTATGTTTCTCATTGGATGTAATTTAACATTGAAATTAGATATAAACACACATCTATATTTCGATGATTTTTACTTTTAAAACCCTCGTTTTATCATTTTGACAACTTGAATTAATATTAAATCATTTGCTGAAAATTATTTATATTTAATTTTGAAAAATTTATTCCATATTTATAATTAGTGAGTCAAAGTTATTTTAAAATGTTAATTTTATTTTTTGGACATTATGAATAGAAAATTTGGTAATTTTTATTTAGCATAGTTAAAAGTCAATTGGGTAAATTATGGTAACAAAAAATATGATAAGAATAAAAACATTACTCTAACACCAGAAAGAAAATTATATTTGATGAAGAAAAGTCAACCCATATCACATAAGGGCATGAATTGATTCATTTATAGGAATTTTTCCCATGAAAGTGATAAAATTATTATTAAAACAAAAGAAAGTGGCAATATGTCACTCTCTTATCTCTTATAAGTATAGTAATTTTAATGTAGTGATAAACATTATGAAACATTGAAAATAAACAATCCCCATAATTATAATTAAATTACCTACATAATGTGATTTTTTTCATTTTTTATTATTTAAATAATGACAAAATGTTTGACACAACAGTGATATAGTAATTATTTTATTAAGATCAATATCTAATAAATGATAATATAAATATTAAAATAATTATAATAACTCATAATTTATGTCATACACAAATTTTATGGATTACTATGACATGTTAGTGTTGTGTTAATTTATTTTTCTATAAGTAATCAAGTTGTTCTGATATTTTGAAAAAATCATGTATGAATAGTATCCAAATTGGCATAATTTATAACTTAAAATATTCAATTATTTATTAAATGTTATAAAATTCTTGAGAAATATAATATTTGACCAAATGATTAATATATGCCATTATAAGTAATAAATTATAATTTTTTTTGGTCTTTTGACATATTATGATAATTACATTAACAAAAAATTGTAAATAATGAGATATCACGATAATATTAAAAACGGTAAAATAAGGGTTAAACCAAAATGATAAAGATTAAAAATATAAAAACATTGTTAGAAAATTATTGGATGATTTCATTTCAACCAAAAATAATCTTATATTCTTAATAAATGAGTTTGGGACAATTATATATCTAAAATCAATTTATCATAAAATAATATTTAAATACCTTCCTAAAGTGCCTCTCACATCTCCTATAAAAGGGAACTTCTCTTTCTATTTTAATTACAACTCTAAAACCCTTTTTCTTGGCCGAATAATGTCCATTTCCTATCCCTACTTCCCAAAATTTATACTAGAGGCCACACATTTGGTATAAATACATCCTAGGGAGGCGTTTTGTGCAAATCAAATGGAAATACTCAAAAAAGAAGTCACTGTCTTATCACCTATTTCAAACTTCTTTTCTGCTTCTACTTACTTTTCATATGTTGTTTCCATAATAAAGTAATAAATAAAGTATCTTATATATTATAATATTTTATTATAATTATGGGACAACCTTGTATCTCCTTTTATCCATCTTATAAATAATAATAGCACTATGCGTGCGTGCGTTTGGCTTACAGTATATACATCATGGTGTAATTTTTTATTCAACAATACTTTATTTGAATGGGTATAATGATGATTATATTAGATTTAAGAAATAGATATAATATGATAATTATTCATTATAATTAATATACCATCCAATTCTATATCATTTAACCATTAAGTGAATGATATTATTTCTTGTCCATACATACAACCTGTCGTCTTCAAGATGCGATACGATTCATTCTACACGATCTTCATTAAACTGTGATTATACACATGAATGGAATAAGTAAATAATATATATATATTATAATAATATCATTTTTTAAATGATTTAACTATAACCTATTAAGTTGAAGATGAACTCATCTCATAAAACATGCATATGAACATAAAGTAGTCAATATTCAAATATTGATTGACAAAGAAATGTTACTAACATAGAGATGATAATATAATCATATATGATATCTTGAAAATGAATATGATTCTGGAATAAGTCAATAACATTATTTAAATCATTTTACAAGAGGTTTAGATACCAAAAAAGTATATCATAACTAATGTAAGGGATAATTTCACAATCTTATTATTATATGAGATTTTTTATATGTAAGTATTTACTAGGGTACCTTTATCATTCAAGTTCAGGTATCCTAAAAATATAATATTATTTCAATTATTATACCATTTTTATGTCAATTTTACCCATTGGTAAATTTTTATTAAACAGTATGGAAGTAATCTTTCTTTTGTTTTCCATATGAGGTACTTTTTGACTTTTCTGACAAGTGTACGAGAAGAATACTTATTATCTTGTACAACATGAATGTGTTTTTTGTACTCATAACACCTTATTTACATGAATCTTAAGCAACACTATTTCATGTTTATTTCCAAAAAAAATATTTTCTCTTAAAATTTCATGTCTTTTTGAAAAAATAGAATGTTTTTAGAGAGGAAAGTATATTTTCTTCAAGAATTATATTTAAGTGTGTTATCAGAATTATTTTCCATCTAAGATGATAATATTTCAATAAGATTATGTTTCTATACGTATTATTTATATGATTTTATTATGTTATTTCTGGAATGATATTTTATATGGATTATGATATGGTGGAATGATGTTTTAAAAACCTGTTTTGTTTCTTGAGTTATGCGATGAGGAATGATTTATTTTTTTATGGAACATGAAAGAAAGATTTCATTATAAGATGGATGAGAACAATATCTATCTAAAATTTATTGTGTAAATATTTATATCTCATGAGATTGTCATGACTTGAATGGAAATTAAAACAGGTTCAGTATTACAGGGCTAGAACGACATTTAAATTATATTTTGTAATAGACATAGTCTGCTATGATGGTCTTGGCTTTGATCCTTGGCTAATGTGGAAATGCTTTTCTATACATATTTTTTCCACAAGTTCATGTTTTATGCCAATGAGATGTTATCATGGTTAATGTTACTTTATTATTTATTCCATATATACTGCCAAGATTTATTTTATGACTTAATATATTTGATATTCAAATTGTATGTTCATGTTTTTACATTATTATGTTTAATTTTTCCATGTTTACCATTACTAAGCATTTGAGATCACCCTTATTATGATTTATTTTCCCCACTAAATAAAGAAAAGTTTTAGGAAGTAAAAATAATTGGAAAGATCTTTATGGGAAATGTTAAAGATATTTCACCAAACAAAAAGAATGTGTTCCGAGTTTCTAAAGACACAGAACTAATACAGTATTTGGGAATCTATTTGTTTAATGTATTCAGTATTCTGCAAAAGAAATTTAATGTCCATGTACATCCATATTGTGTCGTTATATTTGGTTTTAGATCTATGGTTTTGTAAACGTTTGGAAAATAGGATGTGTAAACCTTAGAGAGATCCCTCGAGATATTTTTAAGGATGTGTATAAGGATTTCCTAAGGAAAAGTCTAAGTATATGATACAATCGTAGGGGTTTTTATAATTATGAATAAACTAGGGTTAAACTGAAGATATCATAGATTGAAATATTATATGTAATTGACATTATTTATGTGCTTCTAATCGATAATATGTATTTCTCACACTTTTCATCCTAGTCTTATTCAATAGTCAAAAATACATTGAACATATTTAACTATTGAATGTTTTAGATGTGGAAATTATGGGGATTATGAAGATCAATTTACTATGTGGAAATATCATGAATAGAATCATAACAACGGTATAATTATTGTTCATACTTTAGATGATAAAGAGTTTTTAAATGACATGTGAAAGGTATGTGATGTTATTCCAATATTATTTACATTAAACCTAAGAAGATTGATGTTGAGAAATAGCAAATCATGATTCATATTTTGGGAAAGACGTAGATGATGGATTTTGAGTAATGGTTTAAGAGTAATTTTGGATGATTGAGGTGTATATGTTTCATAATTCAGTGATTATGTTATATAAATCAAGAAATATATAAGTGTTTTTAGTATAAGTTTTTAGTAAAGATTTGAAAGTATATGTTGAATAGTTTTAAGGAGATAGAAAAACTGATTTAAGGGTAAGGTGATATACTTGGATAACACATGATTAATGGAAACATAACCCTTTATATGTCTCTTATGTTAAGATAATGATGTTTGGATGAAGATATGATGGATTTGAATAAGTAAATTGAATGATGCTAGTTTCTTGGGAACTAATTATATATTTGTTGAAAAGAGGATTATGATATCATTGATGAAGTATGAATCTTTTTGGGACTTAAAAAATATATCCAATAAGTATTTGAATAAGGAAAAAATTCTTGTTTTCTATAAGGATATCTGATAATTTAGGTTGTTACCATGACTCAAGAGAATAAATAATTAAGGTTTTCACATTTTTGGAATGTAACCAACAAGAGATATCTTATAATATATAATTGATAAATGGTAAGCCAAGTTTGTGGTCATTTTTCTATATTTTTTAATTTTCATGTTCTAGAATGATTGTACGGTTATAAATTTTTTGGAATGTTTAAGTTAAACATTGGATGGAGTTTTTTAGAATAAATAATTATCTCACCATAAATGTACATATTCATGTTTGATAAATTTTGATAACATTTTTCTGATAAATAATGATGTAATGCCCAATAACTAAATTTATGGATCGCGTATTCTGCTAACACTTTAGGAATGACAAATTCAACATCATTTTTTGAAAAAGAGATGAAGTAGAAATTTTTCTAGGCATGACCAATGACAACATCATACTGAAATCATGTATGTATTTTATCTCATGTTTATTAAATTTATGGAAAGCATCTTGAAAACCACAAATTTTATCTTAGTACCTTCTTATTCGATAAATCAGATAGCCCCTCAAATTTTTGTAGATTTATATCTTTCTAGTTGTTATTATTCTCCGAACCTAGTTCTCTATCACTATCGATCATAGCATGATGGTTATATTTTTTTTCCACATCCATATTTTCACATCCCACCTATTTTATCCTACGTGGAAACCCAATGATGAATTAATTTTTGTGACCAATATGTTTCTAAAATTCCTTATTAAAATTATGTTTTAGTATTCCTTTTTATGATGTGGGTTTCCATGAAAGAAACTTTTTAGTAGTAAACCTTTTATAACCACAAAAAAAATTTGATGACGAAATTCATTTTAATGGGGGTAGAATGGAACACCCCTAGTTTTTATAGACCCTTTTTTTGAATAAATTAAAATTTTCATTTTTATTATGATATGCATGAAGTCAAACATTCCTTTCAAACACAACTGACTTGTCTTATATTAAATGCAACTCTGAGTTGGCTTACGATACACACGACCCTGAGTATAGATTTTGTTTGATGTATAAATGAACTAAGTTTGGATTATGTCATACATAACACCAAAGGAATATTTCACTACACATAACACTGACTATATTTTTTTAAATGCATTATAACCCTTTGTCCATTGCTTGTGTTTTACGCAACACCGAGCTTCACTAAACAATGATATATTATTAAAATATTATTATTTAATGGGATATAAACCAGCTATTTTGAATATTATTAAACAAATTTTTAATTTTATATAACATTAAAATTCATATTATGTATTTTTTAGACATGATATAAGAATAAATTCATTTTTTGGGAAAAAATAAATAATTTTAAAAAAATACTATTTTGTCGGCTTTTGTTGGAGCATGGATTTTAAATCTAGTTTTCAACACTTTTTTATACTTTATTTGGAAAAATGAGTCTCTTATTTAAAATCTGAACATCATAATTTACATTGGATGAATTTTGGGTAATTTTTGAAAATAATTCATATTTAAATTAATACTAAAAAATACAGTATTTTTATTCAAAATTTCCTTTTCATCTAATTTATTTATATAATTAGGTTATATTTTTAATTATTTTTAAACTATAATTTGATTATGATTTTGTCATTTAATCTATTTTTTTTCGTTTTATATAAATTCACATTGAAATTAGATATAAACACACATCAATCTTTTGATGTGTTTTACTTTTAAAATCCCCATTTTCTTTTTTTGAAAACGAGAATTAATTAAAAAATAATTACTAAAAATTATTTTTTTTTGAAATTTGAAAAATGGAAAATATATTTGGAATCATTAGGTTCAAATTTTTTAAATTGGTTAATTTTTTTTGGACATTATGAATAGAAAATTTTGTAGTTTTTATTTACCATAGTTAAAGTTAAATCAGGTAAATTAGGGTAACAAACCATATCATATGGATAATTAAATTATCCTAACCCCTGCCAAAATCCCATTGGATGAATAAAATATGACCAATATCACCTAATTGTATTAATTAATTAATTAAACAAACTTTTTTCCATGAAAGTAATGTAATTATTATTAAAAAAAGAAAGTGACAACATGTCACTCTCTTATCTCTTATAAGTATTATATTTTTAATATTGTGTTATATTTATAAAACATAAAAAATACATATTCTGCAAAAAAATAAGTAAATTATCTATATTATGTAAATTTATTTATAATTTTTAAAAATTATTTAATTATCATAAATATTGACACAACAATGATATATTAATTATTTTATTATGAGAAATATCTCATAAATGATATTATAAATATCAAAATAAATATTATTTGACATAATTAATGTCATCCATGAATTTTATGGAATACTATTACATGTTATGATTGAGTTAATGAATATTTTAGATGTAAAATTTTATTTATAATTTTTTTAAAAAGGAAAGTATTAATAGTGTCAAAATTGACATAATTCTTAAAATAAAATATAATATAATTTATGAAATGATATAAAATTTATAAAAAATATAATATTTAACCAAATAGTTAATTTATGACATAAATTTTATAAATACCAATTTTAGTCGTATTTTGACATGTTATTATATAATCATTAAAACATAAAATGTTAACAACATGATAGTCACGGTAAGATTAAAAAGGGTAAAATAATTGTTAATCTAAAAAGATAAGGATTAACAAATATTAAAAAAATTTCAAAATGTTATTGGATGATTTTATTTCAACCCAAAATCATCTGAGATTAAATATAAATGATTTTTGTACCTTTATAATTATAAAATAAATTATCATAATATAATATTTTAAGAGCTTCCTAAAGTGCCACTCACCTCTCCTGTAAAAAATAAATTTATCCTTCTCTTTTAATCACACCTATAAAGCACTTTTTCTCGGCTAACCCCCACCCATTTACTCTCCAAACATCCCAAAAATTATCCTAGTGGACAAAATATTTGAATAAATCCATCCTATGTAGAATATTTGTGCAAATAAAAAGTAGATAATTGAAAAAGAGGTAATTATTTTATCACATCTTTCAAAATTATTTTCATCTTATACTTTCTATTCTTATGATGATTCCATAATAAAATAATAAATAAATTATATTATATTGGCTGATATGTTACTAATATTATGGGACTACCTTATATCTACTTTTATTTATCCTATGAATAATAATATCACCAGGCGTGTGTACGTACGGCTTACCGTCTCAACACCGTGGTGTAATTTGTTATTCAACAAAACATTATTTGGATGGGTATAATTATGAGTATAATGGATTTAAATAAGGAATATGAAATGATAATTTTTATTTCTAATTAATATACCATCCAATTATATACCATTTAACCATTAAGTAAATGATATCATTGCTCTACTATACGTATGGTCTACCATCTCCACATTGCGATGTGATTCATTCAATGTGATATTCATTAAAAAATTATTATATACATGAATAGAATTAATAAATATTATATATATATATATTGTACTAATATAATTTTTTAAATGATATAACAATAACCTAATAATTGTAACATGAACTTATTTGACAAAACATGAATAATAATATAAAGCAATTATTATTTGAATAACGAGTGAAAATGAAATGTTACTAACAAACCGATGATAATATAATCATATGTGATTTCATAAATATTATTATGATCCTAGAATAAGTCAGTAACATTATTTAAATCATTATACAGGAGGTTCAGATGCATACAGAGGATAACAGACCTAATGTTAAAGAAAAAATTGAAATATCATTATTATAATATTTTTTTTAAATGTAAGTATTCACTGTGGTAAATTTATCTTCCATTTCCATGTTTTGAAAATATATAATTATATTTATATTATTCTACTATGGTTTAAATAAAATTTTACCCAATGGTAAATTTTTATTACACATTATGGAAGAAATATTTCTTTTTTATTTCCATACAAGGTACATTTTGACTTTTCTGATAAGAGTACGAGAAGAATGTTTTTTTAACTTACATAGAAAGAATGGGTTTTTATGTCTTCTTAACGCCTTATTTATATGAATCTTACTCTACATAATTTCATGTTTATTTTCTATTAAATTATTTTCTTTTAAAATTTCATTCCATTTTGATAAAATGAAAAAAATGATTAGGAAATAATATTTTCCTATAGAATTAAGTTATATTGTGTTATAAAAATTAGTTTCCATCAAATATGAATCTCTATAAATAGGGTTATGTTTCTATACCTATTATTTCTATGATTTGATTGTGTCAATTATGGAATGAAATTTTATATGGATTATTTTATAATGGAATGATTTTTAAGAAACTCATTTTATTTCGTAGGTTATGATATAATGAATGATTTATGTTTTTGTGTCACAAAAAAGAATGATTACATTATGAGATTGGTGGGACCTATATCCCCCTCTAATGCAATGGATAAATATTTATATCACATGAGATAGATATCAATTGAAAAATAATTAAATTTAGTTCAGTAATACAAGGATGGTACGAGAAGTTAACCCGATTCAGTAATTCACTTTGTCTGCTATGATGGTCTTGGATATGATCCTTGGCTAATATAGAAATGATTTTCTATGCTTATGTCTTTTCCACAAGTTCATGTTCTATGTCAATGATATGTTATCCTGGTTAATGTTCCTTTCGGATTTATACCTTATATATTGCCAAGATTTATTTTATGGCTCAATATATTAGATATTCAAAATATATATTCGTGTTTTTACATTATTATGTTTATGTTTTCCATGTTTACCCTTATTGAGCATTTGAGTTAACCCTTATTACATTTTCATTCCCCATGATATAAAGAATGGTTTTAGGTAGGAAAACTAAATGGGAAGATCTTTATGGGAGATGTTGAAGATATTTTACCAAGATTGAAGAATGTGTTCTGAGTTTCAAAATACTCTAAACTAATATGGTATTTAGGAATCAATTTGTGTAATGTATTATGTATTCCAAAAAATAAATTTTATGTACATGTACATCCAGCTTGGGTTGTTAGAGTAATCAGGGTTTTAGGATCCTCATACTCTCAATGATCAAACCGTATAATAAATCTCCTCATTTAAGATCTTTTAGAGAGCATGAAACCAATGTTTTAGAGGTTCCCCCAGTATCATCATGTTTTTACTTAGTGATTTAGTGTTAACCATCTATAGATACAAGGTTGAGGCCCTGGCAGCTCACCCAATGTATTAGTCCTCAGTTTCGCCATCCATATACCTAGGATTCCCATGTTTCATTCACAAAACTTAATTACATAAGGTGATTTTAGTAGTAAAAACATGTTTTAATCACCCTATAATGAAAATATGTTAAAAAAACACATTACCTCCTTACACTACCTATACAAAGCCCCTTTTTCTGAAAATCATACCAATATTCCAATCATATCAAATATTAGTTCTAAAAACAACATAGAAATTTGGGATCCAATTGGAGTAAAAGTACTTTTTTAAGAGCTTCCAAAAGATCCAACCGGACCATTTATATTTAGAAAATAAACCTTTACTTTTGAAAACATATTTTCATACCAATGCTTCCCAATTCACATGATTCATCCTCTAATATCATACACATATTCACACTCATATATATATATATATATAATTCCACCAATCTTATTGTATATATCAACACATCAATCACGAATATGTAGAAAGAGAATATATATATATATATATATATACATGGAAACCTATATAAGCCATATTTAAATAAATATGTATTTAGAACCATATGAATGCTCTTTGGTAAGAATATGTTCCTTTAAAAATTTATGGAAAACCTAATAAAATGTCCAAAGCATCCTTTATATCTTTATTTTCGATTAATAAAACAATTTAAAAGATAAACTAGGCCCTCGATGTGCTCAACCATTCAATTTTTTTTTGAAACATGCATCATTGGAGAAAACCAAAGGAAAAATAATTATAAAAAACGGAAAACAAGGAAAATAAAAATTTTAATAATAAAAAACAATTTTTTATAACTTATTTAATTTATAATATAATGCTTACATCTAATAAAACACCCAAGTAATTATATTTTTCTATTTAAATACTCATAAATAAGTTAACCTACCTCAAACCCAAAAAAACCCACTGCCATGGATGTTTGAGACAAAATCATATCTCAACGAAGTATAAGGAACCCCATGAAATGAAAATAAACCGTATCAGAAAAGAAAACCACAAAAATATGACTATAAGAGAACCCTAGGATTTGAACGATCTCATTTCGAAGCGAGAGAAGGGATGAAAAGGAAGAAGAAAGAGATATATGATACAAAATACCAACCTAAAATGGTCATGCAAGGAAATAACCAGAGAACTATCTAAAATGGAGGGTGGGATAGAAGTTGTAACATGAAATCGGGATCCTCTTGGGCGTAGTGTCAAGAATATATGAGAGGGGAGGAGGTTTATGATGATTTTAGGGAAACGTTAGGGGTTAAAAATCAAAAAATAACATTTTTTAATGGTTTGGACACTACTTACTCTTTGGCCACATGGTTGGCCAAACCATACACCAACCATGAACAATCTATAGGCTTCCAAAATCACCTCACACTGGTAGGTTGAATAGTTAGGGTAACCATGTTCTAGTAGTGCATTTGGATCTATAAAAAAATATAGAAATGTTGGCATAATTTTTACATAGATTCTACAAACCGTGCTACTATGCCGAAAAACCCGTAATTTAATGTTTAAAACCAGTTCATCCAAAAATTCAAAAAACAGACTAAGTGTAAATAAATAATAAAAAATAATTAACAAATCATAGTTTACATGTGATAGTATATATAAGAATATATATATATTATTATAAAACATAGTAACTAAACATATATATTTTTTACATTAATAGAACATGTGCACACACAATAATATAAATTGTATGATATATATATAACATATATTCTTATATTATATGTGTGAAATATATTAAAAATCATATATATTATAAAATTTAATAAGGTATTAATTTTTAGTTAATGAAATAAGAAAACAACTAAAACTATTGTTAATATAGAAATTTTCAATCTTTTTTGTACCTATATTCCTATTTCCACTTCTATTTATTCTTCTAATACCATTACAATAATAATAATAATAATAATAATAATAATAATAATAATTTACCTATTACTCCAACACCACCAAAACAATCAATATCTTAGAGTATTGGGACCTTTTATATGCCCTAGCCAATTTTGATATGCTTCCCCCATGTTTAGTTAGAGTGGTTATATGCATTGGGTCAGTGTATCCTCATTTATTTCATCATTATTAAGAACCCACCTAACCTAGAAATCCCTATATTTATATTCCTTTAGTCAATAGAATTATTTTTCTTTTAAGGATACTTTGAAAAATGAATAAATTGTTTTTTAAAATCTCAATATTTTGGAATTGATTACTATAACATGGATTAATTATTCTTTGCAACACATTTATGAAATGAATTTTTATCAAAGTATTCATTTTATTAAATAAACCATAAGCTAAAAAGTATACATGAAATTTATAATGATGGTTTTTAGAATTATTTTAACATTTATTATTCAAGTATTTGTGCTTGTATAAAAACTGATAGAGATAATTTAGTTATGGGGTATATGTTGGTTTGATGTTGTGGGAGGGGGGACACAAACATGAATTTGAGGAGGGTGGAAATTAAGTTAGTGGAGTATATGAAATTTAAGTGGAGGATGAAATTCATTTTCATTATGAGGATATTAAGTAATCATATAATTTTATATAAAAATATATTAGATTTAACAAATTCTATTGAGACTACCAAATTTTACTAAAATATGATGATAAAGAATCCTAATTCATTCCACAATAGAAATGGGTGTTGTTTCTTTTTTATTAATGTTTCATATCAGACACCAATACACCTTGTAATGGTATAAAATCTATAAATATTTGATATAAAAATATTAATACTTTTATTTGGAGCATAATCAAATGAATTTCACACCCCCAAAGAATAATTGTGTCATGCTAGTACCCCCCTCCTCACCAGGGTTTTCCTATCCCCCTATGGATAAAAAAGAAAACATCATAGGGGAAAAGTTGTAAAACATATAGGTATGAACTAAACTAACACTTAAGAATACCAAACAACCAACTAAAATGGGTCATTGTTAAAACATATCATAATATTATAATACAGTTACTACTATATTTCACTCATTCAACTACAACTAGAGTTCCCCTTAAAAAAATATATTCTATTGTATATTAAATATTTGCCTAAACCATGATTCAAAGCTAGGTTTTTGGATATCATCCCCAACCCTTAAGCATTGTGATATGTTCTTTTAATTAAAAACCAAAATAAAAAAATAACATTAAAAAAACCAAGATAACAAAAATACCTACAACTACAATTATCTAGGGGTGAAATAAAAAGGAATACATCCACTCAACCTCCCATAGGGCCCAATTTGGAAAGACCATTATTCCCCCAATGGGATAACCCATATTATTTTGGTCCCTATAAAAATTATAGAGTATAAACTCCAAAATTTATAAATCCCAAATATCTATTATAGTATGCTTCTATATAACAAAACAACAATACAACTATAGTGACCCATTTGCATTTTAATCGATAGTGAACCAGCTAAAGTTACCACTATAATACATACAATAATAAATAAACAAATTACTACCTTTGTGTTTTGAATTAAATTCCACTAGGATGCTAATCACTATATTAACCACAATGAAAAGTGGTGATCAACAAGATAATAACAATTTTAGTATTTTTTGGGGGGTAAAAATTAAATAAGATACCCCCACACAAATATAGTGGCCTATTGGACTGGGAACCAACCCCCCTAAAGTGATAACCCACCTCCAATTACGCTGTTTTATTACATTGATCCATGAATTCCTACACCAATTGGAACAAATTCCTTACAAATATGGCTTACTGTCTTAAAAAATGGGTTATAATGGGCCATTTTTTGAGAGTTTCTCAAGATTCTATACTTCTTGCTGCAATACCATCGTAGTTCCCATTACATTACCCATACATTGACACTAAAGTTACTTGGGAAATTTTTCCCATCCTAGATATAAACATCTGACTCTTCTCCGTTAGGTGAAAATAAAAACACATAAATACACACACACATAACCCCAATGGACCAAATTGAACTAGATCATAATATCTCACAAGATTATCTTCATATTAAAAGTTTATCCCATTATTTAAAATTCAATTCCCCAAATAAGGCCTATTGGATATTGTCCATTGAGGGAGCCCCTTATATATTGCTTGAAATACAAACACAAATGTATTTATATATTTAAAATTATTATTGGAAATTTTTATATCACATTTTCACCTAGTGGTAAATTACCCCATGCATCAACCTCCCAACTCATTTGTTTTTACTAGAATAATCTCCCCTCCACTTCATGAAAAGCATGTGAATAATTCCATATGTTTCCTAGGTAAATCCATTTACCCCTATGATATCCTCAATGTAGGATATATATTTTTGATGATAATAAAGGGTGATTCCCACATAAGAACTCACTAAATCCCCTATTAGTATAAATAATAACTTACATATATCCACCAATATGAATGATCATTTTTTTCTTGTGTGTTTCCTCAGTATAAGAAACCACTACAAATTTCATGTGTGACCAAATTACTCCTCCACACCTGAGATAATTTTTTATCATAACATCTTGTCCCAAAATTATCCCATAATACAATATATTAGAGGTTGAACCCCTAACCTCATGTATATTGATCAGTGGCTAGAATTAACTAAGAAAAATATTTGTTTGTAACCATTAATATGTCAATAATGACAACAAAGAAACAAAAACTATTATTATTGTAAATTATTATGATTATTTTTACTCATATAAAATAGATTAATTTCAGTTAATATAATGTTAATTTAGTTAATAATTTTATGATATATTTTTAAAATTAAATTTTAATTTATAATTATAATATATAATAACATAATTTTTAATATCATTGATGACGAGGAGATCATGAGTCATAGTTGATTAATATGATAATAAAAGGTTGTGAATGTGATTAGATAACTATTACTTTATTAAAATTTATTAAACATAATTCCACAAATAAAGAATCAAAATACTTCTCATGTATAATGTCTTTGAATATGTGAAAATTTTTATCCAAAGAAATATAAAATAATTTAATTTTCATTGAGTTTAATATGAGTCACAAATATTGAATTTACCAAAGTAAAATATAAATATATTCTATACTAGGAGGTGAAAATATTCATATATAGAAATCATATTGTTTTTAGGAACTAATTCGTGTTGCATAAGTGGAAAAAAAGAGAAAGTGGTGATAATTGGGATGTTGTTTTTTGTTTTTGAAAAATATATCAAGAAAGGATGTATTAACTTCTTATTCAAATCCAAAATGTTTTGATTTGTTAAATTTAAATATATAAATGGATAAATATATAGTATTCTAATAAGAGTATTTGAATTTTTGAAATACAAACTTTTAAAATGTAACAATCCATTAAAATTATGTTTAGATACAAAAAATTGTATTTACAATCAAGTAGGGGTATAAGAAGACACAGTAATTCTATAATGAACCAAAATTACATAGAAAAAAACATAAATGTCAAAAAAAAATTTTAAATGCAATAATGGATGAATAAAAATGAAAGAAACATCGAATATTAATTCAACTATTATGAATATTACCAAAAATTACAACTAAGTCACTTGGGTATAGTCCTATAATAACTTGTTTAAATCATTTATTTCAAAATACTAATGATTAAAAGATGCTAAGATGGAATGATGATGATAAAATATCTTATAGAAAACTATATCATCCAATCATATCCCCACAATGAAATAGAATTGTTAAAAAAATATAATTTGGGAAATAAATTTACTCTTAAACACGGACTATGTTCATATGGAATGGATCCATATTAAATCCTTATTATAATAAAATTAATTTATAATTTATTTATTAATTTTAAAATTTTCCCTGCATATATGCCCGAAGAGTGTAATAACCCAAAAAAGTGATACCTAAAAGGATAAATGGCACTACACATGTCAATAGGGTGAACCTTTGTTTTCCGAAGCCTACCTGATTAGAACCCTGTAGTTAAGTGTGATTGACCTGATGTAGTTTTAATATGTTTTATGTCATGGGAAGTTTCTTAGGGTATGTGTGAGTGATAAGAAAGAACATTGAATGAAAATTTGATGGCACACAGAGAATGTCATTAGTTTGATATGTGACCTCGGTGGGTAATAACATATACTGTTCTGAGAAGGAAACTAGGGTATTACATGAGAACCCTATGGTAATGTTACCAGATTCATGGCCTAGGGAGTTCAGTTCATGACAAATGGTATTAGATCCAATACATGTCTAGAAGTGTAGTGTTACTTCTAGGGTTGGAGGTGTGGGTTATATAATGAGGGCCTTATTATTTAAAGTGGAGGAGAGTGAAACACCCATGGAAATGTGATACATAAATGTATAACTATTATTAGCCATGTCAAAAATGAAAAATTTTCTTTTTCAGAAACTAAATCATTATAACTCCATAGTTATGTGTGTTTGGCCTACAGTAGAGTCAACATGGGTGACCATATGTGAATTTTCCTACGGTTTTTTGAGTGAGTAAAAATAAAACTAAAAGAATATATGTTGTCCTATTTGGACAAACAACGTATTATTGGAAACCCATGAGTTCAGACAAGAGTTATGGACTGAGGTGTTCAGGTCATAACCAAGAAGACATATTTTACATATAGTATGCTGATTTATGGACCAAAAAAGTGGAAAATTGTATAAATATTTATTTTTCCCTATTTATTGATGATTTAAAAATTTAATTAGAGGAGGGTAGTAGAGTTTTAATATAATATAAATAGGATTTTTTAATTGTGATCTTGGATAATTATTATAGTAAATGGAATCCATGTATATGAAAATTTATTTATATTTAGTGTTAAAGGATATAAATTATTGCTAATTTTTAAATAAGTGACTTAATATTATCACCTATATCTTGGAGGAATTAAATCTCCATAAGAAAGAAAATTATTTTATAACATGAGCACACATATAGAAAATTTCATAAAAATTTAATAACTTTGAGGGATTTTTTTTCTTCATATCAATTTAAAATAACATTATTTCAAAAAGTCTAAAAATTCCTTATTTTAATAATATAAAAATAATGTTTATTATGTTATTATTTAATGTGAAGTATTTTTTAGAATAGAAAAACCTTTTTTAGAATATTCCTCTACATAGTGATTTATTTTGAATTCAAATAATTCCAATCTTCTGTATAGAAAAACCTAAATGATCATGAATGAATTAATATATTATTTTAGTTTTTTAAGGTAAATTTTGTAGTTCAATTAAGTTGTTAATGAGGATTAGAAAAATTGACAATGAAAATTATTACCATTTTTATAATATTAAGGATACTATGTTGTAGAATAAAGGATATATGAACATAAGAATATATGTGACCATAGGTTTTATTTAAATACTTTAAAAATATTCAATGGACCATGGATTATTAAAAGGATACCATGAACTTATATTAAAGTTAATATATGTATTGGAATCTTAATAAAACACACAATGAATTAAGGTTGGTGAACCCCTTAAACCTATGTAGAAACCTGAGAGGGGTGATTTAGTTGTTGACTAATTTTTACCAATTCAAATTTATTCATTAATTCTTTTACCTCATTTGGAATTCAACCTATGTCATCTATTAGTGTAATTATATATATGATATATTTTACCAAGAATCTATTTACAACATGCATGAAATTAAATTTGATAAATGGAATATGGTATTTTTAATTTTTTTTGGTACAAAAACTTACTACATGCCTTGATTGGTTATTTTCCCCAATTCAAAATTCTCCATGATAATCAACATGACTATAATGGGTTTGGTCCTTCCCCCACCTACACTACTAGAGTCTCACTATATATTAAAATTTACATATCACACATGAATTCCTTCTTTATAAAACCACATTAGTCTTATCACAATAATGTCACACTATTATTACCGAGTCTCATAGTGATCTCCCTATATACCGTGAGTCGTACAACTTCTATGGAGTCCCAGAATTTATATTCATGTGGTTACTTTGGTGTTCCATTTCAATGTATATTCACATATTTACATAGGATCCATTTATATCAATATTATAGTTATCCTTTAATTCACATTAGCTCATTAAAATGATAGATGATCTTCAATAATACCTTAAAAATATCCACAACATGAAACATAGATTCATAGATATTCATAACCTTTTATTATAGATTCCTCTCTTAATGATCTTTCCATTTTCTTATTCTCAGGCTTATACCGTCATATTTTTCATAGGAATATCTTCTTCATCCAATATATTCGATACCTAGAATATATTCGTCTTTAATATGCGCCATTATTATTCTTCTTTTTCTTTGATAGTATTTTTCAAGATAAATCACATAACGCAACACCATAACTCTTTTTTCTTGAAAACATTCTTAACTCATCCTATTTTCCATTTTTTATATCTGACACCCGTGAATGGATGAATTCAATTTCATATTTCATTTTCAATATCCCTAAAATGGAATAAATTGAAACTCTTTCAAAGATAAGAAGAAATATGTACTATAAAATACCAACTTTTTCCTATGATTTGTCACGAACAACAATTTTCAACTCAAAGGACATTCAATTAATTCTCTTATTTATTGAAAATAAATTTTATCTACATACATATATGAAAATATATTCATGAAATATATATAAGTGGCTTGAAATCTTCTTCCTTAACAATATCTCCAAAAATTTTCACAGAAAATCATTATTGAAATATCAAATCATCACAATATAAGTATACAGTGTGGGGACATTATCTTATATTTTAAAACATCCATTAAAATAGTATAGGCTTGAATCTTGGATCTTTACATAGTAGTTAAATCTTAGATTCTCTTTTAAAACCCATGTCAATAACATATCATGCATCACTGCTTGATCAGTATATGATATGGGAACATAGGAATAGTACAACATATCATGGTTATAAAATTCCATGATTATTAAAACATGGAAGTATTTTCACTAGTCAATTTTTGTTAAAATTCCTATAATTCCATCAAATTTATTGAAAAACACTGAAATAGACTTAGATTAAAAATATTTAGGAAAGGATAAATTGCAATATGAGGTTTAATGGTTCTTAAAATAAATTATTCATAAGAAATTGATGATTTCATTTTTCAAAATTTAGAATAATGAACCTCAATATTATCTCACTTTTCCTATATTGAAAGATTCTTCAATCATGGATAAACACAACTACATTACTTATAGGAAGAATAATAATATCTTCAACATATTCCCAAAATTTTTCATCTATAACAGAATCCAAATATAGAAACACAAAATTTTTCATCTAGTAAATCATTAAAATTTTCTTAACATTTAACGTATATTACTATGGACATCAATGGATTATGCTTTCTTAGTCTTATGGTGAAGACTATTTTTAAGTGGAATAAGTAATATGCTTACTAAATTTTTTAAATTTCTATATCATCCTAAAGTCTTATATTTGGAAAGTATTATATTTTGATAATTATATTTAGTGTGAGGTCATGTTAGCAACCTCCGATTTTTACCATGAAGTCATATTCTATTTCTCTTTTAATTTTCATACCTTGCATTTAATTCATATGATGTACTGATATCTTATGATCAATTCGTACAATTATTTTAATTCCATGTTTTCTCTCTGTCATGTGTGTTCTAACCGTTTTTTTCTTTCCTTTTTCATTGGTTGAGTATGGTCGAGATGGAATTATGAGATACCTATAATGGTAAGGTAATGTATTTGTTTAAATATTAAGCATAAAGCTTACGTTTTTTCATTATGTTAGAGATTTACATGTTGTGTAATAAGATTACACTATGTGTAATGATTACCTTGAAGATTCCATGAGATATGTATAATATGTTCTAGGTTACACACCATGTACAGTTTACACACAATGTACATATTAAAAATAATATTTTTAATAAAATTTCATGGGTTTTTAGCTAATATGGGACTCGATAATAATATAATGTTTAATGGGGTTTTAGGCCGTGTAAAAACCCATATGTTGGTTTTAAAAGGTTTAACAACATAAATTACTTTTTCCCTCATATATAATTCCTTTCTCTTGACATAGATTACCATCCTATGTGATTTTGGGGTACTCCAATCCATCCATATTATCTATTCTGGGAGTGATCATCATGTTGGTTGTGGTGCATGTGTCAGGTTAAGGGTTTTTTATCTCTTTGATATCACTATATTTTCATCCACAGTGTTTGGTGAATCTTCATTAAATTAAAGGATCTAAAATTCTGGCTGTTGAATATTGATTCAAGGGTGAGTTCATAGATATTCTATTCCTTCATCCATCTTGGAGAGTCCTATTTTGGGTGTTTAATTTCTATAGAAAAGGTAGGTGGTTATGTTTAAGATTTCTGATTCATTAAAGAATGACTTTCTTATTGTTGGGAAATTATTTCATTTGATTTATGAAAACCCCAAATTTATCTGAATTAGGATTGAAATTGATATTGTATGGATTTTTGTATAAACCCACAATTCTAATGGAATTGGAGATTTGGTTTATATATTATAAATTCAAGGAAATATGGAAATTATTTCTGAATTTATTTTGAGAAAAAAAGAATAAATTGAAATGATAAAACCTATGACTGATTTTAGTTTAAAAAGTATAGAAATGATAAAAACCCAATATTTAAATGTTTGGAATGAAATTTCCATATTGATACTGTAAATGGAAAAATTTTAATTTAATCTGATTTGAAATTATATTACCATTTTTGATTGATTGGTTGAGAACATGTGAACTTGGCTGGTTATTGGGTTATTTTGGACATGTATTCTATGAATGTAATTATGTGTCAAAATATTGATGAAGATGACTCTAAAAAAACCTAGTTTGGAATATCATATCATTAATGGGATGCTGATGAGTCATTTTATGTATGATCCTCAGGGATGTGGGTATACAAATTTTTTTTTGTGATTACTGGTATAGGATTTGTGAGGATCCTATAACTAAAAGTTATTGTATCATAAAGAAAATGACCATGTTACATGTTATGATTATTTTATTATAAATCCAATTGTTTTTTAAATTGATTTACTCATTCCTAGTTATTTATATAATCTATTTCATATAAATGTTTATTAAATGCATGTTTTATTTTTTTCCACCATTTTAAAGAAAATAAAATTTGGTTCTATAATATGAAATTGTGGTTCCATGAATTTTTTTATAAAAATTATAAGCATGAATTTTTAATTATTATGGAATCCTATTAGAGAATACTTGGTGAGACCCTACTGAGATATTTATCTCACACCTTACCATTTCCATCAGGTGTTTTTATATTTTCTATTATCATGTTTGATCAAAGGTAAAGTTTCACTTGGAGGAGGTTGATATTATTGACTCTTTGGGATTGGAGTGTTAATACCTTTGGGGATTTTTAGTTTAACTTTTTAGGAATTGAGTACATTATGATGTAGTATTTTTGTGTTTTATATAAAAACTTGTTTTCTGGTACTATCCCCCATTGGTGTTTTTAGCAAACTGATGTGTATCTATTTTCTTCCATTATGTTGTGGAATATTCATTACCATATTTATTTTTTATGATACCAGGTGCTAATCGACAACCCCTGGGGATTGGGAATAACCTTTGGGATATTTCAGTTTAGACTCAACTATCAGGGTACCAAGGTCTCTAGGATGGTCTATGAAAAATTTCAATCAAATGTGTATGTTGAGTATCTTTTCTTGATTCTAGTATGTAGTTGGAATTTTTTTCATGAAATTAGAGGTATTTATAAGTGAGCGTCTGACTATTTATCCTCATAATGAGCCTTAATTCACTATGGGTGGTTTGGGAAATGAATATTGAGTATTAGTTAATATCTTTTCCCACCTTAAGTCTTTTATAGGTATAAATCCAAATATATTTTTTCTTATCTAATGGGATTGATTTACCTGTTACACTTGTTTGATTTTTGATCTGATTAAACTTATGACATTTTCAATATTTCTTATTACTGTTGTAAAGCTTCATTCCTATGCGAATATATATAAATAAGATCTATGAAGAATATTTTGAGGAATAATTGTGAGAAAATCCACTTGTAGACCATAATCTGGTTGAGGTTGTTTTGTGTACTGTCCAAACTCAAGGATACACACCTACACCCATTCTTGTTCAAGGTAAAACTATAAAACCTGAGAGGGATGAATCATAGAATCACTATTAGGATTTCATTCCCTAGAATCCACCTATATACAAGGTTCCAAAGATCCTCTTGAGGTTTAGGATTAGCTGAATATCTATTCTGATACTAATGTGCAAGATGGGGTATTCATGGTCAAACATGATCTGGCCAGAACGTCAGGGATGAAAAGAGTTCCTTTTTATCAAAATAGAAATTCCATGTGTTCCCATAACAGGAAGAGAAAGTGTGATGAGTCTCATGGTGGATCTTGGTGTTAGGGTTCTTCCAGACCTCCAACAGTTCCTAGTAGTGCCCACTGACTTTCTTCTAGTGTGGCAAGACATAAAATTCGAAATGGGTTTGCACTAAGGCCCCCAAGATTTTTGGTTCCTATGGTCATTCAATGCACTTTCACAAAATCTGTAATATCAATTTTGATCAAATTAGTGTCATAAGATCATCATCACCAAAAGTACTACAGTGATATCATATGCTTCTAGATCTAAGGAGTTCCATCCACATGCATCCAAAAAAGGGATTCTTCATATAGTGGAAGAGTCTCCAGAGAAAGAACATACTTGTCCAGTGGCTGTGATATTTACCATCACTATATCTTCATCATTAGTGATTATTTATTTTATGTTGGTGAATCTCAATCATTTATTTTTAATAGTGTTTTTAATATTATAAATCTTTCTACAGAGCTTTTATCTTATGGGATGAATGTTAATAGACCCCTATGAATAAAGATGGAGTAGGGTCTTAATTATCTTATTTGTATTTCCTCTTTATTAAAAATTGACATTGTTTGGGATTTTCTGGTTCTCAATATGAAACCTCTTTATGTAATTTTCGAGATGGATTGGATTATTGTTATTAAATCATGAATTCATTTTTATCTTCTGCGGGTCTCCTTTACTGTGTTATATGGTGTGTGCCATACCATTCAAGGATAATGGGACTTGAGGTCAAGTAGAGTCATAGTTTCTTATCCAGAGTTAGGGAATGTAATATAGGTGTTTACTTTTGAGCATGTGTGATAATATTGGAGTGATGATCACCCTAATTTTTAATCAATTTTCCTGATTTTTTTCTTCTAATTTCAATGGTTTTTTACTAGTAATAGAGGTAGTGTTTTCTATTTATTTATTTCATGGTACTAAACCAGTCTCTATAATTTCTTACTTCATGGAACCAATTGAAATAAAAGAGTTACATACCCTTATGGATGATCTATTAGAGGAAGGATTTATATACCCAAGCATATCACCTTTTGTGTCATATTTTATCTTTTCAATGAAATATGATGGAGAACATCTCCTTTGTGTTGATTTCCATAAAATAAATCTATTCATTGTAAGAATTTGATACCATGGATTGATTATTTATTTTATATATTGAAGGTGGTTAAATGGTTCTCCAATATTGACCATTGATCTGGTGTCCACTAGTCGAGAATAAAAGAATATGAAATTCAAAAGACCAAATTTCAGCGTAGGTATGGCCATTATGATTACATTTTCTTTTGGTCTAACCAATTCTCCTATAGTATCTATCGATATGATTAACATTACCATCTAGAAGTTTTTTTTCTGGTGGTCTTTATGGACGAAATCATAGTTTACTCTATATCAAAGGAGAATCTTGTGTATTATTTTAGATTTGTTCTATAATTGACAAGAAATCACTGACTTTATGCCAAGCTATGAAAATTTTATTTATGGATTCTTAAGGTGGATTTCTTGGGACATGTGTTGTCAGAACATGGTATCATAGTTGATCCTGAGATGGTGAATGCTGCCATGACATGGGAGAAAACAAATTTTTTTTTACATTTTGAGCTTCATGGGTGTAATAGAATATCATCATTATTTTAAAATAGATTTATCAATTTTGTATTCTTTGATGAACAATCTAACTCATAAGGGAGTGAGTTTTTATTAGGAAAAGAAATGTCAGAGTTATTTTGTTGAGATGAAATTTCTTTTGAATTCTACTCCACTACTGAGTATTTCATTGTTTAGGTATAGCTATGGGGTATTTTTTGAAGCATCAGGTTTTGGATTGAGATTTGTTCTTATGTAGGTTGATCACATGGTGGCCTATGGATATCAGAAGCTTAGGCCACATGAGAATAATTATCTGACCCATGTCCTCGAACTTCTAGCTATGATGCATACACGTAAGTGTTAACATCACAATCTTTTCCAATAATGTTTAACTATGTATTTCTACCACCATATAGTGTGTTATATATTCTCACTAAAATATGTGAATCTCTACAAGAGGAATTATTGGGAGTATGTATAGTCTTTTCATTTTTAGATTTACTATAACATAGGGAAAGGGAATGTCATTGCAGATGCATTAAGAATGAAACTTTTGAACTATGTCATGAAAGAATCATCAGAAGAGTGGAACATAATTTATGTTTTACCAAAATTTCATATTACATTTTGGGAAACAAGAACTGAGTTTGTATTAGATAGTGTTTAGTTGAACTCCTCTTAATTTCTTCGAGTATAGAGGCTAGATGATGATTTTTGTAGTATTAGATACTCTATTTATGATGGGGAACCCATTTATGACTAGTAATTCTATATGGAGTGTGTGTTATGTTTTCATAATTGGTTTTCAATGAATTTATCCCTGAAAAAAAACTATGGTAGGGGGTTATTATAATTCTTGTTTTGAAATTCACCCAGGAACCCCAATGATGTTCTTCTACATGTGGAAATGATTCTAGTGGCTGAGTATGGTATGAGACATCTCGGAATTTGTGTTGCACTAATATACTTGAAAATAGGTAAAGATCAAGTGTTAGGGACCTTCATGTTTTCTTTAGCCACTTCTAGTACTAACGTGGATGTTGTATGAGATTTCTATGGACTTTTTATTTGGTTTCCATGTACCTAGAGAATGAATAATGCTATATGGGTTTTGATCAATAGTCTTAACATAGAATATATCTTTATACCCCTTCATGATGCAACCAAAGCAGAGGATCTGGGAATTATCTTGGTGATAGTGATTTTTCATTTTCATGGTGTTTCATTTGCTATAGTCTTTGTTTGAGATCCCCATTTTACATATCACTTTTAGAGAAGCCTTTAAGATGCACTAGGATCATAGTTTTGTTTGAGTACGACATACCATCCATGGACATATGGATAAATATATAGGGATATAAATATTATCTATGATATTATTCATGCACGAGTCCTCTATTTTGGTGGATCTTGGGATTTCCATATTGGGATGGTTGAGTTTTCATACAGCAAAGGTTAACATTCCATGATCAGAATGGCCCCTTTTGAGGAACTGTATTGTTGGACTTGTAAATATTCATTGTGTTGGTTGGAGATTGGTGAAACATCATTGTTAGAAATTAGTTTTATCGAAGATATAACAACAAGTATTCATGTGATTTATTAGAGGATTTTGATGAACTAGAGTTGGTATAAATATTGTGTTAATCATCAATGTAGACCATTTTATTTTTTAGTTGGTGACCATGTGTTCTTGAAATTTCACCCTAGTTGGTTCATTGATATCCTGGGAGGAAAGGGAAACAGTCTCCTCTTTTGTGGGACATTTTGAGGTTGTTGGGTAAGTGGGTAAAGTGGATTTCCATTTAGCACTTACAATATAGTTGAAATTGATACATGACATGTTATATGTATAAAGGCTTCAAAAGTATATTTACGATCCATCTCATGTTTTGATCTGGAGTGATCATAATATTGATTCTAATTTATCTTTTATGGAACATCCAATTTAGAAAATTGATCCTGAAACCAAAGTACTTCATGGGAGAATGATACATTTAGTCTTTGTGTTATAAAATCATGGTTATGATTCAATAGACATAGAAACATGAGGCATTGATAGGAGAATAGTGGTCTCCCCTTGTTTATATGTATGCTTCATGACAGGATTTTTGGTGACTCCCTGTTTTTATGGTGGGGAGGTTGTAAAACAATGATTAATTTCAATCAGGTTTGTTCAAAAAAAATTTTACTCATTAATTAGTAGAGTAATGATAAGAAGTAATTATGAGGATACTTATAATCATGAAGTCAAGAAATTTGTAATTTTATTAACGAAACCTGCAGTTTCTATAGTCTTTTGGGGATTTACACACCACGTAATAGGATTAAACGTCATTCATTCATCACCTAGAAGATTCCATGAAATGTGTACATAGCGTTCATGGTTACACATCATATATAGTTTACACACCATGAAAATATTTAAATCATATTTTTTTTAAAATGTAATATCTTTTTTGGCATATATGGGAGACAAAAATTACATGACGTGTAATGAAGTATCATGTCATGTAAAACCTTGAGTGTTGGTTTTATGTTGGAGGCACTACTAAAATAATTATTTCCATCTACTATACTTCTATTCTATTGAGCTAAAATCTCTTAGTAATATTTTTTTTGAGATCTCCAATCCCTCTACATCATATGTTCCATGACTGATCATCATCTGGTTGCGGTGCATCTTTCTGTGTAAGTGGTCTTCTTTTCTATTTCATCTCAATCTCTTTACCTCATAGGATTTTAATGGATTATCTTGAAATTTATGGATATTAACACCATGTTTTTTAATATTTATTCTAAGTTCTCTTCCTAGATCATTAATTATGGTTTTCTTTGTTGGAAGGTCTTGCTGTAGATGTTCAATTTATATGGAAAAGGTAGGTAGTTCCGTTTCATATTGGCCAATTGATTAAAAAACAATTTCGTTCTTTTTATTTGTGAAAATCCATAATTGATGTGATTTAAGATGGAAATTAATATGGTATGTATTTTGGAAAACCCCCTAATTCTATTAGAATTGATGATTTGTGCTGTATTTTGAAATTTATGGAAATTGTGAAATGATTTGTGAATTGATTTTGAGAAAAAATGGCTAAAATTTAAATGATAAAAACATATGATTGGTTTTGGTATGGAAAGGAATGTAATTATGAAAAACTTATATTTTAGTTTTTGGAATGGAATTGGAATATTGAAACTAGAAGTGGGGAAGTAATATTTTTAAGAGATTTGAAATAAATTTCCCATTATTGATTTATTTATTTAGCACATGGGAGCGAGTCTAGTTAGTGGGTTATTTTGGAAAATCATGCTATGATGATAATTACCTTGATATTTATTGTTGATAAAACCTATAACAAAAAACTAGTTCGGTATATATTATCCAAGATTTAATGTTGATGAGGCTTATTTGGCGTGATCCTAAGAGACGTGTGTACATATATATTCTGTGATCACTGATATGAGATTCGTTAGGATCCTATAATTAGAAAATTTTATACTGCATGGCAGATGATCATGTTGCATATTTTTGATGATTTGATTATATATTTCACTTATTGTGAATTTAATTAATCATTAATAGTGATTAATATAATCTTTTTTGTATAAATTTTTATTTAATCTAAATTTTAAATGTTTGTCGTCATTTAAAATGAAATTAATATATTTTTGCTAAAATGTGAAATTATAAATCGATGCATGGTTTGATTTAAACTGAATTCATGATTTATTTATTATTTTGTAATCTTATTATGAAACAATTGGTGAGACCCTGATGGTATTTTTAGCACACATCCTAAATATCTATTTAAGAGTTTTTAGATTTTCAACTTCCATGTTTTAACATATAGAAACTGCCTCTTAGAGAAGGTGGATGTTATTGACCCCTTGGGATTAGAGTGTTGATATGATTGATATGTTCGAGCTTTTCTTATAGAAATATAGTAATTTTATGATGTACTATTTGGGATTTTGATATACCTATTTGGTTTCAGTTAATATGTCCCTTTGGGGTTCTGAGCTATCTGATATGTATTCTTTTTTCTTCTGATATGTTGTGGAAAATTAATTTCCACTTTATTTTGTATGATTATAGGTTCTAGTCGTTAACATATAAGGATTTAAAATTCCAATCGGTCTATGTTTTTGTTTTATTTGTTATCTGGGTACCAATTTATCAATGGTTGTTTGATGAAAATCTTGTTTCAAAGGTGTAGGTTGAGATTATTTCCTTGATGATAGTATACAGTTGGAATATTTTCTTAGGAAATAGATAGTAGTTTCAAGTGAGTGTCTGGCTATCTATCAGTGTAATGATCCTTATATCATTGTGGGTGGTTTGGGAAATGCTTCTTGATGAATTTTTCTTGCCTTTTCCATGGTTTAGATTTGGAGAGGTAGAAATCCAAATCTTCTTTTCTTATCAGACACGATTAATTTACCTATTTCTCTTGTTTGGGTGTTGATATGAGTAATATTTTGACATCATCATTGTTATTTTTTGATTTTTTATATCATAATTCCACCAATAATATGTGTGAATTGTATCCATGAGTAATCTACTGATGAAACATAGTAAAAAAATCCTTCTATGGACCAGAATCTTGTTGAGGTTGTTGTGCGTGTTGTCCAAACTCTAGGATAGACACCTGCACCCATTATCATTGAATATCTAACTGTGTAACCTTAGAGGTATTAATTTCTAAATCATGTTCATCATTTATTATTAAAAATATACATTATTTCAAAGTTTCCAATGAACCTCTAGAGGCTGAGGATTGGTTGAGAAAGATTGAGGTTTTTTTTATTTCTAGGAATCTCTTGAAACTATTAAGGAAAAGTGTGATACCATTATGATGGAGGGGCCATGAAATAGAGGATGGGATCCTATGGTGGTGGTGAAAAATTATGAGGGTTTAGAGTGGAATGGATTTAAAGTTATATTCACTATCTAGTTCTATCTAGAGTCTATGGTGTTGGATAAGGCTATATAGTTTTTCAAATGAGATTTGGCTGATCAGACTGTGATAGAATATGTGTACTTATTCACAGATCATGAAAATTTTTCAGCTGATATTTTATCAAATGATAAGATTATGACTCGATGTTTTGATATGGGACTTCGATCTGATATTCATTATTAGATTTTATTTTTAATGCTCTCTTCTTATGTTGACTTTATAGAAAAGAATTTGATGGTCAAACATGATCTAACAGGTAAGTCTGTGTTGGTGAGAGTTATTTTTCCTCCCAGGGGTAGTTCTAGGAGTTACCATAAAGGTAAGGGAAATAATAATGAGTATCATCGTGGATCCTGAAATTAAGGTTCTTCCAGAACTCCTACAGAGTGTGGTTTTCTACCGAGGTATGCAAGATTTTTGGTTCCTATGGTCATTCAAGAATATTTTAGAAATTATTTGATATATATTCTATTATATATAGTGTATGGGCTCATCAACACCAAAAATTACTTTGGTGCCATTAGATGCTTCAATATTTAATGGTTTTCACCCATAGGTATCCAGAAAGAAGCTTCATGATATAGTTTAGGAGTCTCTAGAGTATGAAAATACAAGTCCAATGACAGTGAGAGGAACCATCACTATAAAATCATCTTTATTGACTACTTTATTTGATACTAGTGTATCTAATTAATTAATATGAAATTGTATTGTGAATCTAATAAATATTTCTATGGATCATTGATCTTCTATTTTGGATGTTACTACACCCCTCAAAATGAAGACATAAAAGGGTATTCATCCTTATAATTGTGTCTTCTCATTACCATAGATTCACCATTCTGGGGATTTTCTATTTCTCGACATGAAACCTATTGATGTCATTTTTAGGATGGATTTCCTCAATTAAAGTAAATCCTAAACTTATTATTATCTTTAATAGGTCCCCTTTAATTTACTCGATGTTGTATATCATACCTTTCTAGTGGAATTAGACCTGAGGTCAAGTAGATCCTAACCATTATATCTAGAGTTAGAAATTTAATATTAATGTTTAATTTATATTTGGATAGAGAAAATTTGAGTGATGATATACCTCTAAATTTACTCGAGTTTGTGGTCATTTTTCCTTCTGATTTGTCTGGTTTTCACTAGTATGTGAAGTAGAGTTTTCTTTTTAATTAGTTCTTGGTACACAACAAGAATTTATACCATGTAAGAGAATGGAACCAGATGCAATGAAATAGTTTAAGACCTAGGTGGAAGATCTATTAGAGAATTGTTTTATACATATGACCATGTAACCTTGGGTGGAACATATTCTCCTTGCTAAGAATGATGATGTAACACTTCACGAATGTGTGGTTTATTAGAAACTCAATCATGTTTGGATAAGAAGTAAGTAATTATTACTAAATATTGATGATCTATTTGAACAATTGAATTTGGTAATGTGGTTCTTGAAAATTGATATTTGATCAAGTTATCATAAGTTGTGAATAAAAGAATCTAACATTCAAAAAACTATTATTCATAGAAGGTATGGCCATTATGAGTACCATTTCATTTCATTTTGTATAACCAAAGATTATATAGTCATTATGGATTTGATGAATATGATATTCCATGAGTATCTTGAATATTTCATGGTGGTTTTGTAGATAAAATCATGGTTTACTCTTAGTCCAAGGATGATCATGTGAGTCATTTTAGAATTGTTCTAGAATTATTGAGATATATTTAGCTTTATTTCAATCTATCATAAAATGATTTTTTGGATTCAAGAGGCGAGTCTCATGGGACACATGGTGTCAGAACATGGAATGCTAGTTGATCCCAAGAAGGTGAATGTTGTTATGACATGGTAGTAGTAATGAAATGTTTTTCAGATTCATATATTCTTGATTCTAGTAGGATATTATCACCAGTTTTAATGTATTTCTCAAATTGGACATTTATGATTATCTCTCTAACTTTAAAGGGAGTGGAGTTGTCTTGGGATGTGAAATTTAAGAGTTATTTTGTTGATCTAAAACATATTTTAAAATTTTCAATTGTTTTAACGCTTCTAGTGGAAGAGATGGGTTATTTGATCTTATGTGATTCTTCAATTTTTGGATTGGCATGTGTTCTTATGCATAGTGATCAAATGGTTTCCTATGCATCTCAGTAGCATAGGCCACATGAGAAGAATTATCTAACCTATGATCTTGAACATGAAGCTATGATGCAAGAACTTTAGAGTTCGTAGCACAACTGTTTTGGATAATTTTTTACTATATATTCCGACCACAAGATACTGAGTTATATATTCTATAAAAAAAATTTGAATCTCTATCAGAGATGTTGGTTGGAGAACCCGAAGAATATTTATTTTGACATTTGTAATACCCTGGGTAAAGGGATCATTTTTTCAAATGATTTGAGTAGGAAACGTCTGACCCATGCCATGAATGAATCACCAGATGAGTTTAACTTGATATCTCCTTTTGCACATTTTTACATTTGAGTTTGGGAAATATGGGTCAAGTTGTCTTGGAAAATGTTCATTTTCACTTCGCTCTTCCCGAGATGGTTCTTCAGGAACATAATATTTATAACGAATTCCACACCATTAGAGACTGTCTATATGATTGGGAGACTATTGCTGACTGGTTATTCTCCATGGAGGGTATGCTATGTTTTCAGAATTAGTTTTCCATGTCGTTATCCATGAGAAAATCAGTGATGGAATATTTCAATAATTTTTGGGGGTTGTGAACCGAAGAACAACAAACATGTTATTTTATATTCAAAAATGATTCTGGGGGTCAGGTAAGATAAGAAATCGCTGACTTTGTTTCACACTACTATACTTTTGAACAGGTTATTGTCAAGCATCATAGACCTTCATATTTTCTTCATCCACGTCAAATGTTTAATTAGAAGTGGGATGTGATATATAAGGTCTTTGTGGTTGTTTTTCAAGGTACCTATAGAAAAAATAATTTGATATGGGTTTTGAAAAATATTCTGACTAAATAGGATCATTTTATACCCCTTTAGTATATAAAAAATGTTGTAGACCTAAGAATTATTTATGTCACAGTTATTATAAATTTTCATTGAGTTCCATCTACTATAGATTCTAATATAGATTCCCATTTTAATTTTTTTAATGGAATTTAAGATGAAATATGATATCATGTTAATTTGATTATGAAATACCATTTGTAGAATTATTTCTACATAGATAGGGATATATATATTCTTAAGGATATGCTTCATTCCAGCATCTTTGATTTGGGTGGAGCTTGGTATGACCATTTTTGGATCGTTCATTTTTTCTATAATAATAGTTACCAATAAATAATTCTAATGTATACTTTTGAGGACTTGTATGGATTTCCATGGAAATATCCATCATGTTCATTTAAGATTGGTGAAACTTCCTTGGCTGGACCAAGTTTGGTCCAAGAGATGAAAATAAGGATTCAATAAATTCATCAGAGGATATTGATGGAACCAAGTGGGGATGAATATTATGTTGATCATTGATGTAGTCCACTGGATTTTTTAATTTGTGACTATGTTTTCTTTAAATTTTTACCCTGGTTGGGTCATCAATGGCTTTGGAGGAAACAGAAGCTTAATCCTCATTTTTGGGGCCTTTTGATGTTATTGAGAAGGTGGAGAAAGTGGATTACCACTTATAAAATCCACCATAGTTGATGTTTATACATGATGTGTTTCATGTATCTCAACATTCTAAGTATCTTTCTAATTCATCTCTGGTTTTAAGATAGAGTGTTATTGATTTTGAACCTAATTTATCTGTGACTGAGCATCCAGTCATGATTATTGATTCTGAGACCAAGGTACTTATTGGGAGGAAAATTTCTTTGGTACGTGTACTATGGAATAATAGTTCTTATTCTCATGAGATGTGGGAATTTGAGGCACTAATAATATAGTAGTGGCCAGACCATTTTTATATGGAAGCTTCTCAATATGATATTTAGAAAAAAAAAATTATGGTGGGTAGGTTGTAATGACTTGTCATCTTTCAATCAAGTATGTTCTATAAATTTTTTGTTATTACTTTTTCATTAGTTTATTAAAGATGAAAATTAATTAAGATATACCTATAATGGTGAATTTGTAAATTTCTTGTAATTTATAGCATAAAAATATTTTTTTTATTATACTGTGGATTTACATGCCGTGTCATGGGATTACATGATATGTAGACATTACAGAGAAAATTATGTGAAATGTGTACATATCAAGAAGGGTTTCATGCTGTGTACAGTTTACATTTTTTGAAAATATTAAAAAAACTTATTTCTAATAAAATATGATGGTTTTTTCAATGTATATGAGACTCGACAATTACATGACGTGTAGTTGGGTTAGATACCATGTAAAATCTCATGTATTGGTATTAAATAGAAAACTCTACTAAAGTTATTATATCCCTCATATAGACTACAATTCTCTCAATTAAGAGGCTATTTATAGGTGATTTTAGAGATCTATAATCCCTCAAGGCTACCCTTTTAGTGATTGGTCATCGTGTTGGTGGTGGTGCATTTATCTGTGTAAGTGATTTTCTTATCTCTTCATTCTTAATGTCATTACATCATTTACATTTTATGGATAATCTTAAAATTTATTGATCTGAACTCCCTATTTTTGAATACTAATTCTAAGTTGAGCTCATAGATCTTTCAGGAATTTTTTCATTTAATGGTGAGCCCTTTTTTGGGCATTGTGTTTTTGCTGAAATGGTAGGTGGTTCTATTTTAGATTGTGCAGTTTATTAAACCATGAATTTCTTGTTGATTGAAATTACTTTCAATTGATTTGTGAAACATCCAATTTTATGTGAATTGGGATTGAAATTGATATATTATCTATTTTTGGAAAAAACCCCAATTCAAAAGGAATTGGCAGTTTGGGGAATATTTTGAATTAGAAGGAAATTGTGAAATTATTTGTGAATTAATTTTGAGAATAAATGGGATAAATTAAAATGATTAAAACCAATTATTGGATTTTTTCGAGAGTCATGAATTTATTAAAAAATATATTTCATTTTTTGGAATGATATTGTCATATTGAAAATGGATTTGGGGAAACTATATTTTAAATAGATTTGAAATGATTTCCCCATTATTGATTTATTAATTGAGAACATGTGAGCCTACATAGTTAGTGGGTTATTTTGGGAAATCCCACTAGGATGGTAATTTCCCTGAAACACATTTATTACTAAAACTCAAAAAAAATATTATTTCAGTATATCTTATCCTTGATGGGATGTTGATAAGTACTATTCTTCATGATCCTAAGGGATGTGTGTACACATATTTTTCGTGATCATTGATATGATAATTGTGAGGATACTATAACTAGAAACGTTTATAAATAAAAACTTATGACCATGTTTCTTATTGTGAGTATTTGATTATAAATGATTTTTAATACTTCTTTTATCATGTCTAGTGAGATATATAAAATATTTTATTTTAATTATTATTAAATACTTTTTTTATGTGTTTTCCTAAATTTGAAATGAAAAGAATTTTATGTTCTAAAATATGAAATTATCCCTCCATGACTGTTTTGATTAAAATTTAAAGCATGAATTTTTATTCTAGAATCTTATAATGGAATACATAGTGAGACCCTCTTGGGTATTTTTGCTCAAATCCTTCATTTTATTTTATAAATTTGTAGATTTTATACTTCCAGGTTCGAGAAAATGGAATGTTCCTCTTGGAGGTGGTTGATGTTCTTAAACCATTGGGATTGTAGTGTTGATAACTTTTTTATCTTTGAGATTGTTTTGTTAGACTTTGAGTAATTGATGATGTATTGTTTCAGTATTTTGTATAAACTTTTTGTTTCTTGTATTATCTCCCATTTTAGTTTTGAGCATACTAATATGTATCTTTTTTCATCCACTATGTTTTAAAACATCATTCGCATTTTTATTTTTTACAATGGTTGGTGCTAGTCAAAAACCTATGGGGGTTGTGATCTACCTTCAGGATAGGTTTGTGTCGCCTTGCTTATCAGCGTACGAGGGTATCTTGGCTGGTCTATGACAATACTCCTTAGGGAATAAAAAATTTATTGAAACATATTTATGTTCAGAACAGAAAATATTATTTTCACTATGAAGTCATACATTCTAGTAGGAAAACCCTTACGACCATGACATAATAAATTTTATAATTCCATCTTCGAAAGTTATTAAAATCATGAAATGAATTCAGGGCCTCTTCAATTTGACTCTAACCCTTCTAAAACTTCATCCATTTTTTTCTATACACTGATTCCAATAATCATATATAATAACACACTATGATTGACTTCCCCCATCTATTGGGTCTTCAAACTCCAATCATCTACCCTTTAAACTCTATTTAAAATAATTTCAACAAAATTCTCAATGTAGGCGAGATTTTAACTCTTCAAAACATTTTTAGATAATATACGAACAAATAATTCATCCCTTTTCATGTTATTCCATGAATATAATCACATTCAAGCATCTTTATTTATATAGGATTTCCATATGAATATATCCAGCCAAGTATTCAATAGAATCCACCTCTTCATATTTCTTTACCTTATACATGGGAAAAATACAAGTTGCAAGTAAAGGGTTTGTCCATAATAAATCACCCAACTTATTATTGAAAACTATTGACATGAAAGTTGATAGAAAACACAAACACAATCAAAATGTAACTTCAATATCCCTTAATAGATCTGTTATCAATACTTTTAACTATTATGCTCACAAAAGGAATGCAATTCATCAATATAATATATATATTTTTGTCACCCAAATTAAATTAAAACAAAATGAAGAAATTTTTTTCTCCCCCTTTATATAAGAGTGTTCTCGTCCATTTGAAATACCATTTATTCTCCCAAATTTCATCTAATTATCTTAGATAATGAAGGCACCAAAAAATTCCAAGTAATGATTAATATGTTAATTATTCTATGTCTAATTGGTGAATATTTTGATAGAAAAAAAAAGTTCATAACCTAGAAATTAGAGCTATCCATTGCATTTGTAAATATAGAGACAACATATATTTTCCATTCTTTGGGATTATACAACCTGATTTTAAACAATATTTTCTAAACCTACCCTTACTATTATAAAACACATCCATAAGTTCATGAGAAAGTTAAAAACATACCACTTTGTTATAAAAAAACCCCCTAGATAAGTACAACATTTACACACCATTATAATTGACGGATATTGAATATCAAAGCTCACACTTCAGCTATACTGGGACTGTCTAGTTTTATTAGTTTTTTAAAATTTAAGATATCTATGGCATCCATCATTTTTGAGTTTCTACACCTCAAGTGCTGCAATCAAAACATCATCGCCATGGTTAATTTCCTCTACAAAGAAGCTTTATGTTTTTTAATGTTAGTTTTTGAATGATTTTAATTTGTAATGAACACTGACCAAAATTTTAGTCAACCATTATGGGCATCCTATATGGTTGTATGAGTATCATATCCCTCCTTCACACATCCCCTTTAATCACTTTCATTAAAAAAAATCACTAATGATTTCATAATAACATGGAATTTATACTACTCCTTAGTTTTAGAACTAATATACATCATATTTCTCAACCCATATGGATTTTTTTAAGATCTAATTTTTTTATACATATTTATGCTTTCATATCCTTTAACTTTTTTAAAATAAAAATCTTGAGGAATCATGAACTTTATTTTATTTTTATCATTTTTATTAGATGCTAAGGAAGTGTTTTATTATGATATAATTGTGGTTTCACTCTATGTTTCTTTGTGAAACTTCCATGATTCATCCAATTTACTGGGCTATATAATTAATATATTGTTGGGATTAAGTGCCTTCATATTCATTAGTGTATAATGTTTTATTATAGGAACTTGTTATTAACTAAGGACCGATGGTTTTTTACCAATATCAAGATCATTTTGACTATGTAGATAATTCATGTGATTATTTGGTACATAGAATGCCTTGTTTTACTTTCCACACGCACCTTTATCATCCTTTTTCATACCCTTTTTGGGTGGATTTTAAATCCCATTATCAATGATTTATTTCACCATTAAAATACTATTAGGCATATCATTGATTGAATTATTTATTTCTTCCATATTTCTTATATATTGAATTTTATCTTCTATGTCTTGTTTACTATAATTGGTGGTGTAAAATCTCTTACCATAATAGATGCATCTTCACATGTAAGTGGAATATTTCTTCCCATTCCTCAATGAATTCTTGGATATGGTTTCATCAACATTATTCCCCTTATAACTCATCAAGGGGTACTTACTTTTTTTCATCTACAAATACTATTTTGTGATTCTCCTCCCATATTCATTTGTGTTTTTCTACTTTGATGTTTACAAACATGCTTCATATGTGTATCCATAAATGTTAAGAGACACAAAATATTTCAAAATATTTAACTAAATTTGTACCAGACATACTATTCTTCTTCTATTTCTATGAAATATAAATCTTCCCACTTTTAAATATATTTCCCTTTACTTTTGGACTTGTAAAATTTATTTATATTTAAACATTATTCCAAAAATCTATATCCATGTTCCTCTAGAAACCCTAAAAAAATCCAAAAAAAATCAATTCGTTTTACTTATTGATAACATATGTCCTTATTTTTCTACTTGATATCATTGATGTTTTGTGATTTTTTCATATCTCTTTTGGGATTTGTTTTGGGGACAACACTTACTATACTTTCACACATCTAACAATAATAGTTTATGTAAGATTAATCTCATTTTTACTATCCCAAATTTGAAATAAAAAATTACATTTCATTCAATATTGATTGACAATATAGATTCAGTGAATGCATGTCCATTTGGACTATGGGTTATCCCCTTCCACGTGATTGAGTTATAATATCCCAAAAAATTCTCAAGTACTCATTAACATTAACATGAGTCATAATTGAGGGAAAAATAAACTCCACTATTTTTTAATTGAATTATCTATTTCATATCTATACAAACGTCCAAAATGAACTGATTATATATTTTTCAAATTTTTATCCTACACAAAACACTCAGGTTGAGTAATTTATTCTCATCATCAATAGATTTCAACTGAACAACACAGTCACTCTTCATATTCTCTATATATTATATATATATATTTATTATTATTTTAGTGAACTGTCATGCTTCTTAATTATTTTTTCCTTCATATCACGATGTGCATACATGATATTCACTATAACTTTATATAATATATATAATTCATAGAACACACTTAACATTCTGAGTACCTTCATATAATGGTTGATCCATTTACTAATTCACTTTATTTCTTATCTCAATTTCCACTTTCTTAAATATATTTTTCAATGTTTTAGAAGAGACTTCTGATACAAAATTAGCATGATTTGATGAAGGATTATCCATCATAGGAAGCTAAATTTCAAAAAACTCAGGAAATATACACTTTATTAATCCAAAATAAATTTAATCGGTCTTCACAATAGATACAATCCAAGGTGACCTAATATTTTTACTAATCGATGAACCCCTTGGACTGGTGTAGACACCTGAGAAGGGGTTGAATCTTGTATTGAAATATTTGTTACAAATTATAAATTCTTATTTGATTATATTACTCCTTAATAAATCAACCTTTTAAATCTATTATTCCAAATATATCTATGTCATATTTTATAAAGAAACTATCAACCACATATATGAAATTAACTTAGATAAAAACATAGTATTCTTAAATGGTTTTCCACAAATATCTATTATTTTCATCGATGAGTTTTTCATCCCAATCATGGATTCTCCATTATAATAAGTTTGACTATATTGGGTTTATTGTTTCCCACACCCACAATTCCAGTTTTTCACTATAATTATAAATTTTGGCCTTGAAAAAGAAGTAATTCTAACTAGGATCTCATTATACTTATCTCAATAGTTTCATACTATTTTCCCCAAGTCTCATAGTGATCTACCAACATAACAAGAGTCACATATGTTCTATGGAGTCCCACTATATATATAAAAGTGTTTTAATTGAAGTTTCTCTTAGAAAAAAATCAGTAGATCTATAAAAGATTCTTATTTATCTGGATTTACTTTGACCCACAAAAACATCTTCAAATTTTGGAAAATTATCAATAATACCCTAAAATATGGTCACTACTTGAAACACAAATTCTTCGATATTTAGAACATTCCCTTCTAAGTTTCTCTCCCACTAAGTTATCTATATTCATCTTCTCAAAATTCATCAATCATTTTTATTTCAGGAATAATGTATTATTCCCCTAACTCCAATACCCAAATGATATTCATCTTCTTCACATTCTCGAATTGATATTCTTATTCTTTGAGAGTGTTATTAAAAATATTACATGACATGGAACTAAAAATATTAATTCTAAAACACTTTCTTATATCCCCATATTTTTTACATTTTATTTTTCACATGCATGATAGGCTATATAAAATGTCTTATTTCATTTTAAAATGCTTTAAATGAAATTCCTTGAAAAACATTCAATGCCGGCCAAAAATTGGTATGATCAAATACCCAATATTTTTCACATTTTTATTTATAATCATTATTTTCAACACATATGACTTTCTATAATTACTATTATTTATTGAAACACAATTATCATTCATAATAGGGATGAAAATATCTATATAAAATATATATAATAGGATGAACATTGTTTCCCAAAACAATATCTTCAAATAGTTTTCGTATCCAATATTCAGAACAATATGAAAGGATCACAAAACATTTCATTTTTATGGGGTGTAAGAATCCTCTTACATATTGAAACAACCCTTTAAAAAAATTCAAACTTTAATTTAATATCTAAAAACAACAGTTTCATCATAGGTTTTGTATTAAAAATCATCTTCTAAAATTAGATTGAATCACTTCTTGATCTACAGGTGATATTTGATCCAAATAAGATAACTACATCATATAGTTATTACATTCCAATATTTCTAAAATATTGAGGTATTATCAATACTCAATTATTTGAGAAAATTAATATACGTATCCAAACATAATCATGATAACTAAAATAAAGACAAATAAAAAAGATACATGCAGTAATAAATAGTAGATCAAGGTTTGATGGTTATTAATCTATATTATTCATGAAAACTTGTTGATATAATTTTTCATAATCAAGAGTAATGTAACTCGTTACCTTCTCACTTATTACTTATTAAAATAATAAAAATTAATGGCCAACCATGGATCATGATGTATAAGACACTTACGAATAGATTCAAAAACATCCAAATATTATTCAACCACATTAATTTCTAAATATAGAAACTCTGAATTTTTCCTCCAGAATAACATCAAAATTTTCATAATTATTAATGTTGTATTTCAGAGACTTAAAATATTTATTTTTCATAAAGTCAAGAAATAAATATTATTTACCTGTGAAAAAACTCCTATGTTTAATGAATTTTCAAAAAATTTATATTAGTTATAATTATTAAATTTATAAAGTATTACATTTAGAGACTTATGATTATTGTGAATTCATACAATCAACCTCAAAGTCATATTCTCTTTCCTTTAGAATTTTATTGCCATACCTCAATGTAATATGATGCACTAAAGTCTTATAATCAATTCATATAATCAAGCTCAAAAGACATATATTCTGTGAAAAATATTTATTTTATACATTCAAATTCGTATATTCATTGTTAATTCATACGTTTTAGATATAAAAGCTTTATGAATATGACTTATCAATTTTTACAATTCTGACTATAAATATTCCAGGACTCATGAATGGACATGAAGGTCGCTATAAAGTGACTCCGAATCGTTTAAATATTCATCCAAGTGTTTTTATACACTAATTTTAGTCATCCTCTACAATAACACACTTGGATAGACTTCTACCATCTCATGGGTATTTAAGCTCCAAAATTCTAACCATTTAAAACTTTTCTAAAACCTACATAGAATATACTCATTATAGGATATAATTTCAGTCTCCAAACTGTAGTATTATGTACTGGAACACCTCTATTGGAACTTTACATGTTCTTCTATGAAGTCTATATCATTCAATAATCTGATTTATCTAGGATTCCAACATTAATTTATCCATCCACATATTCAAGTGCATCCATCTCATCATACTCCTTTACCTAATATGCAGGATGTGGCTCCATGTCCAGGTAATGGATGGACACACACTCCATAACCTAAATTATTGTTGGAAACTATTGACATGAATATTGGAAATAAACATAAGCCAAATGGGACTTCAAATTTGACCATGGATTATGAATTAATGTTTCCATGTAAATAAAACAAAGTGACCACTATGTAAGTTTATGTGATAATAACTAATTTTTATGGGATTTGGATTATTTATTCTATAATACCACTGATAAATCACTAAATTACTATATTTAATAATATCAGATAAGAATATTGATATAATTTCTATGAAACTATTATGAATAGTTTTGAGAGTATTTTTAATGGATATATTTAATAATGAAATCTATTTTTGTGGGAAAGACTCCTATATAACGAATAATCATGAAACAAAACCTCAGTCATGTGAAAATTAATTAACAACTCACTACTTTGAATATATAATCAAACTTATATGGAATCCCTAACAATAATTTAATTTTCCTCGATTGATCAAGTTAAAGAGACTTAATGAATACCTTTTATATTGAAACTTATAGCGTTCACTAAAATATTAATATATATTGGATTAACAAATTCTATTCCGATTTCACTATTTTTTATATTTATATATAGATATCTAGTTACATATTTATATATATTTTTATTACTTACAGAGATTATGATTTATTTATCATGTTTAATTTTTCTATGAAAAAATATAGAAGAGTTTTTTGGTATAGGACCTAAGTAGTTGGTACTACTATTTTAAAACATAATCTATATTTTGTTTTCACCCCTTGAGTATAAAAGTTCACTTTTTGAAAGAGTACTCATGATTAAACTATTTATCATATAAAAGTATTATGGTTTATCATAGACCTAAACTACTTGTTTATTCCAATTTGTAATACATATGTTACTTAATAATGATTATAAAGTGTAATTTTTTCTATTAATAGTTCATCAATTTTCAAAATTGACTGTATATTTTTATCAAAGTTATTTTATAAATAGATTTGATTGTATCTAATGTCTAATACAATAATAAACTATATATTTTAGTATAGTTTTTTTTCTCAATTGAGTGAATTTACTTCAAAATATGATATATATTCAAGAATATTTAATCTAGTATTAATTGGTAACTTTATTTTATATTTTGAACAATCTAAAACATTTTATTTCACATCTTTTATAGGTAAATGTATTTTTTACTAAGTAGATTCAAAATGTGATTGAGGTCTTAATTATAATTATTTTCAATTATTTAATCACAATTCACATGACTATAAAGTTAAATTTCGGGAAACATTTAGCATAAGTGAATACAATCACATTACCTTGTCAATATTTTATATACCTCAATCAAATACAAAAGTGAAAGAACTTATTTTTAGTAAGACAGAAATATCAATACAAGAATTCTGTGAAATCAATAGATCTTCTTATTTTAATGAAAATAACTAATATTAGATGATGAATAAAATGAAATAACATTTATAAATATTAGGTTTTGATATATGGGTTATAATCAAAGATGGGAATGAAAAGTAAAAGGTTCATATAAGGGACTCAAGTGATACTACCATGTCAATTTATAATCATAATTTTTGGTTCATGCCTGATATAATTTAATAATGGATGAATGAAAGAAAAACTATTTATTAGAAAAAAAGGGGTTCATATCCATTGGAATAACAACTTGACCATCAAATTAATAACCATAATAATAGAATAGTAACATTGAAATGGCCATTTGAATCGTTGTTTGATGATTAAATTAGAAAAATAATTAATATATGATACTTAGAGTAGGAAAATATAATTATTTTTATTATATAAAATTAATATTATAATTATATAACTCGATGACATTATAAGAATATATTTTATGCAAGGTATGTTTTCACTTATTTGGTTAAAACCATAAATTTTTATCCTAATATTTGAATATTGGTATTAATTATGTTTTAAAATTATTTAGGTAAAAATATTTAATTTTTGGATTTCATTGGTTAAAATTATCTGAGAATAATTTTTTCATAATTGTATTTGAAATTTAATTTTTGGGGTGAATAGTAAAAATATAGTTTTTCAATTATAGTATGGTTTGTGAAATAATATTTATGTAATAATGACCAAATAATTTCTTGAATGATTTTATCAACCCAAATTATGTTTAATATGAAAAATAATAATTTTAAAAATAATAAACTCAATGTCTAAAACAAAAAAGTAACTTAAATACTCTAAAAATAACATTAAAAAGATTAATAAGATAATTTATTCTATTAAAAACTATATATAGATTTTTTAATTAATATTTTTTAAAAATTAAATCTAGTTATGGATGTGTTTAAAAGTTATAAAAATAAATTTAATAAAATATTATTCATAGTTTAAAATAAGACCACTATTGAAAGTCATTGGAACTAATTAATCTTATATTCCAAATTTTAACTCAAAATACCACTCCCATTCACGTATAAATACTCTTATCATTCCCCATAGAAAATAACTTATACATGTAAAAAATGATTCCAAACACTACCAATATAAATCCAGCTATGCCTTATAAGATTCTATGAGATATTCTCATGCCACTCAACTATAAGAATTCAGGGCCTTAGTCTCTTGGAAAAGTGGTAATCATCAAATGTGAGGAACCCCCTCATTCAATTCATTTCGTTTTATTATTCTTCTATCTTACTATAGTTTAATCATTAACCATCATAAAATAAATAAATAATAATTATAAATTATATTATATATATTATGATAGTAAAAAATTTTACAATATGTTTAAAATATATGTATTATCTCTCCCCCTCTTTTGACACATCTCATTAATGGTTGTTTTTTTCACATATGAGGATGTTGTCAAATAATTATTTATCTCTACCTTCACAGATGTTTAGTGTGACTTATGTAATATATATATATATATATATATGTATTCTCGTGTACACATATTATTTTCATGTAACAATGGATATATAACAGTAACCAAAACCATAATATTGAAATATAAATGATTTAATTCCATAAAATTTGTTGTCACACCTTTCTATTTTTAATGAAAATCTATTAAGTAATTTTCAATGGTAATAACTAAAAATAATTCTTTAAATTAAATGTAATATACTTTTTCAAAAAACAAATAAATATATATTGGTTATACAAGAGGAGTAAGAATGACAAAGTAATATGAGGCCTAATGTAAGGGGATCATTTCCACAATATCTTCTATTCAAATCATTTTCCATTTTCTTAATAAAAATGTTTCTATGGTTGAATAAAATATATAAATATAGCCTAATATTTCTTTTTCTAATCATATATATTGATTTGACTGAAAAATATTTTTTTTATTATGAAAACACATTTGAGGTAGAAAGTGAGAAACCCTACATGTTTACAACCATAACACAAAAACACCATGAACCAAAAACATGAACAAGTACAAAAAACAACGATCTAGGGAATAAGAATAGCAGAACTGCTGGCCAAACCTTAGAAAGTGTCACCTCTAACGTCTCCCAGCATGACCATAAACACTGGCCCAAAACCTCCCATCAGAAAATTATAGAAGGAGTTCACCCAGAGGGAGTCAATTATTTATATTGATTTATATAATCTATCTTTGATTCGCCCAAGCTCATAACATTACTAAATATGAAACTTAATTCTATCTTAATTCTTCTCTTTGATATTCTATCTCATTTTGTAATCCTATTTCAAAAAATGTGTACAAATCAGGTTCTCATATTCCATTACTTGTTGATCTATTCTAAGGATTATTCAATTATTTTATCTTTATTGGGTTTGAATAATTTCTTATTATACTTTCTTCATTATTTATTTGTTTTATAAACAATTTATGACAATATATATTTCTCATCTCCTTTAGATGTATTTATTCTCAATATTACATTTACATTTATTATAAAGTTATAAAAATATTTTCTCTCTTTTCATTGAAACCCTCTACTTTTATCTATCTTTATTCAAAATTTTTATTATGATTTCTATTCCACTTTTCATATTTCTTTCTAAATTATGGTTTTCAAGGATTTACATGTTACGCTCATATTTCTTCTATGGATTTCGTATTCAATATAATGTGATGGAATTTATGGGAGGGACTCTTTCTAATTATCCTCTAAGATCCCACATATATATTAATTTATCTTTCATTACAATAACAATAAAATATATCATATATGATGATGATAAATTAATATGCATTAATCATAAATGTTTCCTAAAAACTTTACACTTACTCTCACAATCACGTAAATCACTTTCCAATGATTATTTCACAATTGATGATATGTCGTGATGTGTGATTTTCTTTTGAAAAAAGTTTATACTTCCTCATGGAGAACCCATGTTATTCAAATGGAAAACTGTTAGTTTATTTTCTATGTGGCATCTTTTTTTAAAAAATATTATGGTCTAATAGGTGGTCCTAGAATTATATGTCACTCTAATACATTAGGTAACGTTTTATATCCTATGATATCATTGTGTGCGTACATGATACAGTTATCTATGTGTACTATTTTATGTGCAACACCATTATATTTTTGTTCAAAAATAGTACTACGTTCGATTTCATGTATCGTACACAATATGAAGATTTAAATAAAAAGTGATAAACTATTACGATATTGTTGTTTAAATATTAACATAATAAAAAAGTCTTTGGATTGGGGGGTATGAACTAGAGTGAAAACATTATGAAATATATGTGAATAATTTCTCATTAAAACACATAAAATATTTACTACCAAGGAAATAAGAACACAAATTTCTAAATTATAATATTAAAGGGATTATTAATTTGAATACTGATTTATGTATTTTTATCCAAGTAAATTAAGTTAATCACTACATGATTATTATTTGAAATAAAGTTATAGATAAATATTTAATAAAATTAAATTTAATATAATAGTTGTTACAAGTTAATTAACGAGTATAAAATCATTTATACTTTAGAAATAAACTTTCCTCAAAAAATGGTTTTCATTGAATTTTTGGTGAAATTATTATGATTAATTTTAGAAATATTAAGAAACTTTATATGGTAAAATTAACATCATTTATTAAAATAATAATTTCAAAATAATATTAAGATAATTCATTGATATATTTAAGAAGATTTTGATTTTTAATTGAATAGTAAAATATACACATTTTTTAAAACAAACTATTATTTATTTTTTTATCAAATTATTACCAGTTTTACATCTGTTTTTAGTTTTAATTTAAATTAATATAATTTAAATTTTACTAAACATAATCAAACTAATTATATAAATATAAATATTATGCATTTATTTGTATAAAATCGTGTTTATTCTTAAAATGAGAATTTTTTTAAAAAAAGGGTTTTAATGCATTTCACACACTTATAATTAAATTAATTTATTCTAATTCTAAAAATTGAATATTGAAAAATGAATTTCAAATTTATAATCATGAAGTTTAAAATAGTTCATAATTTTCCTTTCATTTTTAGTCATAATGAATAGTGACTATGGTAGAATTTTATCATCATGTGAAATCATATATGGTGTTAAATGATATTAAAACTATTATATAAGGTCTCAAAATATAAAATAAAATAAAATATTTATTTGAATTTTTTTAGTTTAATTTGACCATCACCCTTCAATATTTGAAAATGTGGAAATTTTATGCCACTTTACTTTGATTATAACCTTTATATTATTTTAATTAATGAGTAATTAAATAGTGTTACTGTCTATCCCTTATTTTGTTTCAATGATTTAGATATGGATAAAAATATTTTATAAAATAATATAGATGATAAATTTAAATATAATAATTTATATTAATGATATTAATATTTTTTATAATTTATAGTGTTGTTATTATTTTTGTGAACGCATTGAAATGTCGATGCAGTGCTTATGCAAGCAGGAAAAAAAGTAAATTATATTTAAAACATTATAATTAATATGTTTTGGAATAATTATAGTGTTCTATGAGTTTAATGTATAATTCTAATGTAAATGTTATTTTAAAAGATTTTATATTTGAGTTTCCTTATTGCTTGGTATGTTTAAAGTTAAATTTTGTGAATAGCCAAAAAATGAACGTAAATGATATTTATTATTAAAAAATTATTTTTATATCATTAGTGTGGCGCCCTCTAGTTTATAAGTATGATTTAGTTTTTTATTGGTTTATTCTTTGGTCGGTTCTAGAGTTTCCAAGGAGACGAGGTCAAAACAATGATTATTATAGAAAACAAGCCATACACTCTTTTTAGAAAAATGGTCAGTACTAATAGTTTAGTGACCATATAGTTTGACTCTATGGGAATTAAAAATTATTATTATGATTTGAGAATAGTTTTTCCAAACAAAAATCTCACTAAAGAAACTATGTGGTTGTTTGGGTGGCTGTCTCAGGGTGTCAAAAAGCTTGAGCATGATTTTCCCAAACAATGTGTCTCATCCCCAGAAACCAAACACCTGATTTTTCAAAGGGAATATGCTATAAATGGTTGGTGAATTATTTTTATAATTTTTTGGACTAACAATGTGCCCCAATCCAAAACAATTTTTTTTGGAATTTTCCACTTCTCCCTTGCCTTTTTTTCATCTAATCACTCGTATTCCATATTAGGATTGAACTAAACATTCCCTAGTGTTTTAGTCGATTCATGCCCTATATTCTTGATTAATATCCTATATTCTTGATGGATCTCGCTAAGTCTTGTAATAACCTCATCGACTTATTTCCAATAGTAATTCAATAAGACGATTAGTTTTTCCCCTTATAGTGGTAGGTGTCTCTATAAAAAGATTATAACTTGAAAATTAATTTTTTTTCAATATCCTATTTTAGTTTGTTTTATGAAATTGAATTATTTGATATCAATTTGGTTATATTTAATGATATGAATGTTTTAAAAGTGTTTTTCTTTAAAAATAGTTTTTTCACACTATGTGCTCAAGGAATTCCGTCAAAGTTGGTTTTGAATCTAAATTGAATTTTCAAGCATGGAGGTGGTGATGATTTATTATGAAATTTTTTGGAAATAGTTTGAATGAATTTCAAGTGGTTTTTGTTAGATATTGAATATTGGGAACCTTTGGTGTGTCAGGAAAAGGACTTGTCACCTCTGTTTACAACATCACTATGTGTTATTTTGTTGACATCGAAGATTGATGATTGGACTTGATAAAAGTTGGATTGAAATAATTCCATGCTTGGTGTTCCTTTTTATGTTTGAGTATGTATTTCCATAGCCTATAGCCCAATATTGTGGTTTTTCATTTATTCCCAATTTTATATATGACGGTTCCTAGCATTGCCGATTGATCACTTATTTTACATATTATTTATCCATTGAAAAAGTAGTTATATTTTCATTATTTTATGTGAATTTTAAATGTTATTTTAAAACCAATGGATGTTTTAAAAAATTAATTCTATTTTTAAATAGATTATAAATAGGTTTTATTTTAAATTTAGAACTAATGTTTTTCATGGAATTAGACTTTTTATAGATTATTTGGTGAAATCATATTTGGATTAATGCTTAGACCCTACTTTTTTCCTTTTGGAATTTTTATATTTGGATTTTTAGGACTCAAGTACTGGGAAAGGAATCATGCAGTTTTCAATATTCTCTTCGTTCTCATCACATTATAAGTGAGACAATTGGTGGTGAATGTGGGATACAAAGAAACCCACTTTCTTCCATTTTTTTAATTTTTGGATTATTCATGATAGTGTAGAGGTTTTATGCCTCATGATTGTTTATATATATTTTGTATTATACTCTATTGGTTGTTTTTATTTTGGTTAGTCATTATACATGTTTGGTTTCATGTTGATATTTATCTTGGGGTGGGATAACTCAGGTTACATGTGAGGTCAACCCAGGAAAGTTCATTACAAAATGGTAATAGAGCCATCACCCAAACTAAAATGTTATGAAACTTCTTGTTTTTTTACAAGTTATATGGTATAAATGAGTAAGATCCATTGGAAAATGGGTTTTATGTTTTATTGGGTTCCAATCAAGCTCACTTCTATGTATAAACTCAAGTTACCATTAGTGTCTAGGGATTTTATCCAAGCATAAGATATGGTGTTTGAGGTTATTTAAATTCACATAATTTGGGGTTTGTTTAAATTAAAATATTCCTTTTATGTTTTTTCCATTATTATAATCCATAATTTCTTTATATTCATGTTATCTAAAGGATTAAATTTATAATTATTTATTTGGTCTCTTATTCTAGAGCATTCATAGAACTAACTGGTTATTATCTTTATGGTTCATAGACAATGTCTACTGGTAGAGCTCCTATGAATCCGAGTGACGATATTGTGACACACGATCTGCATGAAAATACTCACGTGGACCCTTCTTTGGGGGAAGATATAATTCACACTATTTTGACTTTGGGTCAAGTATGTGTTGGAAAATAAGGATAAGTGATATAATATAGATTAAAATTTACAATATAGAATCCACCAATATTTTGTTGTGATAAATGACCCCCTAAATATGAAGATTTTATTGAATGTATTGGTTGGATAATTCATTTCCGAAAAAAATTTAAGAACTCTAATGTGGGTTTTTCCAAATACATGGTTTAGGGACCAAGAATAGGATGGTTGTACTTCAGCATGCAGGTTTTATTACATGAAGATAATATATATACTTATTTTAAGCATATATTAAACCATATGTTTTAACCTAAAAACACTATGTGTAGTGAAAGCCTATGAATTTTTGACCTTATAGAATTGGGAGAGTTCAATTTTGGAGTATTACACCCATTTCACCAAGTTGGTTCCCCAAGCACATGAGATTGAATTGAATGATTACCTCAAGGTTCAGAGTTTTGAAAAGGGAATGAGGGATGATATTCATTCATTGAAGATACTCTTAAATCTTCTCATTTTTATAATGGTAATCTAAAATGTGGTTATGGATGAGGTAGGCATAACTGGGAGAATAAGTTTAGGTGGAGTTTCGATTTCTACAGTTGTTAGTTAGGGTATGTCCTCTAGATTGAAAAGGAAATGAAATAGTTTCCTTTTTTCTTAAGTAATATTTTTAGGGGATTTTTCAGGAAATTATAATGTTGTTTAAATTTATTATGGAAGGTCTCTTTATATAAATACTAACTGTAGGGATACCCATATGAATTGTCATTGTTAAAGACAATATGGTTTCCTCGTGAGATTTTTCATAAGGAAGTCTTGAGGAATTAAGGATTGATCCACTATCACCATGGGTTTTCAGGCCCACTTTTATGACTATTAAGAACATCTATCGTGTGAGAAGAATTTATAATATTTTTGAATAACTCATAGGGACCGACTGGGTTTCAAAGATTAACCTATTAGCGGGGCACTACCAGTTTAGAGTATAAGAATGAGATATTCCTAGGACAATTTTAAGGAGAAGGTATGGGAATTTCAAGTTTTTGGTTATGTCATTTAGCCTCACTAATTCTCCAATATAATTTAATGGACTAATAGAATAAATATTTCATCATTTATTAAAGTCTTTCCTGGTCATGTTTTTGTATAATATTTTAGTGGAATCAAATTTGATGAGTAATAAAGTGAGAACATAGATATCATTCTCAGAACCTTGAGGGAACAAATCGTGTGTGGTAAATAATCCAAAAATTTCTTTCGGATCCAAGAATTAATGTTTTTGGGATATTTTCTTCTATGTGAGGTGTCTCAGCAGATCCTGAGAGGCTTCAGGTGTTAGGGTCATGGGAGAAACCAAGAAATGTGTTTAGGATCCTGATTGTTTTTATCATATATGGTCATTATATGGTATACCTTCAATAATTATCCAATATTTAATAATAATTGATAGATTTCACTAAAAAGTGAGATAATTTTTAATATAACAAAAAATGTAAGAGATATTTCAAGAGGTTGAAGAAGCTGTGGACTTTAACTTCTGTTTAGATTCATTAGGATCCATGTTTGGGTTATAATGTTTTCTACAATTATTTAGGTATGGGTTTGGGGGGTTTCTTGTTAATGGGGAATAAGGTGGCGCCTCATTTATATTTCCCATTAGGCTCTCATGGGAATAACTATCCTACCCATGATCTTGAGTTGGGAGAAGTTATACATGGACTCAAAACATGGTATCATTATCTCTTTGGGAAGCAGTTCATGGTTTATTCTAATCATAATAACATGAAGTATATTTTCACTTAGATGAATCTAAATTTTTAATTGTTATTCTAGGTGGAGTATCATAATAATTTTTAATTTTATATTACTTATACTCTGGGAAAAGTGATTCTGGTCAATTATGCATTGAGAAGGAAATTATTAACTCAATCCTCGATGGAATTAATGGAGGACTAGTCTTTGATGAGTTTGTTTTCTGAGATAGACTTAGGAGTTTAAGAAGCTAGTGGGAAAGTGTTCCTAAATTCAATAAAGGAACAATCATCTTCTGGTGACTGGGTTCATCTTGAGATGGTATCAAACATTGATTTCTTACACTCTAGTAAAATCATAAATGTTAGAGTGGCCTCGGGTGACTGGTCTCAGTCTCTTATTAGCGCCTTGTGTTTCCAAGGAAGAATTTTTGTTCCTATATCTCTAAGGAAATAATTGATAGATTATGGATAATTATTTTTTGGAAAATTCCCCTTTGGAATAAAATGATGTATCATGATCTAAGACATCATTATTGATGGCGATAGATGAGGTGGTCAATTGCAGACTTCATGTCACGATGCCTTACTAATCAAAGAATGAAGGAATAGAACCAAATACTAGTAGTAATGTTTCACCCTTCTCCAATTATGATATTGAAGTGGGATAAGATCTTTTTGGGCTTCACCATTAGATTATCACACACTCAAAGTGGGAAAGATGTGATTTGGGAAGACATTGATTTAATAAAAAAAATCATATTATTTCCTTCCTACCAAGGTTATAATTACGGTGGAGATGCTTGGGTACTTGTATGCACAAAATTTTGAAAATATATATGGGGTTATTTATAATTTTTTTTTTGGAAAAGGACCCATGGTTTACATAAAGATTCTATAATTTTTTACTAGAGGTGATTGTTTCCTAGTTGAAAATAATAAAAACATATCATTCATAGATGGATGGGAATACTAAGTGACCTATACTGATGCGTAAGGATATAATTTGGGAATGTGTTAAGTGGTTCTTAGTAAAATAATATTACATTGATTGAATTCATATATAAAAATAGTTATCATTTATCGATTAAGATAGTTCCCTGTGGAACAATTTATGGTAATCAATGTAGATATCTCATGTTTCTATAATGAGTTAGAAGAATGGTCCATGGTTGTGTCACACCTTGTTTAGGGGATGAAAACAAATGTAACTGGTGTGTAAGAGGTTAGTGACAACACAAAATAATTAGAACCCCTATACAGACCATCTCCATCTCCCAATATAATTTGAGTTTAGTGATCAGGTCTTTCTCAATGAATCTCTACACTTGGGACACTGTCAGTTTGGTATGTACTGCATGTTAGAATTAAGATTTATTAGCCCTTATGAGATCAGTGAATGACTTGGAAAGGTGTCTTATCGGTTGGAATTTCCATATTTATTAACATAGATTCATGATATGTTTAAATATTCCTAGATGAGAAGGTATCAATCAGACCCTTACTATGTGGTTGAATGGGAGGGTGTTAACCTTGAGTGTTACAACGCTATGGTTGAGAAACCAGTTCAGTTTATGGTTTGAAAAGACAAGGCACTACATTGTAAAACAATTCCCATAGTGTGTGTACTATGGCAGTGTGGAAGAGATAACAACAAGATGTGGGAGAAGGAATCATTGATGAGGTAGAAGTGGTTTAATTTTTTTTGTGGGATTGAAATCCTAATCACATTTTGGGGATATAAAAATTTTATAGTGTTGAGATTTGTGACACCCTTTGAGACATATGTATACATCAGTTTGAGAATGGTTTATCCTTTGAGTGGTTCTATAGGTTTCTGAGAGGTAGGTCTTGAAAAAATATATTTTTTTAGAAGACAATATAAGAACATAGTTTAGGTTCATAGTTATTATTAACCATGTGATATTTCATGGTGGGAATCCAGAGGCATTTTTACAGTATGAGCATGGTTAAGAAAACTATACAACTCACAAAGGAAACCATGTTGGTGTTTGGGTGGTTTTCTAGGGGTGTCGTATAGAATGGGAATGGAATTATCAAACCATGTGTCTCATACTAGGTAACCATGTGCCTCATTATTTTAACATATAGATCCCACACATGGTTGGAACTGTGGTTTTATAACTGTGCGGCCTAGCAATGTGCCCCAATCCAAACCTTTAAAAATTTAGAATTTACTTATTTCGCTTGGTATTTTTGATATATAATCACCCATAATCCCTCTTATAAATGAAGTATACATTCCATAATTTTTTAGAAACTTTTATACACTTAGGGTCTTGATGATTCTCATTCATTCATTATGGATCATTTCAAGGCTTATGAGGACAAAATATACTCATTTACAATATATATTCTCAAAGGTGATCAGTTTCCCCAATACATTAGGTAGGTTTTTCTATATGAAGGTTCTATGTAACAACCTGATATTTTATGATAATTATTATTTTTAATTTCATTGATGTTTTGTGTTGTACGCTACACCCAAATTATCTTGTACTATATGCAACACCATATTATCTTGCAATATACACAACACTATTCTTGGCTCGTGTTACAAACAATTTCATGTTCATTTTGTAGAAATTATTCTACGCAACATTAAGTATAGATTTTGTTTAATGTATAAATAAAATAATATTTTATTATGTTATATGCAAAAACAAAGGGAGCTTTCACTACACGCAACCTTGACTTGGCTTGCATTACACGCAATTGTGACCTTCCTCGATAGCGTGTGTAGTACGCAATTACAGGTTTCACTAAACAATGATATATTGTTATAATATAATTATGGAATAGCCGTAATGAATAGTATTAACTACATTTGAAATTTTATAACATTATTATTCATCTTAAAAATTTTCTAGAACATGGTATGAGAACAAAATAATTTGTTCAGTTAAAATAATTATTTTTCAAAAAATGAAGTTTTTCCGCCATTTGATGGCGCAACCACATTAAATCTTGTTTTTGAAAAGTTTATAAGTTCAATTTGACAAAATAAAAATTTTATTTGGAATCAGGATATAAAAATTTACTTTGGATAAATTTTTCATATTATTCTGAAAACATTCGTATTTTAATGAATAGTTAAAACACGCTATATTTTAATAAAAAACAACTTTTTCATCGCAATAAATTATATGGATAGATTATCTTTTTAATTGATTTTAAAGTGTAATTAGAATATATTTTTTCCATTTAATACATTTTTGGTCATTGGAATTAATTTCACTTTGAAATTAGACATAAACAAGTGTCGATCTTTTGATAGTAATTGTTCCTTAAAAACACGCTATTTGTTTTGATAACGGGAATTAATTTTAAAATTAATTAATGCCACTTCTATTCTTTTAGTTTGGAAAAATAGACATCGTTTTTGAATTTCAAATATCAAATATACCTTAGGCTGAATTTGTAACACCCCAAGCTTCTACGGTACGCTTCTCTTTGAATAATGTGATAGCGTGTGTTGTACGCAACACCGAGTTCTAACACACCATAACTAATCAAACTAGCCGTTATGAATAGTAATACCTACTTTTTGAAATTATATATATTTTATATTTGAAAATGGACTTCATTTTTGGATTCGGAATATCGAATTCAGCCTAAGGTGAAATTTTGGTACATTTCGGATAACTTTCATATTTTGATGAATAGTGAAAATTACTAAATTTTAATTAAAAACAACTTTTTTAATCAAAATAATTAATAGTGATAAATTATGAATTTGAGTGGTTTTAAAGTATATTTAGAATATATTTTTACCATTTAATATAATATTGGTCATTGGACATAATTTTACAATTAAACCGAACATAAACGAGTGTCAATCTTTTGATAGTTATTATCTCTTAAAAACACGCTTTTTGTTTTGACAGTGGGAATTAATTTTAAATTAATTTCTGCCACTTCTGTGTTTTGAATTTAGGAAAATAGATTCCATATTTGGAATAATGATGTTCAAATTGTGTAAATAGGTAACTTTTATTTTTAGACATTTTGAATAATTACTGCGGTAAATATTTTATTTACCATGGTTAAGGGTAAATCCGGTAAATAAGGGTTAAAAAATAATATTATAATAATACTAAATTACCCTAAAACGTGTCTTAACCCTGTTGGTTGATACATGGTCGACCATGGGAATCTTGGGGTCTATTTTGGGACCCCATGGATCCACTTGTAAGTGATAATGACACTTTATTTTAATTAAGTCAAAATGAATACAAAAATGACACAAGGATATATCTTTTAGAAAAACAATTGTTACATAGGGTTATATAAGTTGTATTTTAGATTATAAATACTCATTAGAAAGCTAAAACGATTTCCTACATAATTATATTTTATTTATAATTTTTAGACATTAAATAATGTATTTTATATATGATACAATGATGATGCAGTAATTACTATAATAGTGAAAAATTAAAATAATTGATATTATAAATACCCAAATAAATATAATATGAAACTTTTAATGAATTAAACTAATTTTCTAGGATAATATGATATATTAGGATTGATTTAATTGACTTTTTTAGAAGTAATCAATCTGTTATGAGTTTCACAAAAATCAACTATTGAATAGTGTCAAAATTGACATAAAAGAGTTCTTAAACAAATATTATATTATTAATTGATATTAAATTCCTAAAAATCTAAGGTTCGGCCAAGAGACTTATATCATGATAGGTTCATCATTAATGTACCACTTGGGGGGTCTCTTGGATGTATATAGTAAGTTTATTAACCATATTATATAAAAATACAAAGAGACATTGTAAAAGTGAAACTAATTAACTTAGAGTTAATACTTAAAGATAAGGTTAATATAAGTACCCAAACCTTTCTAAATTCTATTGGTTGAGTGGTTTTCGACCTATCCCCACCTTAACATTTGAATAATCAACTTTGGATCCTTTAGAAACCGAATATGAATTTATTATAAATTAATATTTCTAACTTTTCCAAAGGTGCCCCTCACCCCTCTTATAAAAGGGCACTCCTCCTTCTCATTTCTTCACACCTTCAAAGACTTTTGGTTCGGCCAAACGCTGCCCAAATACTCTCCCAACATCCCTCAATACAACCTAGAGGCCTTAGTTTGATCATAAAGCCAACCTAAGGAGCCCTTTTGATCAAATCAAAAGGAAGAACCCGAAGAAGAGGTAATGATTTCACCACCCTTCTCCAAGTTCATTTCTTCTTCCACTTCTTCTTCCTTTGTTCTTACCATTCTAAAATAATAACTCCAGTATCTCACATATACTGTGATGTTATTATAAATATGGTACAACCATATTCAGTATTCTATCCACCCTTTTAATAACATGTCACCATACGTGCGTACGTACGGACTACCGTCTCTACGTCGTGGTGTAATTGTTATTCAATATAATATTATTTGGATGGGTATAATAATGATGTGTAACTCATGTAAATAATAAATATAACATGTTAATGATTCTGTATATATGATATACCATCCATTTATATATTATTTTAATATCAAAAGAATGATATTGTCGCTCGTGCGTACGTACGGACTACCGTCTCCACGAACGCGATGAGATTCATTCTCCATCGTATCCATTCAAGTATAATTATCATTTGATGATTTAAAAATGATGTTTAAGGACTAGATATCATTCTGGATATGAATAAGATACAACAACCATGGCTTATGTAACAAAACATATAAAAGAAAATGAGTAAGTTAACTCCCGAAACGACGATAATTCTAAGATATTATTAACAAATCAATGTTAAAAGATCATATATGATATCATATTATTATATATGATTCTTGTATAATTTAATAACAACTATTTCACCATTATACAGGAGGTTAACCTACCCCAACCAAGGAATAGTACAAGGTAAGGGTTTACTTTACAACCTCTTCATTATCCAAGGTTGTTTATACGTAATAATCTTCTGGGATCTCTTTATCATCCACATCCATGTTTCTTAAAAATGCATTTCAAAACATTTTTACTATTTACTAGAATATGAGTTAAATTCATTTATACCCTTTTTTACTTTTATAAGTGGTTTATAAAGGAATCTTTCGGTCGTTTTCAAAACAAGGTCCTTTTTAACCTTTTCGACAGAATTAAGGTAAGAATGTTTTTTTAACTTATACGGCGGGTGTGGCTATTTTCCGCCATTATAAAATCTTCAAAGCTTCCCTTACAAGCTTATAAGAATATTTTCAAAGAAAATGTTTTATTTTATATGGATCTTAAATTATTTCAAAATAAAAGGAGATATTTCTTTAAAAAAAATTTGATTTCATCTATGTCAACATCCTTTGATGGATTTTAAGATTATTTGAAGTTGATTTATTATGATACAAAACTTCTATATTGTATTGAAGGTTTTGTGATATGTTTGACTGTGGATGTGCTATTTTTATACCATTTATAGTTTATGGTGAAAGTATTGACATTTCGTATGCTAGTTTTAATACGAATGTTTATGTTATGTTTAAACCTTTTCATATGGGAATGCATTGGACTTAATATTTGACGGGTGGAGCCCGCTATAGCTCCTCGATGCATCGGTAGGTCTCATGAGACAAACTAGTGTCTTGGAACAAGGCCTTGACAAAATCTTATTTGTAGTCTTGGCACGAGGCCTTGGCTATGTGGTTATGATAGTCTGGCATTATGCATTCCATCATTATGAAAGTGGTTATTGATTTTGCATGTGATTATTCGTTTAGTAGAATAACCATGTGAATAAGTAAATGGCATTATTTCATTTTATTTATGCCATACTATGTTAAATGTTCAAGTTTAAAAGGCTTTTGTTTTAGTTATACATTGCCTTAAATGTTTATTCTTATTTATGAAAGTTTCCGTTATATTGTTATCCTTACTGGGCATTTGATCTCACCCCTTTTCTATGTTTTATTTTTCCCAGGAAGTGAAGAAGTAAATTATGAATGACCTGCAGGGATATTATGTGGGGATATGAGTGTGGATTATGGAGACATTATGTTATTGTAGTAGTTGTTCATTTTATGATGTAATGTAAAACTTATGAATATATCTAGTGTTTCCAAGGCTACTAAACCAATCGGTCTTTCGAGATTTGATCTTTCTTGTGATCATGCCAATGTTATGTAATAATGCACCGACTCTGGGTAACTGGGGTCGGGGCGTTACAGTTGGTATCAGAGGAAGTTTAGTAGAAACCTTGGAAGCTAGATTTAGATAAACTCTGATTAGAGCACGTAGACCTAAGATGAACTTTGAGGATTAGTATAGAAGAACTTCCTAGAATTTTGGTATTGTAGAGATTTTGTGAGTTTTCCAAGAAATACATCCCTGTCTGGATACGAGCAGGTAGAGGCGGCTCTGGCACAGATGTACCTAGGGGTAAAACCCGAAAACACCGCTTTGAGCTAGACTCGAACGGGAACTGGTGCACGACAACGGGCCTTGCTGCACTCTTGGTTACGACACTCCCGGGGGATATGCTTAGGATAACTCTCATTTTATTTACAAATCATTTTGAAGGGATTATGATTATATACATCCTCAAAGAAAACATTCTTATGATTATGGATTATATCCATAAATAGTTCAATTTATGTTAAGTGTTTTATAAGTATGGGATTATGAATTTTGATTCATAAACTGATCTAGTTTATGCCATTGTTTAGAAATGGCGCCTAGTGGAAGAAATGGAAACCGTATCAATGCACGCACTCCATGTAGGGATTGCCCTCCTTCTCAAGATAATTATAGTGGGGCTGGTGATGCAACTGGTGTTGATCAGCTAATCACCATACTGGGACAACTTACTCAGGTTATGAATAATAACCTTACCCGTATGGAGCACCCTGATCCGCAGCGTGGAGGATCAATGTTAGATCGATTCATGAGGCAACAACCACCAACGTTCAATGGGAATACAAATCCCTTAGTAGCTGAGCAATGGATATTTTCCCTAGAGAAAATATTTCAGGCTTTGGGGAGCAGTGAAAGGGAAAAAGTTATCATGACAGTTCACCGCCTCACTAGAGATGCTGATCAAGGGTGGTCATTGATTCAAAATACGAAGGAAGATGATGAAGTATCAAATATGGAAGGGAGGGAGTTCAAAGATCTGTTTTTAGAAAAATACTTCCCTCGCGACCATCGAGCAGATATGGAAAGGTAATTTCTGAGTCTGAGACAAAAGGAGGATGGGAATGTCACAATGTATGAGGCTAACTTTACAAGGTTAGCGAGGTACGCTGGTGATTATATTCGTAACCCAAGAAGAAAGATTGATCGTTTCTTTGATGGGTTAAAACCATTTCTCCGTCGAGCGTTAGTCTCACAATCCTTTTCATCGTACGAAGACATTGTCTCATGTGCTATCAAGACCGAAAAGGAATTCTCTAAGTCTTATGACTTTAAAGAAAAGAAAGAGAAGAAGAGACCTGCTGATCAATCTGGGAATGGAAATAAGGGGAAGAAGGGAAAGGTTGAATATCCATCTTGTGTTAAATGCGGGAAGAAACATCCTGGTACTTGCTTGAAGGGAATGGGAGTCTGTTACAAGTGTGGTGAAAAAGGCCACCAAGCTCATGATTGCAAGGGGAAGAAGGAAGATACCAACGTTCAGTGCTACAATTGCAGGGAGATGGGGCATTATGCAAATGCATGTCCTAAGCATCAGAAGAACTTACCTCAGAAAAGGCCAAGGGATCAAGGCCAGGCTTATGCTATCACTACTGCTGAGGTAGAAGCTCCGAAAGACGTGGTGGCAGGTAATTTAATGGTTTCCTCAAGTTTAGCAAATGCATTATTTGATTTTGGATCATCGCATTGTTTCATATCTTCCCAGTTTGCTAAGAAAATTAGATATTTCCAATTTGATTTAATAAGGGAGTTGTCAGTTAAAACTCTTAAGGGAAGTATCGTTGCAACAAAGTTTTGTGAATCAGTCCCCATTAGAGCACATAAATTTTCATTATCTGCTGATTTCATCGTCATACCTATGATTGAGTTTGATATAATCCTCGGTATGGACTGGCTTTCGGACTATGATGCGAAGATTTATTGTAAGAAGAAAGAGGTTACGATTCTTGATGATAATGATAAGGAGAACCTTATTTTTAGAGCAGAATCGTCACCACCTAATTCTTATTTAGATCCACCCCCAGTAGCTCAACTTAATTCAATTATTGGGGAGGAAGAGAATGAAATAACTGTCGATGAGGAAAGGAATGTTCAAATAGAGGATGTACCTGTTGTGAAAGAATTTGTAGATGTATTTCCGGAAGATTTACCTGGACATCCTCCAGAACGAGAAGTTGAGTTTTCTATTGATTTGATTCCTGGATCAAGGCCTATATCGAAGACCCCTTATAGAATGGCCACTGTAGAGTTAGTCGAACTAAAGAAACAACTAGAAGAATTGAGTAATACGGGATTTATTCGCCCTAGTGTTTCTCCATGGGGAGCCCCAGTTCTTTTTGTTAAAAAGAAAGATGGATCTATGAGGTTATGTATCGACTACAGGGAGATCAATGCTATAACGATAAAGAACAAGTATCCCCTACCACGTATTGATGATTTATTTGACCAACTGCATGGAGCTCAATACTTTTCAAAGATTGACCTTCGATCTGGATACCATCAGTTGTGTGTGAAGAAGGAAGACATTCCGAAAACAGCATTTCGAACCAGGTACGGGCATTACGAGTTTTCTGTAATGCCGTTTGGATTGACTAATGCACCCTCTGTATTCATGGATCTAATGAATAGAGTTTTCAAGGAGTATCTCGATGAATTTGTGGTGGTATTTATTGATGATATCTTGGTATACTCCAAAACCTACGAAGATCATGAAAATCACTTGCGCATTATCTTGAAGACTCTGAGGAGGCATGAATTATATGGGAAGTTTAGCAAGTGTGAATTATGGCTTCAGGAGATTTCTTTTCTTGGCCATATTGTCTCTAAAGATGGAATCTCTGTTGATCCTTCTAAGACCAAGGCAATCCAAGAATGGCCATCACCTACGAGTATAACTGAGGTACGTAGTTTTACTGGTTTGGCAGGTTATTATCGACGTTTCGTCCAGAATTTTGCCCGATTGGATAACCCATTAACGAAGCTCACACGTAAAGGGGTTAAATTTGTTTGGACAAAATAGTGTGAAGAATGTTTCGAAGAACTGAAGAGAAAATTAGTCAATGCTCCTATATTGACTCTACCATCGGGGAATGATGGGTTCGTTATTTATAGTGATGCATCAAAGAAAGGACTTGGCTGTGTCCTTATCCATAATGATAGAGTTATTGCCCATGCATCACGATAGTTGAAAATTCATGAACAAAACTATCCTACTCATGATCTCGAGTTAGCATCAGTGATCTTTGCTTTGAAGATATGGAGGCACTACCTCTATGGTGAAAAATTTGAGATTTATACTGATCACAAGAGTTTGAAGTATATTTTCTCACAAAAAGATCTCAACATGAGGCAAAGGAGATGGCTTGAATTACTCAAGGATTATGATTGTACGATACACTACCACCCAGGGAAGGCAAACAAGGTGGCAGATGCTTTGAGTAGAAAAGACCATGGAGTTTTGAACAATATGAGAATTGAAAGGGATCCAATTTTCATGGATCTAGTGAAGATGGACATGGGAATAACCAGGGAAGGTGAAACATCAATGCTTTTTCAAATGGTTGCCAAACCATCTTTACTAGAAAGGATTAAGAGTTCTCAGACCGATGATGAAGAATTCCAAAAAAAAAATTAAAGCTGTGAATGATGGGAGATTGAGAGACTTTGTGTATGAAGATGGAATTTTGAAATTCGGGAAGAGACTTTGTGTTCCCAATATACCTGATCTAAAAAGGGAATTGCTGGATGATGCTCATAGTTCCAATTTCTCTATACACCCTGGGAGCACCAAAATGTATAGATATTTGAAGGAACATTTTTGGTGGGACAACATGAAGAGGGAGATTGCTGATTTTGTGTCAAGATGTATGGTTTGTCAACAAGTGAAAGCTGGAAGGCAACAGCCTGGAGGAGTCATGCAACCTCTTCCCATACCGGAGTGGAAATGGGACAATGTTACGATGGACTTTGTCATGGGGCTACCAAAGACTCCTAGAAGGAACGATGCAATATGGGTTATTGTTGATCGTCTTACCAAGACAGCACATTTTCTTGCTATAAGATAAGATCTACCCCTGGAACGTCTAGCAAGACTATATATTAATGATGTTGTGAGACTTCATGGAGTACCCCTATCGATTGTTTCTGATCGTGATCCCCGTTTTACTTCAAGATTCTGGAAAAGTCTTCAGAAATCCCTGGATACTGAACTTCATTTGAGCACTGCTTACCACCCTCAGACAGACGGACAATCAGAACGGACTATTCAAACCTTAGAAGACATGTTGAGATCTTGCTCACTTGACTTTCAGGGTATGTGGGATCAATATTTACCTCTGGTAGAATTTTCCAATAACAATAGCTTCCATTCGAGTATTCAGATGGCACCATATGAAGCGTTATACGGAAAGAGATGTCGTACACCAACCTGTTGGGATGACGTTGGTGAAAGAAAACTTGTAGGCCCAGAACTGGTGGAGGAAACGGTGGAAAAGGTGAAAGTAATCCAAAATCACATCAAAGCAGCTCAAAGTAGTCAGAAGAGCTATGCCGATAATCGAAGGAAGGATTTGGAATTTCAAGTCGGTGATCATGTTTTTCTGAAGGTATCTCCGTGGAAGGGAGTCATACGTTTTGGTAAGAAAGGTAAATTGAGTCCCAGGTACATCGGACCTTTCAAAATTCTAGAATGAATTGGGGTTGTAGCTTACCGATTGGCAATGCCGCCAAGTCTCTCCAAAGTTCACGATGTGTTCCACGTATCTCTATTGAGGAAATACATGCCTGATCCGATGTATGTACTCACCTATGAGGAATTAGAACTGGAACCCGATCTGTCTTATTGTGAAGAGCCCGTCAAGATTCTTGATACAAGAGAACAAGTACTGAGAAACCAGACGACACGTCGGTAAAAGTTTTGTGGAGAAACCATAAGATGGAAGAGGCAACGTGGGAACCCGAGGAACTTATGATGAAGAACCACCCGAGTCTTTTTATGCAGTAATACCCTAGAAATTGCGAGGATGCAATTATTTGAAGGAGGGGAGAATGTAACACCCCAAGCTTCTACGGTATGCTTCTCTTTGAATAATGTGATAGCGTGTGTTGTACGCAACACCGAGTTCTAACACACCATAACTAATCAAACTAGCCGTTATGAATAGTAATAACTACTTTTTGAAATTATATATATTTTATATTTGAAAATGGACTTCATTTATGGATTCGGAATATCGAATTTAGCCAAAGGTGAAATTTTGGTACATTTCGGATAACTTTCATATTTTGATGAATAGTGAAAATTACTAAATTTTAATTAAAAACAACTTTTTTAATCAAAATAATTAATAGTGATAAATTATGAATTTGAGTGGTTTTAAAGTATATTTAGAATATATTTTTACCATTTAATATAATGTTGGTCATTGGACATAATTTTACAATTAAACCGAACATAAACAAGTGTCAATCTTTGGATAGTTATTATCTCTTAAAAACACGCTTTTTGTTTTGACAGCGGGAATTAATTTTAAATTAATTTCTGCCACTTCTGTGTTTTGAATTTAGGAAAATGGATTCCATATTTGGAATCAGGATTTTCAAATTGTGTAAATAGGTAACTTTTATTTTTAGACATTTTGAATAATTACTGCGGTAAATATTTTATTTACCATGGTTAAGGGTAAATCCGGTAAATAAGGGTTAAAAAATAATATTATAATAATACTAAATTACCCTAAAACGTGTCTTAACCCTATTGGTTGATACATGGTCGACCATGGGAATCTTTGGGTCTATTTTGGGACCCCATGGATCCACTTGTAAGTGATAATGACACTTTATTTTAATTAAGTCAAAATGAATACAAAAATGACACAAGGATATATCTTTTAGAAAAACAATTGTTACATAGGGTTATATAAGTTGGATTTTAGATTATAAATATTCATTAGAAATTTAAAAAGCTTTCCTAAATAATGATATTTTATTTATAATTTTTAGACATTAAATAATTTATTTTATATATGACACAATGATGATGCAGTAATTACTATAATAGTGAAAAATTAAAATAATTGATATTATAAATACCCAAATAAATATAATATGAAACTTTTAATGAATCAAACTAATTTTCTAGGATAATAAGATATATTAGTATTTATTTAATTGACTTTTTTCGAAGTAATCAATGTGTTATGAGTTTCACAAAAATCAACTATTGAATAGTGTCAAAATTGACATAAAAGAGTTCTTAAACAAATATTATATTATTAATTGATATTAAATTCCTAAAAATCTAAGGTTCGGCCAAGAGACTTATATCATGATAGGTTCATCGTTAATGTACCACTTGGGGGTCGCTTGGATGTATATAGTATGTTTATTAACCATATTATATAAAAATACAAAGAGACATTGTAAAAGTGAAACTAATTAACTTAGAGTTAATACTTAAAGATAAGGTTAATATAAGTACCCAAACCTGTCTAAATTATATTGGTTGAGTGGTTTTCGACCTATCCCCACCTTAACCTTTGAATAATCAACTTTTGAGCCTTTAGAAACCGAATATGAATTTATTATAAATTAATATTTCTAACTTTTCCAAAGGTGCCCCTCACCCCTCTTATAAAAGGGCACTCCTCCTTCTCATTTCTTCACACCTTCAAAGACTTTTGGTTCGGCCAAACTCTGCCAAAATACTCTCCCAACATCCCTCACTACAACCTAGAGGCCTTAGTTTGATCAGAAAGCCAACCTATGGAGCCCTTTTGATCAAATCAAAAGGAAGAACCCGAAGAAGAGGTAATGATTTCACCACCCTTCTCCATGTTCATTTCTTCTTCCACTTCTTCTTCCTTTGTTCTTACCATTCTAAAATAATAACTCCAGTATCTCACATATACTATGATGTTATTATAAATATGGTACAACCATATTCAGTATTCTATCCACCCTTTGAATAACATGTCACCATACGTGCGTACGTACGGACTACCGTCTCCACGTCGTGGTGTAATTGTTATTCAATATAATATTATTTGGATTGGTATAATAATGATGTGAAACTCATGTAAATAATAAATATAACATGTTAATGATTCTTTATATATGATATACCATACATTTATATATTATTTTAATATCAAAAGAATGATATTGTCGCTCGTGCGTACGTACGGACTACCGTCTCCACGAACGCGATGAGATTTATTCTCCATCGTATCCATTCAAGTATAATTATCATTTGATGATTTAAAAATGATGTTTAAGGACTAGATATCATTCTGGATATGAATAAGATACAAAAACCATGGCTTATGTAACAAAACATATAAAAGAAAATGAGTAAGTTAACTCCCGAAACGACGATAATTCTAAGATATTATTAACAAATCAATGTTAAAAGATCATATATGATATCATATTATTATATATGATTCTTGTATAATTTAATAACAACTATTTCACCATTATACAGGAGGTTAACCTACCCCAACCAAGGAAAAGTACAAGGTAAGGGTTTACTTTATAACCTCTTCATTATCCAAGGTAGTTTATACGTAATAATCTACTGGGATCTCTTTATCATCCACATCCATGTTTCTTAAAAATGCATTTCAAAACATTTTTACTATTTACTAGAATATGAGTTAAATTCATTTATACCCTTTTTGACTTTTATAAGTGGTTTATAAAGGAATCTTTCGGTCATTTTCAAAACAAGGTCCTTTTTAACCTTTTCGACATAATTAAGGTAAGAATGTTTTTTTAACTTATACGGCGGGTGCGGCTATTTTCTGCCGTTATAAAATCTTCAAAGCTTCCCTTACAAGCTTATAAGATTATTTTCAAAGAAAATGTTTTATTTTATATGGATCTTAAATTATTTCAAAATAAAAGGAGATATTTCTTTAAAAAGAATTTTGATTTCATCTATGTCAACATCCTTTGATGGATTTTAAGATTATTTGAAGTTGATTTATTATGATACAAAACTTCTATATTGTATTGAAGGTTTTGTGATATGTTTGACTGTGGATGTGCTATTTTTATACCATTCATAGTTTATGGTGAAAGTATTGACATTTCGTATGCTAGTTTTAATACGAATGTTTATGTTATGTTTAAACCTTTTCATATGGGAATGCATTGGACTTAATATGTTACGGGTGGAGCCCGCTATAGCTCCTCGATGCATCGGTAGGTCTCATGAGACAAACTAGTGTCTTGGAACAAGGCCTTGCCAAAATCTTATTTGTAGTCTTGGCACGAGGCCTTGGCTATGTGGTTATGATAGTCTGGCATTATGCATTCCATCATTATGAAAGTGGTTATTGATTTTGCATGTGATTATTCGTTTAGTAGAATAACCATGTGAATAAGTAAATGGAATTATTTCATTTTATTTATTCCATACTATGTTAAATGTTCAAGTTTAAAAGGCTTTTGTTTTAGTTATACATTGCCTTAAATGTTTATTCTTATTTATGAAAGTTTCCGTTATATTGTTATCCTTACTGGGCATTTGAGCTCACCCCTTTTCTATGTTTTATTTTTCCCAGGAAGTGAAGATGTAAATTATGAATGACCTGCAGGGATATTATGTGGGGATATGAGTGTGGATTATGGAGACATTATGTTATTGTAGTAGTTGTTCATTTTATGATGTAATGTAAAACTTATTAATATATCTAGTGTTTCCAAGGCTACTAAACCAATCGGTCTTTCGAGATTTGATCTTTCTTGTGATCATGCCAATGTTATGTAATAATGCACCGACTCTGGGTAAATGGTGTTGGGGCGTTACAGAATTTTTGGTATTTTTCTAAAAAACTTCAATTGTTGATGAATAGTGAAACCACTTAGTGGTAGTAAAAAAATTGACTCTTTCATTTAAATGAGATTTTACCACTTCTGTGAATTTAATTTCAAAAATTAGACATACATGGTTTTTATCAAGAAGTAAAATGTGGTTCAATAAGAAGAAACTAATTTTTGGTGAATAGTAACTTTTGACTTTTATTTACCGCGGTTAAAGGTAAATAAAGTAATTCAAGGTTAAACAATTGTTATAATAATTCAAAATTAACTTAACACTTATCCTGACCATATTGGATGAGTAGTGGCCGACCATGGGCATCCTAGGGTCCATTTTGGGGCCCCATGGAGCCACATGGTAGTGATAATGACAATTTGGATTAATTAATTTAATGTAAAGAAAAAGTGACATTAACAAAAATATTTTAGTATTTAATTTTTATAAGGAGTTATATAAATCATATTTTCTACTATAAATATTAATAAGAAAGATAAAAAGATTTCCTACAAGATGGTATTTTTTTTATAATTTTTATACATCAAATAAATTAACCTATTTATGACACAATAATGATGTAGTAGTTACCTCATTAATAACTGATTTAAATAAATAAGATTATAATGATTAAAATTTTATCCCAAACATGTCCAATTATGATCGGATATATTTATTTCGACCATGAGTCGTCTTATCGCCATCTTTAATGATTTTTGGACTTTTTAAAATAGAAGATAAGTTTATAATAAAATAATATTTTTACACTTTCCAAAGGTTCCCCTCTCCTCCCTTATAAAAGGGAACCTCCTTCCTCTCCTATTCACAAAACATAGAGCCTTCAAGCTCAGAAAATATCTACCAATTTCTATTTTACACTTCCCTAGAAACATTATCGAGGTTATGGTCTTCTCAATATACCAACTCTAGTCCCTTAAGAGGAAGCTTGAAAGAGGTGCGTCGAAGAAGAGGTAATCTCTTCTACCGATTCTTTCAAGTTTCTTTCTTCTTGAACATATTCTTCTTTAGTTGTTTCATTATAAAGTAATAATATCCTTATCAATAATATACAGATATATTATTATAAATATGAAACAACCCCATTTCACCCTCTATCCGTCCTACGGAAAACGAAATCGCCGCGCGTGCGTACGAACGGAATACCGTCTCTAATCCGTGGTGTAATCTGTTCTTCCACCACCACCTTACATGGATGGGTATAACGGCGTAAAAAACAACTATATATGTATATTATAACATCATACTGATTCTAAGATATTATATCATCCACTCCAATTCCATTCAATAATTATCGGAATGATATCATCGCAGTTGCGTACGTATGGATTACCGTCTCCACGACGCGATGAGATTCAATCTCCATGTTTACCACTAAAGGGTGATTATAAAGTATATATAATAAATAATAATGGTATATGTAACATAATAATGCTACTGGATTTATGTATATTTTATTCAATTCAATAAGGAAAGGAAAATAGCGTTCATGCTACGTACAGCCTACCGTCTCCATGAACGATGTGTTTCATTTCATTTATCTATCTAATATATATATATATATACTAAATATATATGATATATAAGTAATGTTTTGAACTCTGGAAGTTAGTAAATCATGATATATGAAATAATAGTATCATGAACAACAAGTCCAAACACGTACGACAAATGAAAAGAATATTACGCAAAACACTGCTTTAACATGGAATTAACAAATGAACGGGTAATATAAATACATAAGTGAACCATATATGATATCATAAATATTATTATGGTTTTGTAACAAGTTAATAATATGTTTGAACCCACTATAAAAGAGTCATAGACACATATGGAAGAAATTTGACATAAGGTAAGGGATAACTATTCCAATATCATTCTTATCCGAGATTGTTATACGTAAGTATTTATTAGGGTTATATTTATTAACCATGTCCCTAGTTTCTAAAAATGGTTTCATGTATGTTTATAGTTAATTTTACCCATTTTTGACCTTTTACTACATGGTATGTAAGGAATCTTTCTTTTGATTACCATGCGAGGTACTTGTTGACTTTTCTGTTAAAAGTATGAGGAGAATGTTTTTTTAACTCATAAGGCATGAACAGATTTTTACGGTTTTATAATGCCTTATTTTCATAAGGATTACTCTACAAGATTTGATGACTATTTTCAACAAAATCCATTTCTTTTAAAATTTCATGGCATTTCTTGAAAATAAAATGATTTTGAAAAAGAAAGGATATTTTCATCAAGAATTCATTTCAAGTGTTTTATCAAAACTATTTTCCATCTAAGATTACATTATTTAATATGTTTATGTTTGAAGTATAATTTCTCTATTTTTTACATGGTTTCACTTTTCTTATGATGAAATGATATCCATTTGTTTTATATGGATTATGTTATGATGGGAGGATGTTTATGAATCCCATTTTTATTACATGGGTTATGCTATGATTTATGATTTTGTGGCACACATAAGAATGGTTTCATTATGAGTTGGGTGGGACCTATATCTCCCTCCAATGCATTGGGTAATGATTTATATCTCATGAGATAGACATGGCTGGAATGACAAGTAAATCCATTTCAGTGATATAGGACTAGAACGAGCAGTGAACTCGGTTCAGTAATGGACTTTGTCCGGTATGATGGTCTTGGAAGAGACTTGACTAATATGAAATGATTTTCTATGATTATGTGTGTATGTAACAATGTTTTATGTTTTAAGCTATAATTATTGGGATTACATCTCACTACTATGATTTATCTCATGTTATGAGATTATGATCTCTTTTGCAGGTTAATATTTTCAAAATGGTATGTTCTTATGAATATGATATGATTGATATTTCTTTTGTTTACCCTTACTGAGCATTTGAGCTCACCCTTTTTTAAGTTTTATTTTACCCAGGATATAAAGAAAGGTTTTAGGTAAGAAAAAAAGGGAAGATCTTTATGGGATATGTTGAAGATCTTTCACCAAGATTATAAGATTATGTTCCAAGTTTCCAAAGACACTAAACTATTACAGTCCTTTGGAGTCTGTTTTTGTTATGTATTGAGTATTCTGAAAAAGTAATATAATATCCATGTATGTCAAGTTTGGGTTCCTTATAGTTGGTATTAGAGGGAGGTTTAGTTAACCTTTTGAAACTAGGATGCGAAAACTTTAGTGATATCCCTAGATATATTTCTAAGGTATGTCTAAGGATGACCCTAAGGATTAGTATAACTACAGATTACAGTCCAAGAATTATGTTGGCGATCATGAATAACCTAGGGTGAACCTAAGGTGTCATGAATTAACGAATTTGTGATAAGTTAGACATCCCATAAGTGACATTTTATGATTATGTGGTTCCCCATTATTTTAACTGTTTCATACACCTTGGATTTTGATTTTAGTCAATGGAGGGAACCAGCAGGAATTGGGTCAACATTGAATCCAATGGAAAAATTGGTGACTATGAGCAACGAAATTGTGTAATGCCTAGAAAGAAAGATTTTGTAATTATGCTGAATCAGTCATCGTGATATATGATTAACAATGTGAACTTTAGTGGTATTCCTAATTCATCAAATAAGAGGAAGATCGACTTTTATGCATGTTCACATGTTGAGAATAATCGAGAAAGGAAGATTGATATTTTTAAAAAGGAAAGAAGAACCTTGATGAATATATCAAATGGAGGTTAAGATTTTATCTGTGTGGGGAGAACGGTCATAGAGTGATAGACTGTTATTGTAACACCCCGAGATTTTATGAAAAAATTATTTTTAATTTCATTAATGTCTTGTGTTGTACACTACACCAAAAGGAATTTGCAGAACACACATCCTTGACTTGCCTTGCATTACACGCAATCGCGACCTTCCTCGATAGCGTGTGTAGTACGCAATACAGAGTTTCACTAAACAATGATATGCTATTAAAATATTATTAAAACTAGTCGTTATGAATAGTAATAACCACTTTTTGAAATATTTTAAATTTTATTTTTCAAAATGGACTTCATTTTTGGATTCGGAATATCGAAATTAGCTTAGGGTGAAATTTTGGTACTTTTCGGATAGCTTTCATATTCTAATGAATAGTGAAAATTACTAAATTTTAATTAAAAACAAAATTTTTAATCGAAATGATAAATAGTGATAAATTATTAATTTGAGTGGTTTTAAAGAATATTTAGAATATATTTTTACAATTTAATACAATTTTGGTCATTGGATGTAATTTCACATTTAAACCAGACATAAACAAGTGTCAATCTTTTCATAGTTATTATCTTTTAAGAACACGCTATTTGTTTTGATGACGGGAATTAATTTTTAAATTAATTAATGCAACTGATATGTTTTGAATTTGGTAAAATAGTCATCATTTTTGAGTTCATAATATCAAATATATCTTAGGCTTAATTTTTGGTATTTTTCTGGAAACTTTCAATTTTTGATGAATAGTGAAACCAATAAGTGGTATTTAAAAAAACTGAATTTTTCATAAAACATAATTTTACCGCTTCTGTGAGTGGAATTTCAAAAATCCGAGAGACACGGTTGATGTCAGTAAGTAAAATGTGGTTCAATGAGATGAAAATAATTTTTGGTGAATAGTAACTTTTTTACTTTTATTTACCACGGTTAAAAATAAATAGGGTAATTAAGGGTAAAAAAGATATTATTATTACCCTAACACATTTCCTAATTCAATTGGATAAGTGTAATTCGAACAAAAACAATCTTAGGAATAAAATATTACCATTTAGGCCCACTTGGATTAGATTAGGACATTTATTATTAATTTTTTTAAAGAAAAGCTAAAATAGTTAAAATCAATGTTTAATAAGTAAATAATTTCTAATATAAGGTTATACATAAGATAAATTCGACTATAAATATTCATTAGAAAGTTAAAGAATTTCCTACATAATGGTATTTTATTTGTAATTTTTAGACATTAAATAATTTAATTTCTTTATGACACAAAGATGATGCAGTAATTATCTTATTAATGAAATATTGGCATAATTGATGTTATAAATACCAAAATAAATGTAATTTGAGACTTTTTATGAATTCCACAAATTTTATAGGTTAATACGACATGTTATTATTTATTTAATTAACTTTTTTTGAAGTAATCATTCTGTTATGAGTTTTACAAAAATCAATTACTAAATAGTGTCAAAATTGACATAAAATAGTTTTTAAAACAAATATTATATTATTAATTGTTATTTTATTCCTAAAAATATAAGGTTCAGCCAAATGACTTAGATAATGTTATATATATTAATAATAAAGAACTTTGGGTTCGTTTGGCTTGTTATAGTAACTTTATTAACCTTATAGTGTAAAAACACAAAAAGACACGGTAAAAGTAAAATTATCTAACATAAAGTTAAATATAAATGATAAGGTTAAAATAGGAACCTAAACTTGTCTAAATTATATTTAATGAGATTATTTCGACCCATCCCCACCTTTGCTTTGAAATAAATCAATTTGGAGCTATTTAAAACTGATTTTGGTTTTATAATAAAATAATATTTTTAGTTATTCCAAAGGTGCCCCTCTCCTCCCTTATAAAAGGGCACCTCCTCCCCCTCTTCCTCACACCACTTTGAGCCTTCAATCTCGGCCAACCCCTGCCAATTTCTCCTCTCCACTTCCCTAGTGACATCCTAGAAGTCCTGGTCTTCTTCAAAGACCACTTTTAGTGCCCTAAAAGGAGATCTCAGAGAGGCGCTTCAAAGAAGAGGTAATGTCCGAATACCAATTCTTTCAACTTTATTTCTTCTTCCACTTCTTCTTCTTTAGTTGTTTCATTATGAAGTAATAACATCAGTATCACTAATATACTGATATGTTAATATAATTATGATACAACCCTATTTCACTATATATCCATCCTACAGAAAATGAAATCACCGCGCGTGCGTACGTACGGAATACTGTTTTCATGCCGTAGTGTAATCTATTTTCCACCACCACCTTACTTGGATGGGTATAATGGAGTAAATAATAACTATATATTATTATTGTAAAGTGATATTGATTCTGTAATAGTATACATACACTCCAATACAGTCCCACGATCATGAAAACGATATCATCGCTCGTGCGTACGTACGGACTACCGTCTCCACGACGCGATGAGATTCATTCTTCACGTTAACCATTCATGAATGATTATAAAGTAGATATAATAAGTAATAATGAAATATATGAAATAAAAATGATATTGGATTTATGTGTATATATATGTATGTCATCTACTTAATTCCATTCAACTCAATAAAGAAACGAAAACAGCGTTCATGAGTTCGTATGGCCTACCGTCTCCATGAACGGTGTATTTCTATCCATTTACTGATTTATTATATATATGTATATTCTAAATATATGTTATATATAAATCATGTTTTATATTCTGGAATTAAGTAATCATGATATAAGTAATCATATGAATAATTACAAGTCAAAACACAGACAACAAATGACACAATTTTACCCAAAATGCTCTTTAGCATGGAATTTACAAAGAACGGGTAATATAAAGTCATAAGTGAAAAATATATGATATCATAACAATGAGTATGATTCTGGAATAAGTCAATGACATTATTTAAATCATTATACAGGAGGTTCAGACACTTACGAAGCAAATCAGACCTAAGGTAATGGAAAATATCAAAATCTCATTTTTATCCGAGATTGTTTATACATTGGTATTTACTGGGGTGTATTTTATCATCAAAATCTATGTTTCCTCAATATGTAATATTATTTCCTTACACCTACAATTGTTTAAATCCCATTTTACCCTTCGGTGAGTTTTTAGTAAAAGATATGAAAGGAATCTTTTGTCGTTTTTCGTACGAGGTACTTTTTTGACATTTCCAACAAAAGTACGAGAAGAATGTTTTTTAACTTATACGGCATGAATGGATTTTTAAAACATTATTTCCAAGAAGATTACTTTACAAGTTTTCATGTTTATTTTTAATCAACTTCTTTTAGTTTAAAATTGTATGACATGTTAAGAAAGGAAAAATGTTTTTGAAGTAGAAAGGACATTTTCCTCAAGAATGGAGTTCACTTGTTTTATCAAAATTATTTTCCATCTAAGAAAATATAGGGTTCTGATCCTATCCCTATAATTACATTGATTTGACTATGTTCTGATGGAATTATTTTTATGAATTCATTTATCTTATATGAATTGTTTTATGATGTAACGATGTTTAAGAATTCCATTTTTATTACATGGGTTATGAAATGATGTTTGATTTATGATTTTTGTGGCACACATAAGAAGGGTTTATTATGAGATGGGTGGTACCTATATCTCCCTCTAATGCATTGGGTAAAGATTTTATATCTCATGAGATAGACATGGCTAGAATGGCAGACTAAACTGGTTCAGTGAAATAGGACTGAAACGAAGAGTGAACTTGGTTCAGAAATGGACTTTTTCCACTAAGATAGTCTTGGTAATGAGTCTTGAAAAATAATAAATGATTCTATATGACTATGTGTGTATGCCACAAAGTTTCATGTTTTAAGTTATGATTATTGGGATTACATTTCACTACTATGATTTATCCCATGTTATGATATTATGATCTCTTTTGCAGGTTAACATTTGCACAATGTTGTGTTCTTATGAATATGATGTGATTGATATTTCTTTTGTTTAACCTTACTGAGCATTTGATCTCACCCTTTTATGTTTTCTTTTCCCCAGGATATAAAGAAAGGTTTTAGGTAAGAAAAATAATGGAATATATTTATGGGAGATATTGAAGATCTTTCACTACGATTATAAGATTATATTTTAAGTTTCCAAAGACTCTAAACTATTACAGTCTTGTGTGTGTGTTTTTGTTATGTACTAAGTATTCCACAAAATTAATGTATTGTCCATGTACATCAAACTTTTGGTCTCTACAGTTGGTATCAGAGGGTGGTTTAGTCAACCTTTGGAAACTAGGATGTGAGAACTTTAGTGAGATCCCTAGAGATATTTCTAAGGTATGTCTAGGGATGTCCCTATGGATAAGTATAGGTTATAGTACTAGAATTACGGTAACCTAAGATGTTAGATATTGATGATACTCCCGCTTTATTATTTTGTTTTCCCTAAGGTGATTTTTTCCTCTCACACTATTCTTTTCGGGTTTTAGATGATGGATGGAACCCAAAGGAACCGTGCTGATCAATGCAATGGACAATGCAATGATTGTCCTCCTGAACAAACAAATGTTATGGGAGATGGAGTGAAAACTCTTATTGCTATACTTACACAAGCTATGAATCATTCTAGACTTCCAAATGAGTAGAGAAGGGAACAATATTCTATTGAGTCCTTCATGAGGTAACGCCCACCTTCATTCAGTGGGACTTCTGATCCACTTGTTGCTAAACAATGGATCATTACCACTGAAAAGATATTTGCAGTTCTTTAATGTTCTGAACATGATAAAGTCATCTTAGCAGTATATCGTTTGGAAGGTGAAGCTGATCAATGGTGGAATCTTATCAAGAATACGATGCCAAGAGATGAAATTGAGTCCATGGAATCTGACGAGTTCAAGAACTTATTTTTCAATAAGTACTTCCCTCGTATTCTTCGAACAAATATGGAGAAGGAGTTTCTTGAACTAAAGAAAAAGTATGATGAATCTTTTGGTATACACGAAGCGAATTCTACAAGGCTTGCAAGGTATGCATCTGTCATTATCATCCAACCTGAAAGTAAAGTTGATCAATTCTTAAGTGGATTAAAAACAAACCTTCGAAGGGCATTAGCTATAAGAGACTTCAGTAGCTATGAAGAAATTGTATGTTGTGCTATCAAGGTAGAAATGGAAGTTGGTGTTACTTATCCATCTCATAGTTTTGACAAGAAACGAAAGATGTAGTTCAAGGAGAAATCTCAGAATAACGGTGAAAAGAAGATGAATGTTTCCTTATGCTCAAAGTGTGGAAAGAAGCATGGTGGAGATTGTCTTAAAGGGACAAGTAAATGTTTCAAATGTGGAAAGGAAGGACATAGGGCATTTGAATGCCTCAATGATGGGAAGAAAATGTCTAATGATGCAAAAAAAGTAAGGGATACAAAAAATGAACCTACTACACTTCAATGCTTCAAGTGCAAGGAAATGGGGCGTTATGATAATAAATTCCCTAATCCAAGGGTTAGTGATGATCGACATGAGCAACCACTTAAGGACAAGGACAAAGGGAAGTCACATGCGATCACCATTGGTGATGTTGAATATGACAACGATGTGGTGGAATGATTAAGTGTTTATGTAATGGGATTCCAAAATAATGTTGTATATAGTATCAAGGAATATTGGAATATTTATGTATTGGTATATTGTGGTTTTCAATAATTCTATTGTACTGGTAACCATGGAAAGTGATTGAGATATTATGTGCATAATGAAGGGATAAGGAAAAAGGAATGAAATGTTTGATAGTATTCATGAGCTCGTGATTGATATAAGGACTAAGTGATATCATGGTTTGAGTATATACAATTTTGAGGATTTTGGTTTGTGGAAAGTGTTATCATTTAACTGCATTCATGTTTTCACTAAGGTTCAATGGGTATACATGATTATGGTATTCACATGTTTTTAATTTAAACAACAAGATATATCTTATGATATATGGGGGATAAATGATGGCATTCTCGTGATTGTTATGTGATATTTAAAGTAATCATTTTTATACTATGAGCTTGGACCGAAGTATTTTGGATAAGCCTAAAGATTGGGATGGATAATGTTGGACATAAGTTTGTATTGTTTAAGGATAGAAGTTTTTTGATATTATTTATGGGATGTTATAGTAATTTTGTTTTAGAAAAAGGACAACCTGCAGGATGGGCGATAGGCCATCGCGTCGGACAAGGCTGTGGGAATCGAACCCACAACTGATGTGCGACTGGCCTTTATCGCCTACCACTGGCCTACAAAAAGTCCCTGTTTAGTAGAAACTAGTTTTATTATATTAAGCAGTATGATATAAGAAGGAACCATATATGATTAATCTCACTATATATGGACCTATGTATTTTTTTGATAACTTTTCTAACCTTTTGTTTGAGACAGATGGAATGACCCATCATTCAATCACATGATCTACTAACACATCATGAATGGAAAATTCAACTTCATTTCTTTAAGAGATGAAGTGGAAATTGTTCAAGGCACAAACAACGGTGAGATTGTACAAAAATCAAGTAAGTATTTCTTTTGATTCAAAAATTCTTCAACACTAGATAAATAATCCTGAAAACAAAAAATGATGTCCAAGTGCTCTTATATCCGATGAATCAGATGGTACCTTAGATCATCACAAATCTATGGCTTTGTGATTGATGGATTTTTCATATCCATGTTCTCTACCACTCTCCATCAGAACTTGATGGTTATATTTTTCTTCCATATCCATATTTTCACCTATGTTATCCTACGTGGAAACCTAGTGATGTGTTAATTTGGGTAATCGTTACATTTCATAATTTAGTTTTTTAAATCCAAGTTTTGGTATTCCTTTTTACGATGTGGGTTTATATTAAACAAACTTTCGATTAATAAACCATTTATAACCCAGACGAATTTCGAGGGCGAAATTCATTTTAAGGGGGGTAGAATGTAACACCCCGAGATTTTATGAAAAATATTCTTTTTAATTTCATTAATGTATTGTGTTGTATGCTAGACCAAAAGGAGCTTACACAACATGCATCCTTGGCTTGACTTGCATTACACGCAATCACGACCTTCTTCGATAGCGTGTGTAGTACGCACTACCGAGTTTCGCTAAACAATGATATGCTAATAAAATATTATTCAAACTAGCCGTTATCAAAAGTAATAACCACTTTTTGAAATTATTTAAATTTTATTTTTCAAAATGGACTTCATTTTTGGATTCGGAATATCGAAATTAGCTTAGGGTAAAATTTTGGTACTTTTCGGATAACTTTCATATTTTAATGAATAGTGAAAATTACTAAATTTTAATTTAAAACAACCTTTTTAATCAAAATGATTAATAGTGATAAATTATTAATTTGAGTGGTTTTAAAGTATATTTAGAATATATTTTTACAATTTAATACAATTTTGGTCATTGGATGTAATTTTATATTTAAACCAGACATAAACAAGTGTCAATCTTTTGATAGTTATTATCTCTTAAAACACGCTATTTTTTTGATGATGGGAATTAATTTATAAATTAATTAATGAAACTGATATGTTTTGAATTTGGCCAAATAGACATCATTTTTGAGGTCATAATATCAAATATATCTTAGGCCTAATTTTTGGTATTATTCTGAAAACTTTCAATTTTTGATGAATAGTGAAACCACTAAGTGGTATTTAAAAAAACTGACTTTTTCATAAAAATAAATTTTACCATTTCTGTGAGTGGAATTTCAAAAATCTGAGAGACACGGTTGATTTCAGTAAGTAAAATGTGGTTCAATGAAATGAAAATAATTTTTGGTGAATAGTAACTTTTTACTTTTATTTACCACGGTTAAAAGTAAATAGGGTAATTAAGGGTAAAAATGATATTATAATTACCCTAACACATGTCCTAATTCTATTGGATAACTGTAATTCGACCAAAAACAATCTTAGGAATACAATATGACCATTTAGGCCCACTTGGATCAGATTAGGACATTTATTATTAATTTATTTAAAGAAGGGTTAAAATTGTTAAAATCAATGTTTAATAAGTAAATAATTTTTAATATAAGGTTATACATAAGATAAATTCGAATATAAATATTCCGTAGAAATCTAAAGATATTTCCTACATAATGGTATTTTATTTGTAATTTTTAGACATTAAATAATTTAATTTATTAATGACACAAAGATGATGCAGTAATTATCTTATTAATGAAATATTGACATAATTGATGTTATAAATACCAAAATAAAAGTTATTTGAGACTTTTTATGAATTACACAAATTTTATAGGTTAATATGACATGTTAGTATTTATTTAATTAACTTTTTGATAACTAATCATTTTTTATGAGTTTTACAAAAATCAATTACTTAATAGTGTCAACATTGACATAAAATAGTGTTTAAAAACATATTATATTATTAATTGTTATTTTATTCCTAAAAATATATGGTTCGGAAAAATAACTTATATAAGGTTATATATATTAATAATAAACAACTTGGGGTTTTTTTGGCTTGTTATAGTTTGTTTATTAACCTTATAGTGTAAAAACACAAAAAAACACGGTAAAAGTAAAATTATCTAACTTAAAGTTAAATATAAATGATAAGGCCAAAATAGGAACCTAAACTTGTATAAATTCTATTGGATGAGAGGATTTCTACCCATACCCACCTTAGATTAGATATAAATCAATTTGGAGCTATTTAAAACCGAATTTGGCTTTATAATAAAATAATATTCTTAGTTATTTCAAAGGTTCCCCTCTCCTCCCTTATAATAGGGCACCTCCTCCCCCTCTTCCTCACACCACATTGAGCCTTCAATCTCGGACAAACCCTGCCAATTTATCCTCTAAAATTCCATAGAGACATCCTAGAGGTCCTGGTATTCTTCAATGACAAATTTTAGTGCCCTAAAAGGAGATCTCAAAGAGGTGCTTCAAAGAAGAGGTAATGTCCGATTACCAATTCTTTCAACTTTATATCTTCTTCCACTTCTTCTTCTTTAGTTGTTTCATTATGAAGTAATAACATCAGTATCACTCATATACTGATATGTTATTAAAAGTATGAAACAACCCTATTTCACCATCTATCCATCCTACGGAAAACAAAATCACCGCCCGTGCGTACGTATGGAATACCGTCTCCATGTCGTGGTGAAATCTATTTTCCACCACCAAATTTCTTGGATGTGTATAATGGTGTAAATAATAATTATATATTTTTATTGTAAAGTGATATTGATTCTTTACTAGTATACATACAATCTAATACGGTCCCACGATCATGAGAATGATATCATCGCTCGTGCGTACGTACGGACTACCGTCTCCACGACGCGATGAGATTCATTCTCCACGTTAACCATTCATGAATGATTATAAAGTATATATAATAAGTAATCATGAAATATATGACATAATTATGATACTGGGTTTATGTGTATATATATGTATGTCATCTAATTAATTCCATTCAACTCAATAAGGAAACGAAAATATCGTTCATGCGTACGTACGGCCTACCGTCTCCATGAATGGTGTATTTCTTTCCATTTACTGATTTATTATATATATGTATATTCTGAATAAATATTATATATAAATCATGTTTTATATTCTGGAATTAAGTAATCATGATCTAAGTAATCATATAAATAATTACAAGTCAAAAGACGGACGACAAATGAAACAATTTTACCCAAAACGCTCTTTAACATGCAATTTACAAAAGAACAGGTAATATAATGGCATAAGTGAACCATATATGATATCATAACAATTATTATGATTCTAGAATAAGTCAATGACATTATTTAAATCATTATACAGGAGGTTTGGACAATTACGAAGCAAATCGGACCTAAGGTAAGGGAAAATATCACAATCTCATTTTTATCTGAGATTGTTTATACTTTGGTATTTACTAGGGTGTATTTTGTCATCCACATCCATGTTTCCTCAATATTTAATATTATCTCCATCCACCTAAAATTGTTTAAATCCCAATTTACCTTTCGGTGAGTTTTTAGTAAAAGATATGAAAGGAATCTTTTTTCGTTTTTCGTACGAGGTAATTTTTTGACTTTTCCAACAAAAGTACGAGAAGAGTCATTTTTTAACTTATAAGACATGAATAGATTTTTAAAACATTATTTCCAAGAAGATTACTTTACATGTTTTCAAGTTTATTTTTAATCAACTTCTTTTAGTTTAAAATTGTATGACTTGTTAAGAAAGGAAAAATGTTTCTGAAGTAGAAAGGATATTTTCCTCAAGAATGGAGTTCAAGTGTTTTATCAAAATTATTTTCCATATAAGATAATATAGGGTTCTAATTCTATCCCTATCAATACATTTATTTGATTATGTTGTGATGGAATTATTTTTATGAATTCATTTTTCTTATATGAATTGTTTTATGATGTCATGATGTTTAAGAATTCCATTTTTATTACATGGGTTATGCAATGATGTATGATTTATGATTTTTGTGGCACACATAAGAATGGTTTCATTATGAGATGGGTGGGACCTATATCTCCCTCCAATTAATTGGGTAAAGATTTTATATCTCATGAGATAGACATGGCTGGAACGGCAGATTAAACCGGTTCAGTGAAACAGGACTGAAACGAGGAGTGAACTCGGTTCAGAAATGGACTTTGTCCACTAAGATAGTCTTGGCAATGAGTCTTGACTAATAAAAAATGATTCTATATGACTATGTTTGTATGCCACAAAGTTTCATGTTTTAAGTTATGATTATTGGGATTATATTTCACTATTATGATTTATCCCATGTTACGATATTATGATCTCTTTTGCAGGTTATGATTTTCAAAATGTTATGTTCTTATGAATATGATGTGATTGATATTTCTTTTTTTACCCTTACAGAGCATTTTAGATCACCCTTTTATGTTATCTTTTCCCCAGGATATAAATAAAGGTTTTAGGTATGAAAAAAAGGGGAAGATATTTATGGGAGATATTGAAGATCTTTCACAACAATTAGAAGATTATATTATGAGTTTCCAAAGACACTAAACTATTACGGTACTTGTGTGTGTGTTTTTTTTATGTACTATGTATTCCAAAAAACTAATGTAATGTCCATGTACGTCATGCTTTGGGTCTCTATAGTTATGGAGGTCAATGTCTTATCTATGGAGAACATGGGCATTACCTAACTCAATGCCCTGACCTAAGAGGTTACTTCTAAATCAAGGAAGGACTTATTCCATGAGAATCATTGAAGTGGATGGATTGAAGTGTTTATGTATTGGTATTCAAGAATAATTTTGTTGAGGTACTTTTATGGTATATTGGAATATCTATGTATTGGCCTATTATGGGTTTCCATAAGAATATGGAATCGGTAACCTTGAAAAGTGATTAAAATATTTTTGGAAAGCAGATGATATTCACATAATGAAGGGATAAAGAGAAAATAATATGTTTAAAATTATTCATGAGCTCATGAATAATATAAGGACAAAGTGATATCATGGTTTGAGTATAAGAATTTTTGGGATTTTGGTATGTGGAAAGAGATAAATTTTGACAGCATTCATGTTTTCACTATGGTTCAATGTGTATTCATTTTTTAAGAGAATACATGATTAAGGTATTCACATGTTTGGAATGTGACCAAAACAATATATCGTAAGATATATGTTGATAAATGATGGTATTCACTTGCTCAGTAGATGAAAATTCTAGCAATTTTTTTCTTTATACTATGAGCTTGGACAGAAGTATTTTAAACAGGCCTAAAGATTGGAATGGATTATGTTATACATAAGTTAGTGTTGTTTATGGATAAAACTTTTTTTGATATTATTGATGGGATGTTATAATAATGTAGTTTTAGAAAAAGGAAAACCGGAAGGATGGGCGACAACCCGTCGCGTCAGACAAGGCTGTGGGAATCGAACCCACAACTGAAGTGCGACATGCCTTTATCACCTACCACAAGCCTACAGGAAGTCCCTGGTTAGTATAAAATAACTTATTTTATTAAGAGGTATGATAGATGAAGTATACATCCATTTTAAGAACCATATATGATTAATATCAGCATATATGTACTTATGATTGAGGTAGATGGAATGACCTATCTTTTATCACATGATCTGCTAACGCTTTGAGAATGAAAAATTCAACTTCATTTCACTGAATAAGAGATGAAGTGGAAATTGTTCATAGGATGACCAACAATGATATTACACTGAAATAAAGTATGTGTTACTTATAATTAAAAATTATCAACTTTAGGGAAATGATATTAAAAACCAAAAATGTTGTCTTAGTGCTCTTATATCTGATGAGTTAGATGGTACCTTAGATCATCACAAATTTATGTCTTTGTTATTGTTGGATTTTTCAAGGCCATGTTCTCTACACTCTCCATTAGAACTTGATGGTTAGATTTCTCTTCCAAATCCATATTTTCACCAATGTCCTCCTATATGGAATCCCAGTTATGAGTTTATTTGGGTAACCGTTATGTTTCATACTTAACTTTTTAAAATTAAGTATTAGTGTTTATTTTTAAGATGTGGGTTTCTATGAAAGACACTTTCAAGTAGTAAACCTTTTATAACCCCAAAAAAATTTTAGGGCGAAATTCTTTTTAAACAGGGTAGAATGTAACAACCCGAGATTTTATGAGAATTATTCTTTTTAATTTTATTGATGTCTTGTGTTATATGTTACACCAAAATTAGCTTGTAATATCTGCAACACTGTATTAGCTTGCAGTATACGCAACACTATTCTTGGCTCATGTAACACACAATTTCATGTTCATTTTGTAGAAATTATTCTATGAAACATTAAGTATAGATTATTTTTAATGTATAAATAAAATAAATTTTGATTATGTTATACACAACAACAAAAGGATATTTCACTACACGCAACATTGACTTGGATTGCATTACACGCAATCACGACCTTCCTTGATAGTGTGTGTAGTACGCAATACCGGGTTTCATTAAACAACGATATATAGTTATAATATTATTATGGACTAGCCGTTATGAATAGTATTAAAATAAATTTTGAATTTTATAACATTATTATTTATCTTACACATTTTTCGGAACATGGTATGAGAAAAAAATAAATTTTTTGGGTAAAATAAGTATTTTTAAAAATGTACAGTTTTGCCGCCTTTAGATGGCGCACCCACTTTAAATCTAGTTTTTGACATGTTTATAATTTTAATTTGACAAAATAAAATTCTTCTTCGGAGTCAGGATATAAAAATTTACTGTGGACAAACTTTTCATGTTATTATGATAACTTTCAAATTTTAATGAATAGTAAAAACATGCTATATTTTAATTAAAAACAACTTTTTTCATCATAATAATTTATATGGTACGATAATCTTTTTAATTGGTTTAAAACTTCAATTAGAATATATTTTTACCATTTAATCCAATTTTGGTCATTGGAATTAGTTTTACTTTGAAATTGGACATAAACAAGTGTCGATCTTTTGATAGTTATTGTTTTTTAAAAACACGCTATTTGTTTTGATAATAGAAAATAACTTTAAAATTAATTAATGCCACTTCAATGTTTTTAATTTGAAAAAATAGACATTATTTTTGAATTTGGAATATCAAATATAGCTTAGGATGAATTTCTTTTATTTTTCTGAAAAAAAACATCAATTTTTGATGAATAGTGAAACCACTTAGTGGTAGTTAAAAAAGCGACTCTTTCATTTAAATGAAATTTTATCACTTCTGTGAATTGAATTTCCAAAATTTGGCATACATTATTTTTATCAAGATGTAAAATGTGTTTCAATATGATGAAAATAATTTTTGGTGAATAGAAACTTTTGACTTTTATTTACCGCGGTTAAAGGTAAATAGGGTAATTCAAGGTTAAAAGAATATTATAATCATTCAAAATTACCTTAACACTTGTCCTGAACTTATTGGATGAGTAGTGGCCAACTGTGGGCATCCTTGGGTCGATTTTGGGACCCCATGAGCCACTTGGAAGTGATAATGTCAATTTGGATTAATTAATTTAATGTAAAGACAAAATTGACATTAACAATACTCTCTTAGTAATTAATTTTTATAAGGAGTTATATAAATTATATTTTTGACAATAAATATTCAATGAAAATATAAAAAGATTTCATACATGATGGTATTTTTTTTATAATTTTTAGACATCAAAAAAATTAAATTATTTATGACAGAACAATGATGCAGTAGTTACCTCAATAATAAATGATTTAAATAAATAAGATTATAATGATTAAAATATTATCCAAAACATGTCCAATTATTATTGTATTATTTTATTTCTAGCATGAGTCATATTATATAAATTTTTAATGATTTTTGGACCTTTTGAAACTGAAGATAAGTTTATAATAAAATAATATTTTCACACTTTCCGAAGGTGCCCCTCTCCTCCCTTATAAAAGGGCACCTCCTCCGTCTCCTCTTCACAAAATATTGAGCATTCAAGCTCAGAAAAACCCTTCTCATTTCTCTTCTCCACTTACCTAGAATCACTCCGTAGGTTCTGTTCGTCTCGATACATCAACTCTAGTCCTTTAAGAGGAATAATAAAAGAGGTTCATCGAAGAAGAGGTAATCACTTCTACCGATTCTTCTTCTTCATCTTCTTCTTATTTAGTTTTTTCATTATAAAGTAAAAAAATCATTATAAATAATTTACCGATATTTTATTATAAATTTGAAACAACCCCATTTGACCCTCTATCCATCCTACAGAAAACGAAGTCGCCGCGCGTGTGTACGTACGGAATACCGTCTCCACGCCGTGGTGTAATCTATTTTTCCACCATCACCTTACTTGGATGGGTATAATGGTGTAAGGAAGAACTATATATGGATATTATAACATCATAATGATTATGAGATATTATATCATCAACTCTAATTCCATTTAATAATTATGGGAATGATATCATCGCTCGTGCGTACGCACGGATTACCGTCTCCACGACACGATGAGATTCAATATCCATGTTAACCATTAAGGAATGATTATAAAGTATATATAATGAATAATAATGGTATATTTAACATAATAATTCTACTGGATTTATGTATATGTTATTCAAGTCAATAAGGATAGGAAAACAACATTCATGCGTACGTACAGCCTACCTTCTCTATGAATGGTGTGCTTCATTTGATTTATCTATCTATTATATATAAATATATATACAGAATATATATGATATATAATTCATTTTTTACAGTTTTGACGTTAGTAAATCATGATATAAGTTTTAATAGTATCAAGAACAACAAGTCCAAACACGTACGACAAATGAAAAGAATGTTACCCAAAACGTTGTTTTACCATTGAATTGACAAATGAACAGTAATATAAATACATAAGTGAACTATATATGATATCCTAAATATTATTATGGTTATTTTACAAGTTAATAATATGTTTAAACCCACTATACAGGAGTTTTGGACACATACAAAAGAAATTGGACATAAGGTAAGGGATAACTATTCCAATCTCGTTCTTATATGAGATTGTTATACGTTAGTATTTACTAGGGTTATATTTATTATCCATGTACATGTTTTATAAAAATTATTTCATGTATATTTAATGTTATTTTTAACCATTTTTGACTTTTACTACATGTTATGAAAGGATTCTTTCTATTGATTACCATGCAAGGTACTTTTTGACTTTTCCGTTAGAAGTACGAGGAGAAAGTTTTTTTTACTTAAATAGCATGAACAATTTTTTACGGTTTTATAAGACCTTATTCTCATAAAGCTTACTCTACAATATTTCCTAAACATTTTCAACAAAATCATTTTATTTTAAAATTTCATGACATTTAGTGAAAATAAAATGATTTTGAAAAAGAAAGGATATTTTCATCAAGAATTCATTTCAAGTTTTTTATCAAAACTAAGATCCATTTAAGATGAAAATATTTAATATATTTATTTTTCAAGTATAATGTCTCTATGATTTATGTGGTTTCAATTTTCTTATGATGAATTGATATCCATTTGTTTTATATGGACTATGTTTTGATGGGTTGACATTTATGAATCCCATTTTTAATACATGGGTTATGCTATGATTTATAATTTTGTGGAACACATAAAAATGGTTTAATTATGAGATGGGTTGGACCTATATCTCCCTCCAATGCATTGGTTAAATATTTATATCTCATGAGATTGACATGGCTGGAATGGAAAGTTAATCTGGCTCAGTGACACAGGACTGGAACGAGGAGTGAACTCGGTTCAGTAATGGACTTTGTCCACTATGATGGTCTTGGAAAAGAGCATTGACTAATATGAAATGATTTTCTATGATTATGTGGGTATGCCACAACTTTCAGGTTTTATGCTGTGATTATTTGGATTACATCTCACTACTATGATTTATCCCATGTTATGATATTATGATCTCCTTTGAAGGTTAAGATTTTCAAAATGTTATGTTCTTATTAATATGATATGATTAACATTTATTTTGATTACCCTTACTGAGCTTTTGAGCTCACCCTTTTGTATGTTTTCATTTCCCTAGGATATGAAGAAAGGTTTTAGGTAAGAAAAAAGGGAAGATCTTTAGGAAATATGTTAAATATCTTTCACCAAGATTAGAAGATTATGTTCCATGTTTCCAAATACACTAAACTATTACGGTCCTTTGGTGTCTGTTTTTGTTATGTATTAAGTATTCTGCAAAAGTAATGTAATTTCCATGTACGTGAAGTTTGGGATCTTTACATTCTAAATCCTATATTACAAGATATTATTATAAAATCATTTAGTTTTTTATATAAATTTGATTTATTTGATATTAATGTGGTTTTATTTACAGGGATTGATATTTTTATAGGGATTTTTCATTAAATATAAATTGGGGTGCACTATGTGATTGATGGAATGTATTAATGTTTATTTTGAATATAAAATGGATTTTACAGTATGGAGGTAGTGATGTTTATCTGTAAAAATATTTTATAAATTTTATTCATGTTTTAAAAATGTTTTTTGGTCAACGTAACACATCATGAACCTTAGTTCTGTTGGGAAATGGACTTGTCACTTTGGTATATGATAATAATAGTGGTTATTTTGTTGACATAGAAAGAATTTGGTAGGACTTGATATTTTTTAGATTCATGTTATTCGAAGATCAATGTTTCTTTTTATGTCTAAGTATTTATTCCCATAGTCTAAAACCCTATGTTGTTCATTTCAATTTGTACTTGTTTTTATAAATGACGGTTCATTACATAGTTGGTTTCTAAACTGTTTTCCTTATGGATTATACATGGATATATTTTATATATTTTCTTGTTTTTATATGAATATGAATTTATTTATGAAAACCAATAGACTCTGAACAAAATGACATATATTTTGAAATGGATTATAAATTGGGGTTGTTTTAAATTTATTACAAATTTTTTTCATAGAATTATACTTTCTATAGATTATTTGGTAAAATAATAATGGGAGTAATGATAAAAACTTAGTTTTACATTTTTCATTTTGTAGATGTGTTTTTTCATGACTCGGGTAAAGGGAAGGGTGTGATCTAGTTCCCTGGCATCACTTGGTTCTCATCACATTCTTAGTGAAACAGAGTGGTGGTGATGGTTGATCATATGGAGACCTAAATATTTCCATGTTTTATTACATTATAGTTTATACTTGTAGGTATTGTTGTTATATGCCTCATTATTTTTTATCCTTATTTTTTATTTTACTCTTTTTGTTATTTTTTCCTTAGGTTGCTCAAGAGACAAGTCTTGTTTTTTGTATATCTTTTTCTTGTGGTTGGCTAACTCAGGTGACGTGTTATGTCAACCTAGCCTTTCTTGATACAATTATAAAATAATAAGGTCCATATATAATCTCTGGTTGATGCAAAAAATTTATCCTATCATTTATGGTTCAGTTATCTACCACTTTTTATTTTTTAAAATTACCTTTATAACCCTTATAGATTGTAAATTTTGTTTCCATGGTTATGATTAAAAGTGATAACAAGGGGGGTTTATCTAATAGATAAGATTAAAAATACCATGTAAACTTGTATAAATTTTATTTGTTGAATTTATTTCAACCTTAATATACATATATTAAAATATATCTCTCTTTTGAACCATTTTACATGACTTAGACACATATTATATATTAATATTTTGGGTATTTGAAAGACTGACAGCAACCTCATTTATAAAAGGGCACCACATATAATCACCAACTCACACTTCTGGAAGAATATATATTGTCGAATAATTCCACAAATCACTCCCCAAACTTATTATCCTTGTACTACTGGTTCTGGTCTCAATAAACACAAACTTTTAAGTCTTAATATGTAATCCAAATTTGGTTTTCTAAAAAAGTGTTATAACTTGTAAACAAGTGTTTTTTGTTAATTTAATCTTCCACCACATTCAAATATTATATAACCAGGTTGATATGATAATTTTAGTATCTTATATACACTTAAATGTTGTTATAATTATGTAATTACCTTTTCCTATCATCTTTTCCATCCTATTGGAAATGAAACCATTGTTTATGCTTACGTATAGACTACCACCTCCACAAAGTGATGTGTTTCATTTTTCATCACTATATCAAAAGGATAGTTATTAGGATGGATTTAATGAATATATAAGAAATATAATACATAATCATTATTATTTAAATATAATATATTACATACTTACTTACCCTTCAATTGATTGTAAAATTATATCCTTTTTCATGTGTATGTGTGCACTTACACCTCCACAAAGAGATTTGATCCATTTTACATGTCTGGATTTTATAGATGGTTTAAATATTATATTTACTATATAAATTTTATAATTAATTCATGATTAATATTTTGTATATGTCCGTACATTAATCCTATTAACCATGGTCAACCAACTGATGTTCATTTTGGGATTATGAACTGAATGTCATCAAATCATCTGACATGAACTTAATCGATTTAGTTTATATATAAAACATTGTAATAAATTAAATATAAGTTATTATGAAAAATTAAAAACCCCAATAAAATCATAAGTAATTTTTTTATAGATATTCATTATACAATAGTTAAATAATTTGTGTGGAAATTCAGACTCAATGTAATATACTGTCATTAAAAAAATGTTGTTTTAATGTTTTTCCTTCCAAATTTTTTTATCGAGGTAGTGGTTATTTTTAATGTTTTAAAAAATTATTATTTATGATTCAGAGTTTTATAATAGCCTTTTTTGACTTTTTTATTCATTTAAAATGATTTAAAAATTAATCCTTTCAACGTTTTTACTATGGGTACTTTTTTTCATTTTATAAAAGTATAAAATGAATGTTTTTAACACAAACTGATTGAACACCCTTTACCACCGTCATATCCATTATTAATTATAAAAATTCTTCTATAGGTAAACATGTGTTTTCAGTTTATATTATATTGCTTCTCTTCTAGGAATTTTTTGTTTTAAAATGTTTTGTTATGTAAACAAAAACTTATTCTCATTTTTAGGATAAAACCAAAATTGTTATTTCTTATGGCATTGAATTCCTATTAAAATGATTTTCTTATGTAAACCAATACTTATCCATTTATCCTTCAAATGAGTTCCATATTCTGATGAGTTTGATCCAATGCATTTGATTTGTTTATGATTATTATGATCACCAATGTACTTATATCGATTCATGTCTCATTTTAATTTTTATTATTCCTAAACTTACTGGTATTTTTATATCACTGTTTAAATGATGTATGTCTCTAATTGAACAATTATGTTTAGAATATTATTATGCTCTATAGGATGACTATGATGAAGGATTTAAATTATGTTTAAATATTTAGGTGTATAAAAATTATATAAACCTAATTTTTTTGGACACAAAAACTATTAATGTTTGAGATGTGTATTATTATTATTATCTAAATAGGATATAAAAATTATTTATGTGATGTATGGTTTTACGTAATTTCTATATGATCAAGGTTTATTTTATTTTGGAATGAGGTTAGATAGAAAAAGAGAACCTATGTTCAACTAATGGATTTCATAAGTAAAGTACATTAGTCCTCTAAATTGTTTCACATATACGAATAAGTTTGGTTTATATTATTTTTTTGACTTATGTTTTATTTTATACTAAACCTTTTCTCGTTAAAAAATATTGGAAACCATGAAAAATAATGTGAATTCTATGTCCAAAATACCCATTTACATGGATCATGTTTTTAAAATTCCTCATGTGCACCTCTTGATTTCTAGAGCCTAGAGAAAATTACAATAAATGAATATGGGTCATGTACAAGATGGTTTTCCCATATAAACATAAAACATATAATAGAAGGGTTCTATTTTGAATTGTTATCATGACTCCTAGGGATATCAGACATATGAAACATTGTACAAGTATTCATAAAAAGATTACCTATTAATGAGTTACAATGATAAGAAATGATATAACTTCTATGTACACATGTATAAATATATATACCAGTTCAAAATAAACGTATAGAGTCCATAAAGTATGTAAAATGAGGAACAAATTAGGTATACATAAATAATGTTATCAAAAAAGGGATTAATGTGAAAAAGATATGCCTTCTTATGCCTAAATTTATATACATGAATTAGAATAAATACATCATCCTAATATCTCAATCACCCGTCACAAGATACAAATAAACCCCAATGATCTCAACTTTCCATATGAAAAGTTATCAGTTTAGAATCCCTTCAAATCTATCGTAAATAAAATTTATTTATACAAATCTAAAAATTTATATAGTAACAATATAACCCTTTTAATACGATAAACAATAATCCACTATCCAATTATCATTTAATTCACTCAATAAACCAATAAATAAAGGTATGATCTATATTTCTTTACGAAAAAATTAATTACTAACACCTCACCCTTAATATGTAAGGAAAATAAACAAATATTTCAATTAAATCATCATGTATAATGAATAAATAAATAAATAATTACAAGATGTACCATGAGGATAAGAAATAAAAAGGAAACATAAATATCACCTATGGAATATGTGTAAAAAATAAATATATCAAAGAAAATCAAATAAGCTTTCAAATAGTTTAAAAAATTATTTAAAAGTTAAAATGATTTTAATGACATTTAGTTTAGTTAAATTCACTTGGTTATATATCATTTTTGTACTAACCCATTAATAGTATGTTAGAAGAGAGGGGTTCACCTACCTACACTAGGAAAAAACAAATCACCGAGGCCTAGATGATGAGGTATGATGCCATAAGAGTTTTTTAAAGAATCTATTATAAAGGATCTATGGGATTTAACTTATGTGAAAAGAATAAGAGAAAAAAGAAATGAAAAAAGATTTTTATATTTGATTCACCAAATACATACTTGTAAAGTGTCTAGACCATAATTAATCCATGTAAATCAATGAGGTTATGGACTATAGATTATGATAATATGAAATTAGAATTCACTATTAATAAAAAATAGAAATATGAGAATAAGAAATTCATGGATCAGAACCATTATGAAGAATACATTTTATAATAACTTGAATCTGATTCAGACCAAATTAGAAGATGGGAATTCTTGATAGGAGGAATAGAACCCATAGAACACTCAAATGAGGAGATAATGACTAAAAAAGAAGAAATATTGTTGTAGAGGTGGGTTTAAGGTCAATATATTGTCTTTGAAAAGACCAAAAATTAATTCTTTAATGTATTATACCCAAGAGCCTATTGGGTACCTACTATAAGTCCACCAGGTACCTGGAGTCTCATAATTTAACCCCATGGAACTTCTAACTCCCATCAATCTCACGGTCCACTAAGACTTGGTACCTTGTCCTCCCACTATTCCTCTCTCTTTTCTTCCCTCCTATAGTTCCCCTACAAATACTTCTAACTCTGTTCAACATAAAACCACACTAATGTAAAGATTAAAGACATATATTTTGGTTAAAAATAAGTATATAATATGAGGTTTAAAACAACCAATAACATTATTTCTATATTTCACTTATAATCCCATTAACACAAAACCTGAAGAACTAAAAAAATAATGTGAAATAAATGAACCAGAAGTGAAGGTCATTAAAAAAATTATGTGGTGAAAGGTATACTCCCTAATTTCTAAAAAACAGAAAAAGGGTTTTATTGGATTTTAGATTAACATATTCATTTATATATTTTAATTTTTTCTAAAAATATTATATCATATCATATGTAAATTGAAGTAGATATATATTTGAAATCACATAGTGGTTAAATTCTTAGAACAAAAGTGTTTGAATCATTCTTAACTAGAGTATTTTGGATGAATCTTCCATTAAATCTTGTAATTATTCTTCTAGTGGAATATGGCATTAAATTGATCGTAAATTTACTCTCTTTATGTTGATCTCATATCAATTATAAGAGAAATTAAATCTCATTCCATATCCTAAATTATTCCATTCTTCTATATAAATGCAACGAGGATTATGAATCCCATTTAGTAAATCCTCCCCAACTATGGGTATTAATACCTAATTTTGAAGTATACATTTCTTAAATGGATGTGATAAAGGATAATTAAATCCTTTAATAAATTCCCATTATAAGGGAATATGTTGATTTATTCATTAAAGAGTCTCTTGGTCTTCCCCCTTATCATGAGGTAGAGTTATGAAAATATCTTACTCTTGGGGTGAAAATTATATTAAAGAGAACCTATAGAATATACAGAATAGAATATGAGGAATTACATAATTGGTCATAAATGTAATTTCAAAAATAGTTTATATGACATAGTGCATCACCTTGGGGTGCATCAGTGATCTTTTTGAAGAAGAAGGACAGGTCTATAAGAATTACTAATGATTCTGATAGCTCCAAAATATTAATTTAAAGAAAAGGAATCTATTAATATATATTGAATACTTATTCGACAATATTCTTATAGCACAATACTTCACAAAATAATATCTTTATAATGGATATCATTGACTGATGGTGAAGATATAAGATGTTCAAAAGATAGCTTTATATACAAAATATGAACACTATGAGTTTATAGTGATCCCATAGAGATTTATGAATACCATATATATATATATATATTCATGTACATAAAGAATAGAGATTTTAGATACTACCATGATAATTTTTTTGGTGGCCTTTATTGTCGATATTATTACATAATGTAAGATAAAATAAAAACTCCATGAATATTTAAGGATTGTGAAAAATAATTTAATAAGATGTTATACTGAAAATTTAATAATTTTCCTTCTTCGATAAAATAAGTCACATTATTTGAGAATGTGAACAAAAGAGAGGAAATTTTAATAGATACACAAAAGAAAATTTTATTGATGAGTGGAATAGAAAAAAAAATTGCAATGGATATTTATAGTTTTGTTGGATTCAATGGGTATTAAATACACTTTGTGATAAGTTTATCAATATTATCTTTCCCACTAACTACATGTTATGATAAAATAGGATGTTCAAAACAATATAAGAGGGGTAGGGTTGAATTAGTGGTGGAGATTTTTATCCAATTTAAAACCATTATCCCCTTTAATATACCAACTTATTCTTTGAATAGATCTCACTCCATATTTCATGCTATCACATATTTAGTTGAAATGAATATAGGGTAATAAGGATATCAAGAAAATGGAAACTACAATTTTTTAATAAGGTTCTACTCCAATATGGATGATTATGTACTTGGTGATACATAGTAATTATCCCACACACATATCTTTATTCATATTATAATAAGATGCATGGTTAATGGTATGGCATTGGACCCATTATTATAGGAAAAACTATGTACAAAGAAGAAACCAACTTGTTGTTCCTTTTAGTACAACAGAATATTATTTCACTTCCTTGAAGTAATATCACTAATGTTAGATCATGTCACTTTTGGAAAATATAGAATCAATCTTCTTACTATGTTATGACAATATAATGTTCCACCTCAAACTACATCACTATTATATTGAATAAAATGGGTTTAGACTACTTACCTCACCTCTTCAACAAATAATAATAACTAATAAAATCAAGTATCTATCCTTTCTGTCCTTTTTATTCACCATCTTCTTGTGCATATAACTATTTTCTTTCACAAAAACACTGGATCAGATAGACCTATGCACATAAGTGTTGGTTTTTTTCTCCCTTGAATTTTCATAATTTCGTTAGATGCTTTTAGATTTGGGGATCCTATTCTTAGTTTTATCATAGCATATATATTTACAGAAACATTTTGAATATTTTTCCATAATATTTTCACATAAAATATTAGCTTTCTGAATTTACAACATCTTCTATATTCCATTTTAAACACATTTAAATCTCTATTATTATCCTATAAATTCGCTTGAGGGATTGGTATAAACATTTCATGAAATATATGTAAATCTGGAATTCTTATTTCACATTAAAATTTCTGTAAATACTACACATATAAAAGACATCATAACTTTATAAGATAATATAATTAAATATATGTGGTTTGGAACGTATAAATTGGGTGAAGAAATCCATGTAATCATCTCCATACATCGCACAATAATAGTGTGGATTCCTTATCTCGTTATATTGAAATATCACAAAGGGATATACCATATGATGCACATGAACCATATTATTCTTTTCTCAAAATTATGGGCAGTTTTCATCAACATTATGAGGGACTAAATTAACATAATAAATCCTCATACTAACCTTATGATGTTGCATTCCAATCTCACATGGCTGCGCACCAATTATAATAATATTTTTTCTAACCATTTCAACTTCGCCACATGAATTTTATAAACATATACTCTGTAATATATTTCTCAATAGAAACCCCATTTTTTACTTTCAAAATCGTTTACTTTAGAACTATGATAGAATATAAAAAACATCATGTCATTTTGATGTTTGAAACTCTTCATAAGAATCACCACATTTATGTATAGTGTTTTGTATGAATTCATAACTTCTATTAAATAATTATTTGGCTTCAAACACCATGGTATCTTCTAATAGTTAACTATTGAAAATTATTCGACACTATGAAATAGTTTGGAAGAGGATTGGGATCCTATGAATCACACATAGTGTAAAACATTGTAGTTGTAAATATGGCATGAGTTCGATAGTGTAGCACGATCTATTTTTCAAATTATAATAATTGAGGTTGACGATGATATAAAAAGTTCCATACTATTTTAATCCACACATGTTTATATCTTTCTAAATGTATTATTATTGATACACATTTTTCTATCCCACATCAATTTTACAATCATAGCTCCATATCTATATAAACATTGACATGGTATATAACTCCCAAAAAAACATTATATACCTCCCTATACTAGAGTCTCACCCCTTAACCTTATACAATTATCTATTAATTCCATCACACATGCTACTATTGACCTACACTAGTGATCACCTACACAACCACTCACTTATCAAGTGCCTTTAAGCTTTTCCACCATCATTATTGGTAATGTTTCCTAGCTACTGTCTTTGAGGGGGTTGGCCTCATTTTTTATTTTTGTTATCATTCATGGAGTTTTTCAAAAAATTTGGGTCATCTTAAAACGACTTCTTCACTATAGATATATTCACTCATATGAAGTTGGTACTTTTCTAAGAAAGAAAACTATAGAGTATCTCCAAAGGTACTACTTATATATATATAGATATATATATTGGAAAAGGATATAACTAGAATGACTTCATTCTTTATAGTTGAATTGGAAAAAAATCTGATCATCACAATGAAAATTTCAATATTCACATATTATTAAAAAATCTATAACACCTACAGTCATATATTATTAGTAAATCGAATACAAATTCATAGGGTTTAAACAATCCCCCATATTATTTTGCTGAAAATATATTTTTAAATCAAACTCCATTAAATCCCCACCAAATATAATGACACTTATAATTTTTAAAAATAATATTGATTTAATCCATTCATATCTCCCTTTGTTAATAAAATAAAAAAAGGCCCTTCAAATGAAACTTTACTAAATCTATGAATTTATATGAGAGAAATAATCAAATTTTATAACCCTTTTTACTTGAATTTTTTTAGTAAATATCATTATCAAATTTCCACCATTTTATATAAAATATATGAGGGTTCACTTTGTCCTTTACAACATTTTTTCAATTGAATTTAAAATGAAATCTCTATGAGCATATTATCCCATTTAAATTCTAAATTATAACAAAAAATATTTATTGGTGATTTTACATTTATCCCTTTTTAAAAAAATATTTTTAACAGTTGGATATTGCAAGAAACTATCATATCTTTATTTTAATACTATTAGATTCCAAAAAACCAATATTTGTATGTTTTAAAACCCCTTCCCTATAACGTTTACATTAACCCGTAGAAATCAAGTCGGCGAAATTACCACTTACCACGTATGGTGTAAGAAATCCTATAATCCTAATAAGCTTGGGATTGATATGGGAACCAAGATTTTATGAAAACACTTCCAAGTATAGCCTTGCCAATCACTAGGTTTCTCAATACCATAATATCATTATCAAAACCTATGATATTAAATAAACGCACTCCAAACTCTTATTGTATAATCTATAAATATGAATGAGTTATGATATATCACTTAAAGAATCAATTATTATTTTTTAACATCAATTAGGTAATTTTAATGGACTTTTATTTCATCCAAAAAATCTTATTGTTTCATTAATTAAAGAATGAGGTCTAAAAACTTTTGGAAAATCATCTCTAACAATAACTTAGTTTCATCATCATATATTTAATTTATTCTTCAATTATAGGGACTACACTTATTGAAAAATAACCCTTGTTTTCTAATGAAATTTAAGTATCCTAAAAAAATATGATACTAACATGTCAGAATAAAATCATCTAAATACATTATTCATCCTTATTTTCCTTTACAAATGTTATCAATCTAAATTTTGAAGGTCCACATTGACTTTAGAGGGTCTGTAACGACCAAATTAATTCCAAATATTGGATCATAAGATTAGAAAATATCCAAACATTGCATTCAAACCTATTCCATCAGAAATCTGATCAGGTCACCATTGATGTTTTTTATAACATATAAAATTGATTAGTCTCTATCAGTTTATTCCCCTTTAATGTTTTTATTTAACAAAAAAAATCTCTCTAGGAAATTTTTTACAGGTTAGATTCAAAAATATATATAAAATTACATAAGGTATATATTTCTGCATTGGATTTCATTCATATTAGTTCTTTATTCTATGGTTCTAGAAGGAAACATACAATTATCTTTTAGATTTAGTAAAATTCCAAACAGACCACAAATAACATGATGTTTTCATCCTTAAAAAAATATTTTCATATTTAAAAATATTTTATTTTTGGGAACACATACTATGTGGATTGTTTCTCCCACAATTTTTTTCCCTATTTATGAAATTGAGAAATATTTAAATCATATGGGGAGAATGAAATCATTTTCACTTCATCAAGGTTGATATTTTTTTCAGATATTATTTAGAATACCGATTTATAAATCTTACCAAAATAGTAACTTATTCAAATATATAAAATTTATTCCAAGAAAAATTTCTCTCATAGTTCTTCTCTTGAGAAAAATATTTTCATTTAATTCCCTTTAATTAAATCATATAAACACAAAAAAATAATATTTAGATAATATTTTCCCAATAGTTTAATATTACAGTAAAATATGATAATTTCTTCATAACCATGATACTATTTATTTTTCTTATCTATGTTCAAGATAATTCCTAATACTAATTATTTTTTATTTCTTAATAATTTAGGAACAATGGATCTCTTTCATATCCCTATTTGTGGTATCTTAATTTTAACACGATCTATTAAAGAATATACTTAACTTATATATATCATAATACTCTAAATGTTCTTTTATAGGGTTGATTTAATGGTGAAATAATCATTTGATTTCGATCCAAAACTCTTGCACCTCCAACATCGCAAACCATGAGATCCTAGGTTATGACCCTTTGACAACATATCATGATGTTTTAATTCTTCTTTATATGGAATAATTCATTTAATTTTATCTCTTATATTTTATTTCTCTTTCTATTAAATTTTATTTTTCCAAATTAAGTGAAAAACGATGAAATATTCTTTAGAAACTAACAAAAATTTGTTGGATTTACAACATGTCTCCCCTTCTATGAATTCTCTTCTTATATACTCATTATTAATTCTATTTACAAAAAATCATGGATTTTTTATTGGTAACCATTATTCTGCCAATTATTTAATAAAATAATAATCTTATTTTTTTGGTTTAGAACTTCTCATGGACCTTATAGGTTTTATTTAAACAGGTTTATTCTTTTCAAATACCTTATGAATAGCATACAAACCTTATTTTCTAACTTTATGGTAATTTTATATTCAACTATTTTCTCATATTTCTTTTTCCAATGCTAACTGGTAATTTCCCTACAGATTTTATAGCCTTCTATGCTAGTTTGTTTTTTATGAAATATCTGTTCACTTCTATGACTACATTATTCGTAATTCACAGAAATATATCCAAGAACATGAAATATATTTGTGATGGTTATATTTTTATTTTGGATCCATGGGTATTTATTAACTTATGGATTCCTCTTCCTCAACATAGGGTTATATTCAATTCTATTTGTTGAAATTTTATGAAAATTGTCTAATTATCTATACCCACTCATATTACAATACCACCAATGTTATATTAATCATTTTTACCTCTTATGAACATCATGTTGTATATATTTTATAGAAGGAAGAGAATGAATTTTTTATATTTTTCCTCAATTTATAAGGCTATGTCTAGGGAAACAAACTCTTAAATAAACTTTTATATCCACCCTTTACATGATTATAGGCTTATCATCAATTTAAATCATCCATATTTATATATTTTTTAATTTTAAACCAACACCTTCCTTGAAAAAATATTTAGTATAAACCTTAGACTTATGGTTGGATAGTTCCCTTTCCATTTATGATACTATAAATTGATAATTAGATGATCTAAAGTTGTTTTTTCGACCAGATGAAAGTATATGGGATAATAATCATTCCTAATAGTTTCTGTGGAATAAAATCTATTTTTTGATTATAGTGGAGACTCAGGTTGATCTATTTCCAGATTTTTAGGATTTATTTTAATCTCAAGAAATTTCATGTTGAGGATAATATATCCATCCTCTATTGGATTCAATTTTTCTATATAATCCTTCCTATTCTTTTCAAACTCATAATCCTGTATTTTTTTCTTAAGAAAAATTATCAATCTATGTAACTCTATTTTCCTTGATATCTACTTGGGTATTATTGACTACAATGAAATTATTTTTTTCTCTTATAATGCATTCAAAATTTCTTTAAAATCTCACATGGAATATTATTTCCCATGGATTTTATTAATCCAGTTATTCTCATTGCTACAACACCTTTCCTCTTATTTAATTTTCATGAAAATTATTTCTCTAACTTGTTTGGAGATATTTTCACATGCTATAAATTTTTCATACAAATCCACCACTAAAATTTGCAATTCATCTTCAAGTTCAATGAACACTTATTTTATTTTTTAAATGAGACATAGATAATAGTGAGTATTTATTTTGGATAGTTACATATTTTATCCCTTAACGTTGTTATGTATTCATCACTAAATATTTATATTTGTGATCACTCTCTCCAATTCTTTGTTCTTATATAGGAATATTTTGACATGAAATTTCAACGTACTCTTCATTATGAAAATACTCTAAATTTACCAATGAACAAAAATTATCAATCTACATGGTTGTTGGTTTACCTACAATATCGTCCTCATAATCATTATATGTTTTTTTGGAGAGATATTATAAATAGATATAAAATATTAACCTCTAATTTTATTTTCTTTAATTATCTAAGAGTCATTATTCTCATTTTCCTTGGATGTGGCCCTTCTAAACATCTCAAACACTTTAGTTCTTTATATAGTTTTTACAGAGATAGATCTATGATAAATAATTAATCTTACTTTTTCAAAATATTTATTCATACCAAATTTATAAATAGAAACTCAAAACATTAAATTAAAGATTATTTGGAATCCAAATGTTGTTATTATCATGGATTTGAAAACTATTTTTATGATCAAGTAAGGAAGTATCCAAAACTGGGAGTAAATTTCTCTAAGCCCATGCACCCATATCCAGTGTTAAAAACATACTATTGATATAATAGCCTTCATACCAACTAAAGAGACCCAAATATAAAATTCCAAAATATAAATTTCGTTAAAAAATGAGTCATTTAAATACCCAATACCTTTTTGGTTTAGAGTTTTAGAAAACTAGGAAATCAATTATGTAAAAAACCCATCTCTATCTCATAAAATGGTTATGTTTTTCATTATACCCAAATATTATTATTCTATTATAATACATCAACATGTCCTATAAATGAATATCAATACATGATACCCTTCCTGGCATAATATTTTTTTTGTTTTCTCCATAATTCGTAGAAAATGAAACATGAGAAAGGGGATCTCAAATGGTCATTATGGTAGGACATATGCTTCATCAATTAAATATTATAAGAGTGCATAATTTGATTATATGGTTATGGTAACAAAATAAAATTTCATGTAAATAAAATAATATATTTAAATCCCATGAAAACATTATTTATAAATAATGATTCATGGTATAATGTTTTAATAAAATATAATAGTCATATGATTCAATAATCGAAAGCCCTAAAAATAAATATCTTCTAAATAGAACCATTAAAATTTATATAAATCATTTAAAAACCATGTAAGTATTTTTATAGATTATATTCACAAATCATGTTCACTCATGTTTATATTGTAATGGAATAACATATTACAATTTAAATATAGCAATCATTTCTCTCGAGAAAGAACCATTACCCATTATATTATAGAATTCTGTACCGAGCTCATCTATCATTATCTATAATTTCTATGAACCATAACTTGAACAATATTCAAATGGATTTAATTTAAACATAAAAATTATAAATAAAACTGTTTTTACATTATAGATTGATTAACCCCTGGAAATGAAACAAGTTTTAGAACTAATTACATTAAGAAATCATCATAATCCATCTAGTTAAATAAAGTTGGATGGTATCATTATAGAATATCCATACAAAATCATAATTATCATTAATGTATGTTAACATAAATTAATGTACGCATATTAAAACGTTAAAAATATTCTTTGAAAAAGAATATTATTTTCTTTGAAAAAATAGAAAATTTTCAAGGGCATGTGATAAAAAATTCCATTATATAAATAAATTATTTTCATGGGGTATACATGAAAAATATTAATCATAAAGTTTTACCAAGAAATCCAAAAGTGAGTCATATGAAAAATGTTAAATAATTATTTTCTAAAAAGTAAAACATAGTAAAAATGAATCTAATAAATAATAGATACTAGTTAAAAAAATTCTTAAAACAATATTAAAATTATGTATATAGATGGAAAAACATTTCGGTAAAAGATTTAAAAATTTTTAAATTAGTGTTATTAAAGAAAACCCTTTGCGCCTACTAAAATACAAAAAACCGTTTTAATTAAAAAAAATGAGATGGAAAATAAAATTTCATGATCATAAAGATAATAATGGTATTATATTTAAAATATTTAATATATTCACCATATAATTTAATATAGGTCCATCGATCAAAAAAATGTCCAAAAAGAAGATGTTTGATATGGGAAACCCTGAAAAATTTTATAATTATTGAATCAAAATACATTGAATGATGGAAAATAATATTATTCTATATGTGAGATTATTTATTTCAATTAATCTTCAATAACATTTTATTTTTTCAATAGATACACAATTTTACTTAAATCATGGTGAAAAATAAGAAACATGTCTTGAAAAATTATGATTGATAGCAAGAAACCCTTACAAAGATCGTAACATTTAAAATATGAATAAATCAATGAAATTACTGAGTAGAAAAATTTTAATCCATATTATATAATATTTAATATAGTATAAATAATAATAGGTCATAAAACACATAATCTATGCATAACATATTCAATAAATATGTTATTTAACCCAACGAATGGATATTGCGTTAAAAATCCCCTTATCTCCCTCTTCCTCTTGGTCCAACATGCTCTATCCTCTTATATAATAAATTTATAATTATTAAAAATCTACATCAAAACCAAATATAGATTTATATTTATTTATATCATGTTATTATAATTTCTTATTAAAATTTTATTAACAATTCTATGTCAAAATCAATGTTTATGTGTTAATTTTCTCATTTCCACAGAATGCCCTGATTTAGTGCTTTTAGTCTCTACAGCATGGACATGGATTAATCACCTAAACAATGTTAAATATGATTTTATATATGTATTTTATATGATTTATTAGTTACTAGTATATTTTATGAATGTTATGGTGTTGAATCACCTAGAAAACATAAAAATTCCATTTTTAGATGTTTTTGATTTCATTGAAACAATTGATTTTATTAATAGATATATATTACCTTTAAATAAATTTTAAAAAATATTAAATTCTTAATTAAAAAATATTACAATTATATAATTTTCTTAAATCCTTTATTATGTAATTATTATAACACAATTTATATAGGTTGTAAAAACTGACATAAACAAGAACATGTTATTACATTCAAATGAGTAAGGGTATACTATTGTATAATAATATAATCACTATTACATAAGCTTAATGACTTGAATTTTTTTTATAAAATTCATAAAAAGTATTCAAAAAGAGTTATATGAATAAAAACATTGAAAATAAAGTTAAGAGGTTATTACTTCCAAGTTTCTCTCTAAGCTCTTCTCTCGCAATTAAACTTTACTACGATCATTAATTATTGATATCACTTATAAAATGAAAAAATTATATGAATGAATCCCTAATATTGTTATAAATTTTTATATATTTATTCATTAAATATTTATAACTATCCATGTTAGGAAGCGATGAAAAAAACACATCACATTGTGGAAGCGGTAGTCTTCACGTACACACGAGTGATGTTCTATTTCTCATTAGATGGAAAGAAGATAGAAAATATCTGTTGCATCACAATAATATAATTTTATTATATTAAATATACATATTTTATTATATTATAGTGGTTATAGTATTTAATAAGGTGTTATAAGATGAAATCAACTTGAATGAATTTAGTTAAGACTCGTACCACCTCCATGTATATCTTCCTTTATATTATAACTTATTCTTTATATAATTGGTCTTTTGGTAAAAAAAATACCTTTATGATGTACGGAGGATATTTTGGGACGTATTAAGGTATATATTTTTCAATACTGGGTGATAAATGTGTGTGAATAAAAAGAAAACTAGGTTCCATTTTATAGTATTTGGGATAAACACCCTTGTAAATATTTAGAATTTTAAAATTTAAGAAATTTATTTTTCATGGATAGTAGCTCCAATTTATTAAAATTTTAGATATAGTGTAATTAAATATCCAAATAAATTAATCCAATAAATATTATACAAATTTTAGTTATAATTTTATCATTATATCTTAATATAATCCCCCCATTTACACTTTTTTACTTTTATTGTGGTGATAAACATTAACCATGGTAACTATTCATTATGACTAAAAAATGTAATTTTCATTATTTAAAATGTAGATCATTATAATACCAAAAAATGGAAACTATTTTATAAGATTAAATTTATATAGGTGGTAAGAAAATATATTTTAATTCATGTCTTCCAAACACAACTAAAACTATTTTTAAACAAATACCACTTATAAGCCTAAATATGATTCTATACCAAAATCACCTTTCATTTTTATTAACATGAAGTTAATTAATTATTTCCAATTTAGACTTATTTTATCTATATATGATATCAAAATGGGAATAAACTTTGGGAATATTTGAAAAAATATAAAAACTAAAAATAGTTTTTAATTGTATAAAAACATTACACAAACTTCCAAAATGTCAAACAGTGAATTCTAAGTTAAAAATTATATTTTTAAAATAATTATATTACTTATTAAGTATATTTTTTTTCTAAAACTGGTTTCAAAAACATTCAGTTGATTTTCATTCCATATAAATGTTATAAAAGTAATATAATTTGTTAACTCGGTAGTTTTTACTATTCACATAAAAATCATCCTTTTCGAAACAATCCCAAAAAATATTAATATTATTCTGACATGATGAATTAAAAAATTAATTTCATTTCATCAAATTAAAAATCTAAAATTCATTGACTTTTATTATCAATTTTAAAAATACAAAAACCTACTTTTATTGAACAAATTACCCTTTTAAACTTTAAGTGTTATTAACCTCATTTCATACCAATTACCAAAGAGAACTATTTTTTAAAAATTATATTCATAATATATGGATTTTTAACTTTAATTTCAATAAATTTTCATTTTCTTTAGATCAGTGTTGTCTATATCACTATTAATTCAATGATATATTTATTAAAAGTAATACATATTAAAATCTCTAGGTATTGCATTATCCCCACCTTAAAAATGCATCTTTTAAAATTCTATCTTATGTCTGATGGAAAAGGGTTTAAAAAACATTAGATTCAATTAAATGGAGTGGAATATGGAATTTAAAACCATTTAATTTAAATGATACCAAATAATATAACCTTAAAACATAGGAAAAAAGAAGAAACGTATAGTTCAAAATAAATATACATAAGTGAAAGAAAATAAATTTAAATTCAAATATATTTAATATCCTTTTTAAATTGATATTTACATCTATGCTAAGACTGGGAAAATAATAATTTACTAAATATTTCTTAAACCATGCATTTACCATTATGAGACTCATAATTCTGAATGAGTTTCAAAAATATTACCTTGATATCATAAAGATATTTTACATATCACACTCACTGGATTTATTTTACTCTTACTTGAGTAAAAGGAATTATTTTACGATCAATATAGTTAATAATATAAAATATTCTAAATTGATTTCTCTCTATATCATCTGTACAATTTTTTCCTCTGATTGTGTTTAATGTTTTTTTCCATCTTAGCTTCACCTCATATTTTTAATGATAAATAACCATGTTGAATTTTTCATATACAATTTAGTAAAATTAAATTTATATGGATTATAAGATCCATAAAAGGGATGATATGTTATTCCTCGTATGGTTAGAAATTTTTTAAAACAAAAAATAGTCATCACATGTAATGATAATATCAAAATTAATAAACCATAATATTAAAAAATGACACCTATATATATAAATCCTATTAAATAACAACAAAAAACAATTTTAATTATTCTAGAAATAAATAATCATAAATATCTTAAAAATATATTAGGAAAAATTTGTAACCCATAAATCAGAAATATTTTATCACATATTCTTCCAAGATCAACAAACAAATTTCCACTAAAAAATTTAAATCAATCATAAATTCACAAACCCAAATGTGTATATACCTCAATCATAAATTCTCCAAAATATACTTATAATTTCCAAAATAACCTAAATCTCCATAAATCCCAATAATATGATTTATACTTCCTAAAGTTAACACAAGATTTATTCCTCAAATAATATCATCCACTTTGATAAAAAATCCCATATTATCCTATAATTTTCTATTAATACTGGTCCTAAAATTTTCATAAATAATATTATAAAAATATTCCAAAAATATAATTAACCACGTAATCAAAAAATTAAATTTGTTATCACATGGTTATTTATATGATAAAACCTTTGTTCATAGAAACATAATAATTCTTTTTCAAAATCAACCATAATTACCCCAACATCAAATATCACATTAACCATAAGGGTTATCTTTACCTTAAATGATTATCCCAGATATAATTAATTTATTCCAAAATAACCTTCATAGAAAATCACATGATAATTATAAGGGTAATATATACCATAATATTGTATTCTTCCCAAAAACCAATAAATTTCCTCCAAAATATCATTAATAATATTAAAATCCCATCATATAAAACCTAAAATTTTATCATTGACTTTAAACTTATTGTCAATCCAAGACTAATTAACACATGATGGTATCTAAACAAACATAAATTATTTTAATTTGATACATTTATAACTTATAAAGTTATCTAAACCCTTCCTCTAATACAAACTCTAATTCCCCAATTCTATGCACCAAGATTATATGATAAAAACGATCTCTTAATATAATAGATTTGATACCAACTAAAGCGGCCAAAATTTAAAATTCCATAATAAATATTTTAGTAACAAGAATCATGTCACGTACATACCAATGACCTTTATAGTTTAGAGTTTTAGTGAATTATAAAAACTTTTACATAATAAATCCCATGTCAATATCATAAAATGGTAATTTTTCCCATTATACCTATATTTTCTTATTCAATAAGAAGAATTAAATACCTTCCAAAAAAATCCAAAGATGATACTATTATTGAAACAATATATATATTAATCTTATTCATAAACGAGGGAAAAGAAAAATAATAATGGTTATATCTTACCCCAAGAAAGGTTAAATAAAGACATCATCAATAAAAGATTATAAGATATCATAATATGATCATATGGGTATGAGAAAAAAATAATGTGTGTGGAAATACCAAAGATAATCTATAACCATAAAAACATGGATCATAAATCATGAGTCACAAAATAAATATTTAACATAAAAAATAATTTTTATGAGTCATAAATCATGAGATAAGTGAAATAAATCATTATTCAAGGGAACCATTGGAACTCATATTATGAATAGAAAAAATGTTTAGTTAACTTGGTAAATTATATTCAAAACCCGAGTTCACATGTCTTTAATAATTAATAGAATAACTTATAACAAGATAATTTTAATCATTATTTTCCTATGGAATAAATCATTAGCCAATATATTTAAATGATATATATTTGTATCACCCATGATCATCTATAATTTTTAAGAACGATAACATGAACAAATCACATATTACTTTCATTTCAACATAAAACTTAGGAATAAAACCATTTTTCCATTAAATGTATATTAACCCATGGAAAATAAATAGGTTTTGTGTAAATTTCCTGAAGTAAATAATAAAATATTCAGATAAATATGGTAGATTTTATCATTAGAGCATATCCCCAGTTATTTATAATGTTTAATAAAGGATGTTGACATATATTAGAATAACTTTTTCAAAAAATTAAAAATATGCTTTTAAAAAACAAGAATAAAAATCATTTTATTCGGGTAATAAAAAATCCAATAATAATGTGAATAGTGTTTTGTTTGAGAAAACATTTGATATTATAAGATATCCCTAATAATTAAATTTTTTATGATGGTAGTAAAATTTATTCATGGAATATATGGTAAATCCATTATTTTCATACTTTTGTAAAAAAATTCAAAAGTAAGTCATGTGAAAAATGATAAAATGATTCTATTGTAAAAAATCAAATATATTTAAAAATTAATATAATAAATCAATTAATTCTTGGTGAAATCAAACATTAATCAACATAAAAACATGAATAAGTAGGGAAATGAGTTCGGTAAAATACATCATAACTTTTAAAGTAACATTTCTATGATTATTCCATTACGACCATTTAAATTTAAAAACCCTTTGAAAGAAAAATCATGATAAAGAAAATAAATTACCATTAATAAAAATAATTTCATGATATTATTTCTCAAATAGATATTATATAAATCATATAAATAAATATAGCTACATTAATAAAAAATTGTCTCAAAAAAAGAATTTAGAGATGATAAACCCTTAAAAATTTGGTCATTCCGGAATCAAAAGTCATTAAATGATGGAACATAATGTAATTATATAAAAAACATTACTTCTATGAAATAATATTTCAGAATAATATTTGTTCATTTATTACATCATAAAATTGAAATCGTGGTGTAAAACATGAAACATGTCTCATGAAATTTAAATTAAGAACAAGAAACCCTTACAATGATTGTAACAATTGAAATAGGAATAAGTAAATTAAATGATTATTTAGAAAAAGGAAGATTGAAATAATAAGATTTTAAATACGAAATAAAAAACTAAATTTCATAACAAACATAATCTTGGCATAAAATAGTCATTGAAGAAGTGATATAACCCAAGGAAAATAAATTGAGTTAATAATCCTCTTACATTAGTATTTCACTTAGTATAACAAAATTTATCTTTATTTATAATAAATATCGATATATTATAAATTTAAATAAAAACCATATTTATATTCATATTATTTTATATCATTCTATCATAATTTGTTATTACCCATTTATTATGATTTTTTTGTTAAAACCCACGTTTTTGTGTTAATTATCCAATTTCCAATGCATGTTCTGATTTAGTGATTTTTATCTTTTCACCTTGGTCATGGTACGATCACCTATATAATTTTAATATTAATTTTATATTTTTATTTTATATTACTTTCTAGTACTATATATTTTTCATGAAGTTTATGGTGACAAGTCTCATGAAAATCATTAAAATTCAATTTTTTAAAAGTTTTAACTTCATAGAATTCATTGATTTTTTAACACATAAATATATATATTACATTTAAATAATCATGAAAACATATTAAATTTTCCATAATATCATAATATTATCATTTTTTATGTTTATTTAATAATTCATGACCTAATTATTGTTACATCATTCATATAGGCGGTAAAACATGGCCCAAAAAACACGTTATAACAACCAAAGGAGTAAGGATGTATTATTGTATAATGAATTTACCAATATCAAATATGTTTAATGATTTAATTTTTTTTATAAAAGTTATAAATTATATTCAAGAATATTTATATGAATACTAAACATTAAAAATAAATGTAAAAGGTTATGACTTCAAATTGTCTTAGTAACTTCTTTTTAGGCGGTTTAACATTATATTGATAATTTATAGTCAATATTATTCTTATAATGAAAAAAATTATATTAAAAAAACCCTAATCATGTTACTAATTTAATATTTATTTAGTAATTCTATATTTTCTAACATTCCATGAATGTTTTTGATGATGAAAAAATAACATCACTTTTCAACGGTGGTAATTTTCACATACACATGAGTGATATTTTCATTTTTTATTGGATGGAAATGAGATAGAAATTAGTTGATCAATTAATATAATAAAATTTTATTTTTTTAAACCTTATTATTTTATAATAATATTTTGTTTACAATATATTTTAAGGATGTTGAATAAGAAATAAACTTGGATGAATTTTGTTGTGACTTTTACCTTCTTAGATATATTCATTTCGTTTACGCCATAAGCCTTCTAATATAGGTATTTTGGTGAGTCCCGGACCTATATAACTTTGGGAGGACATATAGAGATATTGTTTTTTATGTCTTGGTCAATATAGGGTTCACTAATTGTCTAAAGATAATATTAGAGGAGGTTCCATATTATAAGTGAGAGGATTATCACTCATGTAAATATTAAGAACTAAATATAATAAATGTATTTCTCAAGGAAACCATATTTTAAATATAGAACAAGTTATGATATAAAAACCCTCAAAAATAAACTTTATAAATGTTTTATAGATAATATATACATGTCACTTAGTTCCCCCTGTTAACCCTGTATACATTTAACATGGGGACAAACTTTTACCATGGAAACTATTTCTTTTGACTAAAAAAAGAAATTAAACTCGTTAAAATTATAACATGATAATAAAAACATGGTATCAATTTTATAAGACTCAATTCTCTAGTTATTGAAAAATAATTTTCAAATAAGTTCATAAAAACTCAAAGGAAAAAATTTTAAAAAAAAGAAAAGTTTTTACAATAAAAATGAATCTCTAAAATTTAATGTATAATATTAACTCACATAGAATTAATTATATTTTGTTTAATAAAATTATACTAATTTGATTTTAAATCCAAATTTTAAAGGAAAAATTTATGACTTCACACAAAGGGAAGAAGCAAAAATATTTTCCTCTTGAATAAAAATGTTACTTAGTTCTCAAAAATACAAAACATATATTTATAAGTAAAAATTTATATTTTTAAATAAATTATATAAAATATAAAATATTTATTTTTTCTATAAAAATGATTCATAAAAATTCAGTTCAATAATATTCCATGATAATGTTATAAAAGATACAATATTTGGTAAATTTATACTTTTCACCATTCACCTAAAAATCACCGTTTTCAGAAAATATCCAAAACAATTCTCTTAAAAAAATTCTAACATAATGAATTAAAAATTTAATTTTATTAAATAAAACAAAAAATCTAAAAATCATCAATTTATCTTTTTAATGAAACTATAAAATATAGATAAAAGACCCTTTTATAAACAAGGTCCTTTTAAACTTTATGTGTTCTTAACTTATCTCATTTCAATTAGAAATGTTTAATAATTATTTTTTTTCACATTTTATATTCATAATATATTTATTTTTACCTTGAATATCAATAAATTATTATTCTCTTTAGCTTGGTTTAGTCTATATCACGCACTATTCAAAAATATATTTTTTAATGTAATGCATACTAAAATCTCAAGGTGTTACAGAAGGGAGTGGGGAAAATCAATTTTGGTAATTTTTTCCAATTTAAAACATGTATCCATTTTAACCTCCACACTTGTTTAGGGAATGTATCTCGGTCTCTATATCATGCCCTCTCATCTTTATATTCCATACATATATGGAAAAAATGTTAACACCCAAAAAGACACCAAACATTGTTAACGAGACTAACCTATATGATGGATAAAAACATATTCAGTGATATATAATTCTTATATAACAAACAAATTTTTTTTATTATGTTAAAAAAATCATAATAAGCATTAAATCGTTGGACCTATTATTCTAAGACCAAATAGATACAAAATATTCATTAACTTCTTGTTATTTTTACTACAATAGAATATGTTTTCACTTCCTTGATGGAAGATCATCAATGTTTTATTAAGCCCCTTATGGAAAAAATAGAACTGATCTTATTCCTCAGTTACAATAATATCATGCACTAACTCAAACACCTTTAGTCATCCATAATATGTAGAGGTTTTAGACTTTATTCCTCACTTATTCTTCTTATTATAATATCTAATTGAATAAAGCTAATTTATTTCTTTAATTCTTCATCTTCTTCTCTAATGAACGTGAATATTGTCTTCCTCAGTATCACTGGACCACATAGCCTTCAACACTTATGTGTTGGTTCTTTTTTCCTTCTTTATCTTTTTAGAATTTCATTAGATGATAGCATAGTTGGTGATCCCTTTCTTCATTTTCCAATGGCCTATATATTATCCAAACCTATGTGAATATATTTAAAAAATAGTTTCACTTGAAATATCTATCTTTTGAATTTCCTACATATTTTTTTTTTCAATTTAAAGTCCAATAAATCCCCATATTTGTCCTATAAATTCTCCATAACCCTCGATTTTAACTTCCAATGATATCTAAGTAAATAAGGGACTTATTATTTTATCTTTAAACTTCCCCAAATCCACACATATAAAATACATTGTAACTATATTCAATAATGTAAAAAAATAGACACATTGTAGATCCATAAAATATGGTGGGGAAATCCCCCTAATCCACACCTTGCATCACACAATTAGAGCCTATATATTTTATCTTCGTATATAGAAATATATAAAAGGTTTGTACCATATTATTTGCATGAACCCAACAATGCTTATGTCAACCTTACAAGTTATCTACATCAACCTTATGAGGGACTTCCTTAACATTAATATGCCCTCATACAAACCATACAAGGTTTCAGACAAACCTCACATGGGTGTGTAATAAATTATAAAGGTGTTTATAAACCTTATGATCATCACATCACGAACATTATGAACTCATTCATCATATAACCCTGGTCACTATCAACCAAATTCATCACTATCAAACTCATTTCATCCAGAACCATGACAGGATAAAAAAACTATGGAATTTTTATCATTAAATACATCAATAAATAATGTTTTTACTGTATTATTAACGTATATTAAAAAAAATTAGATTATGACACAAAATAATCTTCCAACTATATCATCTAAAAACATATCATATATAATGAAATATTCCAATGAGAAGTGAGATCCTTTTGATCTCATAAGGTTAACAACTTTGTTTTTTCATATGTGACATGAGCATAGTATAAGAGTATGAAATTATTCAGTAATTATAATAATCGATGTTGAATATGATATAGATATAGTCCTGAAATTTTAATTTTTTTGTGTCTCTATAATTTTAAATAGGAAATTTTTACACACTTTTTACCATCCCTTTTTTTGAAAAATCGATGAACACTTCCTTATTAACTTCTGCATGGTAGATGACTCCAAAAAATTTCAATTTATTACCTCCCAATATCAGCAGGTCACCCCACTTCCCTGCATGATGTTCTACTCTTTCCTTTAAATGTGATAGTACCGACCCTCAATGGTGCTCACCTATACCACTGGTTACTCAGTTAGTATCTATGAGCTTGACCACAAACATTGTTTTTAAGGCCTCTTAGGTGAATTCCTTGAGAAGGATTGTCCATTTTTTTCTTATTAAAAGGGTATTCCAAAATATTGGGATATCTATAAATGAATCACATACAGTATATATATTCACTCATACATTGTTATGACTTCTCAAAGTACTCAAAGTGCACAACTACTTTAAATGCTACACTTATATATATATATATTCAAGGATTATTACAAGAACTAATCACTTCTTTAGAGAAAAAACATCAAAAATCATACATGAATCCATAAAACAAATTCAAATAAAAATATTATCAATAACTATATAACACCAACAATCACATATTATCAAAAAGTCCAATAAAAACCCTTACTGGTTCAACAATAATTTAATAAGTAAGAGAATACAAGATGTCTGGATAGATGAATGTGAATAAATTTTTGAAGACCTCATAAAGAGGAAAGTATCTATAATTTTACTCACACTACAATAATGTAAAAATGGGTTTGTAATATATAATAATACTTCAAATAATGAAATAGTATGTGTACTCACATAAAATAAAAAATTGATGGTGTGCGCCTTATTCTAATTAAATATTACTAAGAAAAACAACCTTAAACATGATCTAGATTTATGATATGTGAATATTACATTGAATATTAAAGACCAGTATATTTTCAAGATAAAGTCTAATATATATAATGATCACATAATTTTAAAGAATTTGTCTATATAGATGTATATTAAAATTAAATAATAAATAAAGTTGGATATAATCAGATATTAGGATTTCTCGATACACTACTACTTATGGAAGGAAAAAATCGTAGTTGATTCCCTCAAAAGAAATAAACATTATACAGTATCTATGATTATAATTGAGAATGATTCAATCATAATGGATATGCATAATTATAGATATAGAAATCATAAAGTCATGGAAGACATATTACCATTCCTAAATGATTTCCCATCCCTCTGTCCAGGAGAAGATTTTGGAGGAATAAAGGAATGATATAGAGATTCACAAGAATCTGAAATACGATTTGTAAGGTATGCTTTATGAAATAAAAATTAAAAAATAAAGTGTAATTAATTTTGGAACACAACTATGTATTTCATTTTCACCGTAGATAAATTATTAACTATTAGATGATTCACATATATTATCTTTTTCCATCCACCCAGGAGGTATAGAGATATATCGAGACCATCAAGAGAACCTCTGGTGGAATAGTATAAATAAAAATATTGTAAAAGAGACCATAAAGCATTCAATATACTAGAATATTATGTTAAATTGTTATAACATCAAGTGGATAATGGAACCATTACATATAAGAACATAGAAATGGGAGAACATCACTATGGATTTTATCCTGATCCTTTCAAATACATCTAAAGTAAATAAACCCATATGGGTTATGGTGGTTAGACATATAATTAATGCTCACCTAATTTCCATATGAGAAGATTCATTGCCCGATCAACTTATTAATATATATGTTTTGGAAATGGTAAGTCGATATGGGTAACCACTTTCTCTCATATCTGGACAGGTTATATTCTATATGTGTCTTCAAAATACATTGAACAAGGATTTGAACATTAGTATGACCTATAACCCTTAGATACATGATAATTTTAAATATAATACCAAAACACATAAAGGAAATATTTCGATATTTTTGGATGGTTTAAAGACAATTATGGAAGTAATATCTTTCACCGGTCGGGTTCTCATAAGACAGTAGTTTCTACTAATGTATTCATACATCCCCATATGAATATATATATAGTAAGAGTTATAAAACTCCAGCATACAAGGATAAAGTTGGATAATGGATGTTGTTGGGACTCAAACTTGTATGATAAATTTTAACGAATGATTAATCTATTAAAACATAAATTGAATTAACAAAAGGTTAAAAAATGAGATTTTTGGACGACCATAAAAGAGACTTTGAGTTCAATACTAGAGATAATGTGTTCCTTAATATATATCCTTAGAAAAGATACATTGGATTTTTAAATAAGGTGAAGCTATACCTTTGGTATATTGTCCCCTTAGAGATCATTTATGATGTATAAGTTTTATACTATCAATTGAAACATCCACTAAATATGGATCATGTACATAATTTTTTCATTTTCCTATATCAAGGAAGTACATACTCGATACCTGAGATGTATTTAATATGAAGGCACCATAATTAGATCATTAAATTTATTACTATGATCATCTAGTGAAGATATTGGATTGTAGGGACAATTTTCTATGTAACAAGATAACTCATTTATCATAGATCATTTGAAAGAACTATAAGTATAAGGAAAAAATATGGGAACTTGAGGATGTAATGAGAGATATTTACCCCCATATATTCTCTAAAGTGAACACAAAATTTTATTTTTGAATTTAAAATTTCAAAAGGGGGAATGAACATAAAGAGGCTGAATTTCTCAATATGAAAATTTTCTTCTAATACCTTATGTGTGACTTTCATAGAACATATTTTATTTTTTAAAATAATATAATGTACAACATAAACTCATATTCATGACACAAAAATGTAAAAAAATATTTTATATCATCAATATTTAAAATTACATATGAATGAAATATACAATATATAAATTTAAAATTTCTATGATGGGACAATAACCAGAAATTAAATAAAAAGAGAATAATGGAAAAATCTAGAGCATCATGGTCTCTTAAAAATATCACAATCATATGAAATAATATTATAAACAAAACAAAAAATGATTAATATCTTGTAAATGATTTATAGAAGATTGGGATAAAACTATATGAATGATGAATGGAGAAAATATAACTTTTTTATATGGATTATATAGATTATATGATCGTTTTTATGGAGATGCAGGCTTAACATACATGGTTATTTCATCCTTTTATATAAATATTCAACACATTTAAAAAGTTTATACCTAAGTAAAATGATATTTTAGTGTCTTTGGAAACTTATAACACGGCCTTCTTTGTAACATCCCATAAAAATAAAGAATATTAGATTTTCATATTTATTAATATTTTAAAATTAAATATTAATTTTATTATAAAGGGGATTCTATATTCAATGGAATACCTGACACACAACATTGGGTTTCTCTAAAGTCTAATGTTTCACACACTACTGAGTCATACTGAAAAATAATAATATATTATTTTTTTAAATGGTAGTTAATGCCTAGCCATTAAAATGATGGGAATAAATAGAACTAACTTCAATATGGTTATACATGTTTGTTAAATGTTTTTACAATTATCTAATAAAAGTAAGAGCCTTAAAATTTGAATGAATCTAATTTCAAGCATAAATATCCTAATATTCTTTAAAAGGTCGATTTACCGCCTTTTGAGGGAGAACTATCATTAAATCTAGTTTAGGTCACTTTTATTTGTTTTATTTGAAAAAATAAAATTCTTCTTTAGAATCTGGACATCAAAATTTACTTTTTGTAATTTTTCGTGTTTTTCCGATAAAATACATATTTTAATTAATAGTGAAAAATGATGTATTTTAATTCAAAACTGCCTTTAAATCTAATTTAAATATATGGTTATATTGTCCTTCTAAATGGTTTTAAAGTATAATTAGATTATATTTTTACCATTTAATCTAATTTTGGTTATTGTATGTAATTTCACTTTGAAAGTGTTAACAAACAAGTGTCAATCTTTTGATAGTTATTATTACTTAAAAACAAGCTTTTTGTTTTGAAAATGAAAATTAATTTTAAATTAATGAATACAACTTCTATTTTTTTTAATTTTTTAAAATAGAAATAATTTTTCAATTTTGAATATCAAATATATCTTAGGATGAATTTTTGGTATTTTTCTGAAAAACATCAATTTTTGATGAATAGTGAAAACACTGAGTAGTAGTTAAAAAACAGAATTTTTCATTTAAATTTTTTAACCGCTTATCTGAATTGAATTTAGAAAAGCTGAAATACATGGTTATTATCAGTATGTAAAATATGGTTCAATAAGAATAAAATATTTTTTTTGGTGAATAGTAACTTTGGACTTTTATTAACCACTGTTAAAGGTAAATAGGGTAATTCATTGTAAAAATAATATTACAATAATATTAAATTACCCTAAAATTTGTCTTAATCCTATTGGTTGATAAATTTAGACCATGGTCATCCTTGGGATAATTTTAGTACCCCATGGAGCCACTTAAGAGCGATAACGACACTTTATATTAATTAATTCAATGTAAAGACAGAAATGACAAAAAATATATCTTTTAGTAAATAAATTTTTACATGAGTTTATATAAGTTATCTCTTTGACTATAAATATTAATTTTAAAGGTAAAATGATATCCTACATCATGGTATTTTTTATAATTTTTAGACATCAAATAAGTAAAACTATTTATGACCCAATAATGACGAAGTGTTTACCTCATTAATGAATGATTTAAATAAATACGATTATAAAAATTAAAAAAATTTCCAAAACCTGTAAAATTCATATTGGATGATTTATTTAGATCAATAGTCATATTATCTTCTACTTTAATTTGTTTTGGACCTTTAGAAATGGAAAATCATTATATAATAACATAATATTTTCAAACTTTCCTAAAGAGCCCCTCCTCCCCCTTATAAAAAGCTCTCATCTCTAACACATTACTCACATCTATAAAGCCCCTTGACTCATCCAACCTATTCCCAAATAATATTTCAAGATTCATATATTCTACCAATAAGCGTTACCATAGGAAGAAGGCACTTCAATAAATCCTTTTGGTTCAAACCAAAAGGGAGTAACCTGATTTAAAGGTAATGTCTTCTCTTAAGTTCATTTCTTTTATTTTACTGATACAACCCCCTAACCGCTTTTTATTTTTTTTATTTTATAGAAAAATAAATATCCAAAATACACTACGTTTTTTATATGATAAGTATTTGAACTACAGTTAAACACTCCTCGTCTAATGGATAAAGAACATATTGTTTCTGTGGATGACAAATTATTGCATCACGAAATGTTGATTGTTCAACATTCTCCTACCACGAATTGGTGGCCATTAAGATGGAAATTTATTTACATGTGATATATATTATATTTATATTGTCTCTATATTTATGTATTTTTCATTTATATCAAACGTTTATTGTTTAAATATTGTGTAAATACTATAATTTCATTTGAGGAAGTGCGGACTACAACCCCCTCAAAGTGATATGACTCGTTGATGCCATACGTGGAACATATATGTAACACCCCGAGATTTTATGAGATATATTTTTTATAATTTCATTTATATATTCTATTGTATGCTACACCAAGATTATCTTGTGTCATACGCAACACCGTATTAGCTTGTAGTATACGCAACACTATTCTTGGATTGTGTTATACACAATTTTAAGTTTGTTTGATAGTAGTTATTCTACGCAACATTGAGTATATATATATATAAATACATATTCAATGTATAAATGAAATATGGTTGGATTATGTTATACGCAACAACAAAGGAGTCTCGCACTAAACATAACCCTGACATGCCTTCATTACACGCAATCGCGACCTTCCTCGATAGCGTGTGTTGTACATAATACTGGGTTTCACTAAACAATGATATATAGTTATAATATTATTATGGACTAGCCGTTATGAATAGTATTGACTAAATTTTGAATTTTATAACATTATTATTCATCTTAAATATTTTCTAGAACATGGTATGAGAACAAGATAAATTTTTCAGGTAAAATAAGTATTTTTCAGAAAATGTAATTTTGCAGCCTTCTGATGGCGCACCCACTTTAAATATAGTTTTTTACATCATTATAAGTTCAATATTACAAAATAAAATTCTTCTTTATTATCAGAATATAAAAATTTACTTTGGATAAATGTTTCATATTATTCTGATAACTTTCATATTTTAATGAATAGTAAAAACATGATATATTTTAATTAAAAACAACATTTTTCATCGTAATAATTTATATGGTTAAATGACAATAGTTATTGGTTTTAAAGTATAAATATAATATATTATTACCATTTAATATAATTTATGTCATTATCATTGATTTTACATTGAATTCATAGGTAAAATCATTTCAATCTTTTGCAATATTTTGACTTTTAAAACTCGTTTTCTTAACAACGGGATTAATTTTAAATTAATTTATGAAACTTCTGGGGTTTGAACTTAAAAAATTTGATTCCATATTTGGAATCATTAGGTACAAATGTTGTTAATAAGATACATTTTATTTTTAGTCGTTATGAATAGTAACTACGATAAATATTATTTACCATAGTTAAAGGTAAATCGGGAATTTAAGGGTAAATATAATATTATTAAATTTCCCTAATACATGTCCTAATATAATTGGATGAGTATATTTTACCCTAAATCATACTTGCGTCGAAATGGAATCCATTGGAAACCACTTGGATATGATTAAGACCGTTAATTTATTTTATTCAAAAGAAAGTGAAATATGTATCACTCAAACTTTAATAATTAAGATATTTTTAATATAAGGTTATACAGAGTATAAATCCATCTATAAATACTAATTTAAAAGATAAAATATTTTTCTTTATCTTGGTAATTTATTTGTATTTTTTAAGAATGATTTATTTACCTTATTAGCTTATAAATTAATGATGTAGAAATTATTTATTTTGGTGAAAAATTAATAATATAGTTTTTATTGAAATAATAATACACATAAAAAGTCCCAAATAACCTGACCAAGACTTATTGTTAGTGTATATATAAACCCTGATCATCCAATTTCTGAATTGTTGACCATTTGGATCCTTATAAAGGCAATTATGACACTTATTATTTTATATTAAATGATTCCAAAGTTGTCACCTTCATAATTTAATAAATAAAAAAATTTACATGTTGTGATTTTAAGATGATAAATTCAAGTAGAAGTATTATTATAAAATATATGAGATTTATCTTTATCATAGTATTGTATTTTAAATTTTTATGCAACAAATATGTATATTAAATAATTATACAAAAATGTTCTACTAATTATTTTATTAAGAGATATACCAAATAAATGGTTATAAAAATATTAAAATTAATATTATATGAACTATTTAATGTGATACATTAATTTTCTAGACATACTTGACATGTTAGAAAACTAATAAATTTTTTTTAGAATATATCCTCTGTTTGGATTTTTTTTAAATTAAAATAAATGAATAGTGTCAAAATTGGCACGATTGTTATTTTATAAAAATTACATATTATAAAAATGTTTAAAAATCACAAAAATATTTAAAAATTATAAATTGAAATTTACATGGTCAAAAATTTCATAAATTATCCAATTATTGATAATTCACAACACATAAGTAATTATTTATAACAATTTAAAAATTAAAATCATATTACCACAAGTAAAATTAAATAGATTAAATAAGGATAAATCATGTTGATAATGTTTAGAACAAATTCCCAACTTGTCTAAATTTTATTGGTTGATGATATTAAAACCCTATCCCATCTAATATTTGGATTTGATTCATTTTTGGTGGTTTTTAAGTGAGGATGAATTTATTATAAATTAATATTTCTTATGTTACCAAAGGTGCCCTTCTCCTCCCTTATAAAAAGGGCACCCCTTCCCTCTTCTCCTCACATTTTTTAGCCTTGAAGCTCAGCAAACACCTACCAACTAATTTTCTAAAATTATCTAGTTATATCATAGAGGTTCTGGGATTCTCAAAAGACCCAATCTAGTGCCCTAAGAAGAAGTTTAAAGGAGGTGCGTCGAAGAAGAGGTAATCTCTTCTAACGATTCTTTCATGTTTATTTCTTCTTCAACTTCTTATTATTTAGTTGTTTCAATATAATGTTTTAAAATCAGTATTAATTATATACTGATATGTTGTTATAAATATGAAACCACCATATTTCACCTTCTATCCATTCTACGGAAAATGAAATCACCGCATGTGCGTGCGTACGAAATATCGTCTCCACGCCGTGGTGTAATCTGTTTTTCCACCACCACCATACATGGGTGAGTATAATGGGGTAAAGCATAAATATATATGGTAATTATAAAATCATACTGATTCTAAAATATTATATCATCCACTTCAATTCCATTCAATAAATATGGGAACTATATCATCGCTCGTGCGTACGTACGGATTACCATCTCCGCGACGCGATGAGATTCATTTTCCATGTTAACAATTCAAGAATGATTATAAAGTATATAAAATAATTAATTATTAAATATATGAAATAATAATTCTACTGGATTAATTTATATATATATATATATATGTATTTCATATACTTAATTCCATTCAATTTCATAAGGAAATGAAAACCGCATTCATGCGTACGTATGACCTACCATCTCCAAGAACGGTGTATTTCGTTCCATTTATCGATCTATTCTATATATGTTTTTTATAAATATATATTATATATAAATCATTTTTTATATTCTTGAATTAAGTAATCATGACCTAATTAATCATATTAATAATTACTTGTCAAAACACGGATGATAAATGAAATGATTTTACCCAAAACGCTACTTTAACATGAATTTACAAAAAATGGGTAATATAAAGTCATAAGTGAACAATATATGATATCATAACAATGAATATGATTTTGTAATAATTCAATGACATTATTGAAATCATTATATAGTAGGTTTGGATACGTAGGAAGCATATCAGACTTAAGGTAAGGGATATCTTTTCCAATCTCGTTTTTATCCGAGATTGTTTATTCATAAGTATTTACTAGGGTAATATTTATCATCCATATCCCTATTTTCTAAAAATGGTTTCATGTATGTTTAAAGTAATTTTTACCCATTTTTGACTTTTACTACATGATATGTAAGGAATCATTCTTTTGTTTACCGTACGAGGTACTTTTTTACTTTTCTAAGTAAAGTACAAGAAGAATGTTTTTTTAACTTATACGGAATGAACGGATTCTTAAGGATTCATAACACCTTATTTTCAAGAAGATTACCCTAAAATATTTAATTATTATTTAAAAAAACATTTTATTTTAAAATTTAATGGAATTTTGTGAAAAGAAGATGATTTTGAAAAGTAACGGATATTTTCCTCAAGAATTCATTTCAAGTGTTTTATCAAAACTATTTTCCATATAAGATAACATTATTTAGTTTGTTTATGTTTCAAGTAAAATGTATCAAATATTTAAATGGTTTTATTATTCTTATGATGAATGATATCCATTTGTTTTGCATGGATTATGTTATGATTGGATGATGTTTATGAAACCCATTTTATTTTTTGTGTTATGATGGATGATTTATGTTTATTTTGTGGAACAACTAAGAATGATTTCATTATGAGATGGGTGGGACCTATATCTCCCTCCAATGCATTGGGTAAATATTTATATCTCATGTGATAGACATGGCTGGAATGGAAATTAAATCCGGTTCAGTAATACAGGGCTGGAACGACAAGTAAACCCGGTTCAGTAAGGGACTTTGTCCACTAAGATGATCTTGGAAGCAATGCCTTGGATACTATGGAAATCATATCATGTGTTTAATGGTTTTCCACTATTACATGCTTTCATCCCATGCTATTTTATCATGATTGATGTTCCATTATGATATATGTATTACGTACTTCTAAGATTTATGTCTTCGCTAAAGAAATTGATGTTTAGATTTTATGTTCAAGTTTTTTCTTTCAAATGTTTATGGATTGTTTTATGTTCTTTATGTTTGCCCTTACTGAGCATTTGAGCTCACCCTTTTTATGTTTTCTTCTCCCAAGGATATAAAGAATTTTTTTAGGTAAGAAAACAAAAGAAGAAGATCTGTATGGGTGATGTTGAAGATCTTTCACCAAGATTAGAAGATTATGTTCCAAGTTTCCAAATACACTAAAATATTACGATCCTTTGGTGTCTATTTTTATTATGTATTAAGTATTCCAAAAAAGTAATGTAATTTCTATGTACGTCAAGATTTGGACTTCTACAGTTGGTATCAGAGGAAAGGCTAAGTCAACCTTTTGGAAACTAGGATGCAGAAACTTTAGTGAAATCCATAAAGACATTTCTAATGTATGTCTAGGGATGTCTCTAAGGTTAATTATAAGTAGAGCATATAGTCCTAGAATTATGGTATAAACATTATAATTAAACCTAATATTTTAGATATGGAAGGTAATCCCCCTTTATTATGATTTTTTCTTCTCACAATATTCTTTTTGGGTTTTAGAAAATGACTAGAAACAGGAAGATTCACGATAATGGAGGATAAGATGGACAAAGGCATGATATTCTTCATGACAAACCAAATGAAATTGGATCTGGAGGTCTACATATCGTTATTATTCCTAATATGAAATCTCATCATATGATCAATAATCTCAACTTTGGTAAGTTTTCCGACTCAGGTAATAAGAGAAAGATATAGTTTCTTGATGATCATAAAGGAAAGAAAGTTCAACTTTCCTCATGTAAATCATGTTGGAAGAGGCATCAGGGAGAATGTTTTAAAGGAAATGAAAGATGCTTTGGGGGTGGAAAAGAAGAACATAAAGCCTGTAATTGTAAAGGAAAGGGTTCAGTTAACACCATGGACAAGGATAATGGTATTTCTAAGACATCAACAATGGTTAAATGTTTTAAATGTGGAATGTACGAGCATTATTCAAACCAATTCCCTAAGGGAAAGTCTCATGAAGAGAATAAATATGGTCGTATGGGTAGTATTTATGTTGTTGATGATGAAGAGACTACAAATGACATGTGAGATGAATGAATTGTTCAATATCGGTCAATGGTTTAAGAAGGTAGTGGAATCATTACATGTTTATCAAGAGTAATGTTGTATAAGTAATCTCATGGTACTATCGAATAAAGAGATGTCTAAGGAATGTTACACTATTGTTTTTCCTTATATTTTTTTAAGTATATGTTAAATGGTACTGGTAACCATGAAAGGTTATTCATATATTTTTGGAAATCACCTAATATTTGCATAAAGAAGGGATAAAGAGATACTAAAATGTTTTATAGTATTAATGAGCTCATGACTGATATAAGGAAAACGTGATATCATAGTTCGGGTATATAGATTGTTTGGGAATTTGGTATGTGTAAAGAGTAACCTTTTGACAGCATTCATGATTTCTCCATGGTTCTATGATAATTTTTGTTTCGAGAGAATACATGATTTAGGTATTCACATGTTTGGAATGTGATAAACAAGATATATCTTATGATATATGGGGGATAAATGATGGTATTCATGTGCTTGTTATGTGACAGTTCAAGTAATCGTTTTCTTTTTAATATGATATTGGACAGATGTATTTTGAGTAACCCTAATGATTGGAATGAATTATTTTAGACATAAGATAATATTGTTTAAGGCTATAATTTTATTTGATATTATTGATGGAATGTTATAATAGTGTAGTTTAAGAAAAGGGAAAACATGCAGAATGAGCGACAACCCGTCACGTTGGACAAGGATGTGGGAATCAAACCCACAACTGTAGTGCGACGGGCCTTTATTGCCTACCACTCGCCTACAGGAAGACCCTGGTTAGTAGAAACAAGTATTATTTTATTAAGCTGTATGATATATGATGTATAAGTCCATTTTTGGAATCATATATGATTTATATCACCATATATGGACTTATGTATTTTTAATAACTTTTTCTAACCTTTTGTTTGAGACAGATGGAATGACCCATCATTCTATCACATGATCTGCTAACACTTCAAGAATAACAAATTCAACTTCATTTCTTTAAGAGATGATGTGGAAATTGTTCAAGGGACAAACAACAGGGAGATTTTACCAAAATCAAGTAAGTATTTCTTCTAATTCAAAATTATCAACTTTAGGGAAATGATATTGAAAACCAAAAATGTTTTCCTAGTGCTCTTATATCTGACGAATCAGATGGTACCTTAGATCATTATAAATTTATTGCTTTGTGATTGTTGGATTTTTATAGCCATGTTCTCTACCACTCTCCATCAGAACTTGATGGTTAGATTTCTCTTCCATATCCATATTTTCACCTATGTTCTTATATGTGGAAACCCAGGGATTAGTTAATATGGGTAACCGTTACATTTCATAATTTAGTTTTTAATGATTATTTTTGGTATTACTTTTTATGATGTGGGTTTCTGTTAAAGAAACATACAAATAGTAAATCATTTATAACCCCGACGAATTTCGAGGGAGAAATTCATTTTAAGATGGGTTGAATGTAACACCCCGAGATTTTATGAGATATATTATTTTTAATTTCATTCATATCCTCTGTTGTACGCTACACCAAGATTATCTTGCACTATACGCAACATCGTAATATCTTGCAGTATACACAACACTATTCTTGGATTGTGTTACACACAATTTCAAGTTTTTTGATAGTAATTATTCTATGCAACAGTGAGTGTGTATATATATATATATTCCAAGTAAAAATTAAATATGGTTGGATTCTATTATACTCAACAACAAAAGAGTCTTGCACTACACGCAACCCTGAGTTGCCTTACATTACACACAATCATGACCTTCCTCGATAGCATGTGTTGTACGCAATACCGGGTTTCACTAAACAACGATATATAGTCATAATATTATTATGGACAAGCTGTTATGAATAGTATTAAATAAATTATGAATTTTATAACATTATTATTCATTTTACACATTTTCTAGAACATGGTATGAGAACAAGATAAATTTTTCAGGTAAAATAAGTATTTTTCAAAAAATGTAGTTTTGTCACCTTTTGACAGCGCAACCACTTTAAATCTAGTATTTTATATGTTTAGAAGTTTAATTTGACAAAATAAAATTCTTATTTAGAATCAAGATATAAATATTTACTTTGGTTATATTTTTCATATTATTCTGATAACTTTCATATTTTAATGAATAGTAAAAACACGCTAGATTTTAATTAAAAACAACTTTTTTCATCGTAATAAATTATATGGTTAAATTAGAATATTTATTGGTTTAAAAGTATAAACAGAATATATTTTTACCATTTAATATAATTTATGTCATTAGAATTGATCTTACATTTAATTCATTGGTAAAATCAATTCAATCTTTTGCAATGTTTTAACTTTTAAAGCTCGTTTTCTTAACAACGAGATTAATTTTAAATTAATTTCTAAAACTTTTGTGATTTGAATTCAGAAAAATGGATTCCATATTTGGAATTATTAGGTCCAAATTATGTTAATAAGCTACTTTTTATTTTTAGTCATTATGAATAGTTACTATGGTAAATTGTCTTTACCATAGTTAAAGGTCAACTGGGCAATTAAGGGTAAATATAATATTATAAAATTACCCAAACACTTGACCTAATATAATTGGATGATTATATTTTACCCGAAATCATACTTGAATCGAAATGGAATCCATTGGAACACACTTGGATATGATTAAGACCATTAATTAATTTAATTTAAAAGAAAGTGAAATATGTCTCACTCAAACATTAATAATTAAAAAATTTTTAATATAAGGTTATAAAAAATATAAATTAGGTTATAAATACTCACTTTAAAGATAAAATATTTTTATTTATCATGTTAATTCATTTGTAATTTTTAAGAATTATTCATTTATCTTATTAGCTTATACATTAATGATGCAGATATTATTTATTTAGTGAAAAATCAATAATATAGTTTTTATTGAAATACTAATACACATCAAAAGGCCCAAAAAAACCTGACCAAGACTTCTTGGTAGTGTATATATAATACCTGATCATTCAATGGCCGAATGTTGGACAATTTGGATCCATATAAAGGCGATTATGACACTTATATTATTGTATTTTAAATGATTCCAAAGTTGTCACCTTCATAATTTAATAAATATAACAATTTACATGTTGTGAATTTTAGATGATAAATTCGAGTAAAAGTATTATTATAAAATATATGAGATTTATCCTTATTATAGGATTTTATTTTTAATTTTTATGCAACAAATAAGTATATTAAATAATTATACCAAAATGTTGTACTAATTATTTTATTAAGAGATATACCAAATAAATGGTTATAAAAATATTTGAATAAATATTATATGAACTATTTAATGTGCTAAACGAACTTTCTAGAAAAATTTTATATGATAGAAATCTATTAAATATTTTGTATTGAATATATCCTCTGTTTGTATTTTATTTAAATAAAAATAAATGAATAGTGTCAAAATTGACACTATTGTTATTTTATAAAAATAACATATTATAAAATTTTTGAAAAATCAAAAAAATATTTAAAAAATATATATTGAAATTTATATGGTCTAAAATGTCATAAATTATCCAATTATGGACAATTAACAACACATAAGTAATTATATATAACAATTTATAAATTATAATCTTATTATCAAAAATAAAATTAAATAGATTAAATAATAATAAATCAAGTGGATAATGATTATAATAAATTCAGAAAATGTATAAATTTTATTGGTTGATGAGATCACAACCCTATACCATCTAATATTAGTATTTGGGTCATTTTTTGTAGGTTTCTCAGTGAGGTTAAATTTATTATAAATTAATATTTCTTATGTTACCAAAGGTGACCCTCTCATCCCTTATAAAAAGGGAACCCCTTCCCTCTTCTCCTCACACCCTTTTTAGCCTTGAAGCTCGTCCAACCCCTGCAAATTCCTCTTTTCAAACTCTCTAGTTATATCATAGAGGTTCTGGTATTCTCAAAAGACCAACTATAGTGCCCTAAGAAGAATTTTAAAGAAGGTGCGTCAAAGAAGAGGAAATCTCTTCTACCGATTATTTAAAGTTTCTTTCTTCTTAAACTACTTATTATTTAGCTGTTTCATTATAAATTAATAACATTAGTATTACTTATATACTTAATTGTTATTATAAATATGAAACAACCCTATTTAACCTTCTATCCATCCTATGGAAAATGAAATCACCGCGCGTGTGTACATGCGGAATACCATCTCCACACCGTGGTGTAATCTGTTATTCCACCACCACCTTACTTGGATGGGTATAATGTTATAAATCATCAATATATATGGTTATTATAACATCATACAGATTCTATGATATTATATCATCCCCTCCAGTTCCATTCAATAAATATGGGAATGATATCATCTCTCGTGCGTACGTACAGATTACAGTCTCCACGACGCGATGCGATTCATTTTCCATGCTAACAATTCAAGAATGATTATAAAGTATATATAATAAGTAATCATGAAATATATGAAATAATAATGCTATTGGATTTATATATATATATATGTGTGTATTTCATCTACTTAATTCCATTCAATTCAATAAGGAAACGAAAACATCGTTCATGCGTACGTACGGCCTTCCGTCACCATGAACGACGTATTTCTTTCCATTTATTGATCTATTATATATATGTATATTATGAATATATATTATATATAAATCATGTTTTATATTCTGGAATTAATTAATCATGATCTAAGTAATCAAATTAATAATTACAAGTCAAAACACGGATGCTAAATGAAACGATCTTTCCCAAAACGCTACTTTAACATGAATTTACAAAATAATGGGTAATATAAAGTCATAAGTGAACCATATATGATATCATAACAATGAATATGATTCTGTAATAATTCAATGAAATTATTTAAATTATTATACAGGAGGTTCGGATACGTACGAATCATATCGGACCTAAGGTAAGGGATAACTTTTCCAATCTCGTTTTTATCCGAGATTGTCTATTCATAAGTATTTAATGGGGTTATATTTATCCTCCGTATCCCTATTTTATAAAAATGGTTTCATATATTTTTATAGTCATTTTTACCAATTTATTACTTTTACTACATGATATGTAAGGAATCATTCTTTTGTTTACCATATGAGGTACTTTTTGACTTTTCTGACAAAAGTAAAAGATGAATGTTTTTTTAACTTATACAGCATGAATGGATTATTACGGTTTGATAACACCTTATTTTCAAGAAGTTTACTCTACAATATTTCATGATTATTTTAATCAAAATCAATTTATTTTAAAATTTATGGCATTATGTGAGAAGAATATTATTTTGAAAAGGAAAGGATATTTTCCACAGTAATTCATTTCAAGTGTTTTATCAAAACTATTTTCCATCTAAGATGACATTATTTAGTATGTTTTTGTTTCAAGTATAATGTCTCCAATATTTAAATGGTTTTATTCATTTTATGATGAATGATATCCATTTGTTTTGTATGGATTATGTTATGATGGGATGATGTTTATGAAACCCATTTTATTCTTTGGGTTATGATGGATGATTTATATTTATTTTGTGGCACAAGTAAGAATGATTTCATTATGAGATTGGTTGGACCTATATCTCCATCCAATTCATTGGGTAAATATTTCATCTCATGATATAGACATGGCTGGAATGAAAAGTAAATCTGGTTCAGTAACACAGGGCTAGAACGACAAGTAAACTCGGTTCAGTAAGGGACTTTGTCCACTAAGACGGTCTTGGAAGTAATGCCTTGGCTACTATGGAAATCATAACATGTGCTTAATGTTGTTCCACTATTACATGTTTTTCTTCCCATGATATTTTATCATTATTGATGTTCCATTATGATATATGCCTTACTTACTTCCAAGATTTATGTCTTTTCTCAAGATTTTTATATTTAGATTTTATGATCATGTTTTTGCATTAAAATGTTTATGAATTGTTTTATGTTATTTATGTTTACCCTTACTGAGCATTTGAGCTCACCCTTTTTATGTTTTCTTCTCCCTAAGATATAAAGAATGGTTTTAGGTAAGAAAAAAAAAGGGGAAGATCTTTATGGGTGATGTTGAAGATCTTTCACCAAGATTAGAAGATTATGTTCCAAGTTTTCAAAGACACTAAACTATTACGGTCTTTTGGTGTCTGTTTTTGTTATGTATTAAGTATTCTGCAAAAGTAATGTAATGTTTATGTACGTCATGATTTGGGCCTCTACAATATAAATGATGAAATTAATGGGATTATATATTATATTATACTGGAATTATAATATACCCATTTATAAATAAGTTTTAATTCCATTAAATATGAAATAGAAATGAAAGTAGCATTCATGAGTATGTACGGCTTACCGTCTCCATGAATAGTGCATTTCATTGCTTATATCCAAATGTCATGTACTATTATATATATATATACAGGATATATATGATATATATGTTTTTTAAATCATGAATCTGATTCTAAAAATGATATACTTTGGGTCGCAAGGACAATTTTTATTTATAAGAATTTCAATTTTGACTTAAGTACCAAATATCGACAAAATGACCATTATTAACTTAAATGACTGCATCATATTTATAACATGGTAATAAGTGATATAAAGTGAATAATAAACTTGAAAAAGGGTCTTAAGAAAGTATAAATTAACATTATTTTATTATTTAGGAGAATAAAGAACGAACGGGTCAAGTCGGACACGTGGTAAGGGTTTTCTTATCTCAGTTTTAATTCCGTGAGATTTAAATTTTTTTCCACTTATTTATTGCATGTGGTGTATTATGTACATCCATTTGATATATATTATCACGATTCTTTTTATATTCATGGTATTCTGTGATTTATTTGGTGGTTACTAACTTTTTGTCATATGAATCGATTGGATACAACATAGTAAGGGGTTTTCATCTCACTTTTTATTCCCATGAGATTCATACTGTATTTACCACAATTTCCTTTTGGGTCATGTATGTAATGTCCACGATTTTCTTCTTTGTGTAATATAATTTTATTTATGGGTATTTACATCTCCATTGTATAATCCTTCTTTCATGGGGTGTATGTTTCGTAAGTTACCAAATCAGTTAAAGAACCTTTCACTATCTTCTTTTAGTCAAAGACTTATTTTTGTTATGAATTTTAATTTACATATTATTAAGTTGGTATATGTTCTTCTATATCCTTACTATTTTAAGTTTTATGTCAAAGTGATGATATACCCTTTTTTCTCTCTTCAACTCATTTTCTGAATTATAATGTGACGTTGTTAGGCTGTCGAATTTCTGTGAGGGAACATCTTTACCCAATTTTAATTCTTCAGGATAAATGACTACTTCTTGATTATGTCATGTGATGAATATGGGTGAATGAAATTTGATTTTTATACAATTAATATCAACTTATATTAGGTGTATTCCTATTCGTCACACATAATTGTATCATTGATTTTTCCTTAATCTAAGGATATGATCTTTGTTATTTCTCAATTTACATTCCATTGAAAATTATTTTCTGTTATAAACCTATTCACCTTTATATGGTATATATAATTACCCTTGATGTATTATATCATGAATATATTTATTCTCAAGATATTAAAATCTTTTATTAAAGTTATTTCTCAATTATTTGTATTCAAGCACCTCTGATTTAGTTAATAACTCGTTAAATAAAATATTGTTTTCAAGATTTATTCTTTTAAATATTTATCATTAATGTCTATGTTTTAAAAATGGTATTAAGGATTTATTTATATATACATAATTTTATTAAAATGTTATTTCCTTTAAAAGTTTCAAAGTGTTATGGGACACTTTGATTCAAATATCCCTTTATTAAATGTTTTAAATTGTTTTGAAAATGGTTTTGAAAAGGAATTGATTATATTAATATATTGAAATAATATATTGTGATTGGAATGTAGAAATGGTATATTTCCTTTATGATTGTGTTATGTGTTATGATTATGTTTTGGTTCTTTGGAATTGTTTACGTATATGGGTGGTTCTGTTATAAACCTATGGTGGGTGAGCCTGAGATAGCTCTCCAATACATTGGGTAACGTGACAGAGGTAAAAGTTAATGTTTCTCCTAAGAGATTTAGGGAATATAATGTGATGGGTATTCCAAATGCAACTCCATACGTATCTGTGAAACCAATAGTGTATGTATGTTAAGGATTCCACAATTTACCTTATGATTCATGATTTCTATGTGTTATTCTAAAATCTAATGATTTCATGAGGTATGTTAGGATTGAAAAGTATGGAATCATTTATTTGTATTTATTGATGGGTTAATGTTTCCATTCATTATTTTATAACACATAATGATCTTTTTATGCTCATCCCATGTTTTGAAATGTTTTTCACATGACATAATGATTAATAGGGTCAGAAATGAGATCAAGGAAAAGTCATGCCATCTAAACCATGGATCTAGACATGTTAATTTTTTAGAGTTTGTATTTTATGGAAAATTTTGATACTGAGTAGAAGTGTCTACTTTTTAATTTTTGAAATTTAATGTAATTGATATGTCCTAATTATCTAAAACTCTAAACCTGAAAATATCCTCAACGTGAATTCTTGACTAAACTCAATATTATGTAATGTTTAAGTTCAGGTCCTTACAGTTGGTATCATAGGTCCGTTTAGATGACTTTAGAGGTTAGAGTATTATTTAAGCATAAGTGACATAACTATAATGGTTAACATATTGAAAAGATTCATAGTTTTTTAGATAAATTGAATGAGGTTAAGATAACAAGAATACACATGTTTTAGTGTTTACCCTCCTCATAAGATTGTATATGATTATTTTACTAATATACACACAATGACCTTTTTGGTTTTAATCAATGGCGGGATCTAGCAGGCATAAAAGTAACAATGGATGCAGAGAAAACTGTGATGGTTTTATGAATAAGAAACTAAATTAAATAGGAGCTGCAATGATAAATCTTGTGGTTATTCTCAACCAACTATCTGGAGTCATGATTGACCACCTGAACCTTGGATATTTTTATAAGGCATCATATTTGCAAGAAACAAATCCCCATGGAAGTTCAGGTCATAATCATAAAGGTAAGTATATTAAAAAACCTATGGGTCAAGTTTTTTGAAAGAAACACTTAGGAAAATTTTTTAAAGGGATGAGAAGATTATATAGATGTGGTAATAAGTGTCATAAAGCAATAAACTTCCATTGAAAAAGGAAGCATCCATTCGACACCAAGAAAGAGAGAGAATTTATTCTTGAAGAATAAATTGAATGTTTTAAATATGGTGCTCATGGTAATTATACCAACAGATGTCCTGCAAAGAAGGTTCATTAATGGGATCATAAGGATCATACAAATATATGTTTACCAATTCCTAATTACATTCCAATTGAAGATGAAGAATCTGACAATGACCAATGAAAGGTATGAATTATTTCATAGTTGATGTTTTGACATTATTGAATCTTATGATATGATTAATGATTTTTTTTAGGAATGATGTATTATGTAATATGGTTTAAGATAATGTATAATAGATCTTGAAGAATGTTGAATAAGTAAAAATTAAATAAATAAGGGAATCAAGAGTTATGGTACATTATAGGGTGATGAAATGCTTAAAAGTATTAAGGATATGTTAAGGATGAGATTACTTTGGAAGACTTTTTCTAGTATGTGTAACCATGTATTTTGATATGTGAAAATTTTAGTCAATAAATAGTTAGCTTTTCTTGTGTGTACATAGTAGATAAGCTTTGGGGTTCATATGATTTTTTGTTTTTTAGGCAATTATAAGTTACCATTTATTGGATGAAAATGAGAGGTATGAGATAAAATTTGATGTTAAAATATGTTATAGTTATTTTTAAGGGATATATATCATTTTTGAGAATGTTATAAAGTTATATAGTTTTTGAAAAATGACAACATGTAGACCATGTGACAACCTGTCATGTTGGAAAAATCTGCGAGAATCAAACCCACAACCAAAGTGCGATTGGGATTTATCACCTACCACTGCCCTACGTGATTTCCCTTGTTAGTATAACTTAATCATTCTAGTGAAATGTTTTTATGGATAAAAAATAAGTTGATTTTGGATATTATGTTTATCAAATAAATACCCTGAGTATAGGAAAATTATTTGGTGATTAAGTGATAAAGGTTATTTTGGGAGATGTTTTCTCTTTTAGGAACACTATATGCTTAAGAGAAATAGAATACTACGAGATTTAATTTTTTAAGTAATGGTTGAAATATTATTTTAGAAGAATATATGTTTTTAATGTGTACATAATGTGATTTGGATTGTTTATGGAATTGATTAACCTATCATAGAGAATATGGGATTACGTTAATTACACATTAGTTTGAGACTTTAAGAGTATTCGATGGTTTTGGAGATAAATGTAATGATTTACTATGGAAGACTATGTGATTAAATCATTCTGAGTATTGGGTTTCAATATTAGTTTTATTATTTTGAAAATTTTGAAGGATAATTGCATATTGAATGGTCATTCTTGAACTTTGGTTTCTTCTTGATGAATTTTGGAGATTAAGAGTACTATTTCTTCTAATAAAGGATTATCATTTTTGGGATTATCTGACCTAGTACTAAAAAATTTAGATTTTGGTTGATGTAAAAAGATAGGGTAAATATAGAGTTATCATTTTCTAGATTATGTGATACTCTAGAAGATTATTCAACCACTTCAGGTGTGACCAAGTCATCTTGAATACTTATATTTTAGAGGAAAGATTATTTTGTGGTAGAAATTTAGTAAAGGAAGAATGTTTAGAGGACATGTAAGTATGTGTCCTTATGTTCTTTGTCGAGCACATAAATAATTTCCTCAATGTTATGAAAACGAACATAAAACAAAAAAAAATTCTTTTTCTTTTCCTACCATGAAACCAATGGCTATTTAACCCATCACAAATTTTTGGTTTTCCTGTTGTTAACTTACTTCTAATCATGTTTTCTATCGCTCTTCATTAGAACTTGACACTTATTTTCTCTTACATATCCATGTTTTCATGGAATCTAGGTATGGATTATCTTGGGTGACATTAGTATATATCTTTATTTCTTTTAAAGTGATAGTTTTATTTACTCTTTTTCCGATGTGGGACTTTAAATAATGTTTCTGAGCGAAATTTTAAAATTGCTAGGACTAAATTTTCCAAAGAGGGAAAGGATGTAACATCACAGGAAAATTAAGAATATGACATTTTCATATTTATTAATATTTTTGATTAAATATTAGTTTTATTTTATAGGGAAATCTATATTCAATGGAATACCTAACATGGGAAAATGGGTTTTTCCAAAGTCTTATGTTGCACACAATGTTGAGTCATACAGAAAAATAATAATATATTTTTATTTTTTAATATGGTAGTTAACGCCTAGCCGTTGTAATGGAGGGAATAAAAAAACTAACTAATATATAATTATACATGTGTGTTAAATGTTTTTAAATTTATCCAATAAATGTTAGAGCCTTAAAATGTGAATTAATCTAATATCAAGAATAAATACTCTAATATTCTATAAAAGGTCGATTTACATCCTTTTGATGGAGAACCATATTTAAATCTAGTTCTGGTCACTTTTATACATTCTATTTGACAAAATAAAATCCTTCTACAGAATTGGGACATCAAAATTTACTTTGGGTAAACTTTTTGGTCGTTTTCTTTTCAAATTCCTTTTTTAATGAATAGTGAAAAATACTGTATTTTAATTCAAAAGTACCTTTTAATCAAAATTATTATTAACGTTTGATTATCTTTTTAAATAGTTTTAATGTTTAATTAGATTATATTTATTCCATTTAATCCAATTTTGGTAATTGGAAATAATTTCATTATGAAATTGGGCATAAACAAGTGTCAATCTTTTGATAGTTATTATTTCTTAAAAACACGCTTTATGTTTTGAAAATGAGAATTAGTTTTAAATTAAATAATGGAACATCAATGTTTTTGATTTGCTAAAATAGACGTTATTTTAGAATTCAGAATTTAAAATTAATCTTAGTCTTAAATTTTGGTATTTTTACTAAAAAACCTCAATTTTTGATGAATAGTGAAAACACACATTAGTAGTTAAAAACCCACTTTTTCATTTAAATGATATTTTAACATTTATGTGAATTTTTATTTCGAAAATCCAAAATACATGGTTGTTATCAATAAGTAAATTATGGTTCAATAAGATGCAAATATTTTTTGGTGAATAGTAACTTTGGACTATTATTTACTACAGTTAAAGGTAAAGAGGGCAATTGAAGGTAAAAATTAAATTATAATAATATTAAATTACCATAACTTGTGTCATAATCCTATTTATTGATAAATTTTTAACCTGTGTAATCCTTGGGCCAATTTTGGGACCTCGTGGAGCCACTTAAGAGTGATAGTGACACTTTATATTAATTAATTTAATGTAAAGAAAAAATTGACATACACATATTTTGTTTAGTAAATAAATTTTTACATGGAGTTATATAAGTTATATCTTCTACTATAAAAATCATTAGAAATATAATATGTCTTCCTAAATCATGTTATTTTTTAAATAATTTTTAGACATCATATAAATATATTTATTTGTGACACAATAATGTAGCATTGTTTACCTCATTAATGAATGATTTAAATAAATAAAATTACAAAAATTAAAAAAATTCCCAAAACTTGTCCAATTTATATTGGATTTTTTTATTTTGAATAATAGTCATATTATATTTTATTTTAATATGTTTTGGGCCTTTAGAAACCGAAAATCATTATATAATAAAATAATATATTAAAACTTTCCTAAAGAGCCCCTCCACCCCCTTATAAAAATCCCTCAACTCTAACCCCTTACTCACATAACTAAAGTCTCTTGGATAATCCAAAATCTTCCCAAATAATCTCTCAAGATCCCTATATTACAACTAGAAGTCTTACCTTAGGTTGAAGGCTTTTCAAGGAATCCTTTTGGTTGGATCCAAAGGGGAGTTACCTGATTTAAAGGTAACATCTTCTCTTAAGTTCTTTTCTTTTATTTTACTTCTACAACCCCCTAAACTATTTTTATTACTTTATCTTATAAAAAACATTTTCATAAATATAATATTTTGTTTATATGAGAAGGATTAAAACTACACTTATACACACCTCCATCTAATTGGTAAAGAACATACTGTTTCTGTGGACGACAAACTACTGCCATCACTATAGGATGATTGTTAAATCTTTTCCTACCACCTCTTATGGTGGAAATTAATATAGAAATATATTTAAATGTGATATATTTTATATTTATATTGTATCTATGATTCTTTATTTTTCATTTATATCATACCATTTTGGTTTACGTATCGGTTAAATATGATAATTTCATTTGAGGAAGTGAGGACTACCACCCCCTTAAAGTGATATGACTCATTCATGACATACATGGAACATATAAAGGATGTAATTAATGAAATTATACATGATATTATAATGTAATTATAATATACCAATTATTCATTATGATTTCATTCCATTAAATATGAAATAGATATGAAAGTAGCGTTCATTCGTACATATGACTTACTGTCCCCATGAACAGTGCATTTCATTTCTTATCTCCAAATGTCATGTACTATTATAAATATATATATATATAATCATTATATATTATATATATTATATTTAAATCATGAATATTTTTCTAGAGATAATATAATTATTACCACAAGGACAATTTGTCATTTTAACAAGTTCATTTTTACCCAAGTACCAAATATCGTCAAAACAACCATTATTAACATAAATGGTTTCATAATGTTTTTAACATGGTAAAAAGTGATATAAAATGAATAATAAACTTGAAAAATTTTCTTAACCATGTCGAAATTAACATTAGTTAATTATTCATGATATTAAAGAACGAATGGGTCAGATCGGACACGTGGTAAGGGGTTTCTGATCTCACATTTATTCCTGTGAGATTTCCATTGTTCACCACATATTCATTACATGTGGTGTATTTTGTACATCCATTTGATATATATTATTATTATTATTATCTTTATATTCATGGTATTGAGTGATTCATTTGGTGGTTATTAACTTTTGGTCATTCGTCTCACTTGACTACAACACGGTTAGGGGTTTTCATCTCACTTTTTATTCTGTTGAGATTCATGCTATATTTGCCACTATTTCCTTTTTTATAGTGTATGTACTTCCCATTATTGTATTCTTTTTGTAATATAATTTAATAAATTGGTATTTTTATCTCCATTGTATGATCCTTCTTTCATGGGGTGTATGTTTCGTAAGTTACCAAATCGGTAAGGGAACCTTCCACCTTCCACTTTTAGTCAAAGACTACTTTTTGTTATGAATTTTAATTTACATCTTTAAATTTTGGGATATGTTCTTATATATACATATTGATATAAATTTTATGTTCAGGTGATGAGATATACTTTTTTCTCTCAACTCATTTTCAGAATTTTAAAGTGAAGTCGTTAAGCTGTCGATTTTTTGTAAGGGAACTTCTTTACCCAATTTCAATTATTCGGGTTAAACTTCTAGATCATGATTATGTCATGCTATAAATGTGTGGGGATGGCCTTTGATTATTTTACACTTAATATCCACTTATATTGGGTGTATTCATATTTGTCACACATAATTATTTCATAGATTTTTCATTAATCTAAGGATATAGTCTTTGCAAAAGACTTTGTCTCAATTTACATTCATATGAAACTTATTTGTTTTCATAAACCAATTCACCTTTATATGGTGTATATACTACCATTTGATGTATTATATCATGAATCTATTTATTATCATGATATTATTAGTTTTTATTAATGTTATTTCTCAATTATTTGTATTTAAGCATCCCTCATTTGGTTAAGAACTCCTTTACTAAAATATTTTTTAAAATATCTATTTCTCTAAATTGTTATCATTAATTTCCTTGTTTTAAAAATAGTTTTAAGGATTTATTTATATAGACATTAATGTTTAAAAATGTTATTTCCTTTAAAAGTTTCAAAGTGGTATGTTACACATTGATTCCAAAATATCATTATTAAATATTTTAAATTGTTTTGATAATGGTTTTTACAAATCCTAGATTATGTCAATATCTTGAAATGATATATTGTGATTATAATTCATAACTTTTATCTTTCAATTATGATTTTGTTATGTTTTATACTTATGATATGATTTTTGGGAATTGTTTATGTATACGGGTTGCTCCATGATAAACCTAGGGTGGGTGACCCCGAGATAACTCTCTAATGCATTTAGTAATGTGACAGAGGTAAACGTTAATGTTTATCCTAAGAGATTTAGGGAATATACTATGATGGGTATTCAAAATGCAACTCCCTACGTAGTTGTGAAAACTAAAACGTAATTATGTTGTGGATGCCACATGTTACCTTATGATTTCTAATTTCTATGTTTTATTCATAAATCATATAATTTCATGAAGTATGTTATGATTGAAAAGTATGGTTTCATTGATTTGTATTTATTGATGTCTTAATGTCTCATTTACATATTTTATAACCCTTACTGATGTTTTTAGGATCATCCCTTGTTTTGAAATGTTTTTCACATGTCTTAAAGATTATAGGGTCAGGGACAGGATCAAAGAAAAGTCATGTTTTCTAAAATATGAAACTAGACATGTTACTTTTGTAGAGTTTTTATTTTATGAAATAATAGATGTTGAGTACAAGGGCCAACATTTTAATTTTTGATATGTAATTTAATAGTTATGGCCTAATTCTCCAAAACTATAAACCTGAAAATATCGTCAATGTGAATTCTTGACATAACTCAAGATTATGTAATGCTTAAGGTTGGGTCTTTATATTCTAACTTGGAGAAAGATCTTCAATGTTTCCCCAAATGATCATAAAACATTGTAATTCTAATTAAAACCATACTTGATAACATGGGGAAAGGAAACATGAGAAATCATGAGCACAAATTCTAAATAATTTTAAATAAAGTAGGTATATAAAAATAACATGAACATAAGGGAATGATAACATGATAATAACATTTTCATATCATAATTTGCATATTTAATATTTTATTCTTGAGTATTGGAATAAATATTGATAGTTAATAAGACGTTAATGATAATATAATCCAAGAAAATTATCCATGACATAATAATATAAACATAAGACATAAATTTTTGGCATACACATCAAATTATACCATTGAGAACATGTGTAAATTGAAACAGGATTACAAATTACGTGAAAGAAATGGAATCAGGCCCCCACATAAACGTTCAGACATGTAACCAGGGCTATGAATTATACTATGAACATGTAATTAGGTTCATGAATAACATTTTGAAAAATTTATCAGGTTAGCTCATAATATTAACATCATATAATCAGATTCACGCATAACATTCTCAACATGTACTTAGGTTCACCCATAACATTATGAACTTGTAATCAGGTTCATACATAGTTGGATACATCTCAGGGGAAGGAGATAACACTATCCCTAATGGTTTACATATATTACTATGTTAGGTTCACTCCCTATTTCATCCATTATAATCTCGTGATATATTTTAATATTCACCAAATTCATTATAGGGTGAAAGAGGTCTCACCTATCACATAATGAAATCAGACATTTGTCTGCCACAAGATCATAAGAATTCATCATATCATAACACATTAAATGAATTGGATATCATAAACATGTAACCATAACATAACCTATGAAAAGGATAAAAAATTTATAATCATATCACAACCCATTAAAATAAGTTACTTTCATATGTATTTAATCATGGTATAAACCATGGGAGAGAAATAGGTGTCATAAATATAATGTCATCAAAACATAAACCATTCAGGGAAAGAATATGAATTTTATTCTTGGATATTATCCAAATTAGGGGATATTTATCACCAATGGATTTCATCTTTTATGTAAAATTATTTTATAGACAATTTATAACATTTATTGGGGAAAATATCCTTTTTTACATTGAAAACACATTTTAAAACAGAAAAAAAATTTAAAAACCTTTTTCTATAAAAACACATTTAAAATAAATAATTTATAGAATATTATGGGATAAATTATTAAAAATTACCTTATAAACATTAAAAGTAAGCTTCTATGAAATTTCATTCATGATGGTGGGTAAAATTTTAAATTATGTATATGTTAAACTAACATTCATTTTTCACTATAAAAAGGTTTAAAAACATTCTTGATCATAATATGATTATAATATTCCATTTAATATTATTAAAAAAAATTAAATAATTGGTAAAAAATTGTTTTAAATATCATTGGATATTAATAGAATTTTTTTAAACATTTTTTAGAAAACACGGTTTTGGGAGAAAACAGTTTCCCAACCGAACAGAGAAATAATGTTAGATTTTCATAAAAATATTTTATTAATTATATTAATTAACAGAGAGTGGTAAAATGTTATAATAAAATGAATATATCATTAATGAACATATGATAACAAAATTCATGATATTTCTTGAGATATCAAACATAATATTTCATCAATGGATGTATAATCGTATACAATCCCTATAAACAGTGATATTGTATAAATAAACTCTTAACACATTGGTGACTTTGAATCATAATGAATATGAGATAATAATATCACATAAAGCTTAAAATATCATTAAGATGAGGATATTTATTGTATAACATGTAAAAGGGGGAATTATATACACCTCACAAAATAAACGAGTGGAGAATATGGAATATGTCTCACTGAAATAAAAGTGAGCAAGAAATCCCCTTACATAAAATCTTGAATTCCATCATGCATGTTCAAAACTCATGTGTAATAACTATAATTTTATAATACATATATTACAGAATCATATTCATATATATCATGCCATATATGGTTTTTATGACCTTTATTACCTATTAATTAACAATACCATGTTAAGTCACGTTTTGGGTAATAACCATTTTTGTTTTTCATATAAGTTTTGATTTGTTATATTTTTTATTATATTACATAAATAATGATTTACTCATATAAATAATTATATAAATTATATAAATAAAATATATATTTATTAAATATGTATTTATAATAATCTTTAATAGAGAGAAATAGGATATTAAATAAATGGTTCATGGAGACGGTTTTCCATCTGTAAGCATGAACATTGTTTTCATTTTCATGTTTGATTAAAATAAAGGTATATGATATATTATTATTCGAGAATAATTTTTCTGTGATATATATCATATATGGTTATTAAAGTCATCCTTAATACATTCCATGTGTAGTGTGGATGAATCACATTACTTCGTGAGGTGGTAGTCCACCGTACACACGAACGGTGTTATTATATTCTCAAAAAATAGAATGCATGAATGTGTGTATAATATAATAATTTAAAAAGAATAAAGGGATAATTAATATCATATATATCATATTAACACAATAAATTCATCATTATTACCAACCTTTAAAGGTGTTAATGGAAGAAATAATGACATCGGTTGGCGAGGTGGTAGTCCATCGTATTCACAATTGATGATTTTGTATCCCATTTATTTGAAGTGTTTGATGTTGTATGATGTACCATTAACATAAAAAATATTATTATATTTAGTATAATTCATATATAATAAAATCATTCTTTATGAAAAAATTGAAGGAGGTGTATAAGGAAACAAAACAAAAATGCACGTTGATAAATGTTACCACTTCTTCAGGGAACTCCTTTTGGGTTGCACCAACAGAATTCCTTGGATATATTTATTCCAAATTTAAGGATTCTAGGATTAAGGGAGTAATGTTTTTAGATTATTTTGGTAGCTATTTATGATCTAAATGTCATGAATTTTGTGAATATCTGAGGAGGATGAATTCTCTTTTATAGCGGAGGAGGAGTGGTATTCTTGGAAATACTAAAAGGTAAACATAATTGGGAGGTATCCCATACATCATGCGCATATAATAATTAAAATGTTTCAAAAAGAGTTAATATGGTTGAAATATGGCTATAAAAATGGTATTGGAAATGTTTTATGTCATTTTGACACCTTATATTTTAAGATTAACCACTAAGTAAACTTGTTTTACCTTCATAAATCTAATTAATTGTAATAACATTCACTAATATTTTTGGTCAAAAACTAATTTGGACAAAATATAAATTATATATTATTCTTATTACGAATAGGGAATCCATATTTACAAATTAGAAATAGATAAGTAGAATAAATTAATTTAAAACCAATCATACAGACGAGACGTGATAATATGTTTTTAAAGTGGAAATAAGAAAATCATCTAAATGCTTTTTATGTCCATTTTCAATGTTAAATTGATTAAAAATAACTGAATTGGATTAATAAATGTATTATTGAACTAAATATACTTTCAAAACAAATAAACAATTACTTATACAAATATATTAATCTAGAAACACGTTTTAAATTAAAATTAAATATTTTTCTTCATTCATAAAAAAATAAAATATTTCAGAAAAATGAAAACAATGACCCTAAGATATTATTTACAATAAACTTCCAAAAATTAATATTATTTGTTCAAATATAATTTATAAAAGTTTCAAAATTTATATTTATTTTAAGTGTGCAATAAGAATATTGTAAAACATCCATTTAGAAAAATAAATATTTTAATTCGTAAAATTAATATTTTTTATTATCTCTTATTTAACGTATAAAATTAATGTTTAGTAGTTGATTGAATATATGATATATATATTTTGTTAAAATAATTCATAAAAATCCATTTGTTTAATTTATTAAGATAATAATTTTATGTCAAAAATTATACTTCTAACTTTTCAATTCCTTTTTTTTTTCAAAATCCCAAATACATTATTAAAAATGTATTTACCAATTTTTATGTCCTAAGTGTTTTAGAATGTTTGTGTAGGAAAAATTAAATTTTACCATACATATAAAATCTTCTAAATTATTACAAATATAATCTTATAAATCTCTATTAGGATTACTGAAATGAGCATGTGTCCAATAAACATCTGACACATGTTTATCAGATTGGGTGCTAGACTTTCTATTTTATCTATCAAACTGAAAGAATAATAACAATAAGATTGATTCTGAGGCTTAAAAAAATTATACTAAAACCATAAGTATTATCATACTTACATTGTTTAACAAGTTCATAATTTTAACTATGTTTATAATCTAAATATAGAAAACATATTTCAAACGTATGTAACAATTTGAAGACTATTATGGTGTTAACCAAAATGACATCAGAAAATCAGTTATGACAAATCATTAAGATCTTTAAAGTGCCAGGTGTCCAAAGTCATTGAAACCAAATTTAAAAAATATTACTCTTGGTTGATGTATATGGCCATTGGGAATATGCCTATAAATATCAGGTCTTTTGAAGAGTTTGGAGCTGGTTGATTATAGTTGATCTCAAATTTTTCAAATAATGATCAGTGTGAAAAGATCATTCTTAATCATTGCATTTATTTATAGAGTTGTATTCTTAAGGAAACCTTGTCAAGTTCTCTCCTTAATAAATTTTCCAGAAATGATTCCACATCCAATCATCGTTAATATTAAGGAAATTCAGGGATTGGAAGATAAATATTTTGATCCATCGGATTGAGGGCTTCCAGGTTAGGAAAATAGATAATATGATCATCATATTGACAGTTTTTATGGATAGAAATTCAAAGACATTCTGATCATCATTTTTGGGATTTATTTTATATCTAAAGACATGATTTTATCTATGTATAAAATAGTGGATACATTTAGTATGTGTTATAGACTAACTTTATCTTAATGTTAAAATATTTATACTTTTAATATCATGAAATTAATTCCTTCTTTGGTAATTTTTTTTTATTTTTTATTTACAAGTTTATATTTTTCTAGAAATTTTAATAGAATGTGAATAATTATATTCATCTTTATATTCTGTTTGTTTTATCTATAAAAATATGATTACGATAATAGAAATGTATTTTATTTAATCGTATCCATCATGAGTATGATTATTTTTTCTCTGATAATCAGATCCATAGTGATTATGATAGTTACTCTAATTCAATTGGACCATTTCTAGGTTTTCAATCTATTATTACAATCATTAGAGTGAGGTCCAAATCTGATAACATACTATAAGAGTCTTCGTTTATTATTTTGTTTAATTCCTTTAAACTATATTTTTTAAAATGAAAATCACTTTCATTCTTGTAATTTTTCCATTTGATTCTATTCTTATGATCCTAATCAGTATTTTAGATATACTAGTCTAATAATTGTTATCATAAAAGGATTCCACTACTCATATACTTACTGATTATTTACTATCTATACTATTTAATGTTTGTTAATGTTTTTATATAAACTCTTTTTTATAAACATATTTACACTAAAATGTAATTGTGGAAAGAGTATTGTTTTTAAATACGGCATGTGTAAATGTTGTTTCAATAAAAAATCTAAATCTTAATAGAAAACTTATTTTTAATGGTGCTGATTATGAATACGGGGGGGATATGATGATGAATTTTGTTATCAACATAAGAGTTGAACATTTTTTTATGCTTACATGAGATTATAAAATTCATGATAAAAAAGTTATTAGTTTTAAACATCCTGAAAAATAGGAATAACAGTTAAACTACAAAGTTAGGAATAATTTATTATGTTCAATGACAAGATGCATATATATCTAGATATAATCTTGTGAAGCTACTAATAGTATCTTAAAAAATCTTGATGTAACAAATTTTGTAACATAAAATATTTTAGAAACTATAAGATCTATGTTATGATATAACTATCAGGAATTTTATTTTATTCTTGGAGAATCTTTCCTCAAGATTCCTTATTGATTTATGATTATTATAACTAGTTGACAATCCATTGAAGAAAAAGTTCTTGATGATGAAACCCTTGTGGAAAAGATAATTGATGTTATACCCAATGAGTGGGAATCAAAAGGTATTATTATTGATGAAACAAGGAAGTTACTAAATTTTATTCTTAAAGAACTAATTAGAACCCTTATGCAGTATAAGGGGAGATTAAAAATAGATGACGATGAATAGAAAAAAAAGAATGGGGGTGTTTTCTTTGATATGACATCTATTGTACCTACTAAAGATGAATCAGCTGAGAAAGTTATTAAATATTCATGAAATAAGAAAGTTTTTGTTAAATCTAGTTCAAGTGTTTCTAAACATTATGAAAATGAATTAGAAATTATGTCCATAATTATGAAAAAGATTGTGGGAAAGAATTAATTTCAATATATTTTTAAAAAAGAGTCAAAAGGGTAATGGTGATATGAATGATGAAGTCACATGTTATGAATGAAAAAAAGTTGGGCACATTAGATAAGACATTATGATGTTGAAGAGGAAAGACGAGAAGGATAAGAACATGGAATGGAATGCTATAGGTATTATAAATCTAAAGTCCAGAATGTTATGAAAGTAGCAGACACAAGGAGAGCTCGTGGTGGATATTATTTATAGAATTCTTCTGATAATGAATGTTCCGAGAATAGGAATTTATGTCTTTTTTCCAATACACCAAAATTTAATCAATGATTTATGGATATTTTATGAATAAGTGAAAACATTACCAAGATGTCTCTAAGTACAAAATATCCTAATGAAAAAAATTATATATCGTTTGTTGAATAATATTCCTCAACTAGTGATGATAATTCTCTTCCATCATATGATGAAGTTTCACATATTTTTGAATTACATGAGAATGAAATTGTAATTTTTTTAAAACCAACTTGATATTAATAAGGCTAAACATTCAATGGTTAATTCATGAATAGATGTTTTAGGAAATTAAATATCATATCTTTCAAAAAATATTGGTAAGACTAATAGTAAAAAATAAAATATGTCCAAATATTTTAGAAAAGTAATTTCTAAGAAAAATGTTTTAGAAACAAAAATTAATTCTATAGCTAATACTAATGAGAATAAGATTTTTTTTAAACAATAAATTAAAATTTATTGTTTGCTATTTTTTTTCAAAATTTACCGCAAGTTAATAATGTTTCGATAAAATGTATAGAAATTTTTTCCACATGGTACTGGTTCAAGAACGGATTTAACTTATAAGGAAAAATGTTTTAGTAACAATTTTATTGATCATAAAAATGAACCCTTTACCATTAAGGGTCAATGTGGGGGCCATTGAAAGAATACTTTTTCATTAAATAAAGATCAATTTCTTGTTTTTCATAAAGCATATTATTCTAAAAAAATGTGTATTAATAATGGTTTGTTTTCTAACACTATTGGACCCAAGAAGTCTTAGTTTCTAATTGTCTAATGTTTTTGTTTTCTGAAAAATAGATAGTACCAAAAACAAGAATACTATATATATTGATAGTGTGTGTTCTAGGAATTTGACTATAAATAAAGACTTTATCGAGAATATTATCAATGTGGAATGTAGTAAGATCACTTTTAGAGATAATGGTCAATTGATGATTATTAGTATTGATAACATTACATTTATTTATAAAGATATTATTTCATATTTGTTATTGTTAGAGGTCTTAATCACAACCTTATAAGAATAAGATAATTATGTGATAGAGGATACCTTGTGAAAATTAAGAATGAAATTTTTTTAGTACATATTTCAATGGATAAATTTGTTCTCTCTCCCAATCAGGATGAGAATGTTTATACAACTAACCTAGATGACATTAGGATATAATAATGGAATTTCCTTACTACAATTTAATATTAGTCTTGGTTATAGAATATAAGGTTAGGAAACCGTAACCATAAAAGATTATCCAAATTTAATAAGAAATGTCTCGTTAAGGATCTACCTGTCCTTGGGGTCGATACTTGAAAAGTCTGTGACCATTTTTAATATAGTAAGAAACATAAGCCATGTTTAAAATCTATTAGTGAAGTCTCATCATTTGATAATTTTCAATTAGTTCACATGAACTTATTTGGTCCTACAAAAACATGTAGTATTTAAAGAAAATAATATATATGTCTTAGTTGACTGTTAAACTGGAAAGACATGGATTTATTTTCTCACAAAAAAATCTAATGCCTTTGGTTATTTTAAAATATTTATATCATAGGTTAAAAATGAGAAAAAATTCTCCTTCAAAACCATTTATGGTGATCACAGTGGAGAATTATAAAATTATGATTTTGAGACTTTTTGTAGTAAGAAACTTATAGAACATAAATTTTTAACTCTGAGAACTCCACATTAAAATGGTGTAGTTTAAATAATAAATAGAATTAATTGTGAAAAAAATAGAACAATATAGAGTGTATAATTTATTGATCAATAGTTTTTGGATGAATTAGTTAGTATGACATGCTATACTATAAATTGAGTTTTAATCATACCCTTTATTAATAAAACTCTTTATGATATGTGTATAGGAGGAAAACCAAAAGTTTATTACTTCAATGTTTTTCGTTTCAAAGTAGTCTCCCTGAATAATAAACATAATTTACCAAAATTTTTACCCAAATCAGATGAAAGAATATTTTATGATTATTCCACTACTTTTATGGCTTATATAATTTTAAAAACCTTTATACTCTTGATGAAATAGTGTATGTTAAGTTTGATGAAACATTCCCTTTTGTTTTGAAACTACCCCCAACCAACATCCTCGAATTTTATTTCTAAAACTAATTTTCAACCTCTATTATAATGATTTTCTCATAAGTATATACCATAACAAATAGTTTCTAAAGTTATTCCTCAAGAATATTTCCAACTTTATGTTGAATAATATAATTTCTATAACCCAAGAAGTCAGTTGTTTATTTGGAATCGTCCTAGTGAGAGTATCATTGGTGATGTTGACTATCCAGTTTAGACTATTGGTCCTTAGGGAATGAAATTGAACATCTAGCTTTATTATCCAAATTTAAAATGAAAAATATTTTTGAGTGTTTAAGATATGAGGATTATATTAAATAAATACAAGATGAGATAAATGAATTTGAGAGTAAAAATGTCTGGAATTTTGTGGAACAACCTTTAAAAACTTCTATAATTGAAGTAAAGTATTTTTTTGGAACAATATTGATGAAAATGGAATAATTATTTGAAATAAATCTAGGCATGTTGAAAAGAGCTATAACCAAAAAATGTCATAGATTCTGAAGAAACTTATACACTGATAACAAGACTTGAAGCTATAAAAAAACATTTATCCTTTGCAGTATTCATTAATTTCAAAAAAATTCAAAGTGATGTGATATTTTCTTTTATTAATGGCTATTTTTAGGATAAAGTTTATGTTTAACAAACCCTAGTTTTGAAGATAAAAAACATCCTAAATATGTTTATAAAATTACCAAATCATTATAAGAACTTATTAAAACCCATCGAGCTTTGTATGATAGGGTTGTAGGATATTTGTTTCTAAAAAACCTTGTTAAGCTGCAGATCCAAATTTTTTTATAAAATAATTAATTAAAAATATTATTATTTTAAAAATTTATGTTAATTAAATTATATTTAGATAAACTAAAAAATTATTAACAAATTCCTTTTTAAATCTTAGTAAATCTATGTTTAAAATCAGTATGATGGGTGAGTTAACATATTTAATTTGTTTTCAAATCTCACCAAAACTATAATGAATTTTTATATCTCAACATAAGTATATAAAATATCTTCTTTGTAAATTTTCTTTTAACAATACTAAATGTATTATCACTATTATTGGTACCTCCAACACTTTTGATCTTGATATGGCTGGGAAACCAGTTGATTAAATGGTTTTTAGAGGTGTAATAGAATGTTTTATTTACGTAACCACTAGATGAATATGGGGTTGTTTAATGTTATTGTGATCTAGTAGTTTTGATGCAACACACGCTCACTGAATATCTCATGAGTTTTACAAAAACACAAATAATATGTGATTATAAATGTGTCATTTCATTAATTAAAATCTCATCACAACACTCACGTGCTAAGAATATACACAAAAGAAACCATTTACTTCATGGTCACAATCATAAAAGAGATATCATTTTACATTTCATCAGAATGAAACATCAACTTGATGACATTTTTACAAAACTTCTTCCTTCTGATTGATTTGAATACATTAAATAGAATCTACGAAAGATCAATGTAAATTAAATATTTGTATCTACTTATCTGTATTAATATCCTTACATTAAGATGATCTCTTTAATATGATCTTTATGTATGTTTGTTTTATTTTCAAAAACATTTAGTTTTCAAAAAATATAGTTTTATTTAAGAAATTTAGCATAAAGAGTTTTCTAAACTCATATATTTATATAAATTATTTAGACTCATAATATTTAAAATTATTCTCAAACTCTGAAAATAATATTAAATCTTCCGAACATGGTTTTTTTACAATGATATCGGATATTGAAAAATATCAAAATATGTTATCATAATAAAACTATTTTAATTTTTTTTGTTAAATTAAAACATTTAATTATTTTTCTATAATACTTTTATTATTATTTAATTTTTTAAAAAAAAACTTTTTAATGGTTCATGATTAAAAATATAGTAATCACTCATGTTTACTAAAAACAAGAAGAAAAGGTAATTCATACCAATGGAATTCTTCACTCTAAATGGTACTTCTCTATTATTCTGTGGTTTTTCATTATCTCATTATGTAATAATTTTAATTTTTGTTGTTATACTTTATGTTTCATAAAATATTTGTTATGTTTTAATTGTTTTTAAAACATATCTAATAGAATTCATCCTTATTTTGATTTTTTTAAACATCAAGAGTTCGAAAACCATTTAAAACTTTTTCATATTAATATCAACCATCGTATCAATTTGTGTTCATCTAAATTATTGATTTTTTTGAAAAAAAACCATAACAACCAACTAATTTATAAAGTAGAGACCCCATATGTCCCACATCGCTTCTCCATATTTAGTGATACCGGGTTGATGTTGTCTTCATGTTTTCCAATCTAAAATTTTTCCCTTTTAAACTAATTCACTATATCTAGTCCCAGTACGATGGTGATGATAGATGTTATTTTGAAGTGTTTTTCATAGAAAGGTAATGTGGGATATATCTATATGAAAAATATTGTTCTATATTTAAAAATATAATTTCCTTTAAAGCATGGGAACCATTATGTGTTTAGAAACTAGATAAAAATTTCAGCTTATTTTATGAATATGTTGTACATGAGTTTATCTGTCAGTTAAAATTTTCAACAAAGATGTGAATGAAAAACATTCATTTACAATATATGATAAAAGATATAAATTTTCATATTAGAGGCTTGCAGACTTAATTGGAATATCATCAAAAACAAATTCTTTTTTACACACACAAGAATTTCTTGATGAGCTTGGAACAAGTAATATAAAGAAGATAGAATATTAATTGTTTGATCATTACAAGAAAATAAATAAATACATAATTGACACCAGATAATCGTGTTGTATCCATATATATGAAAGGGTTATTGATAATAGGAAAATGATATTAGGATACGCTATAACTTTCGCATATTTTTTTGGATTATAATGTAAAAATGAGAAATAAAAATATTGTCAACTTCATCCTTCTCACAGTCGAAAACATCAAAACTAGAAAAATAAAATAAAAGATTATTATGTTTCCAACAGTGATCATAAATATTTTAGTATACTAACAATAATGTTTTTAATGTGTCAAACAAATATACTCTGATTATAGAAAATATTTTTTTCATTAGTAATGATACGATAAATATGTGGAGAATGATTTTTTATGAAAATTAAATGTTTATTTTAAAAAGTTGGTGGGGGTGCATCAAAGTCACGACCATCATAGAAGTCAGATAAGTCTAGAAATAAAAATAAAAAAGAATTTTGAGTCCTTCTTATTGATGGAAAAAACGTAGAACAATAATGTTCCCAATGAATTTTTTCATGAGTGGATCAAAAAATAAGAAATGAAACTCAGTGATCTCAATTTTGGAATCGATCTAGATGAAGATAAATATTCTATAACTCATTCTTCTGATACTCTTAAATTAGAAAAAATGAAAAGAAAAAAAAAATATTACAAGATGTAAGAATTTTAGAATTTTTTTCAAAGGGAGTAGAATGTGCTTTAAAAAATGTTTTGCCTCTGATATCCCAAACTGATCTTGAAAATAAGGATGCCAAATTATATTTTTAGGAAACAATTGTGGTTCATACTAATATTCCATCTATGGTTGATAAAGTAAAGGTTAAAGTTTATGTTTAGTAATTTGTACCTATTGTTCAAGAAAAATAATAAGAACTAGAACCATCTATAAAATAAGACTTGAGAATAGTAAGGAATCTCAAGGAAGAACAAAATAATGATGTTGTTGAAGAAATAGAAGGGAAGGATAAAGAATCAAAATAAGTAATAGAAGAGGCAGAATAATATAATGAAAATGAAGAAGAGGTTGAGGAATATGAAGGTTAAGAGGATGAGAATTAGGGAGATGAAAAATTGGATGAGAAAGTAGATAAAAATGATAATTAAAAATATAAGACCAAAAAATATTCATCGGATTCATCCTCATCATAAGAGTCTTCCTTATTAATATTTTCCTCCATGACCAATCATGATAGTAAATATATGAGTTCTAAATAAGATTCATCATCATTAAAGGAAGCTAATTCTTTAACCAAGTTAGAAGAAGATCAAAATTCTATGACAAAAAATGATGATAAATCCAATGTTGATACAACTGATGAGATTTGGGAATTTTTTGATGATAATAATTTTTTTGAGAAATTTGATAAAGTTGTTTAAATGGATTAAAAGACGAATGTAATGCAAGAATAATTCATAAAAATTATTTCAACATCTTGAGGTTCAGCAAGATCGATCGGATTCATCTAGAACCATTTCTTGGGAAGGATTTGATTATATTATTCATGAATTGAATGGATTATAAAGAACCATACCTTACTTCAGTGACCAAGAATCTCACTTCCAACTTATTTAACAAACTGTTATTAAGAAAATATTTTGGATAAAGGCATTGATATAAAAAGTCATTTGGATTTATGTTCAGTTAAAAAAATTCAGGAAAGTTCCAGAACTCATAAAAAGTCTTGTAATAAAATGTAGCAATGGTCTCCCCAATTTGATGCTATTCTCAAATTGCCTGATTATAATTTTCATTAATGTGAAGAATCTCATGAATTAATGAGATGAATCCTTTAATTAGTTACCTAAAGATATTGAAGATGGGGTATAGTTTGTGGGGAATTTTAGAGATTTAACCGATGAAGATAATATTTTGAAAAAGAAGATATGAAAACTGTATCTTTCGATAAACACACTTCAATGTTATGAAGAAAAAGTTATTGTATTGAGGAATTAAAATAAGAATATTTCAAAGGATGTTAAGATGAGAAAGTCATTGGAATGAAATTTATTCCATACTGGATCAATATCAAAAATTAATCAAAAAGATGAAGTCTTCTGTGAAAAAAAAGGTGAAGAAAGACTAATTTTCTTATTTAACTCTTCTTGTAATTGATTTTTTAAATTAATAACATTTGATACTTACGAATGAATATATTTATCATCCAAATATGATTTGTCTGAATGTTTCCCAATTTGGATTGGTTGATGGTTCTATCGTATTTTTGGGGATGATTTGTTAATTTGTTATATTGTTTCATATATTTTGATTCATTCTCAAACATTTTAGGAAACAAAAACTTTTCCATATTGTATTTCAATATAAAAAAGAGGGATAATTACATAGAATGTGAGGGAAATAATTATATTTAGGAGAAGATTTTACAAAGTGGGGGATGTTTCATTGAGGTGGAGAATACGATACATAAGGGGGGAATAATTCTAAGGCGAAAAAGATTTCATAAATAATTCCTTTTATAATACTCCATCATATTAAGAAAATTCATAAAATATAGGGGAGTTAATATTTTAATGAATAACTTAGATAAAAAATTACATAAAATAGGAAGTACTATAATAAATTCAATGTTATCATTTATTTATGTTACAGGGCTTGTGCTTTCCCAAAAGGGGAGATTGTTGTGTAATATTTCAAACTTATTACTTTTATATTCCATTTATTTTGGAAATCAAAAACACTTTCTTAAAAACTTTTTTACTAAATTTTTATGTCCTAAGTGTTTTATAATATTTTTCTAGAAAACATTAAAGTTTACCATTCATAGAGAATGTTATAAAGTATCAATAATATAATATTATAATTATTCACTATGATTATCATAATGAGTTTGTGTTCTATAAACTTGAGACCCACAATTATTAGATCAGGTGTTATAATTTTTGTCTAGTCTATCGTAGTGACAAATTCACAACAATCGAATTGATATTGGTAGCAATAAATATCAAATTGACCCTCATAAGGATTACAATATTGAAATTGTTTAGTAATTCCATCGCACTGACTAAGTTCACAGTTTACATACAAAAGACTTATTTTGAATAAAAGGAAAATTTTTAATATTGTAATCATGTTAACCAATAAAAAATCAGACAATCAGTTACTCTAGATTCTTATGAGCTTTCAGGTTTTAGGTGTTTGAAGTCAAAACAAAAAACATAGAAAAATATGATTATTGGTAGATCAATATGACCATTAGAAAGATACCTATAAATTCAAGTTCATTTCAAGAGTTCGGAGCTAGTCAATTATATTCTCTCTAAAATTTTAAGAAGAAGTCACAGTGGAAAGAACTCATTCTTAATCATTGTATTTGTTTAAAGAGTAGTCTTATTAAGGAAACCTTATCAGTTTTTCTCATTATGAATTGTTTTGTAATTGTTTCTGAACTGAATAATTATAATGATCAATGGGTTCTAGAGATTTGGATATAGATATTCTAATCCATCAGATCAAGGGATGTCAGGGATAGGTGGACAAAGAATCTGATCATCATATTAAGGGATTTTAGGGATAGGAAGACATTTCCATTCTGATTACCATATTGATGGATTTTCGTGGTAAGGAAAGAAAAACTTTGTAATAAGTACAAAATATTAGATTCATTTAATCTAGGTTATAGACTACCTTTATCTTAAGGTTAAAAGAGTTGTCTTTTTCATATATTTAAAATCATTTTTTACACTTTTGTATTACATATTTTTTACTTGTTTATATTCTAATGCACATTTTAGTAGAAAGTGAATAATCATATTCATCTTTGTATTCTATTTGTTATATCTTTATAAATATGATTACAATAATAATAATACATTTGAGTTAGTCATATCCATTATGGTTACTATCCTTGTTACTCTAACATTTATATCCATAATGATTTTGATAGTTACTCTAATTTAATAGGACTATTTCTAGGTTCACATTCTATGACTAAAATCATCAGATTGAGGGCCAAGTCCAATAACATACTTTAAGAGGCTTAGTGTATTATTTATTTTAATTCCTTTTAACAATGTTTGTTAAACAAAAATTTACACCCTTGTTATAAGTTAGTCATTTTAGAATAATCTTATGATCCTAATAATTATTTGAGATATACTAGTCCAACAAAAATATATTTTTTTCATGGAAAGATGCTTTTTATAAATATAATTTCATTAATTTTAAATAGCTGTTACATTCATTTAAAATTAATTGTTAGCCAAAAAATTTATTTTATAAATGGGAATAAATCCATATTTTCATATCTTTGTTAATAATTTTCAAACTCTTCATTAAAAATTCTAGGATATGACAATTATATTAAAAATATAATATTAATTGTATATTGTAGTTTGGAAAAAATCATCCTAGAATGTTACACAAGCTATCAATGGAAATAAATATAGTGTGTAACAAAAACCAAATTTGGTATTTCTTGTAATGAAAGATAAACTCAGTTATTCATATAAAGAAAGCATAACTTGGCTTATCATACAATGAAATATATCAAATATATTTAATTTATTCAGAAAATTTAATTCATAAAAACTCAAGGTGTTATGGTCCACCCCCTTAAAATGAATTATTACCTCAAAATTCATTCGGTTCATCAATGGTTTAATAATTGATACATACATTCATAGATTCCAATATAACAGATGGTTTAATATAATATCCTCTTAATAATAGTAAAAGTTAAATACAATGGTCCTATGGAATAAAATTTAACAAGGATTCTATGTAGGAGAAAATTAGTGGAAAGTGAAGTTCTGAGAAATGATGGAAAATGTAAATGATTATGGAGAGTGATTGAGGTCATTTATAACAAACAAATAAATAATCAATGGAAAGTTAAGGGACTCAAATCTATATATCTAATAGGTGCTAAATGGTTACTAATATAATATAAATGGTGACAACATGACAAAAGTTTATTTGAATATATTTTTACTAAAGATGAAGAATTCTTATATGGAGGTATAATTAATTTATTTCGTTCTATTTCATATACTCAATATCACCCTTTGGTAATGCCTTTATGAAATTTCACCTTGTTTATTAGTCCAATATATGAATGTTAGTTTTTAATACCTACAGAATTATTACATCATCCAATCCATAAAAATAATTATAGGTGAGTCCATATATCTGTAGTTGACATCACAAAAATAATTTTGGAATAGATTATCCAATATGAATAAATCCTCATATGGAAAGATAATACTTTTATATATTAAACCGCATATAATGTTTAACTTAAACCATTCAATAAATGCTTAACCTTGTAAACCTTCTAAATGATGAAAATAAAAAACTTTAATAAAATGACACTAAATTTCTCAAAATCTGCTTAACATATCCACCATATATCATAAGGGGTCTCCTGAATGTCACATACCTAATATGTGAATACCTTTATCATGTATCCTATATAAACATGATAATAAACTGAATTTCTTTAAATCCATATTGAAAACATAAATTAATATTCATTCCTTATATAGAATAGAGTTTATTGGATATAATCCTAAAATAAAAAAATGTTATAAACTCTATCCATGAAAGCATAAAACATTTTTTCAGAACATCCTTTATTAGTTATAAGGTCATAATATCAGCCAATTTTGTTTAAAATAAACACCATTTTTTATCAAAGGGATTATATTAAGGTTACCTTTCCATAATCACATGTCTTATAGAAAATATCACCTTTTCATTAAATAATATTTCAAGGTCATTAACACTATTCAATATATTTTTTCCAATCCTTTATGAAAAACATATACATCATGATTCATATAAAATAATTATTGAATTCAAATACATATGCACATCAATCATTACACTTATTTAACAATCCATTAACTACCCTTCATCATCTTTTTCTTTAATATCCCTTTCCTAAAATATGAAACATGAATCATTACTTAATATTCATCAAACTCAATTTATCCCTACTTATAAAAAATACTATAACAACAACACATACCCTTCACATGTCATTCTCGGTCTATTAATTATAAGTAGGAAAATCACTACTATCACATCCTTGATAATTTATTTAATGATATTTTATAGTATGAAATTTATTTTCATCATTCCCATACCTTATACAATTAAATAATTTATCCATTAATAATACATTACAAATAACATTATTCCCAGAAATTTCATTAACTAAACACTTCATTTTTCGTCATAAATTGCATACTTTGTATCCTTCTTCACCATATATAGGAAATATTATCCTTCCTTTAAAATATCTCCTTGAGTTCTTCTTCTCGAATTTTTAAAATATAGAAAACTAAATCTTCATTCATCCACGGATACCTCACCAAGTTTTTCTAAGAACTCATTCCATACCTTATTTGGTGACTCTGAGAGTTTTTATGGTATTAATTGTTAACAATGTTCCATGAAAAATAATTAGTCTTATTCAAAAATTCTGTTACTCAACTCACTATATTATTTGGATTCCCATTAAATAATTTTCCATCATGTTCAGTGTAAACCAAATTACTTCTATTTCCCACCATTAAATAAAACCATAAATCAGAGTATGTGAAACACATAACATATAGTAAAACCACATAAGAATGAAAATCAATTATAGTTTGTCAAAATCATGGAACATTCTTCTTTTAAATCTATGAAACCTTAGACTTAACCTAGGACATCCATAATAATCATTAATTGAAATCCCACATTATGGTTTATAAAGTCTTTGTGAATTAGAAATTCATGTTCCTCTAGAGTGTAAACCTAGGTGTATAACAATCCCATTTCCATTCCCTAGTTCCCAATAGAGTCTAGCTCAATACGGTGTTTTTAGTGTTTTACCACTATGTGCATCTGTTCCAGATCCACATCCACCAGTAGTATCCAGAAAGGGAGTTGTATCCTAGAAACCACTCACTCTATCAGTTACCAAATTTCTTGGAAATTTTCCAATACATTTACTATTTCTTATAAGTATCCTTAGATAAATAACAAGAAATATCAATTGAAATATCCCTCAAGATATAATTAATGTTTTCTCATCTTAGTTTCCAAAAGTTGACTATAAAATTCCTTTAATACCAAAAAATAGTGACACAAGATTAATATACCTTGATATTACATGATTTTAAATGAATATTCTACATAATACAAAAGTACATGCCTGAGGACTATAATAGTTCAGTGAATTTGGAATCCTAGAAAACAATCTTCTAAATTTTTGATATAACTTCTACATTTCCCATTAAGATCATCGCATTAAGTACATCTAGTTAAAACCATTAGTCATAACCTGGGGAGAGGAAACATAAGAAAGGGTGAGATCATATTTTAAAAAATGGTAAATAAAAGATATTTGTAAGCATAACATGAACATAAGGGTATGATAACATGAGAATACCATTTCAATATCATACCCTTCATATCAAATACCATAATCATGGGTAATGGAATAAATAATGACAATTCATAAGACATTAATGATAAGATGATCAATGAACATTATCCACATGTTCATAACTTAGGAATAAGATGTAAAATTTTTGTGTACACATAAACTTATAACATTGTAAGCATGTATAAATAGAAATTGTATCACTCATTAAGCTAAGTACATGAAATTAGGCTCTCAAATAAACCGATCGACATGTAACAAGGCCCATGCATAACATTGTGAGAATGAAATCAGGATCACAGATAAAATTTTCAACATTTAATCAGGTTTACACATTAAATTTTGAATATTACTCAGGTTCACATATAACAATTCAAACATGTAATCAGGATCACACATAACATTATGAACATGTAATTGGGTTCATGCATTGGTGACTACACCTCCACGGTGGGAAACACTACCATCCTCAGTAGAGGAATTATCTTACTGTACTGGGCTCACTACCCATTCCATTATTTTCTATCACATGAGATATATAAATATTTACACAATGCAATGGAGGGATATATAGGTCCCACTCTCCATATACTGTTATCAGACATATAGGTCCAACAACATCATAGAAATTTATCATATCATATTTCGTGAAATGAAATTGGTATCATAAACATGTCATCATATCATAAACTATGGAAAATAGATAGGTTTCATACCCACAAAACAACCCATGAATATATTCGTTTTTCATAAGTGTTTTATCATGGTATGACCTATGGGAGTGAAACAGGTGTGATAAATAACATTCCATCAAAACATTAACCATTCAAAGAAAGAATGTAAATGGTATTCATAGATCCTATCCATAATAAAGGATAAAAAACGTCAAAATTTTCATATTGTATGGAAAATAATTTTTAAAGATAATTTAAAATATTTCTTTAGGAAAATATGTTTTTCTATTTGAAAATAACTTTTAAATCATAAAACATTTTGAAAATCCTTTTATTTAAAAACAAATTAAGAAATTAATATCTATAATATTAGAATGAAAATCAATTAAAAATATCATTATAAATTTTAAAATAATGATTCAAATAATTTTCCGTCATAATGGCAGGTAAATACGTACATTCCATATAATTTAAATGAACATTCTATTTTGAATGAAAAAAGGCTATGAAAAGTGTGTTTATAGGAAAATGAAAAGAATAATAATTTTAAAACTATTTTGTAAAAAATAATTAAATGGACAAAAATTTAATTAAAAAATAATAGAAAAATTTTAGAACATTTTTTTAAAAATTTTTACAAAACATTGTTTTCGGAGAAGAAAGATTTCCAATAAATTATAGAAATGATGTCAGCTTTTTTTAAAAGCATTTTCTTAGTTATATTGAGTACCAAAGAGTGTAAAAATGGTACCGTTAGATAAATATATCATTAATAACTATAGGATAATAAAAATTATGAGATTTATTGACATATGGGTCATAATATTTCATTAATGGAAGCATAATTATAAACAATCCCGATAAATGATGAGATTATAGAAATAATCTCTTAACACATTGATAAAATCGAATCATAATCCTCAAGAGAGAATAAAATTAAATTAATATTAAAAAATCATGAAAATAATGATATTCATGATCTAACATGTCAATTTTTTATTATATACACCACACAAAATAAATGATTGATAAATATGTCATAAGTCTCGTAGAAATAAAAGTGAGACTAGAAATCCCCTTACCTTAAATATTTTATTCATTCATACATGTTAAAAACCCTTATATAATTAATATATGTTTATTATACATCTAGTAAATATCCATATTCATATATATTATACCATATATTTTTTTCTTATGACCTTTAATTACCCGTATATTAACAATACCAAGTTAAATTCACATTTCATGTAATAATCACTTTGTTTTTTGTCAGAGTTTTGATTTATAATATTTTTTGTTCTATTAGATTAATAATGATTTCATCATATCCATAATGATAACCATGATATTTATATCATATATATTTAGTATATATATATTTATAAGAATATCTAAATGATAGAAATAGTAAATTAAATGCACCATTCATAGAGACGGTAGGCCGAACATACACATGAACATTGTTTTCATATTATTTTAGGATTAAAAGAGAGAAAATTATTTAATTTATAATTATTAAAGAATATTTTTTATGTGATATATATCACATATTTTTATTAAATTCATCCTTAACACATTACATGTATGGTGTGAACGAATCACATCGCTTCGTAAGGTGGTAGTCTGTCGTACACATGAACGACGTTAACAAATTCTCAAAAAATGGAAGTGATGAAGGTATGTGTTATATAATAATTATAGAAGCATAAATACTTCATCAATATAATATATATAATTTATAAAATATAAATCCATCAGTATTGTAATCCATGAATGGTGGTAATGGAATAACGAGTGACATCGGTTCGCAAGGAGGTAGTACACCGTACGCATGAACGATGATTGTGTATCCCATTTGATGGATGTTTGGGAATTATTCAGGTCATAACCTTAACAAAAAAACATATCAGTTTATTTAGGATACATTTTTATTATATATTAATTTAATATGAATAATTTTATGGTGTGGGTAAGGAAACAATATAAAAATGCACGTTGATGAACGTTACAACTTCTTTAGGTAACTTCTTTTTGGTTTACACCAATGTACTTCTTAATTTGGGTTTCATCCCAAATTTAGGATTCTATGATGAGGGTAGTGAATTGGGTAGTTTATTTTGGTAGATTTTGGATGATCGATTATAGGTGCTAATATGTGAGTGTTTGATTGACCATTTATAGTGGAGGAAGCGTGACATTCTTGTAAATAACAATAGGTAAACACTATTGGAAAGTCTACATTAAATAATTTGCTTCCAATAATGAATTTATTTTAAATAAGATAGATTATATTGTAGAAATATTTCCATCTAGTTGGTTTTGTACATTTATTGGGTCATTTCAACTCCTTATCTTTTATGATTAAGCACTTCAAACTCATTTTACCTTAATAACTACATTTAAATTTAATTGGTTTCAATAATATTTTTGTTCAAGTAAAAATTTTTAACTTAATATAAATTATAATATTTTCATATTAAAAATATTTAAATCATTTTGAAAAGTCTAAAACTCAAAATTCTCAAAAAAATGATTTAAAAAAACCCCATAGATGGGACGAGACAACGGGTTTTTAATGTGAAAATGGTTAAATGTTTGAGATGCTTGTATATCCAATTTCAATATAAAATTGGTTAAAATGTGATAAATTTGATTAATATATTTATAATTAAAATATAAATTTTTAAAGCCAAAAAAAATATAATTTAACTATATAAACAAATTCACACAAAAAACTGTTTTCAAATAAAATTCGTTATTTTTGACTATTAATCCAAAAATGAAATATTCCAGAAAAATACAAAAAATTATTCCTAAGATAATTTTGAAATTCCAATTTAAAATATAATGTCTTTTGTTTAATATAATTCTTTAATGTTTAAAATTTTATTTTTAAAATAATTTTATCATAAAATGTTGGTAAAACATTCGCTTAGAAAAATAAATCTTTTTATTTGTAAAATTCGATTTATTCTTATCACTTGTCTAGAAAATAGATAATATGAATGTTAAATATTTTATTGAATTTATAATATATATATATATTTAATTAATATAATTCATAAAAAGTGGTTTGTTAAACATACTGAGATAAAATGTGTTTTTACATAGGAATTTTTTTTACAGGAATGACATTTCTTTTTTTAAATAGTTCTTATATTAATTTATTATCATTTGGTTGCCAAAAAATTAATCGTATAAACAGTAATAAAAAATATTTTGATAAATTATTTAATCCTACTCATGATTGGTATTCCATTACTCATTAATAACTATTAAATTAAATTATAATATTAATAGTAAATTGTAATTCGGAAAAACATATTCTTGCATGTTACAAAAGATATCTATGAAACTCAGTATTACTTGTAACACACGCCGAAATTAGTATTGTGTGTTATGAAATATAAACTCAATAATTCTTATAAATAAATCATAACTTGGGGTAGTGTGTAATTAAATCTATCAAAATTCTATTTTATTTATTCGAAAAAATTATTTTATAAAAAAGCGGGGTGTTAATTTTGTAATAATAATTAAGCTATTAAAAAAGTTACATGGAGGTTAAAATTGTAACCCAAAAATTGGATTATTAAATTTAATATTATAATAGTAACATGACTCTTGGAATATTACAATTATTAGTGAATAATAGTTAATATAATTAAATAAAAACATTTTAATATCATAAAATAAATATTCAAATTAGTTAAATCGAATAAAGAATAAGTATATATTTTTAATAAGGTGTGTTTTTACTTATTTTTTAAAAACATTTATTTTTATGTTAATAATTAATACTGTTATTTACCTATGTTTTATAATGATTAATATAAAATTAATTTTTTTTCTAGACTTACCATTTCAAAATTATTTGATAGTTAGTTTTTTGTAATGTTTAGAAAAAACAAATTTTGAGACGAATACTAAAATAATATAGTTTTTTAAATATGGAATATTTAATGACATAATATTGATGTAAAAATAAAATGATGAATAAAATGAGTTTATTAGCCGAAATTAAGTTTAATATTCAATATAATTTATTTAAAAATAATAAAATCTATTTTCAAAACTAAAAATTAATTTCCAAATTCTGAAAAGATAACTCATTAGATTAAAACACAATTTTCATAATTTTTTATTTTGTACAAATAATAATGTTAGTGGTGGAAGGGGTTAAAATTAATATACATATATATAATTAAATAATTTTTATAGTCTAAAAAATTCCATTATTTTAAGCCTTACTATTTAATTTATTTTATATTCAATATTTTAACTCAAAATAACCCTCTCCTTCAAGTATAAATACCTCATCTCACCCATGTGGAAACATTATTCTATAATTCATTACATTTCTAATAATATACCCATATCTCCTGCATTAATCACTCTAAGAGTCTTAGAAACATTTTGATCTCACCCAAATCCATACCTTTAAGGCTTTAGACTCTTAGCAAATGAGTAATATTCGAAGAACAGGTAACACCCTCATTATCATCATTCCATTATTTATTCTTTGAATCTCATATTCTCATTTCATCATCAACCTTCCTAAACTATTAAATTATTTATTATTATTAATATAGAAGATATTATTCTACTTATTAATCATCATAAACTTATTATAATATATTACTTATCTATCTCTCTCACTTTTGACATGCACTATTTGTGATTGACTTAATAACCTATAATGAATTTTCTAATTCATTAATTATCATGACCTTTATGAATAGTTAGTGTAATTCATATATATATATATATATGAATACATGCATGCCTCTATATATTTATGTATAAATTAATGTATTTATATATTTGTTCTAATGTATTTATAATCTGCTAGATATAATTTAACTAATGGATATAAAAAAATATACAAAACATTAATATCAAAATGAAATTGGAATAATTCAAAAAAAAACATGCTGTCATAACATTTTAAATTTGATTAAAAGTTAATAAGTAATTTAAAATGTTAATAATTCATCAAAAATAACATAAAATAAATGTAATATACTTGTATAAATATTTTCTAAAAAATATACATAGGTATATATTATATGTAAGAGTAGTAATGAAATAAAAGACCTAAGGTATCCGAATTCCTAACCCATACTCTCCTTTTTTAATCATGTTCCCTATTCTTAAGAAAAATTTTATATGTTTTAATAAAATGGAATATTAAAATTCTAATATTGATTTTTTATGATTTTAAGAGTTTCATAACCACTCTTTGATTTTTTTATGCTTCTGATATTACCAAATCCTAAAGGTTGTTCCCTCTCATTTTTTATCTTTGTAATTCTCCCCCAAATTATAATATTATTTCAAAATAATTTTATATATTTTATGAATAAGTTCACATATAACATTATTATTAACTTATTATATTGATTTAAATTCCAATTAATTATAATCTGATGACTTTATATGCATGTTTTACCTTAAAAAATTCATAAAGGAATTTCCCACATATTGTCTCTTTTTTTGGATTGAATTATTACTTCATTATTATTATTTAGTAATACATTATTTTCCCTCCACATATTTTATATCAATACATTTCCCCTCCATTTTTATGTATTTATTCTAAATATCTAATTTACATTGATTATGAAATGTTTCATAACCATTGTCTCCTCTCTTTAAAAACTTCCCTTTTATATATCTTCATTCATAATCTTTCTTATAATTTCTATTCCAATTCTCATATTTTTTTCCAATTATTCTTTTTTAGGGATTTAATAATCTATATAATATTTCTTCTATATATTTATTCGTATTTATCATGTGTTGAAATTTAGTGGTGAGTCTCTTTTCAATTATCTTCTACACTCCCTCTTATTTTAACATTTTGATTTCTTTACCATATCGGTAAAATCTATAATTTACATGATTCTAAATAAATATTAATTTATATTAAATATTTTTTATTACCTTTATTCTTATCTAATTATTACTTACAGCCATTTAAAATTATTTATTATAAAGTCATGATATGACATGTTATGTCAGTTTTTTATGAAGCATGTTTTTATTTCATCATGAGTTTCCCATGTTATGAAAATAATTCTTTTATTATAATTATCCTTTAATTTCTATGTGGAATTCATAATTTTTATCATATTTTTATGTTATTGGTGGGACTATAACTATACGTCCCTCCAATACAGTTTTTAATACTATATATCTCATGATATACTTATGTGTAAACATGATATAGTTAGCTCTGTCTACTATGTTCTGTAAGGACATGACACAATTAGCTTTTTCTATTATTTCATGATGTCTTAGAAATGAGCCTTGAATTATGATGTTTTATTATTGTTAATGTTCTATATTCCAAATATACTTTAAATTATTTTTATATTCCTGTAATAATTATTGTTTTTAATGATGTGATGATGATTAATATACTCATAGATATAATATAATGTTGATTTATATATCATTTTATTTCCTATTATTCATACCCTTATTTTTATTTTATTTTTCTTATCCTTTCTTTTAGGTAAATACCAAGTTGTTATTGTGTATTAATAAGATTATGAAAATCAATAGGATTAGTATGATTGTGGGTTTAAATAAAGTTGAATGGTTTCGCTATATTAATGTTGTATGAACCTAATTTTACAAGACATCAAACCTATCAATTTTTTGATGTGTATTATTATGTAAATATGAATTAAAATGATGTAATAAAAATGTATGTATTATATGGGTTGTTGTACCTTGAATGATGAATAATGGGGGTGGGTGAGGATAATATGTGTTCTTCAATTTTTCTATTTTTTAAATAACATATTTTCCTTTTTATGAGATTCCAAATTAATTTATCCTTTGTAAATTTTGTACATTAATTATTCTATATTTATATTTTTTATCAATCCCACCTTATTAGAAATAAATTAATAATAGAAATATAAATTATTTTTTTAATATTAATTTCCTAATTTGAATTAGTATATAATGAAATTAATATTATTATCTTTTCTAAATATTTTATACACCTGTTAAATAGAATTACAATGAGTCTTAAGTGGAATGTAGCATCCATAAACCTCTTAATTGGAATCCCAAAAAAATTACAAGAATCAAATTATTTTATATGATCCATTATAAATAATTCATTTGTATAAGGTTTTATATTGTGGAATAATCTTCTCATTTATAACTATTTGGATGTGGTTCCTGTAATATGTTAATGGAGATCCTCTAGTGGGAAAGAAAAATTCAATATAACACTAAATCATAAGTATTTGGGATTCTATTCTCAAGGTCGATGTCTGCGAGTGATGATAATAAAACCTGGGAATCCAATTTATAATTTTTTTATTTTGGTTTCAATCAATATCTCACTCTCTATTTATAGAATGCTTATGACATATCTTACACCCATGAAATATTAAGAGATGATTATAAATTAATTAAAAATTCCAATCACATAAAAATAAGAGATTTCATTGTATGATTTCACTCAAATATTGAAACTAATTTTCCATAATTACATCTTCATATTTATTGGTATATTTATTACAATAATATAAAAAATATTTATCCTCTTAATATAGGTTTTTATATTTAATTTTCAAATAATATCTTAGTATAATCTCAATAAAAGTTTGAATTAACTTCCAATATATTTTTCTCAAAACAAAATCATATGATTTAAACATTTACAACTCTTTTATTTTCACCAAAATATATCTAAATAATTATATGATTTCTCAAAAAAGTTAAATAATAAATGTAACAAATATTTTATCATATATTTTAATTTTGGAAGATATTTCCAAATATAATTCTTCTAATTTTTTTTCATGGAAAAATATTTTGTTGTATATGTTCTATCTCAACACATTGATAATTTCTAGAAGAATATCAAATGTTTTATGGACCAATTTTGATATATATATTGTGAAATAGTTCAAAATTATATCCTCTAATTTAACCAATCCCTAAATTATTAATGGACTCTCAAATATTATTTTTTGTGATAAACATCAATTATTATAAAATGTTCTATTTAAATTATTAACATGTTATGTACATTAAAAAAACCTTTTAGTTCAAATAAATCTCTATCAAATTTATCACAAATGTTCAATGTAATGGTCATATAACATATATTATATATATATATATATATATTAATATTAAACCCATATTTCAAGTTGAAATCAACCCAATAAAAATGTTTAATCCATTATTCTTCGATAAGTTCTATCATGGAGGAACCCCATTTGTATATATAATTTTATCATGGAAATTACTGAAAATAAATTTTGATTCTCTCTATATAAATTTGAAATACATTGTCAATCTTAAATCTTTATTAATTTATGTAAAGAAATAAAATATTCTATAATAATATATACTTTGAAATAGGATGCTCTATGAAACGTCGATTTTACTATAAAAAACATCCAAATTCAGAAATATTTCTAAATATATTTTAAAACAATATTTGAAATATATTCAGGGATTTACCAAGGACTATAAATGGAATACACAAAATGTTTTATCTTTTTTGATGTTTTTTCCTATACGTTTGTCTTAAATTAGTCTATATTATATTCTTATAAAAAAAGATCCATAGATTTCATTTCCAAATGATTAATTTAATATTAATCCAAAATCCAATATATAACATAGATCAATAGTTATTATTAAATAACTCATTCAAATTCTTATTTGTAGAGAGATATATTATGTGCACATGGGTTATATGGTTATGACACATGAAAATTGAATGTCGCATTCATATTCAACAAAAATATTCAATGAGAATAGAAAATTATTAAATAAATTTTATATCATATTTTCCATTAAAAAACATACAAAATCAAATCATAAAATAAATTTTATGTACTTATCTGGAAAAGTGTTCTATATCTTCTTCTGCATCTGTTTAGTGATTTATATTATTGTCTTTTATGTTATCCTAGGAAGATAAATTCATCATAAAAACAAATTATCATTCTATAGTGGATGTTATATGGGGTTTTACATTGAAATATTCACTCAAATTCAATGTTATATTTGTTTTATATAGATTTTTTTGAACTCGTAGACTATTTTGGGGTGTTTGTGTTCTGGGTTCTATGTTATATACCATTGTACTAGGTGAATCATAAATTTTATCACGTCAGCATATCTCTAAGACTTTTCCAAATCAATAGAAATTCACACTATTATTTATTTTAATAATTTTATATTATTTTATCAATATATGTTTTTTTTAGTTTCACCATGGCATGCTCGATAAATGTTTTGTGATTAACATTCAATCAATGTTTACAAGTGAGTGTTACATTTTTAATATATCCAGGTATTAAATAAATCACATTTAAATCACATTATTACTTTTAAAAACAATCTACAAATAAATATTAATGTTAATATTTTCTCATTTTTTTATCTTTAAAATGGTCTTCTAATAAATTTATTGTGTGTTACCCAAGTTCTGCAAAACACATGTTTTGTGTATAAAACCATATTTTGTGGTCTTTAATTTAAATATTGTATTTCCAAACATCATTAAAAAATATCTTAAAACATAAAAATATCCTCACATATCATTCTTAAATCACATTAATCAATCATCACACAAGTTCCTATGTGATTCTCAAATATTTTATCATATACAAAAAATGATATGTCTATTTTTTATGGAATCTTTCTTCTCAAGATTCTCACTATTTGGAAACATATTTATCTAATGGAATAATTATATTATTATATTATTATCTATTCCTATGGGAATATTTTTAATTATCTTTCTTATCTTGTGTCATTATTCAACTCATCTCATATATAGTGCTTTATATATTGACAAAAAAACATAACATAATACATTCATCAGAACTTTAAACCTCCCCAAAACATATGGTCTCTTCAATATACAACATTAAATTTGGTGTAAACTCTCATTAATCCAGAATAACTCTAAATACGCCTCCCTTTTCATTACCCATTCAATATCAATTATTACATTGGCATTAGAGAATATATTAATATGATAAGAATCACATGAACTTAATTCCCCTTGATGTCACTCTTTCCATTTTTTTGAGTCATATCTATATCATCGTTGTAGATTTGATTTTTTCCCACCCTTTATAACAAAATAAAATGATAATAAAAATGGAATACTATGGGGGGTATCAACATGTTTTAATATATCCTCCTTTTGGGTTTCATTTATGTGTCTTATTTTTAAATTAAATTTGTACAATCTTTTTAAAATATTCTTTTCTATTCAAACAAAAAATCAAGGTCTCTCAGAAAAATTATGGATTTATTTAATTATTATGTAAAGGAAATTAATAAATCACTATACACCTAATTTATTGAACACTATTATGAAACAATTATAATTAATTAACATTCCGATGTTGTCCAAATTATCCTCAAACACATCTCATGTGAACCAAAGTCATGATATAAATTTGAAATTAATTCAAAAAAAGGAACTAATTTATACATATTTTCAATAAGATAATATAAAAAAGAATTTATCATATCGGTTCCCTCTTAAATTTAAATTTAATACCCCCCCTATGTCATAAAATTAATATATTGGATTTTGAAACAAATTTTGGTTTTCACAAGGAAATAATGATACCAATTTAAATATTTTCTAAGGAAAGATAATCTGAAAATATTGAGAGAAAATACAAACTATTAAATCATATATATGGATATAATATTTCTAAAAAAAATTATATTAAAGAAAAATATAATTAAATCTTGAACCATTTTTGCAAACCTATTTGGCCATTTTTATCCAAGCCTCAAATTTTATTTTTTGGTATTAAAATAACCTTGATGATGTTATGTATATTATAACTCAAAAAATTTCTTTCACTTTTGTGTTCCTATCATGATTTGAGAGAATTTATTTATTTTATATATATTTAAGTGTTAATAAATTTATTCTTTTTGAAATTCAAAACTGAATATCCACCTATAAGGAATAAACATTTTACTTAAACGGGGGATGGGTTTGTTAAATTATGAGAAAAGTTTTGATAACTCACCTCAAAGAATGTTTCTTCATCTTATATTATACATATTATTAAACCTCTCTTTTTCAAGGGTTTAGTCTCCCACTAGATCAATGCCCTTTCTTCCTCTTTAATAAGTTAAATAATTCAATTTTTTATTACATTTTTTGATACACAATAGTTTTGTATTTTCGTTTAATGCATCAGTAGACCTTCTCATGTGTATATTTATATAAATCACCCTTTTCATCCAAACACATAAAATCTTGGGTTACATATCTATTGAAATTATTATAATCTTAGAGTAACATCATTTTTCAATGAGTTTTCATATATTTGAATCCAGAAACTTCTTAAGAGTACCTTAAATATATACTTAGTCAAGAATAATCTCTTTTCAGTCCATTAATTTAACACTATGATCTTAAATTTTATCATGAACATTATTTTTAGTTTTGGTATCAAATTTAGGTAATTTAATAACTAATTGTTTTTTACCTTATGAATTCAATTGACTCGTGAAGTATTATCATTCAACCTTAATGGTTTGATGCACCATATCCTTAATCATGAAAGATATTTTATGTATTTATACAAGTTCATCAATAAAAAATTATAATATCAATATCTATGATGAAAATATCATTATAAATGTTAAAATAAGATTAAAAGTTAATTTAATAAACCGTTAATTGTTTCTGTAGTATTCTGATTTCAATATCTAAAGTGTTATTTTCATGTAAGAACCTGTTAATATTAGTCTCATAACCATGTTTTATGTTTCATACATATTCTCCATTTTTTCATGATGAATTGAAATATATTCTTAGTGGATTTATTTTTCTATTAACATTGTTTCAAAACACCCATAGTAATCATAATTACCATTATAATTTGAGTTTTCTTATCTTCTTAAACTCTCTTTAGATGAGGATTGTTAGAAGTCATCTTTAATCATTTTCTGTGAATTCTAATATTAAAATTCACCATCCCTAATCCCACTAAAATTTTCACTTACGAAATTTTCTTATTGGTTTGAATCATTTAATTTTTATGATCCTATACACATAACCTTTCAATTATAATATATAAATGTCTATTTTTAATGAAATTTTTTTGTTCCTGTATTATCACCTTCCTAGGGTGTTTATTTCCACCTTGAAAGCCTTATACATCAGTCTTATGTTGGATATGTTCTTCAATTGAATATATATTGTTCCTTAAATTAGTTATTTAGTATTTGGATTTTTTAAAATATAACACATACCTCCACAAAAATAAAATTTATCCACATATTTGATTTTTGACTTTCCCATACTAGGACTTTTGATGTTGCTTCCATAATTCACTAATATTAGTTGAATTATATATCAAATAGAACAACTAATCATAAAAAAATGAAATTATAATAAAAATATGTTATCAGTTGAATCTTTAGAGATAATCTATCAGATTAGAATTGAGATGCCTCTCAAATAAAGAAAATATGAAGATGTTTTTTGGGCTCTAGTATCAATTGTAGTGCCTAGGTGAGGGGATGAATAGTGCAAGGAGCAACATCAATGTTATCTTATTATTACATTTATTTCAATTAATTTTTAGCATTTCACACATTTTTAGAATAAATTAAACATTATCACATGTTAAATTGAATCTATCCTCTTAATATTTTTATCTTAACCCCAATCTTATTAAAAAACCAATCAGACACAACTAGTACAAGGATTTTTAGAAGGCTCATCTCCCAGCGTGGAAGACTATATGGTATCATATATGAAACAATTATTACTCAGTTTTTTAACACAATTTCAATAAGTCATAGGAGTAATGTATTTTCTATGAACCACCTGATTGAAATACCACTAATATTATAGACATGTCACTTTTTTAAGATACCTCGTACTATCTTCATCTGACAGGCTACACTACTGTTGAAGAATATTCTTTTTGATATCTCCATAGATATACTACTAGAATTTTCATGACATAGATATTTTAATGGGAATGAATAATTCATTATAACACTGGATCGAAAGTATTCATCCTTTTCATGTCTTCACATTATCAAACAGATTTCCTAAATGTATCAAGGTCGTAGGATTGGATTTGAGATGAATCCCTAGAGAATTCGGTTAGAGATGACCATAAAATACGAAAGAGGACACCATAAAAAAATGCTAGAAATATAGATAAAAATAGAAGTTATTGGTAAAAAGAACCATTTTAGGGGAGCACCATCATCTAGGATTTTCCCAACTGGAGGAGAATAATATGTCCAAGAAAACACCACTATGAGAAATGAGGAGAAAGATGAAGGGTAGAAACATCTATATTAGAGGAAGTAGAGCAGAAAAAATGTATCCTAATATACCATCACTAGATCATCCTCCACTGGGAATTGAATAAAAAGGTAAAAGTGGAGAAATTGAAAGGATTAGTGGAGTAGATGAAGCAAGGTGAATGGATTTACCACTAATTGAAGAAGAAGAATCACCAACTCCCTCTCAAGAGCTAAAAACAATCAAGAGAAAACCCCAGGAAGAGCAACACATTCTCCATCAATTTATTTTATACTTAAAATTATTAAATATCTTAAACCATTTAATCTATAATGTCTCATCTAAATCTCTAATAATACCTCTACAAAATACCTTCAAACTTTGGAATTAAATCTTGGTTCATTTCTATAGAAATTTCAAATATTTCAAACTTTTTATATCTAATATTTTCACTCAAAATATCTCCAATAAATATTATAATTTTTATTAAAATATATTAATGATTAAATCAGAAAATATTATATCATATCATTTAATATTGGATGAGATTTCTTAAAATAATTTGACTCATATATTCTATACATGTATGTTTCATGACACATGTTTTGTGTTCAAGAATTATCTTTTTCTTTAAACTTATCAAATGTTATGTGTAAAAAACTTCACATATATTCCATTAATCATGTAAAACTTATATCTTTTCATTTATTTCAGGATCTAAATAATACAGGGACTCAAAAATAATAAATTTTTTATAAAATGAAAAAATTATTATTAATTTTTTTTAGAAAATCATTACATCTTTTGTTCAATGGATACAAATTGTGCTTTCATGAAAATATATTTACAATTAATCAAACATATTCAACGTATTTGGTATATATCTTCGATTATATATCCAAAAATATCATTCCAAAGTTAAATATTGTAATTAACTCAGTCAAAATGTGTTGTCTATTTTATCTCAATATGATCTTTTAAGGATGAACCTTATATGAAACATTATTCAAATCATTATTTATTAAAAACATAATGATCTTCATTTTTTCAAAAATAATCATAAAATAATCATATAACATGTATCAATACTTTTAATTTAATAAATAATTAAAATTATGTAAATATAGTGATATGTTTAATGATCCCAAGCTATATGTTATGTGCTATTCAAAACTGGTTTATATTTTTAATCATTAACTTAAATCTTAAGAAAACATAAAATATCATTATAAAACATTTATATAAAATTATTACACAAAAAATAATACAAATATTACTTATTTAAATTTACATTTTGTGCTCATCTAGACAAATATTTTATTTTCTTATTATGTATACATTATGTGGTTTGATAAAAGGTGTTATATACTCTACTTTTGAGATATTATCATCCCAAAACATCTTTATCAATCAATAGTGATTGAAATTTGTTTTTCATATCCAAAATTTCAATTAACGTTTAAATTTTTTATTTGTTAAATAGATGTCCTATGAACTCATAGATCATATAGGTGATTCTAGGTTTTGTAATTTTCTAATATCATATATTGAGTGAATCATGACTTCCACTACCTCATAATATATTAAATACTTATCAAAATCAACACCCTTTTATAAATTTATTAATTTTAACAATTTTAAATTGGTTTATCTATAAATATTTTGTTTCATTTCATTATAGTTTTCTAAAAAATGTTCCATGAAGACTTGTATATTAATGTTGATAGTTGAATGTGTGATACTTTATATATTTATTTATTTAAATAATCACTCTTAAAACACTTAAATATATATTAATTACATTTTCAAATCAACATTCATATCCCTGCTTTTCCTTTTTAGTACATTAAAATTGGTTTTCCATCAAATGTTCTATATTTTTTTACCACATTCTGCAGAACACATGTTTAGTGTATAAAAAAAATATTATGTGCTCTTAAGTTGTAATATATTCTTCTATAAATTCTTCCATACTACTCATACATATTTTAGAAAAACATTCACATATCATTCAAATTCCTCATTCATAAATCAATACAAAAGTGCCTATGTGATTCAAAAATCATTTATGTTATACGTAGAATTTTAGGTCTATGTTTTATGGACTACTTTTTCTAACTATGATCATTTTTAGAGTCATATTTATCTTAATTAGTTTTTATAATCCTATTTTATCACTTATATCTATGATAATATTCACAATTTGACATTAACACATGTCTGATTTTTCAACTAATCTAATATGTAATACTTAATATATTGATAAAAATACAACATATACATTCTTGGAAACATAAATTTCTCTTAAATTCCATGGTCTTATAAAATATAAATCATGATTAATATATTTATGAAATTTACTGTTTATTAATTATATTATCTGAAAATTGATTTATCTTTTAAAAAAATGATACAAAAGAAATAAATCTTGTGATATTTTTAGATTTTCCTTCAGTTGTGGACTAGTATATCAATTATAATTTGGGAATCTTAAGATATTGAAGAACTAATAGTAAAGATATAAATGGGAAATTGGATGATATATATAAGGTATATATTATCAAATAAATAAGATTAAAATAAACTTAAATGAAAAACTATTTCATTTAAATCATTTACTATTGGGACCAAAATTATGTGTGAACCTGTTAGGGTTGAACATGATAGTGACGGTGCTGATGAAATGGCTTAGTTTTCAAAGAGAATAAAAACTTATACATAAATGAAATATTTTTTCAAAGGTTATCAAAATTTAAATAAAAATATGATAATAAAAGAGAATCAAAGAATGGTAGAGATTCCAAAAAAGTGATTGTTGGGTTTCTTTGGGATAAAAACACACTTCTTAACCTAGTAGAAGCATAAAAAAAACCCAAAACAAGATCTACATGAATGATATATAAAAACATGTGAAACTAGAAATGAAGAAAATGTGTTACTTACACCCAACATGATGCATTCTACTCATGTTTCCTTCTTTTATGCCTAATGATGGTTACCAAGGAATAATAGATATATTCTTCTCTCTATTGTATATCTATGGGTAGCTAAATCTTGCGTCATATGAGTTAGATCCACCACCCTCCATGGCATTCTAGAACCTCACGATGTAAAGAAGAAAGTTGAAAATAGTCATTGGAAGATGAGTTTTAGCCAACTCCAACAATAATGAATACACCACCATTTCATGGAAGATTGTTTCATGTATGTGACATATGATATAATAAAATAATACTCTATAAATTTAAAGGAGGTAACCTTATAATAATGTGTAATCATAAATAATGATATACCTCAAAATTACATGCACTATATGGTTTTCATGAAAGTTGTATTCAATGAATTTTTATATCACACCATATGATATAAATTATACATATAATATATATATAAATCCATTAATGATAATATTGTTTAATCTACCAAGTTCACTAAAGCCTAAAGTAAATTTTTTATTTCATCTTATACTGTATAAAATACAATAACTTAAGGAATCATATAAAAATTTATTTTGGATATTTTCAAATTCACTTTCGAAAAAATATCATACACTTCACCATGTACCACATCATATATAATACTTTTTGAATACCCACACAAAAATATTTTGGATTAACTGAAAAAAACATTTAGAGAAGTTCTTTGTGTCAAAATAAATCCCCATTAGTAAGCAACAAAGTGTGACTTCACATGTATTTTTACCATTGAAAAAATAGGAATCCTTGGATCCCTAAATTTAAGATAATAGAGGCCTATTTAAAATAATCAATGAAACTCAAGATAAAAATGGATCTGGTGTGATCTTCATCAAACCCATGCATCTCTATACTTTGGTCCACCAATCACATCACATGATAGAAGGAATCCCACACATTCCAATTATCTAAGACAACATGTGACCTTGGGACAAGGAGTATACCATATAGATAACTCATACATCATTGACTCCTTGAGTATTTATTGACTAAATCGGTGAATACATCATATGTAATTCACCATTAAGAAGTATCAAATAACATGTATCTCATTAAAATAAATAAACATAATATTTATAATATCTATGAGTAGTTGAAAATGACTCAATATAATCGAGAACCTATATGACATACTCCTCATATTAGAGGAAAAAAATAATATCTTAGTTTAGCTCCAACTGAAGACATGATCAACAACATACCCACCCACCCCTCGATTAGTTAAGCCTCAAGGATTGCATAAGAAATGTATCAAATTATGAAGGTTATCATGCTAGGTATCATACTGACCACAAGTAGGGGGGCTCTAAAAATAAAATACCATGTTTTTAAAAGTAAACATTGTACACGATATCATAAATGAATCTCCACATAGAGCATAAACAAGAAAAAAATATTATTATTTAAATGTTACTATTAAACTAGAAATTAGAATGGAAGGAAAAAATAGTATTAACTGAATTAAGAAAATATGGTTTATACATGTATATAAATTTTTTTTAACAATAAATTATATAAAATAAATCTAGTTTACTCTTCACTGGCATTTCATTCATAGATTGATCCATATTGCAACAACCCATCCTTTTTTTCATTCCCACCCTCCATATCGTCCCTCGATTGGGATTTACGTCCGCTGAAATTATGGTTCCAGTAGATTTGCATACCCACCTACACCAACACCTACTCCACCTCCACCTACGCTTGCTCCACCATGACCTATTCACCGTCAGTTTCCTGCATCCTCTACTGATCCCTCCAAACTTCAATTACCATCACAAGGGTTCAAAATCTATATGTAGGTCTCACATTATTCCCCACTAATTTACTCCATTTTTTATCCCCTCCCTCAGATTATTTTCCTTCTTCTCCACCCTAGGTTTTCATTCGAAGGCCCCTTCTAAAACCTCTATACCTTCAAATCAATCTCACACATCTCGTGAGTTTTATTCCACTTCACCCTACAGTTTCCACCTTCCTACTATTTCTGACATGTCCTCCTTGACCGATCATCTTCACTAGTGAATGCATCTTCTACTTGATTTGTGATGTTAGAATACCGCACCTCCTATCATTATCTCATCACCATGAAATAATTGGGAACTAACTTCTCCCGCCTCTCCATATTTTGAAAATCGAAATTTTCATCTCATACAATAAATAAATCTCTATATTCCTATACATAAATCCCAGAAGTTAGAACCATTACCATAACAACACCATCATTTCCTTCCAAAATTCATGTGTGACGAATTCATCTATGATATTCATTCATATGTAAATTCATTCCACAACAATGGTCACTTCAATCGATTCCTCTACATTTTGTTTTCTCTTCCACAAACAATTAAGAGTTATTTTATATATGCTCTTCATTTTTTATTATTTCTCTTTAGCTATGAATTTTTTTATGGAACCATTTTACCCATTCCCCAATTAAAACATATATTTCCATTTTTTAGAAAATATCTATACACCTATTCATTTTTCAAGGTTCACACTTCATTGTTTCAGCACTTTTATAGGATCTTACTCATATTTGAGTCCCCCTTATTTCATGTTAGCTCTGTTTGTGACTTTAAACCCTCCATTCATGATTTGTATCATAGTGTTGTTGTTTCATTATTTAAAGAACATTCTTACAATAAGAATATATAGATTGGATAAAGATTCATGGTTATATTATGATTGATTAGTTGTTCACCATGGGATAATAATTTGACTAATTCGGTCTTTTCTTAGTTCCTATATGTTTGTAATTGAGCGGATGAAGCATGGGAGTCTATACATAGCTGGAAATTAAGTTGGTTTTGGTACTAGACCATCCAATAGAGTTTAAATTAGCACATGTCTTATTTCAATTTCCTTTTTCAAATATTTGTTTGATTTCAGTTCTCAACCATTTTTAAAAAAAATAACTTTCATATTATGTGTGTTCTATTTCCGGTCACAATATTAGTCTACCTACTAGTATGTTTTAATGTTTCTTTTAATTATTTTATTTCTTCTTTCATATTCTATAGTGTTCTCAATTTTTGGAAGATTTTATGTAATTTTCACAACGTTGTTCTCTATTATATTAGTTGAATTCAATATTTTTTTGTGTATTTATTTATGTTTTCTATGGAAATGGTTTATTTGACATTCAGAAGGTCTTATGAACATACAGTAGATTCACTTTACTACACTATTATTATTTTTATTACTTAAACCTTGTTTTCTGATGTTTTTTGGTTAGTCCTTCAAAATAGATCCATAAAACTGTTAAAATTTAGGTCCCATTAAGAATCTGTTGATTGGATAAGTTTCATGTCTGTAGTGTGATAGATAGATTGTTCACCATTGGATAATATTTTGAATGATTTGGTGTTTTCTCAATGAACAGATGTCTGTAATAGAGCAGTTGATGTGTTGGATTCTATACAGAGTTGAAACTTATATATTTTTGTTACTAGGATATCCAATAGAGGTTAAATTAGCACTTGTCTTTTTTTAAGTTTACATTTGTTGTATTCATTGTCTACTATTCTAGATTTTTATTTTAGTGTTTTTGATTCATTATTTGAATAATGTTCTACCAAAATCCATGTTATTCACAATTTATACCTTGTTTGTACGTTGCATGATGATTGTAGTAGTTCCCAATGTGCTTACATGTCTATTTAATCTAGGTTTCTTTATCGCCATTGCCAGTTTATGAATGCAATGGTAACACAGATTCATGGTAAATTTTTATCTATGCAATTATTTCAATCAAATTTGTGTTTTCATAAATTGAAAAGGTCTCTTTTAACACAAATAGTATTAATATTTCATAACATGCTTTTCATAGGGATCAACATACCATTATTTGGGTCATAGATCCCAAAGTGAGAAAGTCATTTTAACATTATCATTAATTTTTTATAAGAATTCACCATGTATCATATTGTTTCCTACATCTCTTGATAACATTTTCTATTAAATAAAATTTAAATTTTTTTGTCACTTATGCTACTTACTCAGGTATGAGAAATGAAATCCATCAACTATCATGATATTTTTATTACAAATTTTGTTACCTATGTAATATGTCTTCATTACACATATTCCAATTTAGCAAGTTATATTCATCTATGCAGTTATTTAATTTATATTTCTCTTTTCATAAATTGATGAGGTCACTTTTTACACAAATAATACTAATATTTCAAACCATGGTTTTGACAGGGATCAACATACCATTATTTGGATCATAGATCCCAAAGGTGAGAAAATCATTTTATCATTCTCAACATTTTTTTATCAGAATACACCTATTCACTACTTGCAAACTAGTCACCCATATGAATTATATTTACATATTACTGAAAAAATACACATAATGTTGTATCCTATAGAAATGTTTAGAAATTGATCATGAATAAGATGACTATTTCTTATGATTTAATGTTGTATCCACCCTTTTCCCATTGATCATCCATTTATATGTATATATAGTAACCGGTAAATAGAAATTCATTATTATTATATTGAATATGTAGGCTTATAATTATTCATTATCAAATATCCAATCTTATACCGAATATTCCATCTTAAATATGTTGGCTTATAATTGAATATATATGATTATTGAAAATGCAGGCTTATTGAACTTGAAGGATTATTGAAAATTCATGATTATATTTTTTCATTATTATTTATAATATGCAGCCTTATATTTGAATATGAAGACTTATATTTCACTTAAATATGCAGGATAATTTTTTTCATTATTATATTTCACTTAGATATATAGGGTTCGTATAGATTTCACTATGATTTCTTTAAAATGGAATGCACTGTCACCAATTTCAATACATCTTAGGAAAATATTTTATTGGATGACTATGACCAATATATAGTTCGATTCAGAATTATTTAAAATTCTGATCCAAAATAGAACCCATAGGACCTATATTGAAATGTTCATACCAAAAAAAATCTAACACTATGTTAACATCTATAACAAATTCTCACAGATTAATGTGAATTGATCATTCTTTGGGATAGAATGATACATTTAAACTTGTCCTTAATTCATTTCAGACCCAAGAGTTGTCATGTGATGTTAGTTATCAATAATTTATTCATGGTAATTTGGTTATATACTACCCTCAATCATTTAGGCAATGAATATAATAATATCACACTTTTGTCACTATAGGTAAATTCATCGTTCACGATAGTTTTTTTGGGTATAGTGGCAGTTTAAACTGCTGTTATATGCTTTCTGTGGTGGTTTCCAAAATCCACCGCTACATTGTGTGTCAGGACACTATTTTCGGTGGTTATAGACGTTGCGATGCGGTTTTTTGAAACCATCGTAGATAGCGCATTTCGCGGTGGTTACGATTCTTTTAGCGGCCGTTTTCTTGGCAAGGTGATTAATTTTTTTAGCATCAGTTAAAACAACCACTAAACAAATATATTCCCTTTGCTGGGAAAACTACTGCTAAAAGCATCATAACCGCCGTGAAGATCATTCGGAAGAGGGGCCACTGTAGCAGCAGTTAAAACCACTATGAAAATTAACACCATAGCGGCAGTTATAACCACTGCGAATACAAAAATGGTGAAATTTAGAGGCGGTTATAACCACCGCAAATTGAAAAATGCTGACATGTTTTGGAGGTTCAAACCACTGCTAAAACCACTTTTATAAAAAAACACCAGCTTCTGCATCTTCTGTACCAGTTCCCTGAAAAAAACAATTACAAGAATACAAATGAATCATATCTAGTCATATCATCACGATCAATACTAATGGGAACACACTCCCATATTCCATTAAATGGAGGTAACCTCCATATCTGAATTTTCCTTAATGAGTTCCTTGAAGTAGAATTCCATTTTTTCCTAGGTTAGCACATGTTTCTCCAGGCATGTTTTCCCCTCATTGAAACCCCGTATTATGATCCTATACTGTTTATCAATTAATAACATGATAGGTCGAACCCCCCCCCCCCCCCTTAATGAACAACTAGAATAAATGGTTCATTAATCATAGAAAAAATAGTTGATATTTTCTTTGGAAGAGTGAAAATAAGGGCATAAGAGAAAGGGGGTCATACCACTAGTTGGAAAAAATGTTCAATCACATTTAATATGGTCTTGTATTATAAGTAAACAAAATAATAATAAAAAACAATAAAAAAATGTGTTATAGATAGACCATAAGGGTTAAAACACACCTACCCTACCAGGGTTATCCTCATAAAGTATCCCATATAGTTATGATGTGTGACCCAACATCATGGTAAAATCATAAAATTAAACATATATATCATACATCACACTATAATGTGGTCCTTCCCATTATGACACAACATCGTCCTATTGGTTGGGGAATTACAATGTGGGATCCCTTTATATGGGAATGATAGTTCCCTTTGAACTATCAACCATAATACATCCCTTATGTGTTGTAGCATAATGATCTATTAAATAATGATTTAATCTCACATTTCCCTATGATTTACTCTTATATAGCCCTCATCTTTCTCTTAAAAAACCATAACCACCCCCAAATTATTTCTCTATGGAATGGTTCTCTAGACTCTGAAAAATATAGTCTCACATATTCGTTCACACTACATTTATCCTAAAAGATGTGGTGTAACCACCAACCTATATAAGATATTAATATTCAATAACACAAAAATTATTGTAATGTTCCCCAACATATTATATTGTCTTTGTCCTACAAAAGATTTCCAATCTGAACTAGAGGCTGACTCCTAAAACTATCCCCATAAACATGTCCTAATTCCCCACAACCGACAATACCACCTCATAAAAATCCTCTCAATTATTTCAAATGCGAGTATAAGGAAAATTATCAATATAAATAGAAATATAAAAATCATCTATGGTCTTTACATCATTGGAAACTGATATTTATGTAACTCCACTAACACACATTGGTGTGAGGTGTTATAAACACCACACCATACCACTTATCATAAATAAAATGTATTTTTGTTCATCACTTGTGAACTAAATTGATCAATGAAATATGATACATGAAATCTATCTATATATCCCATTTAAAATGATCTCTCATATACTTCACTTGAAATAGTGAAACAACCCAGCCACCCAGATGCCTCATGCTTTGGTCCAGCACATATTCTAGTCATTTCTCATATGAAACCAATAGATCCTTATTCAAGTCATGGTAATAAATCATTTATAAAATGTTTTATCCAATACCAAACTTTTCCAATAAACCCTGAAAGATATGCTGACCTGAGAACCAAAAAAAATATAACCATCATCTCTAAAATGATTACCTATCCGTAGTTAAATTCAAGGATTCTAAAACATCGAATGTCATATACCCAAATTCAACATAAATAATATAAATCATACAACTACATGTGAGAAATAACAACATTTCACCCCTATGAATCCATGTTACAGTCTTACAATTTCGATGCAACCAAAACAAACATACATTATCTATTTCATAGGGATTTTAACTTAATATGAATACTGACACCCAGAAACCTTGTCCATATCCATCCATGTATCAAATTCCCATACATTAGTAGTTGAATGACCATAACATCTATTTAATATATATCTAATTCAAGAATGTTTTCCTCTCCCATAGAGAACATATGTCCATGAATATAGGCATCTTGTATCAATTTACCAATAGAAAAACACATCCATTGTCAATCTATATTCCCACTCAAGGTGTTTCTCATAAAATGAAAATTGAATTACCATGTCATTCCTCAACCCTTTCATGGTTACACGCATAACCACACTTTTCATTACGTATAATAACATTATTAATATATATGAGAAAACACTATATAATATGCATACCATGACATTCCTCAAACCTTTCATTTCTAATTTTTTCCCTATTCTTTACTATGGTAAAGTTTTTGGAAAGAGAATGGTTGGTTCTATTAATGATTTGGTAGGGGAATGATATAGGCTATTGTGTCCTAAATATTCACACCACACTCATGAAATCAAGATATAAAAGGAAACATCAGAAATCAATAAAATACATAAAATGAAACATGACAAATCAAGAAAATGTTAGGTTATGAAAATGTTTAGAGGCAACTATGTGCCACACATGATACATATACAAACTGATGATGAACAAATATCATCACCCTCTCCACCTCCAACATATCAAGAATACAGCTAATTACTGTCCGATGATGAACACATATTATCACCCTCTCCACCTCCAGCTCCACTTCTGGATACCACCGGTAAGAACATTATAATGAATATTAAATAGTGTTGCATATTTATATTTAATCATAAAACCAATAAAATATTTAGAACTAAATGATTTTGAATTTTTGTGATTTACCTGCTCACCACCAGTCGATACAGTACCACCAGGGGCATGTCTGCTAATATGCTGATGTATATCAGTCAACTATTTCTGCAAAGCGAATATCTGATTCCCCTGCTCTTGAAATGTGTTTTGTAGAGAAACAATCTCTTTATTAGTATCATCGGGTATGGGCTGACTACAACCAGAAGTAGATGTAGATACCATCCCCGGTGGCCTGCCAAAAACTTCAGATGGTACGAGTCCCAAACCAATATAGCACACTCTACCAGGATGCTCCTTCCCAAGGACTTTATCAATTGAAACATCCTAGGTGACTGAGTAGGACTGTTCAGGATTGGCATCCCATAGTTCTTTAATTTTTACCTATAAATCAAATATCAATATATATTAACATAGTAAAAACTAATAATAATGTATTATAAAGAAAAAATGAGTTCATACCCCAGCTTCTTTGGCAGTCTCATTAACAAAACTTCCATAAGATTTTTTGTGAACATCCAGCCACACTTCAGTTTGGGATGCTTCGTGCCCTAAAATCTATAACTACATTAAACAAAGATAAAAAAAAATTTAATATATTAAACAGATAATATTGTCTTATAAATATTTAAACTAATGAAAATATTTTGAGAGTCGATCGACTTCTAGAATGCTTTTTGACCTCGCAGTGTGAGGGGTGACTTGCTTTGCCCAGCTAGATGCATTCTTCCTTGAGAGATTCGGAAATAAAAAAAAATCTATTTAATAGTAATGTATTTAATTTCATCCACTCTTCATATACATGTATAAATGTAAATTAAGGTTAATATAACAATATATATTTAATTTCCATCAACTTCATATCACGATGTTTGTCAACAAAAACATTGCACAGTTCTTTGGGTACCCCATTGGGTAGCTTCTCATATATTTTTTGTAAGGTCAATGAAGTATTGTTGACATCACACCACAATCTCCTTATTAAGTCATTCCATTTCTTTCAAAGATTTTTCAATGTCCACTTCTGTGCTATCACATCAGCAACTATAATGTGGAAAAACATCTTTATACAGAAATTAATTTTGAACATATTAATAATATGACAATAAATTACACCATAATGTATTAAAATTACCTTTATTTGGGAATAAAAAACATCATTTTTCTAACTTGGAGGAATATGTATCCAATCATTATAAGAAATAGCGAGGTAAATGGGCTCCACTACCAGCTGGCCTAGAATTTGGTCAAGTAATCTCGCGACATCATCTGTAAAGACCCCATACGAATAGAATGGGAGAACTATCTTCTCTCCATTCATATTACACACATATGATCTTTTTATATTATTCTCCACAGTTTCATTTTTTCATATTTATCAAAAAAAATATTTATTATAAAAAAAAAGTGTTATAAATTTATTTGTATTAAAATTTATACCTATTAGAGTGACCCTCCATCATGTCCGTGATGAACTAGAAGTGGCGTGCCGCCACCCGATTAATGAGGTTGCTGAAGGGGGAGTCGACAAATAAATTTCTAAAGGGACACTCAAAGAGGGTGTGATAGATAGTCAAGGGGGAGTTAGTGTAGGGGGTAGGCCTCTGGTAGCTCAGATTCCATAGGGAGAGAGACAGATTGATCATCATCTATCGCAACAGTGGATGAAATAGTGTATCCCTTCCTCCTTGGCATTCCTATCATTTAATCAAATAAAATTAAGTTCAGAACATATATTTCAAAAAAATTATTCCGAAAAAAATTTAAAATGATAATAGATGCCCAGTACTAACAAATAAAATATACATAACAATGATAATGAATGACTGCATAAATGAAATAAGTGGTTGCTGAATGAATAAATAACTGTACATAGAAACATTTTCCTATTCAATAATGTCTCTTTCGTACTCCATTTCTTCATCCACATCATTCATCCTTCCTAGACTAATATTTTCAATATCATGATGGACAAATAATGTTTCTTCTTGTTTTTGATGAGATTCAATTTCAGAGGTCAAATCTTCCACTTCAACACCCATATCATACAAATATCTTTGTATTACATAAGAAACTACACTCCACACTTCATCCACAGTATCATTCACATAATATAAAATTTTTTATTGTGATGATAAGATATAAGGATCATGCAGTTCATGATCACCAACATCCATCAAGAGAGAGATGTTTACAGAAGTAAATTGCAAGGAATCTCTTTTAACACCTCTGATAATATCGACCCAATTGCATTTGAATAAAACAATTGAAAAATGATCGTGGATGTCTAATTCAATAATAACAGTCATCTTTCCATAGTATTACACTTCATAAAATGTAAATATACCACTATTCAATGTTTTCAAACCCTCTTCTTGGTCAACTGTTCGAAATCTAAATTCATTCACGTTGTAAGCATCGAAGTTTCTAACTAGATTTAGAGGACCTCTAGCAATAGAATTAAAATCTTCTGACACCTCTGCTCAAGTATCAGTATTGATGATCTAAAAAAAATAAATATACTTTATTAGATTTACAAAATATATGTGTCAATCTAATATTCATATTTATTTCAATATTTATGAACTTACACGCCATGCAAAACATTCTAAAATATTTTTATTAACAACATTCATTATATATTTATCATTTCATCTTCGGACTCTCATTCGTCTCTTTGTTTGTATCCTCAACTCTTCAATTAATGGATCTGCAATTTCACTATTTAGCAGCACATATCAATGTGTCTGTAATGATTCCAATTTTGTCAGTGTCACATTTGAGGTCCTCCCAACTTATCAGCCAATAGAAGGAAATATTTTTCATTTATTATGTATTTGAGATTGGTTCGATGTGTAGTCAACACATCTAACTCGATTAAATCATGTCTCAATATAATCCATGTATCTAGAACAAAAGGTAAGACACTCCTCTGGCAAATATCCTTCAGCAATAGAGCCTTATGGTTGAGCTTTATTTCTCACGTATGATTTCAAATGCCCAAGATACATGTGAAATAAAATAAACATAAATATGCATTTAATTAAGTCCCAAAAGTGTTTTCATAACTGAAAAACATATAAATAATGTACCTATCAATTGGATACATCCATCGATAATGAACAGGGTCTCCTAATTTAGCTTCCTCAACCAAATGAACAGTTAAATGCATCATTACAACAAAAAACGACAGAGGAATGATCATCTCCATTACACAAAGGGTCAATAAAGACCTCTATTGGAGGTTGTCAAGGTGAAATGGAAGTATAGATTTATCACATAGTTATATTAAAACTATGCAGAATTAGAGTACAATGGATGAAATGTTTTTAGGTAATAATGTATGCAATACAAATGGAAGTAACTATGGTAACAAAATATGTGAATCATGACATTTAAATCCATGTAACTTATGATTATTCAAGTCAAAACACCTTTAGATGTTACTTGAATACCAATTAGATACCTTAACATTCTTTAAAATTAGATAGAATGTATCTTTATCCCTATTTTTCAATGAGAGAATTGTCGAAGGATACTTTTCATTCTCATCTGGCAGGAGATCATGTTTTATGTTCATTGCTTGTAAGTCATTATGAGCATTGAGATGATCCTACAATATTCCATGCTTATTAATCAATGTGAAAATCAAACTATCACATAAATTCTTCTCAATATTTATCACATCGAGATTATTCCACTACAAATTAAATTCCCAATACAGAAGTTTGAATAAAATACGGTTTTTCCATTGTTGCATTCCTATTTCACTTGACGATGCACTTAGAACTCGTTTACTACTATAATTCAAATGAAAAACCTTCCCAAATTCTATTTCAGCATTTCCAAGTTGTGTCAATATTTCAAATCCAGTTAACAACTTTGGAGGTGGTCTACGATCAATGAAACTGTTAAATTTTGATCTGTTCATCTGAAATCTATGAGATGCATCGAGAAATCTTCGATGGCACTAGAAGAACAATTTTTTACCATGAGGTAGCAGTTTGGGCTCAAAATAAAAGTTACAAATAGGACAAGACAAAACCGTTTATTTGTTCCAATCAGAAAAATTCCCAAGCCTAAGGAAGTCAATAATAGTCCACATTAAAGCAGCATACATTTTGAACATTGTCTTAGAAGAAGCATCAAATGTCTCAACACTGTTGCTCCAAAACTCCTGTAATTCTTCCATTAAAAGATGAAAATAAACATCAATATCATTACAAGGCATTTTTTAGGAGTAATCATAAAATGATAAAAGGAGTTTGTTTCATACACATCCACAGAGGAAGATTGTAAGGGATCAAAACAACTGGCCAAATTCTATAACTGGTACTCAAAGTCCCAAATGGGTTGAATCCATCGATAGCCAATCCCAATCGAACATTCATAGGATAAGCTGAGAAATCTGGATGTATTGAATCAAATTTCTTCCATGATTTTAAATCTCGTGTATGTCTTATTAAACCATCATTGTTATTATCTACCGAATGCCACTTCATGTGTTTGGCTATTTTTGATGACATGAATTATCATTGCAATCAAGGATTTAAGGGAATGTAACACAAAACCTTTGCAGGTGTGTTCATTTTATTCTTCTTCATGAATATGTGTTGATTCAGACTTCCTACATCACCCATTGACTGCCATCTAGAAGAAGAACATTTTTTTACAATCCTGTCTATCTGAATCCTATCACCAATAAAGAATACAATCATTGGGACACACATGTATTTTTTGTATAATTCAAACCAAGCATGTTAACAACTGTTTTCACATCATAAAAAGACTTAGGGGTGTTTGATTCAGGAAATGAATCATGCCAAAATTCCAATATCATGGAAGTTTCCTTATTTGTAACCCCACATAGACATTTGATATGGTACAACTTCGGTATAAAAGAAAGTTTGGAATATTTCATACATCCACTAAACAACTCTTCATTTCCATCATTAACTAAATCATGCAATGAATTTTCCTCAGTGAGTTTCTCTCTTAAATTAGTCTCCACATAATCAAGAGGATGAACCACTGATATGTTATGATCTTGATATGGTTGTCCTACAGTCTCAAAAACATCACTTGTCTCATTGCTATTTGGATCACCCTCATCTGGTTGTTCTGATATGTTTTGATGTTGATGGTGGTCTTTTACAGTTTTAAATTCATGATTTATAAGGTTATGAATTACATTTTCCATTTTCAATGAAGTTGGGAGGTCATTATGTGGATTGACATCAGTCCTCAACTTTTCTGTAACATTAAATTCTCCATGCCAAATCCAACTCATATATTGACCAGGGAATTGCTTCAATATTAAATGTTCATAAACATCATCTCTCTTCAACCATCTTCTAAATTTACATTTAGGACATGAACATCTAATTCTCCCTTCAATATATCGATTAGAAATTGAAAAATCTATAAACTCATTCAAACCCATAATATACTGAGGTACGTTCCTCGGTAAAGTGATCTAGCTTTTTTCTATGTATATCACAATGTACCTACACAATATTAAAAAAATATAAAATGCATAACTATTACTAATTTGGGATTAGATTCAAATATACTAGTTTAGAAAATATATAAATATGTTACATAAGGTTTTCCAATATCAATACATATGGTAAATCACCCACTAGTGGTGTCTTATAAAGTGGCACCACCATAAAAGATTATAATTAAATTCGGAGATTAGGGTGATTGAACAAAGTCCAACCAAATTAATCAATTTAATAAATTTAGAGGTTCCCCTATCCCATTAAATTAAATAATTCTAACCATTTCTTGAAGTGGCCCAATATTTAGGGGGAGATATGATCCATCGGGTGGATGTGCTAATAAAGTACATGTTATTCAGCTAAAGTATGATCTGATTAAATCCAAAAAATACATGAAATACGTGATCTAATAATTATTTCAAGTCTCATTTGATATAAAATATGATCAAAACATGTCATGGATGATCATGACTCAGCATGTGGTGTTAAGAAACCACTTTTTTTTTCAAAACATGATATAGAAGTTTCATGCTGAAGTGAAGTCACTTGTTGAATCTATAATTACATAAAAAAGGGATTATTCGAGAATAAAAAGAGGTTTCTAATCCTTAACTAATAAAACCAATGATGCCATATTTACTCTGGTTTATAACAAGGGATATCAAGCACTGAATTTAGTATAATTATACCACTTATAAGAAGAAAATTTTAGAGGAGGAATTAGTTATTCCTTTACAATCAGTAGTGTGGTTTCAGAGTGATTGGTAAGTTGTTATTGACATGATTAATCTAATTTTGAAGTTATATTGATATTGAGAAAATTGATTAATGTGGTTGATAAATACAGCACTTACATTTCCATTACATAGGTATCTCACCCCTACCTAAGTGATAAATGCATTTCAAGGGACACATTCCCAACTCAGAAGGTTTGAAGTACCTATAATTATCCATATAGTCCATATTGACTGCTAATCGATAAAAGGAACTTAACTTGGTTCTATACTGGGTCATTCATATGTTCTCAGAGATTATCATACCATAGATTTCCATTACCACACCATCACATAGCCTCTCCCCTAGACATTTCTTTAGGAGAGAATAAATTACCTAAAACAATACCTGTAAAGATAACTTGACCCATACATACATGATGGACACCCTATAGGGGTTTTAATTTATATATATTTAAGCCTCTCACATATATAACATAGCCATAAATGGTTGTATAATCAATGCCTCATACTAAAGGGAATTCTATGAACCCAAAATGAATCTTTATCCTTATGTCTCATACGGTAAATAACTCATGGATCCCATTCATGTCACATACCCACCTACATAAAATTTCAATCCACACAATAAATGCATAAACATATCCTATGGTAATATTAGTCATAAACAACCCTAACCATAGAGTTATCCCCTTAAGAAATCTCATTCCATCCTTATCAAAGCCATCCCTACACTACTACAAATACGGGCATTAACAGCGCTAAAAATGAGCTTTAATAGCACTAAAAAAGTGTTGTAAATCACGGTGCTGATAAAGGGGGTACCCTTTATCAGCGCTAAAAAAACAATGATAAAACACCACTTTATCAGCACTAAACACACGCTGATAAAGGTAGACTTTATCATCACTAAAAAAGTGCTGATAAATGCCCTATCTGCTGCTATGAAAATATCTGTAGTAGCACACCCGAACACCTGAAAAAAAATCATCATCTCAATAAGCCAATTAAAGCAAGTCTACCAATACAAAATTAACTCATAAATAATACGCTAGTTAGACCAAGTATACCCATACAATAAAAATACCCGTACACCATTAACACATAATTCATAAGTTAATTAAGTATATAAAGAATTCAATTCATAATTCAGGGGGTTGGGGGGTTGTTCAATGGTTTGGGGTGGCTATCCAAGGGGGGGTAGGGGGTGTCTGTGGGGCTTTACAGGGGGTGGGTTGGTTTCTAAGGTGTCGGGGGGGCATTACCGGGGGTGGGGGTGTCCAGAGGGGTGGGGGTGTCTAGATGGGTGGGGGTGTCTAGTGGTGGATTGGTGTCCAGGGGGTGGAGGTGGTGTAGGGGGTGTATTGGTGTCTGGGGGGGGGGCTTTCTCGGGGGTGGGAATTTTCCAGAGTGGTGGGGGGTGTCCAGGGGGTGGGGGTGGTCCAAGGGGTGGATTGGTGTCCGGGGGGGGGGGGTGGCTTTCCAAGGGTGGTTTGGTGTCCAAGGTGTCGGGGGGGGGGGGGCTTTACAGGGGGTGGGGGTTTCAGTTGTTGTTTTCAATAAAAATTATGTCCATTTTAAACAAAATAGAGACCCTTTGGGTGGTACCGGCTACAACATGCCTCGGATTGAGGAGGGGTTGACTCGTACACATCACCATGGACCCATGGATTATTGTTATAAAATATCAAGCCAATCCGAATGCTTTTGGTCATATTTTCATAGGTCAGTTGTTGTTTTCAATTAAAATTGTTCCATTTTAAACAAAAGAGGGACCCTTTGAGTGATAGAAGCCACACCGTGACTCAGATAGAGGTGGAGATCACTCATACACGTCACAAAGGACCAGTGGATCATTATCCTGAAAGATCAACACAATCCTAATGCGTTTGGTCAAATTTCCGTAGGTCAGTTGTTGTTTTCACTTAAAATTGTGTCCATTTTAAACAAAATAGAGACCCTTTTAGTGGTACCGGCCACACCATGCCTCAGATTGAGGCGGAGATGACTCTGACACGTCACAAAGGACCATTGGATCATTATCCAAAAGGATCATCACAATCCGAATGCATTTGGTCGTATTTCCATGGGTCAGTTGTTGATTTCAATTTAAATGGTGTCCATTTGAAACAAAAGAGTGAACCTTTGAGTGGTTCAGCATTATTGCATGTTGATGGTTCATATCATCTGTTAAAATGGGAAAATTACTCACTAGAGAAAGGATGTTTTATTTAATAACAATTACAATTTTCTTACGAAATTTTACATACAACAATGTTTCATCTTTTGATCCCCTTAACCCCTCTCAAAAATGACCACCAATTGTACATGTACCCAAGTCAGATCTTCATTGTATTTGTGTAAAATCTTCCATCAGTTATGTGGCCCACTCATTTTTGAACACATCTATATCTTCTTGTGAGTATGAGGCTTTTCGGCAGTCAGAGTAGTACTGAAAAATATAAAAATAAATAATTAATAAATAATTTAAACTAAATCGTAGTTGTTTTTGAAAATACCTCTTTAGGGATGCTAGTTTGCTGATGAAAAACGATCTATTTCATAAATTTACAAACATAATAACTGAAATCATTATCATTTTTTTTTGTTTTGGACACTGCAAAAAAATTGATCATTAGGAGAATAAGTTACTTCTGTTGAGATGTGTTTGGATTGTGAAATTTTATTATATATACCCTGATATTTGTGCAGACGTAGTACTTGTGCACCTCCATATGCTTAGCCCCTATCCTCATTCCTTTTTTAGATGATAATGATACACCGCCCTATCATAACATAATCCTCAGTAAAAGATAATATAAATTATATTACTTGATGTTTAGACCTAAAATGTAAGATGTAGTGTCTTACAGATTCAAAAACTCCATCATGTGTGGTCGGTTTGATGAATATCCTTGCTTTGAATCAAGAAAATAAATATTTGGAGTATCCATGTTCACCAAAATTAGTAACCAATGTTTCCTAAAATCAAAAAAGTAATAAGTAATAAAATAAGTGAAAATATAATAGATATTCTTTAATCATAGAGTATTACCCCTGCATGGTTGGTATTAGGAAAAGTCCTTCATCTATAATTTTTCATTCAAATGTTATCAGTAAGACGTTCACTATTTCATCCCTTTTTGATGGCTCTATTTTTGTTAGGTGTGTTGATGTGATATGAGGACTAATGAGTCCAAATCTTGGCTCATGGAAAAATTCCATTAACTATTTTCATAAATGCATCTGTCAATAATATAAAATGTATTTAGTCATAATTTTCACATTAGATCTGCTTTTAAAAAATCAATTCATGGAAACTAACCTCATATATAAATTTACAACTATGATGCCTAGCTAATCGTTTTCAAGGATTTCATTTACATTTTCAACAGAAACAAAATCTTGACATTACTCTCCGTATATATTCTCTTCAAAAACCACTATATGACTATTACCATCTTTTAGATTCATATCCACATGAGTCATCAATGCTAATAAATGTGGAGAGAGAACAAGTCGTGTTATTGTGCTTTCAGAAGCTCATTGGGATCTGTTGGTCGATCCTTTAGATGGTTTTGAGCTGATGTTTGTCACCCCATTCCCTTTCTCCGCCTATAACTACAATCATTGGTTCAGAAAATTTTTTTTATTAATTATTAAGGGTTTAACATGAAAAAAGGAAATAAATACCTCCTTTTCCGCTTGTACTAATACAAGTTGTGATGGCTATGCAATGAATGTCCCAATATCCTTTCTGACCATATGAATATCATTGTCATCAAGTGGAATTAGTAGCTCTACCTTTGGTTCATGAGCTATAGTAATCTTCACTTTCAGTTGATCTTTCGAAAGTGGTCTATTATGTTGTGTGGCATCTGGGATATTGAACACTGTAGACCTCCCTAAAAGGTGATAGGTGGGTGTTGACGGATATAAATCACAATCATTATCACCCTATAGAAGATCAGTAAAAAAACTTTATCAGTGTTTTTCTGATTCACATTTCATGGGAACAATTATTAGAATATTGATTACCATGTCTAAGACAGTTCTTTGAGGCGAATGGCTCGCCTCAAAGCTCGTGGGGGGTGGGGCGGGATGTTCATGCACTGGTTGTTCTGGAGTTGGGTCTTCCCTTTGCTTCCCACACACAAAAGTTTCTAGCAACACTCCCTATGATTGTAATTGTTCTTCAAGGGTTTCTATTTTTTCGCTCATTTGTTCCAATTTTTCATCTATATCATCCACTTTTTTCTTCTTCTCAAAATATACTCGGGGTGTCACCCCAAACCCTGAACCTCTGAAACAGCCGTATTTTACTGGCTATTTCAAGGCCGTCAATAATAGGTTTGTATCAGCTACAGGGGCAGATGATTCATGTGATTGTCAGATATAGGAAAATAACTAATTATTTTTAAGTAGTAGCAATTTTAAACAAATATTTTTATCTTTCTGTCATACTTACCCATATTTCCCACACTTTCTGTGTGTTCTCATCTACTAACGTCCCTTCTTTTTTCACACGTGACTCCATTCATAGCACATGATGTGGGATAGAAGTGCATTTAGTTTTATGCTCATCAATCTACATATAAACATAGAAAGATAATTTTGATGTTGTTTATTGGCACCTAACAATATTACTGTAAATTTAAAAAACGCTCCATTTTCTTTTCTAATGAATCTTACCCCATCCATGCTTTATGATAAGCGTATGTAGGTTTTGATGCACGTTCCTTATTTTCAATACAAAGTTTCTGTTTCATAAATGAAATATTGACAAAGTGATGAATATAGTTATCCTAAAATAACTTATTATCACCCACAATGTACCTGAAACTTCTCATCCCCACGACGGCCAATAAATGCCTCATGTGCTTCTTGGGATATCAGGTGAGGGTAGACAATTGGGGGGTGTGGGTTTATTTTATTGGAAAATAAATTCATCCCATGATTCTTGTGTGAATCGTCTACTATAAATGTACTCTGTAAGTTATTAAAAAGAGTAAGAAATTTTTTCATTATTTCAATTGATCGTAAATTGATGAAATAAATACATAATGTTAACGTAATTTCTTCCCAGATCATAGCCTTCAGCCGGGACACAACATGGTTCCATGAATCTATGTCAATCGGCACGCATTGCCGAGTGACAACTCCAAAGTATCTACTAAACATAGCCTGGTTGGGATTCACATGTTGGCCTCTTGCATTACATCTGACTTAAAATTTGATTCCTTTTCTTTTCGCCTTAAGAATTTTGGCTAACACGATAAAACTACGAAGCACCTGTGTTTTCTATGACATTGGTCCTTCATTCCCAGAAATTTCATCAATATCAGCATCATATACATGTTCATATGGAATGGTATCAATGACATGTGCTTATGGTTGTTTAACCTCAACACTAAGAGCAGCAGGAGCCACAACAGCAGCAGCAGCAGTAGCCATAGTAGGAGCAGTAAGAGAAACAGGAGCAGCAAGAGCAGTATGAGCAACAGGAGCCACAGTAGGAGCAGAAAGAGCAGCAGGAGCCGCAGCAGGAGGAGTAGCAGGAGCAACAGGATCCATTGCAGGAGCAAGAACAACAGTAGCATGAGCTGCAGGAGTAGTAGGAGCAGCAGCAGCTGCTTGAGAGACATGTTCAGCATCAAGGTTAGGAGCACCAGAATATGTAGAAGTCATTATCTGCAAAACTGGTAGAACAGTTAATTCAGATTACATAAATTTAGTAATGATAAGATAATAACATGAGATAACATGATCTATATTACAAACAAAATATAACCTATTTACTGAACTCTCTTTCTTTTTTTCAAAGGTGGAAGGGATTGACACCTCTATCGACTATCCAAATCCCATCACTGTGGTCTCGTCTAACATACAATACATCATCTCCATTGAGACCGCTCCGAAATGATTGTGACGTACCACTAAAAGTATCGTCCTCAAATGAATTTTCATCGGAACCTTCAGTAGTTTTGGATGATAACAGAAAAATCGACCACTTTCAGTTTGCGGGATCTGGAACATAAAAAATGTGTACCGCTTGTGATGTTGTTATAAATTGTTCTTCTTTGTACCCTTATTTACTAAAATCAACTTTCACAAATCCCCTTTCATCAATTTTAACACCACCATTGTTATCAATCCATTTATATTGAAAAAGCGGTTATTGGAATGTCATATAATCCAACTCTCATATTAGTTTGATAATGCCAAAGTATGTCATATTTGCATAAATTGGATTTATGTCCTTACTACTAAAAACATGCATCACTTTAGCAACTAGTGTAACTCCACTATTTTTCATGGTACTATCTTCATCATGTGCATCTGTATAGAATGTATAACCATTAATTACATACCCACTGTAGGATAATACATACACTATTGGTCCAGCATCTAGCCATCGAATTCGTTCTAAATTGAATTCGGATTTTCATCCAACTGCTTAAAAATATGGTCTTGAAACCATCCTATAAACTGGTGATTATGTGTATCTGATAACCATTTTTTATCCCTCGATGGATTCAACTGCAAAAGAATTTCATTATGAGTTTCAATATATGGATCAACCTCCGAACTGTTGTAAAAAACATAAAGATGAGCCTTCTTCCGATCTGTAATATTGATTGTCACAAATTCTCTTCTAGAAATTACCTCACCCTCAATGTGTCCAGTGTGAAGAGATTTTGGAAGACCAATGCTTTCCGCATCAGATAGGTATTCAGTCCAAAATTCAATGGCTTCCTCAATAATATATCGCTCCACTATACAACCCTCTAGATGACATCGATTTTTGACATACCCCTTCAAAATCTTCATATACCTTTCAACAGGATACATCCATCTATAGTGCACAGGACCACAAAGTCGAATCTCTCTCACCAAGTGAATCATCAAATATACCATCATATCAAAAGAATATTGGCAGGAAGAACATTTCTAATTCACATAATATGATGACAATTTCTTTTTTCCATCGCTGGCAATTTCCCCAGGTCCAAAAATTTTATACATATATCTTTGAAAAAGAAAAAATGTTTAGTTAACATATGATGAACATTCTTGGGAAAAAATGCAACGTAATTCTATAAGAATTAGATCTTGCATAAAAACATGGCAATCATGTGATTTAAAACATTTTAACTTCAGATAATTCATTGAAATAATGTTCTTGATATTTGATGAGTACCCCTCTGGAACTATTACATCATTGAACAAGTTTCAAAACTGATATCTCTCCTCCCTAGAAAGAGAATAAGCAGCTGCAGGAAGGAACATTCAATTTTTACTCTTCAAAGGAGCCAACTCTTCTCGTATTCCCATGTCAACCATGTCCGATCTTGCCTTATTTCCATCTTTTTTTTCCAGGGGCATTTAGCAACGTTCCGATAACACTGTCACATACATTTTTTCTCCACATGCATCACATCAAGAAAATGTCTGACGTACAAAAAATTCCAGTATGGTAATTCAAAAAGAACTGATTGCTTTTTCCAACCAATTTTCGTAAGGTCTTTTGAAAATGGGTTACCAAAAATAGTGTTCAGATCTTTTACTTTCTCAAACAGCTGATCACCTGTTAGTGGAGACGGTGTTGCGTGTTTTTCTAAACTTCCATTGAATGATGTCGTCCAAGATCGGTACTTATGTCGACGCGGTAGAAATCTACGATGTTCTAGAAACACATATTTTGATGAATGTTTCAACCTAATTGATTATGTATCTTCTTCACACACGAGACACCCTTGGGTTCCTTTAATACTATATCCTGAAAAATTTCCAAAAGAAGGGAAATCATTTATTGTCCCATACAGCAGCGCTCTCAATGTGAAGTATTCACTTTTATAATCATCATAAAACATTACACCTGAGTCCCACAATAACTTCAAATCCTCGATCAAAGGAGCTATATAAACAACAATATCGTTACTTGGTTGTTTTGGTCCAGATATAAGCATAGTTAACATGATGAATTTCCACTTCATGCATAACCAGGGTGGCAAGTTATAATTTACCAACATAACAAGCCATGTACTATGAGTGCTGGTTTGAAAACCAAAAGGATTCACCCCATCTATATATAACGCAAGAAGAAGGTGTCTCGTCTCTTTTCCAAATTCAGGATACTCATGATCAATTTTTATTCATTGAGGAGAGTCAGAAGGATGGCGTAATAACCCATATTTATTTATTTTATCTGCATGCCACGATAATTGTCTTGCAGTTTCTTGACTTCCATATAGACGCCTAATCCTTGGAATGATTGGAAAGTACCATAAAACTTTCGGAGGATTGAATTTATCTTTCTTGTATAGAGAGGCACCACTCTTTGGGAATTCTGTAAGTGATTTTTTCTCCTTGTGAAACAATATACAGTCTTTCAGGCAGGCATGTATTCATTCAAAAATCATTCCCATCGAGCGTAGCATTCGTGTAGCTTCATATGTCCATCTTGGGAGCTTATTATCTTCTGGGACCATGTCAATAAAGAGAGCAAGTAGTTCCGTAAAATTGACATCACTCCATCTGTTTCCTGATTTCCATTTATACATCTTCAGTACAACTGACAATGTTGTATAATTAGTGCATGTAGCATACAATGTCGTCTTTGCACAACTCTTTAATTCTTCAAACAATTTTGGGCAATGATGGAGTTCATCTTGAATTGTATTTGTCATTTCCTCAATATGATCTTCATCATCATTGATATCTGTAATCACATCCTCCATACGGTCTTCTTCATTATCCATATTTGTATTCATATTGACGATCCATAAAATGTAGTTTTATCCCAGCCAGTAGCTACATTCACTTTTTCTCCATGTTTATTCCAACATTTATAACTCTGATCTATTCTGTGACATATCAAATGTTCTTCCAACTCCTCTGGAGTAAGTATTCAAGAATAACAAAAATGTAAAGACAAACAAAGGATTTGAGAACGATCATTTGCGTGAACCTTTGCAAACTTGATGAACTCCTTCACTCTGTTCTCGTACTCTATTGTTAAATGATTAGCATCCAACCAATATTTATTCTTCTTCATCCTATTTTAATCTCAAATATTAGTATTTATGGTTCAATTACACAAAACAAGACTTCCAAATACAGTAGAAGAGAACAACTTCCTTATAAAGAGATCAAGTAGTCTATCCTATAATCAAGATTCATAAAAAAAGAATATTAGATTCACTAAAAAGATGATGATATATCACTCTATAAGGAGGATATCAGAGGAGATAGAGTATTCCCAATCGATGAGAGATCCCCTTATCAGAGAGAAACCAAACGCATCCACTGGAGCTTCTATCTGAGAAGAAGAGTGTTTGGAGGAGTTAAAATGACTCTTGTAAGCCTTAAAGAATCAAGATTTCAAATGAGAGTTGTGTAGGAGAGAAAGAATACAAAATGGGGCTCATGGAATTTAAGACTATAAAAAAAGATACCACCTTGCAACCTCCCATGGACATGGTACAAAAAAGATTTAGACAACCATACAATGGTGTAGACTTATTGTCATGAACTAAGCCATGTTTCCATCCCACTTGATACCTGACCCAACTCGTGGGAAGGTCCAAATGGAATTACAAATCCCCATGGGTTGTAAATAGTGCCTAGGCCTTGAGTAACACCTTTGGGAATGGTTTTTCATGTAAAAACAATAAATATTACATAATAATCAAACAACATATCATAACCAAATTTCAAAATATAATAGACCAAAAGATAACACTACAATAGGGGATAAGCATTTAACAATTTCAACCAAAACCAAAATAACAAAAAAAGTTAAGGGAACCAACAATAAAACCAAGACTCCATGAAACATGAGGGTCAACATCCCCATTCCACAACCAATAATAGTCACCAAATGGGGAACTACTAGCACATATATCCACCATCACTACTAAGGGAACCTTCCCTTTAACTAGGTAAAACATAATAAAATCTAAATAAACCTAAGGGTGTATATAAGGTGTGATCCAACATACCTTGTAGGACAAAACAAAAATAGATTCCATGTAATGAAATTATGATATACATTAACATGTTATTTTTTATGAAAAAGGAATATACAATTTAAATAAAACATTCTTTGAAATAAAAGAGATAGTAAATATGACAAGATAATCATAAGAATGGTATGAGCACTATATAAAATCTGTAAGGTATTAGGGTTACTGGGGTCCTAAGATCCTCGTACTCTTGGTGATCACATCTCTTAGACATGAAGGTCATATTTTAGCATCCAATCCCTAGCACATGAACGTTTATTTAGTGTTGTTATGTATATCCTTATTAAAGAGACCAATCATCGGCCTGAAAAATTCACCTAATATACTAGACCTAGTCTACCCACCTAGATAACTAGGATTCCATTGTGCTCAATTCCACCCCTATATAAAATTATACTTATTTTATACAATCACACTTCCAATAATAGAAACACACATGAACAACAACCATTTACAATAGTCAAATCATTATCAAACCCTTACACACAACAAAAAAATTGGAAAACATGTTTCCCAAAACCCAGAAAATTTATAAAACCATTTTAGAACCAAATAAATCATATTAAACACCTAAAACAATGTCAAATAATGGAACAACCTACCTATTTCTTGATATCTTCACAAAACCAAAATGAAACCACCAAATGAACTAAGTAAAGGCCCTAAGGATGAAATTAATCACTATAACCATAGATATTTAACCCAAATAAATGAGATTAAAGCTAACCTAGGTCAAAACCCTTTCTATATAAAAATAACCCAAGAGAGAAAAAAGTAGTGACCAAGAAAGGAGAATAAAAGAGAATATGACATTCTTACTTAGATATTCCTTATAGATAAATGGCCAAATCACCCTAAAAATGGAGCCCAAGGTAAGAGAGAAAGGGAGGGAGTTTCACCTTGGGATAGAGGGTCAAATGGGAAGATTCACCGAATAGAGGACCACTACGAAAAAATTAAAATGAACAGATAACCAATATTCCCAAGAACCCTTAATGTATATCCTCCAAGAACATCATACATCTCCAAATGACACGTCTACATGACTAAGAAGAGAGAAAATCCCAATAATGTTCAGAGACCTAGCATAGGTCACCCAACAATTTAACTTTTTCACTAAAATGGTGGGACATAAGATGGAAATATACTAAGAACACATCCCTTCACCCAAATAAGAGACTACAACCACTAACCATGAAGAACCACAAAGATCATAATTCGAAACCTAAGTAAAGGTACACCCAAAACATACCAATGTATCCAAATGAAATAACACAATCAATATCCATCAATGATTCACCCAACAACAAGAAAGATATTAAAAAAATATTTGGAAAACATGACTTATAGGGAGGTCTGGAAAACCGAAGAGGGCGTTGCGGGCGGCGGAGGTCTGGCAATGAGAAGATGGGCGTTGCGGTTAGCGGAGGTCCAATAAACCAAAGAGGAAGTTGTGGGCGGAGGAGGTCCGGAAATGAGAAGCGAGGGCGGTGGAGGTCCAGCAAAGAGAAGTGAGGGCGGCGGAGGTCCAACAACGAGAACTCAGCGGGCGGCAGAGGGGAGTTACAGGGTACTAGTACCAAGAGAGCTTTAGGCCGCGATAAAACAAGGGCAATGTGCGACTGACTTGATAAAAAATGGACTATGGTTTTTTCAGCACTAACAAAGTGCTGATAAAGCCTAACTTTATCAGCACTAACATTTTAGCACTGATAAAGGTATACTTTATCAGTGCTATTTTAGTACTGAAAATGGTAGTCGTTATCAGTGCTAAAAAGCACTGATAAATCATTCCTATATCAGCGGTCAAATTTTAGCGCTGATACAGAGAGTCTTTGTCACAACTTTTCTAGCTCTGATAAAGGGTCGTTTTATCAGCGCTAAAATTTTAGCGCTGATACAGTGTAAACTTTATCAGCGGTTTGTCTTACCGCAGATATAATGGAGCGCTTCCCTTGCACGTTTTTGTATTAGTGTTGGGAACCAACAACATCTACATCCCCTAACACATTAAATTACAACATATATTATAATTCAAAAATAATTAATTAATAGAATTAACCCATATTAATTCAATTAGTCTTAATTTAGGGACAATTATGTATCCTCCCTGTAACATCAAGCAATGGGGTATAGATCACTCTTGGAAGACCTCTGAGCTCATTTCCAAACAAAACCAATGTATATGAAGTCAATCTATCAAACTAATTCAACCATATTTGATGAAAAACCAAAATAATTTATGGAAATGACTCAACAATAATGAAACTACATAAAACCTAATGCATTTTCCCCCATAAGATTCCTCTAACCATTACACACAAAAATATTCCCAAATACATGCAATCCACTGGAGGCAAGGGAGGGGAGCCGACCTAGGGTAGTAACTCGATGAGGTTGGGGGAGAAGCTGGTGTCGTGTGTTAGGGGGAGAAGGGGGGTCAACAATGACCGGTGGTGAGGTCACCAACAGCACGAAAAGTGAGCAGAGTTAGGGTTGGGGCTCATCGGGGGAGAAGCGTCGTTGGGTTGGGGGGTGGGGAGAAGAGCATCGTCTTGGTTGGGGCGGAGTTTCATCCCTGTAAAAAATAAAAGGGTTTCACGATAGTTTTTAATAAAATGCTTCTAATGGAATTTTATGTTGTAGTGTGTTTTATAGTATTGCAATCAACCCCTTACCCAACATCCAACAATTTTATCATATATTTTTACATGTTGTATATGTGTTTACCTTTAATTTTATTATGTATAAGATTGTTTTAATTTATAATTAATCAATAATTAGTTATATTTTTTCGAGAACTATGGTTTAAATAATTATGTGGACTCAAAATAGATTTTGTTTTATTGACATTTTTTTGATGTATTTTTTGTCAATTATCCATTCAAGTTTTCTGCCTCGGGTTTCTGTCCTCATCGGGCCCAAATTTTTTCTACATGAACATGTTTTCTCCATTATTGAGTTTTCCTTGTAATGGTTTTCAATTTGAAATATGTATTATTTATTTTCCATAATCATTTGACAGTTTCATCTATGATTTTTTTCTCCAATTTCATACTATATCTATTTCAATTTATTCTTATTGAATTATGTGATAACTTTCCTATTTTATTGTAACCACCCATTTTCAAAAGGGGTCAATTGATGTATTAAACGGGTCTGTTAAGGTATTGTCAATGAATTTAATGCACAATAATGCAATTGATGAATTTTTACAAGCTGGAAAAGTCAGGGTTTCCACAAGAATTAGGTCCTACAAATTTTTACTAAAGTGTTTGGCTATTGAAAATGAACAAGAATTCATAAAATATGTTTTTGAGGAATTAAATATCTCTATACTATCACTGAATTTTTACACCTATAGCATTATGATGAACTTTATTATAAGAAGCATCGAGGGCAGTGTGAAATTAATCTTGCACAAGCTACTTATATTTTAAAAGAATTGGAATGAAGTGGGATGAAACCTATTATAATAATATATAATATATATCTACGTACATTTCAGTGTTCAATATACTGAACATTCTTCAGATCTTAGTAGGTATTTGAGGTTTAGAGGCCTTCTTGTCAAATATTACTATTACAATGCAGTTATTTATGGTCGATGTCTCAGTGGTGAAATTTATGATTATATTATTATTTTCCAAGAAATAAAAAGTTTTGGAGTACTCCTAGATGTTTATAGATACATAATTTTTATTGAAGGGATTTTTCATTTAGGGAATCTTGAAAATAGTATGTGCTTAATTATGGATAATAATTTAGAGTAGTGGGTCATTTTATTTTGTTTTAGTTAATAGTTTATTTTACTTGTACTAAATATGACTTGTGATTCTTTTTTAAAGCACTATATCATGTACCCTCTTTTGATAGTGGATGATGTATTTAATTTTACTAGTGGAAATTGTTTACTATTAATCCTTTTAACTGCATTCTTTATGAATAAAAACAAATCAGATGATTTTTTTAGTGCAGTTGTGGTGTAGAAAATCATAAATTATCACTATATAGTGTTGGTAGAACATGTCATGAAAAAAATTTGGACACCCAAAAAAAGGAAAAGTTAAAATACAAAACTAAAAAGAATGATTTAAATTTTCTAATACAAATGGAAGGTAACACAAAAATTTGATTCTTGATTTGTATTTTCGTATTGGATTTCTGAATAAAAAATCGCATCAATAAGGGTATTAGTCTATGTAGTTTACAATAACAGAAAATTGAATATATTTTCCTTGTTCTATGATTAACCCTTTACTATGGCATCGTCATGACATATTTTCTATGTTCATCATTTCAATTCTACAGGATATGTTTCCTAGATTCGTATGTGTTGTTCTGTTATCTACAGAAACTATTGTTTTCTCCTTGGTATATTTCATGTTTCTTCTCCTTTTCTGAAAAAATAAGTATATGTGTGAGTAGACTCCGAGGTTTTGATAATTATACTGGATATGTGTCAGTAATGACAAGAAAATACATCGTATTTTGACTCATATATTGCACCATCTAGGATAACTCTATATTTTAGTTGTAATATTTCATTACTAAAAACCCACAATGTATTGATATTTTATAATATTTGTCCAATAATTGATCAATAAATTTTTCTTGTCCTCGACAAATTTTTGTTTTAATATTTCATTACTATTAAACAAAAAATAAAAGCTAGGGTTACTATAATGAAATTATAAAATAACATATATTGTATATAATATGTACAATTATAGTTCTAAAATAAAAGATATTATACGTATATTGTACAATAACAAATATTGTACAGGACTTGTAGAATAAATGATATTGTACAAATATTATAAAAAACTTTTATAATATCTATTATTTTACTGAACTTATAAAATAAGAGTTGAATAAATCCGACATGTCTTTTGTATATTATTGTTGAAATAGTTCAATTTATAGGTACATAAATTTATTACTGTGTTGGAGGATATTCATGTTAAAGATTCAGTAAACAAGTACAATTCAATTATCGTTTATTCTTTCCAATGTCTTAATGGATTGCATATTAGAATTAAAGTTATATTTCTTTATTTTATACCACTAATTTATGATTTCAATTCATTCAATGTAGAGAATATTATTATAGGGTTTCCTTTCAATATACAATGTGACAGGGTTAACTAAAACTAGATTTTAGAGATATATAACATCATGGAATTGACAATATATGTGGAAATGCATGAGTAGTGTATCACTTTATTTTTTCTATGTTATTAGTTTCTTCTACCTATTATATATATCACTTCTGATACATGTATTTCAAAACTAGATAATGTACTCATTCCCAATATAGGTACCCTATAAATTTATGGCCTTATATTTCTTTATTTTATTTTTTATAATTTCCCCTTGAATGTGTACCTAAACATTACAAAATTTTGATAAATTGATTATAGGAGGATAGTTTCAAAAAGAAATCCATGTCAGATCCATTTATTCACGGGGTCACCCTCATTTAGGTCAGTTAACCCATTAATTCTAGATTCTAGGTTTGGGGAGGCGAAATACATCCCATTGTCCCCATTTTCACTCTCACCCCTCAGGTTTGTTGTATCCAACATGAGAGGGATGGTTAGGTATGAGAAGTAAGTTGTCGTGAAAACCATCCCCTAATAGGGTCTAAGTCATTGGTGTGGAAAACATTTTGGTTTGTGGTTCACTGCACACGGATGGGCATTATAGAAAATGTCTAACCGAAATGATCATGTTGGAGTGTAATTCCTATTTTGAGAAGGTTTGGAGTTGTATGAAATTCCACACATCCTGGTAATATAGAATATTTGGCATACACACAAATGAGATTTATATAAAACAATAATTATGTATTGTGATACTCTATTTTTTGATATTCATGATGAGAAAATAGATTATTTAAACATTATCCTTGTGATATATTATATATTTTTTCAATGAAAGTAGAGGCGATATTCCATGAATTTTGTTTAAAACAATCATACATGGTAATGTTCATTACTAGTAATTGAATGGATATTTGAAGGTTGGTGTCTCTAGTTAGTTTATGTTTTCTTTCCACTTATGGCTTGATTGGAGGCATAGTCTTTTATGTGAGGAATATTTTAATAAAGGGGGAATGATTATAAAGTGTTATTATTTTTAATGGATGTTCATGTTGGGTTTTTAAAGTTTTTTTATATATTTTACTCCTTCCATTATCATGAACATTATGAAATTGATTATGTGAGTTTTTTTTTAATATAGTCAATATAAATGCGGGGTTTCATTCATGCATATAATGGAACAAGTTTTAATAATACTGGATTTTAGAGATATAAAGAATCATAGAACATATAAGAATAGGGTGACTGCCTGACCAGTGTATAATTTTCTCTTCTCTCCTTTATTAGTTACTTCTACTTGTACTATATATCACATGTGATACAAATTTTTTTACCATGGGTGTGCTTTTTTAATTTAACTAGTGGAATCTTTTTTAGATTATTGGAACATGTATTTTATATCAGTAGTGAATTATGTTTTTTAATTCAGTAGTGGTTCATTTTTATAGCATTAATCTATATGCCCACGAAAATTCTTGGGTGAATACTTGTTAATTAAAAATTAATGAAATACACCTTTTTACTATAAAAGAAAATGTTTTTCTAAAAAAATATTTAAATGTTTACAAGTGTGTTTTATACTAATAAATTAAAAAATCACTATTTTTAGTCTATATTAATGAAAAATATATGAAATATGCTTAACTTATTATTTTTAATTCATCTTATCTATTTCCAAGACACATTATAAGAAAAAAAATCCAATTTTACAAATAAATGAAGAATTTTTCAAAAAAAGACTGTTTTTCTGCATTTTGATACAACACTTCTTTTATATATATTGTTTGATACATTAAAAAATTATATTTGAAAAAAATAGACTTCTTAATTGGAATATAATAATAAAAACATACCATAGTATAATTTTAGACATTTTCTGACATGTTTCATATTTTGATGAATAATAAAAAAATAATACATTTTAATTGAAAACTACTTTTTCATCATATTTATTTATTGTGTTGAATTTTATTTTTGAATGGTTTTAAATCATAATAATTTTATTTTTTCTCATTTATTCAATTTTATGTAATTTACATCGATTTAAAATTTAATTTTGATATAAAAACTTTATGAACTTTAAAAAAACTATTTTAAAAACGCATTTTCTCATACTGTCAACATAATTAATTTTTAATTAATTTATAAAATTTATGTGTTTTGAAAATTTTAAAATATATTACACAATTGGAATCATAAGGTAATTCTTTTAAATAGGACTCTTTCACTTTTGGATAATATGAATAGTATCTTTGGTAATATTATTTATTACAATGGTTATAGGTCAATCATGCAATTAGAGGTAAAAATAATATTAAAAATATTATTAAACTACCCTATAACATGTCCTAATTTTTTTGGACGATTGATTTTCGAACAAAATATTCATTGGGATGATTTTATGTCCACTTGGAGCTACTTGGAGGACTTTATCTCATTTATAATATTATATGAAAAAGAATAGTCAATTTTATCTCACTTTTCTTTTTAACAAGTGAAATATTTTTAATATGGGGTTATATAAGGGATATGTTTGACTATAGATATTATTTTGTAACATAAAATTTTTACCCACAACTAGTTAATTTATTTATTAATTTTAGTAAAAAAAATAATTAAATTATATGGTGACATAATAATGATGTAGTAATTGTTTCATTAATGGAAAAAACAAATACATGAAATTAAAAATATTAAAATAAATATAATTTCATATAATTGATTTTATCCCTAAATTTTATTAATTACTTTGACATGATAGAGATCATTTAAAATAGGTTTTTTGAAGATATCAAGTTGTTATGATATTTTCAAAATGTCAAATAATTAATAGTGTCAAAATTGCTATTAATGATATTTTAAAGTAAATTATATTTTATTAATTAATATAAATTTATAAAAAAATACATTTTTTCCAAATTATTTGGATATGTCTTAAAATTTAATAATTGAATCTTCTTTGGTCATTTTTTATTTTATGGTAATTATATTAACACTAAATTTGTAAATTACATGATGTCATGGTATGAATTAATAAGGGTTAAAAAAGGTAAAGATTGAAAAAGTAGTCAAAAATTATAAAATTTTCATTATATGAATGGGATTCGACCTAAAAATCATAATATCCTCAAAATAAATCGGTTTTTAAATATTATTATCATAAAAATAATTTATATTAAGTAAATATTTGGAGGATTCCCAAGAGTTATCCCATCTCTTATAAAAATGCACTCAATGTTATTTATTCTTCACACCTAAAAAACATTTTAGTTTGGAGATGATCTTCTAAAATACATTCCTAAAATACCTCCCCACATTTTATAGAACTTATTTTAGGCATAACACCCTCTTTAAATAATTTTAGGTGTTGGTCAAAGGAGATCGTTCAAGGAAGAGGTAACATTTTTAATTAAGTAATTATGTTTTATTTATTCCTCCACTTCCTTAAAATATTATTAAACCATGATGAAATATTAACTTCATAATCATAAATATATTTAGATGTTATTATGTTAATTTCATCTCTTATATCCATCTACACTTCCATGAAATGGGAAAAAAATTAATCATTTGTACGTAAGTGTGAACTATCACCTCTATAAAATAATATGATTTGTTTTTCCATTACCGTCTCTCAAATCCCGTTATAATGATGGAATAAATATTTATATATGATATTGATGAAATATTTATCATTATAATATAATAATATATCAATTAATTTATCACCTACCATGCGCAAAAAAATGGTAACGTTGTTCTTGCATATGTCTGAACTATAACCTCCACGAACCGATGTGATCCATTTTTAATCAGCACATCACATGAATAATTTATATATATATATATAGAAATTTAAATTATTAATATGATATTTATGTTTTCATTCTAATTATTGTAGGATAAAATAATATATTACTTCTTTCTATAATGATCATTTATAAATGAAAACATTAGTCATGCGTATAAACGACTTACTATCTCTAAGATTGTAATATATTTTATTTTTCATATCCATATATAATAGATGAATTTAAATTATAATAAATATATCAATGTTATTTTTATATCATTATTATTATTCTAGTGAGGATCTACTAATCACGAATTTTATAATTTACATCATACCAAAGTCACATTGGACTTAAGTACCGAATAATGACAAAACATCTAACACGAACCTAAATATCTAAATAAATGATATAACACTATAATAAGTGATATAAAAAGAATAATTAACTTTAAAAAACTATCAATAAATTAAATAATTAAATTAATTTTTTTATTCTGGAACATAGGGATTGTATTTGATGATTCGTACTCAAGATAAGAGACTCTTTAACTAAAGCATTGTTTTAAATGTTTTAAAATTTTATTCTCCTAAATATTTCTCATTAATGTCCATATTTTCGAAATGGTATTACAGAATTATTTATAGGGACATTAGAGTTTTAAAATATTAATTTTATTCAAAAGTAATAAACTTGTATTGGTCATTTTGATTCAAAATTATCTTTAAAAATTTTAAAATTATTTTTAAAAATTGAATGATTGTTTCAATAATTTGGAACATTTTTAAAATATTAAGAATGTAATTTTTTTGTTTTTAGGATGCTTTAATTATTTAAATTTCCCTTCATATATTTTCATATTTCATTCCAAATTAATTATTATTTTATGTTCATCATTTTTATATTTTAATGTGTCTTTTTACATGAAAATGGTATTTTAATAGATCAATGTGTTTTACACATGGGTGGAAAATTGTTTTTATGGTTTTTAGTAATTATTTGTTTCTTGGAAATTATATACAAAGGTTTGAGCTCCATTATTGATCTCAGATGGGTCTGATATATCCTATACAAATGGTGATCCGCATTATATCTCTACAATGAATTGGGTACTCCAGATATCGATGTTGATTGTATTGTTATTCCATTTTTAAGGCTTAATGTAAGATGAAAATGGAAATGATGTCCTATAGTAGCTATGAAATTTTTCCCTGATTGGTAATGAATATTTAAGAAATGGGTTTTTATGGGTTTTTATGTTCTCACTATAATAATTATTTTCTTTATTTATGTCCCTTATTGAGATTTTGTGCTCATCCCCAGTATTAAAATAATAATATGGTATAAGGACGGGTAAGTGGAAGGTGGAATTCAAGATTGAATATTTATCATAAATAGGGAAATATTTTAATATTTTAGATGAAATGGATAATATTTTAGTATTATTAACTTTGTATAAATTTTTGACGTTAGGTATGTATTATGGACTAATTCTCTAAAACAATAAACTAAAATGATTCTTGAATGTGAATTCTAGTGAAAATACACTAGAATATATTATGTTTTAGATCAGGTCCTTAGAGTTGGTATCAAATGATGATTTAAGAAAATTTGGAGATTAGGATGTCCACTTAAGAGATATATATATCATCAAGGGTTTATATTTTTATGTATGATCCTATGTTCAGTGTCTTAGAAACCCTTTTTAGGTTTTCCATTATGAAATTTTATGGTGATTCACGGTGTTTTTGGAGACATTTATTTTTTAGGTAAGTATAGGTCATTACTTTTTGGGATGTAAAATGAAACGTATAAGATAACCGTTAAGGTTAAGACATGTTATGGAGATTTTTGAGGACTTTATAATAATTATGGAATGTTATAAGAATTATATATTTATTTAAAAAGGAACCCATATTGGATGGGTGACAACCTGTCGCGTCTGGGAAGGTCGCAAGCTTCGAACCCATTATTGAAAGGTGACTTGGGTGCATTGCCTACCACATTCTTACATGATGTACCAGGTTTTTAAGAATTTTTATTCGTAGTTAAACTATTCAATAGAATAAAAATAAGATTATTTTTGGAAGAATATTTTTATCATATTGGAAAAATTGTTTGGGGGATAAAGTGATAAATGTTGATTTTGAAGACATTCACTATTTTGGGAATCCTATAAGATTAATGTATATAAAATACTATGGGATTTTTTAGGAGTAAAGGTATAACTATATTTTTGAATAATTTTTAGTGTTATTATCGTAGTATGGTGATTTATGTAATTAGGAAAATTGAGAGCATACATGATGTTGATTTGGGAAGTTAATTTTGGGCATCAGACTTCAATATTAATTGATGTTTTTTGGAGGTAATTCTTGAAATTTTTCGTAGAAGTCTATGTGATCGAATACTTCTCGATTATGGGTTTAAATAATATTTTGGAATATTTTGAGTAATTTTAAGGATATTTATTTATCAAATATTATATTTTAAACATTGGGTATCACTTTTGAATTTTGGATATTAATTTAGTTTTAATCACATTAATGATTATTATTTTTGGAGAATTATATTTTCTTAACCTAAACATTTTTGTTTTGGTTAATTTTTCATGACAAGATAAATATATATTTATATTTATGGATTATGTGATTCTCTAGATGTTGATTCTAGTGTATCAGGCATGAAGAATTAATCTTAAATACTCATTATTTGGAGAAAAAGACGAGTTTATGGTGGGATTTGATTAATGGATGAAACTCTACATATAAATTAAGTATATTTTCTTATGTTATTATTTAAAATAGAAAAATAATTCCTCATGCCTATGAAATTGATTTTGAAACAAAAACGTTATACGTTTACTTTTCTTGCTATGATATCAATGACCTTTTAACACATGATAGATTTATGGTTTTGAGATTGTTAACATTGTCATGATCATGTTATAAACCACTATCCATTAGAACATGCTGGTTACTTTTATCATCAGTATCCATGTTTTCTTACATGGAACCATAGTATGTGTTATCTCATGTGACCTTTGTACTTCCCTTTGTTTATTTTAAATTCAATGTTTCATTCATCCATTTTTCTATGTGGGATTTCAACAAAAGTATTTTAAAAAACCAAACCCCTATTTTTTTATTCTGAGTTCAATTTATTAAGATTTAATTTTTTAAATTGGGCGAAAATGTATCATCATGATTTTTTAAAAATAAACACTATATATGATATCATATATGATATGCCACATCGAGTTTAAAATATCAACTAAATATTATTATTTAAAAGTTACCATTATTCTTGACATTATAATGGCAGAAATGAACAATATTAACTAAATTATGAAAATATTATTTATACATGTATTTATAATTATTTTACCAATTTATTATATATTAATGTAAAAAACCATTTTAAAATAAAATGAAATGTTTTTTTGAAAAAAAATATTTAAATGTGCATAAGTGTCTTTTAAACAAATAAATTATTAAATCACTCATATTGTATTATATTAGTGAAATATACATGAAATATATTTAATTTTATTTTTTAAAATCGTTTTATTTTTTTCTATACATTATATATTATAAAAAATCCAATATTATGAATAAAATAAGTATTATTCAAAGAAGGATGGTTTTTCACCTTTTGATGCTACACTTGATTTAAATCGATTTTTTGAAAAATTTATGATTTCTATTTTAAAAAATAAACATCTAATTTAGAATTGGAGTATCAAAATTTACTTTGAATGAATTTTGGGTAATTTTTTGATAAGTTACATGTTTTCAAAAATTGTAAACAAATAATGCATTTTAATTGAAAACTAATTAATCATCAAATTTATTTATATTGATAATTATATTTTTAATGGTTTTAAAGTATAATTAGATCAATTGTTTTCATTTAATCTAATTTAGGTCGTTGAAATAAATTTTACATTGAAATAGGATATAAAAACGTTGTGTAATTTTGATCATTTTTACTTAAAAAAAACTTGTTTTCTCATTAAATCAATGAGAATAAATTTTAATTAATTTCTAAAATTTATCTGTTTTTAATTTTTAAAATTGGAATTAATTTTTGTAATAATAATTTTAAAATTTGTTAAATAGGTCCCTTATATTTTTGGACAATATGAATATTAAATTTTGTTATATTTTTTTATTACCGCAGTTAAGGGTAAGTCAGGTAAACAAAGGTAAAAATAATATTATAAATATTATAAAACTATCCAAAATATTGTCCTAATTTTATTTAATGAGTCAATTTTATTAAATATAAACCCTAATTTGATTTTCTTTCCACTTGGTGACACATGGAGAGATTTAACTCCTTTATAATACTATATTCAAAAGAAAATTAAATTTGGTTACACTTTTATTTTTAATCAAATTATTTTTAATATAGCGATATATAATGTATATATTAAATTAGAAATAGTATTTTAAAAATAAAATGTATACCTAAATCATGTAAATTGTTAAATATTTTTTATGAAATAAATAATTCAATTAAATGCTAACATAATAATGATGTACTAATTATTAAATTAATGGAAGAATCAAATAAATGATATTAAAAAAATAAAAAAATAATTTTATTTAATCAATTTCATCCACAATCATTTTTTATTACTTTTACATGTTGTGGATAATTTAGTTGAGTTATTTTAATGACATAAAGTTGTTGTGATATTTTAAAAAATCAAATAATGAAGAATGTCAAAATTGACATTAATGATGTTTTAAAATAATTATTATTTTATTAAATGATATAAAATATTTAAAAACATATATTTCTTCCAAATGGTTTGTTTATGTCTAAAAATTTCATAAGTTTATCATTTTATGTTTTTTCGAATATTATAGTAATTATATTAACCCCAAATATGTAAATTTTATGATATCACGGTAAGAATTAATAAGGGTTAAAATAAAAATATAAGGATTAAAAAGTAGTCAAAATTTATATAATTTAAATTATATGAATTTTATTAGATCGAAAATAATCATATCATATAAATAAATGAGTTTTTATACATTTCTTTATAAAATTAATTAATATTTACTTAATATTTTGAATATTTCCAAGAGTGCCCTTCCTATCTATGATAAAGGGTAGTCATTCTTATCTATACTTAGCAACTCAAAACCTATTTTATTTGAACAATACCAACTCTAATATCTTCTTATAATCCCTCTTCATATTATAGTGCTATTATTTTAGGCATAACAACATATTTAGAGGTGTTAAGGTGTTAATCATTGCAGATCGTCTGAGGAAGAGGTATCATTTTTAATTAAGTGTTTATGTTTTATTTCTTCTTCAACATAAATAAATCATATTCAACAATTATTAAATAAAACATGCAGTATAATTAATATACTTATATGTTATTATGTTAATATAATCACCTAAATACTTGTCCACTTCCATCAAATGTGAAAAGAATTAATCATTTGTTTGTGCGTGTGAACTATCACCTCCACAGACTGATATTTTGTTTTTTGCAATAATGTATTTTAATAGTGGTTATAATTATATAATTAATGTTCATATATGATATTAAAGATATAGTAATCATTATAATAAAATAATATATAAATTATTTTATTACCTTCGAGGATCATAAAAATGAAAATGCCTTTCGTGCGTACGTGTGAGCTACCACCTCCACAAAGTGATGTGATTCCTTTTTAATCACCACATCACATGAATAATATATATAAGTATATTTAAATGATTAATATTATATTAGTTATATTATTATCATCACGGAATTAATAAATAATATATACCCTCTTTCCATAATTATCATTGAAAAATGCAAACGTTACTCATCCGTATGTTTGACTTACCGTCTCCATGAGTGTAATGTAGTTCATTTTTCATATCCATATGTAATTGATATATTTCAAGTGTAATTAATGTATAAAACTGTTCATTATCTAATTTATAATATTTCGGAGATTATTTATTGATCACCACTTTGATTATTGATATCATACCAAAGTCACTTTGGACTTAAGTACCGAATATCGACAAAACATCCAACATGAACTGTAATAATTAATTAATTGTTATAAATCTGATAATAAGTGATATAATAGAAAAAATAAAAATTTAAAAATTTATCATGAAAATATATAATTAACCTATGTTTATTAGTCAGGAATATAAAGATTGTATGTGATGAGTTGGACTTAAGGTAATGGACGGTATAACTAAAACATCATTTAAAATGTTATATAGATTTATTCCTCAAAACCATTCTAATTCATGTCCATTTTTTAAAAAACTCTTTATGGATTTATTTATATGGACATGGGTTTTCTTAAAAATTAATTTCTTTTAGTAGTTTCAATGTTCTCTGGGAAATTTTGATTTAAAATCCCTTTTTTTAAATGATTTAAAATGGTTTTTTATAAAGGAATGATTATTTGAATAACATGGAATGTTTTTAACATATATGACATGAAATAAATTTTCTATTTTCAGGATTCATTATTTATTTTTTGTTTCCTTTATTATTTTCTAGATTTTTTTGAATAAAATAGTTTATTTATTATGTGGGTTTTTTTAGATTTTATAGTAGATTTTACCTAAAAATGGAAGTTTGATATCAGAAAGTGTTTTACAAATTGGTTTAAAAGAGTTTTCACGGGGATGGTTAATGATTTGGTCCCTTTATGTAATATACAAATGGTTGATCCCCGTTATAGATCATGTTTTATCCCGATATAACTTATAAAACTAGATTAGTCCCATTATATCTCATGAGAAATGGATGAGTCCTATATAGCTTATACCAAGGGTGATCCCCATTATTACTCTCTAATGAATTGGGTTCTACAAAAATGGAAGTCGACCATATGGTTATTCCATTTGTAAAGGTGAATATAATATTGAAATGGTAATGATGTCCCAAGGATACTTTGTGACTTTTCTATGCTTCATAATAATTTTTTAAGAAAAGTATTTTAATTAGATTTTTTATTTTCACTAGATTAACAATTTTCATTCATTATGTCCCTTAGTGAGATTTTGTTCTCATCCTAATTTTTAAAATGTTTTTCATAGGGTATAAGGATGGATATGATATAGGAGGACATCAAGTTTGAATATTTTTCCAGAATAAAGAAATAATGTTTTATTTGAAAAGTTATATATTTTTGAAGAAATTGACATTATTATAAAAGTGTCAACATTGTATAAATGCAGAATGTTATGTATAAATTATGACCTTATTATCCAATGTATAAATTAAATAAATCCTTGAATTTGAATTTTATTTCAAATACACAAGAATATGTTGTGTTTATGGTTTGTTACTTACACTAAATATGATCCATACACCCCTAGTATACCAAAGGCATTGCATACATCACTATAAGTGGTATAAATAACAAGCCATCCACTACAAGAAAACCCAATTTTTTTTGCCACATGAGAACATATCTATACAGGAATAATATTCACTCTATCCTTAAAATAACTCTTTAACATATAATACTCCATGAAAAATATCGGTTTGGGATAACTCAATGTTTAACTTTGAGAGGTCAATTATCATTACACTCCACAAAATATATATCAATATTTAAATATATGCAACCAACATGAAATAATTATAGAATTAAAAATGGATTTTATATGATTCCTTTTATATTCTTAAGACTATTTTAATAATACTTAACAATTCCATACACAAGTACCTATATTACATGTAATATATGATTGGATTATGGATTATCCTTATATTTGCTACACTTTCATGGGTTTTACTAACTCATTAAATCCATATATAATTCATTCTACATAACTATGTAGACATTTGATAAAAATATCCCCTAAACTCTTAGTGAGTGACATGTATGAGGAAATAAAGTTTGAATAATGGTGAGATTTAAGAATCATATATTGAATATGAACATATTCTAACTACTTAAATCTAAAAAATAATACTTTATGATATTAATAGGTTCTATTGTCTACATAGAAATTTTCCAAGTACACCATCATCATCCATGGAACCCTTTCTAACAAAATTAACCTTGAAATATTTTCATAAATAAAATATCTATTTACATTCTTTCTTACCAGTACATTCCAATGTCTTTTAGGATAAATTGATATTCACTTTGTTATGGTAACCAAATATAACTCTTTAAATTCATCATTATCGACAGACCCTAAAAATATTTTAGGACACCAACTGAAATTCAATTTTTACATTTATTGGAATAATCCTTTATGAAATAGTGACGTTCATTTTATCATAGTCACTAAAAATTAATTTTACATTTTATCTTACCATCACATATCCTAAAATATTAAAGATATTAAGTGGAAATCACATTAATTTAATACTTGTATAATATTTTATTTGTTAAAATTGAATTTATTAAGTCCAAACATACTCCCACTATCCTCTTATACATTATATTCTCTTCATATTATCATGATAAAATATAGAAACTCCATTTAGTTAGGGAATAATATTTATTTAATTTCTTTACGAATATTTTAACAAGTAATGTATTGTTTCTATATCTAATATACTCTTCTATGTGTTTTAATAATTTTCAATAGTGAAAAAGAATATATTCTTTAAATTATACCAAGGATGGGTGATGAAAACACCCTGTCTCACATTTTAATAGATATATAGGTAAACCTTTAATCCAAGATAAATTTTTTTATCCTTTTATCCTTTTCAAAACACATTATAGAATTTGATCATTCATAAACTTTGTACATTGAATTTATTATCTCATAATTTTTATAACAAAATTTTGTTAAAAACAACTCATCTTAATATTTGATAGAAATTAGAGAACTATATACCTCATTTACATATATTAATCTAAGCTTATAATATTCCTTTACATTTAAATATTTGGTATAACATATCTTGTATTTTTAAACATGATTGAATACTAAAAACATTAACAATTATTTCATTGATTTATAGCTACTATAGACTAATAAAATTTGTAAATTATACATTTGGTTTCATATACTATTAAAAATAGATAATAATTCTCAATAACACTAATATATGACATGGAAACTCCATGGTGTTTCAAAAACCCCATCGAGTCCCAAACAACTCCATCCTATAGAATTATTACTCTTTACTTCCTACCTTTACCCTTAGGATACAATGAACTTAATAAGATACTGAAAGAAACATTTCTAGAACTTCAAACTGAATTTCCTTCATTTTGTTTGAACATTAACCCTATTGTACTATCTATACAACACAATAACCTAGATATTATATTCCCAGTTCATCTATTCCGAACACATTGAGAATATTAGGTAAACGTTTCCTGAATTTAATCATATTAGTAGAACATATCCATTAATAAAATCTTGATGAATCCCTTAACAAGAATAATCTTTAATAAAATATCTAGTCCCTCCATGTCATTGAAATATCCAATTATATTGAGAATATGAGTGATGATTAATGTTCCTTGGGAGAATTATCATCTAATTCCATTGAAACGTGAAGTAAATCATTATATACATCTCATATGAATCAAGATTCACACTTTTAACAACCTCAACACATCATTACATAGGATGTTTCTTCTATTAACACATAAAATTCTTCAAAAAGAAATATTAATAAGTTTTCAGACCATTATATGATGTTTTTTATATTAAGACTCATTTTCATGTATTTATTTAAAATCAATGTTTGATGATGATTTTTTTATACACAAAAAAATCTTTTATCAGATGAGTATCATGTTTTATAACCATTTAATAATTACATCTATTAAATGAACTCCCACTAAAATAATGACCCCTTTTGAATTAATTATACTCACTAGTTAGACGAGATACATATTTCACTTAGAAAAGATCATGTTTTTGAATTTTTATCACCACTTATTTATTTAGGTTGGGTATAATCTCAATCATATCACATATGAATCTTGGATATTCATGTGAAAAATGTTTTTCTAATCTGTTATATGGATAAACCCAAATTTATTCTTCTAATTACATAATCCCATTAGGGTCTCCAGACTAATTGTAAAAAATATAAAATTGTAAGAATAAGAACTTCATACTATCAGGGTAACCCAGTATTTCTTGTCTTACACAAGACTATCCATGAGAACCTAGTTTTTATATGACCTATCCAATTGGATGATTGAGGTCTTGAAAAGTGTTTCTTTTTAAGGAATATCACACTTAGTATATGAAGAGATTTTAATCATAGAATTTAATATCATGTTATTTCCATCAACTATGCATTATTCCAGTTATTTAGTTTGGAATCTTATTCTACCAACCAAACTAATATGTTAAAACCATATTAATTTTTAAATTTTAAAAAACCCACAGTTTGTGTTACTCACCTAAAGAATAGAATTCAAATATATATACACATTTATAAATACATCCAATGCATAAGGTCCGTGAACATTTCTTGTAAATATTTAGAATTATATGAAATTGAAAATATCCACATGAGTAATATTAGATCCATATCTAGCCAAACCCCACATTTATATAGTAATGCATTAACCTTTAGGCTAGTGTGAATTCAATCACAAAATACCTCTACTCAATGATACTTTACCCAATAAAGATTTTAATAAATCATAACACTAGAGATTAATATTTAGAAACAACATCCAACAACAAAAATCAATCTTACAACAAAAATTACAAGAAATTGTTAAGGTATATGGAATATAAATATATTATCATACCGAGAATGAAATTCTTTTGATGCGTGTATGATAGTATCTAGAATCAGTTAAAAAATTAAACCAATGTATACAAATATTCATAATATAAAAAATATTTATCTAAAAATAAATCATAGAATAACATTCAAATAAATTATAATTTCATGTATTTGACCATGAGATAAATATTTATTAACAATTCATAAATAAAATCTTATCAAAAAACTTTATGATTTAGTTATTCTATATATACAGTTCATAAAATTAAATATAAAGACATATATATTCATTTCATAGTATGAAATAATTCTATTATGTAAACATTATATATATTATAATTTTTACATGCATAACATTAATTAATCCTTTATCAAATAAATTAAAAAATATCTTTTAAATTGGTTTAAATAATATCTAAAATAAGGCCCTTTATTTTTACGTTTCAAATTATGTATTATGAACAATTCATATTTTTAAAATATGAACACTTAAAATTTTGATGTTATTTTGGAATTTATACACTCTATAAATTAACCATATGATTTTAAATAAAAACTTTTTATGACATAATCTATGCCATATAATTTGATGAATGGTGTTTTAAATATTAACATTTAATATTGTTGAATATTTACTGAATATTGTTTCCTAATAATTTATTTAAATAATTATAAACACATTATAAATAATTAATTTATTAAAAATATAAATTAATAAATATCGAAAAAATAACTTTTATCATTACCCATAAATAATTTATAAATAAAAAAAATTAAATTCATAATTTAATTAAATGAAATTATTTTTTTCATTAATCATATTTTATGATTCAACCTAAATTATAAGTTATGATAGATTAATCATTGTTCTTATAGAATTTATGTTTAATCATTCATCATTTATTACTGATAATCTTATAATAGAATATGATTACTGAACTTCATATGGTAGTTTAGTTTAGTAGAAAAAGAAAACCTCGGTGTATCATTAGTAAAAACTATACATATGAATCATATTTTACGATTTCCTAAATATTGTAATGTCATGACTTTTCCAAAATATACAGATTGTTAAATTCATGGTTTAATTTCCTTTGAACAATTTTAATAATTTTTCCTATGAGGTTAAAGGATGTATCATGTTTTTCTAGGGCTCTTTTGAAGCCTGAAGCCCCAAAATGGTAAGAGGCTGATTAGGCCGCACTGTTAGAGGAAACAGTGCTGCCCAACCCACCCAGTTTCCCTAAACAATGTAGATGCAGATAGTGGGGAAGTGATGGATACACAATTTTTCTGAAAGCATGCTACCCAAGTCACAGGGCACTATGACCCACCTACAGTTTTTAGGTAGTGGTTTTCCCACAGTTAGCGCACTATTAGTCAAACCATACACTTGATCTTTTGATATACCCCCTTATAAAAGTTAATGGTTCACAATTAGAACACAGTCTCGCTGAACCATGTGGCTGAACCATGTGTAGTGTGTTTTGTGGGTGAAAACTCGTTTTTCTTTAATAAATTTTTAAACCTATTATTTATTCCACCCCTCTTTTACAGTGGGATTTTTTTCTCCCCTTTAGTGTGTGGATCTCCTATTCCCCATCCATAGGGTTTTGATCTATCACATTAAACTCTTGTTCAAATCCTTCTCTATTAGATTCGACAAAAAACCCATAATAAGCTCATCCTTACACACTCATCTATTTTAAGGTTCATCTTCTATCTGTTGTGCTATTTTTTGCGATATTTTATTAACTATTTTGGGGTGTTTGACAAATTATTCTATTTCCTCCATTTTAGATAAAATCAAGGCTCAAGAAAGGATGAGTGGAGCACTAATACATTGAGTTAGGTGGTATGGGCTCTTTCCCAATATTTCTATACATTTTAAACGACTCTTTTTCACTTTATGTGCCGTATCCTTTCCGTTATTCCTGGTTTATATTTAATAAATTAATTAAAATGGTGTACCATGTACTATGTGACCTTTCCTTTGGGTGAAACCCATCTTTGGATCGTTTGTTTCATCATTGGACACCCCATTGGGTGCACCCTCCTTAAATAGCTTATTGCATATTCCATAAATTGTTAATAAACCAGGGTGAGTTCCTCCTTAGTTAATGATTTAATTAATTAAATTTAATTACGATAAATGATTGTCCATGGGATTAGCCCCTGTGCTTCATGCATAACACCTCATATTTGAATGATAATTCTCGATTATTTTAGTTAAATTCAGAATTCCTTACATTTAATTTCTTATTTCAAGTTGGGTTATATAACTTGATTCATTGCATATTCTATTCCCCACTTTTATGCTATGCAATATTCCTTGTTCTGTATTCCGTATTTTATGCTTAGCGATTTATTACACAAGTGAATGGATTTAATTAAATTACATTCATGGTCATGCTTATTAGCTTATGATATTGAAATGTCATTAATTACATGTGATTAGATATATTGAATTCCTTATGACTTCACCATATGAATTATTCCTGGGTTCTTTGTCTTAAATTCTATAGTTAGATTTTTGTGAGCATGAGGCTTGAGATATACATATATATTGACATATATATTTGATGGATTGATAGTTTATAAACGTCTTTCCTTTTGATGTGACCTGGTTAGTATGGTTCACCTAATGAATACTAAGAGGGAACATGGGTCCCAATTTAAGTATTTCATGGATGGACTCTCCTTGTTTGGTTGTCAAGATTTGACACAACTCTCGAAATACTTTCTCTTTCCAGGTGCAGGCTCTCCAAGTGGTTTTAGTCTTACTCATGACTCACACTAGTTACCTGGGAAAGCAACCGAGGATGAACCCATTGGAAGGATGGCCACATCATTCCAGGGGTCATACTCAGTTCCCTATGTTAGATAATTGGTTGGACTTGGAGTCACTATGTATTCAGTGATACAATGGACACAAAACAGGTTTCCTAGGATAAAATCAATGACATTTTTTTATATATTATGTTTATATAGAAACCCCTGGGATTACATATAGATCACCTCAGATGAGATCAGGTCCCCACCACATGATTTCACGAATGGGTTGATTTCTTTCTTGATTCAAATTCTATGCTTCTTTAATTTTATCTAGAATTATTATACAGTGATGTGGAAATCAGAACCCATGATGAAGCACAATCACGGGTGTATGATTTTCTTTATTTCACTAGATAGTATGGACCAAGTATATTTCTTATGCCTTGTATATGTACCTCTTTTCTGACATATATCTTAGTTCGATGTATGTGGTACCGATCAGGTTTCTATTTATGAATCTAATCCATGATTTTTTTTATTTATTCTATGTTATCCATTTAGTATTATGGAACCCTATCACATATTTACTGAATGAATTGGTTCATCCTTGACATTGTGGGCTCCAAAATACTAGGATTTATATCTCACCACATAATTGGGATTCCCTTAACACCCATGTTGATTTTATAATCGCATCTATGGATAAATAGAAGTATGCAACTTCTGATGCTTTATTGTTTCACAACATTAGGATGGATCAAGGAGAAAAGGAATGAGCATATGATCAAGATTCTTATAGTAGAGTTTTTTTTTCCATTTTTTATATTTTTAAAGAATGTAGTATATTATTTTTTCCCTATTTCCCCATATTCACATTTTTAATAGAAACATTACACCATGATCATCTTTTTTGTATCTAGAATTATAATTCAGCTTCTGTTGTTTTTTGTTCCTTCTAGATGGTTTATTTCCATATTGATAAATTTGTTTATTTACCTTGTATTACTCCACTATTAATTATCTGTATTATGCTATTGTATATCCACTAGTCTATTATATAATATTCTCCCCATAGATACACCCTCGGAACATGTTTCTAGTCGATAGCCTCTAGCATTCAGAAAGGCACATTTAATGTATCATATCCACTATCCGGGGGCACCGATAAGTGGTTACTGGGGCCGGATGTTGAAAATCTCATAAAGTGGATATGATTCCATATTTTATAAATTAGAGTTCAACTTAATCATAAAATATGTATTCTTAATTCATATTCCATTACTAATAAAAATTCACATAATTTTTATTGAGTTGTCACTTATGATATCTTATATCGTAATCCTCAAATAAATTTTCCATGAAAAAAATCCCGAATCATATTTTAAAATTGCCATATAATAAGGAATATGATTTAAAAAATCATAATTTATAGGATGATTTCATGAATCTAAATGTGTGGTAGGATTTATTCCACCAATGGGTTCTATTGGGATCTAACAATAGTTATACCAGTAGAATTATAAAAGAAACCCAAAGAAAGATATCCATGAAATATATATGAAACCATGTGAAACTATAAATAAAGAAAAATTTGTACCTTACACTAAATCCACTAAATACTATTTTTATTGCCTTATTCAATACATGATGAAGTTCAAAAATGAACAATCTAAATATTCTTCCATTTCTGGCGGGACCCTGGGTTGTTGAATTTCTTTTTATATGACCAGGATTCACCAAACTACATGGTGAGTTGTTCATAATAATTTAAAGGGTATAGGTGAATAGAGCTTCGATCAGAGGAGTTTTAATTGACTCAGGTAAGCATGTAAACACCACCATCTCTGATTACTGGCATTTATAAATCCCTTGACGATAATCCTTAGGTGAGTCTTAATTTACTCATTATTTATAAAACATACTTAAATAGAACACAATTTTTTAGGAATTCATCATAAGTATTAATTTACACCCTTAATGATTCAATATATGAAACACTTTATATAATGATATTTAATGTCTAAGATTATATTAAAATTGTCTCTTAATGTTCATGAACTATAAATATCAATGATTGTGCCACATATATGACTTATGATATGATAAAATCAAACTCTATGATGAGAATGGTAGTGGCGTTACGATATAAACCAATTATAAAAAAATATACCAAAAAAAGTTCATGAACTACATGGTATATATTAATGTCACATTCAACTACTAGTTATATCACGCTATATGATATATCTTATACATAATATATATATATATATATATATAATGGATTTAGGGAATCCCTCCTTCTGTGATTTTCTATGAATGCAAGTGAAAATGGCAAATAAAGGCTGATTGCCCCAAGCCAAAATATAAGAATATTTTCAAGAATGTATAATTTACAATGACCTAAAGGAAACCTCCATGAGTAATTCATTAGATAACAAGATTTATTTAGATCGCAATGATTGTGAAGAATCAAATATAAATGAAAATATGTGTATTAATGATTTATCTAGTAAGGTAACTTCTACACCCATATCATATAAATATGAAAGTTTTATTTATTTGTTTATATCGTATTACGAATTAGAGTAATATTTTTCTGTTCATAAGTAATTTTTTAAATAGTTAAAGGATAAGTACAAAATTTCATAATAAGACTCGTGGTCTATAGAAATAGACCCTCAGTGCAATCATCGAGAGGGTTGAATCATTAGTTAGAATTATTTTTAGGATTCCCCTATTAAAAAACAGGCACTAATTGTCAAAGTGATTGAATTAATCATTTCAGCACACATTTATTTAATCATAGAAAAAATTAATAATATATTTACAGTGATTACTTCTCAACATGAGTATCTAATCCTTATCATGACCTAGAATTAATCAAGATCACACTATCCACTCGAATAAACCTATATATTTTGATGAGAATGTTTTATTTATATAATACTATTGAAAATATATTGAATATGTATGTGTTTATCACCAATTTACAATGATATAACAAGGGTTTTCAACAACAATTGCTCCTTTGACCACTCTAATACTTCAAAAGCATTATTATTATGCTTTTTATTTCTCCTCCTCTTCTTATAATTTCACAAAAGTTTTCAAGTAACTCATTATTATTTTTTATTAAACTATTTTTTATATGGATGTTCTTAAATAATTTAAAGTATCAAAACCTATTCACTCTAAAAATTTGATCACCAAAATCTATAACTACATTCTTATTTTCATTCACATTTTATATTCACTGCATTTTAGTTAATATAATTTACATAAGATGAATATGAAAATTTCACAACTTTTTACTATCTTTATAATTCTAGTCAATAGTTTGTGAACACTTTTCCAATTTTCACACAACGTTAAATAAAAAATATTTAAATTTTAAATTCCCTTTAAAATCTATCCACAATATTATCCTCCAATTATTTTAAAATATTTGGTATATTCATATCATTAAAAACATTGTGAAGCTTGAAAAAATTAATTTCATTTAATGTAGACTATATGTGTTCATAGAAACATGAATGATTTACAACATGGAACTCCTCTTTGTGTCAATGAATCTTGAAGAAACATCTTAATTCACAACCCATTTTAGTTATATTTTTTTAATAATGATTATATCATAAAGCATAATTTAGTTTTATATTTCATTGGATAATTCATTATGATATTTCAAAAAACTTCCATTCTTCAAAATATCTCATAGAAATTTCAACCATATAAATTTTAAAAAAAATAAGATGTTAAATCTTGTTAAGATAATACACACAATTTTAAACATGAAGGTTATGTAATTTTGGATAATCTTATGAAGTCTTCACCAATATATTACTAATTTTGTCTGAGAAGTATTATGCAGAATGGACAAAGCATATGAAATTAAATGAGAACCGTAAATTCTCCACTTTTAACATATGGATCCCCTTTAATATTGATATTTTACTTATAAATATGTAATAGGGAAAACTTATGAATCCTAGGAACATTACAATATGTGTAGTGTTGAGAACATTATCCAAGATATGACACTAAAATTCTAGACTTCATCCATCTCAACCCAAATCGTCCCAAGTACTTCTCTTATACCTCCGTTCAGTTTTAAACATTCCAAAAACCTTAAACTAAAATGAAACACAGAAAATAATTTGTGTTTGAAAATAATTTATGTATTGATAACAAAATCCAACACAATAAATACATTTACTTCCATCTTCGACAACTCTTTTTATCTAGAAAAATATCACAATCTAGATAATGTTTTCATAAACACCATATCACAACCACTTCAATAATATTTGTATAAAAATCCCTAATTAAAAATCTTATATAATATATTAACCACTTCCAAAAAAAAATTTAAGATAAAAAATATCCCCCTTTGGATTTTATGGGAAACCAAGGAACATAAATCACATTTAAACTTAATAAACAGAGAAATGAATCACCATCCAATAATTTTATGGCTATTTAAGAATACTATATGTATGAATCCAGAACCTTGAATAATAAAAACTCATGTTCCATAAAAATAGGGATTTTAATTTAACTATTCAAAACACGAGATTCTACTTGATATCTATAAGAAAATTATAACTCTAATCATAATATCATACCACTAATGAGATCACTTGATAAAATATATTATTCCACTTACTCTACTTCTTTTTCATCACATATCTTTCCGTTAAACCACTAATAATTACACTATTTCATTAATTCTTAAAAAAGTATTGTTAATGTTTATAAACATATTAAAAATACATCATGCATGAAAAATACATAGATTACATCTTTTAATAACTATATTCAAATATATTCTGCCTTTAAATAAGGGAAACACATACCTCTGGGTACTCCATCTATAGTTGTCCACCTCGTTGTGGATACATCAAGGGGTTAAACCTGAAGGAATTTATGTTTTACTTTTCTCCCTTTTTGATAATATTATCAAAAAAAAAATATTAGAGGGGGGAAATTTATCAATATACCTTATTCTTGAGAGGAATGAGATTGAACTCCCATCTTTAACCACAATTTCTGAAATACATCCTTTTTAAGTAGATTGCTGAACACGCCTTTTATTTTATCAAATTTAGGAATAAATTATAGCTTAAAAATAATTATATACAAAACTTTATTGATGACGTGATTTTTTATATCATTGATACAATACATTAAATGTCCATTTAGATTTCTTGACACATTAATATCACTTTCATCACCATAGAAAAAAAACCAGGAAGCTTCACTTCCACCCTAATGTATTTAAACTATGTTAGCATCCACATTAATTGGGTAGTGTACTGAGTTGTGGCAACATATTCTACTTAAAAATAACTCAAGGTAATATTAATCTACTTATTTATATTCTTATATACACACCACCCTTGAAAAAATAAAACACTATCATATGTAGAACATTCTTCATCGACATTGCCAACCCAATATGTATCTGTGTAGAAAAATAGATCAATAATTCCCTTATTATCATTTAAAAACCCATAATTAATTATTCCCTTTATATACCTAATAATTATTTTACTAGATATTAGATGATACATCTTTATTGCACTTTGAAACCTGGTATGAAGGGTGACAACATAGACAATATCCAGTCTTGAAGTTGTCATGTGAAAACAACTACCAATTAGTTTTCATAATTAATTAGGATCAACACAATTTCACTATATATCCTATGAGTATTTTATTCATTTTAAAATAAGTGTATAAATTGAATTTTAATCCTCTATTCCAAAATTTTTCAGATGTTCTTGAGTATAATTTTTTTGAGAATGAAAAATGTTGTCTTCCTATAGAGAAATTTATAAATCTAAAAGATATTTTACATCACCAAACATTAACATTCTAAATAAATTCTTCATGTACATATAAAATTCATCAAAAATTACTTCTCTATCTCCATCCAAAAATATATCATGTCTATAAACAATGACAAAGAGATATACTTTGTTGTAATATTTAATATAGATATTTTTGACCAATATTTGTTTTCTAAACATCATCTTCTTAAAAAAAATTATCTAACATTGTATGTTGATTCAAATGTTATCTTTTGACTTCTATATTTTGTTTTGGAAATCACAAGTCCTTTTAATCGTATTGTACTGACTCTGTCAATTGTATCATACTGACTCTGTCAATCTTATCGTACTGACTCTGTCAATCGTATCGTACTGACTATGACAAATGTATCGTATTGACTCCGTTATTCATACATTCATTACTTGTTTTGGTACTTAGTCAAAAACACTTATTTCATATGAATCGTACCATTGCTTATCATCGACATATATCTTGTTTTAACCAATATGATTTCGTTGAGTTAGTTACAAACTAATCAAAACGATGTCGTGCTTTCTATTTCAACATGACCGTTATGATGCCAGGTGTCCAAGTCCCTCTGAGTTTTTCAGAGAAATATGACCGTTGGAGGCAACATGACCATTGGAACCCGAGTCCTATAAATAGGAGGTCATTTGAAGCTATGAAAGAACAACAAATGAGACTTTGTGGAACAACTGTGATACTCTACTTATATCTGGTTCTAGAGAGAGAAACTATGACTTCTCTCATCTTCTTTGTGTGACTGATCATCGTATCGAGGGCTTTCAAGTGATTGAAAGACAGAGGTTCCGATTACCTACAAAATCGAGGGCTGCCAGGGATAGGCAGACGGACAGTCCGATCATCGTATTGAGGGCTGCCAGGGATAGGCAGACAGACAGTCCGATCATCGTATCGAGGGCTCACCAAGGTGTTGGTGAGACAAACCTTTTATCCTAGGTGAAAGGATAACCCTTCTCTTTGGGTTAAAATAATTTTAATTCTTTTACATTTCCACTACATTCTGTATTAAAAGGGAAATTGTTTTTGTTTCCTTTTCTATCTCTTATACATTTGTAATTGTTTCAATTACATCCATTCTATTACATATTGTATTGATTGATTCTATACGCTTTAAGGCAGAATCATTCATCTTTATATTACTCTGATTATTGTGTTCATATTGAATACAATTGTTTTACATTTCATTAGTATTACATTATATAATACATTTTATATTCAATACAATTGTGGGTGTTTGTATTTTAATTAAGTTTAAGATCATTTAAACTAATCTCTTTAGTGCTAAAACTCAAAAGGTTTTTTAAACCTACAATTCACCCCCCTCTTGTATTGTTCCATCTAATAGACATACATATCTATATATTTGATTCAACAATTGGTATTAGAGATGGTTTTCCACTGATTTGTATTAAAAGTTTTATTTCTTTCATATTACTATTTTTAACTACTTACTACACTAATGCGTGGAGTGGAAAAGTTTTCGTTGTATTAGATGGCAGGAATGAATATTGGGTCAATAGACACTCTGAATCCTTCTATACCACCAAACTTTGATGGAAATGATTATGAGTATTGGAGTGATCGTATGAATACTTAAGTGATCAACACTGGCGTAGACAATTTTATTATGCTTACTGGAGGTTACAAAATTCCTGACAAAGAAGTCAGTACTTTCACTAACAAAGAGAAGCAAGAATATCAACTGAATTACAAGGTACACAATACTTTATTGTCCTCTATGACCAGGAATATATAGAGTCAAATATCTTCATGTGAAGCAGCCAACTGTATTTGGAAGAAATTAGAAGTCACTCATTGTAGTACATCCAAGGTTACAGAAACAAGGAGAGCAATGCTTCGAGAAGAGTATCATGGATTTGTTTTTCCATACAGAGAGAATGTATGTAAAGTGCAACTTAGGTTTATGACAATTGTCAACAGCTTACAATCTATGGGAGGAATATGTCTTGATGATGAAGCTCTAGTTGATAAAATTATAGATATAATTCCAAATGAATGGGAGTCAAAAAGGACATCTATTGATGAAAATAGAAAAGTTTCCCAGATTTCTCTAGATGAACTCTTCGGAACTCTTCTACAGCACGAGACAATAATGAATAGAGATGCTGATTTCAACAAGAAGAAGAATGAGAATAGAAGTGTAGCCTTTTCATCTAAAGCTAAAACACCTGAAAGTCTTACAAGATCCAAAGCCAAGAAAGTTATATCTAATTCAAGTGATTGTGATCTTCCAGATAATGAGTTAGCCAATCTTGCTCAAAGGATGAACAAGATTGTGGGAAAGAAATACTTCCAATATAGATTCAAAAAGAAAGATAGGAAGGATAAGAAAGATTCAGAGGTAATTTGTTATGAATGTATGAAAGCAGGACATATAATTCCTGATTGTCCTTTTCTGAAAAGGAAATACAGAAAGGAGAAACCCTCTCAAAGAACCAAGAAAAGGTTTTATAAGACAAAGAAAGTATTGAAGGAAAATGATACCTGGAGTGCAAGTGGTAGTGATTCTTCAGATGATTCTTCAGAATATGATTCCTCAGGACAGAGGAATCTTGGACTTTTATCCAGATTACCAATTGAAGATCATTGTCTCATGGCTATGGTACATAATGCCGAAGCTATTACAAATGTCTCTTTGAATGCAAATTATACTGATAATAGATATTATGAATCTTCAAATTATGAATCTTCATCATCAGAAGATGATAAATTACCTTATTTTGAAGAAGTATCTAGACTTGCTAAATTACTTGAAAATTTAAATTCTAAACTCAAGAAGAGGCTTGAGAAAGCAAATTCTAGAATTTCAATCTTGACTAAATAAGTATAAAATATTTCTAAAGAACTTGATGTGAAAACTTCTGATTTTGAAAGTATTTTAAAAACCCTTGAGAATGTTAAATCTGATAAGGATAAACTTTCTAAGGATCATGATACTGTAATTTCAAAGAAAAATATTTTAGAGCCTCATCTAGTTCAAATTCAAATGTTTTGGAAAATAAGAATTTTTTTTAAAACTAAAGTTAGAAATATTTTCCTTGAAGAAATGTTTGTCACACATTACTCATGGAAAGGAAAACTTTGACATGATGTATTCTCAAATTAGACCTTTGATAAATCGTTCTGGTCTTGGTTTTACTCATCCCAAACCTGTTTTTAGTAATAACTATTTTGTTCCTCAAAAAAACACTTTCTGTTCTAAGTGTCAATGTGGTGGACACTAGAGATGAGATTGTTCTCTTAACAGAACTCAATCTTTAGGATTTCATAATGCTCATTTTGCAAAACAAATGTGGATTCCTAAAATTCTTTTATCTAACCCTTCTAGATCCAAACAAGTTTGGATTCCGAAAAACTAATTGTTTCTTTTTCAGGAAAATGAGAAGTGTACCAATAAAAATATTTGGTACAAGGATAGTGGTTGTTCTCGACACATGACCGAAAACAAATATCTCTTTAAAAAGGTTATCAAAACAAAAGGTGGAAAAGTTACTTTTGGTGATAATGCTCAAGGAAAGATTGTCGGTATAGGTAATATCGTTTTTTCTTGGAAAAGTTCTTATCTCAACTGTTTTTTTGTTAATGGTCTTAGGAACAATCTCATCAGCATAAGTCAATTATGTGATGAAGGTTACCTTGTGAATTTTAGAAATGAAGAGTGTCTAGTTCACAATTCTAAGGATGAGTTCATTCTATCTGCCCATAGGTAAGAGAATGTTTACACTATTAACTTAGAAGACCTTAGGAGCCAAAACATACCCTGATTAAGTGCAATAGAAGACCAATCATGGCTATGGAATAAAAGACTAGGACACTATAATCTAAGAAACCTTAGTAAACTCTCAAAGAAAAGACTTGTGAAGGGGCTACCTGACCTTAGGTATGATTCATCAAAAGTTTGTGATCCTTGTCAATTTGGAAAGAAACATAAAACTAGCTTTAAATCAATTAATAAAGTTTCAACTTCTAATGCATTACAGCTAGTGCATATGGATCTTTTTGGCCCTTCACAATCTTGAAGCATTGGAGGCAAATACTATGTATTGGTTTTAGTTGATGACATTACTAGATTTACATGGGTCAACTTTCTCAAAAAGAAATATGAATCCTTTTCCTATTTCAAAACTTTTAGAGCCCAAGTTAAAAATGGGAGAAACCTACCATTGATAACTATTCATAGTGATCATGGTGGTGAATTTCAAAATACAGATTTTGAAACTTTTTGTAGTAAGAAAGGTATTACTCACAATTTCTCAGCTCCAAGAACTCCTCAACAAAATGGTGCTGTTGAAAGAAGAAATCGTATTCTTCAGGAAATGACTCGAACCATATTGAGTGAATACTCAATTGTTAAGAACTTTTGGGATGAAGCTGTTAGTACTGCCTGTTATACTATAAATCGTGTTTTAACTAGACCATTCCTTAATAAAAACCCTTATGAGTAATGGAATAGCCGAAAACCTAAAGTTTCATACTTCAATGTTTTTGGATGCAAAGTATAAATTCTGAATACAAAAGATAATCTACACAAATTTTCACCAAAATCGGATAAAGGAATCTTTCTAGGCTATTCTACAACCTCTAAGGCTTATAGAGTTTTCAATAAAAACACTTGTACTATTGAAGAAACATTACATGTAAAATTCGATGAAACTGATCCTTTTGTTTTCAACCAATCCAATCCTACATCCTCAGATCTGTTTTCAAAAACTGATTATCGACCTTTGATAGAAGATCCTTCTGATAAATAAAATATTCAAGAAGACACTTCTGAAACATTTACCACGGAAGTTTTTCTACCATATGTTGATGAAAAGGCTTTACAAAACCCAAATAAATTGTTTCTTAGGAATCATCCCTGTCATAACATCATTGGTTATGTAAATAAGCCTATAAGGACCAGAAATTCCTTATGAAATGAAATAGAACATCTTACTTTTCTTTCCCAATTTGAACCTAAAAGCCCAAGTGAGGTCTTAGGTGATGATGATTGGATCAAAGCAATGCAAGATGAACTAAATTAATTTTAGAGGAATCAAGTATGGACTTTAGTTGATAGACCTAAAGAAACAACTTTGATTGGTGTAAAATAGGTTTTTTTGAAACAAGTGTGATGAAAGTGGAATCATTGTAAGAAATAAAGCAAGACTTGTTGCTAAGGGATATAATCAACAAAAGGGGATATACAATGAAGAAACATATGCTCCTGTAGCTAGACTTGAATCAATTCGTATTCTATTAGCCTTTGCAGCATACATTAATTTCAAACTATTTTAAATGGATGTAAAATGTGCTTTTCTAAATGGTTTTGTTCAAGAAGAAGTTTTTGTCGAACAACCTCCTGGTTTTCCAGACCCAAAACATCCTGATCATGTTTTCAAACTTACCAAGGCCCTATATTGTCTTAAACAAGACCCTAGAGCATGGTATGATAGACTTACATGATTTATTTTACAAAAAAATTATACAAAAGGTACAGCAGATCCAACCCTTTTTATAAAAATGGAAAACAAAAATGTTTTGATTGTTCAAATCTATGTTGATGACATAATATTTGGATCAACTCTGAAATCTTTAACTGATTCTTTTGAAAATTTAATGAAATCTGAGTTTGAAATGAGTATGATGTGTGAGTTAACATTCTTTTTAGGTTTTCAAATTTCTCAAAAACCGGAAGGAACATATATATCTCAACATAAGTATATAAAAGATTTACTCAAAAATTATAGATATGAAAAAACTAAAAGTATTAGCACTCCAATTGGTACCTCAAATACACTTGATCTTGATAAAACTGGGAAACCAGTAGATCAAACAATCTTTAGAGGTATGATAGGAAGTTTTCTATACTTGACAGCTAGTCGACCCGACATAATGTTTTCTGTATTCTTATGTGCAAGATACCAATCTAATCCAAAAGAGTCTCATTTAAAAGCCGTAAAGAGAATATTTCGATATTTAAAAGGCACTAATGATTTAGGTCTTTTTTACTCTTCTGGAAATAATTTTGTTTTAGAAAGTTTTTCAGATGCTGACTTTGGTGGTCGTAGAATGGATAGAAAAAGTACATCTGGAACTTGTCATTTCTTAGGAGATTCTCTGGTTTCTTGGTCCTTCAAGAAACAAAACTCAGTAGCACTATCCACTGCTAAAGCTGAATATGTTGCAACTGGAAGTTGTTGTGCTCAAGTATTTTGGATGCAACACACACTCACTGACTATGGATTGAGTTTCTCCAAAACTCAAATTCTTTGTGATAATACTAGTTCCATAGCTCTTAGTAAGAACCCAGCACATCACTCTCGTGCAAAACACATAGATGTTAGGAATCACTTTCTTAGGTATCACACACAAAAAGGAGATATTATTCTACAATTTATCGGAACACAAGGACAACATGCTGACATTTTTACAAAGCTGTTACCATTCGATAGATTTGAGTTTATAAAACAGAAGCTAGGAATTATTACATTCAAATAATCATTCATATCTACTTCATGTTTTACAATTCTCTTAACATTAAAATAACTCCCTTTGAAAGGGGGGGGGACATTTTTCCTATGTTTCTTTTTATCATATGATCTTTAATTGTTTACTCTCCTGGTATGTGTTTTTACCTTTATGTTTATCGTATTGACAGTTTTATCATATCATTTACCTTTCTGCTTATCGTATTGACAATTTTATCATATCATTTACTTTTCTATTTATCGTATTGACAGTCTTATTGTATTATTTACTTCATCGTACTGACCGATGATGGTTACAATTTTCTTTTCCATCGTATCGACCGATGATGGTAATGATTTTCTTTACCATCGCACTGACCAATGATGGTAATGATTTTCTTCTCTATCGTACTGACCGATGATGGTAATGAGATTGTCTTCCATATCCTTGTCAGTTCATGGTAACAAGATTGTTTTCCATCGTCTTTTCAATTCATGGTAACAAGATTGTTTTCCATCGGCTTGTCAGTTCATGGTAATGACTTTGTATTCCATCGGTATAACCATTGATAGTTTTATTTTATTTCGTACGATTGTGTATTCCTTAATCCTAAAACCAACAACTACCTTACGTTATCCGGCAGGTACTTTCTAGTTTTTTATTTTTGTTCACTTTTAATTCTAACCATTGATCTGTTTTCCTCTAATCTTGAACGTAGAAGATCAATGGTCAACCCTTTATCGCCAATAAATTGCCCCCCCCTCCCCAAACCCACATTGGTTTTTCAGGTTTTGAGGCGAAGCTCTTCTCTACTGGTTTTAAATCATCGTACGATCTTTCTTCGGCATCACCTTTTTGTCTCAATCCTCTGCTAACACTCCCGCCAAAACGTCTTCAAAGACTTTTACAGAGAAAGACTTTTTCAGAGAAAGGTTAGTTTCTCGAGAATTTTTTGATTCGTATGATTCCACAATCAGAAGAATCATTCTGTTTCAAGGATGGGAACATTTGTGTGTTGAAAGACCTATTTCTCAAGATCCGGTTCTCTTTGATGAAGTCAGTTAGTTCTATAAAACTGTATCTTTCGACAAAGACATGACTATCAATTATGTTGTGTACGATAAAAAGTTGTCTATGTCTGTGAAACAAGCAGCTCATTTTTTGAATGTCCCAATAGAAGGGGATTCTATTTGTCCATCTCATAAAATACCAGAAGAAGTTGGTATGTTTACTAGAGAATGTGCTGAAAATTATTTGTTTATTATTAATGAAGGAAAGATAAAAGTGGCTCATCTTTCTCCAGACAACCAGTTTGTGAATTTATGGATGCAAGGTTTTCTTATCCCAAGGATAGGGGATAGAGAAACTCTTAAATTTTCTGATATTTTTATACTTGACTATCTTGTATGTATGAGAAAAGTAAATCTCATGGGGTATGTTTTTGAAACCATTAAGAATGTCAAAACAGGAGGGATTAAGTCCGAAATGATTATCTATCCAGCCATCCATACAAATTTTATTCTTGAGAGCATGATGTTGTGCAACATTAATTTGAAAGGAAACCTGATAGATCTGAAGCCATCGTGGATTAGTAAGAGTATGATGAAAAATCAGAATTTTTTTATCCAAATTCAAAACTCTTTATAAGAGATATATGAGCTGAATCGACTCAAAATCAATCGGCACCTATGCCATCCAAAAACACTCTTTATCTTTTTGTTCCTCAGAAGTCTGGTCCTCATACCAGTTCAAAGCCGAAGAAGAAGCCTATGTACAGCAAGGAAGTTGTAGCCAAGTGGAGAAAGTATAAGGAACAAAGAAAGGAAGGTGATCCAAAGTTTGGACTTGATCCAGCCGAAGCCTTTGCTGAGAGATTAAGGGTTGAGGATACCCTTTAGGCTGAAAAGAAGAAGAAGGTTCTTTTGAAAAGAAAATCATAAGAATTTGATGTCTCTAAAGTCTTGAAAGCAGTTGAGTAAGATAGTTCTCAACTTACCACAGATGTGCATTAAGAGCCTATCATATAGAGCCTTCCTGAGAAAGAAAAAGGAAAACAAATGATGGAAGAGATAGAAGAAGTGGAAGAAGAGGAAGAAGATTTTCTTTTAGAATTCCTTCAGAGTTCAAAGAAGAGTAGAGAGGAATCAGTTCAAAAGCAAAGTGAATATATTCAACATGTTCCTCATGCCAATCATGCACGAACACCGGATAGATTTTTGCCTCAAGAAAAGCAAGGTACTCAATCCTCTCACACTGATAAAGTTGTTGTCATTAGTGATAAAGTGGAAGAAAAAAGAAAGTAGAAATAAAAATCAAAAGGAAAACAACAAGTTGTAGATTCAAGCCGATCAAATGAACTGGCTTCGTATGATGAAGATACTGATTCAGAACATACAATCTCTCTCAAGAAGAGTGATTACATTATCCATGTTTTGAGAAGGGTTGAGAAGACCATTCCATATTTCCCGAGGTTAGAAGGGAAGATTAATTTTATTACTGACAATCAAAAGAAGAAGTTTGGCTCTGTAAAAAAATTAAGAAAGAAATTTTTGTCAGTTGAAGCCGATTTGAAAGTTCTTTCAGAAAGTTTGGTTGCTCATAAGAAGGCCTGCAACAAGATGACCAAGTGGTCGTACAAAACAGAGAGCTCAATCAATGATCACGAGATAGCAATTGAAGATATAAGAAGGTTGTCAAATGAGCTTGAAATTTCATTCAATAAGCTTGACAGAGAAATAGTTGAAAGGTTGAATCCTTTGTCATCCCAACGAGCCTATATTCCTTCAGTGAAAAAATTGCAAGAGAGAATGAATGATTTTCAATATGAATTCTTGAAGGTTTCATCTTTCATGGATGAAATGGTTTTGTTGAAGAAAAAAAATTCTGTGTTATCCAAAGATAAAAAGAATCTGCAAGACAGAATTGATACCCTTGAAGAAGTAATCAGAGTCTAGGAAGAGACTATCAAGAATCAAGATCAGATTTTTGCGGACCAACGAGAGCTTCTCAGAACTCAGGGTGAATCAATTTCTGAAGACAAGAAAGAAATCAAAAAGATGAAAACTATTCTTCATGAGCTCATAAAGAAGGAGAAGGAAAGGGAAAACAAATGACTATTGTATTTTTTTTCCTTTGGAACCTGTCTTCATTTTGTAATAACTTTAAGGATTCTATTCTTTTGTCCTGCAATTATTCTCTCTAACCCATTCAAGAAACCCAAAGTAACCCCATTCTTTTTTTGAACCACAAAGGGGGAGAATTTTTTATATAGGGGGAGAATGTTTTACAATGGTGTTTGGTTTAATCAAGTATTTCGAAACCAAGGAAAATCTATGAATACAATACTTAAGAAAGTGTACACCTAAGGGGGAGTTAGTTGTATTCAAATTCATATTCAGAAGAGTTTCCAATAACTCAGGGGGAGATATGTATTTCTTGTTATATTTACATGGTGTTTTGTGATTTCCAAAAAGGGGGAGATTGTTGAGTCAAATGTTATTTTTTTTACTTCTATATTTTGTTTTGGAAATCACAAGTCTTTTTAATCGTATTGTACTGACTTTGTCAATTGTATCGTACTGACTCTGTCAATTGTATCGTACTGACAATGTCAATCGTATCGTACTGACTCTGTCAAATGTGTTGTACTGGCTCTTCTATTCATACTTTCATTACTTGTTTTTGTACTTAGTCAAAAACCCTGGTTTCATATGAATCGTACCATTGCATATCATCGACATATATCTTGTTTTAACCAATACGATGTCATTGAGTTAGTTACAAACTAATCAAAACGATGTCATTCTTTCTGTTTCAACATGACCATTATGATTCCAGGTATCCATGTCCCTCCGTGTTTTTCGGAGAAATATGACCGTTGGAGGCAACATGACCATTGGAACCCAAGGCCTATAAATAGGAGGTCATTTGAAGCTGAGAAAGAACAACGAATGAGACTTTTTGGAACAACTATGATACTCTACTTCTATCAAGGTATGGAGAGAGAAACTGTGACTTCTCTCATCTGCTTTGTGCGACCGATCATCGTATCGAGAGCTTTCAAGTGATTGAAAGACATAGGTTCCGATTACCTACAAAATCGAGGGCTGCCATGGATAGGCAGATGGACAGTCTGATCATCGTATCGAGGGCTTCCAGGGATAGGAAGATAGACAGTCCGATCATCGTATCGAGGGCTCACCAAGGTGTTGGTGAGACATACCTTTTATCCTAGGTGAAAGGATAACCCTTCTCTTTGGGTTAAAATAATTGTAATTATTTTACATTTCCACTGCTATCTATATTAGAAAAGAAATTGTTTTAGTTTCCTTTTCTATATCTTATACATTTTTAATTGTTTCAATTACATCCATTCTATTACATATTATATTGTTTGATTCTATACGCTTTAAGGTAGAATCATTCATCTTTATATTACTCTGATTATTGTGTTCATCTTGAATACAATTGTTTTACATTTCATTAGTATTACATTACATAATACCTTTTATATTCAATAAAATTGTGGGTGTTTTTATTTGTATTACGTTTAAGATCATTTAAACTAATCTCTTCAGTGATAAAACTCAAAAGGTTTTTTAAACCTACAATTCACCCCCCCCCCCTCTTGTATTGTTCCATCTAATATACATACATATCTATATATTCGATTCAACATTGAATACCAAGATATTAGGAATTTTTAACCCATATTGAGCATTATATAATCTTAAATATAGTTATCATGTTTATGAAGAATGAATCCTCATCATTTCTTAATATAAACCTCCTCTTTTAGTTCTCTATTAAGAAATAAAAACATGAAATACATTTGGAAATCATATATTTTCTTTGTTAAATAATAACAAGAAATATATTAATGGTTAATATTCTATAAAATAGTGAAAATGTATCATAAATATCAATTAATGAATCTTGAGAATACCCCTTTCAATCATTTCATGGTTTATTTCTCACAACTTCTCCACTTTCATTCAACATGTTTTCAAACACCCATTGTATTCCAATAAAATCATTACCATCGTGACTGGGTATTTCTTCCCAAGTATCATTGTTATATATCTACTCCAACTCATAATTTTTGGAATAAAATGACACTTAATTATCCTAATCTTCATCGATATCGCTTGGTTTAACTTGGGAAACTATGATGTATTTCCTATTTTCCTCAATGTTCTAATTGTTTTAACTTATTTCCATTGATCTCAAAAAAGGTTTTAGACCTCCATGTATTTTAAAAGACTTGGATGAGATGAAAAAGGTTTATGGACATTAATTGAAAATTCTAAATCATCATCGTTAACACGAACTAATTTATAGTTTCTCCCATTTTATGAAACATTACCATATAATTTTACCAAAATATCTTTATCTTCATCAGTTCTTGGAATTGATTCTTCATATGTAACTTCTTTCATGGATTGTTCTAGAAATTTTATTTTAGTATTGTAAATGATAGTCCATATTTAATTTTAGTATCAATGGTATGCTCTTTTATTTGGAGGTTAATCCTAGATGGTACTATTAAACATATCTTATCTAACATTCCACGATTTTCACATTTGACATTGATAATGCATGGATTGAAAAATAATATTACGTATTTAAAACATAGATTATTCTTGTAATATATATATTTATTTATATATTAAATTGACATTCAATGATTTTACCTATATAAATATTTATTTTTAATTTGAATATCTTCTCCAATATCTTTTCTCCTGAAAAACCAAGAAGTACGATTGTTTATTAGCATTTTCAGAGCCATATCTACTAAAATACTATTATTTTAATAAAAAACTATTTTCCATGGTGTACATGGAAAACCATGTTCTTAGTGTATATAATTATTCTCAATATAAGATTCAAAATTTTCATTAGTTTATTAAACACTATTACTTGTCTTGATCTTTTTCAAGGACTACCTACACTCTTTTTTAGCACTCCTCCTGATAATCATAAAAAAAATAAGAACCTATGACTTATATTTCATAATAAATAAAAGTATATTAAATTAAATAATAATGTAAATAAAAAATTTATCCTTAATTATTGGCTATACTCTTATGGGACCAAAAATATCCGAATGAATTAGATATAATGGATGTGATGCAAGAATATCAATACTCTTGTGAAGAGAATTCATAATATTTTTTTTCATGAAGATCATATCTAATTAATATATTTTTTCATCATAAGAACATTGTGAAATTTATCTCTTCAGTAAATTTTACTCGTATTATTTTGAGAAATGATACCTATCCTTTGATTCTACAACTGATTCTATTCTATAAAACATAAGAAACAAATGTTTTGAGCACCATCCACTTCAAATTGATTACATATAGTCTACCAAACTATTGTTAAAACAATTCTATATTAAATACTTTTAAACAAGAACACATAATTACTTAATTTCCATCAATTTATTTCATAAAATATTTTAGAAACACTTAATTTATTTTGTTTCATATTTTCTACATGAAAAGTGTTCATGGACTTCATCTTATCCTTACCAATAAAAATAGAAAAAAAGGAATTTGATTTTGTGTGACCAACCATTTATAAAGTTCTCTAAGACTTCATTTCAGTATTAATATCATTAAAATGTTTTAAGTCTCCTATAACATGTAAAGATCATTCACTATCCATTTTTAATGTTATAACATCCTAGACCCAGATGGAACTCAACAACGCCTCGAGCCTAATTGGACCCATGGAATCAAGTGCATATCCCTAAATTCCAGAGGCTATCAAAATGGACAAAGGGACTAGGTGTATAAATGGGCAGATAATTCCCTCAATACCAGAGTGTAAAACTATATAATCAATAATACACATGTCGTGGAATTAGTATAATATCCATATAATTAGAAAACAATGGAAATATATTATGTAAACAACATTATAAGTCATATCATATACTGAATGATGAACATGTCATATGTCTCTAAAAAAGCATCCAAAAATTGATAACAAGATAGATATACATTACATTTCACAAAGGTCCAAAAAGGATAAATGTATCCCAACTAGCATCACGATCCTCAGCTCGGACTGATGCTCACCTTGTCCAAATAGTTAATCAAGAACCTATAATAGGTCTCTTTCCATCACCATTCCAAAAAACATATAGTCTGTTCGGGTAACCAAGGTAGTCTGAATATGGTTTGGCACTAAATCCCAGTGTGCAACCACCTAAGGTATATTCCATCCGGTCAATGAATATATACTACAAAATTGTGCATGTTGATATATATATATATATATATATATATAATATAATAAGTACTAAAAATTAAAAATCATATAAATACAGATTCTCTTCTCCGAACCGATTCGTTTAAAAATTTTAATTTAAGAAATAATTATACATTTTAATAGTCGGGCATATGACATACATGTAAACATGCTCATTTAATGATTCAATCTCATTTAAACTATAAATCATGATAACCAAAATAAGATTGGAATTCCTATATATAATCATAATACCAAAAAATGACTATGAATTCCATCTAAAAGGTATAATACAATGACTGAATCCAACCATGTGCATTGGCTTGGTAGATTCATTCGATGAGTCACTTAATTTAATATTAGACATAAAACCTAAGATCATCCATATAAATCTTGAGATTGAATCCAGGTATCACTCTAGGTATTATATCATCCATCATCATGAAATCTCATCTATGGAGAACCACTCAATAACCTAGGTATCACTATGGGTGTGGTACAATATATCTTCCAATCAAATTAGCCATTGGTAGTCCACTAAGGGATCAAAACTATCACCATGGGAAATATGATCAATGGCCTTTGTGTTTATCCTTGGAATTAAAAATTTGGAATCCAAGTATCACTCAGTATATAATAGTAATCAACAATGAGTCCATTCTTGGCAGTCCAAGTATCACTCAGGTGTATAATAGTTAGCCTCTATGAGTATGTACTTGTTAGTCCATAATGAGAGTCCAAGTGTCACTTGTACATAAGTAATTTCAAATCCAATTGATTCCATCCATTGAATTTTTCATTTGACTCCATTTTCACCCAAGGAATACGGGAATTGAACAATATAATTCATTACCATTATTAAAATTCATTTAACTTTCCGTGGTCAAAACTAAGAACATCTCATTTGCAACTCAACTAAGAAGGTGAACCCATGCATGGTCCAACTTAGAAGGCTTGAATTTAGTTTAAATCACATGGTCATTTCATTAACCCAACATCTCAAGGTTAATCATTAAAAAAACCATTAAATCAATTTCATTGATTCAATGTCTTTTTATCATGTTTATTTAATATGTGAAGGTTAAAACCAAGAAAAATTTATTTCCCCCTCACCCTAATGGGTGTCTAATGGCACAACTATCTTATAATTCTTATATTATAATTCTAATCAAATGGTCATATCCATTAATTCATCGAATAAATTATTCAAATGCCAAAACCATAATCAAATCAATATAGATATCTCCTCAAAAGGATGATAAAAGAATGGATAAACTAATAAGTCTTATCGTTTAATTATTTGACCTATGAAATTCACTTTAATAAGAAAATTCAAGATTCATTGAGGTATTATATATCCAATTACATGAGCATGGTCATACATACTTTCCTATTTGTCATTTAAATATACAATTCACAAATCATCCCACTATTCAATTTACATTTCAATTCATCAATTTAATTCACATTTCAAATAAACATTAGAATTTTAATTTTTAAACATCACTTGGTAAGAGAAAAAAGGAACACCTTAAGGTGTTCAAATACATATGCCATCAAGTGGGCCATTTAAATTTACAATACACGCAAAGGGTTGGTTTCATTCAAGGTCCTCAACCTATAACGATTCATGAATAAGCCTCTATAATTACATAGGACATACTAATCAATTCAGAGATTTAATATCATTTCATGGTGATGCCTGGAAAATGGCCCCTTAGCACAAAGAAATTTATATTAAATTAATATTTAATTAAAATTATAAGACCACATACCATAATACTGTAGTGGATATCTCATCCTATACTATATCATGATTCAACCTAGATCGGAAGAAAAATGAAGAATAGATGAAGCCCAAAAAATAGGGTAACATCTAACTTCGTTTTCATCCTTTTTGAATGTTTTTCTGAACTATTTATTCTTTCTATATAATTTACTACACTTTCTGGACAGCTAATATAGTTATACATTAGAATTTGATGAATTAGAAATTTCTGATTTCATTTTACTTACTTTTTCTTTATCTTTCTATTTTTACTCTGTGATGATACTTTTAAGGCAGTTTTATCTTTATTGATAAAAACCTGATGCTCATTTTCTTCATCATACATTTTTTCTTCATACATAATAATTGTTCAAATAACCTCTCTCATTTTTAAGTCTTTAATAGGTGTTGATTGTCTGATAGCTGCAGATATTCCATTCCGTTTTGTAGGTTGTACACTTAGTACATTTAATGCTTGATCAGCTTGTTTGATTGGGTCTCCCAAAGTAGTTATATTGTTGAAAATTTCTATCAATCTTCCATTCATTTGGGTAATGCTTTCACCAAAAAATATTTTGAACATATTAAATTTATTCTTAGCAGTATCATATCTCATTTTCCTGACATTTTCAGTTCCTTAAAAAGCAATAGAAATTGTTTTCCACAACTCATATATTGTCGAACATTGAGATACTCTATTGAATTCATCAGGTTATAGACCACATATAATTTCATTCATTTCCTTCATGTTCATAACATATTATGCTTCAGTAGATGCACTCCATGTCTCAGTTTTTTTAGGTATTTCATATGGAGTCATAATCATATAATATTCTCGGTATCCACGGTTTTTTAAATAAATTATCACTCGCGACTTCCAGAATCCATAATTTTCTCCATTGAAGTATAGTGCTCTGACCACATAAATTACCTATCTAGTATCACCCATTATGCTCTGTGTATAATCCTTAATCAATTTCAGCTTGTTAAGCCTTTATCAAAAATATCTTCTTTGTATACTAATTTTTGGATCGGGTTATACCGAAAATAAACAAGAGGGCGGGGGGGGGGGGGGTGAATTATGTCTTTATCAATTTAATTGCATAATTGTGATCTGTCCTTTTTCCTTTATATCAATGATTTTAGAATCGGAAAATAAATAGTGATGGACACAAGATATATAGTGGTACAAGGAACATGAGGCTGCTAGTCCACTCCACCAATGATATACACCACATGCTTGGTGATTTTCACTATCTAGTCCTCTTATCAAGAGACCATTCAATAACTTAGTGTAAGAAGCTAACACAATTTCAATTTATGGCAAAACATAGCCTTTTAGTTCAATCCCAGAACCTATACAGCTTATAATGAGAATCCGGTCACTCAAGATAAAAAAGATGTATTTGTTATTTGAAAATACTTTCATGTTGTTCTTCAAAATTGCAAGAGTATGCAATTGACAGTAGATGGAGCATTGTCTTCTGAAATAATGATCTTCAAGGAAGAGTCATTATGTGTTGATCTAGTTGTAGCAGATATAGAAATATAATTTGCCACTTCAGGAGCAGTAGATTCACAGTATATCTTTGATGTCAAATGGGTGACTCTTCTATTGTGTTTCTTCTTCTTCAATAAACAGTGATTTGTCACACTTCATTACAGCAGATTTATAGATCTCAATAGTTTCTTTTTTTCTCCTTTGTGTATTTTTCATTGTTGTTCAGCAGTTCTTGTATTTAGAATCTCTATAAATCACATCTATATTTTTCAAAAATATATAATATAAATGAGCACTTCTTATGAAATTTTACATCCATAAACCCCCTTTAGAATCGTGATATTCAAAAAATTCGAAATAATAGAGCAGTCATAAATCCCCTTGAAGTTCGTCATCAAAGGTTCCTTCTAAGTTGACCCTTTGAATCATAGATAAATAGATTTGAATCAGTAAAATATGTGCTTTAAAATCATCTTTTCATCTGGCTTGGAATCAGCATAATAATTCACTTCTAGACCATTGCATAACAATATCTTATTTAATTATCTGACGCCAAATGTATGGTTGTCCTGTATAGCATGCATCTTCTGAAGGTAAAGTAGAACACAAACGTAAGGTTGATGACACATCCTTCAAACTTAAGGTTGAACATTCATACTTTTCTTTTGAACATTCAAACATATGATAAATGATCCATACTTTTATAAGCATACAAACGTAAGGTACATGATCAATAATTTTTGATGAAATATAAGGTTGTTCATCAAAGTAAGGTTGATAAACCATACTTTTGAGATACAAACGTAACATTTAAAACTTACGTATGGTTCTTCTTCTATACTTTTCAATATCCCAAACGTAGGGTTCCTTCCTAACATAGGGTTCCTCTTACATACTTTTCAATAACGTATATTTATTTAAAAATTACTTCTCATATCTATTTAGAGTATACACCGCACTACATCCTTACGCTACACTTCTCAATGTATGATATGAACGGTGTTTCCAGAACACACTTAAGCAATTCCCAAATATATAGAGCATGAATAGTGTTTCCAAAACACTTTGAATTAATTTTAGAACTCTTTAACACTTGTTTCATGCTGTATAAATACTTGAATACTCTTCCAAAAATTAAAATATATAAAATATTTAATTCCTGAAATATACATAATGTAAAATTACTAGAAAACAATTAAGGGTATTTGTAAGCACCAAAATCATTATATAGAGATAGAGTATCATTCTCAAAAAACTCCCCATTTTTAATAAAAATATTATGTATTGTTGAAAACAACACTTTCTCAATAATAAACACTAAATATATTTCAATGGGAGATGTTCCGGCTCATAATTATGCTTTTTCTGAACTTCCTTAATAAATTATATACTTTATTTAATTTTAGTATTTTTTCTATTTAATATAATTCTTTAAATAAATTAATCTCTAACATAATTAAAATATAGCTTATATTATATTTATTATATTCAATTAAAAATATTAATTTTCAATTATATTTTTCTTACTTTGATCATTTTTATTCATCACCTGATTAAGAAATTTAATACCATTGCTTTATTTTTGTTCTTTGACAGAAATCCAAGCACCCTATTGTTGTGGTTCTCTAACCAACAATTTCTTCTTTATATTCTATTTTTTCTTTCACACAAACTCTTATTATCATTGTATTATTTTCATTTAAATATTCTATGAGGATTTTATTTATCTTATTCATCATCATACACCACACTATTTTTTGGGAAATGGGATAAAATGTTCCATACATCTCCAAACATAAATAATTTTTGTTTAATTATTCCAATATTATAGTTGTTAATGGAGAATATATGTTTATTTTTCAACTCATATTCATTATTTTTGAAAAAGTATGAATCATTATAACTCACATTCCAAGATTAAATAAGTGTGTCGAGTATGATGAGGAAGAAGGTAAAGAAAATCATCAGTGAATATATAAAGGAAAATCAGAAAAAGTGAACATGAATTTTGTTGAAAAAAATATAGAATATAAAGGATAAATTCTTAATAAGAGTAAGATGATAAGAAAGGGTAAGTATTTAATTTTAAAAAATAATAAAAGGGAATAGATATAGTTATTCAAATTATTGATAAATTAAAATAATCAAAGTAATTATAATAAAATTGATAATGAATATTTAAAATTAAAAATAATTAGAATAGTAAAATTATTAATCTAATATTGCAATATATTTATTAATTGAATGAATTTTATTAAAAATAAAAAATACTTCAACACATTCAATCATTTTCATAAATCTAGTAAATATTTCCAAAAATCATGTATCGTTTTATCAGAGTGATTAATTTTAAATATTTTAATTTAAAATTCCCTCCAAAATATGGCCATGATCATTCCCTCCAATTATTCCACAAATCTTGATAGATTATTCACATAAAAACCCACATATTATACAAAAAATAATATCATATAATTCAGCATTCACATGTGAATGAGATATTGAAAACTTTGTGAAATTGATCCCTCTTTATACCATGTAATCCTGAAGAGATATATTTAATCTAAACTTATTATTTTGATATTTATTTTGATCAAGATCATATCACAATGAATTTTATTTGTTTTGAATTTCTCAGAATAATTCATTTTGATATTTCTAAGACATTCCATTAATCAAAAAATATTGTTATGTGTTGAAACATAAATAGATAAAAACCTTATAAAGTTAAATATTATAAAGATAAACCTTATAAAGTTAATTATAAAACATATGAAGTCTTATCTTGTACCTTTTGAATCTTGTCTCATGCTTATGATGGACAATAGTTGAACATTACAAATTTCTATCGGAACCATAAAATATTCACATTAACCCGATAAAGAAACCTTATTATGGCTTTATACCTTATATATATTCCACAAAACATCCTTATAAATCATGGGAATTATATATAGTTCATATGGTTCAAGGAATTCCCAAATATTAATATCGAGTATTGAAATTTTAGATTTGATCCATCTCAACCCAAATTATATTAGGGAATTATCTAGCACATCCAATCACCTGCACACATTCTATATCCTTTAACTAAAATTAGTAACCAAAAATAATTTGAGTTTGAACATGATTTATGTATTAAAAACAAAATCGGATATAATAATTTCATTTATTTTAATCTTATACAACCCTTATTCTCTTGAAAAATAACGTAATTTATTGGAACTCGTCTTCAAAACTGGATCATAGACACATCAAAATAGTGTTAAAAATATTTTTTATCTATATAATCCTCTAATATGATGACCTATTATAAAAATACCACTCTAGATCAATACTTTTATAGCTAAAATGAATAATTTTCTCTTTTCAAAAAATTTATTTTTAACATTTTTATAAAAGGAGAATTAAATTTTCATGTATAATAATGAAAATCCTAGAAAGTACCTAAAAATCTCATTAATGTTTTATATTCCTTGAATAAACAGATGGAGTCCCAGATTTAATTTACACCTAAGAATGGATTGGGAAATTATAATTGGAAACATAAGTAGATTTATATAAATGATTTTATTCCTAGTTCTAGTTATAGTAATAAAATAAGGGATATTTTTTTAATGTATATAGGACTCAAGGATATGTATAATGATTAGATATAAAGAAAAACCCACACTTTTATATACCTAAGAGATATTTTTTAAAAAATATTTACCTATTTTTATGATATACATGATAGATATATTTGGATGATTTTGGAATTTTTTTTTAATTTTTTGTCATAAGCAAGAAGTTTTGGGTTCAAAAATATTAAATGTATTAATATTTTTTAACATAGGTATTTGACAAGAAGTAGTAAAATATTATGGTGCACATGCAATAGATGTTCAATACACATGATTGGTGTCTATTAAAGCAAAAAATGTTTGGTAATGGTTGTTGGATGAAATGTGGGTATATAAAGAAATTATAAATATAAAATTATTATCCTTAGTCAAGATGATATTTTTGAATTAAATATTATTTCTAATTTTTATTTACAGATAGAATAATCTATAATATACGTATTATAGATTATATTTATAATGATAGTTGTTATGTGATGATGAGAATGATTCATGTAATATTTATAATAGAAATAATTATTAAAATTTAATTTCAAAAAGATATGTAAATATTTATACATCTGATTTAAATTATTTTCTTTCCCATGATGTTTCCATTTTGAGTTATTTTTATATACAATATTAACTATGGTACAAGATAGTTGGACATTGTGACATAAATCACACCGAAAATTTAGGGGATAGTTATGGATATTACAACGTTATATTTCTCAAATTATGAAGTACAAAAGCAATGTAAAAAGTGTAAAAAACATAGAATTTATTTCCAAATAAATAAATATATGCAAATATTTCAACATTTGGAGTTGTATGAATGGTTTTTTTAGACATTATTAACAATTTAGTCAATTCAAAAATCATTATTTTCATTTCAATGTAAATAGCTATTCAAGATACACCTGTGTGTATTTTATTTATCAAAAATTGAAACTTGTTCATGAATTGTAAATTTTCAACGATAGTAGATAACATTTGTAGACATAACATAAATACATTGTGAAGATATTATGGATTGGAGTTTGAAAAAAAAAATTGACTCTCTTTTATCATTATTTGGATAAATTCAAAATTTATCTACCTTGATAAAAACTCTACAAAATGGGGTTGTTAAAAAAAGAAGAATAACTATGTAGAAAATTTACTAGACCAACCTCAGTGAATAAGACCTGAATATTTATATTTGGGATAAGTTAAAATGTAAAAGTATCTCTATTTTTAATAAGGTTCATATTAGACCTCTTTTAAGGAATATACTTTATGAATTAGAAAATATTATACAACCTAATGTAAATTAATTCAAAGTATTTGGTTTCAACATGTTTATTCCCAATTAAAATATAATTTAGGCAAGTTTTCAACCAAGTCAGGTGAATTTATTATTCTTGATTATTTGATAATAATAATTCAAATATATTTTTAATAAAAAAATCCAATGTTGTGGAATAATGTTTTTGAATTATTTGATGAGAAAATCCATATGAGACCAAAACACCTATTAAATACCTTGATAAATATATCCAAAAAATTAATATAAATAAATCAACATATAATAATTACTAAGATACTAATTTTATTGAAATTTATAATGTTCATGTCCCTTTAGAGAACCAAAATCATTATGATAGATAGAAAAAATAAATCACATATCTACTTAAAACCTTTAAAATTTATAAAAATTATCCATTGGATGTATTTGTAGGTGATATTGATATATGACATAAAATTAAATATTATATGATAAATTATGTTGAAAATAAATATTATATATTATATATTGTACCTAATAAAATTATTAGTACTATTATGTAAAGTAATCAGGTGATTGCATCACATGATGAGTCAAATTAGTTTGAAATAAATAATGTATGATAACTAGTGGAAATAACAAAAGATTAAATTACTATAGGTACAAAGTGTATATACAAGAAAAAATCAAATATATTTAGTATTATTGTTGTAAATAGAGATAAATTAGTTGCAAAAGGCTATATTTGAGAGGAAGATATTGATTAGGAGGAACCTTTTCACCAATAAGTAAACAAGAATATATTTAAATAACATTAACATGTGTATAAAATTAAAAAAAACGTTATTAAATGGATGATGAGATTTTATTTTTAAATGGTATCATTGTTGATGATATTTTCATTGAATAACCCACAGTTTTTGAAGTCATAATTTTAAAAAGAGTGTTTTTAATTTATCAAAAGCATTATTGGTTTGAAATAGGCACACAGAACATGATATAATAGGGTCAATACTTTTATTTAACAAAATACATTTATTAAATTTTGTTTTTCTCCTATTAATTTTATAAAAATCAATTATAAATATATTTTTATGGGTTGGATCTTTGTTGATGATATTATTTTTGGATCATTAAGAAACATTAAGTGTGAAATTTTTTCTTTTACTGAAAAATTATTTTTGAAATGAGTTTTATAGGGGTTAAAATTTTAATTATTTCCAAAATTTATTAAAATTAAAATATGGTTATTTTAAATTAAATTATATATACTATATAGATTTTAATTTTTTTCCCAAGGATATAACATGGGGACGTGATGCTTACATGATTAAAAACAACATACATGATTTGTATGCAGTTGATAAATTAGTAGAACTATCACATTTTTTTTGTTTGGATTGGAAGAATCATGTATCTTACAACTACTTGATCTAATATTATGTTATCAGTTTATATATGAACTATATTTCTTGAGACATCTCAATAAATTTCTCTAGGGTATTGTATGATTAATTTTAAATACTTCCAGTGTACTTTTAATTTTTTATTATTTTACTATAAATGTATTTTATTTTATTTAAATATTTAATCGGATTATTATTGTTGTTGATATAAATTATATAAAAATAGAACCTCAATAAGATTCCTCTTTTTGAGAATGTTTCTAGTTTCATTGAATAGTAATAAATAAAACTCAGGTTTCATTATTGACTATTGAAGTTAAATACATAGACATATGTAGTTTTTGTGCCTAAATATCATGTATGAAACACATGTAACTAAAATTTGGATTTCAGAATATATATGTGCCTATAAATTATTACTTCATAACTTGTGTTAACATATTTTTGACTTATATATTTCATTATAAGACTAAATATTTAGATATAAGACATAATTTTTTGATAGATCATTATTGAAAAGATAAAATCATTATTTCATTATTTAGAAATGGGTTTCATATTGCTGATCCTTTCACTAAGACATCGAATAATGATAGAATTAGTTATATCATACATGAAATTGAGATGATTAATTATTTTCAGATATTCTATTCTTATTCACATAAATTCTAATTTATTATTTACTTTACAATTTTCAATTTATGAGTTATTCATTAATTTATTGTGGGCTTTCTGATTTATTACGATTATATTTTATTAAAGTGAATGAAAATGTATCAATATTTTTTCTTCTATTTTATTATATATTCATGATCACTTGAGGCTACCATATATAAGACAATGATACATTATAAAAATTTTAAAAAAGGTATTTAAGTAATTATATCATTTATGTTATTTATTTCATTTATTTATTTAAATTATACATTTATATTTTTACCCTAATTAAATGGTATTCCTACTTATATATTGAATTCATTTATCATTTTTTTAAACCTTAAACAAAAACAAAATTTTAAATATCTTACTATTACTCTTTTACTCACTCAAACTCAATCCCTTAACGTATCTAACCCCTTGAACTAAGAAAATTAAATGATAAAAAATGGGAAAATAATTTTTATAAATTCTTACAATGAAGAAAGACCCTTAAATCACATATGAGGAAGTGATTACATATAATTTTATGTGAATAATTTCTATGTAAAGGAGAAATTAGTCACAAATAATAAGAATCCACATTTGAAATATATTTGGGACATCAAAAATATGAACATACATATTATAAGGAAACATATATAAACTAAGATACCAATGAGGAAGGTGTTTTATTTGAGTCTTTTTTAGGATTTATAACTCAATGATGAATTTATTTTAAAGATGAAAGAACATGATCTCATGTGGACAATGGATAGTGAATAAATCGTTCCTTCTGTAAATGAATGGGAAAACTCACTAGGAATACCACATAAAGGGAATTTTGATCACTAATCAAACATATACCCCCTAAATAGTAAAAATTGCAATGTAAAATATGTAATTTTTATGGTTAATATAAATAAAATTGAATGGAGGCTCAAAACCATAGAGTTAAAATTGTGAGAATCAAAATTGAATGAAGTTTTTCAACATGTGATATACCTATGTATGGAGGCACAAAACCATAGAGTTAAAATTCTATCTATAACTAATTAATTTATAAATTTTTTATAAATACCAAAATATAGTAAATATATTTTTTTGGGTTTGTATTTACTAAATGATTAAAAATTTACAAACAAAATGTACATTTTAATGCATTATTTTTATAATAATTTTAATGTTATAAATTATTAATAAATTGATGAATTTTTAACTTCTTTACTTATTTACATATATCATATAAATTAGTTATTTATATTATTTATATTCATAAGATTGAATTTATAATATGTATATTTCTTCTTATAAAACTTATTCCATGATTTTCATGATTTTTATGATAGATATAATATGAGGTTTAATTTAGGTAAACCAAAATAAGTCATTGTTCTGTAAATAAATTATTTTTTAAACCAATCACTTTTTTTTCTTTAGGATATGTAGGTTTAAAGAGGGAGTTTAGAGGTGTTCGGAAAGAGATAATGGGGTTTCTGGCCATATAGAAGGAAACTATGATATGGAAGTGGGTGTGTTGTTGGTCATAGTGAATCTTTTTGGGATCTATGAGCATAATGTGGCCATTTTTTGTTGTATATTTTATGGAATTGGGTGTTTTGAGTTGGTTTTTTAGTTCTTGGTGTGCCACTATGAGAAGAAGTCCAAAGGAGTCCATCTTAAAATTCATTTTACCTTAGATGTTTTTCATATGAGAAATATAGAGTAGAACTATACCGTAGTATAAGGTGTGGATCTATTGGAGGTATTTAGAATTTACATTTTGAAAACAGGGAGTTTTGAAATTATAATGGAAATGGGTGTGGTGGTGTGTGAAGATGATCACATGATAGAGGTTGAAACCGTGAGTTGGATCTCTCAACACCAAATTCCTTAGAATATCGAGTCAAAATGATCATGGATTTTTTCCCATGTCATTGGAAGAGGCCTTGCTGACCAACTAGGAATTCAGAACACCTTAAACAATGTCCTTAGCAAGTCATTGTGCTGATAGAAGGTGTTTAAATAGTTTTGAATGCATGTAAGAATTGGTGGGTTATGCCAATTCAAACACTAAATAATCAGATCACCATTTGATTGAAGACACCATAAGAAATTTTCTTGCCTCTATACCATGGTGGATTAATGTTGGGATTTATCTATAAATAAATGGGCAATACTTAGATAGTCTTATATTCATTATCTTCCATCAAACACTGGTCAACATCTATCCCTTTAACCACCCTACAAAAAACATCCTTTGTGGGTCTAAACAACATTTATTATTGGATAGATTTATTTTGGATCAAGGTTATCTATATTACCCTCTTATCAATATATTCATTGTTATACTTATTTTTATAGGTTTTCATTGTGGATTTTCTCCTGGTTTTATTGAGTTTATTTCTTAGACTGATGGTGGTTTATTATGAATAGGTTCAGAGGTATTTCCCATCTGGTCTGGGGGTTGTTATCCCCTACACAAATTTTCTTTATTGGAGAATAATAATATTATAACCAAACTCGGTGATAAATAAAATCTATTTTTTATTTATCTATGTAAAAGTATCAAACATTAATTTTTCAAGTTAAATTTTGGAATTAATCTAAAGAATATAATAACCTAAATCTATAATTAATTGGAAGGGATATTGTGATAAGATTTATTGTTGATTTGATATCGATTCTTATTATGATTTTCTAGATATCATGATATTGACTTGATGTGATTTTATTTCTTTTTTAATATGTTTTACATTCTTTCAATTGGATTAAAAAATAAATCTGGTAATGATGAACTGATTAATGAAAGCGATATATTAATTTGATTATTGATTTTTCCTTCAAAAATGTTTATTATAAAAAAATATTGAATCATTTTAATGAATGGTTTATTGATTTTGTTAGATTTACATGATAAGTTTCTTGTTTCTAAAACTTATTCATAATTAATTGTTGAATTCAATATTGTAATGTAACAGTATTATCTTGGAGATAATTTTCTGGGGATGAGCAAGAATATTTTTGTTTGATAATGTCTTTAATGCCACAGAGTTAGGGACATGGTTTCCCCTTGAATTTATGTACTAATTTTTGCATTTATTTATGCTCTGGGGTAGTAGATCCCTACCATATTATACGTGTGGTTTTTTCTTGAAAAAAATGGGGTCGAATATGTAGGTATATAAAGGGGCTTTATTGTTTCTTTAATTCTAAGTTGAGGTTGATGAGAATAAATAGATCAAGTTCAGATCATGGATTACCTATTTTTTGATTTATTGTGTGATAATTTCTGATGGGTAACATGGTTATGGTTTGAGATATATACATACACTTATTTTTTGTTGGTTATTGTTTTTTTATGGTTGTATTGACAGATGGTGGTTTTATGTGATTCCCAACATCCTTTTATAGTTGGTCTATACACTACAACTGCATCCCTTTATGGAATATAAGGATGATTCTGAGAGTAATTAAATTATCTATTGGTGAATAGAATTAATAATTAACTCAGGGGATCAGTGTTGTTGTTGATAAATCAAATTGAACCAAGGGATGGTTGAACAAAATGATCAAAGGAGCATGAGATGAAAATAATGAAATTTGTAATATAAATTACAAAATAAATTAATTATAATGAAATTAATTTTATGAAACTATTATTTTTAATTGGTATAACAAATTAAAAGATATTAATTACTAATTACTAAATTAAAATATTTAATAAAGATGAATATTGATACTTGTGTGTGTATATGTAATCTAGTTTCCTAGGCCTTAGTAGTAGAATCCAGATGTTATATTGGATGATAAATATAATTGAGGCTCAGGATAGGTATTTTCTACTAGTTTAGTTTTCATGATTCGATTATAATATTTTACGATTTCATACACTCCACTAGATAATTCAGGCAGGCAACTGACACATAAATACTTTTCAAATGGCGTCTTTCGCCAACATCCATGTTGGTGAAAATGGATGGCTAACTTCTCCCTCTTCCTCACTCTCTCTTTACTGTGTCATTATGCATATGAATATAAATAATATAATTGATTAAGGTATAGGGTAAATGTATAATTAGGCTATGATGGTTTCCAGTTACACTATACTTGAATGTGTGGGATATAGATTCTTGAGGTTATAACACATACATGTATCCTGTTGTGGTGAATTTGGTTTCCCATGAATGTAAATGCAATGGATATAGTGGTTTTATGTATAATTACCAATACATGGACCAAAAAATATTCCATACAGAATATTTGTTATATATTTGATGTGATGTGATGTGATGATGTGTGATATGTATGCATGTGGTGAAAGATGACTAATGCAAGGGATGAGAACACAATATGTTAGGAATTGAGACATGAGAGTGAAAAATAAATGAGGAAGTCTAAGTGGGGTACCTTTCTCATTTATATGTTTTTATATATAATAAATTAATTTTATACATTACATAGTGATTTATACTTGTACGGATGTGATATAGTTTTACTGTTTAGATAATCATTTGGATTAAATTTTTTTATTGTGATTCAGTATACTTTTTTGTCATTTTCATGAGGGGTTATAGGGAGTATCTTACTTACTATACATATATGTTCACCATGTATATATATAAATTATTTTTAAGTCTGTAGGATCTAGTTTTTGATCATGTTATGCATTACTAGCTCATTATTTTCATTCATGAGTCCTTGGAAGTCATGGTCATTTCCTCAACATTCCTATTAGTATCCTTTAGTTTTTTATGTAGGGTATGATATTACATTTATGTATTGGGATTTATCATTTATTTATGTTATGGTGTTGATTTTTGTTTATCCTATTCTCTATTGTCCTTAAATTATAGAAATTGTACCATGGCTCCCATTAATATGAATTTTGTACCCTTGGTTCTAGTCACAACCGCATGGCCTGTTAGAGATTGGATTTGGGTGACATCCCTCTCATTTCTGGCCTAGGAGGGGTAGTAGTGGAGAGGGGGGTTACATAATTTATAGAATTATAAAAATAGTTATTTATTATAATTTTCTATACATATCTTGGTTTAAGAAGGTATTGTAATTAAGTTTTATATTGAGTAATGATATATTAATAGTGACACTTTAGGTTATAATTCCATGTAAAGGGAGACTATGGTTATTTTTAGAATGGTGGGGTTGGCTACCTGTCACACCATAAGTAATATTTGGTATGATTTTTTATTTCAATGTATTTTAATCCATTACATGAAATATTTTCAAAAACCTTATGCATGAGATGAATGTGGATATGTATAAAATATTATGATTACATGTTTTAATTTTAGACTTATAATATAAATCATTAGTTTTATAATAGTTTTACATTAACAAGAATAAACATGCTAATTTTCTTGAAGGAATTATATACCAAAATTAAATCATTATAAACATTCATAAATATTTTTAATAAATTAGATGCATATAAGAAATGATGATATCTTTTGAATCATTTTAAAATAAAATTTTTTATATTTATTAAAAGTAAAAACACTTCAATACCTTTATCATTCAATGTACATAACCCTAAAATTAAGTTACCTATGAAATATATTATGCATGTTATGTTGGTTATCACTAACACTTAATGATAGGCACCTTGATGAACAAATATTGGAAACATTATAAGGTAAAATTGAGCATGATTTTTCTACCAAACTATACAATATTTAAATGTTATGTAATATATATGAATTCCACACAATAGACATATTTTGACATGAAAAATAATGTAGAATCAAAATATCACAAAAATATATAACTTGTTCCACTAGTAAATATGATGTTTGAAGGAATCATTTTAGTAAAAGCATTTTTAATAGAATTATTAATTAGATACTTTTTAAAACATGAATATCCCTTGATAAATATTTTCAATTTTAGATTAGGATGAAATTATAAAAATTCTTATTTTTTAATATTTATTATATAATAATATTATAACTAAATAGGAGTTATTATTTTTAGGGAGAAGGAATATGATCATTAAAAATTTAATGTTATAGACATTATTATTTATAATGCCAACTCAGTGGTATTAGATACCTATTTTGCGTCATATATTTGTGATAATATATAAATTCATAAAAATTACAAGGTACTTTATTAATGAAGACACTGATATATGTGATATAAGTGGATAATGATTCACTAAATTAGAGTTAAAACCATATGTTATATATTTTCCTTATACATTAATTTTATAATTAGAAACCCATTTCTATTTTTTGATCATAACAAGAAATTTTATTTGTGTTTATTATTAAGATAATAACGTGTTTTATTTAATTAATTTTAATATTTGTTTATATATAAATATATGAATGAAATCTTTTATGTCACTATAACTATAGTAAATGGATTTAAAATTGTAGTCATAAATAATATAGTGTATAATATTAAAAAAAAATGTTATGTTGAATGATTCAAACATCAATTCCTTTTATAATTTTCCATTTAAATATATTAATGAGAAATTTCGGAAAAAACAATATAGGTATAGATTATTGGAATAATTTTATTATAAATAATTAAATATATATGAATTCTTTTTTGGGAAAATTGAAAAATACACATTTTAGTAGAATTGGTAAAAGAGTCATTTGGTTATTGGACTTAATTCATTGTGATGTTTGTGGACCAATGGGTATACCATCAAGTGGTTATTATAAGTACATAATTACCAGTACTAATGATTTTATCTGGTATGGTTATTTAATTCTTAAAAATAACAATTTTTAAGGCTTTTAAATGTTCAAAGTGTACAGAAACAAAGTAAAAAATCAACTTGGAAAAAGTATTTAGATACTTCAATCTGATCGATATGAGTTATGGATTATGTAAGTCAAGAGTTTATTGATCACTTGAATGGTTGCATTATTTTTTCATAAATCACTTCAATATATACACTTCAGTATAATGGTGTTTCTAAAATTGGGAAGCATACATTATTAGGTATATATCCATCAATGATGATTCAATATGATAATCCAATAACATTATAGGTTTCTACTCATAAGGTGAAAGCTTTAATACATAAAAACATTATATATATAGTATTTTTGAAGAAAGCATATCATATTAAAATTCTGAAATATATTAATTTTACTTCTTTAAAATTCTTGTCTACATAGCTTTTGTAATGTGTAATGTTTTAGATAATATCAGACCATGTTCTTACAAGTTCCAATTTTTAGGATATACCAAAAAATGATGCGTTATCATTTCTATATCCCATAAGAAAACAATATTTTTGTGAAATTATATTGAGTATTTATTAAGAGAAATTTTATTTTTTGGGGAAACAATTTGTAGAAAATTAAACAGTGTGATGACTAAGAGTAATAAAAAAATATCTACTAAGATTAAAATTGAGTTGGTTTCACGTGATGTTGTGAAAACCAAGAAAACTAAAATATTATAAGTGTAATGTATCTCCCCAACATGACTGTGCAATAAGGTGAAATACCACATGACCTCAAGTGTGCTCCCCAATAACATGAGTGTAGAAACTAGCATCAATGGTTTAGATACATCACTTGGGTAAAGGATTAACCTAAATACATCCTCACAGAAGAAAAAAAAACTAACTCAAATAATCATAAGTATAATAATAAAGTTATTACATCATTATTGAACTCTAAAAGTATATCCCAAAATTACATAATGATAAAATGTATAAAAATGTAAAAATACAACCAATGTATATAATTTAAAGGTTACATGATTGAAATAAATCGTAAATAGTAGTTAAATCCTCTATAATAATTCAAAATCACTTTAAAATCATCCCCATGATTAAACATAACATAAAATCCTATATTTAAATTCATTTTTTTACTTTTACTATATCAGCACTCATATAATCAATACATGCATGAGGTGTTTATGTATAAGTTGTAAAAAATAATATCAATGGGAACCACCATGACTCCATGAAACACCTAGAGTTTATCGTGTTTTATGTGAGTTTTGTTAAGAACATAAATTAAATTAAAAAACCATAAAAAAATGTCTAATTATAATATTGTATGAAAATAAATCCATATACAAACTATATATACATGTTTTTACCAATTCTAGTGAAAACTCTATTGTTTGATGTAGTATGTTTAAGCCAAACACATGGATTAATGAAGTCACTTCCAAACATATGGAATATATATCCCCATACCAAACCCACAGAATAATATTAAAAATATCTAATACACACTAGTAAAAAAGTAATTATAGCATTTATGTTATAAATTTTTTTTTAATAAATGAAATTAGAAATATTTTTTACACTAGTTATTAAATAACCATAGTAAAAACCTACTAAATGGGTAGTTTGAGAAAAATTATATCAATAACATAGAGCAAAAATATTTTATAAAATATTTTTAGTATTATTTATTTTTAAAAATTTGTTCAAAAAATCATGTAATATTTTTAATGTTGTTTATTCAAATAAAAAAAGTTAAAAATATTATCCATAATATTTTTGACCTCAGTTATTATAATTGAAAATGTAAAAAACCTAAAATTAAGATATTTCAAATTTCAATTATTTTAATAATAGATTTTAAAAATATCTTGAAAAATATTTTTAATGATGGTTATTGAAATAATTGATGTTAAAAATACAGGGAAATTGTATTTTTTTTTTGAAATCATGGAAATGAAATTTTTATTTCCCATATAAAAATTCATCCTATTTATGATAAATACGTTATTTTTTCACATTGAAGTAACATAATTTTTTTCCTTCCTAGAAATGTATCACACTACAAAATCCCTTTTCTTATTTCCCTCTAAGACATTCATCTATCCCATAAAATTAAAATCTATCATGCCCAAGTGATTTTTCCTCAATTTTTTCATTTATCCCTCCACTATTCATTCATAGATTACAAATAATGAATGATTATCCATTATAAATATCGATAGGGTGGTGTTGATGATGTGAGAAATAATGAAAATTATTTCTATGATGATGATTATTTTTTTTGAAACATTCTGATATATAAAAGATCATTTCATATAGGTAAAATCAATGGGATGATATCTTTTATTCTCATCTGATTTTTTTCTATCATTATTAATAATTTTATTTTTATTTTTATCATGAAATTTTTAAATAATTATTATTTTTTAGTTTTATTATTTTAAAATTACTATTTTATCATATTAAACTATGATTATTGTGTTTTGTTCTCTAAAAAATAGATTAGTTTTATATATTCTATAATAATTTTTAAAAACATATATCATTAATTATTATTATTTAAATAAAAAATGTAAAAAATTGGTTTTCATATCAGTTGTCTAAAAGCGAATATTAATGATCTTTTATGACATGTGTTTTAAAAAAATATAGTGGTAAAATTATTAAAAAATCATTTCATTAATCGCCGATGTTGTAAATATTTTTAACATTAGTTTTAATTAATATCATAAACAATTTTATTTACCGTATCATTCATAATGACGTCTCCTTAAATACTCTTTTTAAAATTAAAAAAATGATGTAAAAAACCTATTTCATATTAATTTAATGGCCTACCCATATCCATGACTCTAATTATGGTGTATTGTAGCCAAAGGCTCTCTTCGATGTTGGCTAAAATCAAGAAATTTTTATGCAAGTCATTACATAAAAACTATTAGATATAAAATCTAAAAATTTTCATATCAAATAAATTTAAATAGTATTTATTTTACTCAAACTAATACAAGTTTTTATCCAACCCATAAAACTCTATTTTTGAAATATATTTTCCCATATAAAAATTATACTTAACTAAATTTCCCATATCTTATTTAATTATCATATAAACATTTATTTATTAAACATAATTCCATAAGTTCCATTAGAAAAATAATTATTTTCCAAAAAAGTGGGTTTATAGAGATTTTTAATAAGAAAAAGGATGCAATTTTAAATAATTTCATTTTAAATAAATCATATGAATTCTAATAACATAAAAAAAAGAGAAAATATACTCAAAGCACACTTTAAGACATTGTTTAATCAATAATTTACAATTTTCAGTAAGAAAATATTAATTATCAAAATTAATAATAATTTTATCTTTTTGTTGTATTTCATATAACTTGATTTACTAATAATTTATCATTCATTAATAATATTATGATAATTTCAAAAAATAAACTTGAGAAAAACACATTTTTCAATCCTTTCTAATTCATAAAATTATATTTTCATTAAATTGAGTTTATTTTACAACTATTTTAAACATCATATTACCAAAAAAATTAATTGAAGTACATAAATCACTTAAAGAAAATTAATTAAAAACAAAATTAAAGATAGAGCATTCAGATAACACTTATTTAATAAATAATATGCTTTAGGAATAAATGTCTAATTTCTCCACATGAATATTAAATTAAAAAATAAAATAGAATAGAAGAATATTAGTTTTCTATAAGATAGTAGTAATCAACCCATGCCACTCTATAACAAAATGATAGAGTAAAAATAGTTCTTTCCATCAAAAGTAAATTATCATTTATGGATTCAAATTTTATTAATAATTAGTGAAAAATTACCAAAAGAATATTAGGAGATAAAGAGAGTGTTTAAATATAATAAATCCCATAAAAATGGATTTTAGTATAAGAAAATATGAATAAATCCTCCAATACTGTAATAAAAAAATTGTGAAAAATACAACCATTAAAAATGGATCAAAAAATTCATTATTACATGGTAGATAACCACTATCCACTTAGAAGCTACAAAACATTGATGTAAAGACAAAAAAACTCCCATTGGTTGTTCTTTTAAATCCATGCCCAACTTCCTTTACTAATGATAACATGTTATATAACTATTGGTTACCTAGTGCAACATCTTGATAAATTCCAATAAATACAACCACTTTCTTCCCTTATTATCCCCCCTTTCACCCAAAAAACCAAAACAATATTCTGAAAATTCCACCCAAACAAAATTTTAATTAAAATAAAAAACAATAACACACATTAAGAATCATATTTTAAAAAATAATAACCTCATTAGCATAGTATTATTCATTGGTATCTTGAGAGATATTGATTTATTTTGTTAAATTATAATGATGATGAGTTTACAAAATATAAACATCCTTCTTATTATAACACAACCAAGAGTTATGATTCATAAAATGTGTAGAGATCATGATATTTTAAATATAATCAATATATATAAATACATTTTTGAACATGATTGAACAGACCTATGAGTATATAACTATTTGTACCAGTCAATGTTTTATTTGTATTTGTTTTCAATGGATGTCCTTAGTTTTCAATGAAATATTAATATTTCATTATTTTCAATATAGCGGTGAAGATAGAAAGAAGAATCTAATATAGATTTAGATAAAATTCCCACGCTTGATAATGAAGTTAATGTTGCTTGGATGATTACATAAGGAAGTATCTCAATTATTATTTTCTAAAGAAAGTAACTTGGGGGACTTTTATTTTATACTATTGATAATTGGTGAGTTGATTTTCATATCTCAAACATGTGTTATGTTTTGGATAAATTCGTTTGTTATTAATATTTCAAAATTGATGAAGTTTTCTTAATGATTTTCATTAAAATAATTTATAGGTTGAATAGTTGAGGAAAGTGAAAAAAATCAAATGATGTTTCCTTAATATGTTTTCCTCAATAATTTTTTGATGTTTGTGAAACAAAATAGATGAACATTTCCTTTGGGCATTTTCTTAATAAGATTCAGAACATATGTATTGAAGATTTATAATGTATTGAAAAATTAACAGATAAAGGGAGATCATTTAATAAAAATTTCATATATATATAAATTTTATAGTTAGGAAATTTACCTAACCAGTTCTGTCAAGTAGAGCTAAAGAATTTATCGAAGCTAAAGTATATAACAAAGAAAAGTAGATATTGAACAAGATACCACTAGTCAAAAATTCAGAAAATAAACTATTATAGATGAATAGGTGTAAAGGTAAATGAAAAAAAATTATGGATACATGATATATTTTCTTTATCATGTGACCATTGATAAAAAAAAGTGTAAATAATGTTATTTAGATAATCTATCATTGGGTGGAAATTTTCAATTGGAAAACCCAGGATGGACAGTACCAGAAATATAATTGTAAGGGGTAAATAAAGGAATAGAATCATTTAGTATGACATTGATAATAAGAACAAGGTACCACAAAAATAAAATTGGAATAATTTCATCGGGTAGACAGGATTGGATGGAGAAACTAGATAGAAAAAATCTGTATGGAGAATGAAAAAGAGAAATTATTACCCACTACTTGGTAAAACATTGAATAATTTTTTCCTTTAAAGAAAAGTGTGAATAATAATAAAGTATAACTATGAAATGATAAATTATTTTTAAAAGGTGGAATACTTTTGTATTATTATAATTTTATTAAATAAGTGAATGTCTAATTTGAAGACACTATAAAAAACCAAAAATGAGTTATAATTTTGGGCCAATTTTTCACTAGTCTAGGGAGAAGGATTATTTCAATCCCCCTATTTATGTGTAGGGACTCAAACTTGGATAATTATTGTTTCTATGAAAACCACAATATCATAGTATAATCAATATAGTGGATAATTCAAAAAGTGTTCATCACTATACACAAAAAGGGCTTTCTAATTTTATTGGGTAATGAACTTTGTAAAAATATTGAGTGTCATCTTTACTTACATTCATATACCTACATACAATAAGAACAAAATTTTAAGATAATAATGATACTAATAGTTAAAATAGTTATAGTGATAAAAATTTATAAAAGCTTAAAATGTCATTTTCAATGAATCACCCTCCCCCTCTTAATATTTTTCATATCACAAACCGGTCCTCTCAATTGGTATATGAGCATAGGTTAACCTTTATTGGATTCTCTATGTTTCTACTATACTTATTAAAATATTTGAGATTATTTCCCATGTTAATAAAAAAGTTTATTTTTTTTGAAGATTCATTTATCTTTGTGTGAAATTATATTTTATACCAATACAATGCTGAATTGAAGAAATAAATAGAAAATAAAGCCTAATAAGTTACCCCTCTTATCTAAAAAAGTGGAAGTGTTATTTTATCCATGCCTTTCCAAAAATGATGATAGTTCAGCATTGTAATGTTAAAAGCATGTGACTTAAGATTCAACCAAGAAGGATTACTTTCCTAACAAAAGTGAATCTAGAATGTTAAGTGACCATGAAGGATGTGAAAATTCTTTTACAAATTATCCTTAAGAAGAATATCCTCACATAATTTGTTGTGATGATCAATCTATAACCTCTCCAGATAAATAATTTTATATATTAATAGATATTATTCGTTTTCCCAAAGAAATAGTCTCCTTTTTTGTGTAGTTCTTCAGTGTTTGTAGAAAGAAATCACTTAGCTAGAAGAAGAAGGTAATAACATGGATGAGGATTTTAATGGAAAAGTTATTGACTGTATAAATCACTCTAAAGAAGTTGTATACTTTGAAATAAGAAATATAGAGCTCATATTATGTTCCTCAAAATTGATTTAGAATTTTAAATAGAAATATGAATTCAAGAAGAATCTAGAGAGAAAGATCATTACCCATGAAGAAAAGTTGAAAAATAGAATTTATGTCTAGGATTTTCAACTGGAAGAAAAATCCAAGAAAATTATGTAACTTGAATCTATGTTATAAAAATTTAAGATGCATTAATATTAATATACTTGAATTATGAAAGTCTATGAATTGATGGTGACAATGATTGGAAATCATAATAAGAATCTTAGTATAATATGTCTAGAATTGGAAGTTCATTTCGCCTTTTTCAATAAGATATATATTGAGACATTAAATAAGAAGTAAAAAAGTGTTCCTGATACTCAATATTAATTAGATTATTATACGATTAAAAGACCTCCAACTTGTTATAATATGATTATGGTATATTTTTATGGTTTATCTCAAGTATATAAGAAGAAATAGGTACCATCCATAGCATCTTGTAATAATATTACTAAATCTATTTTCATGATAAGAGAAAGTTTCCAAACGCATTCTAAATATGTATAGATAAATAAAAGTGATAATAAGAATATCACTATGAATAGGGTTGATAGTAAATATATTTTGGAAACTGGTTTCCCACAAAGATTCTAACCTGCTATAAAGAAGACCTAAAAATATTATACCGAAGATACTGGAATGTAATGATTTTTGGGTCAATATTAGAGGTGAAATAGATTCGATCATTTTAAATACATTTTTGGTGAAATAATCTAAATAGAGAAGCATAAAATAATCCAATATAAAACAATATAAATCCATATATTAAGAAGAAAAATTCATAGATTAATAAAACTATGAAAAACATCAATGAAATGTTAAAAATTGAAATTATTTATGATATTGGAAAAATATGTGGTTAGAAGGTTAGTACATGCTCATCTCAAAATGTATCCAAAGATGATAAAACCTTTATACCATAAAATTTGGCTAATAAACAAGAAGAAACCATTGGAAGTAAGAATATGGTTGTAAATAAAAATTTTCTTAAGAAAATTTCAAGTGATGAAAGTGATAAGATATTGGATTCTACATCCATGATTTTGAAAAAAAATTAATGTGGGAAATCCAAAATTATTTCCAAATTTTCTAATGATATTTTGGTATAAGCCTATAATATTTTGAAGGATTTAGTAAAATTGGAGATGCGCAAGTAAGGGACAGTGAAAAGGGGAAATCAAAAATTCTACATGAAGTTAAATAATTTTTTTGTATGAGGTTAAAAATTGGTAGACACATTATAAAATGTTATTCTATAAATTTTATATCATAATAAACTTTCCTAAATAAAATACAAGTTTTACTATATTATATAATTTCTTAAAAAATTATCGAGAAAAGAAAGTTCATACACAAAGAGATCAAATAACTAATAAAATCCATATAAACACAATCAGATATGAAGATCAGATATCCAAGCATCAAGAGAAAAGGAAATGGATAAACATGGTTCAGAAAAAAATCTCAACATTGATTCTCATATTAAGAAGCAAAGATGAAGCACATTTTTCCCATAACTTTTGTGTTTTTTATCTTCTCTGTCAATACAGGGAATTGAAGGTGAGGTGTAATATCATGGGTGATAACCTAAATAAAAAGAATGCCTGCTAAATTTGGTTATGCATGACAAGGAAGTTCCTATCCTGGATTGTTTCCTATAACTAATTTACAGAATATTTTAATGAAATGAGTATCCCTGACGAAGATTTGGAAACTCTCTGGAAATCCATATAGGAATGATTAGTCATGATTATTTCTCAACATGTTGTTTAAATTTTTTTGAAGAGAGTCATTATTATGAGGTTCATGAGTAAAATATCGTCGAGGTGAAGACAATTTATGAATGTTGATAAAACTATTATAATTTTAATCTCATATAAATATGACTACACTGGAAATTTTTCCAAGATCATGTCATTGGAAAGGTTTTAATTTCATAATATATCCACCCTATCTACTAAAATAAGAAATATAATCAAAGGTAGAGTATTTAAATTAAATAATGGAATAATAAAGGTTGAAGTACGAATATTTTTTCAAGGCCACTTATCCTAATTTTTTTACATGAATGTTTTTATTGTGGTTTTTGGCGTAAGTGAAGGAGTTTTAGTTAGGACATTCTTAAAAATATTATATATCTCAATAAGTATATTTATCCTAGAATAAAAGTGGAAATTATATGAAGAAAATATTTGGTGTTCCAATTCCATGTAGTATCATGGTTAGTTGGTAAGGCGAAACTTTCTTGTCTAAATCTAATCCTCTTATTTTATACATTGATCTGGATCATGTAGAGTTATAGTAAAATTATGGATGGAACATTTCTTTCAAAATATATGATACTCATTTCCTCTGAACATTGTATTTCTTGTCAATAAGGGTGTTGAGAGTGAAATGAATGTTTGAATCATTAATGGGTGAAATAAATTTAGAAAATAAATAGGGGAGAGACACATTTATTGACACATTCATTTGGAAGGAACAAGGATGTTATTTCAAAAAATGAAAAGAGAGATATTTTGGGCCTACATCATATTTGTGTAGTATTTACTATCAATGGATGACATTTGTTGTCAGTAAAATAGAAATATTTCATTAATGTCAATATGTTGGAGAAGTTAGAATTAATAAGTTACTAGATATTTGTATAAAGTTCTTAATCCTGGTAGTAAGTTTATTTTTATTGGATTATGATGTAAGTAAGTAGATCAAGTCTTGTTTTTATAAGTTTGTTATTATAATGAATCTGTTTTTTTTCTTGAAATAATTTCAAATAATTTTAGGAATAATTTGATATTAATGCAATGAATAAACATGAGATTATAGGTTCCATAAAGCCCTGGTATAGATATATTAAATAAATTATATATATTATATAACACAGGGACTGTTTTTAAAAAATAATGAAATAATTATTGAACAGTGTCTCAGATTGGAATTCTAAGACTGCCATTAAATCTACAATGAAAGTTTTACCCTAGGTGTGGCATAAGTTATGTCGACACGAGGTCCTCAGTTTAATGAATTAAATTAATTAATTATTTTAATTTTCATTTATTAGAGAATCCCTAGAAGCATCACCCTTTATAATATCATCTTTGGAGAATCTCCTACAGTAATCTATAAAACTATTAAGGTATTTAGATCCTTGGTGGATAGTGAATTTAGATATGATCATGAGATTAAGGATAGGGTTCAACAATAATCATCATCAATTAAGGATCCCTTATATCTCCATCACTTCATTCAATTAGAAATGTTATTATTCAGTGATCGATCCGAAACTGAGGTATTTAATTCTATTTTTGTGCTTTTACCATTGTTTGTAAATTGAGATGAATGTGAATTAATTCCACCTAAATTAATTCATGAATCACTCTTTGTTGGGGTTTTAATGATAAATTTTATCTTCCTAGATCAAAAAATTTGATATTTATTTATCACCATTGATTCATATTGATTAGATTATCCATGTTGATTGGATTTTTCTGCTGATGTCCAAACTAACATGGTCGTCAATTGAGGATTACTTTATGTTATGATCATTCATACCTCTGTTTTTGGTATTCATCTGTGATAATCAGTTGGAAAGTGATTTTTTTGTTCCATAGAGGACCAATCATTTGTAATTTTTCCATTAGCACAAAATATCATGGTCATGATTTTTAACATGGGTTTTGGAAAAGTGATATAGGTGTAACGATGACATGGGATCTAGAAGATGGATTGCCTAATGGTGTATGTGTGAGACAGATTGATTGGATCTCTATAAAAGAGTAGTGATGGGTGATTCCACATAATAGGTGTCCAATATATATCCACCAGTGATGATGGTGTCTAGTGCTGGTGTAGATAGTAGTGTTCTCAGGACCTAAGATGTGATATTTCCTTGATTTGCGACAATGGATGATTCTCTAGAGGATATGGGATAAAATTTGACTTTCTTTTGATTTTCAATGGTGGTCTACATATATCGTAATGTTGATGTGTGATCCCTAATGAAATTAGAAGAAATGATATATTTTTAATCAATTTTATGTGAAGAATAGATGTTTATGGAAAATTTTAAACTACACACAATGTAGTTCAATGGAATACACACTATATAGCTCCATCTATGTGTAATTTACGGTTTATGCATTGTGTTAAATTTTACATGATATGTGATTTAATCACATGTTATGTTAACCTAAGCTAGCTATCTTAGCATGTACATGGAGTACATTCCCAAGAATCCATGTAGCACGACATGATTCGTGTATTGGATCACACACCATGTAAACCATGGAGAATGGATTGGAGTGTACATGGAGTATATACCCAGGTGTCCATGTGACCCCATGTGAGTGTGTATTGGGAACACTCCATGTACAATGGATAGTGCGTGGTACCAGACCTGGGAAATATACAAAGGCACAACCATAATACATGAGAAAAAATAGAGTACGTAGGCTTGACCATACAACCCATTCATAGTATCAACCAATCTCTATATTTCATGCACCCCCAGTGGACACATCATATAACATGAGGAAGACAAGTCGTGTGAGATGGTGAGATGTGACTAGTTCCAAAATCCGAGAGATGCACACTATACCCCATAATACATGTAGTATACTTATTTTCAGGAAATTCGGAGACCTTGATCTTCCACCTTGTGTATCTCTTTCTTTGGGACACGAATTTGGGCCTAGAAGTAGCCTATCCTTATAATTATCCCATGTAGAATGTGATAGTGCATTCATTTTTGAAAGAAAGATATGTCATAATGTGTGATGAGTGGGGGTACTTCATTCCCAATGCTTACTTGATGGTAGAGATCAGGTTTGATCATCATAGGGATTCTAGTGTCGGTACACCCCTGTCGCACCATGGCATAGATCCCCAATTCTTTTTAGATAGGTAGAGTCGGTAATCCCCAAACTACAAAGGGTGTGGTTCTGCTATTTATGGAGTGGAAATCCCCTGTTATTGATCACCAATGGGGAGATTGTCTTTTAGAAGAATTAGTTCTTCCTCAATTGTGGATAATTGTAGTGAGGAGTGGACCCATTCACTCATATTCATAAGATGTTTTTCATGGTTCTAAGAACTACAGATGGACCTTTGGAGATGAAGACTGACTCATTATTCATAGCTGGGATATGAAGATGGAGATCCCCTTTCTCCCTTTCTTGGGATTCATTATGAGAATACATGGTATATTATGGTTTTGTCCCGTATTATGATTGAATTATTTTATATTGATGAGAAGTCTAATCTCTTATTGATTCTTTGTATTTAATGATTTCAGGGTATCCTTCTGAGCATGTTTATACTCACACCTACATGGGATCTACCCTCGTATTTTGTGTCTCATATAAACGAAAATACTTTTTTTGGACCCCTATGGGGAAAAGGATTAGGTGGATTTTATTTCGACCTTAGTTATATTGAAAATACATCACATGGTTCTAGGAGTTTTTTGGCTATCTTCTACCATGTTGTCAGCAGGTTGGGTTCTTTTTTTATTTTTGGTGGTGTTGTATTTGTAAATTTTCAATTTTATATACTACTAATTATAATATAATGTAAGATAATTGATATACATGAATTTTTAGTATCAGTTTTTATCATTCTTCATTATACTTGTGTATTTATATCCATGTGTTAGTATTGGTAATTTAATCTACGTCTTACCAGCAGTCTGATATAACAACTCAATGCTACTCATCCTCCCCTATACTATTGGAGGAAAACATAGGGATTCACAATAATCTTACATCTTTCCATGCAGGCCTTAGTGGGTTTGGTCTTGACAGAGTGGTTTTAGAGGAGTTCATCATAGAGCCCAAGTTTGGATATTTTCTAGCTATGATGTTTTTGTTTGGGAACTAGTGTGACACTGTTAAAATGTATTATGTTTAGATTTCATGCTACTTTACCTAGTGTTGGTTTGTCAGCTGACATATACATTCACTAAAACCCTAAAAAAATTTAATTAGAATATGTGGGAATTGGTTGTTGTTATAACATTAGTACATGAATCATATAGAAATGAGTTTTGGTTTCCATATCCTTCATGAGTATTCTTCCCAGTTATTCTCTTTTATCCTAGAAAGTCTTGATAATTTTAAATATGTCTCCATAGTGAAAGCCATCTAGGAATCAGATATAGTGTCATGATGATGACCAATTGAGTAATGTGGCCACATATTATGGAATAACTCATAATGTGTTTTCTCTATGAAGTTATATAGTAGTTCTTGCACCTTATGGGCATCACATGGACCATACTCCAGTGGTCAAAGTGGATGATCATCTGCATGTTTACAAGTTTTTATATTCAGTAAGAAAATATGATGGTGCATATAGTTTTATCATGTTATGTGAGTTATATTGACAATGACCACATATTTTTGTGGCAGGAAAAATCCTCAAGTAGTGGAGGATTCGCTCGTGGTGGTGTTCTAGGTTTTTTCAGCCCATGCAGACCCCGATAGAATGAATGGCTATGCTAGAAACTAGTATTCATCATGATGAAAAAATTAGTTTTGGTGGTACTAGAAGATGAAAAACTTCTTCTAAGTTCACATCAAAAGTTTCGTATATAGGTATCACCCAGGTTTCATGTTAGGACATACCCCCTTTTGTAATGTGGGATGTTGATAATGAATTCAAGGAATAGGGACACTTCCCCCACCAACATGCATTCTTATGAAGGGATTTAAAAACATACAGGAAATACAGTGCCTCCCAAAGAAGTTAGTGTTGAGGCGTAGAATATAATCTCATTTAACTTTTATGTTTGAGGAACTTTTGATTTTTTATAGTATTTGTGTGAGGCCTAGTTTTTTATAATTGTTGTATAAGGGTAAGGATAGATTTAGGATGTATAGTTTTTTTACCGAGAGGATCTGAGGGAATTTTTAGGTGTGACATTTTTCTTCTTTTCACTATTTCATATTTGGGTACATAGTAGAAATACATTCCCATGAATACATCCCTTGTTCAAGACCTAGTGATTCTAGTGGATCCCATTTTCTCTAACCTTGTGTTCTCTAGTGTCAACATAGAAGATTTTTTGATCTCACACTTCTGTTGAAAGTATGACATGACATTGGTGGAGAGAGAGTATCATGTGGAATATTTTCATTGCTAGTAGTGAGGACCAATGATGTTTTCCTTAGTATGTACTATTTTCCAACTATCCATGCCTAAATCATCTATTAGCATTGTGTTTTTCACTATTTATTAGTTAGTATGATATAAATTTACTTATTTTGTGAGATGGTATTCTAGAAAGTGTATGATGAGCTAATGTGTAAGAGGGTATGAAAAATTTCTTACTAGATAGCTAGTATGAACCATATAGTAGTGGTTGTTATTAATAATATTTTTCCAACAGTGTTGTGAGAAAACTATGATATCTTTCCAAAATATTTTCTAGGCTTACATTCCCATTGAAATTTGTTTCCCTACATAGACCTTAACTAACAAATTTCCCATTATCTAGGCTATAATTTTAAGTGACCCCATGTATCTATGAGATAAAATGGTGTGGTTTGAGAATATATTTATAAAAGGGGATTTGTTAAACCCAGTGTGTCCCCTAAGAAGGCCATTGTTGTTCACCTAGATGACAGATGATAGCATGTGGTTAGGTGTGGACTAATGTCAATTTGACTAGGTGACTGTCAGGAAAGAGTATCCACCCCTATGAATTGATGACTTCTTAGACAACTGGTTAGGGGGAAAGTGGGTCACAAAGTATGAAATAGAGATGGGTTATCAATAGATCTAGTTTAAAATAGATGACATACCAATGGTGTCTCTCTAAATATAATATTGTTTTGTTGATCTCTTGGTTATACCTTTCAATGCGTTGAACACTCTAGTGATGTTTGTTGGACTTATGAAACATGTATTTCAACTCTTCATGGACTAGTACATGGTAGTCTTCATCTATTACATCCTTGTGTACACAGCATTATTAGAGGAACACATGAGACATTTTTTGGATAGATCTATATATGAGTTGTGAGTACCATATTTATATAAAGATATGAAAGTATTGGTTTTGATTCAAAAGTCTATTTCCAGGGATTTATCTTCTCATGTGAGGTGCTATTAGTGGCCCAGTAATGGTTGATGTAGTTTTATCTTGAAATCCACCCAAGATAATATCATTGGATGTAAATTCTCACAATAACGTTTTCCAATTCACTGTTGATGAGTGAGGTGATAGAGTGCTGGGGATATTTTCATTTGACTTTTAAGGACAAGGATGGTGCAATATACCTATAATTGATTGTTTTTATCCCTCCACTTATTCAGAGTTTCTGGGAGGCATAACTAGGGAATATCGATTGCATGCTCTTGTGTGACCAAATATCAAATAGACATATTCTTGATGGATATTTTAAATGTGGGTATCACGTTATCCATTTTTTAGGATGGAGAATGACAAAATTATTGATATGAAAGTATGTTCTAATGAGATTTAATTATTGTTCGTAGAAATTAACCGATGAGAGGTTAGGATGAATTAGGGTAATTTGGCATCGGTTTGATTATCCAGTGATGTTGAGGCATTTTTATGAGTTATCTCTTATTGCATTGCCTAACGATAAGTAAGTGATTGGTGCCTGGATTAAAGTGGAAATGGGATGGTATCTTTTTTTTTCTTTTGATAGGTATTCCTTGATTAGAGATATATTATGGAACAATTTGATTGATTATATACAGATACACCATGATGTCTTATTTCCTAACCATCTGAGTGTAAAGTTTAATGGAGAATTTAGTATGCTTATTCATGAAAGAGGTAGTATTAAACCATGATTTTTATCTCAAGGATAATTTAATAATATGATACTTACATGATTTCATGATCATAGAGAGGATTCAGAATGCCTTTGGGACTCAATTATAGTCCAGAATGGTGTTTATACCCCTGATAAAATTTTAGACAAATAAAACAATTTAGGTTCTGAAAAACATGCTTCAATTTTTCATTTTAATTTTGGTCATAGTTGGGAGGATCGTCTACCATTTTTGGAGTTTACGTATGATGATAGTTACCAATACACCATCAATATAGAACCATTTTGGGTCATTTATGGGATACCCTATAGTTCACATCTATACTGGTTGGATCCTGGTGGAACAATGCATATGGTGCCACAGTTGGTGCAGAAGATGGTTGAAAAACAATTAGTCATACAACTGAAAAATCAGCTTATTTACATAGATATAAACTATGTAGATAGTCTAAAAATGTGTTTTTATCTTAATTCCATGGTTTACATGAACCATGTCTCCTATCATCATTGTAATATGGTCAATCATACAACAACAGTTTGAATCTAGGGCATTACGTGGCAATAGACACGGTCCACATGGACCATGGCCATATGATACCACAACAACACCTATATACATGTTTTAATAATCCATGGACTTAAGTAATTTATATCCATTTTTAATGTGTACTATGTCCACATTCTACATACCACACACCTATTTTCACTGTTTAAGAAACCATAACTTTTGATTTTAAAAAATAAATGAAGTTGCCAGGTTTTGATCCCACAAACTCTCCCATAATACTCCCAACCATTTAACACTATAGAAAACTCTATTATATATATAATTATATATAAAAATATATAATTATATATAATTATAATTTTTAATCTTTTAAAAAAATAAAAAATTATATTTTATTGGAAGTCAAATTTTCATCGTTTTGGAAAACTATTGTCGTAGGTCAGGCATATTGCCACAGTTTTGAAAAACATGGTCGTAGGGGATTCAGGGAATGACAATTACCATTTTTTTCACAAACCATGGTCATAGGTGAGGCTTATTAACAATGTTTTGGAAAACCATGTCTATAGGTGATTCATGGCACAAATATTCCCACTGTTTGGGAAAATCATGGTCATAGGTAAGGCTTATTACCAAATATTTGAAAGTTCATGATCGTAGACGACTCATGAAACAACTATTACCATGATTTAGGATAACCATGCACATATCTAGCTTTACCGTCATAGTTTTTTCAGACCCATGGCTATAGGACTTTCTTCTAATTTATCATGTAAAATTGGTGGTTCCCACCAATTTCCTGCATCACCGACCACCTTGGATTCCCATAAATGTGATTATATGTGATCCTATATCCATTTGTTTAGTAAACCATGAAAATAGGCTGACCAAGGTTGGCCTATGGACACGGTTTTTCACTAACAGTGTCAACAGACTACCCTATATACATGCCTATTAAAAATATGATTATTGAATGATGGGTATGTGCTGATTTTCTAGTTGTGATCACTTCGGGGAGGATGAGGACTTCACAGTGAAGACATGATTCCTATACAGACTAATGATAAAGACATTTTGAGTTCCTAGGAGGAGATCATGTTCTAAGAGATCACCCTTCGATGATGATTTTTGAGATTTGGGTGAGGCAGAAGGTTATCTCTATGATTATTAGGCCCTTTTTCTAATTATTGTGTTAGGTTAGTGAGGTTTCATACCACTTATCCTTACTACCATATATTGAATAGACATTATATCTATTCCTTGTGTCTATGCATAGGAGATATATGTACAACTCATTCCACGATGTCAAACTGGTTGAGTTGTAAATCACAGGTGGAGTTACATGTTTAAGGTGACCTGTGTATTTTGGGAACTAGTAAGAGAAGACCCTTCATGGTATAATGTTTCCCTTGGGTGTGTGCTTGTTTGCAGCATGGGATCCTCTAGGAGAGCTAGAGGTAGTGGAAGACCCATTTGAGAGCATAGTATCATCACTTTTGAGTAGGATTCCTCTTTTAAGGACTAAAATTCTTAATAGCGTGGAGAATGTAATAACTATTTTCATTATAAGACTTTGGAAAATTTAATGAAATATTTTCAAAGTAAATCTCTAAATCATCTTAGGATTTCAGGGCCCAGAGAGCCTCAGTGTATATATATTAAAAATATTAATTATATTGTATCACACGTACATAGTTTTTTAGAAATAATTGAATAAGTAGTTAATGGTGTCTCAAATTGGAATTTTAATGCCTCCATTAAATCTGGAACGTGTGTTTTACCACAGTTAAGACATAAGTTATATCAGTGTTGGGATATTGGGAAGAGTGTTGTCATGGGAGAATTAAATTAATTAATTAATTATTCTAATTTTTATTTCATGGATACACACTTATATTCCGACCTTTCTAATCTCCTCTATGTAAAATCCCCTAGGGTTAGTTTCAAAACCCAAGAGGGGATGGACAGATAGATAAAGAGACCTGGTTGAAAGTGCATTGGTAGGTGATCAAGGGATCAAGGTTCGGGTTCCACAAAGATCACCATCAATAACGAATCTCCTAGATCTTGATAGATACATTGATGTAGAAATTCTCTACATCAATGATTGATCTAAACATGAGGTCAGGAATATTATTTTTTGATTTAATATCCATTTATAATTTTATATGCACATGAATTGATTCCACCTAAATTAAATCAAGAATCACTCTTCATTGAAATTATAGTGGTTGATTTCCTCTTACTAAATTTAGGTATTTTAGGTTTATTTATCCCCATTGATTCTTGTTGATTTGATAACCCCCATATGTTGGATTCAGATGATGATCATAAAATGAAAATGACCATCGATATAGGATCACTATGTCTCATGTGCTTTACTCCCTACATTGTTTAGATTTATCATTAGAAATCAGTTGTACATTGATTTGATGATAATCAGGATGACTGATTTTTTTGAATTATTTTTTTTGAAAAATGGCACATGGTATTTATTTCGGCTTTGGGTTTTAGAGGCAAGATGAAGGTGTGGAAATGATAATGGGATCTCGATAATGAATCGAGTAATAGTGGATTTTTGAGTATGAATGAGATGATCCCTCTAATGTAGTAGTGATGGTGGATTTTATGAAATTAGTCATCAGAATCTAGCCACTAGTGATGATGGCATCTGATGTTAGTTTAGATTATAGGGTTCCTATGACCTATGATGTTTGATTACTTTGGATAGAGATGATGAATTATTTTTTTGTTATGAATGGTAGAAATATAGATTTTGTCCAACCATGTATGGTTTTCAACTTAGATTCATATGTTGAGGCATGATTCCTAGAGAAAATGGAGGTAATATAATTGGTGTGGGTGATGTCAGGTGAAGAACTAAAATTTATGAAAAATTTTAAATACACATCATGTAGTTTAGAGGAACGCATGTTGTGTGGTTCACTCTAATCAACACATATAGATTACACATTAAGTTAAATATCACTCATGATTTTATTAAATCACATTCTATATAAACATTATCCAGCTGACTTTTCATGAAAAAAGAGTACATTCATAAGAAGCCATATAGCGCTACACACTGTTTGTGTTAGATCATACATTGTGTAACCCTTGAATAATGACTTATCCTATACATGGAGTACATGCCCAGGTGGCCATGTGACCCCACACACCATTTGTGTTGAGGCAGACATCATGTAATATGGATAGTGAGCAGGATTAGGAATTACTAGAGTACACAAGCATGACCATAGTATACAGGAATATTCCAGAGTACATGGTCTTGACTGAATGGAACACACTGTTTTTTAGATGATCTCTACACACCGTGTTACCCAAGTAAACAAAAATGTATCTGGTGTAATATATTCCATGTGAGATGGTGAGACAAGGATAGTACCAAACACAAAGAGACCCATCATGTACCCCATAGGATATGTCATGTAATGCTTTCAAGGGAAATTAGGGACCTTGATATTCCACCTTGTGTATCTTTTTTTACAGGACTTGGATTCAGGTCCGTGAGTAGCCTATATTTAACATTTATTCACATATAACACGATTATAGTCTTATTTTTGGCATCAAAGATATAATATTAGTTGTGATGAGAGGAATGATTCCCTCAGTGATGATTTTCCAATAGAAGAGATCAGTTTTGATCCTCACAAAGATGTTAGGGTTGATACTCCTTTTTCACACCAAGGAGCATATCCACTATTCTATTCAAACATGTTTATTTAGTACTCCACCAACACTATAGAGGGTATAGGTCCCATATATAAGGAGTTTAAATCCCTAGTTATCATGCTCTAGTCAGGGGTGGGTCCTCTATAGTAGTTAGTGATCCCTTGAACGGGGAGCATAGTTGAGTTATGTGAGCCCCTCTACTCAAATTATTGCAAGGATTCATGTGTTATTGGGAACTGGAGATGAACCTTTGAAGATGCAAGTTGAATCATCATTCTTAGATAGGATGTGGTGATAAAGACCCTTGTTTAATCTCTATCCAAGGTTTTTTTATGATAATATGTAGGTTATTATAGTTATTTTCTTGTATTTCAATTTTCATTCCTACATAGTGATGAGATGACTACTCTCTCTTTGATGATTTGTGTTTGGTGATTTTTGGGTGTCCCACTTGGTATGATTATACTCACCCCTTAATGAGATCTACTCAAACATTTCTTTTCTTATATAGATGATAGACAATTAATTGGTGTCCTATTTTGTCTAGGAGTAAGTAGAACATATTTAGAGATTATTTACACTAGATATACCTAAAATATATATAGGTTCTTTTTTTGGGAAGCATCCCCAAGTTTTTCCTTAGGTTTGGTTTTTTCAAATTTTAGTGGGGTTGCATTTGGCCCTTTTTCATTTATTTTACTACTCATTATATTATGATATTTTATTATAGGTATAAATGAATTATATATATACTTTTTTATCTTTACTTATTATACTAGTATTTGGAGATGTGTGCATGTGTATAGATACATTTGGTAAACAGATCCCATGTGTGTGATATTCCTACTTGGTGCTAGAATCCTTCCCCTGTACTATAGGATATGGGACTAGGGAGTCACACATGACATACCACAGATTAATAGTGCTCTGTTTTGTTAGGTTATGATAGTTAATTTGAATATTTTGAGTTTATACCTTTGATTATTAGTGAGTTCTTCTTCATGTACCAAACATGTATTATGTTTTAGAGAAACATGTTTGTTATCAGATTTAGAAAAATTGATGAAGTTCCCTTTAGGTTTTTTCTTCAGCTGTTTACTACGATGAATTTTTGAATAAAGTGGAAAATATCAAATGAATTTTCCTTATGATTTTTTCCTATGGATTTTTGTAATGTCTGTGAAAATGAATGGATGAATATTTCCTGCAAGAGATTCCTTAAGAGTATTAAAAAAATATTGATACCAGATATATGTTGTAGTGAATAATTAAAAACTAAATTATGATCATCAAATAAACATTTACTTTTTGTATATTATATAGTTTTGAGATTTTTCAATTCCAATTCCATCAGATGTACAATGTTCTATCAAACAATCATTTTGGTGTTAATATCAGTTCTTTCTAAGTGAAGTACTATTTATCGATTAAATATCATAATTAATTATGGATATGACTCAATATGAATTTATGTAAAATAGAATATTACTTAAAGTGAGGGCTCAATCAGCTAAGCACAAAGGGGGAAACTGAGGATGAATTGATTTATGTTCTTATTATGAACATATTTAGTTGTGGAAAAAATCAGGTTAGTAATCACTAAAATGTAATGAATAAAGTTGATGATGATATAAGAGTTATAAAAAATATATTATATGTGCTTATAAAATATTAATTATATGAAGTGAAGAATTTGTAATGAATATTTTATATCCATGTTTCATGGGGTTAGAGATGTTGAAAAGTGATTGTGCCGTCTATCATAAAAACTTATTGGGTTATCAGATAGCTTCAACCAAAAAAAATCTTGTATGAAAATATATTATTATTTCCTATATGAAGATAAATTGTTTTAATGAAACTTGTTGAATTATGAATATTTTACTAGAGGTTTGGATAATAGTGGAATGATATCGAAGTGAATAGGAAATATGCTGAGAAATTGTATCAGACAAGTTCTTTGGATGATGTTACACTAGATTAATTCCATTATATAAAAATTTATCGATTTATGAGTAATTTTATTGATTGATGTTACAATATTTCATTCATAGATCAATCTTTTGGTTAATTAAGACAATGGATGAAGTTTTTTGATTCAATTCATTAGACAAAAGAAGAGTTTGAATAAGAAACCAGATCTCTAAAGCTACTGACAATATAAGACACATATAAAGGCCAATCGAATGATTTTTATCTTGGAAGAAGTTTAACCAATAAGAATAAGTTATATGAATTTGTACTGGATGTAATATTAAAATAAATTTCTGATTTTTTTTGACAAAAATTCACTGAAGAAACATTAACTAGAAAAAAATTCACTAGAAGAAGTTTTGTCATCAATTATTTCTTCAAAAATATATATGACGTTTTTCCAAAGATATCAATTATGGCAGTTCTAATCTATAATTTTCACATTTCAATAATCGTTATAGAATATTGTAATTCTTTTTGAAGTTAATGATGTTTGAGGATATATGTTAACTTCTTAAATGTTCTATAATATTTGGGAAGTATCTTTGGAAAATTTAAATGATAAGTAATTTCTAAATTCTATTTTTATCTAGGTGGGAAAATATATTTGAGTTCCCATGATTTCCCAAAGAAGAGAACCTTTAAAAAGGGGTGCTGAAATTGTATGATGTGAGTGTAGAAAATGATTAATTTTTGAAATATCTTAAGCGCTAAATAATTTTCACGGTAATAAGGATATTTCATAGAATATTAGGAGCCATTCTCATGAGGGTTGAATTTTTGGTACCCAACAGAGTAGGGGGTATTAGACGGAGCCAAAACACTAAAAAAACTAATGAAGCAAATGGAGAAAAGTAGTGATCAGATGAACTTCCACATGAAAAAATTCATCAAATGAACTATTATATATTAAAACATGTGAAAATAATAGAATGAGAAGAATTTTCTAGACACAATCTATGATTTCCTTATCAAGTGGAAATTAACATAAAAAGGTAGAATAAGAAGAATAATCAAATGAATTATCATTGAGTGGACATTAATGAATGAACATATCCAAAGGATAAAACTAGTTAAATAATTTTGAAGTAGAATAAAATAAATAGAAGATTTAATTTTTCTACTAAAAATAAGAATAAGGTTACAATGAATTGACACTGAACAAACTACATCAGGAAGACATTATCATAGGGAGAAACTGGATAGATAGATTCCAGATGAAGAAAGAAGTAGTGAATTTTTTATGAGTTATTGGGTAATTATGTGAAGATTCTCTTGCTGTAAGAGGAATAGTGAAGAAGAAAAAACTAGTAATATGTCATTTAATATAAGTATCAATAGGTGGAAGAATTTTGATTATTATAATGTTATTGAATTAGATGAAAAATATCTTTGAAGACATTATAAAAAACCAACAAAGAGCATCATAGTTGGAAAATGTTTTCACTATTCTAGGGATAAGGATTTTTTTCTCCCCCCTAAAGTGTAGTGACTCACATTTAGCTAAGTATTTTTTCTATCTAACACACTATATCTTGGTATCAACATTATAGTGGAGAATTTATGTAGTGTTCATCACTTTACATGGAAGGAACCAACTATATTTATTGGGTAGTAAACCTTATAAAAAAATCTTGTTCTATATTTACTTACATTCTTATACCTGCATACGATATGAAAAATTTAATAAGAGAATCAAGATCCTATCATCTAAAAGAGGTTAAGGGATAAAAATTTATGAAATTTTAAAATCTTCCTAACAACAATTCACCCCCTCTCAGTGTTAATAATATCTCAAACTTTTCCTCTTAAGAACCATACAGATTAAGATGGTTTTCTAAAAAAATTACACTATAGTAAAGTGTATACCAATAAATATTTCGTAGTGGTAAAAGATTAAAAATAAATTTATGATATTGATAAAAATATTGAATTATCATATTAATTATGATAGCATAAATTTGGGATTAATTTTTCATAAAAGATTAATGGAAATATCATCAAGGATACGTACATGATACAACATGATTGTTTTGGGTATTCAAATGGTTCTACTAAGGAATTAAAGTTGTATTACTATATTTATGGATTAAATAAATCATCCAATAGTTGGAATATCCATTTTGAGAAAATAATAACAGATATTTGTTTCATAAAAAATGATGATAAATCCTGTGTATATAAGTAATGTAATGGATGTACAATTTTATTTCTGGTGATATATATCATATTACCCATTGTAAATGATATCCTCATTTTAATGATTATAAATTAATTATTGGAAATATAATCTTCTATGTAATACATGATAGGGGGAACATATATACTAGGATATAAGATATGTAGTGATAGATCTAAAATTATTCTTTTTAGGAATTAGAATATGATATTTTTAATGTAATTAATAGTTTTAGAATAGATAACACTATGATTTTATTACCATTACTATGATATTTGTGCCTTATAAAGGTTCAATGTACTCAATGGAGATAAAAATGACACTCCTGAATGAAATGTCTTATTCTTTATGGATATGATCAATCATGTATTCCATGCTATGCACATGACTTGAAATGTCTCTAACCAACCTAGATATCTAGCCACTATACTCAAGATAACAAAAAACAAGGATCGAGGAACATTCCCAACCATCATAGGTTAGATATAATCAACTATAGTATCAATGAGATCAATATGAATGATTTAACCTAGATTAAACAATATAGATTAAGTGTAAAAATAATAAAATATTCCAAAAAAAATAAGAAAATAATCATGTCACAAAAATAAACATTTATGATCCAAAAAAATTCTATATAGACATGACATATTACTCAAAAATAAAAAAAATACACCATTATTTCCACATTTCACATGATGGACCCACATACCACCACCACCGAAAATCTAAACCCAAGACATGATTGAAAACTAGAATCTTTATGCATCGATCATACCTACAAAATCGACCAAGGAAAGACCACACTAAATTAACGCAAAATTTTGTATGTAGGGTGTGTGATGGATCCAAGTAGTGTCCCACCATGTATTCCAGAAATTTCCTCTCTTCAAAAAATCATACATGCTAGTTTGAAAGTAAAAGTAAAAATTTTAAATTTTTTATACTTTTTATAAAATCATATATTATGGGGTTCAATTTTATATCATTCCCTTAAAAGAAAACTAAAATATATATATATGAAATTTTATGTATAATAATCTTATAGAAAAAAAATGAGGAATAGTTTAAAATAAAATCAATAAACATGTATAAAGGTAATATAACTTATGGATGTAAGTAAAGGACACTAAGGATCCTCACACACAAACTATCCATCATCATAATCATATTTCTATCCATTAACATAATCATCTTACAATACATGTCCATAACTACATCTAACTATGGATAGATCGATCTCCATAGCATGCTTCTAAACTAGTGGCTAAGCCCATGATGTACTAGTCAGAGTCTCATTACGACTAGCCACCCTATCCAAAGTCTCATAATTGCTATGAATGCACAATATATGGATATGTTTCTCAAGGCCAAGCTTGGTGCTTGTCCTATAAACCATCCTAAGCACCCAAGGTTCCCCCTGGTGATGTTTTGTCTAAATCAAGAAGGTTAAAAATTTAAATAATGATTCTTCACATTAATTCTGTCATAAAATCCCATAATCCATTATATATTTAAATCCACCACTTCCATAACCGAAACCAATGTAATTATCAAACATATTAAACTAACTCCAATAATAAGAAAAACATTTCAATGTTTTTGTATTCCACCTTTTATAACTTCAACTAACCCTATGAAATTATCAAATGAAGTAGAAATGAAAAATGATATAGTTATACAAAAATTCCACTTTAGGGTTAAATAACACACCCATAATCAATGAAAAAATTATATTAATTCATTATATTTCACGAGTCATAAAATTCAATTTAATTTATTTATAAAAATACAAGGATGGAATTTTTTCAACCAAATTATAGTCATATAAATATAGATGCATAATTTTAAATGTGTTATCTATAAAAACACCTTTGATATAACATTAATTTGATAAATAAAACATGAATAACTATGGTAAATCAATATTAAATGATATATATAATCATTTTTCGATAATAAAACAATTTTAATCACTCCAATTAGCCATGGTTTAACTAAAAAGGAAAAAATATAGAATCACCTACCTGGATATGGTGAAACTTGATCACCTTCGATAAAAAAGGGTGGATTTTAGTTATATGGGAGGAGAGATTACCTTTATTACTAAAAGACCCCTGGAAAATGCTATATTTTTTGCATGAAATATAAAAACTACTTTTTCACATTATGTAAAAAATAGAGTTATAAAGGAACATCCGATGAGGGAAGAGAAGAAGAGAAAAAAATAATGAAAAATGAATATAAACAGAAAACATATATTTTATCCATATGAAATATCATTTTAGATGGAGATGAGGTGAAAATAAGAGGATAAGAGTAGTTCCCCATTCCCTTTTTAGCGTCTCCCATGAAAAGAAATGTGTCTTTGGGGGGGGGGGGTGAATTCCAATCTTGAATCTAATTATGAGTTATAATAGTATAATAATTATTATGAATATCTAAATAAAAGGGTAATGACGATTCAACACCATTATTGAAAATTCCATACATGCACTCACCACTTGAGAAGGTCTAAGGATTTATTCATGGTCTTTTTAGGTGAGTAATAGAAAATTACCAGGGGATACATTTATTCTACTTTTAAAAATGATAGGGAAATTTCAATAAAAGAATATAGGTCTATGTCATTACATAATAATGGTTATGTTAGAATAAATAATTCCCTGAAATCCATTTTTTCTATTATTATAATATAAGTAGAGTATATTGATGCACATAATGTCAGACAACATGTTATTCAGATAATGTTCATAAATGATATATGGGATGTCCCTAAAATGTAAGACATAATTAAACTATTATTTAGGCTAAGGAAATATGATATCCCACATTTAAAAAAATATCCTTTAAAATTATTATCTCATTATATAAATCATTTAGTGGATTAAATTAATATTTTTCAAGAAGATATAAAAAATAATACAGAGAATCAATTTAAAACAACATTAACATAGAAAAAATAGGCAAGAGGAGATGACATGGTCCCCCCAAGCACTCTTACAACACTCTCTCAACTATGGTATCACCAGTCACATTAGTTTTCTTACTTCATCACATTGATTTATAGGGATATGTAATTCCCCTGGTTTATTTCTTTTACACTAGTTTCCTTTTATCTTGAGTATTTTTTTTTCTATGGCATTAATCTGTCTTATCATTTTTTCTAAATCCCTATTTGGTGTTGTATCCTATAATCTATCATGATAATGAGATTCGTACTTTTTCAACCTATTTCGTATTAAATTTGATGGAATTTTTGTAGTGGTGGAATCTATTATAGGTCCTTTCAGGTTGAATCTATAGTGGTCCTCTCATATATGGGTTTTATTCTTTCTACCCCATAGAGGCGCTTTCCCGGTTCCCATTCCATGACAATAACTAAATTCTTCACCGAGACCATGTCTATCAATTATGGAATTGAGGATGTGAGTGCTTTAAGGTTTTTTACGTTTGGTTATGTTAGGGTTTTGGTTCTTATTTCACTATTCTGGTTGTTCTTTCTAAGATATTTTCTTAGTATAGGATTTGGTTTGGAATTGTGTTGATCTTATATGGTGGTTCAGTTCCCTCTCGTATAGATGCTTCCTTTATTATTCTTCTTGTCCCCTTTCTGGTATCTGGGCTTGGTAGAAGTTTTGAATATTTTCCAATAGTCCATTTTCAATTCATTCATATGGTATCCATTATTCCTGGTGGAGCTTTAGATGGGGTGATACTGGTATTTAGTGGTGATAGAGTTGGTCGGGAATCTCTAGTGGTCGATTAATGAGTTATAAGTGGTTGGTTTTTATACATTGGTGGTGGTGTGATGCCTTGTTGGGTTTTGGTTGTGTATCTTCTTAGATGGTCTTCTCATGGTTGTATGCACTCGGGTTCCTAATGGGATGCATTGGAGCTAGAGACAGTGAGATATAATGATGGAAGTAGGCGCAGGATGAGGGATGTATATCCAGGTTTGAAGCTCGAGGTATATTGTTTCTCATGAGGGAAATGTCATCCAAGGACGTAAATAGTCACTTAATTCAATTTAAGTACCTCCCACATTTTAGAATAATATAGAATATAACATTATTTAAAGATTCATAATCTTTTTTTTCCATCATAAGTATTTTCTCATATTTTTCCCCAAAATGAAATTAAGTACCTATATTGGTCCAAGATCTTTATTTTTCCTTATTTAGACTGATTGAGAGTGGATAGTTCATTATTGGGTCCCACTACACGTGATGAATGTTGGGGTAAATTTATTACATTACTTTATAATGATAATCAACATATCAATATTTTTTTGAGTAATACATTGATCAATTTTGTCATGTAATGTCATGGGTTTTGAAACAAATGATAATATTGGAATAAGTAGGGGATATTATAGAGATATAGACACTGCTAAATATAAACAACTATGATTTCTTTTTAGGATTAACCCACTAAATTATATCACTTAAAATTTTATCCATATTTTCATTAATATACTTAGAGGTGCATATATTATATAAATTCCCATTAAATGTGGTTATCATTGTATCCTATATGTGAACCATTGGAATTTGATACATTTCATACACTATTCTGAAACCTGACATAGCTGGGGGTGTTTCTCTCTCTCAATATTTTTTTTACAATGAGGTACAAAATACTATAGAGTGTGTCATATGGTATGAATTAATAAAGAATAATCATTCCACCACTCACAACTTTTTTATAATCAAGGGGTATGGATTCTATTCTAGAAAAACTATGAGGTGTTATGTAGGATCCACTTTAGAAGTATGTAAATCACCCTCCACGTTTCTTTCACACCAAGTGTAATGAATGGTTGTGTTTTGTTCCATAAAAATCATAAATATCCTAATAATATAAATATCGAACTATTGCTCAGGGGTTATATTAGCTAGAAACATGACTAATATAGCTGAATCTGTTACCACATTTTCCAAGGAGATATTTTGTTCTCGATAAAAATGAGGCCACTCATTAGTGTCTGGTCCTCTTCTGAGAGAGGGTTACCATCCCTATAAAATGCATTGATTTACAATATAAAAAATGATGTTGGTCATTAATTATCCTTCGACCATACATAATCCCCTTCATTTAGGACATATAATTATTCAACTTATATCAACATGCATGGGGTTTCCATCAAATCCAGTACTCACCCTACAAGTTCCCTATAATAGGAGGAGGAAGAAGGGGTGGTTGGGTACATTTTTTATCGCATTTTGGGTATTTCATAGCCATGATATATTTTCCCCTATTGTATAATAGGTATAACTTATGGGACTATAATTGAAATAGATTGAGTAAATGTATGATAATATTAAGATTGATTATCATGTGATGTGCTCATTTACATGGTTAAATTACATGGAATATATTAATCTAGATTGGTCAGTCTATTTTAGGTAAATTGACTATACGAGTTTTCCTATATGAAATAAACATGTCATATGTCCCATTGAAGTACATTATGTCTTGTATAAATAGATTATTTTACTATGCATAAATTTTAGGGAGATGCATCTCGGGAAATGTTTGTATTAAGAAATATGTGTTTCATGTAAATCATGTCAGATACCTTTGTTGATTGAGTAATAATAAATATTATTAGTACTATAGAGGGTACTGTAGTAGCGTTGTAGCAGTACTGTAGTAGGTACTGTAGCAGGAACTATGCAGTACTGTAGCGGGTACTGTAGTGGGAACTGTACCAGGCACTGTTTGGCACTGTAGCGGCCGGGAATATGCCCCTGTTTAGACCATCGGGCCACCGATTTGGTCCCTGAGTCCATTAAGGCCTTCAAGCCACCCAGTACTTCAGGTCAATAAGGCCTTAGGTCCACCTCAAGGCTTTCGGGCCGCCTTAAGTGCAGATGAAAACCAGAAAACCTATAAAGAACAAGCTCTACAAAGAGGATGAGCAAGGAGAATTCACCACAGCAGAAGCTAAATGGATTTCATGAATGAGAGGGTATGGCACCTGCCATCGGTAGAAGCATGTGCATGCACGAGAATGCCTAGCCAAACAACCATGCAAAGGTGGAGAGCTGATTTCACGATGATGATACTGGGAGGAGTAGTTCCAAGTAGTTAGTCTGGGTTGTATGTAATGTTTGAAGCCTACAGAAAATGAATTCCTCTAAGGCCTACGAGTCATGTAATACTTACACCTACAGGCCTTGTAAGGGATCCACCTCACCCCTTGAAAGGTGGATTATCACAATCAATAAAAATTGAAGGCCTTGGGGCCCTTAGAGGATCATGATTTTTAGTATCATATATTTTTTAAGGTTATGATTTGGGAATTAATAATAATTATTAATTCCCTGAAGGCTCATAGGGTCATACATAAGGCTATGTAATGAGGATTTATTTTATCATAATGTTTATATGAAGAGTAATATATTTTATGATAGTTTATAAAAAAATATTTTAGAAAATATTTCATAAGACATTGTGAAATATAAATACAAACTATCTGACTTTAGTGAATGAAAGACATTGAATTTTATAAAAATTAAATCCCAAATCACAACCCACAATACAAGTTATAGGAAAATCCATTATATTGATTGTATAGAGTGATATCTATGTGATATGGGATATCATTTGTAATGACCCTACATATAATACCTTGACCCTAAGACAAACTACTACTAACCTTTGATGTTTTTCAATAAATTGTCAAAAGCTATAAAAATTAAATGCCGTAGGATATCGTTTTTTTATTCTATTTTTCATTTCTTTTTTAGTAATATTTCATATAATATTATGGTAATTTCCGCAGTTAGATATTAGTTTATATATTTTCGGAAAATATTTAGTATTACACATTTAACTTGAACTAAATGATAAATTTCAAAATAAACTAGATATCTTTCAATTTAATGTTTGTGGTTATAAATTTGATTAGTTTTTTTGTTAAATGATCTATGGATATCGGTAATATGAGATTAAATAGGGAAATAGAAAGATTGAATAAGAATTACATTATTAGGATATTACATCATTGGGTGCCTAACAAATCCTACATTAGATGCTGAGAGTAAACCATCTTGAAAATGTTTTCTCACAATTGAAAATGAGATAAATTCAAGGATCCAATGTAGAAAACACTAATCCCTAAGAGTTAGCCAGCTCCAAATGTACTTTTACAGATGACCCTGAAAATGAATTACCAAGACAATATAGCCTTATGTTCCTTCCACTGTCCATATCATTAACTCAATGTAATGTCAATCCCTAATGCACACTATGTTTTATCTATAACATAACAAGCATTGAGACACTCTATATTGGTAAATTCATGAATATCATGACAACATAGTCAATAAGATTCCAACATAGCCTCATGGTCAAATGAAGGAGGTGTTAACATGACAACATAATCTCATCCTCTAATGTACATAGTGTTATCCCCAACATAGTTACTCCAAACCAACATAGACTATGTTCTTATGGGAATATTTTCTCTTAATAAAATCTAAGACAATTAAACCTTTCAATGCTTCAACTCATGAAATTTATCTTGTCCAATAAAATACATATGTTTAACCCTAAAAATTATACCAAAAAAATATAGAAATAAGGGGAAGTACATGGAATAAAGAATAATCGTTATGGACATCATCTCAATGGTACGTGGATGACATGCACAAAGAGGACTGTCATCATCAAATTTGTTTAACCAAATTAATAATCAGGACCACAACCCCTATACATGTAATGATCATGAGTTGAGATAGAAAATTCATTATTTGAATTAGTTGGGAATGTTAAAGAAAGATACTATAAGATGCTAGAAGATCAAGGGAAGTATTATCCATGTGGGAGTGATTCAGTATTATATTTCCACAAGTATATATCACAAAAGTTAGCACCAAATGAATTTTCCAAATCATGAATAGAAGGAAGTCTAGGGAAAATAGGTAAGTGGATCTAGAATTGATGGAATATATCAAATGGGTGAGAGAGAATGGAATGGCCCAATGCTAGAGAAACATCTAGGGGGAAGCTAAATATGGTAGGAGAATTATCAAAATTTAAGAGGAGGACTGAAAAACTATTTGTAGGAATTTTCGAAACAACATTATCTCTGTTTTAAAAGTATATTAGATTTTTGATGACTTAAGATGGATGAATTTGTAAAAATGGGAATTGATTTAATTTTATTTGGTTTTTTTACTTGTTGAGACAATTTTATTTTGTTTTCATATTGATATTATTTTTGTTCTTGAATCCACCTATAGAACTTAATAACTTTTAGTGGTTGTGATAATGTGGGTGAGTTAACAAATAACAGTTGATATTCAATTTAGCATAGGTGGTCTTAGAAAATTCATTTGATAGTGAACCATGATAGTGAGATAAAAAAACATGATATTAATCATTGAACATATGGGTATATCATTGAAAACTTGGTAAGGTGAGTGTAGGTAGTGACGCTAGCTTAGATTGGATTGAAAAGCACAATAGAGGTGGCCTAAAAAAACCCGAACTAGATTCCCAAATTTAGGGAGATAGTGGTAGAATTTCACATAAAAAAATGGTAGAACATAAATATTATATTCATGGATCTATAAACAACCTTATGAGGACATAAAATTTATTTAAAAAAGTCATCGAATGTGTTTTGAGAGCATTACAATGCACATAGTAATAGACACTCATCATGTTTGTATAACTAGTGGGAAGACTCGGGTAGGTTGAACTGATATCTAACTACCTTACAATTAATTTTCATTCATATGGGTGGTAAATTCTTAGTTTTAAATATAGTTAAGGTAGTTTCTATACTAAGTTATCCATTTTTCTTTTTTACCCACAATCCAAACTCTGTTATTTTACATTTTTTTAAATAGAACCAATTACACAGGTGAAACAACTCTTGTTCCTATAGATATGACTTGATTACTAAATGGTTCTTTTCTATGATAACCCTATGCATTTTTAAAGGTAATTTTTTGATGACACTACACATTTTCATCTAGAAATTGTTGTGTCATTTTTGGGGTGTGTAGGGTGTGACAACCACAAATTTTTGATAGAAACCCACACTTGTGAGGGACTGAAAAACTCAAACTAGATTCCAAGTATGAGATAGAGTGTGGTAGAATTCTATAAGATGGGATCAATGGGAAATCATACAGAATTATAAAAAAATGGGATTTGTCTAAAGATCATTACAATGCACACAATAATGGGTTCTCTCCACATTTGTATAACCAGTGGGAAGCCATGGGTAGGTTAAATTGATTTCCATCTCCATTATAAGTGTTTTCCACTTCCAATGGATGTAGAATCCGGGGTTTCAATATAGTTTAGGTATTTTTTATCCCATCCTGACCATATATCGTCATACACACAATACATCCTCTTCCATTTTACTGTTTTTAGCTAAACCCAACCAATTACACGTGTTAAATGACTACTTCCCTCATGAAGATGACCTAAATACTCAATTGTTTTGTTTTATGATGACCTAGTGCACGTGGACAGGAAGCATTGAAGATAACACTAAAAAAAATTCAATAGAGCACTTTTTGCATCATTATTGGGGATAAGTGGGTGTTATTAGTTTTCGTCGGAGAAATCACAAAAATAGAAAAAAATTAAATACAAATTGAAAATTACAAAAAAAAATACCAAAAACACCTTTAATTATTATATAAAAAAACACACAACAAATCCATATTCGTCATTGTTTTATTATTCATACATGATTATGTCAGTGGATTAACCAAAATTCTATCCCTATGGAGATTGAGAGTTTGATATTCCGTTAAAATTGGTCAATGAAAAACGTTTTACTAAACCAATTGAAAAAATTACCTTAACTGAAAACCACAACTGGTTTATGAATTTTTAAAAACCAATATAAGCTAAACTGATCAATTAATATTGATCAAAAAATGGTTTAGATCAGTTATAAAAATTTGGGGAAAATTACATAATACAAAATTGTTTCATAAAAAAGTATAAATCCCTAACCGTTCATGACCAAGGGTTCTATGATAATGCAGATATCATAATGAAATAAAGAGTTGAGAGAGTATCATAGGAAAAAATAATCAATTTATTGTTAAATTGAAGGAAATAGTTTGATAAAAATCGAATCAACCAAAATTAAAAATATTTAAATTGTTTTAATAATTCAAGGGGAAATTTTCAATGTGGTTTAATGGGTTATATTCACTTATTCATCAAATATGTTCACAAAATTTTATTTTATTGAAAAAAATATAATTATTTATGTTATATTCATCCTTATTCATAAAGAAATTATTATCAATTACAATTTAATTAATGATTTATTAATTTTTTTATTTGTTTAGTTTCAGTTAATAATAGTTAATGTTAACAAAATTGAACCAAACTAAAAAAACTAAAATATATAATAATAATAACCTATCATTAACCTAAAAACCAATTTAATCTCAATTAAACCAATTTTATTTAGTCCAATTTAATCATTTTATTCTAGTAAATTTAATCTTGTACTCCCTTGGTGGATTTGACCTGATTACTCACTGATATTAGGCCATGATTGTAAAAACCCAAAATTATAAAATAAGAAAATCATATATAATATCATATATTACATGTATCACTAATTTTATATTCCAATACATGAAAAAATAATTTTCTTTGATAACTTGCCCTACATGCTAGACTGAGTTTTACAGAACCACAATATATTATTAATATTATTATTGAATATGATAGATATCGCACAACCACTAGAATGAAGGGTGTGAATAGGATTGAATAACTAAGGAAAATATACAGTTTAAAAAAAATTATTATTTACCAATTGATTAAAAATAAAATATGAATCATTTAAAATAAAATAAATATTTTATAATTAGTATTTTCTAAAATATGGTTTAATCACACTCTGCCTACATAATGTAATGTTATTTTTTACCACATTTAAAAAATTTATTTAAAAAATTAAAATTTATTTAGTAAATTGGAATAAACAAATTATTTTAGGGTAAATTTCAGGTGTTTTTAGAAATCATTAATTTTTCAATGAATAGTGAGAAATTATGAATTTTAATTGAAAACAACCATTTCATTCAAATTATTTTTTATTATAAAATATATTTCAAATTGGTTTTAATGTCATACTTATTCAATTATACATATATTAATACAATTTAGGTTATTAGAATCAATTTCATATTGGATTTTTATATAAAAGCCTTACAAATGATTAATCATTTTCTCTTTAAAACACACTTTCTCATCACATATATGAGACTAATTTTAAATCAAATTTTGAAACATCTATAAATTGAATTGGGAAAAATTGATTTCATATTTTTAATCACCATAAATTATAATTTCTAATGATGTCTACATAATTTTTGACCAAAATGAATTCCAAAAACAATAAAAATTACATACCAAGGTTAAAGTTAATATGAGTTTTCTTGGGGTCAAACTATTATTTTACGGGTTAAAATGGCCTAAAAATTTATCCAACACTTATAATATGGCCACACATCAACCCTTATTACCATATGCTCATTTTTTATGAGTTTTTTAGACACTTTTCTATGACGGTGACTTATATAAGAAGTTATATAAATAAAGTGAAAAAAAGAACATTTCTTCCTCTTATTATCTATAAAACATTGGGATAAAATAGAAAAAATGTTAGGTTATAGATATTATTTTGAAATATATATAATTTTTTTTATAATAATAATTTATCTAAAAATTTTATAGATGAAATAATTATATAAAATGCTTAAGAAGCCTCAATTTTTGGAAAAACGGATTTTAAAATATTAATAAATATCAACTATGGTCCATTCCTAGAACAATTGTTCTTTCATAATAAATATATTGATCACTAAATAGTAAAAAACCTATTAGCACGATTACGATTAAATCAATATTTTTGCATGTTGCATGCGCTGGTGTAAAAATTAATTTCCAACACACATATGATTTACATTTTTTAAAATAAACATCATATTTTGAATTAATGGGTATAAATTATCTAATGAGGCTCAGCTTAATTTATTCTTAAATTAATAATTACCATGGTTAGAAAACTAGTTACTATAGTGATAAACTAAAATGGTAAAATTAGGGAAACATAGATGTTACGGAAAAAAAATTTAAAAAGTGTTTTTTATTGTGTGGTGGTGCTAACTGCATCCACTTCTTCACAGTTCTCTAGACATTTGGCTCTACAAAACCCTATCCAAATAACATTTAAAAATTACTCCTATCATCATAGAAGAATTAATTTATGATGGAAATTGACCAAGTATGGTTTGGGTTCTATCCCAATGAAGATACATGAAGAAGAGGTAACATTCTTCAATGATCATGTTTATTTTTTTTCTTCTTGACCTCCTAAAATTATTATTATACAACGATGATATAAAAATTTCAATATATTCCATATACTATGATTTTTTTATAAAAAGTGTTTGAACTACAAAAAACTCCACATCTATTAAATGGGTATGAAATTATAGTCCGTGTGTATGGCATACAAGAACTTTGCACACTGATATTATTCTTTCTTACATTACCACCTTTCAATGTTGAGTATGATTATGGATATAGAGTATATATATATGATATTTAAAACATATTTATTCATTTTGAGTCATTATATCATATATATCATTTTATTTTTGATTCATCTGGGGACACGATAATATCACATGTATGTACGATGGATGACACACCCGTCATTTTTATATGTCACTATTTATTTGTTTATATATTCTATTTACTATTATATATTAGCTCGTAGGTTCTAACCCACAGAAAAGGTAATACAATCAAATATTCAAAAACAAATCCACTATAAGTAGTGGCTGAATTTTCATTTTCTAAATTTATTTTTATTTTTCTTTATGATGAAAAATGATAATGAGGGCATTATTTTTTAAATAGAACTGTGTGGATATTGGTTCTAGGATGAATGATCATAGATACCAATTTATGATAATCAATAATAAACATTTATTTAAAAATGATCAAGAAATATGCTTGGGGAATTCTAGCACTACTCATCATTAAAGGATATCTTCATCATATTAATTTTACTTATTTCGTAAACTCAGAAAAATATTTGTTTAATCTCCCTTTACAGAAGATCAACCCCATATAAGGATTAAATATTAGAATTTGGTACTCCAAGAATCATCAAACTACAATAGAAATTGAAAAGAAATCAATGAAATAAAACTCAGCATAATATTCCAATGTTTTTGAAATTTAAACATCATGTAATGAATTGATGATCCATCTCGCTGACTGATAATGATGTTTTTAAGTTTGAAACAAAAGGAACAATTTTTTTAATGAATTTATAAATGATCTCACTGATCAATATTGATTTATTGGAGAAAATGATTTGAAGAATAAAATATATCTAAACCAGAAGTATTGAAAATCCCAGAGCTTAAAAGTTTAGTTAAAGATCATAAAAAATGCAAGAATTAACATTTCCATTGAAAATTAATGAATGGAAATGAAGGTGAAGAAATGATAATTATCCCTCTAATTTCTCACGAACAACCATTCTCAAACTCTCATCATCTTCCTCTCTCTTCCTCGGCCTTAAGATTTTTTCATGATTCTCCCAAAAAATCATGAATTTTTATGATGAATGTAAAAGATTCCCAATTTCGTCATCTATCCTTAAATTTTAATCCTCTGTCTTATTCAGTTTGTTCACCAATGGCTACCACTGACTTTATCCAATATACTCTAAGAAACCAAACTATTCCCCTCATAATAAATTTACTCCAACATCACCCTTCAAACCAAATGTAATATGGCAGTTTTCCAATGAATTCAGACACCATTTTTTCTATAGCTTCGACCGACATAAGTAAAACAGATAAAATAAATAAAAATTAAAAATCTAGTTAAAGACAATATAAAAATTATAATTATATAAGTCTTAAGTATTTAAATTGTTATAAATAAATATATTATCTATTATTTAAAATATAAATTTAAATTATTAATTATATTAAAATAAATTTTAATTATAATTTTAATTATTGTTAATATAATTATATATTTATAAAAATGTTAATGTTAACTACAATCTTTCAAATTATAAAAATAAAATATATTATAAAGTTTATTTATTAATATTTATTTATTTTAATTATTATTATAAATATAATTAATAAATAATTTATTATTTAATTTTTATTATCTTTATTTTTATTTTATGCCATGTCGTGAGTAGGTTCAGCTTCTTATAGATGATTCGGGTTTATCTTATCCATGTGAAGTATTGGACTCATCTTCTCTTCACATGTATCCTGACATCCCGACAATATAAATTGTGGTCGTTTAGTGGTGTCGGCTAGTCCTGGGTTCATCCAGTGGTCGATTACATATTCTACTTCAAGGAGGTACAGACTCAGCTTCAAGGAATGGCGCATATTAGTATGGGTTCAGCTTCATTAGATGACACGACTTCTGATATTCACGAGCAGCAATAGTTCAGAGAATAGGCTCTTGATCTATGGGCGGGAGGTATTTTAACCTCAAACAATAGTGCAAGCATCAATATTCTTCAGATCTGATTGTAGATCAGATTCGGTCTATGGTGGTTCGATCTATGGTGGTGAGTTTTTGAAGAAAAATTTATTGAGAGTTCAAGATTCAAACTAAAATAATGTTTTAGATAGTTTAATATATATAAAATGATACAATACTTGATGTGTCTAAGAATCAGTTAGATACCACTGATAAGGGTGAATTAGTTGTATACTTTTTTTTTACAAATTCATTTACTTTTGATTCAACCTATGTGACTGATTAATGTTTTCATCCCTCAAATTTAACACATAGTCTCATCCTATGAGAAATAACAATAATGAAAGAATATCAAACATGTATTTACATGGTTTGGTAAAAATACCCACTCCTTACCATGTTTCTTAGACTCCACAAAATGGATTCACCACTATATTAGAATATGATTACAACTATAATAGGTAACGCCCCTAATTAAAAATTGGTTATACCCCCTAGTTCCAATCATCCTTCAATAGTAGGTTTGACCCCCCCAATTGCACCTTTTTTATAGTGATTGGTTAGACTTCACAATCAAAATAGTCAGAAACTAGTTAGACCCTCAAACTAAAGCCTTATACATTAGATTATTTGATATACTATAGATATATCAATTGAATATCTTCATACACAAGCTTTTTAAATCACAATAACTTGTGAACACCTTCATGTGCCTTTGAAATGATGTTGGACTTGATCAAATAATAACTTATCAATGTATATAATTAGAAACCATTGTGCTACACTACTCGAGATATAATTCTTTCTTCTAATAAAGACTCGACTTCACTGAACACTACAAACTCAGATACAAAAATATTTTGAAATAATACTTCAGATTCAATCTCAAATAACCCGTCTTACCATTCAAGGTATATTGCATGGGTATTTCCTTACACATCATTCATAAACAAAAATGTATGGATATATCACTATTCATTCATGTGTAAACTATGCACGATCTTCTCAACACTATGAAAACAAACATGAACAAGCTACAAAAATTTAATGCATACTTTAAAACATGTACATGCATACTACCAGATGTACTTATATTCACAAAGATCTCATACTTCTTTAAAGCTTCATCAAGTGATTTTTTAATAACATATGTATCAGTATACACATTCACACAAACACAAATTTCCTCAATGACCACTTTTCACACACACACATTGTTTATTTTAATATTCCTTTATGTGTGTATGAGCAAGAATTTAAGAATGCTCTACTTCTCTAATTTTCAGACACAAACCAAAATGGGTGAATGTCTCACTATGAATTCATTTAAATGGAACTAATCCTCTTCACATTTTCTTATCATACCACCCATTAACACACTGTATCATTGTGAAGCTCCCAAAAAACCTTCACAAAAAAACCCAATCATTCATGAATATCATTTTATGTGTGATACTCTTACTCCTTCTCAAAATAGTGTTCGGTGTCTCCTTTATCTTTTCAAAATTGTATGCAGGTTCTTCTATCTCCTTTACAAATTATGTTCGTGGATGTGATCCCTACAATGCATAAGCATCACATACAATGTTCTTATCCTTTGTGGGGGTTCTAAATCTTTCACAAAACAACATTATTTGTAGTTCCTTCTGTGGTTTGTTATAACTCAAACATTTATCATCTTCATGAGATTTCATAGAATATATCATGACTGAACTAAGTGTATGGAACCTCCCTTTGAAAATGGAGAGTGCATCGTTTTCTCTGTTTCTCTCTCAAAACATCAATCAGATGTTCAGTGAGCTCTCGAATTAGAGGTAAGATACAACCTGAAAATGAGTTGATCGCAGGTATTTATAGGAAAATATATGCACCAACCAAGCTTGTTTCCACTTCCACAACTCAAGAATACAATACCTCAATATTCATGAGTCATCTCTGTATTCAGATAAACTCATAATTTCTCTAGGCTACATTTATTCGGAATGATATTAATTAACACATGAAAAAAAAGTTTCATGTGATTTTGATCCCATAGGAATCATCATAATGACCAAAATATGATTGGACGTCTCGGATCAAGCTTCTATCGACATCACTCATGGGGATCCCGGTGAAAAGTGCTCCTTTGATGACTTTCTAGAGAGGATGACATGACTGAAGATATTTTATGTCTTAATGATAAGATTATCAAATAATATGGTGGGAGTTCTTTCAGAGCAATATTAATGTGAAAAAACTATTACCATATATAAACACCCTTTAAATCTCAACATCCTTATAATACAAGGCAAGAAAATAGATACTCAGAAATCGATTACCGCATACACCCATCACTACCTAGCACCACCCCATGCTAGGCTCTGCTCCACTGCCATGCTTCCCCACACAATGGCTCTCTGATCCTTCCATGTGCTCCTATGGTGCACTCATCTCTAGCTCTATCCTTAGCTCAGTCCGACTAGCTAGTTTGAGGTTGAATCTAGTAATCACCTAAGAAATGTCACACAAGAATCCCTTAGCTGGTTGGTTGGCTGAATATTTTTTTTGATAAACTCATTTAAAACAAAAACTTCCATAAAATATTTTCATGGCCAAAAAAATGTTATTCATGTATACAAAAGACCCCATATTATGAATCTCATATCTAATATTCTCTTTTTCTATAGAAAAACATCCACTAATTCTAAAACATTACACATCCTTTAATGTTGTAAAAAATGTGTCAAACTCAAATAACCAATGACACAATTTATTCTAAACTACAAACAAAATATTCAATTGTCACATTAAATACATAAAACATATTGAAAATTTTCACAAAAAACTCATTAACAACAAATGAAATTCCCTAAAAACATCAATAATTAATTATAAATATAAAGAAACACAATCTTAAAATTAATATCATAAACCATATTTATAAAAAATATATAACGAAAAACTAAACAAAATAAATTAAAATTTTTAATTTTATAATACAGAAATAAACTCAAAAATAAATAAAGTAGTAAATTAAAATACTAAAATACAAAACATCAACTCTAACAAAAATTTCACATAAATTAATTAAAATATCAAAAAATAAATAAACAATTTTCCAATTTAGGTGATTTAAATACCACTTAAGTGTACTATCACCTCACGAAGTGATGTGATTTGTTTTTCACTATCGCTTTACATGAAATGTAATAAGAATAACTTTAATAAATATATGTGATATAAATGATATTAATGAAATTTTTATAATTATATAAGTATAATATAAATCATTTTCTTTCTTACCTCTCTACTCACATAAATATGATAACATTGTTCATGTACGTGTGGACTACCGCCTTCATGAAACGATGTGACTCTCTTTTCTAACCACACCATAACAATGATATATATAAGTATATAATACGATATATATGATGTTATGATAATTATGGAAGTATTATATATTACTTACCTTCCGTCCATAATGATCACCAGAAAATGGAAACGTTACTCATGCATATGTTTGACCAACAATCTCCATGATCATAACATACATAATTTATTATAACCAACTTTCATGATTGATTTTAAAAGTAAAATTGATGTAAGAATATGATAATTGTGTCATGATTATTATTATATATATTATATAACTATATAATATGTGAACTAACAGGATCATTCATGACAAACATGCATTAAAAAACCAGGCAATTAACACTCAAAACAATGAAAATAATGAATGATTATTAATGAATGGGTTACATGATGTTATAAAAGGTTAATATAAGTTATTATAAATATTAATATGGTTTTTTTAAGTTAATAAGATGTTTAGAACCACTATACCAGAGGATAAAGAATGTTCAATCAAAAGAAATCACAAAGTAAGGAATTTCTTAACTTAATTTCCACTCATTGAGTTTAACTTCTACTTTGTTGATTATGTCATCCTAAGATTATGTCTATAATAAATTTTTATTCATATCATGTATTTAAAAGAAATTTATATGGATTTATTTTTTATACCCATAATTTAATCATTGATTAATTCTCACTTCAATGTTATGATAATTTTAATGATTTATTTCACAATCTCATTCTAATGAAAATTGTTTATTCTTGAATATCAGTTAAAGGAAAATAAATGACCATTTATTATTATATAAATTTAATTTTATTATGATCTAGTTATTAATGATATTTTCAATTAAACATTTCAATATTCCACTCTTTGGTAGTTAAAATTATTGAATTTCTTTTAATAAAATCTGACCTTATTTCCCTTTCTAGTCAAAAACCATTTTTCATCAAAATCCATGTTTTCTAAAAATATTTTCAATAATATTTTTTATCTTTTAAAATTTATCTATTAAGTAAATGTTTTCCCATTTTCAAATAAAAAATATGATTTCAAATTAATATTAATTTAATTTTTAAAACAATTCCTATTCGTCTTTTAATGAAAATGCGAAAGAAATATTTGTTTTAAAGTGAATGGCATGATCAAAATTTTCTTTCATCATGACCACTAAAAGTTTTAAAACACATTTTACAAGATTTAAACGTTTTTTTGAAATAAATTTATTTTAAAAATGTTTTGTGAACATTTTTTTTAAAAAAGTATAATTTCAAAATTCAATGGTTTTTTTCCTCAAAAATGTTTTTAAGGATATTTTTATGGTATTTCGATTCATTAATGACATCAACCCTATATTATACATATTTCCTATTTGGGATATGATGTATTGGTATCATCCTTATTAATTTTTTGGATTCTTATGATTATTTTAACCATATATGTTCTATTTTTATTCCATTCTCCAAATTACTTTGGATAGTTTATCGTTCTGTTTATTTATTGGGAAAAGTTTTCACATTTTATGGGATAGTTTTATTCAATATGAATGTTTATATTTTTTTATGTTTCTCCACTTTTTTATTAGGAATGAAACAAACTTATTATGTGTTGGGTGGGGTTCACTATACCCACACGATTCATCTACATGTCTCATGAGACAAATCAATTTTCTAAATAAGATAGGTTTTATCCTAATGATTTAAATTTTCATGAGAAGAAATCTTGAATATAAATTTCTCAAGGATTGATTTTGATAGTTCAGACATCTCTTATTAAGAATTATATCATTACACATCCATTTATGGATATTCCATTTGATTATTTGATTATTTATAATATCCATGGCCAATATTTCAAGCTAATTTAATTATATATATTGAATTACATTGCTCATTATTTATTCCTAGCATATTATGCCCAAGTTATAGATTAAATGAAATGTGTTTCAGTTACATACATTTTCATTTTAATTTTTATTATTGATTCATGATAAATAATTTTGTACTTAACCCTTACATATCATTTGAGATCATCCTTATTTTTTTCCTTTCCCCAAGAACCCATTAAGTTTACTATGTTTGATATGAAATGATATTCTAGAGGGAATAATGTTCTTCTCTAAAAAATATTTTATAATTTTCATATTCAAATGTAATGGAAGACTCAAGTATGTTTATGGTTTACCATGACTAATTAACTATTCTGTCCTTTGGGATGTGATTCCTTGTATCTTATAAAAATGTAATAAAGCAAACACCGACTTCAGGCTACTAGGTTTTGGGTCGTTACAATGATGATCATGTGCACTTGAATGGAAATTACTAGTTGACACTACACATTCACATCAAGAAGTGGGTTTACATGTTCATTGTGGGAATGATTTTCTTTGAACACCATCATCCATATATTCGATCTCATATTAAATAGATAAATAATGATAAGAATAAAATAAAAAACTAAAGATGGTATAACAACCGGCATGAATGACAACCTACACAACCTAGTTAGATATACGAAATAACTATTATAAAATAATAAATCCAATAATATAAATTACCCAATAGGTTAAACATATTTAAAAATGTAAAAAGGAAATAATATATAATAATAAGTCTTGATCAGTAGGCATAAACCATAGATGAACATCAGTCCCCAATGTATTTAAGCTCAAAGTGGTCATAATATTCATGTATAGAACCCTTGCATGAGATATTTTTATCAGTTAACCTATAAAAAAATACAAGTTATACATGTGAACCCAAGTATGGATGTAGGGTTGAATAAAAAATGCCTTATATGATTTCCCCACATGACTCTAATAGTGGTCCATGAATAATGAAAATAATCTGTATATGTGATTATAATTTTCATAAAATAAAAATGTTTTATAACTCATAAAAAATTGAAAAATTATTTTTAAATATAAATGTAAACAACATAGATTTATATATATCAATAAATAATATAAAGCAATTAAATCACAACATTATAAAGATTAATTCATTAGATTGACAAAGTGAAAGATAAATTCAATATTTTTAATGACATAATTTATCCAAATAATTAATTACAAAAGGAACATTGGGATTTAACATTATCTTGTAGTGCTAATTTGGGAATAAAGGAATCATCTGGATATCTTCCCACACCGGTCAAAGGGGCTATATTTCTAAGAACCGCCTCCATTATTTACCCCACAATGGGGCTAAAAGTGAGAAATCCTTATGACTCTATGTCCTAGAGAGAAACTAATTGCAACACATCCAAAATAGACATCCAGACACTGGTGAAATATAAATTCCAAACCCTCTAATAACTAAGAGTTAAATTATAAACATCACTTAAAGTAATGTCAAATATAACCTAAGATTATTCCCTAGATAAGTTCAACACATACTTAAAGGCCTTTCCATTCAGATCCATCAGTACATATTTTTAATAGGAATAACCTACACATAGTTTTTTCTTGGGATAAATGAAAAATAAGTTATAAATAAATTATATTCATTAAAATTCACCAGACACTAATAAGTTTCCCATGAACACCACTAAATATTATCCATGGGATTAATATTTGAATAATGGATACAATTACCAAAAAATAACAATATAAAAATTTGAAAACATAATTTATATTTTTAGAATTAATTCCTCAAAACAATTTAAAACATGAAATTACAATTTTCTATCAAATTAAAGAGAAATATTATATCTTCTTTCTTAAATTTACTTCCATAATGTAATTGATTTAATTTTTTCTAATATATTTGATAAAAATACCGAATAAATAATATGTTCACCACAAAATAAGTTATTAAACTAATATAGAAGATCATATCCAGTCCCAAGTTGATAAAAATTCACTGAAAATATTTGAAAATTCGAAAATCCATCGACCAATGTAAATTATTCAAATAGAATAGTCTTTTACCCTGGAATAAAAAAATAACAATGCATATCAAGGGTTTTAGATTGCCTCTATGAAACATAAAATCTAAATTGTTGAGAAAAACTATGTTTTCTTATATAGAGGATAAATTAATAAAAAAAAGTAAAAGAATATGGGAGGAAGGATGAGGATACCTTATGGTAACCTTGATCTTAGGTAGATGAATGAAATAATGAAAAGAGGAAGTAGAGAGGCCTATATAGAGTGGTGTAAGGGATGTAATAATCCATCTTGGGTTGACCTAAAAAATCACTTAAACCGATCTTCTAAAAGGCATGAGGTGCATTTCTTATTGCTGTGAGCTAGTGATAATCACCAAGTATCAAAACAATATACACATAAGAATGATTTCACTATTGAATAATAATAAACAAGAAAATAAGTATATTGTGAAACCATAATAGTGAATCATTATATTGAAATTCTATATAGGTAAATGAAACACACTCAAATGATAAAATAAGACAAACATGGAATAATCAAAAGAAACAACAAAACAGGTATTGATCAATGAGAATGAACCATCTAATTTTTATATAATAAAACACGAAATCATCTAAAACAATACAAAATAAGGTCCCAATATAATAGTAATTAAACTAAAAACAAGTTTTTTCATTGGTAGGTTGATACATAATAATCCCACAATAAACTATAAAAGAAAAACTTCAGATTCCACATGATATGTCTATGTGACCCATGGAAACTCACCACATAAAATTGACAATATATCGACTGCATGAAGTATTACCAATCCAATATAAAAATATGGCAACCTATACAAAAAACATGAGATCTACAAACAAACATAAATGTTTGTATATTGGCTGTGATATATCAAGACCAATAGGATTTCACTAAAGAGTCTATGAAATTCTGTTTTTAAAAATTTTTAGAAATGTTATTATGAACATGATTCGAAAATAAGGTATTCCAAATTTAAATCATCAATAAAACTAGTATCATGTATAATCACATTCAAAAAATATAAGGTGAAAAACCTTTTGGAAATCAAAAGCACGACTTTCCTTTAAAATAATGATTTCATGATTATTAACATTTGACCAAAATTTTCTTTGAAATCTCTCTTTTAAATCCAGTTTTTTTCAAAAAATAGGTGGAATCAACTATCTAAAATTGAAAAAAATTTAAAACATAAAATAGGTAGAGTTCTCATTTTATGAATGTAAAACCAACCATTCATCGTTATTATAATTTTTTTAATAAATTACTATATTTTCAAATGAAATTGAAATGTAAATCACATTATAAAAAAGAAGTCACAAAACAAATGGAACCATCCTAACAAAGAAGTACAATATAAATAAAAAATAGTAATGTAAATGTTTCCACCTATCTAATATAATCATAAGGGAATAAAAATTGTGCAATATTAATACCTAAGATAATAATACCACAAAAAAGTTACATGGGAAACTCACTATGTCATAACATAAGAATTTCTTAAAAATAAACAAGAGGAATTAAATACCATCCTATGTTGAATTATTAAAAGGTAAAAAAAATCAATTTTATCCCATATTATCACCATATAAATCCTCCTGACTAGTTCATACAGTCCAATCAAGAAATCATCCTCCCACAGTCAGATCAGTCACTCTTAGTAATTTACTCCAACAATCCCATCAAGAACTCTTCTCGATTAGCTCCCATATTTAAATTGGACCATTCTCTAGAATGGATGAAACCTAATTAAGGTTTCACTATCCAATTTACAAAATATTTTTTATGGTATAAACTGAATCTCTCACTTAGTTAATGGAGTTCTCATGACATATTTAAAGTAGAGTTGAATAGTAAACAAACACTTGATCATTATATATGAAAATAAATAAACCCAAAAAAACTTATCTCACCTCTAATAACCAATCAATAAACAACCACATTTACATAATACAAGAATCAAAAAATAATTAAATTGAAATTCTAAAATAAGAGGAAAAGAATACACAAGATTTAAAACCAAGGTATCACAAAAAGGGTGTTACAATCATCAATGAACTAATTTTATAAGGTCCCAGCAGGGAATTTAAATCCATAAATGGGAAACAAGAACCAGACACACATACCAGTTGGAGAAAAAAAAAGAATCAATAAGTTGTAAAGAATGATTTCTTACCAAAGATTCAGTTGAAAATAAAAATACTTATTTACTTCAAAACTCCCCTAAAAACATAGGTTACGTTTTTTAGAAACTAAAATTGGGATGAAAACATTCACTTGTAATTAATTTCTTTTGAAATAACCACTTAGGAATTTCCTTGAACACTTAAATACATAACATCTTAATTTAAAATTAAAACTACAAATTTATTGAAACTCCAATTATGCCAATCCATGATTTCATTTGAAACATTTTTTAAACCCATCATGGGTATCTCATATAGACATAACTTGATATAAAAGATCATATAAATCTTAATAATTTCTTAAAATTTTCAAATAAATGAATTTCATGAATGCTATAGTCATGAAATACCCCTCTCATGTGATTCTACACCATCGGAAAAAAGAATTTTTGTGATAGGTTATTTGCGATGATTGATTGACCCATCGCAAATAGTCCGTGAAAAGTCACTATTTTCAACGTGAATTTAATCTCGTTGTAAATAGTTGATTAAAAAAAGACTATTTGTGATGGGCATATATTCCCATCAAAAATACTTCTTATGGGAAATGAACACCAAACCACAGGAGGAGTATTTACTACGGGGATATACACCCATCGTAGATGGTATCCCGTGTTTTTTTGTTATTTGTGAAATGTGTTTATTCCGGTCATAAATAATATGTCGACAGGATAGTATTTGCGATCCAACCCATCAAAAATATTATCTTTCATATTAAGTTATCTGTGATAGGATGTCTGCTCGTTGCAACTAATATGTCGTCAATGTGTTTTTGGGATGGGCCCCCGTCACAAATACTCCGTTTTACTAAAACTGTAATTAATAACACAGATACAATTTGGGACGGGACCCTTCACAAATACTATTTTTTGTGACAGGGATCCGTAACAATTACCTTTGTCGCAAATAATATATCCTATATATACCCCACCTGAATTTTTCTCATTATGTGCTTCTTTGAATTTCTATCTCCTTCTCCACTATCATATTCGTCAGTTTATGCTTGTTGGATTTTTTAACGTTATTGGGGGAAACTTTTAAGCTTTACATCCACTGAAAGATTTAGCTTTAAAGTATATATTTAATGCTTTTAATTTTTTATTTTATTTATTTTATTTTATATTATTAATAATTATCAGTAATTATATTTAATTATAATTATTTAGTTTTATAAATGTTTAGTTTTATTTTTTAGTAGTGTTTTTAATTAAGATTAAATAGTTTTAGTTTGTAGTAATTTGTTTTAATTATCATATATTGTTTATAATCATTTTTAATTACTATTAATTAGCTTAAATTATTAATAATTAGTGGTAATTAGGAAAAATTAGGTATAATTAGTAAAAATTAGTACTATTTAGCGATAATTAGTATAAATTATAAATATTAACTTTAAATAGTAAAAATTAGTGTTAATATTTAATAATTAGTAAATAGTAGTGGTAATTAATAAAAATTAGTAAATACTTGTAATTATTATAAAAAATTATTAGTAATTTGTAATAATTAATATAATAAGTAAATATTAGTGGTAATTAGTAAAAATTATTCACAAATTATTATAAACTATTTAAAATTAGTAAAAATTTGTAGTAATTAGAAATAATTAGTAAATATTTGTAATAATTAGTTTTAATTAGTAATAATTAATAATAAGTTGCAAAAAATACTAATAAAATGATATAATCTAATACAAAATTAGTAATAAATTGTTATAAATTAGTAAAAATTATTAATAATTACTAAAACATAGTAGTAATTTATAATAATGACTAAAATATAGTTGTAATTAGTTAAAAAATGAAATTAGTATAAATATTAATAATTTGTTTTAATTAGTAATAATTATTGGTAATTAGTAACACATAATAATAAGTCGTAAAAATTGGTAATAAATTGTTATAAAAAAATAAAATTTATTTTTAAATTGTTATAAACAAATTAAAATTATGGAAAATTAGTGGTAATTATTAATAATTACTAATAATTGATTATAATTATTAAATATTAGTAATAATTCATAATAATTTATAATTATTAGAAATATATAGTAATAATTTGTAATAATTAGTGCACATTGGTAATAATTAGTAATAATTCATAATAATTTGTAATAATCAGAAATAAATTTTTAGAAAAAATAGAAATTAGTAAAAATTAGGAGTAATTAATAATAATTAATAAAACAAATTGTAAAAATTAGTGGTAATAAGTAATAATTAGTAATAATTCATAGTAATAATTATGAATTTGTAATATTTCGTAATAATTTATAAATATTTATAATATTTAGTAGCAATTTGTAAAAATTGCAATAATTCGTAATAATTCGGAATAATTAGAAATATTTAGTAATAAATTGTTATAAAATAATAAAATTTTGTAAAAAAATAGTGGTAATTAGTATTAATTCATAATAAATCATAATAATTTATAATAATTAGTAATAATTCAGAATAATTTCTAATAATTAGTCATAATTCATTACAGATATAAAAAGGTATTCTAATAAGTAAATATTAATAACAATTAATGGTTTTCAATAAAAAATTTCAAAAATTAGAGTCTGGGCATAAGAGAGGGTTCTCTCCCCTTCACATATCTTGGGGTTCTAATGTTCTTTGGCAGACCGCGCTCCACATACTTTAATGATGTTGTTAACCAAATCAGAAGAACTCTGTCAAATTGGAAGGGTAAAACTCTATCCATGCCTGGAAGAATTTTCTTGGTTAAACATGTGATCATTTCCAAACTTGTTTACTCTTTTATGGTGTACTCCTGTCCTGCTTCTATAATCAAAACTCTGAATTCCCTTATGAGGAATTTTGTAGAGACCCGTATCTTGACGTACATTGACATTACATTACTTTTGCGGAATACTTAGTACATTACAAAAACACACACACAAGGACCGTAATAGTTTAGTGTCTTTGGAAACTCGGACTATAATCTTTTAATCGTGGTGAAAGATCATCAAAATCTCCCATAAAGATCTTCCTTTTTTTTACCTAAAACCTTTCTTTATATCCTGGGGAAAAGAAAACATAAAAGGGTGAGCTCAAATGCTCAGTAAGGGTAAACAAAATAAATATCAATCACATCATATTCATAAGAACATAACATTTTGGAAATCATAACCTGCAAAAGAGAGCATAATTTCATAATCATGGGATAAATCATGGCAGTGAAAAAGTAATCCCAATAATCATAACATAAAACATGAAACTTTGTGGCATACACACATAATCATAGAGAATCATTTCTTGTTAGTCAAGACTAATTTCCAATACTATCTTAGTGGACAAAGTCCCTTTCTGAATCGAGTAACCCTCGTTTCAGTCCTGTTTCACTGAACCAGTATAACCTACCGTTCCAGCCCTGTCTATCTCATGAGATATAAAATCTTTACCCAATGCATTGGAGGGAGATATAGGTCCCACCCCTCTTATAATGAATCCTTTCTTATGTGTGCCACATAATCATAAAACATACATCATCGCATAACACATGTAACAAAAATGGGATTCTTGAAACATCATGACATCATAAATCAATTCATATAAGATAAAGGAATTCATAAAAATAATTCCATCACAACATGAACAAATCAATTTAATAATAGGGATAAAAACAGAACCCTTTATTATCTTAGATGGGAAATCATTTTGATAAAACACTTGAACTCCATTCTTGAGGAAAATATCCTTTCTTCTTAAAAAACATTTTTCCTTTCATAACATGTCATACAACTTTAAAATAAAAGAAGTTGATTAAAAATAAACTTGAAAACTTGTAAAGGAATCTTTTTGGAAACAATTTTTTAAAAATCCATTCATGCCGTATAAGTTAAAAAAAACATTCTTCGTACTTTTTTCGGAAAAGTCAAAAAAGTACCTCGTACGAAAAACGACAAAAGATTCCTTTCATACATATTACTAAAAACTCACCAAAGGGTAAAAATGGATTTAAACAATTGTAGGTGGATGGAAATAATATTACATATTGATGAAACATGGATGTGGATGATAAAATACACCCCGGTAAATACTTACGAATAAACAATCTCGGATAAAAATGAGATTGTGATATTTCCCTTACCTTAGGTCCGATTTGCTTCGTATGTGTCTGAACCTCCTGCATAATGATTTAAATAATGTAATTGACTTATTACAGAATCATATTCATTGTTATGATATCATATATGGTTCACTTATGACATTATATTACCCGTTCTTTTGTAAATTCCATGTTAAAGAAGCGTTTTGGGTAAAATCGTTTCATTTATCGTAGGTGTTTTGACTTGTTGTTCTTGACATCATAATTACTTATATCATGATTTACTTACTTCCAGAATATAAAATATGATTTATATATCATATATATTCAGTATATATATATATATATAATAGAGAGATAAATAAAATGAAAAACACCGTTCATGGAGACGGTAGTCCGTACGTACGCATGAACGCTGTTTTTCTTTCCTTATTTTCTTGAATGGAAGTAAGTAGATGACATAAATATATATATATATATACATAAACCCAGTATCATTATTATGTCATATATTTCATTAGTACTTATTATATATACTTTATAATCATTCATGAATGGTTTATCATTAAGAATGAATCTCATCGCGTCGTGGAGACGGTAGTCCGTACGTACGCACGAGCGATGATATCATTTCCATAAATATTGAATTGAATTGTAGTGGATTATACAATATATCAGAATCAATATTATGTTTTAATAACTATGTATAGTTATTCTTTACACCATTATACCCATCCATGTAAGGTGGTGGTGGAAAATAGATTACACCACGGCGTGGAGACGGTATTCCGTACGTACGCACGCGCGGTGATTTATTTTTCCGTAGGATGGATAGATGGTGAAATAGGGTTGTTTCATACTTATAATAACATATCAGTATATGAGTGATACTGATGTTATTACTTCATAATTAAACAACCTAAGAAGAAGAAGTGGAAGAAGAAATAAAAATGAAAGAATTGGTAGCGGTAATTACCTCTTCTTTGAAGCGCCTCTTTGAGACCTCCTCTTAGGGCACTAAAATTGGTCTTTGAAGAAGACCAGAACCTCTAGGATGTTGCTAAGAAAGTGGAGAAAAGATTTTGGCAGGGGCAGGCCGAGCTTGAGTGCTCAAATTGGTGTGAGGAGGAGGGGGAGGAGGTGTCCTTTTATAAGGGAGGAGAGGGGCACCTTAGGAATATCTCAAAATATTAAAGTAAAAATCGGTTTATAATGGTTCCAAAGGGTCTTATTTCGAAGCTAAAGTGGGGATGGGTAAAAATCCTATCAACCAATAGGATTTAGACAAGTTTAGGTTCTTATTTTAACCTTATCAATTAGATTTAACTATAAGTTAAATAATTTAACTTTTACCGTGTCTTTTTGTTTTCTTTCACTATATGGTTAATACACTTATTATAACATGCCAAACGAACCCCAAATTGTTTATTATTAATATATATATCCTTATCTAAGTCATTTGGCCGATCCTTAGATTTTTAGGAATAAAATAACAATTAATAATATAATATTTGATTTAAAAACTATTTTGTGTCAATTTTGACACTATTTGATATATGATTTTTGTGAAAGTCATAACAGAATTATATGTTCGAACCAAGTTGATTAAATCAACAATAATATATCATAGTAACCTATAAAATTAGTGGAATGCATAAAAAGTCTCAAATTACATTCATTTGAGTATTTATAACATCAATTATGTTAATATTTTTTTAAAAGGGTAATTACTGCATCATCGTTGTGTCATAAATAAATTAATTTATTTAAAGTCTAAAAATTATAAATAAAATATCATTATATAGGAACTCTTCTTAGATTTCTAATGAATATTTATAGTCGAATTTATCTTATGTATAACCCCATATTAAAAATGTTTTAGTGAATAAACATTGATTTTAACTCTTTTAACTCTTCTTTGAATTAAATAATAATAAATGTCCTAATCTAATCCAAGTGGGCCTAAATGATAATATTTTACACTTAAGGTTGTTTATGGTCGAGATTAACTTGTCCAATAGAATTAGGACATGTGTTAGGGTAATATTAATATCATTATTACCCTTAATTACCCTATTTACTTTTAACCGTGGTAAATAAAAGTAAAAAGTTACTATTCACCAAAAATTATTTTCATCTCATTGAACCACATTTTACTTACTGACATCAACCGTGTCTCTCGGATTTTTGAAATTCCATTCACAGAAGCGGTAAAATTATGTTTTATGAAAAATTCAGTTTTTTAACTACCACTTAGTAGTTTCACTATTCATCAAAAAATGAAGGTTTTCAGAAAAATGCCAAAATTTCATCCTAAGCTATATTTCATATTCTGAATTCAAAAATGAAGTCTATTTTACCAAATTCATAACATAGAAGTTGCATTAATTAATTTTATAATTAAATCCCGCTGTTAAAACAAATAGCGTGTTTTTAAGAAACAATATCTATCAAAAGATTGACACTTGTTTATGTCTGGTTTAAATGTGCAATTACATCCAATGACCAACATTGTATTGAATTGTAAAAATATATTCTAAATATACTTTAAAACTACTCCAATTAATAATTTATCACTATTAATTATTTCGATTAAAAAAGTTGTTTTTTAATTATAATTTAGTAATTTTCACTATTCATCAGAATATGAAAGTTATCCGAAATGTACCAAAATTTTACCTTAGGCTAAATTCGATACTCCGAATCCAAAAATGAAGTTCATTTTGAAAAATAAGATTTACAGAATTTTAAAAAGTGGTTATTACTATTCATACCGGCTAGTTTTAATAATATTTTAATAGCATATCGTTGTTTAGTGAAACTCGGTATTGCGTATTACACACGCTATCGAGGAAGGTCACGATTGCGTGTAATGCAAGGCAAGTCAAGGATGCGTGTTGTGCAATCTCCTTTTGGTGTAGCGTACAACACAAGACATTAATAAAATTAAAAAGAATATTTTTTATAAAATCTTGGGTTGTTACAAATTTTGTTTGGAGTGGTATCATTCTTGAAAGGAAAATTATCACTCCTCCATGGAAAAAGTGTTGTCTACCCCTCTCTATGGGGTGGGATTGGAATTAAAAGCATTGAGCTCTTTAATCATTCCCTTCAGGGCCTATTTATTTGGAGGCTCATTAATGGAAAATCAGGATCTCTTGATTTTATTAGGGCTAGATTCCTCAGCAGATTGGTTGCTGGAAGGTTTGCATATATTCAATCCTCTGTTTGGCCTAGGTTGAGGAAAATATTTCAAAAGATTAATAAACACTCTCGCGGGTTGGTGACTGCCTCCTATAATCTGAAATTCTGGAGGGATAACTAGACAGGTACTCCATTTATTGATACTATTGATGCTGATTCTACTAATGTTGATTTAGATGCCTCTATTCGAGATCAGATTGAGCAGAATGGTAACTTGCCTACCCATATTGCTCAAATTGTTAATTCTTATGATTTCATTAACTCTGAGGACATCATGGTTCGGGAACCAAGTGCAAATGGCATGATTGACTCTAAGGGATTTTACAATCATTCAATCCAGGTCAACACTTTCAATGTTGTTCAGTAATTCAGAAGATGGGTTCAGCCCTCTCGGTTTACTCTTCTTTGGAGACTTCACCTGCAAAAACTACCAGTGGACAGGAATCTTCAGAAGGTCGATATCTCTCTTTACTCTAGATGTGATCTATGACACCAACATAGAGACGACTTGGATCACTTGTTCCTATCCAGTGAAACTGCTGCTTCACTCTGGATCATTATATTTGATCTCTTTGGCATCTCAATATCACAAACCAACAGCATTGCAGATTTTCTGCACTTAATTTCAGCAGTACTGTGTTCCAAGCAGATTCATGCTTTATTTCTTGTTTCTTGTGCTGAAACATTTCACACTATATGGACAAGTAGAAAAAAAAAGTAGGCATGAAAATGCCACATTTAATCACAATGTTTCCCTTTTAAACATTCTCTCAGCGACTCTATATTCAAATCAGTTCCACACTGAACAATGTCATAGTTCCATCACAGACTTTCCTGTCTTGAGGTGGCTTCATCTGTTAGGTAATTTTCCAAAAACCCCTGGGTACTATGGAAATTTTCTGGACTCCTCCCTTTGCAAGTTGGATCAAATGTAACCTAGATGGTGCTTCGAATGGCAATCCTGGACCTGCTGGATATGGTATTGTCTTTCGTGATCACAAAAGTGATTTAATTGATGGATTCTATGGTCCGTGTGGTCATTCCACTGCCATTGATGCTGAAATGATGGCATTAATTAAAGCAGTGGAGATTTCTCATCAATGAAATTGGAATGATCTCTGGTTTGAAAGTGATTCTTCTACTATTGTCCATGTTGTTCAGAAAAATCAGATCTATCTTACCTGGAATCTTACATAGAAAGGGATCAAATGTCTTGATACTCTTGCTTCAAAGAACTTCATCTTCACACATGTTTACTGTGAAGCCAACTCTCCTGCTGATAAACGTGCAAATAAAGGTATTTCTGAAGACTCGGGTTTGTATTTGACCACTATTGATGAGGAGCTACTTTATATTCTTACTAGAGACAAATGTAAAATCCCCTCATTCAGACTCTTGTAATTTGTTTTGCTTAATTGAATATTTAAGGCTTGCTTTTCGAATGAAATTAGTAATAATTAGTAATAACTAGTGATTATTTGTAATTATTAGTTAAAATAAGTAATAATTAGTAAAAATTCAAAATAATTATCCAAAATTTGTAGAAATTTGTCAAAATTAGTAGTTATTAATAAAAATCATTGATAATAAGTAATAATTTATATTAATTAGTAAACATTAGTAAAAGTCAGTAAAACATAGTAATAATTGGTAAAAATGAATAAAAATGAGTAAAAATTAGTAAAACACAGTAATAATTATTAATAATTAATCATAATTAATAATAATTAGTAATAATGAATAAAAATAGTAATAATTAGTAATAATTAGTAATAATTAGTAATAATTAGTAAAAAATTGTTATAAATTAATAAAAATATATAATTTATTGAATTTATAATAAATTGATATAAAATAGTATAAATTTGATATAATTTACTATAAACATATATGGATTAGTATAATCTGTTAGAAATCTCTATGAAATAATATAAAATGGTATAAATTACTAGAGAAATGAGAATAAAATAGGTTTTTTATTTTTAGGTCATGAGAAATGAAAACATTGGATATGGTTGACTGAAATTGGTCCTCTTGCATGACCTAAAATTTAAAATTCTATGATTTACACAACATTAGTATTTTAAAATATATTTTATTAATTTATATAAAATTTTACATAATATTAGATTTAATTACTGAAAAATAGTGATAATTACCAAATTTTAATTATAATTTGAAAAGAAATAATTGTGTCAGATAGGATGTGATGTGCTGAGGGTAGCAAAAAAAACAATAAGGGAAGGAGTTGAATCGATGAGACGACATGATTTTCATAAATTGGTGAAATGAAAAATTTGGACATGGTTGAAATAAATTGGTTTCATCATGTGAATATTGTAAATCCTATAATGTACACCTTTTTAGTAAATCATAGAATATTTAATTTTCAGATGATTAGAAATGACCATTTTATGCCACACATGTCCAAATATGTCATTAGGTCACAAGAACTAGGGCATGTAGGATTTGAAATGTTGATAGAAGCCCAAGCCAAAGGAGGAGGGATATGAAGATATTAACACCATTATTTGTGAATATGGAGATGGAGATAGAGAATAACATAATTACTCATTAGTTATAGTTAATATAAATATATATATAATACTTGTCATTAATTATTTTAGGAAAACATTACATTCATGTTTTAGATGGCTAATGATACTTATGTTGAAATATTTCATGATATATAAGAGGCTGTATTACTTAGGGAGAAGCTTGGTGATATTTCATTAGACCCTGAAGTTCCCAGCATTTCCTCATTGACGTAGAGTGGTCCCGGTCACAAAATATTGATGATTCCTGACCCTATCCCCGAGTGATGGAAATTTCTTGACTTTGATACACATAGACATAAGTATTTTCAGTTGTTTATTTTAGTTAGTTTTCATTATTTTATTTATTTACTAATTGTTTTATTATTATTTTTTGTTTTTTTAACATATTTTCAATTATAACTGTTGGGAATGGATTTTCTATTTTGCAGAACTATTTTTCTAAGGCATGTGTGACATGGTATCAGGTTTCCTATGAGTTTTGATAGTTTATGTTTGATGAAGCACCCCCAAACATCCATTGTACGGTTCTCCTTAAATAATATAACAGTGTGCAATGTACGCAACACTGAGTTCAAGCGCACCACGACCTATCAAAATAGCCATTAAAAAAGCGGTTATGAATAGTAATAACCAAATTTTTAATTTTATATATATTCCATATAAATTTAGCATTCATCATTTGTGTATATTTTACATAATATAAAGGCATCCTATTTTATCAGATAAAAGAAGTATTTTTTTTCAAAAATGCAGTTTTTCCGCCTTTTAATGATGAACCATTTTTTAAATCCAATATTTGACACATTTATATATTCAATTTGATGAAATTAAATTCTTATTTACAATAGGGACATAAAAATTTATTTTATAAAAAATTTTGGTACTTTTCTGATAACTTTTATATTTTTATTAATAGTGAAAAACAAAATAAAATTTATTAAAAACATTTTTTTAATAGAAATAATTTATAGTGTTAAATTATACATTTGAGTGGTTTTACACTATCATTATAATATTTTTTTTATCATTTAATATAATTTAGGTGAATGGATTTATGTTCACATTTAAATAGTATATAAACATATGTTAATCTTTTGATAGTTTTTACTTCTTAAAAACCCGCTTTATAGTTTTAACAATGAGAATTAATATTAATATTAATTTCTTCCACTTCTATGTTTTGAATTTAAAAAAATGGATTCCATATTTGGAATCAGGATGTCCAAATTATTTATATAGGTAACTTTTATTTTTATACATTATGAATAGTTACTTCAGTAAATATTTTATTTACCATGGTTAAGAGTTAAATCCGGTAAATAAGGGTAAAAAATAATATTATTATATTATTAAATTGCCATAATACATGTCATAACCCTATTTTCTATTGCTTGTCCGACCGTGGGAATCCTTGGGTTGATTTTTGGAACCTGTGGATCCCCATGGGAGTAATAATGACATTTTATATTAATTAATGTAATGTAAAGACAGAAATAACATAAACATGTTTCTTTTAGTAAAAAAATATTTATATAAAGTTATATAGTTGATATATTCGAATATAAATAGTATTTAGAAATATAAAATAATTTCCTACATCATTATATTTTATTTATAATTTTTAGACATAATATAAATATATTTACTTATGACATAATAATAATGCAGTATTTTCCTTGTTAATGAAAGAATCAAATAAATGATATTATAAATATTAAAATAAATATAATTTGAAAGTTTTTATGTCATCCCAGAATTTTATATGTTAATATGTAATTTTCAGGTTGATTAAATAATTTTTTATAAGTGATAAATATTTTATGACTTTCACAAAAACAAAATATGAAATAGTGTCATGATTGACATAAATGAATTTTCAAAACAAATACTATATTATTAAATGATATAATATTTCTAAAAAACTAAGTCACTGCCAAAGGACATAGATAAGGTTTTATATGTCAATATTGAACTAATAGGGGTTCTATTGGCTTTTTATAGTTTGTTTATTATCCATTTATTAAAATAATACAAGAATACATGGTTAAAGTTAAACTATTTAACTAAGAGTTAAATCTAAAAGATACGTTCAATATGATGAACTAAACTTGTCTAAAACCTATTGGTAGTGAATATTCCGACCCATCCTTACATTATCCACGAAATAAATTCGTTTTCAGCCATTATGAACCGAATATGATTGTATAATAAATTAATATTTCATTCTTTTCCTGAAGTGACCCTCACCTCTCTTATAAAAGGGTCCCTCCCCTTCTCTCAAAATCACACATCCAATAAAATTTTTCTTGGCCAACCACTACTCAAATATCCTCCCAAATACCCTAACATAGACTTAGAGGGATTACATAGATCAAAAATCAAACCTAAGGATCCCCTTCCATCAAATCAAATGGATTCACCCAAAGATGATGTAATTATTTAATCACATCTTTCAAAGTTCTTTTCTTCTTCAAATTTCACTTTCTTTGTTGTCTCCATACCAAAATAATAAAACCAATACTTTTTACACAATGTAATTTTATTATAAATATGTTTCAACTGTATTCTTTCTTATATCTATCCTAAAAATGACAAATTCACAGTTCGTGCGTACATACGGCATACCGTCTCCACATCGTGGTGTAGTTTGTCATTCAAAACTTCATTATTTGGATGGGTATAATAATGAGTATAATTTATTTCAACAATAATAATAATATGTTAATGATTCTGTTTATAAAATATACCCTATAACAATATAAAATTTCACCATCAATAAAATTATATTGTCACTCGTCCATATGTACGGCTTACTGTCTCCATGATGCGATGAGAATTCATTCCCCAGCATGTCCATTCAAGAATAATTTTTATTTGACGATTAAAAAAATGTTTAAGAACTTAATATCATTTTGGATATAAATATAATACATCCTATTCGTAAAAAACATAACCTACGTAACATATAATATAAAGGAAAACAAACAAGTTAACACCTAAAACAATGATTCTACAGAAGTATTATTAACAAAACAATATTAGAAGATCATATATAATATCATATTTATGTATATAGTTCTTTTATACTTTAATAACAGTGTTTGAACTATTATAAAAGAGTTTAACATACCCCATACCAAGGAAAATAACAAGTTAAGAGTTAATTTTACAATCTCTTCATTATCTGAGGTTGTTAATACATAAGTATCTATGGGGACTTCTTTATCATCCACATCCATGTTTCTTATAAATGAATTTCAAAACATTTTTACTATTTCCTATAAAATGGGTTATGTAATTTATAACCTTGTTTTAATTTCCATAAAATGTTTTTAAAGTAATCTTTTCATCGTTTTCTAAATAAGGTACTTTATAACATTTTTGAAAAATTAAGGTAAGAATGTTTTTTTAACATACACAGCGGGTGCAACTATTTTCTGCTATTATAAAACCATAGAAGATTCCCTTACAAGATTATAATATTTTTTTCAAATTATTTTTTCCTTTTTCAATTATGTGACTTTTAAATGATTTAAAAATTGAAAGGGATATTTCTCTCAAATAGTTTTGAGTTCATCTATGTCAACAGCATTTGATAGATTTTACCCATGATTGAACTTGATTTATGGTGATAAAATCTTCCATATTATATTGATGGTTTTTTGAAATGTTTGATTGTGGATGTGTTATTTTTATACCATTCATGGTTTATAGTTAATGTATTCACATTTCATATGATAGTTTTAATAAAAATGTTTATATTATGTTTTAACCTTTTCACATGAAAAATGCATTGGAATTCCTATGCAACGGGTGGAGCCTGCTATATCTCCTCGATGAATCGGTAGTTCTCATGAGACAAAATTGTGTCTTGTCATAGGGCCTTGACAAAATCTTATTTGTAGTCTTGGAACGAGGCCTTGACTATGTGGTTATGATGTATGGAATTATGCATTCCATCATTATGAAATTAGTTATTGATATTACATGTGATAATTCGGCTAGTATAATATCCCTCTTAATAAGTAAATCGAGTTATTTGATTTATCATTTCTATATTATACTGAAGTTAAAGTTTAAAATTCTTTTGTTTTAGTCTTATACATTTCATTAAATGTTTATGCTTATTTATAATAGTTTCATATATATTATTATCCTTACTAAGAATCTGTTCCCACCCCTTTCTTATATTTTCTTTTTCCTAGGATTTGAAGAAGTATATTATGATTAACATATAGAGATAGGCCAATGATATGAATGTTTTCAAAGGGGAAACAATGTTTTTGTTTTTTATTTTGTTAGGTAATGTAAAACTTATGTATGTATCTAGTACATCCAAGGATACTAAACTAATCGGCCTTTTGAGACTTGATCTCTTGTGATCATGACAATGTAATGTAATAATGTACCAACACTAGGTAACTAGGATTAGGGAATTATAGTTGATATCAGAGGCTGTTTAGTACAAACCTTAGAAACTATATTTTGAAAAAATTCTAATTAGAGAATATTACCCTTAGATAAACTTGTAGGATTAGTAAACAAGAACTTCCTATAATTTTTTTAATGTAGATATTTTGTGAGTATTTACATGAAATACATCCGTTTATAGATACGAAATGGTAGAGGTAGCTCTGGAATAGATGTACCTAGGTATGAGAACTCCGAAAACGAGTTTCAGGCTTGACTTACGGTATCCAAGTAAACGATTAGGGTCCTTGATGCACTCTTGGTTACAACACTCCCTGGGGATATGCTTAGGATAATTCACATTCTCTTTACAAACCATTATGAAGGATTAATGAGTAAATAATTATTTAATGAAAACACTTTTATGATTATGGATTATATCGATAAACTGTTCAATTTATGTTTGGTATTTTACTAGTTTGGAATAATGTTTTGTGATTCATTAATTAATCTAGTGTATTCCATTGTTTAGAAATGGCGTCTTGTGGGAGGAATGGAAACCATATCAACATAAGAAATACATGTAGGGATTTCCCTCCTACTGAAGATAATTATAGTGTAGTTGGTTACGAAACTGATGTGGGATAACTTATAACAATTCTAAGAGAACTCACTTAGGTTATGAATAATAACCTTACCCATATGGAGCACCCTAATCCACAATACATGGGATCAATGTTAATAATATTCATAAGGGAACAACAACCAACATTCAATGGGACTATAAATCCATTTGTAGTTATGAAATGAATAAATTTTTTAGACAAAATATTTCAGGCTTTGGGGAGAAGCGAAACAGAAAAAGTTGTCATGGTAGTTTTTCCCCTCATAGGAGATGTAGATCAATGGTGGTCATTGATTAAAAACACAAAGGAAGGTGATGAAGTATCAAATATAGAGTGGATATAGTTTAAAATGAATATCTTAGAAAAAGACTTTCCTCGTGATCATCAAGCAGATATGGAAAGATAATTTCTGAGTCTGAGGTGAAAGGAGGATAAGAATGTCGCAAGGTATGAGGATAACTTTATAGGGTTAGTAAGGTGTGCATCAGATTATATACGTAACCCAATGAGTAAAATTTATTGATTATTTGATGGGTTGAAACCATTTCTCCATCAATCATTAGTCTTATAATCCTTCTCGAAGTTTGAAGATATAGTCTCATGTGATAGAAATTGAATTATCTAAGTATTATGACATTAAAGTAAAGTAAGAGATGAAGAGAATGGTTGAAAAAGATATAGATAAAGGGAAAATGGAATGAAATATTTTCCCTTATGTGATAATTTTGGGATGAAACGCCCTGGTACTTGCCTAAAATGAATGGGTGTTTGTTACAAATGTGGAGAAAAAGGTCACCAGGCTCATGATGTCAAGGGAAGGAATGAGGTTGTCAATGTTGAATTCTACAATTGTAGAGAAAAGGGGAATTATGAAAATGAATTTCCTAAGAGCCAAGGAAACTTACCTTATTAAAGACCAAGGGATATAATCCAAGCTTATGATGTTACTACAGTTGAAGTGTAATAATTAATGTATTTGTGTTTTTGGATTCAAGAATTATATTCTGGTTATAAGAAGAATATGATATATATATATATATATATAAGGATTGCACTCTAGTACTTTTTTAATTAAGGTTTTAATATGATGAATGTAATCATATTTTCATTATGTGATAATAAGGGAAACTTTACATTTTTTATGGAATCTGATGTGACAATTGATTTTGGAATTTAGTATCCTTTTAGAGACAGTATGGACAGAAGTATTTTGGATAACTATGATGGTTGGAATTGATTAATTTGAACATTGTATATTATTTTTTATGGTTAATACTTTTTTTTTCTGATTATTTTTGGAATATTTTAATACTATAGTTTTAGAAAAAGGACAACATGCAGGTCAGGGCGATAACCCATCGTGTCGGACAAAGCTGTAGGAATCAAACCCACAACTAAAGTACAGTTTTGATTTATCACCTACCAATAGCCTAAAAGAAATCCCAGGTTATTAAAAAACATTTTTCTCCATTCAAATGGTATATTTTTTATTTTTAACCTTATATGATTAGGAAGAGTATAATATTTTTGAGTTTTATTATGTTTTGGAGTGAAATATGTGTTTGTGATAGAAATTAGTTAAAGGATGTAACTCTACTGGTCATGTATTGTTTTTTTCTTATTATATGAAGAAATTGATTCTTAAACATTTGGGAAAATATCTTAAAACCAAAAATGTTTTATCATAATACTTTATGTTTTGTTGAAATGAAGATATTTTGAATCAGCGTAGATTTATGGCTTTAAGGCCCTCAATTTTCTATTCACCTATTTGTGGTTGACAACTTCAATCACTCCCAATAAATATTTCTATTTTTTATCCAATTATAATTTCCACCTATTTTATCCTTTTTGATATCCTAATTTTGGGGGGACTTTTTCATTTCCCTTTCCCTCTTATTAAGACTAAATTTTATTAACCCTATTTCCAATGTGGCTTTCAACAAAGGTATTTTCTATTTTTTAGCCTTTTAATTTATAAGGAAAATTTCAAATAGATAGGATGAAATTTATTGAAGGAGGGAATATTGTAACACCCCAAGCTTCCACGGTACATTTATCTTTGAATAATACAATAGTGTGTGATATACGCAACACTAAGTTCAAGCACACCCTGACCTATCAAAATAGCTTTTTAAAAAGTGGTTATGAATAGTAATAACACAGTTTTGAAATATATATATATATCCCAAATAATTTTAACATTCATATTTTGTGTTTCTTATATATAATATAAAGACAAATTAAAATTTTCAAATAAAAGAAATATTTTTTTCAGAAATGCTATTTTTCTACCTTATAATGACGAATCCTATTTAAATCCAATATTTGAAACTAATATATAATCAATTTGATGAAATTAAATTATTATTTATATTCATGACATAAAAATTTAGTTATGATTATTTTTTTTTACTTTTTTGATAAATTTCATATTTTGATGAATAGTGAAAAAAACTAAATTTTAATTAAAAACAACTATTTTAATCGAAATAATTTTTAGTGGAAAATTATACATTTGAGTGGTTTAAAAGTATAATTAGATTATATTTTTATCATTTAATATAATTTAATTCATTGTATTTATTTTCAGATTTTAATTGTATATAAACACATATCAATCGTTTGGTAGTTTTTACTTCTTTAAAACCCAGTTTTTGGTTTTAACATCGGGAATTGATTTTATATTAATTTATGAAACTTCTGTGTTTTGAATTTGGAAAATTGGATTCTATATTTGGAATCATGTGGTCCAAATCGTGTAAATAGGTAACTTTTATTTTTTGAAATTTTGAATAGTTACTTCAGTAAATATTTTATTTACCATGGTTAAACGGTATATCTGGAAAATAAGGGTAAAAATATTATTATAATGATTTTAAATTACTCTAACACATGTACTAGCCATATTGGATGATACATGTCCGTCCATGGGAATCCATGGGTTGATTTGGGGACCCCATGGAGCGAATTGGGAGTAATAATGACATTTGATATTAATTAATGGAATGTAAAGACAATAATAACATAATCATGTATCTTTTTGTAAAGAAGTTTTAATATGAGGTTATATAACAGGTATATTTGGATATAAATATTCATTAAAAATCTAAAAATATTTCCAACATCCTGGTATTTTAGTTGTAATTTTTAAACATAATATAAACATATTTATTTATGACACAATAATGATGCAGTATTTTCTTAAATAATGAATGAATCAAATAAATGATATTATAAATATTAAAATAAATATAATTTTAAAGATTTTATGCCATTAAATAATTTTTTAGGATAATATGACTCGTTTTGGTTGATTGTATAATTTTTTTCTAAGTGATAAAGTTTTTATGACTTTTACAAAAACATAATGCCAAATAGTGTCAAAAATGACATAAATGAGTTTTTAAAACAAATACTATATTATTAAATTATATAATATTCCTAAAATAGTAAGTTTCAGCCAAAGGACTTATATATGGTTATATATATCAATAATGAACCACTAGGGGTTCTCTTGGATTTTTATAATAAGTTTATTAACAATTTATTATAATAAACTAAAAGACATGGTAAAAGTTAAAATATTTAACTAAGAGTTAAATCCAAAAGATAAGGTCAATATGGTTACCCAAACATGTATAAAATCTATTAATTGAGAATATATCGACCCATACCCTCCTTATCCACGAAATAAATCTTTTTTGAGCCATTATAAACAGAATATGATTGTATGATAAATTAATATTTCATGTTTTTTCTAATGTGACCCTCACCTCTTTTATAAAAGGGTACTTCCCCTTCTCTCAAAATCACACCTCCAAAGAAATTTTTCTCAGGAAACCCCAACTCAAATCTCCTTAAAAATACCATAAATTTTACCTTGGGTCCTTACTTTGATCATAAATCCAACCTAAAGCGACCTTTTGATCAAATTAAAAGGAGGCACCCAAAGAAGAGGTAATTATTTCCTCACCTCTTTCAATGTTCTTTTCTTCTTTGAGTACCTCTTTATTTGTTGTATCCATATCGAAATAATGCATATTATACCTTATAAATACTGTGATGTAATTATAAATATGGTACAACCTTATTCTTTATTATATCCATCCTATAAATGAAAAATTCACCATACGTGTGTACGTACGGCTTACCGTCTCCACGTCGTGGTGTAATTTGTCCTTCAATACTTCATTATTTCGATGGGTATAATAATGAGTATAATCGATTTAAATAATTAATATAATAGGGTTATTATTTGGTATATATAATATACCATCTTAATACATACTATTAAACCATCAATAGATTGATATTGTCACTCGTGCATATTTGCGGCTTACTGTCTTCTCGACGTGATGAGATTTAATTTCCCCTCATAAACATTCAAGAATAATTTTCATTTTATTATTAAAAATAATGATTAAGAACTTATTATTATTATAGATATGAATAAAATACATCTTATCTATATAAAACATGATTTACATATCAATACATATAAAGGAAAATGAATCAGTTAACACCCGAAACAATGATACTACTAAAATATTATTAATAAAACAATATTAGAAGATCACATATAATATCATATTTATTTATATGGTTCCTTTATAATTTAATGAAAATGATTTAACTATTATATATGAGGTTAACATACCCTCTACCATGGAAAAGTACAACGTAAGGGTTAATTTTACAATCTTTTTATTATCCGAGGTTGTTAATACGTAAGTATCTACTAGGACTTCTTTATAATCCATTTCCATGTTTTTAAAAAAATTTATTTCAAAACATTTTTACTATTTCCTATAATATGGGTTGAAATAATTTATACCATTTTTTTACTTTCTATAAAATGTTTTTAAAAGAATCCTTTAGTCATTTTCCAAACAAGGTACTTTATGACCATTTCGACAAATTAAGGTCAGAAAGTTTTTTTTAACCTATACGGTGGGTGCAGATATTTTTGACCATTATTACACCTTAGAAGATTCCATTACAAGCTTATAAGAATATTTTCAAAAATAAATGTTTACTTTTATAATTATCTGACTTTTAAATGAATTTAAAATAGAAATAGATATTTATCTCAAATAGTTTTCAATTCATCTATGTCAACATCCGTTGATGGATTTTACACTTTTTTGAATTTTATTTATTATGATAAAATCTTCCATATTGTATTGACGGATTTGTGATATTTTTGAATTTGGATGTTTTATTTTTATATTATTCATGGTTTATGGTAAAAGTATTATCATTTTGTGTGCTATTGTTAATAAGGATGTTTATGTTATGTTTCAACCTTTTCATTTGAGGAATGAATTGGACTTAGTAAGTGATGGGTGGATCCCGCTATAGCGCCTCGATGAATTGGTAGGTCTCATGAAAAAAAACTAGTTTCTTTGCACAAGGCCTTGAAAAACTCTTATTTGTAGTCTTAGAATGAGGACTTGACTATATGGTTATGATGTCAGACATTATGAATTACATAATTATGAAATAATATATTAGTATTACATGTGAATATTATACTACTAGAATATCCATGTGAATATGTAAATTGAATTATTTGATATATCTTTTCCATATTATGCTGAAGTTTATGTTTAAAAGGCATTAGTTTTTTTCTTATACATTGCCATAATTATTTATTCTTATTTATTATATTTTCTTCTATATTTCTATCCTTACTGAGAATCTAAGCTCACCTCTATCCTATGCATTATTTTTTCTAGGATGTGATGTAGTATATTATGATTATCTTGCAGGGATTGGCCAAGCATATGAGTGTGTTCAAGTTGGACACAATGTTGTTTTTCTATTTCATTATGTAATGTAAAACATATGTATGTATCTAGTACTTCCATGGCTACTAAACTAATATATATTTTTAGACTTCATCTCTTGTAATCATGCCAATGTTATATAATAATGAACTGACTCTTGGTAACTAGGGTCAGAGCATTGAATTTGATAACTAGATGGTATGTAAATAAATAAAAAATGTTTTAATGTTTATTTAATTATTAACTTTCTAATGTTAAAAAAATATAGGTTTTATGATATCCAACTAATTATAAAATGATGAGTTATATCAGGGAGGTCTAGGAGGTTTGTATTCATGAGAACCATTGTTAGTAATTTCATAATTTTAGGTCAACCCTGAAGAAGGTAGGAGCCACATATTTTGGTCAGTTCTGCTACTCTTATTTCTCGTATTACATATCATCTCATGTTTGGGATGAAAAGTATTTCATACTGGATGAGAGGTTATTTTCAGAGGATATTGTCACTAGGTCTATAGAACTGAGAGATGGAGGAGGTGATGCATCACGCTGGTAGTCGTACACTCTGTATGCATGGACAAGAAATGGTAGATATATTTTTAATAATTTATATAAACTTATATGTAAAATGTTCGTTTTATTTTAATATTGGAAATTGTACATATTGATATTATGATATTTGGTATTTATAATTGGATTTACAATGATCTTGTCATTGGAGAGATTATTGGTGGTCACTAGTGTCAGATTGTGGTCAATATTTTTTTATGATTAAAAATTATTATTTTTTTGACTATTTGAATTTTAAATTGAAAATGGAGGCGTCATTTGAGGCGGAAACTTCTTAGAAACATAATTAAAGTCTGGTTGATACTTGATTATGACCACCAATTCAACATTATTTGATGATATAACATGTATATAGGTTACACCATATGCTTTCGAGAAGGGCTGAGTAGTTGGTATCACTTTTCAACTATCGCCTTATAATTTTTGTGGAAATGTTGCATGGTCGACATCTAGCTCGAGAAATGCTTGAAGAGATTCATCATCATCTGTCCCACAGTATGAGAAGTTGTTGTGATGTTAGAGTGAGGTTATTAAGGCCATTCGGATTGAGCAACATGAGCTCTGTGTATAGCACCGACAACAACTGGAGGAGATTCGATGATGGTAGGGGAAATAGACTAAGTATATGTGATGAATTGTTCAAAGCTTAGAGATGGACTCCCCACTCTTCCAAATGACCCTCCCCCTCCCCCAATCCCTCTATATAAATTCATATGTTATGGAAATATTTAATATGTTAAATTTTAAATGAAAATATTTTATGTAATTTTATGTTACATCAAATGATTTCATAGTTCATTATCTCTTTAAAATAATTCAGTAGCTTATACTACACGCAATAATGAGTACAAACGCACCATGACCTATCAAACTAATCATTTAAAAAGCAGTTATGAATAGTAATAACCAATTTTTGAATTTTATTCCTATCCCATATAATTTTAACATTAGTATTTTGTGTTTCTTAGACATAATATACGAACCAATTCAATTTTTCAGGTAAAAGAAGTATTTTTAAAAAATGAAATTTTACCACCTTTTAATGGTGAACTATTTTTGAATGTAATATTTGAAACTTTTATATTAAATTAGACAAAATAAACTTCCTATTAACAATTGGGACATAAAAATTTAGTTTGGATAAATTTTTTGTGTTTTTCTCATAACTTTCATATTTTGATGTATAGTGAAAGATGCTACATTTTAATTGGAAACAACTTTTTTAATAAAAATAATTTATATTGTTAAATTATAAATTTTAGTGGTTTTAAAGGATAATTAGATTATATTTTTATCAGTTAATATAATTTTGGTCATTGGAAGTAATTTTACATTTAAATTCTACATAAACACATATCAATCTATTGATTGTTTTTAATTCTCAAAAACCAGCTTTCTGGTTTTGACAAATGAGAATTAATTTAAAATTAATTAATGAAACTTTTATGTTTTGAATATGGTAAAATATAAATCATATTTGGATTCAGAATATCAAAATTATATTAGGGTGATTTTTTGTTATTTTTATGAAAACTTTCAATTTTGGATGAATAGTGAAAAACAATATGTTATTGTTTAAAATAGATTTTTTATTTAAATAATTATTTATTTATTTTTTAAATTTATTTTAAGTCAAAATTGATACATAATACCTATATATGTTCAATTAAATTCATTGGATTCATTTTATATTATGTTTAGATATATAAAATCTTATTGATTTTTTTATCATCTTTTACCCACCTTTTAGGCACATTTGTAATTTTGCTTAAAACATAATTATACCGGTTCTATTAATTGAATTTCAAAATTATGAGAGACACAGTTGAAATCAGTAAGTAAAATTTGGTTTAGTAGGATGAAAGTAATTTTTTGTTAATAGTAACTTTTGAATTTCATTTATCCCCGTTAAAAGTAAATAGCGCAATTAAAGGTAAAAATGATATTATAATTACCCTAACACATGTCATAATTATATTATGTAAGGGGTTTTTGACAAAAATAAACCTTAGGAATAATATACGATCTTTTTGGTCAACATGGATTTGATTAGGACAATTATTATTATTTTATTTAACGAAGAGTAAAAGGTGTTAAATTCATTGTTTTATAACTAAACCATTTTTAATATAGGGTTATACATAATATAAATTTTACAATAAATATTCATCAGAAATATAAAATTATTTCCAACATAATGGTATATTATTTATAATGTTTAGAAATTAAATAATTAGATTTATTTATGACCCAATGATGATGCAGTAATTTCTTTATTAATGAAAAATTAAAATAATTGATAGTATAAATATCCAAATAAATATAAATTGAGACTTTAGATGAATTAATAAAAATATCTAGTTTAAAATTACATGTTAGGATTGATTTAATTTAATTGGTTTTAAGTAATCCTGATTCTTTTTACTTTCACAAAAACCAAATACTAAATAGTGTCAAAATTGACGAAACTATGTTTTAAAAAATCATATTATATTATTAAATGATATAATATTCCTGAAAATATATTTTTTCATCCAAAAGACTTATGTAATGATAAATATGTAATTAATGAACCACTTGGGGTTCTATGTCTTCTTATTGTTTGTTTATTGACAATTTATTATAATAATTTAAGAAGACATGGTAAAAGTTAAAGTATTCAAGTAAGCGTTAAATCTAAAAGATATGGTTAACATGGTGACATAAACTTGTCTAAAAACTATTGGTTGAGATAATTTGTCCCCTCCCCACCTTATATTATAAATAAATAAATTTTAAGCTATTAGAAAACGATTATTATTTTATAATAAAATAATATTTCAAACTTTTCATATTGTGACACTCACCTCTCTTATAAAAGGATACTTACCCTTCACTAAAAATAACAACTCCAATGAGATTTGTATCAAACAAACCCTAACCAAATATCTTCAAAACATCCCTAAATTAAACCTAGAGGCATTCCATTGATCAGAAAATCCACCCTAATGATATCATTGGTTCAAATCAAAAGGAAACACCCAAAGAAGAGGTAATTATTTCATCACCTCTTTCAAAGCTCTTTTCTTCTTCCACATTCAAGTTCTTTGTTATTTAAATACCAAAATAATAAATACAATACCATATACATAATTTTATCTTATTATAAATATGGTACAAATATATTCATTATTCTATCCATCCTATGAATGATAATGTCACCATGCGTGCGTTCGTACAACTTACCGTCTCCACGCAGTGGTGTAATTTTTTATTCATCACTATATTATTTGGATGTAAAAAATGATTAGTAATATGTATATAAATAATGAAATTAAAATTCGAATTTCTCTGTACACATAATATATAATCCAATTCCACATCTTTTAATCATTAAGGAAATGATATCGTCACTCGTGTGTACATACAGCTTACCGTCCCCACGAAGCGATGAGATTCATTTCCACATTAACCATTCAACATGGATTATAGAAATATATATCATTAATAAGTACGTAATATATGACATAATAATACTACTCAATATATATATATACTGACATATATCTTAATAACTTACTCCCATTCAGTACGATATGAAAACAAAAACAACATTTATGCATACAGATGACTTACCGTCTCCATAAACGGTGTTTTCCATTTCATATATATATCAATTATACATATTTTTATTATGAATATAAATGATATATAAATAATTTTTAATATTATGGAAATATTTAAATTAGGATCTAAATGATACCATTAATAATAACAAGTTAAATCACATACGACAAAGAAAGAAATTATTACCCGAAATGTTAATTTAACAAGGAAATCATTATTAAATGGGATGTATAAAGTCATAAATGAATCATGTATGATATAATAAATATGAATATTATTATGGTATAATTTAATAACATACTATGGTCATTTTACAGGAGGTTAAACATACCCTCGACCAAAGGAAAGTGCACAGTAAGGGTTAATTCTTAAATCTCATTATTATCTATGATTTTTTATGTGTAAGTATTTTCTGGGATATATATATTATCCATACCCATGTTTCATAAAATAAATTTCAAAATAATTATTTTAAGTTACTCTTTAACGAATACATAATTTTAATTTTTTTAAATATTTATTCTTCTAAATATTTCTCATTAATGTCCATGTTTTCAAAATGGGTTTAAGGATTTATTTATATGGCCATTATTGTCTAAAAATGTATATTCCTTTAAAAGGTTTCAGTGTGGTATCGTAAAATGTGATTCAAAAATCAATTTTAAATGGCTTCCTTAATAAATGTAGTACTTTTAAGTTCTTTCACAAAAAATGATATTTCCCCCAGAAAGTCTTACTGATCATTTTCAATTATGTCAACATCCTTTACTAGATATTATTCTTGATTATGGTTGATTTTTTATATTAGAATATTCTATATTGTATTTAATATGTTATGATATGTTTGACTATTCATTTTCTAGTTTTATACCATTCATGGTTTATGAATAATGTATTTACATTTCTTATGATAGTTTTAATACGAATGTTTATGTTAGGTTTCAACATTTTCATAAGAGGAATGAAGTGGACTTATTAAATGATGGGTGAATCCCACTATAGCTCCTCGATGAATCGGTAGGTATCATGTGTAAAATTAGTGTATTGGAATAATTCCTTGACATAAATGTTATATTTAGTCCTCGCACGAGCCCTTGACTATGTGGTAATGATATTTGGAATTAGGCATTCCCTAATTATGAAATTAATTATCACAAGTGATTATTCAATTAGTAAGAAATCCATGTGCTTGTTTATATGGTAACTTTTGATTTATTTTCTCAATATTATGTTCATGTTTATGTTTAAAAGGCTATTGTTTTTATTACACATCATTACTTAAATGTTTATAGCTTTTCCTAAATTATTTACCCTTACTAAGCATCGGAACTCACCCATTTATTATGTTTTGTATGACCAATATTTCAAGAAGTGTATTATGTTTGATATATAGGTTTATTATCAGAGGATAATGGAGTTCTCAATGGATTATCTATGTTGTGTTTTATGTTAGAAATTGTATTGTAAATATCATGCATGTAATCTATTTTACAAGACAATTAAACTAATCAGTCCTTCGGGACTTGATTCCATGTAATCATGACAATGTATTAAAATAATGCATCGGCTTAGGGCTTCTATTTTTGGGGTGTAATAGATGGTATCAATGGAAGCTTAGTAAAAACCTTGGAAACTAGATTTAGAAAAACTCTGATTAGAGAACCTTAAATTGAGATAAATTTTGAGGATTGTTATAGAAGAGCTTCCTAGAATATTGGTAATGTAGATATTTTGGGAGTTTTTCGAGAAATACATCATTTTCTTGATTTGAGCAGGTTTAGGAGGCTCTGGCACAGATATACCATGTAGTGAAAACTCCAACAAGGAGTTTCGAGCTTGACCCTGGGTATCCTGGTACATGACAAAGGGCCTTGTTGAACTATTGGTTATAACATTCTAAGGGGATATGTTTTGGATAATTCACATTTTCTTTACAAACCATTATCAAACATTTATGAGTAAATATATCAGCAAAGAAACCATTTTTATGATTACGAGACTATATGATTTAAAATGTTCAATTAATGTTGAATATTTTTCTTGTTTATTTATTATACATTATGACACAATCTAGCCTAGTATTTCTCATCATTTAGAAATGGTGACCAGTATAAGGAATGCGAACTCCAACAATACGCCTAATCCAAAGAGTAAGAAGGATCATATCATTCAAGGACTAAAGACAAAATTTAGAAAGGAAATAGTCTCCTACGTTGTAACACCCCAGGTAAATAATTAATATGACATTTTCATATTTATCCATATTTGTGAATAAAATATTAATATGACTTTAAAGGGGATGCTATGCTCGATGGCGTACCCAACACGCAACAACGTGTTTCTTGGGAATCTTACGTTGCACTCTAATAATAAAATAATATTATTTCAAATGGTAGTTAACATGTAGCCTTTGTATTGGTGGAAATGGATAGAAATAACTAAAATATGATTATATATGTTTTTTAATGTTTTTACATTTATCCAATAAAAGCTAAAGGCTTAAAATATGGAAAGAATTCAATTTTAGGTGTATATGCCCTAGTTTTCACTAAAGGATCACTTATCACCTTTTAATGGAGAACTATCATTAAATATAGTTTCGATCACTCTTATACATTCTTTTGGACCAAATAAAACTCTTATTAAGAATCGGGACATCAAATTTTACTTTGTGTAATTTTTTGGTATTTTTCCGATAAAGTTCATTTTTTAATGAATAGTGTAAAATGTTGTGTTTTAATTCAAAACCTCTTTTTAATCTAATATATTTATATGATTAGATAATATTTTGAATTTTTTTACAGTGAAATTAGAAAATATTTTTACCATTAAATCCAATAGTGGTCGTTGGAATTAATTTCACTTTGAAATCAGACATAAACTAGTGTCAATCTTTTGATACTTATTGTTTTATAAAACACGCTATTTGCTCTGACAGCGGGAATTAATTATTAAATTAATTAATTTTACTAATATGTTTTGAATTTTTTAAAATAGACTTCATTTTTGAATTCAGAATATCAAATATATCTTAGGGTTAATTTTTGGGATTTTTCTGAAAAACTTAAATTTTTGATGAATAGTGAAACCACTAAGTGGTACTTATAAAAACTTATTTTTCCATTTAAATGAAAGTTTTCCATATTTGTGTTTTTAATTTAAAAAATCTGAAATACATGGTTGTCATTAAGAAGTAAAATTTGGTTCAATGGGATAAAAATAATTTTTTGGTGAATAGTAACTTATTAAGTTTTTAATCGCGATTAGAGGTAATTAGAGTAGTTTAAGGTAAATATAATATTTTAATAATATGAAATGAACTTTACACATGTCCTAAGCTCATTGGATGTGTAATGGCCGACCAAGACAAGCCATGGGTAAACTTGGGGACCCCATGGAGCCACTTTGGTTGGGAAATGACATAAATAACTTTTTATTTAATGTAAAAGTAAAAATGACATAAACATCATATGTTTTACGAAAACAATTTTTACATGGGGTTATAAAGATCAGATTTTTGATTATAAATAGTCACTGGAAAGATAAAAAGATTTCCTACATCATAGTATTTGTTTAATAATTTTTATACATTAAATAAATTAAATTATTTATGACATCATAATGATGCAGCGATGACATCATTATATGACGATTTAAATAAAATTGAAAGATAATGTAAAATCTAAAACCTACAGAAGGCCAAAACCAATTGTATGAGTCTATTTCGAACCCTTATCACCTTATCCACGAATTATATCAATTTGGGACCTTTTAAAATAGAAACACATTTTCAAATAAAGTAATATTTCTTTACTTTCCAAAAGTGCCCCTCCTCTCCTCTTATAAAAGGCCCCCACCTCTACCACCTTTCATACACTCCTCAAGCCTTTGGCTCGGCCAACCCCTGCCCATTTACTCTATCCACATCCCTCTACTCATCCTATAGGATTCCCTTTGGGCATAATCTTTTCAAAGGAAGCCTTTAGGCTCAAATCAAAAGGAGTTACACTTTTAAAGATAATTCATTCTCTCATGTTCATTTATTTTATTTTGCTTCTCCAACCCCCTAAACTCTTTTTATTTACTTCTTTTGTAACAACAACAGTATCTTAAATATACTAGGATGTTGTTATAAGATTTATTCGAGCTACACTCTCACACAACTACATCAAATGGTTAAAGAACATACGGTTTCCGTGGATGGAGAAATTCTGCCTCCTGAAACGATGATTGTTCATTACTTATTTAACACCTTCAAAGGTGGAAATTATGATGTCACTATTTTTTTATATGATATATAATATGTTTATGTTTTACTTATATTTCTGTATTTTTCATTTGTGTCTTACCTTTATGGCTTCCATTATGGGTATACGCGATATCTTCAATTTAGGAAGTGCGGACTACCGCCCCCTCAAAGTGATATGATTCGTTAATGCCATACGCGGGACGTATAAGGGATGGATTTAATGTTATTATATATGATGTTATACTGGAATTATTATATAACTCTATATCATTATTATTTCTTTCCATTAAAGTATGAGATATAAATGAAAGTAGCGTTCATGCGTACGTACGGCTTACCGTCTCCATGAACGGTGCATTTCATTTCTTATCCCCAAATGTAACGTACTATTATAAGTACATGAATATAATGGATATATATGATGAATGATACATCTAAATGATGAATATAATTCTGTAATTAAAATATACATACCTCTCATTTAGTTTTAATTCCATTAATATGACAAAGAAATGAAAGTAGCGTTCATGCGTACGTACGGCTTACCGTCTCCATGAATGGTGAATTTCATTTCATACCTCTAAATGATTATGTAATATTATAAATACATGTATATGGTGGATATATATGATATATATGATATCCAAATCAGGAATGTCATTCTGGATATAAATAACCTGTGACCACACAAACAACATGTAATTGTAAGAAGTCCACTTTCGACATAAGAAGCAAATATCGGCAAAACAAATATTATTAACTTAAATGATTACATAATGTTTATGACATGTTAATAAGTGATATAAAAGGAATAATGAACTTGAAAAAGGTTCTTAAGGAAGTAGAAATTAACTCAAGCTTATTTTTCAGGAGATTAAAGAACGATCGAGTCAAGTCGGACTCGAGGTAAGGGATCCTACTCCTCTCTTTCTTTTTAAGTACACACTTTTATGTCATTCCTTTTAAAGCTCATCTTTCTTGTTATTGTGATGATATTTTATATTACACTTACTGTAATTTTTATGTTCATGTGATGAGAGACCCTATTCTCTCTCATCAATCCATTTCATAAGTTTTATGTGGCGCCGTTAGGCTGTCGAGTTTTCGTAAGGGATTTTTCATCTCACTTTTATTCCCGTGAGATTTATGCTACATTTGCCACAAGTTCCATTGATTGGTGTATGTACTGTCCATTATTCTACTATTTGTGTAATATACTTTCGTTTATGAGTATTTACATCAATGATCTATTGTCCTTCTTTCATGGGGTGTATGTTTTGAAAGATACCCAAGTCGGTAAGGGAACCTTTCACCCTCCTCTTTTTTTAAAAGACTTCTTTTGTTGGGTATTTTAATTTACATATTGTTATGTTGGTATATGTTCTCATATATCCTTATTGATGTAAATTTTATGTCCAAGTGATGAGATACACTTTTTATTTCTCATCAACTCATTTTGATGTGATGCCGTTAGGCTGTCAAGGGATTTTTTTAACCCAATTTCGATTTCTTTGGGTTCAACATGTAGTCATTGAATATGGAATCCATTGATAGATGTGTGAATGGACTTTTATTGTTTTACACTTAATATCCACTTATATTTGGTGTATTTATATTTTTCACACATATTTTTGAGATTGACTTGTCCTTAATTTAAGGATACCTTCTTTATAAGGGATTTCATCACATTTGACATTTCTATTGAGGGTTCATTGTTGTTATGCACCAATTCACTCTTATATGGTGTATATACTGTCCTTTGGAGTATTATATCATGAATCCATTTATTCTCATGATATTATAAAGTTCTGACTAAATGTTATTCCTCAATTATTGTATTCAAGTGTCTCTAATTATGGTAAAACCCCTTTAACCAAAATATCGTTTTAAATGATTTATTTATTTGTTCTTATTAATATCCATGTTTTCAAAATGGTTATAAGGATTTATTTATATGGATATCAATGGTTTAAAATTTTAAGCTTCAACGTGGTATGGGACACTTTGATTCAAAAATCTCTTTATTAAATGTTTTAAATGGTTTTGGAAATGGTTTCTTTTTGAATGGATTCATTCTTTCAATATACTAAAATGTTATATTGTGAGTGAAATGTGGAAATGTTATGTTTCCTTTATGCATGTTTTATGTGATACATTTATGTTATGGTTCTTGGGCATTGTTATGAAAACGGGTGGTTCCGTGATAAACTATGGGCTGGTGAGCCCCATATAGCTCTCCAATGCATTGGGTAACGCGAAGGAGTGAAACGTTAAGGTTTCTCCGAAGAGATTTAGGGAATATACTGTGATGGGTATTCCAAACATAACCAAGAGTGTTACTCCCTATGTAAGAATGTTATGAATGCCTCAAGTTACCTTTATGTCTTATGTTTTCAATGATTTATTCATGGTTTGATGAGGTAAGTTAAAGTGCCTTTGTTTTATGGGTAAAGTATGATTTCATTCTTATGTATATATGAATTCATGTTTCCTTTCCATATTTTTTATAACCCTTACTGAGATTTTTATGCTCATCCCATGTTTTTGAAATGTTTTTCACAGGTCAAGGGAAAGTTACATTATGCGATGATAGTGTCAAGGATGTGTCAAGAAAGAATCGATGTTTTATTTTCAATATGTTTCCATTGATGGGAAGAATTAATACTGTCTTTTATGTAACCACTTTGTTTAAATGTGGAATGTAGTGCAAGTTTCATGATCTAATTCTCTAAAACTCTAAACCTGAAAAGATCATCAACGTGTAATCTTGTGATAACTCAAGATTAAGTAATGTTTAAGGCTGGGGACTTATAGTTGGTATCAGAGGTTGGGTTAGATAACTTTATAGGTTAGGGTATTATTTAAGCATAAGTGACATTACCATAATGGTTAGGATTTCAGAAAGAGTCCTAGTTTTAGATAAAGTGAATGAGTAAGTGTATCTTAGTGTTTACCTTCCTCATTAGTACATGATGGTTTTGTTGATATACTCACACTGACCTTTTTGGTTTAAGTAAATGTCTGGATCTAGCAGGCACAAAAGTGACAATGGGTTTGAAGGAAACTGTGGTGGTTCTCTGATTAAGATACTAGTTAAAATGGGGGATTCAATGAGGAAACTCGTGGTTGTTCTAAACCAAATATCAAGGAGTCATGATCAACCACTTGAACCTTGGTATGTTCTATAATGCATAATGTATGAGATAACCAATCGATGTGGAAGTTCAGGTAATAATTAAAAAGGTAACCATTTGGGTTTATATGATCCTTATTTTTGAGGTAATTATGGGTTACTATATGTTATGATTGAAGTGAAAGGCATGAGATAAAATTGAGGTTAAAATATGTTATGATCATTTTGATGATTTTATCTCTTTTTGGGGAATGATTTAAGAATTATATAGTTTTGGAAAAAGGAAAACACGCAGACCGTGTGACATCCCGTTGCGTCGGACAAAGCTGCGGGAATCGAACCCACAACCAAAGTGCGACTGGTATTTATCACCTACCACTGGACTACGTGAAGTCCCTGGTTAGTTTGACTGATTCTTTTTAGTTATATGATTTTATGAATTAAGATTAAGTTGATTTTGGGTTATTTATGAAAATGATTAACCTATCATGGAGGATATGTGATTAGGTGAATTACTTTTCAATACGAGACTTTAGGAGCAACTGATGTTGTTTGGAGATAAATGTTACAATTTAACTTGGAAGGCTATTTGACTAAATCCTTCAAATATTTGGGTTTCAATCTTATATTGGATTAATTTGAAGAATTTTATGGACAAATTGTTTATCGGATGGTCCTCGTTGAACTTTGGGTTTTGTTGGACAAATTTTGGAGGTTAAGAATAGATTTTCTTTTTATAGAGGGTTATCCTTTTCTGGATTAAATGGTCTTGTGCTAGCCTTTTTGGTTTTGGTTTTGGTTAAAGTCTAAAGAAATGGGAAGTATATAGTCCTCTTTTGTCGATTAGGTGATTCTCTAGAAACTGATTAAAGTACTCTTAATGCAAACAAGTCTCCCTAAATACTCGTCTTTTGGAAAAAATATGAGTTTGATTAAGGAATCTAGTAAAAGTTGAAAGTCAACATGATAAGTGATTATGTTTCCTTATGAATAAATTCCTCAATAAAAAGTATCTTAAAACAAAAATGTTTTCTATTAACTTTTCCTACTGGGGAACCCAACACCGTTTAACCCATCAGAAGTTTGCGATTTTCTTATTGTTAACTTTCTCCTAAACATGTATTCTATCACTCTCCATCAGAACATGACCCTATGTTTTCTCCTCCATGTCCATGTTTTCCTAATTGGAATCCTAGTATGGGTTAAATCGGGTGACCCTTGTGCTTATCTTTCTTTATTTTAAAGTGATTGTTTTACCGACTCTTGTTCCGATGTGGGACTTTCAAGGATGTTTCCAAGCGCAATTTCAAAATTGCGAGGACGCAATTCCCAAAAGGGGGGAAGGATGTAACACCCCAGGTAAATAATGAATATGATATTTTCATATTTATCCATATTTGTGAATAAAATATTAATATGACTTTAAAGGGGATGATATGCTCGATGGTGTACCCAACACGCAACAACGAGTTTCTTGGGAATCTTACATTGCACTCTAATAATAAAATAACATTATTTCAAAGGGTAGTTAACATGTAGCCGTTGTATTGGCGGGAATGGATATAAATAACTAAAATATGATTATATATGTTTTTTTAAATTTTTTACATTTATCCAATAAAAGCTAAAGGCTTAAAATACGGAAAGAATTCAATTTTAGGTGTATATGCCCTAGTTTTCACTAAAGGTTCACTTATCGCCTTTTAATGGAGAACTGTCATTAAATATAGTTTTGATCACTCTTATACATTATTTTGGACCAAATAAAACCCTTATTAAGAATCGGGACATCAAATTTTACTTTGTTTAATTTTTTGGTATTTTTCCGATAAAGTTCATTGTTTAATGAATAGTGTAAAATTTTGTGTTTTAATTCAAAACCTCTTTTTAATCTAATTTATTTATATGATTAGATAATATTTTGAATTGTTTTTAAAGTGAAATTAGAAAATATTTTTATCATTAAATCCAATAGTGGTCATTGGAATTAATTTCACTTTGAAATCAGACTTAAACTAGTGCCAATCTTTTGATACTTATTGTTTTATAAAAACGCGCTATTAGCTCTGACAGCAGGAATTAATTATTAAATTAATTAATTTGACTAATATGTTTTGAATTTTTTAAAATAGACTTCATTTTTGAATTCGGAATATCAAATATATCTTAGGGTGAATTTTTGGGATTTTTTTGAAAAACTTCAATTTTTGATGAATAGTGAAACCACTAAGTGGTACTTATAAAAACTGATTTTTCCATTTAAATGAAATTTTGCCTTCTTTGTGTTTTGAATTTTAAAAATCCAACATACATGGTTGTCATTTAGAAGTAAAATGTGGTTCAATGGGATAAAAATAATTTTTTGGTGAATAGTAACTTATTAAGTTTTTAATCGCGATTAGAGGTAATTAGTGTAGTTTAAGGTAAATATAATGTTTTAATAATATGAAATGAACATGACACATGTCCTAACCTCATTGGATGTGTAATGGCCGACCAAGACAAGCCATGGGTCAACTTGGGGACCCCATGGAGCCACTTTGGTTGGGAAATGACATAAATAACTTTTTATTTAATGTAAAAGTAAAAATGACACAAACATCATATGTTTTACGAAAACAATTTTTACATGGGGATATAAAGATCAGATTTTGTATTATAAATAGTCATTGGAAATATAAAATGATTTCTTACATCATATTATTTGTTTAATAATTTTTAGACATTAAATAAATTAAATTATTTATGACATCATAATGATGCAGCGATGACATCATTATCTGATGATTTAAATAAAATGGAAAGATAATGTAAACTATAAAACCTACACATGGCCAAAACCAATTGGATGAGTGGATTTCGAACCCTTATCACCTTATCCACGAATTATATCAATGTGGGACCTTTTAAAACCGAAACACATTTTCAAATAAAGTAATATTTCTTTACTTTCCAAAAGTTCCCCTCCTCTCCTCTTATAAAAGGCCCCCACCTCTACCACCTTTCACACACTCCTCAAGCCTTTGGCTCGGCCAACCCCTGCCCATTTACTCTCTCCACATCCCTCTCCTCATCCTAGAGGATTCCCTCTGGGCAGAATCCTTTCAAAGGAAGCCTTTAGGCTCAAATCAAAAGGAGTTACACTTTTAAAGGTAATTCATTCTCTCAAGTTCATTTGTTTTATTTTGCTTCTTCAACACATTAACTCTTTTTATTTACTTATTTTGTAACAACACCAGTATCTTCAATATACTAGGATGTTTTTATAAGATTTATTCGAGCTACACTCTCACACAACTACATCAAATGGTTAAAGAACATACGGTTTCCGTGGATGCTGAAATTCTACCTCCCGAAACGATGATTGTTCAATACTTATTTAACACCTTCAAAGGTGTCCATTATGATGTCACTATTATTATATGTGATATATAATATGATTATGTTTTACTTATAATTCTGTATTTTTCATTTGTGCCTTATCATTATGGATTCCATTATGGGTATACGCGATATCTTCATTTTAGGAAGTGCAGACTACCGCCCCCTCAAAGTGATGTGATTCGTTAATGACATACGTGGGACATATAGGGGATGGATTTAATGTTATTATATATGATTTTATACTAGAATTATTATATACCTCTATATCATTATTATTTTTTTCCATTAAAGTATGAGATAGAAATGAAAGTAGCGTTCATGCGTACGTACGGCTTACCGTCTCCATGAACGGTGCATTTCATTTCGTATCCCCAAATGTAATGTACTATTATAAGTACATGTATATAATGGATATATATGATGAATGATACATCTAAATGATGAATATAATTCTGTAATTAAAATATACATACCTCTCATTTAGTTTTAATTCAATTTATATGACAAAGAAATGAAAGTAGCGTTCATGCATACATACGGCTTACCGTCTCCATGAACGGTGCATTTCATTTCTTAACTATAAATGATTATGTAATATTATAAATACATGTATATGATGGATATATATGATATATATGATATCCAAATCAGTAATGTCATTCTGGATATAAAGAACCTTTGACCACACGAACAACATGTAATTGTAAGAAGTCCACTTTCGACTTAAGAACCAAATATCGGCAAAACAAATATTATTAACTTAAATGATTACATAATGTTTATGACATGTTAATAAGTGATATAAAAGGAATAATTAACTTGAAAAAGGTTCTTAAGGAAGTTGAAATTAACTCATGTTTATTATTCAGGAGATTAAAGAACGATCGAGTCAAGACGGACCCGAGGTAAAGGATAATACTCCTCTCTTTCTTTTTAAGTACACACTTTTATGTCATTCCTTTTAAAGATCATCTTTATTGTTATTGGGATGATCTTTTATATTAAACTTACTGTAATTTTTATGTTCATGTGATGAGATCCCCTATTCTCTCTCATCAATCCATTTCGGAAGTTTTATGTGGCGCCGTTAGGCTGCCAAGTTTTCGTAAGGGATTTTTCATCTCACTTTTATTCCTGTGAGATTTATGCTACATTTGCCACAAGTTCCATTGAGTGGTGTATGTACTGTCCATTATTCTACTCTTTGTGTAATATATTTTCGTTTATGAGTATTTACATCAATGATCTATTGTCCTTCTTTCATGGGGTGTATTTTTTGAAAGATACCCAAGTCGGTAAGGGAACCTTTCACCCTCCTCTTTTTTTAAAAGACTTCTTTTGTTGGGTCTTTTAATTTACATATTGTTATGTTGGGATATGTTCTCATATATCCTTATTGATGTAAATTTTATGTCCAAGTGATGAGATACACTTTGTATCTCTCATCAACTCATTTTGATGTGATGCCGTTAGGCTGTCAAGGGAACTTTTTAACCCAATTTCGATTTCTTTGGGTTCAACATGTAGTCATTGAATATGTCATCCATTGATATATGTGTGAATTACCTTTTATTGTTTTACATCTAATATCCACTTATATTGGGTGTATTTATATTTTTCACACATATTTTTGAGATTGATTTTTCCTTAATTTAAGGATACCTTCTTTATAAGGGATTTCATCACATTTGACATTTCTATTGAGGGTTCATTGTTGTTATGCACCAATTCACTCTTATATGGTGTATATACTGTCCTTTGGAGTATTATATCATGAATCCATTAATTCTCATGATATTATAAAGTTCTGACTAAATGTTATTCCTCAATTATTGTATTCAAGTGTCTCTAATTCTGGTAAAACCCCTTTAACCAAAATATCGTTTTAAATGATTTAATTATTTGTTCTTATTAATATCCATGTTTTCAAAATGGTTTTAAGGATTTATTTATATGGATATTAATGTTTTAAAATTTTAAGCATCAAGGTGGTATGGGACACTTTGATTCAAAAATCTCTTTGTTAAATTTTTTAAATGGTTTTGGAAATGGTTTCTTTTTGAATGGATTCATTATTTCAATATACTAAAATGTTATATTGTGATTGAAATGTGAAAATGTTATGTTTCCTTTATGCATGTTTTATGTGATACATTTATGTTATGGTTCTTGGGAATTGTTATGAAAACGGGTGGTTCCGTGATAAACTAATGGCGGGTGAGCCCGATATAGCTCTCCAATGAATTGGGTAACGCGAAGGAGTGAAACGTTAAGGTTTCTCCGAAGAGATTTAGGGAATATACTGTAATGGGTATTCCAAACGTAACAAAGGGGGTTACTCCCTACGTAAGAATGTTATGAATGCCTCAAGTTACCTTTATGTCTTATGTTTTCTATGATTTATTCATGGTTTGATTAGGTAAGTTAAAGTGCCTTTGTTTTATGGGTAAAGTATGATTTCATTCTTATGTATATATGAACTCATGTTTACTTTCCATATTTTTTATAACCCTTACTGAGCTTTTTATGCTCATCCCAAGTTTTTGAACTGTTTTTCAAAGGTCAAGGGAAAGGTACATGATGTGATGATAGTGTCAAGGATGTGTTAATAAAGAATCCATGTTTTATTTTCAATATGTTTCCATTGATGGGAAGAATGAATACTGTATTTTATATAACCACTTTGTTTAAATGTGGAATGTAGTGCAAGTTTCATGATCTAATTCTCTAAAACTCTAAACCTGAAAAGATCCTCAACATGTAATCTTGTGATAACTCAAGATTAAGTAAGGTTTAAGGCTGGGGCCTTATATACGTATTCTCATCATATGATGAAATAGTATAATGTGTTAATAAGATATGTAAATAATTCTCTAATTTTCATGGATTCAAAGGAAAGCCAGAAAGGAAGAAGATGGTAGATAGAAATATGGATAAAAGGAATAATGGAAATAAGGATTATCCTATATATATGTGATAACTATGGAAAGAATAACCTTGGTAAATGCTTTAAGGGAATAGATATATGTTATATGTGTGGAGAAAAAGGAAACCATGTTCATGATTGAAAGGATAAGATTTTTTTTCAAAAGTATAATTCTTCATCTGCAGGGAGTTCGGACACTATGTAAATAAATGTACGACTCATCCGAGTTTTCTCCAAATGATGTAATTGGATAATAATCAAGATATGGCACTACCATAGATGAAGAGGAATGATTAGTGATCTTATTTTTTTATTAAAGAATTTTTTCATTATAGTACAGGTTAAAAGAATTATAAAGTATATAAGGATTGGACTGTAATACGTTTTAATTAAGGATTTGAGATTCTATAGTACCATGTAAAGTGACATAGTTTCAAGTTAACCATTTTAAAAAATATATTGTTGTGGTAAATATATCTCTTAATATGTTTCTGAAACATATATTTTGATTTCTGAAAAATATATAATTGAGTGGGAAAAAGTATATTAGATATTATTGACTAGCATGGAACAAATTAATTGTTTTTTATTCCATCATTTTTGGAGTTTATAACATGTTTTGATATAAGGAGTTTATCTGGTATTCTATATGTATGAAGGGAGAATGAACGTATTCAATAAGGCTTTCTGGTAATTCAAGGTGTTTCCACATTTTAATAGAATACATGATGAAGGTGTTCACAAGTTATTACATGGAAAAAAGAGATCTTCATTAAGTTTATCTTATTTATAAATTTTGGACTATGAGTTTGGATAATTCTAAAGGTTAAAATGAATTAATATGGTAACTGGATTCTACTTTTTAAGGATAAAACATTTCTTAAGATTATTTTTGGATTATTATAAAATGGACAACCTGGAGGTCAGACGGCAACTCGTCACATCTGGCAAGGCCATGAGACTTGAGCCCACAACCGAAGGGTGACAAACAAGCATCACCTACCACTGGCCTTCGTGATTTCATGGTTTTTATAACATAGTTTTTTTAAATAGTCTAAAAAATGAATTATAAATTCATTATTTCTGTAACCCTTACGATTAGGATAAATAGAATAATTTTTACTTCTTTAATCTTTTTGGACTAAAAGATGAGTTTGTGGTAGAAATTAGTTAAAGGATGAAACTCTACATGTCAAGTGTATATATATATATATATTCTCATTATATGAAGAAATTAACTCTTAAACTTTAGGGAAGGGATCTTAAAACCAAAAATGTGGTATCCAAATGCCTTATTATTTTTTAAACCGATGATATTTTAAATCATCATAGATTGACGGATTTGAGGCCCTCAATTTCACAGTTGTTTCTGATTGATGTCCTAAATCACTCACATTAAATATTAATATTTTCCTCCAATTATGTGTTTATAATTTCCAACAATGTTCTCCTATTCGAAACCCAAATTTGGTGGTGACTTTTTCATTCCCCTTTCCAACTTATTAAGACTAAATTTTAATAACCCTATTTCTGATGTGCGTTTTCCATAAATGTATTTTATATTTTCAACCATTTATTTTTGAAAAAAAAAATTTAAATTGTGAGGACTCAATTTATTTAATGAGTGGGGAATGTAACACCCCAAGATTTCATAGTAAATTATCTCTTTAAAGTAATTCAATAGATTGCGCTACACGCAACACTACTTTCAAGTACAACACAACGTATCAAACTAGACGTTTAAAAAATGGTTATAATATTTAATAACTACATTTTTTATTTTATATATATCCCATATAATTTTAACAATCATATTTTTTGTTTCTTAGACATAATAGAAGGACTAATTTTGTTTTCCAGATTAAAGAAGTATTTTTTAGAAATGCAGTTTTACCAACTTTTAATGGTGAATTCTTTATAAATGTAATATTTAACACTATTATATTAAATTTTTAAAAAATAAACATCTTATATAAAAGAGGGATAAAAAAATTTGGATAATTTTTTTTGTTTTTTTCGGATAAATTTCAATTTTTGATGAATAGTGAAAGATGATGAATTTTTTTCGAAAAAACATTCTTAATCAAAATAATATACAGTGTTAAACTATATATTTGAGTGATTTTAAAGAATAATTAGATTATATTTTAATCAATTAATATAATTTATGTCATTGTAAGTAATTCTACATTTAAATTGGGTGTAAACACATATCAATCTTTTGATAGTTTTTACTTCTCAAAAACCCGCTTTCTGGTTTTGACAACGAGAATTACTTTTAAATTAATTAATTACACTTCTATGTTTTGTGTATGGTAAAATAGGAATAATATTTGGATTCAAAATATAAAAATTATCTGATGATGATTTTTTGGTATTTTTCGGAAAACATTCAAATTTTGATAAATAGTGAAAAACACTTCGTTATTGTTTAAAACCGACTTTTTATTTAAATAATTATTTATTTTATTTAAATTTATTTTAAGTAAAAATAGATATATAATAACTATATATGTTCAATGTAATTTATTTGGGTCATTTTATAATAATTTCAGATATATAAAATATTATTTATCTTTTTACCGTCTTTTACCCACCTTCTATAAAAGTTTACAAATTTGCATAAAATGTAATTTCACCTCTTAATTGAATTGAATTTAAAAAATCTTAGAGACACGGTTGACATCAGTAAGTAAAATTGGGTTCAATAAGATTAAAATAATTTTTTTTGAAATGTAACTTTTGAATTTTATTTACCACAGTTAAAAGTAAATAGGGTAATTAAAGGTAAGAATGATATTATAATTAGCCTAACAAATTTCATAATTCTACTGGATAAGTGCTTCTCAAACAGAATCATCCTTAGGGATCAAATATGATCCTTTTGGTACACTTGGATTAAATTAGGACATTTATTATTATTTTATTTATAGAAGAGTTAAAAGTGTTAAATTCAAAGTTTAATAACTAAACCATAATTCAAATTGGGTTATACATAATATAAACATGACTATAAATATTAATTAGAAAGAGAAAAATATTTCCTACATAATGGTATTTTAATTATAATTTTTATTCATTAAATAATTAAATTTATTAATGACATAATGATGATGTAGTAATTTCATTATTAATGAAAAATTAAAATAATTGATATTATAAATATCCGAATGAATGTAAATTCAAACTTTTGATGTATTACATAAATTTTATATGTTAAAATGACATGTTAGGATTGATTTAATTTATTTTGTTCAATTTAATCATGATTTTTTTAACTTTTAAAAAAACCAAATACTAAATAGTGTCAAAATTGACATAAATGAGTTTTAAAAAAATATTATATTATTAAATGATATAATATTCTTAAAAATCTAAGGATTCTCTAAATGACTTATAAAATGATATATATGTCATTAATTAACCACTTGGGGTTAAATTTTCTTATTATAGTATGTTTATTAATATTTTATTATAACAATACAAGAAGACATGGTAAATGTAAAACTATTTAACTAAGAGTTAAATATAAAAGCTATGTGTAATATGGTGACCTAAACATATTTAAATCCTATTGGTTGGGAGGAGTTCAACTCATACCCACCGTAGATTCGAAATAAATCAATTTTTATCCCTCAGAAATCCAAAAATTATTTTATAATAAGATAATATTTCAAAATTTTCTTAAAGTGACCCTCACCTCTCTTTTAAAAAGGTACTTCCCCTTCTCTCTAATTTACACCTCCAAATCCATTTGGATCAGCCAAACACAACCCAATTCTCTTCCCAACTTCCCTTAATTCAACCTAAAGGTCTTACCAAGAGCATAAATCCACCCTAAATTTCCCTTTTGTTCAAATAAAAAGGAAACACCCAAAGAAGTGGTAATTATTTCATCACCGATTTCAATGTTCATTTCATATTCCACTTTCTCTATCATTGTTATTTCAATAAAAAAATAATAAATCTAGTACTTTATACATACTATTATGTTAATATAAATATTCTAAAACCATATTCATTATTTTATCAATCATTTGAATGATAATGTCACCATGTGTGAGTACGTATGACGTACCGTCTCCCCATCGTGTTGTAATTTTTTATTCAACACTATGTTATTTGGATGGATACAATGATGATTAATATGTATATAAAAAATAAAACTAACATTATAATTTAAATTTAATCTTAATAATCCATCTAATTCCACAGCTTTAAATCACTATGAAATTATATTGTCCTTTGTGTGTACGAACAGCTTACGTCTCCATGACGTGATGAGATTCATTTCCACGTTCACCATTCAAAGATGATTATAAAAATATATATTATTAATAAGTATGTAATATATGAAATAATAATGATACTGAATATATATATATATATATATGTATGTATGTATGTATGTATGTACTTACATATATATTAATCACATACTTCTGTTCAATACGATATGAAAATGGAAACAACGTTTATGCATACCTATGACCTACCCTCTCCGTAAACGGTGTTATCGATTTCATATATTAATCTATTATACATATTTAAATTCTAAATATGTTTGATATATAAACCATGTTTTATATTCTAGAGTAATTTAAATTGCGATCTAAATGATACGGTCAAGAATAACAAGTTAATACACGTATGATAAAGAAAGTGATTACCACCCAAAATGTTAATTTAAAATGGAAATTAGTATTAAATGGGTAGTATTAAGTCATAAATGAATCATGTCTGATATAATAAATATGAATATATTTCTTTTATAATTTAATTAATCCTATGGTCATTATAAAAGAGGTTAAACATACCCTTAACCAAAAGAAAGTGTAAGTTAAGGGTTAATTCCTCATTCTCACTATTATTTGAGATTTTTTATCTATAAGTATTTTCTGGAACATATTTATTATCCATGTCCATGTTTCATAAAAGAAATTTCAAAATTATTATTTTATGTTACTCTTTTACTAAAACATCATTTTAAAATTTTAAAATATTTATTCTTATAAATCATTCTCATTAATGTCCATGATTTCAAAATAGTTTTATGAATTTATTTATATGTACATGATTGTTTTAAAATGTTAATTTCCTTACAATGTTTAAAAGTGGTATGGGAAACTTTGATTCAAAAATATCTTTTAAATGACTAATTTTATAAATATATGACTTTTAAATTCTTTCACAAAAATGCATATTTCTCTCAAAAAGTATTAGTGATCATTTTCAATTATGTCAACGTACATTACTGGAGATTAATATTGATTAAGGTTGATTTTTTATAATACAATATTCCATATTGTATTGAATAAGTTATGATATGTTTAAATTTGGATTTTATATTTTTATTCCATTCATGGATTATGATTAATTTATTTACATTTATTATGCTAGTTTTAATATGAACGTTTATGTCATGATTCAACATTTTCATATGAGGAATGCAGTGGACATAGTAAGTGATGGGTGGAGCCCTATATATCTCATTGATGCATCAGTAGGACTCATGAGACAAATTAGTGTCTTGACATAAGGCCTTGACAAAAATTATATTTTTAGTCTTGGCAGGGGGCCCTGACTATGTGGTAATGATGTCCGACGTTCGACATTCCCTCATTATAAAATTAATTATTACATTTTATTATTCGAATAGTAGAATATCCATGGGCATGTTTATATGGTAATGTTTGATTTATTTTCACCCTATTATGTTGAAGTTTATGTTTAAAAGGATGTTGTTTTTATTACACATCTTTCCTTAAATGTTTATAGCTCTTGCCAAATTATTTACCCTTACGGAGCATCTAAGCTCACCCCTTTCTTATGTTTTGTTTTTCTAGAATTCTAAGAAGTGTATTTTGTTTGATATATATGGTTAAGATAGGGTTATGATGTATTTATCAACATATTAGCTATATAGTGTTTTATGTTTGAAATTGTAATGTAATGTTCATGTATGTAATCTGTTTTCCATGAATGTTAAACTGATTCGTCCTTCGGGACATGATTCCTTGTAATAATTACAATGTATTAAAATAATGCACCGACAATAGGCTTCTGGGTTCAGGGCGTTATAGTTGGTATCATATAATGTTTATTAGAAACCATAGAATCTATATTTAGAAAAACACATATTATATAACTTTACCCTATGATAATCTTTGAGGATTAGTACAGAAGAGCTTCCTAGAATTTTGGTAATGTAGAGATTTTGGGAGTTTTCCAAGAAAAACATCCTTGTCTGGATATGAGCAGATATGGGCTACTCTAGAAGCTATGCAATTAAGAGAGAAAACACTATCAAGGAGTTTCAGGCTTAACCTAGGGTATCTTGGTACATGAAAATGGGCCCTGCTACACTATTGATTACAACACTCCCAGAGGATATGCTTAGAATAAATCACATTTTATTTACAAAACATTATGAAGGATTTGTGAGTAAATATTCCATCAAAGAAAACATTTTTATGATTATGAGACTACATGTGTGAAAATCATTAAATAATGTTGTGGATTTTTCTAGTTTTTTGGATTACACATTATGAAATGATCTAATTTGGTATTTTTTGTCATTTAGAAATGGGACCCAGTATAAGGAATGCGAACTCTAGCAATACGCATGATCCAAAGAGTAATAAGGATCATATCATTCATGGTATTAATCTAACATTTTGAAATGAAATAGTCTCCCACATATTCTCATTATATGATAAAATAGTATCATGTGTTCATAAGATATGTAATGAATTATCTAAGTTGTATGGATTCGAAGGGAAGCTAGAGAATAAAAGGATGGTAGAGAGAAATATGGACAAAGGGAAGAGGGGAAATAATGATTTTCCCATATGTGATAAATTTGGAAATAATCACCTTAGTAAATGCTTGAAGGGAATGTGAGTATGTTATAAGTGTGGAGAAAAATTACACCACATCCTTGATTTCAAGTCTAAGAAAAGGGTTTCAAATATACAATGTTTCATCTGCAAGGAGTTGAGACACTACACAAATCAATGTCCAAATCATCAGAGTATTCCCCAAAAGATGATATTGGATAATAATCATGTTATGATGCTACCACAGATGAAGAGGAATGATTAGTGTTCATAAGTTTTTATTAAATAATTGTGTCATTTTAGTGCAAGTAATAAGAATAATAAATTATATAAGGATTGGACTGTAGTACATTTTCATTAAAGATTTCTGATTTTACGGTACCTAGTAAAGTGACACAGTTTCAAGTTAATCATTTTGGAAAGTATATGGTTGGGGAAAATATAAACCTTAATATCTTTCTAAAATAGAGATAATGATTTTGGAAAAAGATATAATTGAGTTGGATAAAGTATATTGGATATTATTGACTACCTTGGAACTAATTAATTGTTTTTTATTCCATAATTGTTAGAGTTTATAACATTTTTTTATTGAAGAAGTATATCTAGAATTCTATAAGTAAGAAGGGAGCATGAACGTATTCAATAAGGTTTTATGGAGACTCAGTGTGTTACCATGTTTAAAGAGAATGCTTGATGAAGGTATTCACATGTTATTACGTGGAAAATGTGATCTTCATTATGTTTACCTTCTTTATAAATTTTGGACTGTGAGTTTGGAAAAACGTATTTTGGATAATTCTTAAGGTTAAATTAATTATGGTGGACATTATATACTATTGTTTGAGGTTAAAAAATTTCTTAAGATTACTTTTAGTTTGTTATAAAAATGTCAACATAGAGGTCGGATGATAACCCGTCGCGTATGGTAGGGTCAAGAAACTTGATCCCGCAACCGAAGGGTGAAATGGGAGCAGAACCTACCAGTAGCCTACATGATGTCCTGGTTTTTATAATGTAGTTTTTAAATATTCTGATATTTTAAATATAAATTCTTTTTGTTGGAACCCTATATGATTTGGATAAATAGAATATTTTTGAATTCTACTAACTTTTAGAGTGAATAATGAGTTTGTGGTAGGAATAAGATAAAGGATAAAACTCTAATTGTAATAAATATATAAATATATATTATTTTATGATGAAATTAATTCCTAAACTTTAGATAAGGGATCATAAGACAAGAAATGTGTTATCCTAATACCTTATTATTTGTTAAACCAATGGTATTTTAAATCATCATAGATTGATGGCTTTGAGTTCCTCAATTTTACACTTGTTTGTTATTTATGACCTAAATCACTCCTTATAAATATTTAATTTTCCATCCAATTATGTGTCAATAATTTCCACCAATGTTCTCATATTCAATATTTTAATTTGGTGGCGACTTTTTCATTTCCCTTTCCCACTTATTAAGACTAAAGTTTATTAACCGTATTTCCGATGTGGGTTTTCCACAAAGGTATTTTCTATTTTCTATGTTTTATTATCGAAAAAAATTAATTGGGAGGAAAAAATTTATTGAACGAGGGTAGAATGTAACACCCCAATATTTCATAGTACATTATCTCATTAAAGTAATTCAATAGATTGCGCTATATGCAATACCGATTTCAAGCGCACCACTACCTATAAAATTAGCTGTTTAAAAAGAGGTTATGCATAGTAATAAGCATATTTTGAAATATATATATATCCCATATAATTTTATCATTTTTCTTTTGTGTTTCTTAGACATAATATAAAGACAAATTCAATTTTTCAGATAAAAGAAGTATTTTTCAAATATGTAGTTTTACCACCTATTAATGGTGAACCATTTTTAAATTTAATATTTCACACTTTTATATTAATTTTGAAAAAGTAAACTTTATATTTAGAAGTGGGAGATAAAAATTTAGTTTGGATAATTTTTGTGTGTTTTCTTGATAACTTTTATATTTTGACGAATAGTGAAAGATGCTAAATTTTAATTGAAAACAACATTTTTAATCAAAATAATTTATAGTGTTAAATTATATATTTATGTGGTTTTAAAGTATTATTATATTATATTTTAATCATTTAATATAATTTATGTCATTTTAATTAATTTTACATTTAAATTGGACATAAACACATATCAATATTTTGATAGTTTTTACTTCCTAAAAACCCGCTTTTTGGTTTTGACAACAGGAATTAATTTTAAATTAATTAATGAAACCTATATGGTTTTAATTTGGTAAAATAGACCTCAATTTTAGATTTATAATATCAAAATTAGCTTAGGGTGAATTTTTCATATTTTTCTGGAAATATTCAATTTTTCACGAATAGTGAAAAACACTGCGTTATTGTTTAAAATAGACTTTTTATTTAAATTATTATTTATTTTATTTAAATTTATTTAATGTTAAAATAGATAAATAATACCAATATATGTTAAATTAAATTCATTGCAGTTATTTTATAATACATTTAGATATATAAAATTTTATTGAACTTTTTACTGTATTTTACCCACATTCTAGACACATTTACAAATTTGCATAAAATGGAATTTTTTACAATTATGTAAATTAAATTTCAAAAATCGTAAAGACATGGTAGACATCAGTAATTAAAATGTGGTTCAATAGGATGATTTTGTTGTGTGAATATAATCTTTTGAATTTTATTTTCCATAGTTAAAAGTAAATTGAGTAATTAATGGTAAAAATGATAATATAATTACCCTAATACATGTCCTAATTCTATTGGATAAGTATTTTTCGACCAAAATCAACCTTAGTAATAAAATATGTTCCTTTTTGTCGACTTTTATTAGATTAGGGTATTTATTATTATTTTATTTAAAGAAGTGTTAAAAGTGTTAAATTCAATGTTTAATAACTTCAACATTTTTAATATAGGGTTATACATAATATAAATTAGATTATCAGTATTTGTTAGAAAGACTAAAATATATCTTACAAAATGGTATTTTATTTAAATTTTTAGACATTTAATAATAAAATTTATTTATGACACAATGATGGTGTAGTAATTTACGTATTAATACAAAATTAAAATAATTGATAGTATAAATATACAAATAAATTTAAATAGAGACTTTTGATGAATTAAACAAATTTTATAGGTTCAAATGAAATGTTAGGACAGATTTAATTTATTTTGTTCAATTTAATAATATTTTTTTGACTTTCAAAAAAACCAAATACTAAATAGTGTCAAAATTCACATAAATGAGTTTTTTTTAAAAAAAATATTATATTATTAAATGATATAATATTCCTAAAATATAAGATCCAGTCAAAGGACTTATATAATGATAAATATGTCATTAATTAACCACTTTTGGTTCAATTGGATTCTTATAGTATAATTATTAATCATTTATTATAATAATATAAGAAGACATGGTACAAGTTAAACTATTTAACTAAGAGTTAAAAATAAAAGATAAGGTTAATATGGTGACCAAAACATGTCTAAAACCTATTGGGTGAATGAATTTTGACCCATTCCCACCTTTGATAGGAAATAAATCAATTTTTGGCCATTATAAACTGGAAATTACTTTATAATAAAATAATATTTGAAACATTTACTAATGTGACCCTCACCTCTCTTATAAAAAGGTACTTCCCCTTCTCTCAAAGTCACACCTCCAAAGCCATTTGGCTCGGCCAAACCCTAAGAAAATATCTTCCCAAATTCCTTCAATTAAACCTTGAGGCATTCCTGTGAGCATAAATCCAACCTAAGGATCCATTTTGTCCAAGTCAAAAGGAAACACCCAATGAAAAGGCAATTATTACATCACCACTTTCAAAGTTCTTTTCTTCTTCCACTTTTTCATTCTTTGTTATTTCAAAAAATAATAATAACTCCAGTACTTTCTATATACTATTATTTTATTATAAATATTTTACAACTATATTCATTATTCTATCCATCGTATGAATGATAATGTCACCATGCGTGCGTACGACTTACTGTCTCCACACCGTGGTGTAATTTTTTCTTCAACACTATGTTATTTGAAAGGATAAAATGATGAGTAATATGAATATAAATAATGAAAATATCATGATAATTTATATTCAAACATAATATACCATCCAATTACACACCTTTTAAACATTAATGAATTGATATCGTCGCTCGGGTGTACGTACGGCTTACCATCTCCACGACGCGATGAAACTCATTTCCATGTTCACCATTAAACGCTGCTTATAAAAATATATATTATTAATAAGTATGTAATATATGACATAATAATTTTAATGGATATATATATATATATATACTTACATATATCTTATTCACTTAGTTCAGTTCAATACAATATGAAAACGATAACTGTGTTTATGCATACGTATGACTTACTGTCTACATAAACAGTGTTTTCCATTTCATATATCGATCTATTATACATATTTATATTCAATAAAAATATGATATATAAATATGGTTTTATATTTTAGATGTATTTAAATCATGATCTAAATGATATAATCAAGAATAACAAGTTAAAACAAGTATGATAAAAAAGTTATTATTACCTGAAATGTTAATTTAACATGGAAATCATAAATAAATGGGTAGTATAAAGTCATAAATGAATCATGAATGATATAATAAATATGAATATAGTTTTTGTATAATTTAATATCATACTATGGTCATTATATAGGAGGTTAAACGTACCCTTGACCAAAGGAAAGTGCAAGGTAACTGTTAATTCCTCAATCTCAATATTATCTGAGATTGTTTATGTGTAAGTATTTTCTAAGACATATTTTTTATCCATGTCCATGTTTCATAAAATAAATTTCAAAATGATTATTTTAAGTAAATATTTACCTAAAACATCATTTTAATATTTTAAAATATTTATTCATTTAATTCTTTCTCATTAATGTCCATGTTTTCAAAATTGTTTTAAGGATTTATTTATATAGACATGATTGTTTTAAAATGTTAATCCCATTCAAAAGTTTCAATGTGGTATGTTACAATTTGATTCGAAAATCTATTTTAAATTAATTCTTTTATAAATACGTGACTTTTAAATGATTTTACAGAAATAGATATTTCACTCCAAAAGTTATTCTGATCATTTTCAGCCATGTCAACATCCTTTACTATATATAATTCTTAATTAAGGTTGATTTATTGTAATACAATTTTCCATATTATATTGAATAAGTTATGATATGTTTTAATATGTATGTTCTATTTTTATACCATTCCTGGTTAATGATTAATGTATTGACATTTCGTATGCTAGTTTTAATATGAAATTTTATGTTATGTTTCAATATTTTCATATAAGGAATGAAATGGAATTAGTAAGTGACAGGTGGAGGCCACTACAGCTCCTCATTGAATCGGTAGGTCTCATGATAAGAATTAGTGTCTTGGCACAAGTCCTTAAAGAAATTATTTGTAGCCTTGGCATGAGGCCTTGACTATGTGGTAATGATGTTCAGCGTTATGCATTCTCTTATTATGAAATTAATTATTACATGTGATTATTCGACTAGATGAATATCAATTTTCATGTTTATATGGAAATTTTGTATTTATCTTCTTCATATTATGTTCAATTTTATGTTTAAAAGGATACTATTTTTATTACACATCTTTCCATAAATGTTTCTAGCTTTTGCTAAATTACTTACCCTTACTGAGCATATGAGCTCACCCCTTTCTTATGTTTTGTTTTCCCAAGATTCTTAGAAGTGTTTTATGTTTGATATGTAGGGTTAAGATAGAAGAATAATGGAGTTATAAAAATATAATCGTTGTTGTGTTTTATGTTTGAAATTGTAATTTAAATTTTATTTATGTAATCTATTTTCCGATACTGCTAAAATGATCGGTCCATCAAAACATGATTCTCTGTAATAATTCCAATGTATTAAAATAATGCACTAACATCAGCTGTCTGCAGTTAGGGGGTCACATTTTATTATTATTTAATATGTTTATAATTTTTTATTATAATTTTTAATATTATTTTTTCAATTTTTTTATTTTTCAACTTCTTTTATTTTTTAATTTTTTTTTCAATTTTTTTTCAAATTTTTTATTTTTCTTCTTTTTGATTTTTGAACTTATTTGCAATGTGTGAAAATCTCGTCGCAAATAATTTTTTGAAATGGGTTATGTGGTCTATCACAAATTAGTACCTGTTTTAAAAATTATTTTCATTGGGAAACTTTCCCATCCAAAAAGATAGTTTTTTCGATGACTTATTGCCAAAACTATCTTTTGAGACACTATTTTCAGCGACGAGTTATTTTCAACGGAACCCCGTTGTAAATAACCCATTGCAAATAATCTTTTTTGTAGTTGTGGTAAAAGCCAAACAATAGTAGGAAAAAAATATACATGTATTATAAAACCAAATACCAATGTTTAGATCTACCAATACACAAAATATGTCTCTTATATTTGTTAGGGTTCATATGAGAAGAGAAAAATGATGGGTAAGAGATGTAGGGATAAGATGAAAAGAAGAAACGCAGTTTTACCTTAGAAAATCTCAAGAGATCCATAGGAGGAGGAGATTGAAACCATGTAAGAAGGAGAGAAGAGATCCCATGAGCAATCATAGGAGTCATCCATGTGAGATGGAGAGGAAAATAGAGGCAAATCACTTAAACTCGGACTATGGAAAAACTTGAAATTTAAATTTTACTGAATTTTGGTAAATCATACAATTTGGCTGTATGATTTACCAGACATTGTTCCAAACATACAGCTTACGTTGGAATAAAACTACAACCCAAACATTTTATATGTATAGTTTTCTAACCCATGATTCATACATGCATCCCCCATAGTAAATTATCTGCATAACTATGCCCACTTTCCTCACATGGTTTTCCATGATGTGTGCAACTCACACATACATATAAAGCATTCGCACAGTTTCCATTGTAACCTCAATGGTTTAATCAAACCATGTGCTAATCATGATCCTCAAATAAATATATATGTACTGGTCAGTTTCATGGTTTCCTAATGAATTTGGGTCAACCAAATAGATTCTCTTAACCATGTTGTAACTGAATGATAGAGAAAACCCAATGAAAATTCAAAGTAAAAAATCCAAAAACTCCTAAAAATAAATATTAACTCATAATTATATTAAAATAATGTAGTAGTGACATGGGGTGTAACAACTGAATTTTATAATATATTAATTCCTTTGAATAATATGTTGTGTTTAATAGCATTCTCTACACAAAATACCAAACTAAAAAGAAACAATGATTTATTTTCATAAAAATATTAATATTATGTGTAACTATTGATACCTAAAATTTGAATTAGTAACTATGAAGAAGAGTAACATCTTTATGGAATATTTATATAAAGAAAATAAATGCTACTTTTAATAAATGAAATTTAATTAGTTTGCCTAAAGAAACTAAGAAAACAATTTTCAACTTAAAAATTTTATTTTATTTAAATGTGTTGTCTTATTTCATGAAACAAATTATATCATGATTAAATAAAAATAAAATATATTTATGACATGAATAATATATTACCAATAAATAATTATTAATTGATATGAAATAAGAATAATGAATATTTAACATTTTCAAAAAATTATTCTCTTATACGAACAATTTTCCACTATATTTTATGATTTTATAAAAATATTTAATTCTAATATTTTAGAAATTATTTTTAAAATTTGAATAATATATTTCGATTTACCATAATAATGCAATATTAATATGATTTTTTTGGGTTTTTTCTAAAAAGAATGATTTATTAGTGAATAATGCAAAATACAATTTTCATAATAACATGATTATATGACATTAATAGTATATAAGTATGAATTATAAATTAGTGGTACCTATTTATACAACCAAATATTTATTTTATATATCACATTATAATTTATAAAATATCTGTATTAATTTACAAAACCATATTTGAAATTTTAGAACATACGTAATATTTTCAGAAAAAATCATTTTTAATACATTATGCATTTTTATAGTAAAATAAAATTTTATCACTTTAATAAATTAAATAAAATGAATTATATTTAAATTTTTAATAATTGGGTTCAAATTATCAAATAAGGATGTATTTTTTCATAATGATTAAGTCACGTTATGTAAAAACTAGTTACCGCTGTAAAAGCAGAAATGTTAACAGTAATAATTCACGTATTAAAGGGGTTTAAAATAATAAAAAATGTACATAATATAGTGTATATGATTTTTAGAAACTTTATAACTTCCACAATTATTTATTTCTCAATTTTTTAACCATTTGACTTGTTTACCACGTTCTCCCACTATATAAAGTTGAAATATTTAGAAAAATGTCATTCAAACCACATATAAAAGTGGCCTCCCACCACCCCTTCAAAAAACCCTAAAAATTTTATTTACACATAAAAATATATAATTTTTCCTTAAAATAGAGTAAACTTTTACTCTCTTGAGCTTATGGTCACATGAGATCATCCTATCCATTTCCAAGGGATCTTCCAAGAAAATTTCAATGTGATTAGCATGAGTAGTCATTTTTACTTAACTTATTTCATTTATATTATTATTTTATAATTTTGATTTTCAAATAACTATAAAATAACATCAGTACTGGTTATATAATTAATTTTATTATTCTATTAGAATAAACATTCATCACATTTTCCCATTTCTATTAAGAAAATTTAAACCATCATTTGTACATTGTGCAGACTACAACCTCTACGACGCAACATTTTGCAATTTCATTCACCACCGTACAAGGATGGTATAAAATTTGAATTTAATAAATTTTTATTCCATATAGGTATATATCATGTTTTTTATTATAAAAAATTTATCTGTATTACTTCTTCTTTATATTATAGGGAAAATAAAGCTCCAACCATGCATATGTGTGGACTATCACCTCCATGAAATGATTGATTTTCATTTTTTATTTCATCATTGATTTACCACGATGGAATTGAGTATGATATTAAAGGATAAATATTTTATTATTATTAAATTTTATTATGTAAAATGTTAGAACCAATTAATGATATGATTAACAAACATTTATCGTTAATTCAATCACTTAAAATGAGTAAACTGACGGGAAATTGATATCTTCTTTCTAAGTAATAATTTTATATAAATTTTAATCTATTTATAATTACATTAAAATATGATATATTAAAATAATAAGAACCAAATAAATTCATTATGATTCTTTTATAATGATATTGGAATTAAACCACCTCATCATGATTCATTAACCATGGTATGTTCATGTATGGGTTTGTTTACCCACTAACTTGAAAAATAATATGTATTTATATAACTGATGAATATGATACATTATTTTCTGTTATATTATCATATAAATATTAAAATAAGTTTTTGTTTTTTATTGTAATGTTATATGAATAATTAACTCATTATTTAATAAATCATCATTCGTTCATTTTGAAACACTGAAACATGCTCGTCGCTAATTTGAACTTCATGGATCGTTATCAAAACTACCATAAAATGAGATTATAAATTTATAAACTATATTGAAATATATATTATATTAACTTATATTATTTAATAGTGATGAAATTTGAAAATTCAATAGATATCAACACCACTTTTACGAAACTTGTCCAAAGCAATGATGATTACTAACAATTGGTGTTAAAAGTAGGTAAAAACTATCTAATATATATATATATCTGTATAATGATTATAAATTAATAGTATAAATAAAAATAATTATGAATGAGGTACTTTATTTTGAATTTAATGAACTTAATGTAATTATTCGGGATGATTAGTATAAGTAAAGAATGAATCCCGTCTGAGGTAGTGTTTTCATCTAAAATTCTTTTCTTTAAGACATGTTTATTATTATGGAACAAAACATGTTTATGTGGTGTAAATATTTCATATTTGATATATAATATTAATAATTATATTTTAATCATGGTATTTTTGTTCGAATTACTTTTCATCTCTTTCACAAAATTTTATTAAAATGATTCTCAATCTTTAATGATTTTTTTGGTCTCAATTGTAATTCTTTGAGACATGTTACCTTCTATAAACCAAGTTTACTTTGTATTATTTCCTAATGATTTCTTTAAAATTAATATTATTTACTTTATTTAGGTAGAATTGAAACAATAAATTAAGGAAAATAGGTTTCTTTTCTTCAAATATCTTTTGACTCAACTGTTACCCCAATCATAAGTGATTTTTGTAACTAAATTTTCATTCACTTGATCTTATATCATATAATTTGGGTGTGTTATTCGATTTGATATATTATTTATAATTATATAATTGGTTACATTTTTAATACCTAACCCATTTACCAATGCATGATTATTTATAGACTATGTTTCTCATTTTGGATATTTATTACTCTATTATCATTTCCTTGAGGTATATTGTATTATCATGAAATTATTCCATCTATTATTGGGTTGTCCCACTCTAATATTTTATCATATGGTATTTCATAATCCTATTTTGGAAACTTAATTTTTAATAAAAATTATTTTTTTCTCTTCATAAACTGTGAATTTTATATAAATCTATTTTGAAAATATTAAAAATATTTTTTTCTTTCACCATTACATGTTTTATAAACCACTCTAAATTTCTACAAGATAAACATTATGTATATTTTAGGCTTAATTTTTAGAGATTATTTTTATAAGAATGGGTTTTATAAGTATTTCACGCCATCTTTTAAAAATATACCGTTGAAATATACATTTAAAATTTTATTTTATGTTAATGATAAAAATGTTTTGTAAAACTAATTTTATGGTTTCATATACATTTACTATATTATTTTCAAAAGGATTTACCCTTAGGATGTTTATATTTCATGAAATATATATTTTTTCATTTTGGAGGTTGAACTCGTGATATTAAAAAATTCAATTCTTATGATATAGTTTAAGGAATTATTTTGTGAGGATATTATAATTTATGATAACACCCTTGTATGTTTCCTTATTGCACTGGGGTTATGTTATTTGAAAACCATCCAGCATATTTATATGGATGAATTATGATCATGTTATTCAATCATTTAATTAGTTTTATATCTATTTATATATATGTTATTAACATGAAATTTTATATAATTCATATTGGATTGTGTTCCCCTAGAAAGTAAATTATTCTATTGCATAGAGAAATTTATTATAATTCCAAATATTTTTATTTCAATATAGATGACTATTTAATGTTAACTATATATTTATCGACCATCCAACATCATCCTATGTATTGGTTATAATATCAATATCCATTTTATTAACATAGGGAAAAGTATTGGATTTCCATATATTGTTATTCCAATATGGATGATTACTGGAAAGTTGACATGTATTGTTTGGCCACAATCTTATTTCTCAGGATGGGTTATTATTATGTTATCTAATTAATTAACAATTGGAAATGTTTTTATATTCATGAATATTATTAAATGCTAAAAAAAATATTGATCATGTATTTATATTTTATATTTGTCATTGTATGGATAACCATGTTTTTATATAGCCAATGGTTCCTTAAGGAATGGTATGAAAATTCTTATTGACTCTTATGGTGAATGCATTGGGAAAAATCATGTAATGGACAGGGTTGAAAATTATTTTTTCCCATGATGCATCAAACAGTATAATAAGAAAAAATAAGTTGGGTTTTGGTGTATGCTTATTCTCATAATAGGATAGTGTCATGGGAAAAGGCGTAAACAGTTGGTTATTGATGTCCAACATTATACATTCCATCAGTACAAGGTAATTATTATTGATATCAATGTTTTCATTTATTATCATCGATACACTGTCCTCTTAGTTTCATTTTGATTATTAATTCATGTTATTTATCTATTAAAATCATAATATTTATTCTATGTTTATTACATGATTCATAGAGTATATTCTATGTTCTTTTTCTATGGATTTCAAATGTGGTTGCGATCAACAACTTCCTCTAGTTGATATTTCTTAAAACAATAACTTTTAATCAAGAATTAAAATAGATCATTATGAATATATTTATGGAAATAATTGTAGAACTCGTAATTATTGGAATAAAGATATAGAAATAAAGCTATTAGAACCAGATATAGATAATTAAATAATAGGTATGGTTATATCCATTTAGTAATAACTAAGAGCAACAAAAATTAGGCAGAAAATTTATGCGGACAATCATCAATGCGATATATAATATTAAGTTTCTTAGAAGGTGTTTCTATAAATTTGACCATGGAAGAATATAAGAAAAACTAATATATATTTATATTGAACCATTTTAAATTATGTATTATATCAGGATAGTAGCATATCACTTGGTTCTTCCAATAAAACTCTTTTAAGTCTACAATGTGTTCCATGTATCTATCTTGAGGTAGTACATACATGATCCTTCACATATATTGAACCTAGAAATTGTACCACTATATCATTATCCTTCTTATAATAAACAATCATATGAGATTTTTAATCATATAGAGAAATTTATATGAAATAAGACCACTCACCTAGTTATTGTTTTGTGGAGAAATCACCAGATTGAGAAAGCTATATGGTAATATGAGGATGTAAGGAGGCAGAAGTATCCTCATTTGGAAAGTAAGGAATGAATATGAATAAATAAACTATGAAAATATATTGTACATAAATTTATATAAAATTAATTCTCTTGGGACCAAATATTTATAAATGAAAATAAGAAATATTTTTATATAAAAAAATATTTTTGTGAAAAAAATATTGTTTTTTGGGAAAAACTGATATTTAAATTGATAAATTAGAAAAATAACTTTTATTTAATTATTTTAATGAAATTTATATATTATGTATTGAATAAAATTTTTAAAATTCATATTATGTATTTTCTAGAGAAGTTATTAGAATAAATCAAATTTTACACTTAAAATGAATTTTTTTCTAAAAAACAGTTTTGTTTCATTTGCGATCTTATTTTAAAATAATTTTTTTTCAAATTTTGTATTTTTCCTGAAATATTAAAATTCATTTTTAAAATCATAATTTAAATTATATATTTGGGTGAATTTTGGATAATTTTATGAAAATATAAATTTTTCCATAAATAGTGAAATTAAAAGTTTTTATTAAGAATTGTCATTTCTTCTAATGCATTTAAAAACATTAAAATTATTTTAATATGGTATTCAATGTGAAATTAGATCAATTATATATCTATTAATACAATTTATATAATTTGAATCATTTTAATTTTTTATTTGGATATAAAATCTTTTTAACCCTTTGAACAATATATCTTTGGAAAATCGCTTTCTCAAAAAGCTTTTAGGTTTAATTTTAAATTAATATTTTCCACTTATGTGAATGTAATTTGTAAAATTGGATTTTGAATTATTATTCATCAAAATTTATCTTATTAAATTTGGTTAAATTATTTGTTTAAAAATAAAATATAAAAATAGTTAAATTATTTAACATGATTAAGGGTAAAACGGGTTTACCAGTGGTTAAACTAAAAATATAAGGTGTAAAATGAAATATAATGTCATCAAAAACCAATTTTACAGATATTTATGAACCATATAACCTATAAGGTTCTATAATGATCCATTTTAGAGATCCTTTGATTGTGAACAACATGGACGCACATTAATGTTGTAAAAATTCCATTTGTTCCCTCTCCCCCGCTTATTAAAGGCCACCACTCTCCTCTCCCATTCACACTACCAAAACCCTTTGGATCGGGAATGAACTACCTAAATACTTATTAGTATTCCCTCCCCTAATACTAGATGACTTATTTTTTGATTAATCCCTTTTAATAATTCTTTAGGTGTAAACCAAATGAGGTTCTCGAAGAAGAGGAATTGTCCATAAACTTGTGTTTTGATTTTATTTTTTCCTATAACACTTTAAAATCATATTCAAAATGGTGATATAATAATTTTTTAATCCCAAATATTGATATTTTATTATTTTAATTTTATAACGTATATCCATATTAACCACTAATAAATGGGATAAAAATCATTGATCGTGTGTACGACGGACTATCGCCTCGTGAACTGGGGATATTTGTTTTATATCACCGCCTATTATAGATGGATTAAATGATTGATTTAATGTTTATATAATTTATTTATGGTATTATTATACTTATTTATTTATAATATCACACCTACTATCTTACCTTAAATCATTTTATAAATCAATAACGACTCTTGTGTGTACAACATACTACCACATTGAGAATCGATGTGATGTTTTTTTCATTTTTGTTTTATATGGATGGTAATAGGGATATATTATAACACCCCGAATATTTTATGGTATGATTCTCTTAAAAACATAATTTTCATAGCCTATATTTCTTAAATCATTATGTTCTATTGAAAGAACATTTTTTTATTTAGGAGATAGTCATAACCTAGACATTAAACATAAATATTCCACTTTTATGTATTGAATTTTGAAAAACCATCATCTAGAGTAGTGACCAGTAAGTCACTTGGAGTCTGATAGAACCTACATGTTTTTTGATTAATAGTAACATATCATTATAAATATTAATATAATACTTATGAATAGTAAATAATGATAATATTTTATTTTGTTAAGGTAATAAGATAATGAGATCTGAAGTAATTTTTCAATGTGATATAAAACTAATTGTACCATTAAAATTGTTATTTTTTGAATTAACTATTATTTTATTTAAAAATTAAATTTATAATATGTAGATAAATATATTCAAAAAAATAATTTCATTTTTTAATTCTACAAATTGATAAATTGTTAGGGTGATTTTTTTGGATTTTTTTAAAATACATGTATTTTTCGTGAATAGTAAAAATATAGTTTTGAGTTTTTTGTAGTTTAATGACATATTAATGATATTATAATTGAATATAAAAAGTTGGAAGAATTGTGTATATTAAAATATTACATGAGGTGTCCCAATATTATAATACCTTGGGATAATACCATTGGTAAGCCCATGGTTTTTCAAAAACCACTAATGAGGTGTCCCTTTTAATTGATAAACCACTCCCTCTCATTTACTATAAATACCCACTCACCCCCTTAATTTTCATCCAATACAAACTTCTTATCCCTGATAAAATTATAATATTACCTCCATATGAGTCCTCCCATGTTGTCTTGAAACCCCCCAATGTCCCAACCATCGTGGTTTGGGAGTTACTCAACATTGTAAGATAATTAACCACCCTTCTCTTTTCTTAATGATTTCATTTTATTTTTTTTATTTTTTTTTCAATTGGATTATGTTGGTATATTTCATTCCATATTTACCTTACTTCCCATATTATGCAAGAGTGATTATATAAAACATTATCTCATCAAACTATTTTATAAAATGTTATGTGATGTCATTCGACTACTGAATTTTCGTGAGAGATTTCTCAATTTTTCTTCTATTTTGAGTTCCTTTCTTTTATAATTCTTTCCAAATATAACCTCATCCAAATTCTATGATAATTAATGTACCTAATTAACTGGAATAATGTTATTCTAATGGAATATTTCATCATCATCTCTCTTCCCTCCTCTTATTATACTAAAAATGAAAACATCATCTGAGATGTGTTAATTTATCACATTCAGGGATGACAAGTTCTCAATTTTTGTTACCATATTCTATTCTGGTCATGAAACCATTTTTATTGTTCAACCAGAGCATAATATATTTATTTCGTCTCATTAATGTTTTTTAATCCCAACACACTCATAATATGGAATAATAATACAAAACAAGTTTATTGTGCACAAAACCGCCCATGAAAATCCAAGCTTTATCAATGATTTTTAACTAATGATTCATCATCAAGTATATAACCCCAAATAATTATAATACCATTTATATATCATTATTGTAACTTATAATATATATTGAAAATTTTGGATTTTGATCCACATTTCAAATGAACTACCATTCATGAATTCATGTAAACGAAGCATGAAACCCAAGGAAGAAAATGCTTCCAAACCAATAAAATTGAACTTCTTAAACCCATAAAAGGGCCATGAATGAACCTAATAAGGTTATAATAAATCAGTTAAATTTATTTAAGGTTATGGTATTATTAATTTTTGAATCTAAATTTGATTATTTAGTTCATTAAAACAATCAAATAACACACTCGATCATAAACTAAGGGGTTTGTTATCTCACTTTTAATTCCTTGAGATTTCCATTGTTCACCACCTATTTCATGAATGTGGTGTACTTACATTTGATATATATTTTCATGATTACATTTATATTCATGGTATATTTTTACTCATTTGGTGGTTATTTATTTTTGGTCATATGACGTGATTGATTATAACATGGTAAGGGTCTTTATCTCAATTTTCATTTCATTGAGACCTTCTTGGAATTGTGAAAATAATATGTCTTATGTGGTGTATATAATTCCCATTTGAGATAAATTTTCATTTAAAATTGTAAATATATTATATATCCATAATATTGTTTCATGGATGTTATTATTGTATTAAGCCATATACCCCTTTTTACATACGGTGATAATTTGGAAACTTATTTTGACTAAGTAAATATTGATGAAACCATATTCTCTACTCTATACGAATATTGAGAAGGCATATTATACTTGTATTAAATCTATATATAAAAAATCTTTGGACATGAAGAACTGGGTGGGTCCATCTATATCCCCTCGATGCATTGACTGGTCTCATGAAAAAAATCATGTGGCGATAAAACCTTTGAGTTTGTTTCCTAAAATCAGACGGGTTTCTACCCAAAGAACTAAACCGTGTCAACGATATTATCATATCATGTGCCAGACATATGATATCCAATTAATAAGTATTCTATTTATTAATTATCAGGTATTAATATCCACTATGTTTTCATTATGACAAAATCTATGGATGTAGTTTCATTCTCAGTTTATTAATGGCGTGAGTTTTTCATTTATTCACCGAGGCATATTGATTATACCAAATTTTGAATGATTTTCTTATTATTGAATTAATTATTCCTCTATTTATAACCCTTATGGATCATTTGAGCTCAACCCATTCATTTGTTTACCTTTAAAAGGAAATTAATAGGAGATCATTTATAGAGTTTCTGTGGATGTAGTTTTTAGTTTTTGTTATGGATTGTATTTTGTAACATTTTACAATGTAATTTGAGTTACATATATGTATCTAGTTTCTTCAATACTAATAAACTAATCATTACTTTAGTATTTTCATTTCTTCTTACCATGCCAATGTAATTAATACTGCACCAGCTCTAGTTTAGAGGGGTTTGGGCGTTATAGTTGGTATTAGAGGAAGTTTAGTAGAAAACTTGGAAACTATAGTCGGAAATTTATAGTAGGGAACAAATCCATAAGGTATTATTTGATGATAAATGTACAAGAACGTTCTGGTATTTTGGTAAGGAATATATAATATGAATCATTATAGAAAATACACCCCTTTCTAGATACAAATAGGTATAGGTAGCTCTAGCACAGATGTACCTAGCAGTGAATGCCCTAACAAGGAGTTTTGGGCTCGACCCGGTGTATCCTAGTACACAACAATGGGAATTTCTACACTCATGGTATTGAAACTCCTGGGTGATATGATTAGGGTAATTCACATTTTCATTACAATAAATTATAAAGGATTTTAATGTAAATGTTTTCCTTAGAGAAGCCATATTTATGAGATTAGTTACGTATAAAACATCAATCAATGTTAAGTGATATTATATTTGAGATTCATAACCTAATATAGTGTATGTAATTATTTAGAAATGGAGAGTAATGGAAGATGGGGAATCAATACTCGTGAGAAATGTACGGATCTCCCCACTGAGAAAGTCAACACAGTCCATGTTGGATCATATTAGATCATGACCATATTGGGAAAAATTACTCAGGTTGTAATGAATAACCATTCCACACCCTTGTTGGGTCATATAATGCGGAAGAATCCCCTATATTCCATTGGGAATATTAATCCAGTAGTTTCAAAGTAGTGGATCAAGTCCCATGAAAAGATATTCATGGCATTAAGATGCAATGAAAATGAAATGGTAAGAGTGAATGTACTTTGTCTCAAGGGAGATGCTTATTAATAGTGGTCCTTGATTTAGAATACCATGGAGGATAAAGAAATAAACGATATATAAAGGAGGAATTTTAAGGTAATATTCTTTGACAAATGTTTTAATGGCATGAGAGTCTTAGGAAAATATGGAATGGCATGAATGTCTTCTATAAGTTTGGAGAAAAGGGTCATAGATCTAATAAATGTAAGGGGATGAAAATTTTTAATGATATAAAATGATACAATTATATGGAGATGGGACACTATTAAAATGAGTGTACTAAGTGCCAAGGAAACAAGCCTCAGAAAAGGACAAGAGAGAACGGGAGAGCTTATGTTATTACAACTGTGGAGGTTGATGTTCCGACGGAAGTGGTGGAAGGTATGTTAATTCTTTCCACAAACATAGCCAATATAATATTTGATTCTGGATCATCGCATTCATTTATATCATTCTTGTTTTCAATGAATATTAGACATGTCAATTTTGAATTAATAAATGTGTTATCAGTCAAAACTCCCAGGGGATTCATCATTGCCACAAAGGCTTGAAAATTAGTCTGCCTCATGAAACATAAACGTGCTTTTGTTTCTACCCATATCATCATATTGATGAATGGCTTTGATATAATTCTCAATATGAATTGGCTGTCAAACTATAATGCGAAGATTTATTGCATGAAAAAGAACGTTACAATTTCTGAAAATGGTGTATAATCTCTTATCTTTAGGGAAGAAGCCTCACCATCTGATTCTTATCTAGACCCACCCCTAGGAGCTCTATTGTATTAAATTCTTGGAGAGGAATAGATCCCAATATCCAGGGGTGAAGAAAGAAATCTTCAAATTGAAGATGTTAATATGGTTCAATAATTCATTAATGTATTTATATAGGATCTACCTAGACATCCCCTAGATCGGGAAATTGAGTTTTCTATTGACTTAATTCGTCATGCAAGAACAATACCAAAGTCCCCCTATAGGATGGCCATTGTGGAGTTAGTGGAGCTATAGAAACAACTAGAGGAGCTAAGTGACAAAGGATTTATTCGACATTGTGTTTCTCCATGGGGAGTCCCAGACCTGTTTTTTATGAAGAAAGATGGATCCATGAGGCTATGCATAGATTATAGGTAAATCAATGAAATTAAAATAAATAATAACTATCATATTCCCCATATTGATGATTTATTTCTTCAACATTATAGAGCACAATTCTTTTCAAAGGGTGACCTTCGATTTGGATATCATCAGCTATGTCTGAGGAAAGAAGATATTTTAGAGATAGGATTTTGAACTAGGTATGGGAATTACGAGTTTACAACGATGACTTTTGAACTAACCAATGCAAGTTCTGTTTTTATAGATTTAATGAATATATTTCTCAAGGAATATCTTGATTACACTGTTGTAGTATTCATCGATGATATCTTGATATACTCAAAAATCTATGAAGTCCATGAGAATCACTGTCTAATTATTCTAAAAACTCTTAGAAGAAATGAATTAAAAGGGACAATTAGAAAGTGTGAATACTATAATAAATAAGATTCTTTTCTAGGCCATATTGTCTCTAAGGATGGAATACTTTTTGACCCTATGAATAAAAAGGAAATCCAATAATGGCCCAAGCCAGCAAACATAATTAAGGTATGCAGTTTTATTGGCTTAGTAGGTTACTATCGGCATTTCATTCAGAATTTTTCCCGACTGGCTAACCCACTAACCATGATCACACATAAAGGAGTTATGTTTGTGTGGAGGATATAATGCACAAATTTTTTTTGAAGAATTGAAATGGTAATTGGTCAATGATCCAATTTTGACTCTTCCATCTGGAAATGATGAATTAGTAATATACTATGATTCCTCAATGAATGGGAGGAGGTTATACATTCCTTCTTTACATGAACTGTCAAGGGATCTATTAGATGATCCTCATATTGAAAATTTCTCTATACACCAGGGTAACACAAATATGTATAGATTTCTGAAGTAATATTTTTGGTGGGATACTATGAAGTGGGAAATTGTTGACTACGTGATAAGGTGTCTAGTTTTTCAACAAGTAATGGAAGAGAGACACCATCCTAGAGGAGTGATGAAACCATTACATATTCCTATGTGGAAGTTGGATAACATTATGATGGATTTTGTAACCAGACTATAGTGGACACATAGAAAGAATGATGCAATTTGGATAATTGTTGATCATCTCACAAAATCAGCACATTCCCTTCTTATAAGATAGGATTTACCACTTGAGAGCCTCTCAAGACATTATATTAATGAATTTGTAGGACTTCATGGTTCATCTCTATCGATTGTGTCCGATTGAGATCCCCGATTTATATAAAAACTCAGGAAAAGTCTTTAGAAGTCTTTGAATACTGAGCTTCGTATGAGTACTTCTTATCACCCCCAAACCGATGGTTAGTCTGAAAGTACTATTCAAACTCTAAAAGATATGCTGATATCATGATATATTTACTTTCATGGTATGTGGGATTAATAATTTACTTTAGTGGAATTTGACTATAATAATAGTTTCCATTCTAGTATTCAAATGGCTCCATATAAAGCATTATATGGAAAGAGATGTCTAACTCTAACTTGTTTGGATAAAGTTAGTGAGAGGAAACTTATAGGCCTAGAAAATATTGAAGAGACCACGACAAAGGTGAAGACATTCCAAGCCAAAATTAAAGTATCCCAAAGTAGGCAAAAGAGTTATGCTAACAATTAGAGGAAGGATTAGCAATTCCAAGTGGGGATCAAGTCTTTTTGAATGTATCTCCATGTAAGGGTGTTTTAAGGTTCTGTATGAAAGGGAATCTGATCCCCAAGTACCTTAGACAATTTGAAATTCAAGAATGAATCGCAGTTATAGCTTATCGTTTAGCAATGCCACCAAGTCTCTCCAAAGTTCATGATGTGTTCCATGAGTCATTGTTGAAGAACTACATGCAAGACCCAATGAATTTACTCACCTATGATGAAATAGAACTGGAACCTGATTTATTAAACTGTGAAGATCCTGTCGGGATTCTTATCCCAAGGGAAAAGGTATTGAGAAGTCGGACAACTCATCTAGTAATGATTCTTTTAAGAATCCAGAATATAGAGGAAGCAACACGGAAACCTGATGATGTTATGAAGAAGAAACACCCACATCCTTTTGGTGGGTTGTATACATAAAATTTCTAGGTTGAAATTTTTAAAGGAGGGAATAATGTAACATCTCAAACATTTTATGGTGTGATTTTCATAAATACATTCTATTCCTAGCCTATATTTTATAAATCATTTTGTTCATTTGAAACAACATTTGGTTATTTAAGAGATATTCATATCCTAGACATTAAACATTAAATTTCCACTTCTATGTTTTGAATTCTGAAAAACGGTAATATAGAGTTTTGACCAGTAATTTATATAGCGTTTGATAGAACCAACATTATTTTTTGATGAATAGTAACATACCCTTATGAATTGTAATATGAATTGTAATATGATCCTTATGAATAGTAAATAATTCTAATATTTTATTTTATTATAGTAATAAGATAATGAGATCTTAATTAATTTTTCAATGCAATATAAAACTAAATATACCATTAAAATTGTAATTTTTAGAATTAACAATGATTTTATTTAAAAATTAAATAAATAATATTTATAAATTTATTTTCAAAAAATAGAGCTTATTTTTTAATTCTACACATCTAAAAAGGGTTAGGGTTAATTTTTGGGATTTTTCTAAAATACTTGAATTTTTTGAATAGTAAAAATACAATATTTTGTTTTCTGTAGTTTAATGACATCATAATGATGAAATAATTAAATATACAAGTATAGTAGACTTTTATACAATAACATATGACATTAGGTGTCCAATGTGGATAAAACCCTAGGAAAATACCCTGGTCAAGCCCATCGTTTTGCAGAAACCACTAATGAGGTGTCCCTTTTAATTAACAAAACTCCCTCTCATATACTATAAATACCCACTCACCCCCTCAGTTTTATTTCATTAAAACACATTATCCTTGATGATTTGGTATTATTACCTCCCAATTAGTCCTCCCAAGCTGTCCTCAAACCCCCAAGGTCCCTACCATCATTTTTTTGGAGTTACTCTACAAGGTAAGAGAATCAACCACCCTTCTCTTTTCTTAAAGCATTTAATTTTATGTTTTCTCTTTTATTTCAAATTGGATTATGTTTGGATATTTTATTCCATATTCGTCATACATACCATATATTTTACAAGGGATGAGATAACCCCATTCTCTCATAAAACTATTTTATGAAATTTTAATTAATGTTGTTAGGGTGTCGAATTTTCGTGAGAGATTTCTCAAATTTTTCCTCAATTTTGAGTTCCTTTATTTTATAATTATTTACTATTCTCCCCTCATCGAAATGATATGGTAATTATTGTACCTTAAATTAACTGGAATTATATTATGATAATATATTATTTCATCATCATCTCTCTTTCCCCCTCCTCTTATACTAAAAATTAAAACAACATCTGAGATGTGTTAATTTATCACATTCAAGGACAACAGGTTCTCAATTTTCGTTACCATGTTGAATTATTGTCGTAAAACCATTTTTATGGTTGAAACAGATCATAATATATTTATTTAATCCCATTATTTTTTTATAATCCCTACACACTGATAATATGGATAATAATTCACAACAAGTTCATTGTCCACAAAACCGGAAAACTAGATCTATGATATTATCAATGACATTAAACTAATGATTCATACTCACGTATATAACCCATAATCATTATAAGATCATTTATATCACTTTAATATCACTAATAATATATATTAACAATTATTTATGCCTTACCACATTTCAATAGAACTTCCATTCATGAATACAAGTAAACGAATCATGAAAACCAAGGAAGAAAATGATTCCAAAACAGTAAAATTGAACCTCTTAAACCCATAATAGGTACATTAATGAACCTAATAAAGTTAGGATAAATCAATTAATTGTATAGGTGGCTTTGGAATTATTAATATTTTAAGTTAAATTTGATTAATTATGTCACTAAAGCAAATAAAGAACACACTTGAGCATATGATAAAGGGTTTCTTATATCACTTTTATTCTGTGAGATTTCCATTGTCAAACACTTATTTTCTGGAAAGTGTTGTACATAAATTTGATATATAATATCATGATTCCATTTATATTCATGTTATAGGTTTATTCATTTGGTGGTTATTAATTTTAGGTCATACGACTCGATTGATTACTACGTGGGAAGTGACTTTGTCTCAATTTCCATTTTATTGCAACCATCTAGGTATTGTGAAACTAATCATTCTTATGTGGTGGATCTACTACCAATTTAAGATCATTTTTCATTTCAAATTTTTAATATATTATATATCCATATTCTAGTTTCATGGATTGGATTATTGTCTTAAGCAATATACCCATTTTTACATACAATGTTAGTTTGGAATGTTATTTTTACTAAGTAAATATTTATGAATCCGTATTCTATACACTATATGGATATTTAGAAGGAATATTGTACTTGTATTAAATATATATATATATATATAATTATTTGGACTTTAAGTGGCAGGTGGGTCCTACTGTAGCCCCTCGAAGCATCGACATGTCTCATGAGGAAAATCAGTTGGTGAAAAACTCTTTGAGTTTGTTTCCCAAAATAAGACAGGTTTCTACCCACAGAACTAAACTATCTTAATAGTATTATGGTATCATGATCCAGATAAATGAAATTCTATTAATAATAATTCTCTTTATTTATTATCAGTTATTACTATCCATGAGGTTTTCACTATGAAAAAATCTGTGGATGCAGTTTCATTCTTAGATTATTAATGGCATGAGTTTTTCATTTATTCACTATTCCATAATGATTTTGTCAAATTTTTTATGATTATGTTATTATTTAATTCATTCTTACGCTATTTTTAACCCTTGCCAAGTGTTTGTGCTCACTCATTTCACTTCATTACCTTCAACAGGTGATGAAGATAAGATCATTTATTGATTTTATGTCGATGCGGTTTTTATTTTTTGTTGTGTATTGTATTTTATATCATTTTCCAATGTAATTTGATTTACATATATGTATATAGTTTCATTAAGACTACTAAATGGATCATTTCTTTTGGATTTTTATTCCTTTAAACCATGCCAATGTAATTATTAATGCACGAGATCCGATTTAGAGGGGTCGAGGTGTTACATATATTAAATTAATATATAGTATATTATTAACATATTTATAATTATTGACATATCATATCACATATAACATCTGGCATTACTTTCCATGGGGGATATGATAACATATTTATAATTATTGACTTATTATATCACATATAACTTCTCACTTTACATTCCATGGGGGATAGGTTCATAATTAAATAATATATGGAAAGATAAATATATAATTATCTATTTTTATTATATTTATATTAATGTTATTTTTATTATATAGGGGGTTTGAACGTATATGAAATAATTTAGGAATCAAGGTAAGGTATTTCTATCTCAATTTTTACATCTGTGAGAAATATTCCATATTCACCATGTATTTATTTTATATATTGTCCATAATAAAATAGAATTTATTTTATTAAAATTTTATTAGAAATAATTTTTATTTACATATCTATTTTAGGATCTACCTTTCATGGGTTTTAGGGTAATTTTTCCCCAATGTAGTATGCTATTTTTTTCTCAATTTTTCTTTTTAAGGACATATGTTATGTTATGAAACTATCTTTTTTTAGGAGTATATACATCCACTTTTTCATGTAATAACATTTATTTTTTTATTCCCGTGATAATTTGGGTTTCATTTAATGTTATTTTTTGATGGGTCATATCATTTAATGTTACTATATTGGTAATTTCTTTATGATACAATATTTTTGTTTATTAAGAATATTTTTTCTTGTTCTTATGATGATGAAATATTTTGAATCATATCTCAAGAAACACCTGAATTTTCTTCTCCTATAGTTATTTCTTATGAATAAATTTTTTTTCCTTCATTTCTATCTCTTTTTGTACTCATTATCCCTAAATGATGTTTTTATAGGAAAATAGATTTTTTTATATTTTCTGTCAAAAACCCTCTTTTTCTAACACATTAATCTTTTCAAAAAATGATTTCAAATTTTTTTTAATGTTCATATAAGAATATATAAATTAATTTTTACCATTTTTTACACCATAATAAAATGTTTTAAAAGGAATCGTAATTTCATTTTCAAAATATAGTTCATTCGTATTTTACTAAAAATGACAATGGAATCATTATTTTAACATGTAAGAAATTTCTCACCATCATAGAATTTTAATCTTTATAAGATTTAATTATTATCATTTTTGGTTATTTTAAAAAATATTATTTATATTTTTTAATACTGTTTTTCATTTTGGAAAAGATATTTTCCTCCAAAAATGATTTAAATGGTTTTTAAAGCATCCTTTATATGTCACGACTGGTCCCCTGAGGCCCGTGCCATGACATAACCCAAGCCCGCCTCCTGATGGACATGGGTTGGTAACTGGAACCAAAGGCATCAACCTGTATGTGTGGGGCATTTCCCTACATACTTGTATGCATGCACACAACCATGTCCCAAAGTTGGAAAAGTTAAACAAGTAGGACATTTAAAATAACCACTGAGTACAAGTACAACTGAAAGTAAAATGGGCCAGAATAAAAACCAAAAAATAGACTAACTGGAAAATAGGAAAGTAAAAAAAGATACTTCAGATAGCCATCTACTGAAAACCCTACCTGATGGGTATGTACAGAGTAGCTACTAGAAGCTGTAGTAGTACGCCCTGCCCGCTGGGTCTCACTGAGCACCACGGAGTCCTTGTCCACTTAGTCCTACGTTAAGGCGTCAGTCGTCTGGACCAAACACAACATGTACGGGTGAATCCCGTGAAGGGGTGAGTAACAATATATTCAATAGAGACCCTAAAACCACAAGAAATACCACAAATAAATGCACAAAACAAATCACAAAGCTTGATCACCAAGAATGATCAATAAGTAAGATAGATCACCCTAGGTATAATTTAGAGTAAGGAGGTGAGACCATAGGTCATAACGTCGAATGCTATGGATTGTTGGATAACCCCTCCTCAATGAGTACATTAGGCTTTCTGGGTCACACAGAAGCAGTTTCCCACTAAACATAGACTACTGTAGTACTCATACCTAATGAGTTATGTGTGTATGTTGGATCACATAGAAGACACTCCCCACCATGGGTATTCCATGTCACACAAAAGTTTCTTCCCACTAGCCATACTTAGGTACTCCTCCTATCAAGTACGTTTGGTCTACCAAGTCACACAGAATCCACTCCACACCACGAGGCTTAGAAGACACACAGAAGCCATTTACCGCTTGTCCATTCTATCAAATCCACACAACGTCCCTTTTCAGCAGTCTTTAGTTCTTATCCAACCATAGGGTTTCTTCAAGTAGCATGCTTAATCTTAGGATAATCGCTCCCCAAGACATTAATCTAATTTAAACTTCTGTTAAATAGTAAATAGAGTATTCAAAAATATCCACCAAATTGTGAGGGTTATAATTCCAAAAACGGGTTGTCAATCAGACGATTGGTCTAAAAGATATTTGTGTTTTAACAAAAAGGGGACTGTGTGGTCCGAGTCCAGCCCGTTGGACCACAGGTTCAGCCCTTGGGTGCAACCAATGACCTTTCTGATCAACTATAGGTGGACCAGATAGAAGTAGTATCTGACACCTCCCCAACCCCATAGGTTGTATGTTGTGCCAACTCCCCTGCCACATGGGACGAGGCGCGGTGCCGCGTCTACAGTGCACTAATGCAGCCAGGTGGCCACATCCACCCGTTGCCAGCTATAGACCCTTTCTGCAACGCTGTGGTCGGATGACCTTGGCGCTATTAGGGCATGATTTTAGGGTGCGCCACCACCCACCAACAGACACCTCCGAGGACCACCGCGGGCATCAGTGCATCATCAGGTCTTTCTATTAGCCATCGGGTCCGCACTAGTGGCCCTTTCTTCAAACTTATTGCACCTATGGCCTCTGTGGGGTGTCACCTTCCATGTGAATGGCTCCAATTTTCCTTGATGCCATTTCAAATATTAGTACACAAAAAACAAACAAGGTGGAGGGGCTCAGGACTTGTTCGTGTCGCCCCGTGCCCTCCACGTTAGAAATTTAAAACAGAAGCAGCTTGGGATTAAAATTCAATCAAAAAATAATTAAATCCAGGATAGAAACCCCAATAATGAAACCATGATGCAAGAACGCATGATCCGCAGATGAACATGTTCATAGGTTGATACAAGTTTGTCATTTTAGAATAAGAATGATGGAAAACATGAAACAAATAAACCCCTTCCTCGATCAACGTTTTTCATTAAATCACCCCATCATCAATGATTCATGCTCCGTTGGAATTTTTTGCTTCCCGGTCCCATTCTTCATAAAGCATCGACATTACTAGCAATCCTGCTAGTGTTTTTATTTTGTCGTTGGATAGATTTCTTGGCCTATATTTGTTAGATAATTTCCACAATTTAATTCTCATCTCTCAAACACATTATACTATCAAAAAAAGCACATCCCAATGTTTCTATTATTCTATGATGTTGTGTCATTACACTGTTTCATTTGTGAATCAGCTTATCTTTTGCACTCTATTTATGAGTCACTAAGTAGTATCCATTAATGTGCCTCATATCTGCACCGCAATTCTACCTTCATCACTCAATGGTGAGGGAAGACAAATTAAAATTTTGATTAAGTTATTTTATTCTTTTATGAAAAGACCAAAAATTAACTTTTCCATTTTACATTTGTTAGTTGAAGTTAATTCCTTTATCGGAGATTCCCGCTATTTTGAGTTTTACAGTTCACTCATTTTTTTATCTGAGCATTTGTTTAAAAGCATGAAAAAATTTCTCACACGTATAATTAGACGAACTTTAAAAAAGGTCAAAATTTCATTCTGGGCTCACTGGGCATCATAATCATGTGCTGTCGAAGCGTGGGGTCTCAATATAATTCCATAAAATTTTAAAATATTATATGGAAATTACAAGAAATTACATTCTCCCAACCTTTTGACTTTACATACCCGAAATTGAAAATAAGGTATAATGAAACAAATAGGTGTATTATGCACAAATCTTTTCCTCACGCTTCCATGTGCCCTCCTACAGATTCTCGTACTTCCACCGAACGCGCACTAGGGAAATCAACCATCCATGGAGGATCCACTTCTATCAATCCTCTATCTCCACTAGGAACTCTACAAATGTCACCCCATTATCAATGTCCAGCTCACCCTAGTCTAGGTTGTGTGTTGGATCAGGTACATACCTCCTCAGCTACGACACGTGAAAAACATCATGCACCCAGTGCATCTGTGTGGGAAGAGCTAGGCCATACAAAACTTCACCAACTCCACTTAGAATATGGAAATGTATAATAAATCTCAGAGAAAACTGCCACCATAGTTATACTCCACAATCCCCATCAGGGTGAGACCTAAAGGAAAACATGATCTCCCGCCTCAAACTCCTAGGGTCTATGACTCATTTCAACATACAATTTTTTTCTGCTTTGTGAAGCCCTCATCTTCCCCCAAGATGTTCTGCATCTTCTTAGTGGTAGCTCGTACCAACTCAAGAACCTTGAGTTTTGACTCCCCTGGGTCTATCCAGCATAGAGATGATCTTCATGGCCACCCATACAAGGCCTCAAACGGTGTCGTGACAATGGTGAAGTGATTTCTATTGTTGTATGAAAATTACACTAGTGGTAGGTGGTCCTCCAAACTATAACCAAAATCAAGGACATAAGCATAAAGCATATCCTACAGGGACTATATAGTCGGTTCTATCTGACCATTTGTCTGAGGGTGAAAAGATGTAATCAAGCACAACTGATTCCTAAATGCCTCCTATAATCCCATCCACAATCGGGATGTAAGTCATGCATCACAGTCTGAGACGATGGTCAGAGGAACCCCATGAATCCACACTATCTCATTGACCAAGAGGCACCCCAATCCTGCTACTGATACCTTATCCTAGATAGGTAGGAAGGGTGCCAACATTATGAGTTTGTCAATGATCACCCAATTGAATTGTGTCCTCTACATGTGTTTGGTAACCCTGTCACGAAGTTTATTGAGATACCATCCCATTTCCACTCTAGTACCTCTAGTGGTTGGGTCAAGCCTATTGTAAACTAATGTCTAGCCTACTTGCTGATATGTGAGGAATCATAAAACAAACTCTACCACTACAATCTTCATCTATGGCCACTAGTACTGATGTTAGAGGTCCTGGTACAACTTCACCACACCAATATGTACTGCCAAAAGAAATGTATGGAACTCTGTTAACACAACTTCCCGTAACATCATTGGTACTGTGGTCCATTTTTTGAAAAAGATGATGTGATTTCCACCTATCAAAAATCCATCAGAAGAATGTACTAAGGATATATTACCATACAGGGCAGCACAGTCAACATCCAAAAGTTGTTCCTCCCTGACTCGCTATAAGAGTGGTGGAGTGACAGTCAAGGACTGAAGGTAAGCTGGTCCATCACCCTCCATGAAGGATATCTAAATCATGGATAGCTACTATGTCACCTCACTCCGCAATTGTAAACCAGACCTCCGGCTGAGCACTTGTACCACTACATTCCTCTTACTAAGAGTACATACTATCTCAGAATCATAGTCCTGGAGGAACTATAACCATCTCCATTGTCTCAATTTCTTCTCATTCTATGAGAAGATATACCGAAGACTATTTCTGTCAGAGTAGAAAGTAAAATATTCACCCATCAACTAGTTCCACCACATCATCAAGGAAAAGACCACCGCTGCTAACTCCATGTCATGGGTTGTGTAGTTCTACTCCGGAATCCTCAAATTCCATGAGCCGTAGGCGATCACTTCTCGCTCCTACATCAAGAAAAAACCCAGTCCAGTCCCTGATGTGTCACATAAGACTACATACCTAATTCCATATTCTGTAAGTCTCATGATAGGGGCACTCGTCAGTTTCCACCTCAACTCTTAGAAACCTTGCTGTCACTTCTATGTCTACATAAAGGGTTTTCCCTTGTTTATCAAAGCCGATTAGTGAGATAATATTCTAGAAAAGGCAGCTATGAACCTCTGGTAGTATCTAGCCAACCCCAAGAAACTCCACACCTCAGTCACACACATGGGGTCTTCCAAGAAAGAATTGTCTCTATCTTTTCCAGATCCACTACAACTCTAGCCTCCGAGATGATGTGTTCTAGAAAGTAGAGCTCCCAAATCTATATTTGGAACTTGAAGAGATTAACACAAATCTGGTTCTCTCAGAGTAATTCCAATAATATCTATAGGTGTGTATTGTGATCCTATTCTGATGTTGATTACACTAAGATTTCATCAATTAATACCACCACAAAATGATTGAGGTAAGGCTAGATGATCTTGTTCAAGAGTCCCATGAACCCAACTAGGGAATTGGTTACACTATATGGAATAAGAAAAATAATAGTGGCCATATAAACATCTATATGCTTTCTTTGGTATGTCCTCAACTCGTACCCAAATCATATTATAGCCTCATCTGAGGTTAATATTTGAGAACGACCTCGCTCCCTTCATCTGGTCAAATAGGTCATCAATCCTCAACAAAGGATACTTCTTCTTCATGGTCACCTAGTTCAGGAACTGGAAAACCATGAAAACCTTCAAACCCCCATTATCTTTCATGGAAAACAACATTGGGGATGCCCATGGTGAAATTATGGGCCTATTGAATCCTTTATCTTGAAATTCCTCCATATGTACCCTCAATTCACAAAGCTCTGTAGTAGCCATTCAATATACCAGTGAGAATATCAATGCCTTCCCAGGATACAGTTTGATGTTGAAGTCTACCTACCTATGAGGAGATAGTCCAAAAACATCCTTAGGAATGACATCCTCATACTCATCCACTACTATAGGAAATATCAGACTCCTCTCGTCCACCGCATCGAGGGTGTCGCTAGACAATTGGTGAGTGATCGGTTGCACCCTACTCTAAGAATGTTCATTTTGGGCTGAAAAAAGTTCCATTCTCACTTTTTAAGGACATCCTTATCCCATTCTCATGAAAATAGTGCACTTTGTTCCTAAAACTATTGATCTAATAATGGACTATAGTTAAACATTTCGTACCCAACATGATGTCATAATTCCTCGACGCCGCTACTAGGAGATCTCAGCCAAACCTATCACCTCCTTTATTAATATCACACTGCTGAAACTAGTGTGTAATCATAAAATCCCTTCCCATAGGAGTCTCTAGTCATAATTATTGAGCCAACGGCTTCATCGGATTCTCCGAACCTCGAACAAGGTCGATGGCAAGGAAAGAGTGAATGACACTTGTGTCTATAAGAACAATAACTAAGGTGGAGATAACATAGATCATACCTCTAATCAAATTTGGAGTGTCATGGTCTTAGGAATCCATTGCCTGAAGCTAGCCTTACCCCTATCCGCTAGCTCCCTATGCTCATGGTGGAACACCTAGGGGTTGTGGTGGTAGAACCTCAAAACGTCGGCCACCACCTACAGCTCGACCCTCTCCCCTACCACATATGTCACCCTACAAACTTCCTCACATGAACCTCTTCCTCTTCCTTGGAAGTCCCTCAACTGTCTACTGATCATCTATGTAGAAATTCATGTAGTCACAAGCCATGTCTCCCTCCCTGCCACATGTGAGGAACATCCTAGTTTTTTGCTGACTCCCTCTTCTCTAGGAGCCCCGGACTACCGACCCTGAGTCCTAGGGGTCGTCCCCTGAAAGACCTATCCCTCATGGGCCCTCTATGTCTGTTGTGTTCTGCTCACAACTAAATACTCTGATGCCTGAGGTCTAATGGTGGCTCCATCTATCGATACCTACTCTGTTATGAAGCTCTTCACAATAAGTGCATGTTTCCGCACTCTAGCCTGAGTGGGGATGCTAAGAGACACTATGGATGCTCTGATCTATCGTTTGAGTCCCTGGTCAAAGGGTCAAGACCTAAATATATGGTCTCGCACCATGTCTATGGATTAGAAAGAGAGGTATGTATTCCTCGTAGAGTACTCATCCACTGACATGTTGCCCTGTTGCAGGTAATGTATCTCTTGTATGAACATAGAGAATAAAGTCTTGGGAAAAAACTCCTCCCAGAGAAGCCGCTTGAAGTGTGTCTATTTGAGGGTTGCCTCATCATACGTCTAGATGGTTAAGATCCAACATCTCCCTAATGATCCCTAAAAAATGCTTGTGGACAAGATAAACATATGGTCAATCAGTTTGCCCACTAAGAGAAAGACCCACATCCCAGCCTCCAACTAGTCCTCAGCGACCTGAGGATCTGTCTCTCCCCTAAACCAGGGAGGTCACTATCTCTAAAACTCATTGAGGAAAATGACTCTATGTACATCCTCTACCTTTAATTCCAACAGTAACTAACGATCAATGGGTTGTGGAAACACTGGTGCACCACCTGGCGGGGCCATCTCTTACATTGGTCCCTTAACCGACACCTCATCGCTAGGAAGGTTGTCCACATGATCACGTATTGGACACCTAGCTGGATATTTACATGGTGTCATCCTAAAATAGATAATGATTTACCCAATTCAAAATATAATATCTAGTGAGATGTATCTTATTCCAGAAGATCATAAGGAGACACTTATGCAACCAGTATTATCATGCATAGAGCTAAAAAACAGAATTCAGGGTCCTGGTGTATGGATACATTGGCCAATACACCAACACTAGAATCACCAAAATTTAAAGTAAATATCAAAACATTTAACACTATTTCCCAAACAAAAAACAACAGAGTCTCGGTCTTTGAGGTAGAACTTACCACCTATGATACCACTTTTTCAAGACCTGTCCCTCGAGGCCTGTACCGTGACGTACCCCAAGCCTGCATCCTGAAGTCCAGGGGTTGGCGACTAGCGTTAAAGGTGTCAACCTACAAGTGTGAGGAATTATCCTAAGTAACTGTATGCATGTACACACAACCACATCCCAAGGATGGAAAATTAAAACAAGAAGGCCACTATAGAATAACCACTAAGTACATGTACACCTGAAAGTAAAATAGGCCAGAATACAAACCCATTAAAAGGGTAACGGGAAAAAAGGAAATTATAAAAGAAAACTCTAGATAGCCATCCACCGAAAACCCAAATTATGGGTAAGTACAGAGTACCTACTAGAAGCTTTAGAAGTATGCCCCGCCTGTCTGGTCACTTTGGGAGCCACCAAGTCTTGGGCCACCAAGTCCCCCGTAGAGGCAGCTGTCATCTGCACCAGACACAACACATATAGGCAAATCCCGTGGAGGGGTGAGTAACAATATACTCAATATGGAACCCAATACCACAAGTAAAGACCACATATAAATCCAAAAACAAACAACAAATCATCATCACCATGAATGATCATGAAGAAAGTCAACTCATAGTAGGTATATTCTAGAGTAAGAAGGTAAGACCATTAGTCATAATGTCGAACATCATGGGCTACTGGAGAACTTTTCCTCAATGAGTATAGTTGGATTTCTAGGTTAGACATAAAACACATTGAACTAACCTTACACTATTGTGTTAGTCATCCCGGATGAGTCCCATAGGTATTCTAGGTCACACAGAAGCAGCTCCCCACTGTGGGCATGTCAAGTCACACAAAAGTCACTTCCACTGGCCATACTAATGTATTTCTCATGTCAATGACCGTGGGTCTGCCAGGTCACACAGAAGTTTCTCCCTACCATGGGCCTGATAAGGCACACATAAGATGCCTCCCACTAGGCCATAGTATCTAATCCACATAGTGTCTCTTGTCAGCAACCTTGAGGTCTCATCTAACTATAGGGTTTCCGCGCGTAGCACGCTTGATCTCAGGAGAAACAATCCCTTTGAGATTCGTCACATTTAAACTTCCTCTAATTCATCCATATTTTATTCCAAAATATCCCCCTCATCCCGAGGGTTACAAGGCTACAAATGACTCATCAATCAGAAGCTCAATTAAAATGATATTAGTGTTTTTAAAAAGGGGTCGGTTGGGTCTCAGTCTGGTCCGACCCAGTATGACCGACCTGACCCAGCCCAAGGTCACCCGACCCAACCCAGGTTTTCTGACCTAACCCGGACCCATACTAACCTAGTTATGGTTTAGTCTAGCCCATTGGGCCATCGGTCCGGTCTGCTGGGGAGGAACGACATTCTGCTGGTCGTGTTGAGGCTGAATGTTGCATCCAACACATCCCTTACCCTGTGGGTCATCTGCAAGACCAACTCCCCATCCGCTGTCAATTTATCGAGGCTTTTACACATGGGAGGTAGCTCAGTGTTGTGTTTGTAGTGCCCTGCCACCATCTGGCAGCCCTTGACACATTTTTGCGGTCGGTTGACTGCGACACTCTTCTGTCGTCCCATCGTGGTGCGCCACCACCCACCCGCGACTGCCACTACGTACCACCTGGTCGGCACCTGTAATACATTCTTCAAACCGACTATGCCTACAATCTCTGTGGGGGTGTCTCCTTCCCTGTGGAGGCCTCAATAATGCCTTGCTACCATTTTAAATGTTCGGACATGAAGAACTCACAAGGTAGATGGGATTCAGCTTTGTACATGCCAGCCTGTTCCCACAACATCAGAAATTTAAAGTAGAAGATGCATTGGATAATAGTTCTATCAAAAAATAATTAAATCCCAAATAGAAAACCCAAAAACAAAACCCTCCCATAAGAATTTGACATCATCGGATCAACCTGTCTGTGGTTTGATCCACATTCTTCATTTTAGAATAAGATCAGGGGAACATGTAAAACAAATAAAACCATACCTTGATCGACGTTTATCGTTGAAGCACTCCTCCCTCAAGGATTCATGTTCTGTTGGCATTTTTCACCTCCCTTTCTAGTTCTTCTTAATGCGTCGACATTTCTAGTGATCCTTTCAGTGTTCTTCATTCTTCTTTGGGGTTATTTCATGGTGTATGTTTGTAAGAGAATTTCCATGGGTTAATTCTAATCTCTCCAACGAGTTATCCTATTAAAAAAACATGTCCCATTGTTCCTGTTAAATTGTGATGTCACGTCATTGCATTGTTTTATTTATGAAACCGCGTATCTATTATGATCCATTTACGAGCCACTAAAGAGATTCCATTAATGTGCCTCATCATCGCACTACAGCACTGCCATCCATTTCTCAATTGTGAGGGATGAAAAATAGAATAACCTCTTATGTTATTTTATTATGTTCTAAAATGTCCGAAAACTAACTTTTCCATATGACCCATGCTGGTTGAAGTAATATCCTTTATAGGAGAATCCTGACATTCTAAGTTTAACGGTGCCCTAAAAATTTTGATTCAACCACTTATTGAAGAGTTATAAAAACCCACTTGCACATTTACTTAAACAAACATAAAAATAAGTTCCAAATTCTGTTCTGAGCTCACTGGTCCTTGGAATCACATTCTGTCAAAGCGTGAGGTCTCCAAATATTTTCATACAATTAAAAAAATATACATAAATTCTAGGACATTACATTATAAATTCTGAAGTTAATTTTCAATGAAAAGGATTTTAAAAATGTTTTATGTTTTTAAAAGTTATTATAATTGTGGAAAGGTTATTTTAATCAACAAATGTTTTAATTGATATTTAAAAATTCCTTTATAAGTATTCACGGTTATTTTCTAAGAAAATTATTTTGAGAATGTTTTTTGAAATTATTTTTTTATAGCGGAACATATATTTTAATCAAAGAATGTTTTAAATGATTTTCAAATATTCTTTTATATTTTTTAATGTTGTTTTAAATGAAAACGATTTTGAAAATGATATTTGATGAAAAAATCTTTTTTCAATGTGAAAAGTATATTTTCTTCAAGAAATGTTCAATGTGATATTTTGAAATCATTTTCCATCAAATATGTCATCCTTTAAAGTCACTTATTATTTACTTGGGATATCATTCAAGGATACCTTTAAAATTATTTCTTGGAATGGTTTATGTTTTTAATGAAAAAATATTTATGAAACACATTTCACTACTGTGGGTTTGATATGATGAAGTGTTTTTGAAACCCATTTAATTTTATGGGTTCTGATATAATGAATGGTTTTATGATCTCTTGGAACAAAAATGTATATATTATATGACTTGTGGGACCTATATATCCTTCCAATTAATTATTTAATTATAAATGTTATATGAGGTCAAAGGGTACATGAGAGGTTATACGAAGCTCGAAAGAGAGTATATAGGAGGTTATCCCAGGACCAAAATATAATATATGGGAGGCTATCCCAATCCAAATGTAGGTACACATGTGGTTAGAAAAATCCTAACATGTTATGTGTGTCTTTGTAGATATACTTTAAATAAGAGTTTATATGCCTACATTTATTAAAAAAATCCATGTCTTATGCCTAATATTGAGTAAGTTCGTTGATTATTTTATGACTCATGTCTAATGAACAACTGTGATTTATGTCATGTCTCATGTTTACGATATATGATACGTAGGATATAGTTTTAAAATATTATTATAATTTTCTCATACCCTAATGATCATGTTATATTTATATCTCTCTTGTTTAGGCTTACTGAGAATATAATATCACCATTTATTATTTTTCCTTTCCCCATGTTAGGAATAATGGTTTTAATTAGTGTATACATATAAACAGTAGTAAAAGATAATATCTTTGTGGGAGAAATTTATGATCATTCATGAAATAAAAATATAGTGTATATAGTCTCAAAATACACTAAAACAACACCGTCCAGGGAGAGTATCTGTGAAATGTATTAAATATTCATCTAAAAAGTAGAAATAATTATGTGTGAGAATTTTGGCCCATTTTTAATGACCATGACTTGAGTAACCTAGAGCTAGTGTATACATTATCACATTGGGAATAGATATAAGTGATCATTTTCTAAAAGTTCGAATAGTTGAGTAGTCTTGATGAACACGATACTTACATGATGCCTATTTAAGTTGGTAATAGAAAAAAAAATATACATAACAATAGAAAATGATCTGCATCATTGAAACTCATTTAATGATTTCTTTTTCATATCCAAGGGAATGGAAAAAAATATGGATGAGCTCAAATGTGAATAAAGGGTTACATATAGTGGAATATATCATGAGTAATGAAAGAATATTCAATATATCAGGGTTAATAATATAAAACACATGTGCTTTATTTAATAACATCAGCATTAAATTAGATCTAATCAATATGGAATGGTAACTAATTGAACACACAATCCATTTAATCAATAAACATTGAATGAAATGCATCCATAGATAATATCTATGTGAGGAACTCATGAATAATAATAATAAATAAATTATTAAATAACTAAATAATTAATTTCAGATATCGTGATCTCAAGAATCATGATACATATACATTCATGTCCTTTCATAATAAAAATTAAAACTATAGGTAAAACACCTTCTAATTTGGCCAACTGATTTCTCTCATGAGACCTGTTGATTCATTAAGGGGTTATCTATAACCAGAAACAACTCATAACATCATTTCCAAATAATTCCATATATATTGAATACCCAATTTAACTCATGAATAATATTCCTTGTTGTCAAATATCCATATTGAATAACAGATAAAAATTTATCAATAATTCTATAGTTAATTAAATAACATTCAAGGTAATCAACATATGTAAAATTTTTATAAAATTTATTAAATATTCATATTTATCATAAAAGAATAAGGTTATCTAAGATAAATGTAATTTCCAATGAAAATTTATTAGAATAAAGTGATTATTTTAAGGGAATGTAAACAGTCATAAAAGAAAGAAAGTTTGTAAAATAATTATTTTATATATTGGAAACATTTAAATTATAACACCTTGAATAATATTATTTAAATAAAAAATGCATAATCATTAATAAATAGGTATTAATGTTAGACAAATAATAAAGGTAGTATATACACAATATAAAATTCAATAGGCACATATGATTAAATTTATCTCAATGAAATGGAAATTGAGGCAAAATCCCTTACCTCAGGATTTCCTTTAGCAAAACATTATTTAACCTCATATATAATGGATTTATGTATTTTATTAATTTATAATAAAATTTATCTTATTTATAACATCACATGTTATCTTCGTATAAAATTTTACCACCTGTTAAAAAATATTTCATTATTTTCATTATTTTGAGTGTTAATTACATTATTTTCAAATTCATGTTTTTTCATGAATATTAATGTTATTTTACATATGATATAAAAACATCATATAAAAATTATCATAATGTTATCAATATCATATTTACTAATTATATACATTATTATAATCATTATTTAATGTTGTATATAGAAAATGATTCACATCACTTCGTGGAGATGATAGACCATAAGTACACACATGTTACAATATCATTCCCTTAATATGTGAAAGGGTATGGGAGGTTATGATATATGAATTTTAAATAACTTAAATAATTTCATATATATCACATATATTCATTAAATTTATCCTTACTACCTTTCTTTTAATTTGTACGTAAAAAATGAATCACATCGCTTCGTGAGACGGTAGTCGGGGGTACAAACGACCCACATTATCAAATTTTAAACTGAATAGAAAGGAAGAAGGTATATGTGATATTATAATTCAATAATTATAATTATATAATAAATATTAAATATAAACATCAAATCTAACATCGTTTCTAATCATGAGAGGTGTTGATTAAAAACTAGTTATATCTATTCGCAAGGGGTAGTCCACTGTACAAACGATCAATGATTGAGTTTCCTATTTGATGGAAGAGAAAATGGATATGGGTTATGAAATTAATATAATTACATCGAAGTATATGAAAGATACTAATGTTATTATATTATCATGAATGAATAAAATTTGAATTAGTTGGAAGAAGAAACAAAATAAAAATGATCGTTTAAGAACAATACTTCTTATTCGGACGTCCTCTATAGGTTTTTACCAAAAGACGTCCTAGGATGTGTTGATGATAAAAAAAGGGTTATATGGCATTTTGAGAGGGATAAGGATGTAATTTTTCCAATTTTTTGATGAACACAATGTCTTTTTATGTGTGAAGAGGATAGGATAATGGGCGACCTTTTATAAGTGGCGGAGAGAACACACATTGAATTTTTGAAAATGAAATGTGATACCCCCATTTTTTTCATTAAAAGAGATTCCAAAATGGATAATTTTCATCAATTAGAGGTCAATGTGATGAAATATTCCCGAAAATGGGCGTTTGATATGTTTTCAGTCATTTTTCACCCTTATCGTCTTAGTTTAACCCCTATGGTAAACCGAATTTTACCTTTACCACGGTGATTGATTTTTATTGTTTCTAGTATTAATAACGGTATATAAATAATATGATATTATTAGAAAATATAAATTATGATTATTAAAAAAATGGAATCTATTTTAAGAAAATAAATTCATATTAGTGTATGAATTTAATTTTATAGAAAACCCATATATGCAATGAAAAAAAGTTTTCCAAAATACATTTCTCATAAATATGAAATGTTTTTGTATATAAATTAAACATAAAATTAATCCCAATTACATAAAATAGTTAAATTGTAATAAAATTATTATAATATTAATTTATAACCAAATTAAATTATAGTTTATCTTTTTGAATAATATAATGAAAAATGTTGTTTTCAATAAAAATTTCAATTGTTCACTAATGATAAAAAAATTAATCTTTTCAGAAAATCCCAATAATTTAAAAAATGATAATTTGGAATGTATATTTTAAAAATTGAGTTTATTTTTTCATTTATATTTTCTAAAATTAGAAAAAAATTAATATTAAATTATGTGTACAAAGCCCGACTTTCCATCCTTCTAGAAAAATACAGTTTTTTAAAAATATATATTTTTACTTAAAATGATTCTTATTCTATTTTTACTAAATATATATCCATTGAATTTATTTTATACATGTATAAAACATATATTTTTAATAATTTATTTTATCTTATTTATACCCACAAACATAATATAAAGGTTATAATGGTCATGTTTAAATAATATTTTAATAGAATATCGCATTTCATTAAAACCCATTTTTGGGTGCATTGCAAGCTATCTAAGAGATTGAATTTATATAAAAGGAAATAAATAATAATATATTGGGGTTTTACATTCTACCCTCATTCAAAAATTTCATCCTCAAAATTTCAGGGATGTTACATTCTAAACAGATGAGGTTAGTTCTTCTTCTATCATCCTCTAGTACCCAGGTTGCTTCCTCCATTTTGGTATTTCTCTAATGTAACATTACTAGTCATGTCATCCAATTTATTAATACATTATATCTAATATCATTAATTTGGATAGGATATTCATAATAATTTGGATCTAATTACAATTATATTTCATCAAAGGTGAGAAAATGCATTGGGTCTAATGTTTACATCCTTAACAATGATATATAGAACACATCATGTAATTTTGTGTAACATCCCGGTTCCGGAAGCAACCTAGAGGCGCCCCGTACCTGGTTGGTCACATGGACTCAAGCGCATTTCTCAAAACACCAGAGGCTTCCGACTAGCAGCGAGGGCCTTGGGTGTGATATTCGGAAAACTATTCCCTCATTGGCAGAGTACATAGAGAAAGATAAACAAATAGACAACAGCAGAAACCATAACCATCCATACAAGAGTAAACGATAAACAGCGGAAGACTAGAAGTAAAAAACTGGATCACACGCACATATATATAAAATGATGCATGATACATATGTATATAAAAGTGTCCAAATAAGTCACAATGCGTAATACAATACTAAACAAAAGTGCAAAAGTAAATAGGTAAACTCCTCAGCATCGCAATCCATAGCTCGGTCCCATGCTCTCCAGCTCCACCGCAAGTCAAGTACCGGATGTAGAAGGGATCTTTCCCTTATCTATACCTGCAACAACATAGTCTGTTTTGGGCCAAAAATCATGGCCCAAATAGGGTGTTAGACAAGGTCCCAATAGGCAACCACCCAAAGATTTGTGCATAATAGTCAGTGAATACATGGCAAGTAAAAGTGCAGGAAGTAGTAAACAGGAAAGCACACAGCAGCTACAATCCACAGTGTCGAGCATATAAAGTACACAAGTAACAACCAATCAACAAGTAGAACAATAAGTAACTCCCTTGGTAGTTCTCAAATCCTAACCCTTATGGTTCAACCTACAAGTACTAGAAGCCCTCTGGGAGGCACACAGAGTTTCACCCCTCTAGTTTAGCTGATGAATAGACTCTCTGAGAAAGTACTCACAATCAATTCCCCCTATATTCTCGTATCGTACTAAAGGCTCTCTAGGGAAGCACTAAACATCTCATTCCCCATGTGGCCTGCGTTGAGGAACTACAGTCTCTCTGAGAAATCACTCAATGTCAATTCCCTATGTGGTCTTGCATCGTAAATTAAAGACACTCCGGAGAAGTCCTTACATCCATTCTCTATATAGTCTACTACACTAGGTTCTCACAGCCCAGTGTAAAACAACATGCATATCACATGTATCTCCCCAAGTAAACCTCAAGAACTACTCTGCTATCATTCTATGGCACAACAGCATAACAGTACAACAGTTCCACTCTCCTACAACAATGCATGGCAACTAGAAAAATGCCTAACAAAAAAACATGCATGGAAAAGCATCCAAAGCACAGTAAAGATTACCCTATTAACAAGCATCGACCTCAACTCAAGCAATCAGGAAAATCAAGAAAAAAGCAGGGGAAAAATAGGAAACACACAATACCTCGTTCAAGGGAATTGGTGGAATTTCGTAAAATATTCAAAGACTTCCTACAGAAAGGCACAAACCTCCTTCTCAATCCTAGTAGATCAGTATACTTGAACCACGAGGATTGATTCTCCTTATAACGATGTATATCTGAGAAAACATCCCAAACTATCAACCGATGATATCTTGAGAAAGAGGATGAATTGGAAAACAACTATCTAAGAGAATGACTGGCTTACCGCTATGCTTCCAATGCAATCGACAACGGTCGATTCGGAGAACCGACAGAGGATTGAGGGCTCGGAGAATTTCCGCGGCCGTACGGGGTTCTCTCGGATGAAGAACTTGAAGAAGAATCGAATTTTGTCCATTAGGCGTGACCCCGGTACGTTTAATGAAAAACAAGTACACGGCGTGTACTTCTGGGATACATGGTGTGTAATTGGACTTTTCGTACTCCGCTTTAAGAAGTCTCCACATCACCCCTACACACTAGGTGTGTGGCCCGGACACGGCCATCACACGGCCTGGTGCTGCATCAAAGTACACGGAGTGTACTTTTCAAGTACATAGCATGTACATATGAAGTACACTGCGTGTACTTTGAAAATTTCCAGATTTTCCACTTTTTCTCAAAAATGACAAGAAAAGGAAAAACATACCTGAAATGGAGATCCGGGTTCTTAAAAACTTCCCCCCTTAACGAAATTCATCCCCAAATTTCCCTAACGAGGCGTAGAAGAAGAAACCCCAAATAGCTCCGGTCACTGCGATCGTACATCAGCCTCCCTCTCCCAGGTCTCGTCCTATACTCGCTTGTGCTTCCATAGCACCCGTACCAGAGGAATAGACATGCCATAGAGAACCTTTATACTATGATTAAAAATCCGGATTTGATTCTCCTCAAACGATGCATCAGATTCAAGCTCAACCTCCTCAGGTTGAAAGACATGAGATGGGTCTGAAATGTAACGTCAGAGCTGAGAGACCTGGAAGACGTCGTGCATATCTCGGTACCTCTGAGGTAACTACAACTGATAGGTAACTGAAAAAACTCTCTTTAATACCTCAAACGGCCCGACGTACCACGGTGAAAGCTTACCCAGTCTTTGTATCCTCTTGTGTCCCAGCCTTGGTGCAACACGCTTGAAAACTTGATCTCCAACATCAAACTCCAAAGGTCGTCTCCGCTGATCAGTATAAGACTTCTATCAAGACTATGTTGTAGCCATCCTCTTTATAATCAATTCTATCTTCTCTGAGGTCTTCTAAACAAGATGAGGTCCCATAAAAGCTGACTCTCCTACCTCTGACCAGCATAAAGGTGATCATCATGGTCTACCATAAAATTCCTCATAAGGTTTTATATGAATAATCACTTAAAATATTTTGTTGTAGGCGAACTCCACAAGAGGGATATGCTTCTCCCAAGAACCGCCAAAGTCTAGAATTCATGCTCGGAGCATATCCTCAAACACCTGGATCGTACGCTCGGACTAGCCATCTATTTGGGGATGATATGTTGTACACAAAAGTACCAGTGTACCCAAATCCCTCATAAGCCCCTTCCAGAACCGAGAATTAAAGTGAACATCCCTTTCTAAAACAATGGAGTGTGGAACTCCATGAAGACGTACAATCTCTCAGATGTATAGTCGTCCTAGATCATTAACTCTAAAGGTATCCTTGATCTGTAAGAAGTGGGAAACCTTCATAATCCTATTGACGACAACCCAAATAGAATCATTCCCTCGAGGCGACCTCGGTAATCTGGTCATGAAGTCCATCGCGACATCATTCAAATTTCACTCTGGAATGTGTAACTGCTTTAAAAGTCATGTTGGTCGCTTATGCTCCACCTTCACCTGCTGATGAGTAGAACACCTCAAACCAAACCAGAAACATCTCTCTTCATACCTGGCCACCAGTATTGTAGATGATGATCCTGATACATCCTGGGGATGCAAAGATGAACTACCTAAATCGAGGAATAAAAATCCCACATCATCTCCTCATGTATGTCTTCTAGCACCCATACGTGTCCCTGGAAATGCAAGATCTCATCCTCGCCCACTGTCCATCCTGGAAGAGGGTCCCCTCCTGACACACTCTCCCAAAGAACTAAACCTTCTGAGTCTGATAGCTGCCTCATCCGTACCCGATCAAGAAGTATAGTGGTAACAGCTACAGAAGATAGGTAAGTCTGTCCATATATATCGTGCACCTGTAGATGTATCTCATAGAACATACCCATAATCTGTCACTCACTACTGGCCTCCTGAACTGCCTGAATATGAGTTCTCATTCTCAATGCATCTGCCACTACGTTGCCCTTTCCTGGTGTATAGGCATGCTCGAAATCAAAAGACTGAATATACTTAACCCACCTGTGCTATATCAGATTCAGATCACAATAACTGAAGATATACTTGAGACTCTTGTGGTCAGTGAAAACCAAAAATTGTTCTCCCAGAAGGTGATGTCTCCAACAGAACACGGCATGAACAATAGCTGCCAACTCCAGATCGTGCGTCCGGTAGTTCCTATCATGTGGCCTCAACTACCGAGACCCGTACGCAACGACTCCATCTCCCTGCATAAGTACAGCGTCCGTACCAATACCTAAAGCATCACAATAAACAGTATAGCTCTTGACTGGCTCTCGCAAGGCATGTATTGACGCTAACGTCAACCTTCCCTTCAGCTCCTGAAAGGCTGACTCACAAGAATCTAACCATCAGAAATTCTCCCCCTTCTTGGTCAGACCTCAAAAATGTTCTTCGGCTGCTCCCAAGAAACTACAGCTCTCACTTTCTCTGGGTCCACATATACCCTTTCCTTTGAGTTGACGTGACCCAAAAAGTGAATCTGATCCATCCAAAAGTGGCACTTCGAGAGTTTACCATAAAGCCAATGCTCTCTCAGTGTACTCATAACAATCTCAAGATGGGTATCACGGTCGTGTTGAGTGTGAGAGTACACCAAGATATCGTCCATGAAGACCACGATTAAGGAATCCATGTTAGGATGGAATAATCAGTTCATCAGTTCCATGAAAACTGCTGGGGCATTCATGAGACCGAACGGCATAACCGTATATTAATAGAGACCATACATGCTCCTGAAGGCTGTCAGAGGTATATCTGATGGTCTAACGTGCAACTGATGTTAAATAGATCTCAAATCGATCTTTGAGAACACCCGAGCTCTGTGAATCTAATAGATGAGATAATCAATCCTCGGAAAGGGATATCGGTTCTTGACCATCAACTAGTTTAGCTTCTGATAATCCACACAGAGCAAAAGGGTACCGTCTGCCTTCTTCGCAAACAGGATAGGCAAACCCCAAGTAGAAGTACTGGGTCAGATGAAACCCTTTGCCACTAACTCCCCCAACCTCTTCTTGAGCTCCTGCAACTCAGGTGTAGCCATCCAGTAGGGAGGATTGGACACCGGTGCCGCTCCTAGTACGATCTCAAAGAGAATTCTACCTCACGATCCGAAGGAAAACCTGAGAAATCCTCTAGAAAGGAATCTCTGAAATGATCCACCACTAGAGGAAAGTACAACTTTTAAGTCCCTTGATCATCCAGATAAATACTATCAATCTAGGTTGTAAACCTCCTAATCCCATGATGCTCGAGTCCTTCTCGACTTGCCCGAACATCCCATTCCCCTGTATGAAGAAAAGATTCCCCCTCTGGTGAAATGAAACTCACCCTGTGGCGATAATAGTCAACAATTGCCTGGAAGGAAACCAACTAGTCCATCTCGAGAGTGACATCATAGCCTTTCAACTCTAGGACATAGAGATCCCATAAGAAATGATACCATGCAACCTTGAGAGGGAACTCTCTGCACTGACGTACACTAGATGTCCTCGTTCCCAAATGTGTGTCTAGTGTCAACAAGTCGGTAGAAGAAAATATACGGAGCGCAAGGCTCTCCACAATAGCAACTGAGATAATTCTATGCATAGCACCAGTATCAAAAAGATCTGAAGATTAAACTGAGGCTACTAAGATCGTACCTCGACATGTAGAAGGTCCGGGATTCTGCTCCTGATAGGTCCGCTCCACCGCAAAAGTCAGGCCTGCCCTGTGGCCTTGTGACCCTACCTAACCCCTTTGAGCTGATCATCCTTGCGGATGCTGAAAGACTGGTGACTACCCTCTGCAACCTCGACCTCCACCTCGCCCGGAACATCTGGAAGAACTACAGTTCCCCGACTGGTGAGAAACTCGTGGTGCAGCTCCTAGACAAGGAGTCATGGAAGAACCCCCATCACCAACTACTAGTGAGAAAACTTGGCAGAAATGCTGAAGGTGACCCATCTTTCCGAAAGATCGGCACTCCACTGGGTCTCTCTGGCACTGCATCCTCATGTGCCCTTCCCTTTTACACTGGTTGCATACTACATGGCTACCTGAATATGTATCTCGCCTCCTCGGATCACCCCGCGTAGACTCCCTACAGAGCTTCCTATTGTCAACTAGAGGAATACTAGCTCTGAAAGCAGAACCGCCCTGGCTCACAGCTCTGAAGTCTCTCAGATTGCGCTCTGCAATCAGTGCCTAGTTGACGACGAAAGTGATGGAAATCAACTGAAAGATATTCACCTACGAATGGATCTCCCGCCTGAGACCATCCTCAAACTTCCTTGCTAAGAATATCCCATCTGCACCCCGAAGGGGTGTGAAATGTTGCAGCTCGATGAAACTAGAGGAATACTCTATAACAGAAATAGTACCCTTCTCTAGACTCATGAACTCCCAGGCTCGATCTGCCCTCAGGGTCTCCGGGTTGAAGTAGTCGTAAAACACACGGTGGAACTCCTCCCAAACCATAACCTACCGAGGACCCGCCTATGAGATCACTTTCCACCACCACATGGAATATTCTCATACCATATAGGTATTAAGATTTACCTACCTCCTTGGAGGCGTTTCGAAATGCTCAAATATAGTCTGCATGGCTTCCAGCGAAGACTATGCAGCCTGTGGTCCTCCTTCCCCAGACAAAGTAGGAGAAAGCTGCTGCTGGAAAACCCGCATCATGTCTGCCATAGTCGTGGAAGGAGGAAATGCTCTGAAATATCAAAGGAATACATTAGATCAGGAATATCATGGACATAGAACAAAGGAGTAAAAAATGGAAAAAGGAGGAGGAAACACTCAATTTTTACAAAACGTGACTACACGGCATGTATAAACTCTACATGGTGTGTAATTAACTTTATTCCCCTGCCTGAGTATCCTTGCATGGCTAACCCACATGGTCTTATTATGATGACACTACACGGCGTGTTACCTATGGACACAACGTGTAGTTGACAAGGTTTCGACGACTAGTTTTGTTAGTTACACAGCCAGTTACACGGTTGAGGCTACACGGTGTGTTCAGAAAAAAACGGCGTGTACTTGAAGATTTTCCCCGACTCGTATTGTTGGTGACAGGACCGGGTACACGTCTGACCCTTACATGGCGTGTTCCAAACAAACACGGCGTGTATAGTTAAAGATAACACCATCCCGTGTTGTTTGTGACATAGTCGGGTACCTAGAACAAGGATACAAGGAGTGTTCATACAAAACACGGTGTGTATTAAACAAGCTCCCTCAACCCGTGTTATTAGTGACACGACCGGGTACACGGCTCACTACTACACGACGTGTATCTACCGTACACGGCATGTTCCTGGATATTTTTCACACCCTGTGTTTCTGATCACACAGTCAGTGACATGTTTTAAAAACTACATGGAGTGTATATATAAAGAATATGCCGTGTATTCTCGGTTTTTCTGGGCAGTAGCTCTGAAAATGCACCGAAGCCTCGAAAACACTGATAAAAAAGAATGAAGGTGCTAAATTATGATCTGCGAGGGCCCATACTCCCCATGAATCAAAGCTTGGAATCTCCTATATTACATATATAAGGTAAACAAGTCAATGATCCACCACGTTCTGATTCATGAGGGCCCATAACACCTCAAGAACCAAAATTTGGCCTTCATTTAAGCAAGGTACAATACAAACTACCTCTCTATCAAACTGCAATGATTCTATCAAGGAATCTATCACAACAACATGCATAATCTACACATCTTCTATCACAACATCATGAAATTGCTAATGCCCCTTAGGTGGCATAGCCAGAATGCATGGAATTTGAATTCTAACAAGTGCCTATATGATGCATGAGATGGCATACCGTCATCTCATCAGGTTGCAACAGAAATAGAACCACAATATCAACAAAAATAACAACACAAATCATGTGAATTACTCTAGGTGAAATCAGATCAACTGTAACATAACAAAACCAGAAAACTGTAATAAGTGAGGTAGATTGGCTTTTCCTTGTACACAGGTTAGCTACTCCCGAGAAAAGCTTAATACAAAGTACCGAATCCAACCTATCCCTAGATAAAGGCTCCAAACAGTAAACCAAGAGAAAAGAAACCCTTTGATACGACTTTGTAACGTCCCTGTTCCAGAAGCCACCCAAAGGTGCCCCGTACCGGGTAGGTCACATGGCCTCAAGCGCATTTCCCCAAAAGTCAGAGGCTGCTGACTAGCAGTGAGGTCCTTGGGTGTGATAGTAGGGAAACTATGCCCGCATTGGCCGAGTACAATGTAGAAGATAAACAAATAGACAACAACTGAAACCGTAACCATCCATACAAGAGTAAATTATAAACAGCGGATGACTAGCAGTAAACAACTGGAGCATACACACATATATATATAATGATGCATGATACATATTTCTAGGAAATTATCCAAACAAGTCACAATTCTTAATACAATAATAAACCAAAGTGAAAACGAAAAAAAGGTAAACTCCTCAGCATCACAAGAAATATATTGGTCCCATGCTCTCCAGCTCCATAACAAGTCAAGTACCTAAAGTAGAAGGGATCTTGCCATTATCTATACCTGCAACAACATAGTCTGTTTGGGCCCAAAATCATGGCTCAAACAGGGTGTGAGACATGTTCCTAGTAGGTAACAACCCTAGATATGTGCCTAATAGTCAGTGAATACAAAGGAAGTAAAAGTGTAGGAAGTAGTAAACAGGAAACCACAAATCAGTTACAATCCACAATGTCTAGCATATAAAGTACAAAAGTAACAGGAAATCAACAAGTAGAACAACAGGTAACTCCCTAGAGATTTCTCACATTATAACACTTATGGTTCAACCTAAAAGTACTAGAAACCCTCTTGGAGGAACACACAGTCTCACCCTTCTGGTTCACCTAAAGAATAGACTCTCTAAGGAATCACTCAACGTCAATTCCCCCTATAGTCTCATATCGTACTAAAGGCTCTCTGGGGATGCACTCAATGTCTCATTCCCCCTATAGCCCACATCGAGGAACTATATACTCTCTAAGGAAGCACTCAATGTCAATTCCACATGTGGTCTCGCATCATCAATTAAAGACACTCTGGAGAAGCACTTACGTCCTTTCTCCGTATGGTCTACCACACTAGTTTCTCATAGACCTGTTAAAACAACATTCATAGCGTGCGTATCGCCCCATGTAAACCTGAAGAACTACTTGGCTATCATTCTAAGGCACAAAAACATAATAGTATAATAGTTCCACTATCCTAAAACTAGGAATGGAAACTGGAAAAATACCTAACAAGAAAAACATGCATGAAAAAACATCAAGACCACAGTAAAGATTACCCTATTCACAAGCATCGACCTCTACTCAAGCAATCTAGAAAAGAAGCCAAACAACAGGGTAAAAAATAGGAAACACACAATACCCCATTCAAGTGAATTGGTGGAATTGCACAAAATATTCAAAGACATCCTACAGAAAGTCACAAACCACCTATCTCGATCCATAGAGATCGATATACTTGAACCACAAGGCTTGATTCTTATTAGAACATCGTAGATCTGAGAAAACGTCCAAAATTCTCAACCCATGATATCTTGATAAAGAGGATGAATTGGATAAAAAAAATCTAAGAGAAGGAAGGGATTACCGCTGTGGTTCCAATGAAATCAACGACGGTCGATTCAGAGAATGGATGGAGGCTCGGGGGCTTGGACAAGTTCTGCGGCCGTACGGGTTCTCTCGGACGAAGAACCTAAAGAAGAGGCGAGTTCTCTCCGTCAGGCGTGACCCCAGTCCGTTTAATGAAAAAAAGTACATAGAGTGTACTTCTAGGATACATTGCATGTACTTGGCCTTTTAGTATTCCACTTTAAGCGGTCTCCACATTGCCCCTACGCACTGTGTGTGTGGCCCGGACACGGCCAGCACACATTCTGGTGCTGCATCAAAGTACACGACGTGTACTTATAAAGTACACGACGTGTACTTAGAAAATTTCCATATTTTCCTCTTTTTTCTCAAAAATGACCAGAAAAGGAAAAACATACCTGAAATGGAGATCCAGGTTCTTACATTTTGGGAGACTTGGTCGAATTTCACAATGATAAAAAACAACTCCAACTATTTTAAAGAGTTTGAAGGGTCCGATTTACTTGAGAATTAGTTTACCTTTCTCACCAAACCCTATGAAACCCTTCTATATAGATACTTTCATTACATATTTATATCCCACTTGAGATTAAAAATCCTTTCTATGATTTTCACCATAACCCAATTGCCTATTTTCAGGTACTTTATTATGAGCTTGAATAGTCAGTAAATTTATTATTTTATCTTTAAAAAGATAAATTTCTATAAGTTTCATGTCATTAATGTTTTCTAAATATGTTGGATTATGAAATTTCATACCCTAAATACCAATCCCACATAACCTAAAATTCACGTGACTATGACCTCTATATGTCATCCAATGTTGGAATATTCATTTAGAACTTCCATAAGTTTGAGGATGGTAGGCGGTGGTCAAATAATGCTCAGTATTAAGATCCATATAGATATTCTTCCATAATACCGATGTAAAATGGGGATAATTATTAAACGTTACAAAAATAAGTGTTCCAAGATGTCTTACAACATCATTAATATAGATCCTTTGGAGGTGATCAAGAGGTAAATATTTTCTTTTAATGGGGAAATACGTATATTTAGTTTGGTGATCAACGATAACCTATATTGAATCATTTTTTCTAGGATGTTTTGGTATTCCTATAAAAAATTACATAATATTTTCACCACATTTTTACAAAGGAATCAGAAGAGGTTTCTAGACTCTTCTAGGATACTATCTCAGGAATTTAACTATTTGATGAACCAAACATCTATAAACATAATTAAAAGGTTCACACTTCCTGTTTTTCCACCCTAAATTTTCCCACAAATCCATACACATCATTGTTACACTAGGGTTTATAGAGTAATATGAGCTATGGGCATCATACCACAATTAACTATTTATCACAGGTATAGATATAAAACATAATCTCTTTCAAAATTTCAATACACCAATTTAAAAAATAAAGTCTTCTAATTTCCCATAATTCATAGCTTTAATTTTCTTCAATAAATTATGATAAATAGATTGATAATATTTTATCATTTTCAATAATAATGGTTTAAAAAACATTTGAAAGAGGGTTGTTGTCACCACATCTTTAATAATTACGATACCTATCTTTACCAGATCTATAAACATATAATCCCTCTAAATTAGCACTTGGGTCATAACATCAAGGCATTTCCTAATCAATGCATATGCTACCTTATTTTATTCCTCTACGTGGTAGTGTATCAAGAAATAATAATCGTTGAGTATCTAGATTCAGAATAATTGTCTCATATTGAGCTCTTTTTGTGAAACAATATATTTTAGGATTTTATGATCTTTGTATATCTGCATATTTCACCATGGATATAATGCCTCTATATATATAAAGAAAATATTATAGCTTCCAACTCTAGATCATGGTTTGTAATGTTCAATTCATGAGACTTTAGTTTCCTTGATGCATATTGAAAATATTCATAATTTTTCATTAGGACACAACCAATTCCCTTCTTCGATGCATCAACATATATCACAAACCCATAATTTCAGGATGACAGAGTTAAAATACGATCATTGACCAATATCAAATTTAACTCATCAAAAAAACTTCACATTTCTTTTTCTAAATGAACTTAACCCCATTACATGTGAATATAATTAACGGGTTATCTAATCAAGAAGAATTCTCAATTAATCACCGATGTTAACCTTCCAAACCAATGAAACTATATACCTCAGTCATGTTCTTTGGTTTAAGACATTAAATGAATTCCTTTATCTTCATAGGATAAACTGATATTTCATCCTTGGAGAAAATAAGGATAATAAAAGCAACTTCATGAACCCAGAAATTGCACTTAAAAATTTTACCATAACAATCTTTCCTTATAAGAGTCTCAGGAATGATACTAATGTGATACTCATGGTCTGTATAGATTATAGAATAAACCACGATATCCTTAATTAATACAACAAAAAATCATCTGAACATTCCTTGAATACTCTATTCATTAGATCCATAAAAACTAAGGGTAAATTAGTCAATCCAAATGTAATTACTGTAGAATCATAATGTCCATACCTCATTTGGAATGTTATATTTATAATGTATTCCTTATTTACTATCAATTAATGATACCTGGAATGGTGGCCAATCTTTTTAAAATATCAAGCTTCATGAAGTTGATTGAATAAGTCACCATTACGAGACAAAGGATAATTAATAATTATAATAATAAAACTGATTTATCTAAAATAAATTGAAATGCTCGTGATTTAATCTTTTTTATTAACAAAAAGAATAAGGGTTACCCATAGGAAAAAACTAGGGATAATAAATCACTTATCATAAAATGAATATACTTATTTATTCATTAAAACTAATTCCACATTGGACATTTTATAGGGAGTCTTTGATAATGGTATTACATCAGGGATTAAATCAATGGAAATCTCAAAATCACACTCAAGTGGATGTATCAGCAATTCCATGTTACATACATTAATATAGTCTAATAAAATAGGTACAGATTAATTTTATTATTACCTTCTCCATCCATAAATTTGGATTTCTATTTTTCCCCAATAATCTCATTTAGAAGAGCTGGTTCTGGTTGATCTGGACATTACATATATGATGAGGTATCTTTTATAAAGATAACGAACTATAAATCTTAATGAAAAATCATAATTTCTATTTTTCTTCCATAAATTATTGCATAATATTTTGAAATCCAGTATATACCATAGATTATATCATATTCAGCCATATATATGATAAAAAATGTAACAAATAAAGCATGTTTCTATGTCATAATATGGACTACATGGAATATCCTTGTTGATGTAATACTTTGACTAGGGGTTTTTAATGGAAACTCCATTCTTATGTTTCTAAGGGAGTATATAATTTTCATAGAAAACATGGAAGTTATAAAATATTAGGATGATTCATAATCAAATAATGCACTGGATATTTGAAGTTGTGATTAGAGTATGCACAACCACTTCATTGAGTACTTCCACCTCAGCTGTAGTGATTGCATAATCATGGCCTTCTCCCTTGGCCTCCCCTTTGGTCGATTCCCTTGATTATTAAAAATCCGTATATCTCTATATTTTAAATACAAAACAGATGTGTTTTCATTCTTCTCTTTTAATTATTTATAATAATGACCCTTATATCTTCATTTATAACAAACTCTAATTCCCTTTAAGAATTTACCTGGATGTCTCTTTCCACGGTTTTCACAAGATGGAAATTTCTTCTTTCTCTTCTTCTTTTTTGGAATATTCCCATATTCTTTGTGCTTAGTCAACCTCTTATTTTAATGAATCCTCTTTCACATATAGGATCAAGATAACTCCTTCATCATTTTTATCTAACATTAAACTATTTCATAATATGAATTTGAAAAATGAGAGAACATTAACCTTTGGAGAAATAGATTAATACCTTCAAAGAAATGATTAATATTGTATTCTATGTAGTGTATGCAATCTATATCATACTTGGATAGCCTTGTAATAGTATCCTCATAATCTGTAACACATTTTCCTTACTTATTTTTTAATCCAAAGAATCATCTATTCATTTCATTTTATTTCTCATGAGGGGGATTCATTTCAAGGAATGTATCCTTAAAATATTTCCATTCCATGTGTTCTATTATCTTATTACTCCCTAGTATTCTGGATCAATGACTACCACAGATCAGAATCACCTTCAATATAATACATTATAAGTGTAAAATTTTACTTTTTATAACATCCCGTGGACATAAATATCATCTCAAGCAACTTAATACATTGTTCACCTACCATTATATTAGTAGTCCCACCGAACAATGGGGGATTGTTTTCATTTTAAGTGATCCGGTATAAGATATTGACATTATAGAACCACACGTTTTCAATCCAAGAAAGGTTATTAGTCATAAATTGATTATGTTTCCCTAATATAGATTTAATCTGCTCGATTTTAATACTAACTTCATAGGCTAACTTAATAAGGAAATAACTACATTGTCCATGATTATTGATACCATTATTTCTTCTAGGAATCATTTCTAAACAATGGAATATACTTAATTATCTTATCAAATTATGAGTTTTAAATCATAAATAATAATTCTATTTCTGGGGTAGTACTAAAAATGAATTGAATATTTATGCATTTTCAGTATTAGAATATTAAACATGGGTTCTTTGGTGATATCCTTATTTTTAGATATTTCATAATGGTTTGTAAATAAAATATGAATTATCCTTATAATCTCTTCTAGGAGAATAAAACATGGTGCACTGTAAGTCCAGTTTCTATGTACTGGGTAATGCTCATGTTCCATCCAACATTACTTTTTCAATGATATTACCACTATGTACCTTTTTTCCTAAACCACATCCACTTTTAGTATTCATAAATTGATATATTACTAGATAAAACCAAATAACATAAAACTTAAAAAAAGTAGTATATTATTCTATAATTTTTCTCAAATTTTATAATAGATTTATGTACCCTACTCAATGATTTTGTGAATATAGTTCTTATGGTTACTAATAAACTTCCTTTGATACCAACTATATCAAACTCGAATCGAGTAACCCAAAACCAGTGTCTGTATTATTACATTTCTAATATATACAAGTTATCATATCCAAAAATATTTAATTGTTTAGTAGTCTTGAAAAACTAGATATATATATGATACCCATTTGACATTTTTAATATAAAAATAAAACATAAATCATAATAAAATAAAACGATTCTCATCGTTGAAACTAATTCAAATATTGTTTCATCATATCTTATAAAAGGAAACAAAATAAAGGTGAGATCAAATGAAAAATAAAAGATACATAAAATAGAAACTATGACGAGTAATTAATGAATATTCTATATTTTAAGGTGAATAATTGGAAACACATTCTATTTAATCAATAACTTGAGAATGAAAAGTTTAATTATCAATATAGAAAGGTAAATTACTAAACACACATTCCATTAATGAATGAATCAAGAATGAGATGATTTCATAATTAACATCGATTCAAAAATCTTCTAGATAATAATAATACATGAGTTCTCAATTAACACAAAGCTTAATTATTATACATCATGATCTTAGGATCTAAGATTCTTCTACTATAAATACCATTCAGAAGATAGTTTAAAACTACATATATAACTCATTTGATTTGTCCAACTGAATTCTCTCATGAGACTTTTCAACGCATCGAGGAGCTATCTATAATTGGGACTCACCCATAACATCAGTTATAAAACATTCCTCATCTATTGAATAGATTATTTAATTCATGAACAATATTCCATATCATCAAATATCAAAATTGATAAAGGTTACAAATTTATCATCATTATCTAGTTAATCAAATAACTATAAAAGTAAACAACATATGTTAAAAATTGTATACATTTTATGAAATTTTAATATATAATATATAATAATAAAACTATTTAAGATAAATTTAATGTCTAGTGAAAAATTATCATAATAAAGTTATTCTTTCAAGAGAAAGTAAACAATCACAAAATAAAGTGATATTGTAAAATATTTTTATACATCTTTAGTAACTGTTAAATTTTAAAACCTTGAAGACTTAATTTGAAACAAAACATTAAATATCATGAATAAATACGTATTCATGTTAAATATATCAAATAGGAAGTATGTACTCCACCAAAAATTGAACAAGTTTATATTAATAAATATTTCTCAATGAAATGGAAGTTGAGATGAAATCCATTTACACACAGTTTCTTTTAGTTTAACATGATTTAATCTATTTTATAATGGTTTAAATCATGTTATTAATTTATAATAGAACCATACTCTTATTTATAATATCATATATGATCATGTTATAACATTCTTCCACTCAATTATTAAAAATAGTTCATTGTCTTCATTGTTTCACACTACTATAGTTTCATCCTTTAACAATGATAAATATAGGCTATATTAGTGATACAAAAACATTGTCTACTAGAGTGATTTTACAAGGAAATATTTATTAGTACTAATAATAATATCAGATAAAGGAACCCTTTATCAGGGCTAAATAAAAACACTGATAAAAGGGGACCTTTATGAGTGATTTTTTTAGCACAAATAGAGGGAGCTTTTATCAATGATTTTTAGCACTAATAATGGATGAATTTAAAAATCCTAAAAAACACTGATAAAGGATGACTTTAACTATGATTTTTTTATATTTGATTAAAATATTGAAAAAAATATGTACATGCACTAAAACACCCCTTTTTCAACGCTCGCGAACAACTTTCTCAGTACTTTCCACTACCCAACCACCATAACATGCCCCAAAACCCTACTCAGCTCTCATGGACAAACACATATCCTTCCTCAATACTAGAATGGCTCCATCAAATACCTGATCATGGTGGGAATTGATCATGTACCCTCTGTTCTATGTTTTAATTCCCTTTACAACTCTTCCTATCAAATTTTGTTTTATATATTACAATATTTCTATTTATTTGTATATATTTAAAACTGTGTCATATATATACACTTATATTTATATAAATATATTATTTCTTAATATTTATTTTTACATATTTGGAATAAACATTATATAAAAATATATGTTTACTAATACACACACATATGTACATATAAAAAATATATATACATTTGTAAAAATAAATAAATATATTCATATATATTTACAATGTATAAAAAATGGTTAGATACTAATTTAAATAAAATTGATAATAATTGATTTCATATTATTTATATAATACTATTATGTGAATGTTTAAAATATTTCTATATATTGACTTATGAATTTTATACATGAGATATATATTTTTATATCTATATATTTACATATTTATTTACTCATTTTTACATGTAATCTTGTATTCAGATATAATTTTTATAATATATTTATAAATATTTACTTTAAATATATTTTTATAATAGATGTAACGATAATTATATATCTATAAAAATACATTTATATATGATGTATACAAACAATATTGATACACATACTCAAACAAACATATTTACGCACACATACACATTTATATTTCAAAGATACACAAACAAATATTTACATATATATGTTTTTATTTACATATATTAGAATATGAATATACATATATATTTATTTATTAACACAACCATGTTTATATATAAACATTAGTAATATATGAATGTATATACATATTAATACATTTTTATAAGGTAAATAAAATGGAAAATATTTTACTTTAAATAAAATTAATAATAAATATTTATTTCCATTTGGTATATATATCTAAAAATATATTTTTACTTATATATGTTTAAATATGTATTTATATGATTTATTTTTAATAAATAAATTTAATAAAATATACATACATTTAATTATAAATAAAACCAAATTATGAAAAATGATAAAAAATCAAAACCATAATATCTATTTGAATGTAATCCTCGCGAATAAATTTAGTATCCAATGAAAAATGAAAAAGAATCTTGAATAAAGATGAAATGCTATAAAATATTAAAAAATAGTGTATCACAACTAAAAATATATGGGATATACTAGTGTTATTATATTATCATGATTAAATAAAATTTTATGGATGTTGAAGAAGAAACAAAATAAAAATGATCTTTTAATAACTTTACCTCTTATCTAAACGACCTCTTTAGGTTTGCACCAAAATCCTTCCTAGGAGGGATTTGAGATCCAAAAAAGGGATCAAGGATTTTTTTTATGGGATTATGTATGTGATTTTAGTAGGTATTGGAAGAACAAAATGGATTTTTATGTTTCAAGAGGAGAGTATAATTGGTTACCTTTAATATGTTGGGGAGTGGACACACAAGGTTTATTTGAGAAGATAAAGTGATACCCATGTTTCTATTATAAAAAAATTCTAAAAAGGGTCATTATTGACCTTTATTGGTGATATGGGATATATATGGTCATACAATGGGTATTGGAAAACCTTTAGGTCATGTTTAGCCCATATATTATTCATTTAACCACCCATGGTAGACCTATTTTTACTTTAAGTGAGACAATTATTTTTCATTTATTTTACTCTTCATAATGATAAATAATTCTGTTAACAGTATTTGATAATATATATTATTATTATTAAAAATATGGAATAATTTTTAACAAATTTAAATCATAGATGTGGAATAATTCAATTTAAAATAAAACTCATAGACACGATGACAAAAAATTTTCCAAAAGAAATGTTCTCATAAGTATAGAAAGTTTTCATATTGAAATTTAACAGAAAATTGATCCAAATGACCTATATTATTTAAATTTTAATTAAATTTTTATAATTATAGTTCAAAAACTACTTAAAATATAATTAAAAATTTTAAATAATTTAAACTAAAAGGTTGTTTTCAATAAAATGAGTTTTCCACTATTCAACAAAGAATCAATATTTTCAGAAAAATCCCAAAAATTATCCTTTGGGTAATTTTTAAATGTAGATTTAAAAAATTTATTTTATTTTGTGAAATATATTTTCTAAAAGTGGTACAAATTAATTTTAAATTATTTATGCTAATTGAATCTAAACAGACTTTTAGAAGATTACAGTTTTTCAAAAATGATTTCTATTTTTCTTTCAAATGGTTATTATTTTATTTATCATCCAAATATTACTATTATTTTTTTTATAAATGGTTAAACATATAATTTTTATAATTTTGTTAGTCAATTGATACCATCCAACTTGATGGATATTTTATAATGGCCATGTTTAAATATTATTATAATAGATTACCATGTTTTATTTAAACCCAGTGTTGCATGCATTAAAATATATATAACATAACAAATCATAAAGTCTCATGGTGTATGAAATTTACATGTATCTTGTTATTTATGGTAAAATATGAGTTTCTAATAGAAATTACACTTCCCTTATGATTCCAATTGGGGGACATAATTTATTTAAGGGGGATAATTTAACACCCTGATATTTTAATATTTTATGTCCTTTAAATTAGTCAATTTATTTCATAGATTTCACCACACACAACCCAAAAACAAAAATAAATTGTTATATAATTTAATAAAAATATAAATATAAAGCTTGAGAATTAAAAACTAGTCGTTGAGTTAGCGGTAATGAATATGAGTAACGAAAAATTGAAATATTTATAGATGAAAAATAAAGTATACATTTAATGATGGAAAGTAAATTATTATAACTAAAGAAACTATGAAAATCATTTATATGATAAACATCAATATGTTTAATATTGGTATTTCATTTCATAAAAATATGTATATTATTATTAAATAATAATAAAATAAACTGATAATATTAAAAATATATTACTACTAATTGCATATATAATTTATTGGAAATATGAATAAAGAATAACTAACCTCTTAAAAGGTTTCTCTTTTATTTGAAAAATATACCAATATATTTTTTGATTTTGATTTAAATATTAAATTATTAAAATTATGAAATTTAATTTTAAAAAACTATCATCAATTTGATCTTAATAATGATAATATAGTGTAAATAAGTTTTTTTGGATTTTTCTGAAAAGAGTGATTTTTTGTGAATAGTGAAAAATAATGTTTTTAAAAATAACAAGAATTTTATGAAATTATTATTATATAAATATGAATTTTAAATTAATGAATTTTTTTATATGTTGAAATATTTATTTTATATATCAATTTATAATTGTAAAAAATTTGGTTTTAATATAAAAAACTATATATGATATTTTAAAACAAAAGTAATATTTTCATCAAAATTATATCTAATATGGAATACATTTTTATTTTCAAATAAATTTTTATCACATTTATAAATTGAATTATATTAAATGGAATTAAAATTTAATATTCATTGGTCCAAACTATTTAATAATGACTTCTTTATTTGTAGACAAAAAATTTATGTTACCGTAGGTAAAAAGTAGTTATCATTGTAAAACCTAAAAGTGTAAAATAAATAATTCAACTATTAAAAGGCTTTAAATATGATAACAAAATTTATATAATTTAGTGTATGAGGTTAGGTTTGAACTTATATATTTTACAATAAATTATTTCTCATTTGTAGATCCCCATAACATGTTAAACATGTGACCCCTTTACATAAAGTTAAAATATTTACAATAATTCAATTCTCAACACTAATAAAAGGGGTCCTCTCATAACCACTTCCAGGAACTCCTAAAAATTGTGTACCCCAATAAAATCTACCATTTTACTTTAACATTTTATAATCTTTCACTCTATTTAGATTCTGGTCACAATATATTTGTCTATGTTATCCATTTCTAACAAATCTTATATGGAAATATCAGAGTCCTCAATGAGAGTAATATGTTTTACATATCTTCATTTTTTATGTTTTTTATTTTATAATTTTAATTTTCCAATAAATATATTAACATAAATATTTTTTAGATTCACTATTTTATTTTTCTCTAGTAATAATCATTTATTACCTTTTCCTTTTTCTATTAAGAAAATATAGACTATCATTTAAGAGTTCTGTGGACTATTGCCTCCATGATCTAACATGTTTATATTTCCTAAAAAATCATACAAGACTAGTCTAAAAGGATAATGTAATACATATTTATTATTTTTTTATCAATTTTATTATTCAGAATCATTAAACCATATTAATTCTTCCTCTCATTCTATAGAAAAAGGAAATTTCAACCATGGGAACGTGTGGATCACTGCCTCAATGGAATCGATGATTTTAACATTCTTTTCCTAAAACCATTTAATATATGGTCATGACAATGAGATTAAATTATAAATATTTTTTTATATCATTAAGGTTATAGTATTAAAAATTTTACAACCTATTAATGAAATGTTTAACAAATGATAATTGATAATTCAATTGTTTAAAATGGGTGAACTAAATAGAAAATGATATCTTCTTTCTACATAATTATATTATATAAAATACAATCTAAATATTATTCTTTAAAATTCCATTATATCACCATATTAATCACTAACAAATATCATCATTCTTCTATTATAATGATATTACTACTAAACTGAGTCACAATCACTCATTAAACAAGGTATGTTCATGTTTGGGTCAGTTTAATTACCTGCCTAAAAAATAATATGCAATTATATCATCAAATAATATGACAAATAATATAAATTTATAATATAATATTAATATTTAAATAATTTCTATTTGTTCTTGTAAGGTAATACGAAGATTTAACTCGTTAATTAAGAAATCACCATTTGTTTATTAAGAGACATCGAAACATGCTCATCATCAATCTCAACATCATGGATTGTAACAAAAACTACCATGAATTGGTATTATAGCTTTATAAAAAATATTTTAAAATCTATTCTAGTTACTTGGAGTATTTTATAGTTAATTGATTTTGAAAATTAATCGATACTAATGCCTCATTTACAAAACTAGTTTAAAGAGATGATGATTACTTACAGCTGATGTTGATAATAGGTAAAATATAAATTATATATATATAGAATGATTATAAATTAGGAATATAAATGGTTATATTTATGAATGAGACTGTTTAGAATATATTTAATGAACATAATTTTATTATTCCAGTTGTTTTGTGGAATTTCATAATGAATTTGGACAAGGGTAAGGGTTTTTATCTCAAATTCCTCTCTTTGAGACATGTTTACTATTATGCACCAAATTTAATTTTTGTGTTGTATATACCACCTTTTTTATATATTATAAAATTAATTATTTTTAAATTATGGTATTTTATGTTTTATTACATGAACTCTCATTCAAGGATATTTTATTAAAATCATACTCATGTTGTAAGAGTTTTCTTGGTCTCAATTCAAATTATCTGAGAAATATTACATGATATGAACCATTTTTACATTGAATGTTGTAAAATTTATGAAATATATCAATAATTTTATTTAAATTATTTACTTGTAATTAATGAGATAAACAATTCCAAATAATGATATTTTCATTAAAACTATTTTGACTCAAGTGTTACCTAAGTCGTTTGAGTTTTTGGTAAATCAATTTTCATCCATTGAGATATTATCATTCACGTGAAATTATTTTATATAATTTGGTTACATTAATCAATTTTATTTTATTATGTAGTATTATCTCATTCATTACATTTTTACATGAAAACCCCCTTTTAAATTTATTGATGCTTTGTGAAGTATGTTTCTCTTATGGGATACTAATTACCCAGGTCTCATTTCTTTGAGTTATATTGTTAAATTATAAATTTATTCCTTCCATAATTTTGTATTCCGACCCCAATATTTTATTAAATGAAAATTTGAAATTATCTATGGGAAAATAATGTTTTAATAGAAATTATTTTTTTACTCTTCTAAAAATTTATGTCTATAATAAAGGTATTTTTAAAATAATAAAATGGATTTCTTATTTTAAAATAATTATTTTATACCTCTATATATTTATCCAAGATAAAATATATATCTTTTTAACTACCCATTATTGGATGTTCTTATTAAAAGTATATGTTTTCTAATGATTTCCCTTTAACATTAAAAAAGTTACATTTGGAAGAAATATGTAAATATGTATTTTATGTCAATGATAAATTTGTTTTATAAAAACTCTTTCATGTTTTCACTTCAAATTATCTTATCATTTACAAAAGTATTTACCCAAATGAATTTTATGTTTTATGACATATACATGTTATTATTTTGTAGATTGAACTTGTTGTATAAAACTATTCATTTATTGTGATACCATTAGATGTATTCTTTTGAAATGTTATTTTACATGTATTTCAACACCCTTATATGATTCTCTATTGAACAAGGGTTATATTATTTTTAAAATATCCAAATTCCGTTTATATATGGATTATGATTATGGTATTCCAATATCTACTTATTCATATACATATTTTTCTATTTAATGTGAACATTACATTTTACATAATTCAAATAAGATGACATTCACCTAGTAAGTATGTTTTTCTATTAACATAGGGGAATGTTTTTTCATCCCCTATGTATTTATTTCAATATGGATGATTATTAGATATTTTACAATATTTATTAACCATCCACCTTCTTCCTCCATATGAGTTGTGATCATGTTATTCTATTTATCGATATTAGGAAATGTATTTTCATTCTGTATATTTTTATTCCAATATAGATGATTATTATAAAACTGACTATCTATTTTTTGACCATATATATTCTTTATCAGGATGAGTTATGATCATGTTATCGCTTTACCTTCCATGGAGAAAATTATTGACATTCTTTATGATTATTGTCTGCCAATGTTTGTTGACCATGTATGGATATTATATACTTTTCATTATATGGATAGTCATGTTTTTATTCAGCCGAAGGATACATAGTGAGTAGTAAGAAAAATCATGTTGAAACTTATGGTGAATGTATTGATTATAATCAAGTGATGGGTGTGGCTTAGAATTATATATCCCCTCAATGCATCGACATGTCTCATGAGCTAAAAAAGTTGAGTTTGGGTGTATTCGACATCATATAATAGGATAGTGCCTTGGAATAATCCACTGAAAGTAGGTTATTGATGTCTAAAATTATGCAATCCCTAAATATGCGATCAGAATTGTTGATATCGATGTTTTCATATATTATCATGGATATCGAATGATCCTGGTTTCTAGTTGATTATAGATTCATGTTGATTACAAATTCCATCTATAATAATATTTCCATGTTTATATTCTAATTAATTCCATTATATGTTTTCCCTTACATATATTTTCAAATCACCCCTTATTTTTTCCCATTTCCCTAAGTTATGAATAAAATAAGTACAGTTGACATGATTAGAAGAATAACATGTTTTGAAAAATTTATGATGGATTTTTATGACTCAATCTGGATTACTTAGTTTTGTATATAGTGAAAAATATTCTTAATATAAATAATAAGGGATTTATTCGTTTAGGATGTTTCAAAATTAATTAAAAATATAAACCTAAAATGTTCCACATGATGCAAGTGATGTAATTAATCATTGTTTATTTTGAAATTATAGATGGTTGTAAAGGATATTTAAAAGATTATATAAAAGAAATTATTTAATGTATGTGTCCATGAGAATCAGATCTGAGAGTGAGGGTCTGAGGTGTAACATGTTTGTGTCACAATTCTCCCCAACATGATACTTTTATCCCCTGTAATTTTATTGGGATAATTTTAAATATATGAGCAATGACACGTATTCACCAGACCATGGGTTCTAAGGTAAACCAAGGAAACTAAATAAGTCATTGGAACGAAATAGATAATCTCATTAATTAGAATTCAATCCATTTAAATATACCAATTTACATAAATAAAAAGAGGCACTACCACCTTCTTCCATCTGGATTCAAGAGTTCGTTGTGTTGGACAAAATCAAAGAGTTCTAGTGGGGGGAAAACACCATACAACCACATATCTACTCAAGATCGGGGGGACTTACTCCTCAAAAACCATCAGGAATCTCATAGAATAATCCGAAAATAATAAAGTCACATATATCCCATAGATCTCAAAGACATTCAAATGGTCTCCCCATTATTTATAATTCATCTAAAATAGTGACATTAAAGATTAATAATCATATGATAAACATGTAAACAATAAATATTCATCTACTAAATTCAAAACTTTTTATGAAAACTCAAATATAACCATCCAAAATTGCTTAAGAGTCCAGTTTAGATTTTCATAAAGGAATCTCAACCCAAAAGGGTCTCCAAAAGACCATAATAATGTCTAAAAAATCCATAAACATCCCATGAAAGGGTAATGGATGAGATAAATCAATAAAAAAGCATGCCTCAATAAATAGAAACATAATAAATAACCTTAAGACTCAGGATAAAGGAAAAATAACCACATACCCAATTCATGGAACACTGAGCAATAGTGGACATGAAAATATATAAAATTTGGCTCTAGAGAGAGGATAATATAAACTTTTATATACCACATCCCAATTAACGAATCATGTACCCATGGATTCCCATGTGATACTCAAAAAAATAAAAGTATCATCACATGTATGACATCACTTATATACCTTAAGTGGTATAAAAAATCAAAGAGGCATGAGAACAACCATAAAAAATCAATACCCATAAGATTATGATAGGGAAAATACACAATGAATACACCCATCAACAAGAACCCCAAAATAGAAACATATTCTAATCTCAAAAACTATAAACACCAATATATTTGTTCATTCAAATACAGATTAAACCCAAGAATTTTTATAAAATTTAAACATAAAAAAATTCTTGAAGATATCCCATATGACCACATTGATGAAAATTCCTCAAAAATCTATATAGATTTATTCTTCCTTGGAAAAATAGTAAGGCTCAAATAATACTGACCCGCATCATCCCATCATTAAAACTCAGAATCATTTATATTTTTCTAATTTTTCTTAATAAGATTCTAGGATATATTAAAATTCAACTGATATGGGGATTGAGTGAAGTCTTATTTTTAATAAATCAGGTTTAATAAATTCATCACTGAATATATCTGGATAAGAAGGCTTGATCATTGAAAAATGATTGACACAACCCATGAATGTTTTCTCTCCATAATGAAATCTCATTAACTTAATTGCCTTTATCTCTAAATTTGTAGTACTTTCCATATAAATTAAGATTTAACAATATGGACACGGCCTTAAACATTTCATAATTTTGATTTAAATGAATAATTCACAATGAGGATCTTTTCATGTTTAGAGATTTAGATAATAAGGCCATAACTATTACATAAAAACATGAACATTAAATGTAGACACTACTACCATGTATCCATTTTTCATAAAATAAAAACTCTTAAAAAAGAGACATGTCTAGTCCCATGTTTTAGAAAACATGACTTTTCATTGATCTCATCCTTGACCCTATTTATCTTTAAGTCCTATGGAAAACATTTCAGAAACATTGGATGAGCATAAAAAGCTCATTAATGGTTATAAAATAAGGAAAGAAAACATTATCCCATCGACAAATACAAATCAATGAAACCATACTTTTCAATCATAACATACCTCATGAAATCATAAGATTAATGAATAATACACACAGATCATAAATCATAAAGATAACTAATGGAATTCATAACATAATTACATTGTATCTATCACAAATACATAGGGATTCACATTTGTAATACCCATCACAGTATATTCCCTAAATCTATTAGGAGAAACATTAACATTTACCAATGTCACGTTACCCAATGCATTGGAGAGCTATCTCGGGCTCACCCGCCCTAGGTTTATCACGGAACCACTTGTATACGTAAACAATTCCCAATAAAAATAACATATTCATAACACATAACACAATCATAAATTAATGATAACATTTCCACATTCCAATCACAATATATCAAATCAAGATATTGAAATAAACAATGATTTATCAAATGATTTTCAAGGCCATTTAATACATTTTATAATGATATTTTTGAATCAACATGTCACATACAACTTTTCAGCTTTTAAATGAATTATCATTTGATAACATTATTTTCCATATAAATAAATCCTCAAAACCATATTTAAAACATGAAAATTATTGATAAATATTTAGAGGAATAAATATTATAAACATTTAAAATGATATTCTATTTAGAGAGTTTTTAACAAGATGAGAGATGATAGAATACAAATAATTGAGGAATAAAATTTAATATGAACTTTGTAATATCATGAGAATAAATTGATTCATGATATAATTTTCCAATAGATAGTATATACACCACATAAGAGAGAATTTCTGCATAACAACAATGATGTCTCAATGGAATGTAAATTGAGATGAAATCCCTTATAAAAACTGTATCCTTTGATAATGGTTAAATTAATTACATAATAATGTTTGAAAAATAATAATACACTCAATATAATTTGATATTAAGTGTGAAAAAATCAGAGGTTATTCACACATATTCAAATAACTACATGATCAATAAGTAAAAGTTTAACCCAATGAATTGAAATTGGGTTAAGAAGTTCTCTTACAGAAATTCAATAGCCTAACAGTGTCACTTTAAATATTCATAAAATGAGTTGATGAGATAAAAAGGGTATCTCTTCACATGGACATAAAACATTAATAAATAAGGATATAAAAGAACATATCCCAACACAATAATATGTAAATTAGAAGACATAACAAAAAATGATGTCTTTTCAAAAGTGGAAGGTGAAAGGTTACCTCACCAATTTGGTAACTTTCAAAACATACACCTCATGAAAGAAGGATTATAAAATGAAGATTTAATTACCCATAAATTAAAGTATATTACACAATGAATAAAATCATGGGAATTTAATACACCACAACAAATAAAATAGTTGCAAATATAGCAGGAATATCACGAGAATAAAAAGTGAGATGAAAATCTCTTACCACGTTGTAATCAATCGAGTCATGTGAATAAAAGCTAATAAACAACAAATAAATCACATAATACCATGAGTATAAATATAATCATGAAAATATATATCAAATGGTATTACACATTACACCACTTGCAATAAATAAGTGGTGAACAATGGAAATCTCACGGAATTGAAAGTTAGATAAGAAACCTCTTACCTCCTATCCGACATGACTTGTTTGTTCCTTGTTATTCCAGAATAATAATCTTAAGATAATTTATACTTGATTAAGAACCTTTTTTCATGTTTATTATTCTTTTTATATCACTTATTACCATGTTATAAACAATATGTAATCATTTATGTTAATAATGGTCATTTTGTCGATATTTGGTACTTGAGTAAAAAATGAACACCTTATAATTACAAGTTGTCAATGTGGTCAAGAGTCCATTATATCCAGAATGATATTCATGATTTAGATATAATATATATCATATATATACAGTATATATATATATATATGTATTTATAATAGTGCATAACATTTGGAGATGAGAAATGAAATGCACTGTTCATGGAGATGGTAAGTTGTACATACGCATTAACGCTACATTCATATCTATTTTGTATTTTAATTGAAGGAAAACTTAATGATACATAGTTATATCATATTTACATTATAATATCATATATAATTTCAATAACTCCATCCTTTATATGTCCCACATATTGTAGGACCGAGACATATAACTTTGAGTGGGCAGTAGTCCGCACTTCTTCAAATGAGATTATCGCATTTACTCATAATGGAAACCATAAAGGTATGATATAAATTAAAAGTACAGAATCATAAATAATATATAATATATATCATATATACATATAGTTCCATATTAATGGCCACCATGATAGGTGGTAGGAGATAATCGAACAATCATCGTTTCGTGAGGTGTTAGTTTTCTATCCACAAAAATAATATGCTCTTCACCCATTATAAGGAGGTGTGTGTAAGTGTAGTTAGAATAATTCTCAAAAAAACAACCTATTATATTTATTATACTGTTGTTTTTATAAAATAATGTGAAAAAATAGTTTAAGGGGTTGGATAAGTAAAATAAAACTAAATAAAACAAAATAATTTAAGAGAAATCGTTACCTTTAATTTGGGTAACTCCCTTTGGTATGAACCCAAAGGGTTTAATGAAGTTCTTTTTTACAAATCTAAGTCTTCTTGGTGGAGTATAGGGATGTAGGGAGCTTAATTGGGAAAATTCTAGATGATCCAAAAGGCTTGAGCGGTTTGATAAATTGGTTAGAAGTGAGGGATTTTTATAAGGGGGAGGCGGGGCTCTTTAGGAAAATGTGATAATATTATTTAATTATATAATGATATTCGTTTTCTAATCATCCAAAACCCATTAAGATAACAGATAAGATGACTTATGGTTGAAATACATTGATCCAATAATAATTGAACATGTTTTGGATGTTATAATAATATTTATAATCTTATTTATTTTAATCATTTATTAATGTGGTAAACGCCGCATCATTATTCTGTCACAAATAATTTAATTTATCATTGTCTAAATATTATAAAAAAACAACCATGATGTAGGAAATATGTTTATCTTTCCAATTAATATTTATAGTTGAAATGATAAATTATATAACACCATGTAAAAATAAATTTACAAATAGATATTTGTTTATGTCATTTATGACTTTACTTTATGTTAATAAACAAAATTGTCATTATCATTCACAAGTGTCTCCATGGGGTCCAAAAATCAACCAAAGGATTTCCATGGTCGGAAATTACTAATAAACTATAGTAAGGACATGTGTTAAGGAAATTTTGAATTATTATAATATTCTTTTTACCTTGAATTACCCTATTTACCCTACACCGCAGTAAATAATAGTCAAAAGTCACTATTAAAAAAAATTATTTTCATCTTATCGAACCTAATTTTACTTAATAATAAAAACCATGTATGTCAGATTATTGAAATTCAATCTATAGAAGTAGAAAAATTTTCATTTAAATGAAAATGTCAGTTTTTAACTACTACTTAGTGGTTTCACTATTCATCAAAAATTGATGTTTTTCAGAAAAACACCAAAAATTCAGCCTAAGATATATTTTATATTAAAAATTAGAAAATGATGTCTATTTTACCAAATTCAAAAAATATAATTTTAATTAATTAATTTAAAATCAATTTCAATTATCAAAACAAATAGCGTATTTTTAAGAAACAATAACTATCATTAGATTGATACTTATTTATGTCCAATTTAAAAGTGAAATTAATTCAAATGACCAACATTAGATTAAATGGTAAAAATATATTCTTATTACCCTTTAAACCGAAGTAAGAATATAATCTAACCGTATAAATAGATTACATTAAAAAAAACTTTTGAATTAAAATACAATATTTTTCACTATTTATAACAAATGAATTTTATTATAAAAATACCAATAAAATTACCCAAAGTAAATTTTGATGCCCCGATTCTAAAGAAAATTTTATTTTGTTAAATGGAACACATAAAAGTTACCAAAACAATATTTAAAGAGGGATCACCATTAAAATGCGGTAAATCGACCTTTTATAGTATTTATGCTTAAAATCAGATTCATTCACATTTTAAGGCACTAACTACAATTGGATTAAAGTAAAAAATTTGACAAAAATGTATAATAATATTGTTGTTAGTATTATTCTTTCATTACAATACAATTTCTAGGCGTTAACTACCATTGAAAATAATAATATAATATTATTAGTGTGCAACATAAGATTTCGAAGAAACATGTTATTGCGTTTCAGGTTAGCCATCAAACATAGATTCCCTGTTTAAAGTAAAATTTATAATTAATTTTCAAATATTAATAAATATGAAAATTTCATATTATTTATTTACCTAGGGTGGTATATCCTTCCCCCCTTTTGGGAATTGTGTCCTCAAAATTTGAAAATTGGACTCAGAAACACCATTGAAAGTCCCACATCAGAAATAGAGTCAATAAAACTATCACTTTAAAATAAAGGAAGAGAAGTTCAAAGGTTGCTCGGGTTAACCCATATGAGGATTCCATGTAGGAAAACATGGATATAGAAGAGAAAATAAATGGACAAGTTCTGATAGAGAATGACTGAAAACTTGATTAGGAGAAACTTAACCACCAGAAAATAAAAAATATGTGATGGGTTCAACGGTCCTTGATTCCCCAGTAATAAAAGTGAATAGAAAATGTTTTTGTTTTAAGTTAGTTTTCATCAAGTTGAGGAATTTATTTATGAGAACAATTGAAAACAAAAGGAAACATACTTACTTGTCATGTAGACATTCAACTTTTACTAAATTCCTACCACAAACTCATCTTTTCTCTAAACGATGAGTATTAAAACTAACTTGGTCACATTAAAAGTTCTAGATTAATCTTTTATAGTATCACATAATCCAGAAAAATAAGAACTATATATTTCCCATGTCTTTAGACATAAAATAAAAACAAAATGTTTAGTACAAGATCAGATAATACCCGAAAAGGACAAACTTTGACAAAAAGAAAAACTACTCTGAATCTCCAAATTTTTTCTATCAATACACAAAGTTCAATAAAGGAAATTTAATAACCAAAATTCCATAAATTCATCAAAGTAACCAAAAAATTATTGAAACCCAAAATTGCAAAGGGATTTGATCACATAGTCTTCCAAAAAATCTTAACATTTATCTCAAAAAACATGGACTACTCTTAAAGTTTCATACTAAAGTGTAATTAACCAAATCACATATTCTCTATGATAGGGTTATCATTTCCATAGATAATCCAAAATAAACATCTTCTTGATTAATAAAATCATCTAACTAAAAAGAATTAGTCATACTAACTAGGGACTTCACGTAGTCTAGTTGTAGGCGATAAATCCCAGTCTCACTTTGGTTGTGGGTTCTATTCATGTAGCTTTGTTTGGCCCGAAGGGTTGTCATGCAGTTTCAATGTTTTCCTTATTCAAAAACTATATAATATTATAACATTCCCAAAAAGAGATAAATTCATAAAAAATTACCATATCATATTTTAACCACAAATGTTTTCTAATACCTTTTATTTTTCATCCCAAAATGTATTAACCTGTAATTTCCTCAAATTCAAGGATCATATAAACCCAAATGGTTCTTTATAAATATATCCACAAAATAAAAGATAATTACTTCTTGAATAAAATTTTCATATATCAAACTTTATGGTTACACAAACTATAAAAAGTCTTCTAATTTAATGCCATCAACAAAAGAGCCTTAATACTTTTAATCATTTCACCATCATAAAATCTACCATAACTATTGAATCCCTTATATGTTGAATTCTTACTCATTAAATGTTTATCATGATCCATTAACCATTCCTTTCCTACTTATTTGGAAATACTTCTTTTATATAAAAAAATCATGAATCATATCCTTATATTTCAAAAATTTCTAAACATAAGTTAAAAAATAATTCATACCTTTAATTGGTCATTGTCAGCTTCTTCATCCTCAATCAGAATGGAATTAGGTACTGGTAAACATATATTTGTATGATACAAGTGATCCCATTCCCAAAACATATTCGTAGGACATCTGTTTGTATAATGACCATGCACACCACATTTAAACCATTCAATTGATCCCTAAAAAAGATCTTCATTCCCTTACCTAGAGTCAACTGGATGCTTCCATTTTCCATGGTATGCTCTTGCTTTATGACCATAACATCCACATATATATCATCTTCCCATCCTTTTGAAACATTTTCCAAAGTTCTCCTTTCCACATACATGACACATAGGTTATTTAACATTCTTACCTTAATTATTTTTACTTGAACATCCATAGGGATTTGTTTCTCGAATATACTATGCCTTATAAAAATCACCAAGGTTCAGGTGGAAAATCATGACTCCTGATAGTTGGTTGAAAATAACCATAAGAGTTCTCATTTCAACTCTCATTTAATTCAGTAACATATTTAGAAAATCATCATAGTTTTTTTATATCCACTGTTACTTTGGTGCCTGCAAGATCCAGAAATTTACTAAAACCAAAAAGGTATGTGTGAGTATATCAGTAAAATCATCATATAATATCTTATGAGGAGGGTAAATACTAAGATACACTTATTCATGTTATCGTAAACTCAATCAATTTATCTAAACTAACTATTAAAATTTCTAAAATCATGACCATTATAGTTATGTCATTTATGCTTAGAGAACACCCTAACATCTAAACTTATCTAAACCGACCTCTGATACCAACTATAAGGACACAGCCTTAAACATTGCATAATTGTGAATTAAATGAATAATTCATATTGAGGATCTTTTCAGGTTTAATGTTTTAGAAAATTAGGCCATATCTATTACATAACGACTTGAATATTAAATGTTGACACTACTACCCAGTATCAATTTTTAATAAAAAAACTCTTAAAAAAGAGACATGTCTAGTCCCATTTTATAGACATCATGACTTTTCCTTGATCTCATCCTTGACTGTATTCATCTTTATGTCTTGTGGAAAACATTTCAAAAACTATGGATGAGAATAAAAAGATCATTAAGCTTTATAAAATAAGAAAGGAAAACATTATCCCATCAATTAAAACAAATCAATGAAACCATACTTTTCAATCATAACATACCTAATGAAATCATAATATTTAAGAATAATACACAGAAATCATAAATCATAAAGGTAACTAATGGCGTTCATATCAAACATACATTGTATATATCACAACTACACAGGGATTCACATTTATAATACCCATAATAGTATATTCCATAAATCTCTTTGGAGAAACACTAACGTTTACCTCCATCATTTTACCCAATTCATTGGAGAGCTATCTCGGGCTCACCCACCCTAGGTTTATCATAGAACCACCCTTATATGTCACTAATTCCCAATAATCATAACATATTCAGAAAACATAAAACAATCAAAATGTAAAGATAACATTTCCACATTCCATCACAATATATCAAATCAATATATTTAAATAACCAATGATTTATCAAATAATTTTCAAAACCATTTAAAACATTTAATAAAGAGATTTTTGAAACAATGTTTCCCATACCACTTTTAATATTTTAAATGAATTATCATTTAAAACATTAATGTAAATATAAATAAAAACTCAAAACCATTTTTAAAACATGGACTATAATGAGAAATATTTAGAAGAATAAATCATTTAATCATTTAAAATTATATTTTAGATAAAGAGTTTTTAACAAAATGTGAGATGCTTGAATAAAAATAATTGATGAATAACATTTAATAATAACTATATAATATCATGAGAATAAAGGGATTTATGATATAATATGCCAAAGCAATGTATATAAACCACCACATAAGAGTGAATTGGTGCATAACAACAATGAAGTCTCAATGGAATGTAAATTGAGACGAAATCCCATATAAAACCCGTATCCTTAGATTAAGGATAAATCAATTACATAATAATGTTTGAAAAATAATAATACACTCAATATAATTGGATATTAAGTGTGAAAAAATCATAGGTTATTCACACATATTCATAGCACGACATAATCAAGAAGTAGAAGTTTATCCCAAAGAATTGAAATTGGGTTAAGAAGTTCCCTTACAGAAATTCTACAGCATAACGGTGTCACTTTAAAAATTCCTAAAATGACTTGATGAGAGAAAAAAGTGCATCTCATCACTTGGACATAGAATATTCTTCAATAAGGATATAAAATAACATATCCAAACATAATAAGATGTAAATTAGCAGACATAACAAAAAAAGATGTCTTTAAGAAAGTGGAGGGTGAATGGTTCCCTCACCGATTTGGTAACATTCAAAACATACACCACATTTAAGAAGTATCATACAATGAAGACGTGATTACCCATAAATTAAAGTATAATCCATAGTTATTTCAATCATGGGAAGTACATACACAACACAAAATGAAATTGTGGAAAATATAGTAGTAATCTAACGAGAATAAAAAGTGAGATGAAAATATCTTACCATGTTGTAATCAATCGAGTCGTATGACTCAAAGTTAATAAACACAAAATTAATCACATAATACCATGAGTATAAATATAATCATGATAATATATATAAAATGGTAGTACACACTACACCACATGTAATAAATAAGTGGTGAACAATGGATATCTCACAGAATTGAAAGTGAGATAAGAAACCCCTTACCTAGTGTCCGACTTGACATGTTTGTTCCTTAATATTCCTGAATAATAAACTTAAGTTAGATTATACTTGATTAAGAAACATTTTCATGTTTATTATTTCTTTTATATCACTTATTACCATTTTATAAACAAAATCTAATCATTTAAGTTAATAATGTTCATTATGTCAATATTTGGTACTTGAGTAAAAAATGTAACACCTTATAAGTACAAGTTGTCGATGTGGTCAAGAGTCAAAGAATGATATTAATTATTTAGATATCATATATAACATATATATCCAGTATATATATGTATTTATAACAGTATATAACATTTGGGGATAAGAAATTAAATGCACCGTTCATGTAGACGGTAAGCCGTACGTATGCATTAACACTAAATTCATTTCAATTTCATATTTTAATTGAATGAAAACTTAATGATACATAGTTATATTATAATTACAATATAGTATCATATAAAATTTCAATAAACCAATCCTTTATATGTCTCACTTATGGTATGAACGAGTCATATCACCTGGAGTGGGCGGTAGTCCGCACTTCCTCAAATGAGATTATCGCATTTACTCATAATGAAAACCATAAAAGTATGATATAAATTAAAAATACAGAATAATAATGAAAATATAATATATATATATAATATATATAAATATAGTTCCATATTAATGGCCACCATGATAGGATGTATGAGATAATCAAACAATCATCGTTTCATGAGGCGTTAGTTTTCCATCCACATAAACTATTTGTTCTTCATCAATTAGAAGGAGGTGTGTGTAAGTGTAGTTCATATCCTTCTCATAAAAACATTATAGTATATTTAGGATAATGTTTTTGTTATAAAATAAAGGAAAAAAAGAGTTTAGGGGGTTGGAGAAGAAATGTAAAACAAAATAAAACAAAAGAATTTAAGAGAAACTGTTACCTTTAATAAGAGTAACTCCCTTTGGTATGAACCAAAAAGGTTTATTAATGTTCCTTATGCCTAAGGTAAGGGTTCTAAAAAAATGATAAGGATTTAGGGAGATTAATTGGTAATAGGTTTTATGAGCAAAATTTATTTTGATGTGTGAGGAATTGGTTAGAAGTGAGGAATTTTTATAAGGGGGAGGAGGGGCTCTTTAAGAATGTGTGATAATATAATTTTATTATTTAATGATATTCAGTTTATAAAAGTCCAAAACTCATTAAGGTAGAAGATAAGATGACCCATGGTCGAAATAAATTCATCCAATAATAATTTCACAGGTTTTGGATGATATTTTAATATTTATAATCTTATTTATTTAAATCATTTATTAATGAGGTAAAAAATACATCATTATTGTGTCATAAATAATTTAATATATTCGATGTCTAAAAATTATAATAAAAAATACCATGATGTAGAAAATAGTTTTAGCTTTCCAATTAATATTTATAGTCTAAAAGATAACTTATATAACACCATGTAATTTTTTCTTTTACAAAGATATGTTTGTTTATGTCATTTTTGTCTTTAATTTAGGTTATTTAAAATAAAGTGTCATTATCATTCATAAGTTGCTCTATGGGGTCACAAAATCGACCCAAGGATTCCCATGGTTGGCCATTACTCATCCAATAAGGTTAGGACAACTGTTAATGTAATTTTTAATTATTATAATAATTTTTTAACCTTGCATTTCCTTATTTACTTTTAACTGCAGTAAATAAAAGTGAAAAGTTACTATTCACAAAAAAATATTTTCCTCTTATTGAACCACATTTTACTTACTAATAAAAACCATGTTTGTAAGATTTTTGAAATTCAATCCATAAAAGTGGTAAAATTTCATTTATATGAAATCGTCAATTTTTAACTACTACCTAGTGGTGTCACTATTCATCAAAAATTGATGTTTTTTTAAAAAAAACACAAACAATTCCGCCTAAGATATATTTTAAATTATGAATTAACAAAAGATGTCTATTTTACCGAATTAAAAACATAGAAGTTTCATTAATTAATTTGAAATTAGTTATCATTATCAAAACAAATAGCGTGTTTTTAGGAAACAATAACGATCCAAATATTGATACTTGTTTATGTCCAAATTCATAGTGAATATTAATTCCAAAGACCAACATTGGATTAAATAGTAAAAATATATTCTTATTACACTTTTAAACCAGTTGAAATGTAAATATAACCATATAAATAGATTATATTAAATGGTACTTTTGAATTAAAATGCAGTATTTTTCACTATTCATAAAAAATGAATTTTATTATAAAAATACAAAAAATTTACACAAAGAAAATTTTTATGTGCTTCTTATAAAGAAGAATTTTATTTTGTGAAGTAGAACATATAAAATTGACCAAAACAAGATTTAAAGATGGTTCTCCATTAAAAGGCGGTAAATCTACCTTTTAGAGTATTTATACTTAAAATTAGATTCATTCAAATTTTAAGCCACTAACTTCTATTGGATAAAAGTAAAAACATTTAACAATAATGTATAATCATACTCTAGTTAATTATACTCATTCCTTCCAATACAATAGCTAGGTGTTAACTACCATTTAAAATAATAATATTATATTTTTAGTGTGCAATGAAAGATTTTATAGAAAACAGTTGTTGCGTATTGGGTTAGCCATCGAACATAACATCCCCTTTTAATGTAAAATTAATAATTAATTTAAAAATATTAATAAAAACAAAAATTTAATTTTCTTTATTTACCTGGGATGTTTCATTAACCAATTCCCTATAACCACTATTAGACAGAAGAAGAACTTGATCACTATAGAAAATAGTATAATTCTAATTCAAGAAGTCTAATGGAATAAAATGTCCTAACTCTACCATCCTATTTGAAATCTGGTTAGAAATAACAACCCAAAGAGTTTCAAATTGGAAATGACAGGAATGAACTTTTGGGTCATCCATAGAGATAATATTTCCATGTTCCATCAAATAAATTCTAAAATGAATTTTCCAAATATCCCAATCTATAATCTCAACTAATATATGCTTCACAAATCAAATCAACAAATCCCACATAAATAAGGGATACAATATAAAAGTATTGTTCACTAAAGAATAATATACTATAAATAATCCCTATCTTTATACCCAATATCATTTTAATAAATGTATAAAAATAATTTTATCAATGTATTATAAATTTGAAACAATTTCACTTCATTTGGGAAACTAGAATAAAATCCCATTTTATTTATTATATTGAGAGTTCAAAACAATAACTTCCCTATCAGTGAATTCAAATCATTTATAATTAAAATAAACATTTATTTAAAAACCATCACAATTTTCCCTTTAAAACTAACCACATTTTAAAGCATCCCATGATGTTTCAATTGTATTTAGAAATAATCCACCAAAATTAGTTTTACAATTAAGTATTTTCATGAAATTATATATTCATTGAAAAACTATCTTTTTAAAACAAAAATATAAATGATTTATCAACAAAATGAATCAAACTAAATCCACTCCAACGTTATCAAAAATTTATTAGAAGATAATTTTTATCCTTATCCTATCAGTGAAAACTAATTTTGAGAAATTATAATTCAAAGGGGTTTTAAAAAAAGTTCTGGAGGGATGAAGAACTTTTAATGGGTTGGACACATAGTTTTTTAAACCACAAACCAATCATGTGCTAGCTCTTGTAAGTATTATAGAACCATGTGAATAGGATCCAAATGTTTTTCCAGACCATGTGAGTTAATTATTATACATTGGTTCTTCTACTATTTTCACACCAAAACTCAAATAAACACAAAAATTATATGATATAACTCAATGGGGGTCAAAATACAATAATAAAAGAATCTAAATCCATAAAAATAATAAAAACTAAAATAAAAATTTATGACTCAAAACCTGAATACCCATGGAAACAATATTTTTATCATGAAAGGTGGTGAACATGCACTTACTGATGACACACCTCCAACGTACTAATAATCCTATATTTATTCTGTCAAGACACACCAAAAAAACTAGGGGGTTCCTTAATACAATTTTTTTATCCAATTGGATTATGTTAATCTAATATTTCCCATAAAATAATATACTATATGGCCCAAGGTGTATTCTTTATCACTGTGGGTGGTCTTAAATCATTATGGTATAAAAACATATACACATGAAAATTATTTCACTATTAAATAATAAAAATCAAGATATGTAATATACTAAGAAAATAACATTGTGCTGCTATAAATTAGAATTCCAGGCAAGGTAAAAAAATTATACCAGATGATAAACCAACCCAAACATTAAACAATCAATAGATAAAACCAAATGATTCATAATAACTGATAATGATCTAAATAATTTTTATACAATAGAACACAAATTCATATAAAATAATACATATAAAGGTCTCAAGATATAAGGGACCAAAATAAAAATTAGCTGTTGGATGATTAGGCTAATATATAATTATCCCTAATTAAACAAAAAAATAAAACCTAATATACCACAAGATATCTATGTTACCCAATATAAATAACTACATCTATGAATCCATCATCAAAATAATAAAATTATTACCAATCCAAGATTATAATGTTGGTATTTATATAAAAAACATGAGATCTATATACACATATATAAGTGTGTGTAGGGTATGGGATAATAGAACCAGTAGGATTTCTCCAAAGAGCCAATATAATTCCTTCAATAAAATATTTCTTAAATTCTAGTTTGAACCTAATTTATGAAAAAATTTATTTCAATATTTAAATAATATATAAAATAAGTATCATACATAATTATTTTTCCTAAAACGAAGATTTTGTATGGAAATCAATGGTACAATTAGATTTTTAAACAATGATTCCAAATCATTATGATTAAAAAAATTCTTTTCAATCCCTATTTAAATTCCATTTTTATCAACAAAGAGGAATAATCCACCATTTAAAATATAAAACCATTTAAAACAACAAATTTTTTTTGACTTCCCAGTTTATGAAGGAAAAAACTACTATTCATATTTCATTTAAAACAATTCATTATAAAATTCATTTTAAAATAATATTAGAAATTAAATCACATTATAGAAAAAAAGAATATAAAAATGGGCACTATATTATAATGTAAGTAAAATATAAATAAGAATACAATGAAAATGGTTCCACCAATAAAACATTAACACAAGGTGATACATGTAATGTGAATAATGGGAATCAACAATATAATACCAATATTAATGAATAAGAATCATGGGAAACACACTATGTTATAACACGAGATAGTCTTACACATATTTATGTGGAAAAAACTATTGATCGATTCCACATTACTAAAAGGTATAATCTCTAGTTGTCATAGTATCACAAAGAGATTCATCTTGATTATCTCACACAATCTAATTGGCAACTTTTCTAGGTTTTATCCCACAACCAAATTAGGCACTATTCTTAATTTTCTCCCACATTATAATCTGAATCACTTCCCAATTATCTACCATAGACCAATTACCCATCCCCCTAAAAATGAGGAATCCTAAAAAAGGGGTCACCATCCAATTATCAAACGCATTTAAAATTTAATAGACTGAATCTCTCACTTAGATACCTGTGGTCATGTGACATAGACAAATTCAAGGAGATAAATCATAAAAACACATGAAAATCACATGAATCAATAATTAAAGCATAAAAATAAATATTATCTCACATCTAATGTGTTATAATGAAATAACCCCTTTCATATCATAAAATCATCAAAAAATAACTTCACCATAAAAATAAAGAGGAAAATTTGTATATAATACATAAAACTAGGTGACTAATAAGGGTGTTACAATTCCCAAGGAATTCATTTTTTATCTTTCAAAATGATCCTTTAAAATGAACATTATGTAACAAAACCAAGATATAAAAACCATTTAGAATAATAACACATGTTTAAATACTTTTGAAACCATGATTTCCTCCATGGGAGTTAATTAAAAAAATATTTACTTGGAAACACACCTCAAAACAAAGGTTACATCCTATAGAAACCAAAACATCGTAAAAAGCTCATTAATATTTAAATCAATTTAAAATTACATTATATTAATTTAAAAAAAACATGAAACACATTAACTGTTAACTTAAAATGATTATTGTAAATTCATTAAAAATCCATTTATATTTAACATATATATCATTTTAAACATTTTATATTTCCATCCTTAGTATCAAATATAAAAATAAATTGAAATGAAAAGGGATTATAAGGCTTATTACATTCATGGATTTTTATAATAAATTAATTTTAAAAAAACAACCATAATCAACTGGAAACCTCTCACCTAGGATGGTGGAATCCAAAAAGAATTAGGGAATGGTCCCTATGAACCCCAGACAAGTAAATCCTTATTGTTAAGTCAAACCTAACATATTATATGACTCATATAGCCATTATAGTTCATGGGATAAGAGGAAACCAAATGGTAATATGAGTAGATAGAATAAGAGGAGAATAATGTGAGGTTAGAATAATTAAATCTCCTTAAATACATTGGATGAAGATATTGAAACAATTTAAGAATTAGGGAGGCGATCTATTGATCTCTTCTATGAGACCTATTCATGGGTGGATAAGTAAAGGAGGGGAAAAATTAAAATTTAATTGAGGGTAGAACTATAAATTTATTATTTTCTGAATCTAAGAATCCCACATGGTTTAACTACATGGTTTACAAAACCATATACTAACCACTAAAAAAATAGTAGAATGAGAGTACAACCCCACATGATTAGCCTGCATGGTTTTCCAACCCATGTGAATACCAGTCATCCCCTATCATAAAAAATATATAGTATTACTCATGGTTTCCCCATAGGGTTTCTCAATTCATGTGTATGACACCCATATATATAAGTCATTCATACTATTTCCACTTATACTTTCATGGTTTTTTGAAACCATATTTTAACCATTTTCCTTAAATAAATCCAAATTATAATTTCACTTACATGGTTTCCCCTAAAATGTAAGGTTCATATACAAAATTTTCCCTAATCATTCTATAACCATTTGATAAAAAAAGCCCTTTAAAATTCAAGTTTAATATCTAAAACTAAAAAAATTAAAATTTACTATTAATTATTGAATATTTAATGTTTTTGAGAAATTTCAGTGACATAAGAAAAATTTTAATCATATTTAATATAAATAATAATAATAATCTTTATACAAATTGAAGGGATTGAAAACTACATTCTCACTCACACCTAAGGTAAAAAAAGTGGGTAATGCATCATCCCCCCACACTAAGATTATAAATCACCCACAATGACAAATAAAATTATTAAAATATCATAAAATCCTAGTGACTTAGATTAAAGTTGGACCATAAGACCTAAATTAAAATGGACTAATGTCATGTAAAATCCCTGAAATTTCTCTTTATTACACCCTATGTAACTTTCATCCCATGCTCTGGGTTGTTCATATTTTGTGATTGCACTCTAATACACTTTTTAATGCTTCCCTATGGCCATTTTCAACCCCATACTACTTGAGAATGTCATATTTTTCAATTTTTCCCCATCCCATCCCACCTCACTCCTCTTCACTCTTTCACTTCCCCATGAAACCTATATCATTTCATCCTGCGTAATTCATTAATATAGGCACTTGATCCTAACTACTCAACTAGTGATAAGATCCTATAAAATCCAAAACAATAGAGATTCTAATAGTAATATTGTTGCAATGACGAGGTTGTATGATTTATTTTTTGAAGATACCTATTAGAATTATTGATAAGAACTTGAAAGGTGATTTTAAAATACCTATTGACTTGATAAAGAATAGAATTTATACCATACAAATAGTAATCTAATTTATGTTATTGATAATTCATGATAGTGATGTAAATTACATTTGAGTCATTTTAGATCTTCTGATGTCATAAATGAAGAACATGTTGTGGGAGTCTAGACGTTGATATGATCATGAAATATGGAAATGAAATTACATATGAGTCACTCTATTATATAAACAAGTGAATATTTAGAAGAAGAGTAAAATATTACAAAGTGATGTGTAATAGTAATTTGGATTTTCTAAGTGATACGTAAGGTTCACTATCATACTAACAATATTGAGTCAATGAATGGGAATATCTTGATACAGAAAAGTAATGCCATGATACATCCAAATCACTTGAATGATATATAAGTGTAAAATTTTAATATGTAATGGTTAGCATGGTGTTGTGCATATTTTAGAAATATTTTGAAGGGAAAACACCTTGGTTATGTAACCAAATTGTGCACTAATTACTTTTTTCAATTTTCATGTAAATTTTTTTTCATAAGATTATAATTTATGGTTTAATGTATAAATGATAAATTTAGGTTTATTTGTACTATATGGATGTTAAAAGGATGAAATCATTATTTGGAGGTGTTTTGGATAAAAAAAAATCATATTTTTGTGATGCATGGTTTAGACAACATAAAAGGCTACATACGAATAGTGGATTTTAAACACAATGTGGTTCAAGGACTTGTAAGAATCTTACATGGTTTATCGAAACCATAAATAAAACATGTATCATGAAAAAAAACATTAAGAAGAAACTTTTTGGCTTATACATGGTTTAAAATCCATGCATCTTACTCGTGCATTTCTTACCGATATATAACAACCATCTATCTTACTTGTTAATGCATTTTGTATTGGTATCCATCCATGAAATCCTTAGGGGATACCATAAGGAACTAAAAATATGTTATAAGAGGATATTAACTCAAATATAATCAAAAAGAATCTTTCAATGACGGATGATAAGGTGTATTGGAGTACCTTTCAAGAGGGGATCATCTTAGACCATGAAATATTGTTAGATCTAGATTAGTCATAGGGGTTTCTTCTATACATTATTGTATTATCTTTATAAATCCTAAGATATATGTTTTAATAAATTTTAAATTCATTATTTGTGTGTATGTATGATGTATGATGTTGTTTTAAACTAGATTTTTATTCTCTTTATTATGTTTTAATTTATAAATTGATTGTGTTGTGACTAATATCACCATTATTTAGTAATTTCAATTATTAAACCAAGAAGAAAAGAGTGAGATAACACCAACAAAATTGGGTTAGGAGAATAATATGATCATTGTGTCCACTACCATTTGTATTTAGGGAATTTTATTTTTGAAATTCTAGTTAAATTTAATATCATAACACATATGTGATTAAACTAGTGTTATTATGTGAGTTCCGGACTCTGGAATTGCTAATTCTATTGAATCTCACAGAAACTATTCATGAATTTCAACTATTTTAATGATTAGTCTTCCAACACATAATTTAAATTAAATTTCACCTTGTAATTACATCCATCCCTATTTCAATACCACTTTTGTAACTAACATAGTATAATTTCTATTTTTTCCATTTCCTACTCGCATTTGTGTATCCAAGATAATTACTATAATACATAGACCCATGGATTTTCATTTTTATACATGAGGTCAACCCCTAATTACACTATCTACATAGTTACTTGGATTAGGGTAAACTGTTAATTTCTTATTTGTCACACCTTATAAAGAGAATTAAAAGTCTTAGAACAATTTTTAGAGAGATATTGTGTAGCCTTGGGATTCACCTAGAATAATAAATTTAGGATTTTTTTTCTATTTTCTATTTTCATTTTTAAAAGAAATTTGTACCTATTTTCATAAAAAGAATATTATATAAGATCCATTTTATGAGCTGGAAGTTTGGGAAAAGGGAAATGAATGTAGAGAACCCTCCACTATTTGTCTTCACATTTGTGGTTAAGAGAATTAAAATCACTAATGGTGGGAGGAGTCTTCCCCATTCCTTTTTTACCCCCTATATTGCATATTTCTTTGAATAATTTTTGGGGTCATGTAAATTTTATACAATATGGGTTTGGTGATTTTTTGTATATTGATTATAATTAAATGAACCCATTTCCACCTTCAATGTAACCATAAACATCACGGAACATAAAACATAATTTTAATAATGAAATTTTTTTCAAGGATGGTGGAATTAAATGAAAAACAATTGGAACTAATCTATCCAGATAAAATTATTGTGTTTTTTTGTTGGAAGATTATATATGGTAGTGAAAAACTTGTAAAATCTTGATTTGGTTGGAGAGGATAGTGTGTAAAAGTGTCTAGATAAGAGGCATGATTTTATAACCACAAAAATCAAATATAATAATTCATATTTCCACCCATAGAAATAAAATTATAGAAAATTTGTTTTTAAAAATGGAGTTAGGGGAGACATAAATTATGAAATTCAATACCCTTGTGTTTTATTAGTTGATGGATCATGGAATTATGTGGAATAAACACTTCCTAAATTTTAATTTTATAATACTAGATCATCATGTGATAAAATAGAATATGGTGATTTATTATTCCATTCTTGTGATATATTTGAACAAAATTTAATTTTTTTATAACACAGTTGATATTTACCTTTTTTCGAAGGATGTTTTTGAACATTTGATGTTTATATCATTGAAGAGCATGAACAAACCAATGGGGAATTAAAAATTTTATACATATATCCTCCAAATCAATGTTTGGTTACTATATATATTCAATAGATGGTAAACAAAATGATGATCAAGAAAGAAATACAGATCCACATTTTTTATGAGTAAACTTCGCTACTAACCACCACCCTTTCCTCCCAAAGATTGTTACTTATGTGAAAGGGGTTAAGGTACCAGTAACATGTGGTGGTTAAAATATAGAAATCCCGATCATCCTAACTATGGATGTGGGTTGGGAAATATATTCAAGAAAATTACCATAAACAAACGAACTCATTGGGTGGAAAACCAATAAATAATTAAAAATATGTTCTTTATTTTATATTTTATCTTTTATATTGATTTTCATTTTCTTAAAATTTAAAAATCCCTTTAAAACCATTGCTACATATATTCTATCTATAGGATCCTATATTTTTATTAAACATGGGAATCTGATTCATATTTATTTTAAATAACATAGAGATCATGTATTGTGGATATCATGGAGTAATGGTATTTAGTTTTGATGGTTTAATTTTATTTTTAATGGTATTCATTTTAAGAAATATTAGAGTTGAGAAATTACACTAATATGGGCCTCGGTAAATTACATGGGAAACCATGAGGTGAGTATCATTCTCCTACTTATGTATCTTTTTTATTGTGTATAAATTTAATCTAATCATATAGTATATGTATTTTTTCACACCCTCCTTTAAAATGGATGCTATAAATAGTGTTTGATTTTAACTAAGGGGAGGTTCTCATATGTAGAACACCTCGACTAAAGATTTCATAATGAACAATGTAGATATGTTATTATTAGATACCATTTAAAGACTTGTTATAAATATTATACCTAAATATTATATAACTAAAAAAGGATATTGGGTGAATAATCATAAGGTTTCCCATTTGATTGGATTGAGAAACCATTATTTTTAGTGAGTTGGATTAGTAAAACTCATGTGAAATATTTTTCATTTTCATCATAAGGAATATTATTTATGTATTGAATTTAAATAGATTATTTTAAATTATAGAAACATTCTAATTTTATGTCCTACATATATATTATGGGGAATTTATGCTTGGAATTTGTTGATTCCACAGATGTGGTAATTAGAAAATATTAATTCCATAAACACCAAAATTACATTAACAACTCATAAACGTGACTCATTGTAAAAATATGGGTAACAAAATATCATTCTAGTATCTCACATCAATTAAATATTTGAGATATCAAAATAAATACAAAAAATGATGATTACCCTCCATTATGCTCTGATGTTTAATGTCAATGAGATTGTATAACCTATAAAAGTTGTACCCCACTATTTGAAATTCAATTAGTCTACTTTTATCTTACCTGAGTGTGTGAGATTATGGATATGGATTGCATGAATTTATTTTAAATGAATAAGTTTTATTTTTTAAAAAAATTATTTTAATTATAAAAATTTGAAAAATTACCTTGAATCTACATTTTTTACTTTAGATATTTTATAGTTTTGAAAAGTGAATGTTGAGCTTTCTAATATCATTCTTTAAATATTATTCTCCCTTAGTTGATATGAATTTGAATTTTTATTCCTATTTCTTTTATGAATAATTTTTAATAATTTTCTTATTTTTTATGAGAGTAAACAATGTTAAATATTTTGGTAGTTTGATTTAACCAAAGTGTGTGTAATTTTTTTTCTAATGTAAAAATATCTTATTTACTTTTAAATTAATTTTTTTATCATTTTTAAATGAATCCTTTCAGTTTATTTTTACTACATATAAGTTACCAACTGAGAATTCAAAATTTGGTGGTGTTTTAGTGAAAAAAATAAAAAATATTTCATTAAATCATGGATTGAAAAGAATGAAAGTCCACCCAGTAATAATGAACTCCCAAACAAAATTAGGAAGGAGTAATTTCACACCTGCTAGATGTTTTTCCGAACCATTGTAACATGAAAAACACTTACCAAAGCAATCGTAAATCTCCTTTATGTCTTAAAAATATGTATATTCACATCCATCACATACCTATCCCCTACTAATAATTTAATCCCAATTTTATTTCATTTTGAGGGAATTATTCAGCTATTATCTATTTAAGAGATTCCATAGGGGACTAAAAAGAGGTTTAAGGAGGTTTAAAACTCAACTATAACCCAAAATAAACATTTATTTAATGATTTTAAGGGTGAATAAAATATATTTCTATTGAGATATATCCTAGGCCATGAAACCTTTTCAGACCTACAGTAGATTGTTTTTCAGATTATCTATTTTGATTTATTCCCTATATAAATATATAGTTTAATAGGGTATATAATTTTATTTTCTTTATTGGTTGTGTATATTTTATATATGATGTTTCTTTATATATTAATTTGATTTATTTATTGGGTTTTCATTGATAGAATTTGTTGGGATTTTATTTTGATGAAAATTATATTTATTTATTACATTCAATTAGCATACTAATGATATGATTGTGAGATGACACTAATACATTTGGGATAAGAGGATACCACGACTACTGGTTATTTTTTCCTTTTCATTTATGTATTATAATTTAAAAAATTATTTTCAAATTGTATACGAAACCAATGTATTAACAAAATAGTGTTACTGTGTGAGTTGTATACCAAGGTCTCACTCATTCTATTGAATCCCACGCCAGACATTCATTCATTTAACTTATTTGAGAGTGTATGATCCCAACACACTAGTGATATTGGAGTACATTAGGAATTTTAATATAGTCTTAAAACATTACCACACATATAATTAAAATTATATATGTTTGGTTTTCTTCTGTTTTCCACTCACATTTGTATCTCCTAGATAATTGGTTAAAGAAATAATCCAATGAAATACCCATGTTATCTTTGGGATCAAAACTTGCTTCCAAGAGCTAAATAATTAGTTAGTTTAGGGTAATCTTGGAATTTAAAATTTTTCATATCTTGTGATGGGTGTTCAACTTGGACAATATGTAAAGATCACTTTTGATATGTACAAAGGTCACCAAGGCAATATTTAAAGGTCACGAAGATAATACATAAATGTAACATAAAAAATATTTAAAGGGAATCAAGATAATATATAAATATCATTAAAACATTCAATTTAATACATAAGTCTCCCTCATACAGTACCTAAATGAAATTAATTTGATATGTAAAGGTGAACACAATTTAGAATCACTGAATTGTAATTGTATTATAAGAGATTCGTAATGATACATAAGAGTAATGGGTATATATGTAAGAGTTATTTTGAGTAGAGTGATATGAATTCAGAAAAATCCAAAACACTCATAGTGACAAGTAAAGGTAACCCAAGACGATATGTAAAAGTAATCAAGACATGGAAATAGAAAAAATGCTGGAATTCATTGTAATTTATAAAGGTAATCAACACAATATGTAAACGTTGTTCAAAAAAAGAAATTTATAAAATTTTATATAGTGGAATACATATAAAAGTAATTAAGGTGATATATAAGATTCATTCTAAAACTAGTCATCAACCAACCATAGAATACAATATGCATTATTAATTGAATATTATGATTAATAATGTGTCATTTTGGAGATATTTTCATGCCACACTACATAATATCCCATTGTGAAATTGAGTTTAAATTTCAATTAGATTCCATTAGATTTTGTGGATCTTGTATTTGAATAATATCACTCCATGATCAGGATGGGTAAGTAGAGTATCACACAATAGTATAAAAATACTTGATGTGAATAAGATAAAAAAAGTAATTTTATATATTCAAATAAAATTTAAAATATGAAGATGGAATGATATTTAACAGCATTGAGTTATTTTGATAATAATATTATAAACACATTATGACATGTGTTATGATTGGAATAATCATGGAGAATTATAGGAATAAGTATTGGTCCCAACTATTGGATCAAAATTTAAGTGTATTAATGTATTTATAAAACTAATTTCAATGTTTTTTAAAAGGAGATAGTATAATGTATTGATATATGGAATATATAGATGAAGAGGAGGGTAGAGATACAAAGGATTTCCATTTATAATATATTTTCTAAGGAAGGCGGATCAAATATTAAAGGATTTACACTCATATATTTTCTTATTTAAGAAAGATAGATCCGAGATAATTCCAATGTATAATTATCTTCATTTGTGAAGAAGAGTCTTCTTATACTATGTTTTTTGGATGATGTAGAAAGAACCCATACATCAAGGAGTTTATCCCTTATATCCTTGGGGGATTGGAAGAGAGGTGAATATGGACAACCACTGTAAAATTGATTCTATAATTATGATGCAAATGATTTAATTCGACATACTATGTATGGAGAGAGCCTCATGTCTATAAAATGGATTTTCCTTATAAAATTAGAGTGTTAAGGATAAGAATAGAGGATGAGACTAAAATTTCAATTGAGGCATTATAGAACCTTATAAGAGTTGTTATACATGGAATGGGGTGATCATGACCTAAAAACATGGATCCTCTAAAAATGTGTACAGTGGATTTTAGTACACTAACACATCTCAATGTGTAAACTACATGGATTACCCATTTGTGGTGAACCAAGTAAAATCCTTGTGTGTTTGTTTTATTTACCTTATGCATTCATGTTAAATATTTGGTGAGATAGATTTTAATAGAAATAGATATATTGAATGTCTTCCTTAACATGAGGGAATAATTTATTTATATCCTTGATGAATGAAATAATCAAAAATGATTAATTTTATGTTCTCTCTAACTCCCCCTATTATATAGTTTACATTAATCTTGATCCCAATAAATTGTATTAGTAATGGTGGAAATTATAGAGACCCTTACTTTTCATACATTAATATCACACAATATTTGTGGAATACTTAAAACATTATACAAGTAATCACTCAATTCCCGTACTAGTCTAGTGCATTTTGAAACATGGAAATAGAAACATTGATACATAAGTGAGCTACATTATCTCCCATTAGGTTCTTCTTAACTAGAACTACTCTTAGGCACATCAACATACAACATATCTTCATAACTTGGGGAAGGACACATAAACTGGGGTGAGATCAAATGATCAGTAAAGGTAAAAAATGGTGACATGTTAACAAAATCACAAGCATAAGGGTATGAGAACATGATCTTGAAAATAAAAGATCATACCGAGCATATAAAATATCATATACACGAATCATGGCATAAATCACACAAGACCATAACACACGAATCAGAAGGAAATAAAGAACATAATATATGAAATAATAACCTAGGAATAAAATATGGAATTTTAGTAGGAACATAAGTATATAATATGATTTCCATAAATGCCAAGGCAATTATGGTGAGACCATCTTAGGGTAAAAAGTGAGTTTCAAAATCGGATTCGCACATTGTTCCCACACTGCATTACTAAACCAAGTTCACTACCTATTCCAGGCCTGTAATACTAATCCAATTTTATTTCTCGTTCCAACACTATAATACTAAACTGAATTCATTTTTTATTCCATAAATTTCTATATAATGAGATATAAATCTTTACCCAATGAATTAGAGATAGATATTGGTCCCACCCATATCATAGTGAAATCATACATACATGTACCAAAAGATCATAAATAACTATGTCATTACCCATGAAATGAAATGGGTATTATAAACTTGTAATCATATCAAAATCTGTGGAGAGACATAGGTTTCATATTCAATTCCTCATAAACATAACCTATGAAAAGAAGTGGTTTTCAAAAGCCTAAAACCTGCTAAGGAGAAACGAGTTTCATAAAAATATTTCCATAAAAACATAATCCATTCAGTGAAATAACATGAATGGAAACATTAAATGATTTCCCTAAAAGGAATGAGAAACACCAATGTATGTTATATTATATGGAAAATATTTTTGAAATATCTTTTAAAATGTTTTATTATGGAAAATACTATTCATTTGTGAAAAATGATTTTAAACAATAAAAAAATTTAGAATATGTTTTCCTTGAAAATTGTTTTGAAAAAATATTAAGGAATAATTGAAAACCGTAAAACATTTTTAAATTTTCCTTTCCCTTGAAAATATGTTTCAAATATCTTTTGAAAACATTTTTGAAAAATTAGTTTTCTGAATACAATATATTTTTGACCGAATAGAGAGATGATTAGATTTTTCATAAAAACATGGTCTTAGATAATTAAGAGTGAAAATGGTAATAATACATAAGGATATCTTGAATAACCACAAGATAATATAATTCATGAGTTTTCAAGAGATACAGATCATAATATTTCATCAAAGTTGCATAATCATTAACAATCTTGAAATGCAATGAGATTGTTTCAATAATCTATTACCCATTGGTTACATGGGGTCATACAATACATGTAAGAAAAGAAAATTACATGATGCATAAAATATCATGAAAACTAGTATATTCATGATATATCATGTAAAATTGACGTATATACTCCTAAAAAAGAATTTATTTTCATAAAAAAACATGAGTCTTAAAGAAGTAAAATTGTGAAAAAACTATTTTATAGATTTGATAATATTTGAAACTTAAAACCCATTAAATAAAGATCATAATATGGATCTTTTAATAAATATAAATTTAATTATAATAGTAATATAATAAATTCATGGTTAATATATACATCATACAAAAATAAATGGGTCAAGAATAAATCTTGTATCTCACAAAAATAAAAAGTGATATGAAATCTCCTTGCCTTGTATCATGACTCTCACCGTAATCACTAAAAAAAATTTATAATAAATAAAAATTTATTATACATATATTAAAGAACCATATTCTTATATATAATACCATTTATAGTTTAATCATGACCATATATTACCCTCTTCTTAACAATCCCATGTTAAGGTTTTACTTTGGGTAATATTTTCTTTGTTCTTCGCATATGTCTTAATTTTTTTATCTTTGATCATCATAAATATATCATTATTAGGTAATTTAAATCATGATATAAATATTATATATATTAAATATAAATTTATTTTAATATTCTAAATAATATATAATTATGAAATTTAATACACCGTTCATGGAGACTATAATCTGTACGTACGTATGAACACTGTTGCTTTTTTTATTATCATATTAAAAGAACGAACAAAAAATGTCCAATATGTATATATGTATATAATATCATTAAAATAGAATTATAATGTTATATATATCATATAATTTTACTAAAATCTACTTTAATAAATTCTATGTAGTGTATGAATGAATCACATCATTTTGACGGGCAGTAGTCCACACTTCATCAAACAAAATTTTCGTATTTACACCAAATGGAAAGTAAAATGATATATTTTTTAAAATGAATAAAATAATAAATAAGATTAATTAAATAAAAAATATATTATATAACATATATAATCATAGTTTCTATCATAATTTCCACCATTATAGACTTTAAAGAAAAAATGAACAATCGTTGTTTAATGAAGTGGTAGTTCTTCATACATGTAAGCACTATGTTCATTACCAATTAGATAGACATGTGAGTAAGTATAGGTTGAAACCTTAGCCTAAAAACATACTAGTATATTGATTTTATTGAGTTTTTTATAAAAAAATTAAATAAATTGCGTGGATGGGTGGTGAAGGAAATTAAAAGAATGTAGCTGGAGAGAAGGCGTTACCTCTTAATCGGGTAACTCTTATTGTTTTGGCCAAAAGGATTCCATGTAATACTTTATCAAAAATTGGAGCTTTAATGTTATAAGGTAGGAAATCTGGGAAGTTTATTAGGAATATCTTGCCTGAAATTATGTTTTTTGAGAGGTATGAAGAAGAGGGAGAGATGGTGGCCATTTATTGGGATTGGAAATGACTCACTTGGTATTTCTAAAAACAAGTTAGGCGTAGCATGGTTTTTATATAGAAAGAGTCATATTAAATAGAAAACAACTAAATAATTTGTGTATAATGGAATAATATTGGCCATTAAATTGGTGTTGGAAATTTTTCTATATTTTTTTGGGTCTCATATTTATGTTTTAGTCTTTAGTTAAGCATAATTTAACCTTAATTGTTGTAATTAATTTTAATCACATTCACTAATTGTGTTGGTTAAAAACTAACATTAATATATTAAACCTTCTAAATTATGATTATAAAAATCATGAAATCAATTTTTCCAAGATCTAATCATATAGGTGGCAAAAAATAATTTAAAATTAATCCCATAGTCAGGTCAAAAATGATGGGTTTTCAAGTAAAAATGATAAAATGTTTTCTAATTTATTTATATCAAATTTGATTATAATATTAGTTCAAAATATGTAAATTTAATTAATTTATAAAAAATATATATTTATTAAAATTTTAATCCAAATTAAAATATAATTTAAACTAATAAATAAATTAGATGAAAATGCAGTTTTGAATTAAAGTCTTGTATTTTTCGGTATTCATCAAAAAATGATGTTTCTCAAAACAACCCCAAAAATTTTCCTAAGATAAATTTTACATTGTAAATTAAAAAATGGATTTTATTATATCAAATAAAATTTCTATATTTCTCTAAAAATAGTTTTATTATTATTTATATAATCACATTAAAATCAGTTCATTCGAGAAAGCGATATTTTTAAACAAATAAAGACTTTACCAAAAATATAATCATTAATTGTAAATATGAATTATTTATAATGAAAAATTATAAAAAATTGAAAATTATTTTTTAATATTCATATATGTAATTTTAATGACTAGGTTATAATTATATCATTTAAATATTTATAACATTAAAATAACGTTTTGTGGATACATTGATGATGCATGTTATGTACGCCAAGTCAGTGTTGTGTTTAACCTTCACTACGTCAATGTTCCATGTATCCAATGTTGATTTGGTGTTTAATATCACTCACCAATTTAGTTACATTTTAATTTAATGTTTGACTTAGTGGATTGTAAGATAAAAATGAAAATTTAATTTGGTTGACAAAAAAAGGTACATAAAATCTCGGGGTGTTAAAGCGGTGCTACTGGTAGTGGCAGTAGTAATACTAATAATACAATTATGATTATTATAATGGTGATTAAACACTAATTATAATAATTATTAAATATAAATTATAATAATTGAATAAATATTTTAATAATAATAAAACTTTTAATATAAATTATTTATTTAATATATAACATCACACCCCTTAATTTTTTTAAAAATAAATAACAAAAAAGATTAATTTTTTTATTCATTAAAAAACTAGGGTGGTATATCATATATATTGAATTCATTTTATTATATATTAACCAAAGGCTTCTTTAAATTATACATCACGTGAGGATGTATTAATTTAAATATAATCATTGAAGAGATTAATGATCCCTTGAGTAAATGAAACATATGTTAAAACATATATTCCTAGTGTTTTTTGAGCATTTTTGAAATTATAAAATTATAATAACATCATTTATTAAGAAATTAATCTAATAATTTGGAGTTCAATGATTAGTTTATGAAACAATGGTATGATATAAGATGAGTTAAATCTCCATTATTCCTTCTTTTTTTCCTTAAATAAGAGGGTATACATTACATATCTTTTGAATAAAAAACCTTTGATGTTTTTTAAAGATTCCATTGTAATTGGATCAACTTTGGGGGTAAGAACCATTTGCTATTTTTTAGTGATCATCATTAAAAACATTATATAAATATACTATAGTTGAGGTATAACTTGTTTATATTCTTTTTGTTTTATTATTTCCATTAAACTAAATTATCCTGGCCCTAGAGTTTTAAGTTTCTATGACACTTATGCATAGGTTATGTCACTAAATGTTGAAAAAAACAACTTATTCAACATTTAGAAACATTAATATCCAGGGATATTGAGGATATAGGCCTAATTGTAAGACTTTAATATTCATTATATAGATATTATGTTACTTTCATGGGCCATGGAATTTTTAGACCTATCAAGGTTAGTTAATTCCATGAATATAAATTATGTATAAGAAAAATGTAATGAATTTTAAAAAACAGACTCCCACATCTCATCCACAACTTCCTGATGGTATGAAGGACCTTATCCTTGAATTAAGTGAGTTTTTTTGTGATGTTAATTAAAATTTTTTAGTCAGGAGGAATTAAATATTGTATAAGAATATGAGGAAAAACCCATCATAAGGAAGTAGAGGAATACATAGAAGAGGATGAAAATATCGAGTAAGAATTAGAGAGCACATCATACATATTTATACTACATGAGGTCGAAATTAATTAGAAAATTATTTTAGTTGAGACTAGATTAAGTAACAATATTGATACACTCGATTAAAGGATAAATACCCATTCATATTTCTTATGAAATATTGTATTTTGAGTTATTCACCTAGACATGATGAACAAAAAGATTTAATTAACTATATAAATATTGATGAAGAGTTGATTATTAAAATAATTATTGTCATACAAATAATCAGATATGTTTTCATTAAGACTTTTCTTATTAGAGATACTAATACGAATTCTTACAAATCTTTACATGTGATAGAGTTTCTCTCTCATGCATAATTATTATATCATATATAGATTTATCTATGATATTTTTTTATATAAGACTGAAAATACCTTTGATACTATATATGATGATTTTTTTTAATTGAGGAAGTTCTCAAGGAACCAGTAGTTGATAATAATGGTATGGTTGTTAAATTAATTTTGGAAGTAAATAAATATTTTAAATTATTTCACATACTGAATCCATTAGCTTAATATCTTGAACTATGTGGTATGTTTTATTTTCTTACTATTGTTTAGGATACCATGGATGAGTGAAAAATGTATTTTTCACATGTGAAGTAATAAATACAAGCCTTTTTAGTGATTTTACATCCCCTTACCCATTAAAATAATTTATATTTGTAGAAGGATTTTTGAAAATTTTTGAAATTATAATATGGGGATTTTTCTAAGGATTATCTTGAGATCAAAGTGGAAGGGAGCTACATTATTTCTTATTCCATAACTATGGATCTTAATACTTTTTTTTTACTTTAATATAATTTGATCACATCAATGTTGGATGGTTTGGAGAATAATATAGATGAAATGAGAAGAATATTATTTTTTATTCCTACTCCTTAACCTCTACCAACAATTATGACACTAGAATTAGACTCAATAAATATTAGAAGATTGGTGTGATAGGTTTTTAGAGAAGAGAAATCATATATAGAGACTCTTCTACATATGACTTTTCCACAATTTTAGAGAACATGTTCTTGAAGGATTCAATGATCATTTAATCTCTATCTGAGTGACTCCAATATCATCATTAAACCATGATATAATACCCTATGATATATAAAAACATGAATGTTATATTTCAAAAACTGTGAATATAATAATTTTCTAAGTTAATTTACCTTAGAGACTAAGGGAATATTCAAAAAAGAGGTGAGTGTGTTTATAAAAACCATTTAAGATGTCATTGATTTTATTATTTAGAGTAATAGTAACAGAAGATAGAAAATATTAAAAACATTTTAGAAAGGTTCTTCAAAAGAATCATTAAAAAATGAGAATATAGACCAATTGGAAATGAATTTAAATTACATTAATTTTAAAATTTATACAATAATCAATTTTTCATATTGAGGTGAAAGGATAAAGTACCCTTGAATTATCATTTTATCAATAATTAAGTTACTATAATGTAGGAAGTTTCTACGATTTAACTGTTTTTATTGAAATAAAAGGGAATTTTATTAAACTATGGGATAAAAGTTCTGAATCCCACCAAATATGTGCATTCTCAATAAAATAAATTATTGATGATATTAGGAAATGGAGATAGGAGGTCTGTTGTTATTTTATGTTTTATAATATCCATCATTTACCCTACCTCCACACAATACCACTATTTCCACTATATCTATTATACCTATCAAACCCTCATATCATACATTTTCTAAACTATCTTCACATTCAATATCTTTAAAATTTCCTCCTAGTTACAAGGGGATGCATATTATAGAAAATGAATAATAATTTATTCAACAGTCTAATGAATCATATAAACCACATGTTGATGACATATAGTAATTTTTTCATGTCTTTATACACTATAAAATAAACTCCCCAATCATAACTCTAGTTGGCTAAGGGATAGAAATGAGCGTTGAAGAATCCACACAAGAATAAGAGGCATTACCTCTATATACTACCTTTCACCAACTATAAAGATATATCATCCCCAATTTCATAAATGAATCAACAAAAAATGTGGTAATAACCATTCATATATATCATAAAAAATCAATAAAATATTGTTAAATGAAACTAATGAACTATTAAATACAACATTGGATCTTGAAAAGATGTATGCCTGGACACTGGTTACACTAGGGTGGAAATGGTGATGAGATCTCTACTCCACATGCTATCTGTAGCAGCAATCAATCATGATTATACATGACTTTACATCATTGAAATCTATCAATATGTATGTATATACAGTGAAAAATATACATCAGTACAGATATTGATGTGAGAAATATACTTTGTGTGGTAATCCATATCTATGAGAAAACCAACAAGATTCTAGTTACAACATATAACAATAATAAGAAAATTGTAGACAAACATACATCTAATAATTCAGTCATTATGCACAAAAATTTTCATGATCATTCCTTATTTTTTTACCCTTATCTCACATCCATAACACTCACCAAATACCACTATTTTTTTATATTGTATATCAAAATAATAATCTGATCACATATCCCTTCATAGTTTTTATGCTTAAAAATTCACTGTAGATGCATCGATCATGAGATGTTGGAGGAAATACATGTATCTGAATTTTTATGAAGTGATGGTTCAAATACACATCGTTAATGATTTCATCTATATAAATATCTACATACTAGAATAAACATTCCACTTTAAGACTATAGCATTATAAAATGGAACTCGAATAAGTACACATCTCTAAGGATGAAATATTATATCTAGTCATCCTAATCACTATGTTGTGGATAAGAGGATTGATAATATCTAACACATCATCACCAACCTTGATCCAAGAGATATGGGAGAGAAAGGGTTTAATGTCCTAGGTAAATTATAATCCTATGCATTTTTATATCGGGGATGTTAGGGGAACTACCCATCTCCACTAAGATCATATGAGACATGTTAGAGGAATTATCCATCTCCATATATTACCTTTTCAATATTTTGTTTTTCTCAACCAATGGATATAAGTGAGTAGGGAAAAATAAATTCATTAACCATAATCAGTATCAACACAAATTAGTGGGTGAGAAAGGCAATACGATCTCCATATCAATCCATTCCAAGTAAAAGTGTGAGTGTTAAACGAAAAACTTTGGTATCATATCTACACCAATATGCATATGTGACATGTTGAATCATATCTTAAAGTGGAAAAGTATGCTCAAAATTAACCTCAATAAAAATCAAGGATCCTTCTATTTATCACACAATATTTACTATTTATGAATGCAGAATTTATATATCATCCAAAATGGATTCCTAGTTTTTAATAACATATAAATATAATGATAATTTAATACTAATTGAATGATAGTTTTAGAATTACAGAGATATCCACACCATAGTACAATAAATTTATCACATTATATGTTATGTTTTCTATATAATAAGTAACTCTAAAGCATACACTATATTTCCCCAGTCAATCTCATAGATCATATATTCCTTTATAATAAATATCCTCTACTTTATTCATTAGAGATAATTTCAAAATTCTTTATTATATTTCCATTTGGGGAGAATATAACTTTTTTAGTGATATTCCTTCATTTTAATATCATTATGACTTTACAAATTTCGTAATATAAGAAAAAATTAAAATTAAACAACTCTATCAATATTTATTGACCTCAACAAATTCATTTACTAATTTAAAATAATATATATATATATATATGTCATTCCATTATCATAGTTGAGTTTGTTCATAAAAACACATGAAAAGTGATCACAGGTTATATAGAGTAACATATAATTATATTATTAGTTTAAAAATATATTCAAAATCGCCCTTAATCATATGATATTCCTCTCTCATGGTTTTAATCATCATGTAATACTCTTTACATAAGATCAATCATTTATAGTAGAAACCCTTTTACCCTTTAACATTTTCCTAGAAATTCAATGTAACGACCCAAAGTATGTCAATGGAAAATTACCTTCTTATATTTATGTCATAAATACACAAAATAATGAACTACTAAGTGATAAGTGACCTTTAAACATAATTTTGTCACCCCTATGTTTTGAATTTTAAAAATCCAACATACACAGTTGTGTTCAAGATAGTTTTTGGAGTCTAATGAAACAAAAAAGATTCCTGATGAATAGTAACCTACCCTTATGAATAGTAACCTACCCTTATGAATAGTAATATGACCCTTATGAATAGTAAATAAGAGTAACATTACCTATGAATAATAAAATAAAATTTAGACATCATAGAATGTGATAATTTGACCTTAGTAAACGTTTTTGGTATATTATAAGTCATAAAAATTTAATTATAATTAATTAATTAATTTAAATGAATATTTATTTTCATGAAATATATTCATAAATTATTTAATCAATGTCTAATAGTTTTTAGATAATTTTATATGACCCTACGTAATTTTTGAAGGAACTGCAAAATCGGTTTTAATTTTAAAAACTGTTTTTAAGTAAATTATGATTTTAATTAAATATTAAATTAATAATATATAGGGAATTTTTTTTGAAAAATGGACATCATTTTACGATTTTACACGTCGAAAAATGGTAGGGGTAAATTTTTGGGTTTATTCTGAAATACTTAAATTTTCGGGTGAATAGTAAAAAAAATATAGTTTTTCGCATAATTGGTGTACACTAAATTGCATCATTAATGAAGTAATGGTGAAATAAACATTCTAGAACTTTAGTTTCGGCCAAAACCTATTAAATTGTATAATTTATTCCTTGAAATACAATAAATCCAATTCTCAAGCCTAAAAAGAACATTCCAAAGCCTAAAGTCAAAAGGTGATTTCTTAAAGTGACTTTTTCTCTTTCTTTCTCTTTCCTTTTAATTAATTAATTAATTCGAATTATAAAGAAGCTTTAAAGCCTAAAACGAATTATATTATATTGATATATGATTTAGGATGTCAAAAAACTACTATTACAAGTCTAACTCTTGATATATTTTTTTATTTAATTTTTTATGCCAAAAACACCTCCCTCCTCATGTATAAATAAGCCCTCCCCCTCCTCTTGCAAAACCACACCTCTCAAGCTTCAAGAATTGTCTATTCTCTGCCCAATCATATTCCCTAGCCTCTCCCCCACGTCCAAGAGCTCCTGGTCTCATCAAAAGTCCAAGCTTAGGCCCTTAAGGAGGTTCTCAAGAGGAGGATTCTAAAGGCAATTTCTCTCCCTGTTCTTCTTTAATTTCCTTTCATGTTCAAGTTCCTTTCTTGATCTCTCCCTACCTGTATTCATCCAAATTGTTTTGTAACTCTATTATTATACATATACTTCAATATTATTATTCTAATGGTATATTATATCACCCCACACCCTTTCCCTCTTCCTTTTATTTTATTAAAGAGACTGTTGTTCATGTGGTGATAATTTATCACCTTCAAAAATGACATGTTCTCTTCCTCCATTTCTACCTTAAATATGGTCATGAAACCATTTCATGGTTGAACCAAAATATGTTATATGTATTATTTTCTATTTTATGTTCTGTAAATAACCTAAATCCATATTACTAGGTGAAAAGTTAAATGAGTTCATTGTGATCCAAAAACCGCTCAAATTAACCCAAATAATCTTCATTAAAATCTTATCTAATGATTCGTCCACCTGGATCTAATATAATTAACTATAAAATTATTAATTCTACTGTAATATCATGAATAACATGTATTATCAGTTCTGGATGTTTACCCATGATCTATCCAAACATCAATTTATGAATACAAGTGGACCGCTTAAGAAATCCATAAAAACGAACATCCCCGAACAATGTTTTTAAACTCTATAAGTCATCTAAAGGAACATAATATGAAATAATGAAACCATAATGAACCCTATTAATGTATAAAAGTTTCTGTAATTTCTAATTAATGAATATAATTTCATTATACAGGACATTAAAGAGAAGGAGGCATTCGAGTACATGGTAAGGGGAAATCTCGAACTCAATTTTCTTCCTTCGGGTTCTCCTTCTTTCACTCCATTTTTGATCTGGTTAGTCCTCAAAGATCATTTGTTCATATTTTACTTTACTTTTCTGGGATATACATGTTTTTAACTGGTTTTTATGTCCATCAAAATGTTTTCCAAAATAACTCTTCTTTCAAGATCTCACCTTTTACCTAGCATTCAAGGTTGATGGTACATGTATCAAGTATGTTGTTCCCTCTTTCTTTTGGGAACCCAAAGCATATGAATGTGTTATTATGAGATGAAACCCATTACTTTCCATGGTTTATTTAATTACATGTTTGATATGTGTTCTATGTGGCAAGCATGATATTGATAACATTATGATGTGACGGGTGCGCCCAGAATTATATAGCGCAATATGAATGTTTAAATGTAACGGGTGCGCCCGGAATTATATAGCGCTCCAATGCATTGGGTCAAGTGATGAATCCCATGAGTAAATGTGAAATGATTTGTGAACAAGATTCTAGATTTTTTCACCAGAATGTGTTGTAGTTAACCACTAAGACATGATGTTTCATTTTTATGCATTTCCGCATTTCAAGTCTTTTACTTATGCTCCTCTCATATTCATGATCTTTTGCTTATGATATGATTATGCTCACCCCATGATTTATTGTTCTTATCTATCCTGTTATTGGGATTTTAGCTCACCCCTTTTGATGTATATCCTCAGGTGGCTACATGTACTAAGGAGAGGACAAGTTCTACTAGGAAACTATATAAGAAGAAACTAAATAAATGTTTATGGTTGATGTTGTATTTGTTATGTATGGTCCTAGTTTTCTCAAGACACTAAACCTCTAGATCCTCCACGTGTAATACTATTGTGTTGTTTATCTTTAAAATTATGTAATAGTAATGTAAGAAAATTCATGGTCGCTATAGTTGGTATAAGAGGCAATGGATTAGTTAATTTGGGAATTAGGATTAGTAAACCCTAGAGAAAACCTCTAGCATAAGAATAAGTACAAACACATACACAAGAATATTTACCTAGGGATCCCATATGATATGTTTTTGGTATAATTGTTTAAATGAATATGTTATTCATGACTTGTGTACTTATGTTTTGTTCTATCCTTTTCAATCTTAGAAAATGGTGGGAACCAGGAGAAATCAGGCCAACAACTCTTCCGAAGGCCAATGCAACGATTTCCCGAACAACATCCCCAATGATTTTGGAGGTGGAGTTCAAAACATCATGGCTATTCTTACACAATTATCTCGGGTTATGAATAATAACCACAATAATGGAGAACGTCCTCCTTCACCAAATAGGGGGCAACTAGCTATCGAATGTTTTATGCAGCAATGACCACCGACGTTTTGTGGATCTTCCGATCCACTAGTTGCAGAACAGTGGGTCAACTCCATGGAGAAGATCTTTTCTGTTCGTCACTCATCCGAGACGGAGAAGGTGACTCTAGCTATTTATCCTATAGATAGAGAATCTGATCAATGGTGGGCTTTGATTAAGAACACCAAGCCAATGGCTGAAATTGAAGAGATGGAATGGGAAGACTTTAAGATAATGATTCTTAATAAGTACTTCCCATGAACTCTTTTCACGAAGATAGAGAGAGAATTCATAGAGCTCAAGAAAAAAAGAAGGAGAATCTGTCACAACCTATGAATGAAATTTCAAAAATCTCACAAGGTATGCTTCGGGTTTTGTTATCAACAATGATAGAAAAATTGATAGATTCATTAGTGGATTAAAACCACATCTTCTAAAGGCTCTTGCAATTGGAGACTTTGGGAGTTATGAAGAAGTTTTTCGGTGTGCTCTCAATGTGGATATGGAGTTTGGAGAATGGTCCCATGGCTATGGTGATAAGAAAAGAAAGATGGAGTTTCAATCTGGTGGATCTAGTGACAATGGTGGGAAGAAAAATAGACCAACATGCAAAAAATGTGGGAAGTTGCACCATGGGAACTACCTCAAAGGTATGGCGAAATGCTTTACGTGTGGGAAGGAAGGACACCAAGCTCACGAGTGTCTAAAAGACATGAAAAGGAAGGATAATGTAGCCAATGAATGGAGAGAACCACTCGTGGTTCAATGCTACAACTGTATGGAGCTAGGGCACTATTAAAACCAGTGCACTAAACCTCGATCTCTCGAGGGTAATCAGCGCCAGCAACCACCAAAGACAAAGGAACAAGGGAAGGCTTATTCCATCACTACTATGGAGGTGTATCATGATAATGAAGTATTACAAGGTGCACTTCCTATTCACTTATGAATGGAAAAAGTCTTATTTGATTCTGGTTCTACGCATTCATTTATATCTTGCAAGTTTGCTAGAACTATAGAATCGAATCCCCGAAACCTTGAAGTAGAGATATCTGTAAAAACACCAAGTGGTGCAATCATTGCAACCCAAGTGTTTGACTCTTCTTTTGTTGATGTATGTGGGAAGATTCTTCTGGAAAATCTCGTAATACTTTCCTTGGTGGAATTCGACGCTATAATGGGAATGGATTGGCTCTCGTTATATAGAGCACATATCAACTGTCAGAAAAAGGAAATATATTTTCATATTTCAATCCATCCCATTCTCCTCTACAAATGCAAGGAAGATCTTGAATATCCTTTGAAAAATCCATCAATGGTGTGGGTGTTGATTCCCTATGAAGAATCATACCTCGCCCAAATGGTTGAGTCGAAGGAAAGTTCCATCCTTGAGGAAATGCCCATCGTGAGGGAATACAGTGATGTATTTCCCAAAGAGTTTCCCAGAATTCCCCCGGATCGTGAGGTAGATTTCTCAATTGAACTCATACCTGGAGCTACTCCTATCTCGAAGTGCCCCTATAGGATGGATCCTATCGAACTGGAGGAGTTAAAGAAGCAGCTGCAAGAGCATCTGGACAACAGGTTCATACGCCCTAGTGCATCACCTTGGGGTGTGCCTGTGCTCTTTGTAAAGAAGAAGGATGGAACCATGCTAGAATAAAATAATTATGACTTGGACATGGGATCCATTGATTTTTTATGACGTTCCTCCATTATGGTGGATAGCTCCATTATAGATGAATTTATCTCAAACAATATAACCTATCATTCCCACTAAAATATTTTTATATAGGGGTGAATGTAGGTTAACCCATTTAATGAATTTATTACTAATTTTTAATAAATCACCAAAAACGATATAAAAAATGGTTCAACGATTTAACATTATGCAAAATATTCTAAAATATATCCTAACGGAAAAACCTCATTTCAGGCTCAATAAAAAAGTATTTCATTTCAATCTAACACTTTATTAAGTGTGAATTTACTATTTTACCCTTCAAAAAATTATTACTCCATGTTATATCATCCCATGATGACCAATTAGGATACTAAAGTGAAAATTTTAAATAATATGAGTGTCAATAAATTCAATGACACTGAAATAAGTGTTACATTATAAGGAAAAGTAATGTCATTCTTGAGAGGAGACCTATACTTTTACATTATACGTCCCATAAAAAACATGAAAATGAAAAAAAACTCACAAATATCCTGATAAACTAATTAATTCACCAACCATGATGTATAAAAGTAGGATCCTTCTATGATTTTTTTAACCATAAATGGAAAATAGTACGAAACAAAGAAGTCAAATATAACTACTGAAAAAATTCCCAACTACTTTATAAGAAAATCAATTATTTAAAAACTATTCCCAAAATAGAACCCAAGAATCATAAAGAAATAATAAATTAGTAAAACAATTGAACTATCTAAGATAATCCACTATAAAACATATTAAAAATATGAAATTTATTTTTTTAGAATAGCATTGATTCAATGTCTGAGATTTTCTCAACACATTCTTCTTTTCCTCTACAATATTTACTATTTACAACTATAAAAATCATAAAGGTGACTAACATTAAGGATGAACGCAAGGATTATTTAAAAATAAATATGAATATGACTAAAATTTTACCATAATTATTACCTTAAGTTAACAATAGAACTCAAGTATCATCAATACATTTGAAGACTAGTTCATGACATCCACAAAATTCGAACTACAAAAAAACTCATAGGTTAACCTAATAATCCCAACAAATTATTCATTATTCGTTGGACATGATTACCAGCAATTGAAATTTTATATGACTTCAATAACATGTAGATGCAATATTTTTTTACCATTCAATAATTACTTTCATATTCTTTTTAATAATTTCTCATTGTTTTATCCCAAAAGTAAAATGAGAATATTTTATGACATTACAACATAACCAATGATCAAGGGTTGATAGGTGTGTTGAATGAGAACTCCAACATAGAGAAAACAAAGAAAGAAGTCTCCCAGAATAAATTGATTACAAAAATACATCACTCAAACTATTTGATCACTTAATATTTACTTCGAGGAAAAAACTCCTCATAACATGGATAACTACTCAATCCAATGAAAAAATATACACAACTCGAGATCATAACCATGAGACATCACACTTCTAAAATGAATAATATACACAAACTTGTATTATTATTGATCTATCCATTACAACCTTTCTATGATAAAAACTATAGTCATAAGTCAAATGAGATTATCAATATAGAAGAATATTATTTGTACTTACTAAAATATATTCATCCACTACATGGGATTATTACATAAATTCTCAAAATACTAAACAATTAATGAAACAAGCTATATTACCTCTTCACCATCATCACAATAACACTATAAAACCATAATATTACCACAAATAAATCCATTCTTGATTTCCAATGAATTTATTTACCGTAAATTTTGGTTTGTTGATATTTTCTCACTAGCTGAGGTAAAGGGCTGGTTAATCCATTTCCACTCTACCCGCAAGGATAATATCAAGGAAGTATTTTTTATATATCCTACTCCTCCTAATAAACACAAACAATGATTGATGGTTTACCGGATCCCATATCACTACACCTATAGTTGATGGTCCAATCTAATGGGTTTAGGAGGACCCTTATTTGTAATTAGAGGAACATGGAACACTAATGGTGTTCTATCACCTTATATATAATTATAAATGGTGAATATGGATGAATATATAGATTTTTCTATGTCTTGGTGGAATAATGTATATCAAATAGAATAATCATATCTATTTATATAGGATCCCTTCATTCAATGAAGGTAGTCGAGTATAGGTTAAAATACATGATACCCAATATACATTATTATAATGTTTTTCTATTGTAATCATTTGAAAATTTAAAATCATTATTTTTATACACAATGAATAAACCTATTGTCTCATAACAAAAGTTAAATTTTAAAAGTGATGTATTCATAGACATGAAATTGATTTCTTAGTCTTATAGTAAGCTATATAATAGGGATAAAATACCTTATTTGATATCAAGATATCATAATTTTTTATATGGATCACATGAATATCGTAGGATATGCCTCGTTGTTATTAATAAAATGCTATATAATCCTTTTTTTTCATTTCCAACAATCTAAATCTTTCACCACAATTCCATATAAAATTTATAGAAAAACAACACAACTCAATTTTAATCCATTAAAACTATTTTGTAAATGGTTTATCAAAATCTCTACATTTTGGGTTAAACACATTGTACAAAATTTAATCCTTATCCTATGGCCTATCTATTTGAACATATGAGACTTCATAGACTTGTAAAAATATATGGAATGTCGATTTTATTGATGTAAAAAATATTGGCCTCTAGAAAAACATCATTGCTACTCAAGATATAAAGGGGTTTATAGTAATTTTGATCAAACAAACTCATATATCCATATAAAAATTCACAGCACAAGATATATAATATAAATTAATATATATACTTATATAATCCCTTTGTCTATTATATAGAGGGACCACTAGACACTAAACATTTACCTGTAGTATAGGATATATCATACATTCATGATTATCTAAAATAAACTTACCAGGTCAACAAATACTTCTCATGTCATCCATCTATAATATAATCCCATATGAAATATCTCATCCCATTAGTTGAGCACAATTCAAGTCACATAACTAAGAATGGAAATTCATTTCCATAATCAAAACTCAATCAAGTCCTTGATTCTATGTACACATTATATGAGTATAAAAATCCTATATTAGTTGATCTCCAACCATTAATGTTACAAAAAAATACCAAACTATACCTTTATTATCTAAGTCTCATTGATTTTTTAACAAAGGTACCAAATTATGAAGGTTACCATCCTAGATATCACTCAAACCTTAGTGATTCATAGTATTCATACACTATTTGAATATTAATAGATATACAAAATTCCATCTGATATAACTTATTAAAATAACCCAGATAAAAAGTATCGACTTATTATCTCATGAGTCTACTATTCGTATATCATATACTACTCTTTATATTGGCGGTAAGATTACAGTCATGTTAATTATAACATATCATCAAACCCCAAAATATGTTGTGATGATAATAGATTATCGATAACTTAAAGTCATACATTCATTGGACATTATCATTCCACTATACATGAAATATATCACCATCAATTCCATTATTATATTATTTTTTGGATAAATACACTTTTTAACTAGGTTGACATGATACTATTATATGATTGGAAGGATAAGAATACATGGAACTAAGACATAGAGACAAATATCCATTAAATAATTGGACCAAGGGTATTATATTGGAACAACCCCCAACATTACTACCATCAATCCAATCCAAATTGTCACATTAATATCTCAGTTGGGGCCTTCTATGACCGCCCTATCCATAGGTTCATGTAGTCTATTTACTAGTTCATTCTTGATACTCCAAATGTAGTCCTCTATGGGTGTATCCTGAATTCTATCGTGACCTTCATCACAATGTCTTGCACTCCATCATTTTGAAGCCTATCTTATACATATTCATGAATTCCCAACATTGGGGGACAAAATTTATAGTTGTGTGAAGGCACAATAAATGGTCTAAAAGTCCAAATCATGTGGATAATACTGCTTATATAGCACCTCGACACAATTTTTTACTGAAATTGTACTTCAGTACACATGTAGTACCATGAAAATTTTCACTAATCTAGATTTGATCCTAAGAAACATTAAGGATTATAGGGTGAATTTACCACTTACGAAAACAAAAAGGTACTAATAATTTAATAAAAACATAGCAGAAAATGAATGAACAATAAATAGATATTTCTTTTATTATAAAACAATGATACATTTTATAATAATTAAATATAATCTCCCATGTAACTTATACAAATATATTCAACTTGACCCTCATGATTTTTTATGCTAATGGTTTGATTAATTGGTATACTACATTTTCCCTTATTTTTCCCGAATATATACTTATATTTACACTATTAATTTTCTCTTAAATAAAATAGAACTTTTTAAGAATTTGTTTTCTCCTTTGGTGATACCGATGATCCCTGTTAAGTAATAACTCTATTGTTTTCACTATAAATATTTATTTCTCCTTTGATGATAGAAAAATCCCCAAGATCAGTGATAAAATTTTCATTCAAATAGTTTCCTTGATGACATATGATATAGTGATGTCATATCCTCTATTATCAAGTCTTATATGGTGTATTTTTTATAATTCCTTCAATCGATGGCTCCACTATTTTGGGAAAACACACATACTCATTGAGATCTCATATCATCTTTTCTATAATGGAAAATAAAATCAGTATAACCCCTAACATAGATCTCTTCCTCTCCTAAAAAACCAGAAACGTATCTATAAGTCTTTATATGTACCTATGGATATTCTCTACAACAATCTGGTGAAAATAACTAGGATTATACTAGTATCTTTTAGTTATTCTAAAAGAAAGAGAGACTCTAGGCTGAGTAAACAATAGAATATACATGATAGATCATATGATGGGTACATAAGAAATATTTTTCATCATTTTTAACTCTTTATAAATATCTTTATTTTTACTAACATTTTTTTCATGAAGCACTTATAAATAAAACATTGAGTTCTCCATGCTAAACCAATTTCCACTTCACCGATATCTGTGTTTCAACATAGTCTAACCAACCTCATAGATGTATCTTTATAGGGCATTATACCGAGTATGTTGGTTTTTTTAGGCACGTCTTAAAAAAAGAACATTTTACAACCACGTATTTATATAATGTAATGTTGGAACATAATTTTCTATAATAAGTATTTCAACCACACAAAATCTCAAAAATACCACCATACTCCAACTAATATACTTTTATGCATAAGAATAAACCAATTTCTTATGAAAACAAACTCATTGATAGCATCATCAAACTAGATATTCGAATATCAAGAGGGGTTTTAATCAATAAATGGACTATTGTAACTTTGAAACCTTAGAAATATTATTTATAACTTCAAAACCATTATTTTGTATTATATAAATGTCCATGACTAAGTTTATAAAGGAAATTATATTTACATCTATTTGATATATCTGATAACCATATTTTTATTCTTTGGAAAGAAATATCATAATAGAATTTATCATCAATTTTTTTTTTAATTTTCTCCTCATATTCAATACCATGAATTTATTTATAACCCTTTTTTAGTACATGTGATTTATGGGTAGACACTCTACGATCCATATTTTCTTTGAAAACATATATTTGTTCCTAATGGGTTTCAACCCCTTAAGTTACATACACGAAGTTCCAAACATGGTTTTCATATATAGGGTCCATTTTAGATTCCATTACTTTTATCCAAATCTCAAAATCAGAAATCTCAATAGACCCTTAGTTTATAGTAGTTTCATAATATTTTAACATTTCTACATCATCATTTTCCAAAATAAATCCACATATCTGAGACTCATGATGAGCATTACCATATCTTGAAGTTTATAAAAAAACTTGACAAGGGTCTTCATCCAAAATTCATTATATAACGACCTTATCTTCCATCTAAGTAACAATTCCTATTTATTGGTACTTAAATTTTATAACTATAAATTTCCTCCCACTAACTAATCATTTAATGTAATCCTTCTTAAGGAAAACACAATCATGAGCCACAACCTATTTGTGTTTTGCAGGACTATAGAAATAATATCTCTTTTTCATCTATAGGATATGTAATAAATAATTATTTACTTTATTTAAGTCTAATAATATTATAATCAAATCATCATACAAGTTATTCACAATCGAAACTCCTTAAAAAGACATATTTTTGTGTTTTTTAGTTCAAATCATCAATGGTGTTTTTATGAAACTTTTATAAAAAACCATCCAAATTATTTTGTAATTTTAATTATTACACATTAAGGGTTAAAGTGGGAACCCTCACATTTTTTAAAATTAAAAATATTTGGGAGGATACAAGGTCAGAAATTCAAAATTTAAAAATATAAAATAATAATTCAACACACACCATATTCAACGAGAATGTCACATTAATGATGATCCTCAAAAATCACACTAGGCACCTTAGGATCCCAGTAATGAGGTACACCATGTCGTTTCCATTTCAATATTCACATCATCATTTCCATCATTAGACCATAATTTCCATATCATTACCTCCATTCAAAACACCATCATAATCGACATAACTTGTCATTGATTTGATCCTTCAACTCACTAAACCTCAAACCCATCAACAAATGAACACAACAATCATCATTAGAAAATACTATTTGAAGGATCATGATTTTTTAAGAATACATAGGTTTGTATAAAATATCGCAATAATTATATATGAATGTCACAATTAATAATCATCTATAAAGTCAAATCGAATATGTTATTATTCCTCCACTCAGACCCACTGTTCCACTATAGTGTTCCAATATGAGATTGTTATAGAAAATCCCACAATCACTCAATGATCATTGAATTTTGGGATCAATTATTAAACACCCCAATTTATTTATGAAACATAATAATTTTTGAAGATGAATATATATCCTATTATGAAACTTTTTAAACAATTAGAAACTTTCATACTTGTGTATCATCATAACCACATTACCATAATGACTAAATGCATCAGTAAAAGTTACAAAGTACCTATATTAACCAATTTCATGAGTACTCATTTGTACATATAAATCATAATTTAGAAGATCTAATATTCCACTAGACCTTTTATCTTTTTCACTAATGTTTTATTTATTTGTTTCTCATAATAAATAAGATTCTCAATTATCAAATGATTCATAATAAAATAATTACAAAAATACATCTCTATAGAGTCTTTGAATGTGTTTCTAATTTTTATATCCATGGAATTATTTCCAAAGGTAAATGGGATTAGAATAAATATTAAATTTTTTATTCTGAATATTCGAAATAGGATTATCTATATGAATAAATTAAAATTCATTTACCATATTACCAATTACTTAAAATATTTAATTAATATATATATATATATATAATGACTCTTGGTCTTAATAATGAATGAAAATCTTATCTTATCCAATCATGATATGAAAATAAAATTTTATTTTATGGTGGGAACATATTATCCATATTATAATTATAGAACTAATCTGGTATGTTGATTTAGATTATACCTACCAACCCCCACTGTGGAAACTCATACTCCATTTCAAACATGTAGATATACTTCACCTTTCATAAATTCTCCCTTATCTTTGAGTCTATGTTTATTGGAAAACTGTTTCATTCACACTCAATATCTAATTCCAATGAATTATAGATAGATATATTGATCTACATAACATTTACATTTAAATGACTAGAATTATTTACTTTTAGAATAGTTATCCCAATTAGATACTAGTTTAGAAACGTTTTTTTGGACATACCTATAACTGATCTCTAAATGATAAACATAATGTTTTCCAAAATATATAATTAAAACATATATATGACTATGTATCATGGTTTATATATAACCATTATGGGATTTTAATGAATGTAATCCCAAAAAAATTGAAGACCCCATAAATTATTTCCATTTAGTGATTCAGGATCCATATTTCACTAAGAAATGTCCTTAATTTGGCATGAACCTCGTCACTTTAGTTATTTAGATAAGATAACAGTCAAATGACATCACATAAAAATCATGGAAATTTGAGTGGGAAACTATTTTCCTGAATCCATATTATGGTTATTAACTTAAATATATTATCCTAACTCAGAGGGTTTCCTAACTATGTTTCATAGAAAGATCAAAACAAGATTTGATCACCTAACTCTTTTGATTATCTACATATACCATGAATTACATAAGATATTACATGGGAACCCCTCTTTGCTGTGAACCACCTTGTTGGATGATCAAGGGATAACATGTGTTTGATTTGGAAGGAATCACACACTTAGTATTTGAGGGTTTTTCTTTCAAAGTCTCACCAATTCAAAATACATTACATTCATATTAAATTAATATAAATTTTATCCAAATAAATATTTAATATGTTTGACCCATTTTAATGTTTTATTCCGTTATTTAATCTATATTCTATACCCCAAATTAATATGTTTGAAACATATTAATTTGTAACTAATTACACAACAAAGAGTTTGTGTTACTCACACAAAATAGAAGAAAAATATATTTATAAAAATATAAATTAATTTCATTCATAAAGTACAAAAAATTTCTATTTTAAGAATAATAATCATATGAAATTATTAATCTTCCATAGAAAACCAACCCCCACATTCAAAACTAATGAATAAACCTCTAGGATAGTGGGGAAGTATAACCCAAAGTCCCTTTACCCAAGGATATTTTTATCTAGAGAAATTAAAATTTATCATAAATATAATAGCTAATATGTATAAAATATATTAAATAAATAAATTCAGGATAACTAATTAAATTTAAAATTAAGTCCATGTATTATGAAAACTAAATATTATGTTATTGTACCTATAATCAAATACATCACCTAAAAATGTATAAGAAGTAATTTTTCACAACAATTTAAGCATACATAATATTTACATGTCATGGATAGTTTATGAACATGAATATTTAAAATGAAGAAATAAATAAATAAACAATTTATTTATTTTGAAAACATGGGATATAAATATAAACTATTATTATTTTATTTAGGCTTGAAAATCCTTTATATATATTTCCCAACACTTATATTTTATAAAATATTTATAAACTATAATCATTTTTATCCAAAATATTAATTTTAAAAACAATTACAAAAAATTTTAGGATAGATAAGATGAAATATCTATCCCAATCCATGATTAGAGTTAGTGAGAACTGTTATGTATGTTTTCAACAATAAAGGAGAAACCCTTACAAATTGGGTAACCCATACATAAAAGATTCATAAAAATCCTAGCATATCAAGTAATCCTTTTGTGGTAAAGGAAAAGAACATATGTATAGAGTAACCCATCATTAGAAATATCTATAATTCAAAAGAAAAAACATTAGGTACTTGGTAACCCATATGTACGAGAATTTATCATGCAATTAAAAAACCTTATGGATTGGAAATTTCTAAAAAAAATTCTAGTTATAATTATTTATATATGTTATATCATTACTAAATATTGATGCTCAATTTTAATACTCCCTAAATTTTAGCCATATACTAAAATATAAAATATTATATCTTACTACATATAATAATATCATAGGTTTTTAGTGCAACATACCTTACAATATAGGCCATAGATACCCAACAACATTGGAAAAAATAATTATGATATCCCTTATAATAAAACCAAGAGATCCATTTTCTAGAATTTTTCTACAACATATCATATACTATGATATCTCCTAAACAAGAGTATAACACCCATGTTATTCAAAAAAATTATTAAGATAACATGATGATTAATTAATTACTATTGATATGATACCACTAATGGGTTTAGTAGGATCATCACATGATAATGATAATATAAGAATATAATAAAAGTGTGTAATCTATCATCATGAATCATTATTAATAAAACAAATAACTATACCTTTTTATCAATTTCCATATATATAAAACATAATGGAGTTTTCTTAATGAATAACATCAAGTAAAAAATTAAAGATTCATTCCTCTACAGGGATTCTATCATCCAATAAGATCATTATTTTTAATGATAATACTTTGGAACACTAAATCAATTCCACTAACTTATCTATGAAGATGAATGGGAATCAAGGATAATTGGACATATTTGGCTATAGATTTTGAAAATCCTATATATCCAATAGAGGGATCAAATACTTTTATAAATGTTCCCATCATTCAATGATGGGATTAAAGCATTGACTTCCAACACTTAAAAACAATATAAATTATAAAATAGCATTACTATTGAGATATAATAGTTTTAACATTTCCGATGACTATGTGTATCCTTAAATGAGTGAACCCCTTGATTCATAAATGAAGGTTAACCATATAAGATATATGGAAGTATCCATGAAATTAATGCGATAATACTATTATATGCTTTGATTGAGGTATCAAATGCATTATATGATATCATGATATTGTAAAATGATATATTCATTACATTAAGTACACATGATATGACTCTTGATATATCATAAAAATATGATGTATCAATTTTATTTCATTTTCAACACTACCATTGGGATAATTAAAAAAACAATATTTTTATGGCTCAACATCATGACTAACTAGAGAAAGAGTGATGTCATTGATTTTATAAAAACCCTCTGTACACACTTTCTTAAAAAATTAAAATAATCATTATTGTACCTTTACTGTAATTATAAATTGTTCATCAATACATATCCTCAATCTGAATGAGAAGCATTAGGATACATACCCATGTGGTTCCCCCTCATATAGAAACTCTAAATTAATGCAGCATTTATATACCTTTTAGATAATTTTACATTATTTAACCCTAAGAATGTGTATTATTAAAATAATTCTTTTATATCACACAAATCACTAATAAGAAGTTCGCATCTCCCAATAAACATGACAACAAAATAATCCTTGAATAGTGCTAGAAATTTGCTTTATCAGTGCTAGAAAGTTATGAATAAAAGAGAGAGGTTAAAAGCCTTAGTATTTTATCACCCTAGAAAAAGCACTGACAAAGAAAATTTTATCAGTGCTAATAGATGTGTTGATAAAGGGCCATATTGTAGTGTGATGTAATAGCACACTGCAACACCACTATAGTATGCCATAACAGCACACCAAAACACAAGAAACACACCATATATCAATGAAAACAATTCCAAAAATATGATTTAAATGAAATGAAATTCAAAACTCAAACACATGAAAAAAATTCTATATTACAGATATTTTGAACATTGGTTTATACAATTACAGAAATAGAAATTATTACATACATTCAAAAACATTAATGTTCATTTTTCTTTTAATCCTAACCCGAATCATGCTATTTTTGAACAAACCACCGCTGATAGAAAAAAATAATGCACCTATATAATAATATTTTTATGTTGGAAATCATATAAATAAATAAATTATTAATAAGTTTTTATTTTACTAAAATTTCTTTCAATTTTAAATAAAAAGAAGCACTTGGAGTCATACCAATCACACCATGCATCGGATCATGATGAATCTAATTCCAACACATCCCAAATGAATTTTTTATCGTTTTCCTAAGGTATAAAAATAATATTAATGTGTTTTATCGATTTGGAGAATGTTTGTTTACTTTTTATCAAAAATTTCATTTTAAATTGGAAACACAAACTTTTGAATAATTCTGATCACATCATGTATCAGCATGACATGAATCAGGTTTCTACATGTCAAAAATTATTTATGAATCATTGTACTAATTTATTATGAAAATTTGTGTGTGTTTCATTGGTTTGTAGTGGGTGACACTTTTTGAACTAGAATGTTGATTTTAAATTGATAACAGACACATTGATTCATACCGGGAACATCATGTATTGGATTGAGGTGTATCTAATTCCTACACATAATAAATGAATTATATACGATTTTATTAAACTTCAAAACAATATGAATGTGATTTCTCAGTTTTGAGTAGGACAGTTGTCCATTTTACAAATGATGATGACAATTTTAAATAAAAAGACGCACTTTGAGTCATACTAGTCATACTGTGAATCATATTGAGGTTAATTTTCTTCATAATAATAAAAAATTACTTATTGATTGTTGTAATAATCAATCAATACAATACTAATGTGTTTTATTAGTTTTGAGTACATCACTTGTGTTTGTTACTAAAATGTCATTTTAAAATTGAAACATGCACATTGAGTCATATAAATCACATTGTCTATCAGATTATGGTTGGGATGATTCCTACACATTAAAAATTACATTGTATCATTTTACTAAATTATTTAATAATGTGAATTCATTTTATCGGTTTTGAATAGGTCATTTGGAATATTTACTAAAATTGACGTCAATTTTAAATAAAAACAGACACGTGGAGTCATATCAGTCACACTGTAAATCGAATTGAGGTGTGGATAATTAATTACCATATAAAATAACTTATGTATCATTTTCCTATATTATCAAAACAATATGAATGTGTTTTTTCGGTTTTGAGAGTGTTAGTTAGTTTTTTTACTAAAATTTATGTCAATTTTGACTAAAAAGAAGCACTTAGAGTCATTCCGGTCACACTAGGAATCAGATTGTGGTTTGGATGATTAATAATAATTCCAAATCACATATTTATTTGTTTTCCTAAATTATGAAATAAATATGTATGTGTTTTCTCAATTTTGATTATGTCACCAGTCTTTTTTAATAAAAAGTCATTTTAAATATAAATAACACAGTTTTAACCAATTATAATCACATCAATTATCGATTTTATGTGAAATATGTTTTCACACATCACATATTACTTATAAATATTTTTCATAAATTATCATGAATATCCATGTGTGTTTGATCAGTTTTCAGTGAGGTCAACTTTTTGACCTAAAATGTTGATTTTAAATTGATAATGGAAATGGAAAGTAATACCCCCTACATTGTGTTCTAAATTGACGTGTGGATGATTAGTGTGCTTCAAAAATGCCTTTTGGATAATTTTCATAATGTATCAAAACAATAGAAATGTGTTTTCTCAGTTTTGAGTAGAATAGTTCTCCATTTCACTAAAATTGATGACAATTTTAAATAAAAATGATGCAAATTTGGTCATACTGGTCACACAGTGCGTCCAATTGAGGTATTGTTGATTTCTTCATGTCCCAAAATACATAGGGTTTTTCCCAATATTTCAAAAAAATATGAATATTTTTCTTATTTTGTGTATGTTAGTTACCTTTTTTACAAAAAATAGCATTTTAAAATTGAAACATGCTTATCATACCAATCATATTGTATATAAACTATGGTTAAGATGATTCATACAGATCAAAAATTACAAATGGATTTCTTTCGAAAAGTATTTTAAAAAATTGAATGTGTTTTTCTAGTTTTGATTAGGTCAGTTGGCCTCTGTACTAAAATTGAATTCAACTTGAAATAAAAACATTCACTTTGAGTCATACCAGTCACAGCATCTGCGATATTGATGTGAGGCTGACTCATTCACGTCTAAAATCACTCATAAATCATTTTAATAAAGTATTAATGTAAGATGAATGTGTTTGTTCAGTTTTGGGTTGGTTAGTTTGTTTTTTTACTGAAATTGATATCAACATTAAATAAAGACACACTTAGAGTAATATCTGTAACTGTGTGCATCATATTTAGGTGTGTCTATTTCATAAATGTTCAGAATCACTTATGGATTTTTTTTAATAAATTTTCAAAACAATCCAAATGTGGTTTCTTGATTTTTCATATGTCACTTTTGTTTTTTACTAAAATGTCATTCCAAAATTTAAACACACACTTTTGACTCATTTCGATCATATTGTGTTTCAGTTTGACATGAAATGGATTCCTACACATCAAATAATGACTTATCAATTGTTTCCCAAAATTATCACAATAATCGAAGTGTGTTTGATTAGTTATCAATGAGTGAAACTTATTGAACTCAAATGTCGATTTAAACTAATAATTGACCCATTGAGTCAGTTGTATTCATTAATAAAATTAAAGTAAATAAATAATATAAATAAGTACATGGATTAATTCGAGTAACATCATGTGTTAGATTGAGGTTCGGCTGATTCCTACAAGTCCCAAAGTCTGCAAAAAATCTTAATTGTTTATTTTTCCATGATTTCAATTGACATTCTTTTTAGAACTATCAACACCACATAAGCATCTTCAAAAAAACCACATATACTTGAAAAAATGAATCCACATGTAAAATAAAACAATTATTATGAGTAATACTAAAAAGAAATAAATCATACATAAATATAAAATAATAAATTAATTATATGGAAAATGATATTACTATAGAAATATAAAGATTACATATATGATTGATAAATGGAGGGAACATGAAGGAAATTGATAAATTTCAACACACTAGGGGTGAAAGGTTTTGAGGGAGAATAAGTATGTGGAAATTTTATTGCAAAAAGGCATGAATGATAGAAAGATCACACCAACAAATCAAAATAATACACCTGTATAAGAAAACAATTATTATGTTAGTAAAAAAAATAAATAAATTAAACATAAATAAAAAATAATACATTAATTATATAGAAAATTATTTTACTATATAAACATCAATATTACCTTTGAAATTGAGAAGAGGCGGTGATGTTTCTCTTCCTACAGAATTAATGGAGGTAACGTGAAAGAAAGTTATAAATGAACCACTTTACCGGTGAAATTTGTTTTATGGAGAATAATTATATGGATGTTTTGGTGAAAAATTTCATGAAATATCGACAGAGGACCCAAAATCGAAAAAAATATTCCACCTATACATGAAAATAATTATTATGTGAGTAATACTAAAACTAAATAAATAAAACATAAATATGAAATAATATATTAACTCTATGGACAATGATTTTACTATGGAAACATCAATATTACCTCTTTAATTGAGCAGAGGCAGTTTCATTTCTCTCCCTGTGATGGTAGTGGAGGTAACTTAAATGAAAGTGATAAATGCACCACTGTAATGGTCAAAAGGTTCTATAGAGAAAAAGTATGTAGATATTTTGGTGAAGAAATCCCGGAATGATGGAAATAACACCCCAACTTGAAAAAATGAATCCACATGTATAAGAAAAAAGTTATTATGCGATTAATAAAAAATAAATTAAACATAAATATTTAATAATACATTAATTCTATGGACAATTATTTTAATTTGAAAACATCAAGATTACCACTTTGATTGAGAATAGACAATGTTGTTGCTATTCTTGCAAAGGCATGACACATTTTAAAAAATATTCTAAAATAATATAACTATAAAAGTAACAATTAAATTTAAATCAAATTTTCAATAAATAATTTTTCAATAAATTATAGAATGTATATCATAAAATTACGTTTATATTTTTTTCAATGGGATTCCTTTGTTATAGTTTGTTACTATGAGAGATTGGTAACATCATCATGTGTAGAAGAAATTCTCCTCATGATTAGTCACAAATATACTTTACAGTATGTTAATATAGTATAGAATATAAAATATTATGAGGGAAAAAATAATATATTAATTTTTTTACATTCTCATTGAACTCTCAATGTTTAAAGGTTTCAAGGATTTGATTACTTTATCAAGAATCCAAATACACTCTTTATGGTCCCCTCTAATGTATAAAAAATTGTCTACATCTGTACAAGAATGAATTTTTTTTTATTTCTCAATGAAAGGGTAATACTTGATTGGATATAGAATTTAAATGAAGAGAAAACAATGTATGTTTGTTTTCTCAGTTTTGGCGATGTGATGAGCATTTTACATTAAAATGATACTTATATATTGAAAAAGCACACTCTGTGTAATTACAATGAAAAAATGAATCAAATTAAGGTGTGGATGACTCATAAACATAAAAAATTATTTATGGATTGTTTTCATAAAGTATCAAAATAATCAGAATGTGTTTTCTTAGTTTTGAGTAGGTGAGTTTTCCATTTTTCTAAAATTGTTGTCAATTTTAAATAAAAAGAAGCACATTGAGTCATATCACTCACACCATGCATCAAATTGAGGTATGTATAATTATTAAACATTCCAAATTTATTATTGATAAGTTTTATAAATTATGAAAATAATCTGAGTGTGTTTACTTGGTTTGAAGTATATCACATGTATTTTTTTTTACTAAAATGAAACTTTAAACTCGAACAACACACATTGACTCATATCCATCGCATAATTTATTATAATGATGTGAGAAAAATTCCTACAAATCAAAAATTAATTATGAATCAAAATACTAAATTATCAAGAAAATATGAGGTTATTTTTTTTGGTTTCCAGCAAGTGTCATTTTTTAAAATATTCTTTCAGTTTTGAATAGATAATGGACACATTGAGTAATACCTAGAACACCGTACATCAGATTGACGTGAGACTTATTCCTACACATTTAAAATGACATATAGATAATCTATTTAAAGTAGAAAAACAATATTAATTCATTTTATTAGTTTTTAGTTTGTCAGTTGTCATTTTTATTAAAATTGATGTCATTTTTAAATAAAGAGAGGCTCTATATGTCATACTGGTCACAACATGCTTTAGATTGAGGTGAAGTTGATTCCTAGAAATACCAAATTAATTATAAATTTTTCCATAAATTATCTCATAAATACTATTGAGTTTTTTTAGTTTTAAGTACATCACAAGTTATTTAATAAAATGTCATTTGAAACTGGAAACATGCACTTTGGCATATACCGATCACATCATATATCGGTTTGATGTGAGACTGATTAGTACATGTACCAAAATACTTTTGAACAGATATCATAAATAATCATGATAATTATAGTGTGTTTTCATTGTTTTTAATGAGTGAAATTATTTTATAAATAATGTCATTATTAAACAGATAACAGACATATTGAGTCATAATAGTCACATTATGCCTTGACTTTAGGTGTGGATGATTCCCACACATATTAGTTGACTTATGGGTCATTTCCATGTGGTTTAATGACTTAACGACCTCCACGGACCTCTTTTTACAAAAATATAGAACCCTATAATTTTTTTAATATATTAAAACTAAATAATAACCCATGTTTCACCGAAAAAACATTGAAAAAATAAAACCTTAACCAACTGTTTTGTGATTGTTTTATTTAGATACTTGTGGATAAATTTGCATGTAAAAATGAATTTAATTCATCATTTAATCTTCTTTCACATCAAATAAAATAAATTAATTTCAATTACACGCATTCATCAATTGGAATTACACTATAGAAACCCAAGACCCTCAGGTTGTGAACCACTATACTTGTGTATTCTGATTATTCTATCTCTACCCTCTCTATTACATTCTATCCCATCACTTTATTGTTTCTATGGTTCTGTAGAGATTTTATTTGGAATTATTTGGTGGTAGTAGAGGCTTAGAGTTAATAACTAGTGTAAATGGTTTAATTCTCACAAACAGGAGGTATTACCCTTTTTAGAGAAAATAATAATGTTCAAGAGACCATGCACAGGCAGAATGTTGTAACTCATGATAAAAAAATATTTATAAAAAAAGAGACCATGCCTCTCATTTACTTCATTATGCTCTCTAAAAGGGAAAATTCCTCCCATTTGTGAGAACTACACCATTAATACTAGTTATTTACTCGATGCCTCTATTAACACCAAATCCTTCCAGAGAGAAGCTCTACATAACAAGAGAAATTATATAGTCAATGGTAGGAAAGAAGTGTGGAGGGTGTAGAGAAAAGATTCAGAATACACAACAATAGTGCTACAAAGCCTGGGGGTCTTGGGTTGCTCCTGTGTAATTTTAGATGATGTGTGTATGTTACTAAAGTTTATTTATGTAATTTGATGTGGATGCAGAGTTAATGATGAATTATGTTCATTTTAGTCATGAAATTTATCAATAAGGATCCAAATAAAACTTTATTAATATAATTTTTTGAGGATATTTTTATAAGGTTTTTTTGGATAAAATAAGGTTTTTTATTTGTTTTATTTTATTAAAAATGATATGGATTTATATGATGGAAAAATAAGATGATAGAGGTGTGTAATTCATTCACACTTACCTTGATAGGCAATAAACCGAAATGTGGGTCACACTTTCCACCCTCAAAAACAATAAAATGGAGGTCACTATTCAGTCGATAAATAGATAAATAAAACGAATCTACCTAAGTAATATATATATATATATATTTTATATATATGTATTATATTAGTAACATTCTTGTAATATAATTATAGATATATATATTCATACTGTTTATCCTATTTAAATTTATTTAAATATACAATATATTATTCGATTTATATACATAATACTATTTTTTCTAATTAAAATAATAATAATAATAATAAATTTTAAATTATAATAATTTTTAATTGTTATTATTTGGGATAATTGTGTACAAATTAAAATTATTTAAATTTTGGAAAGTTTAATTATTTTAAAAAAATGACTATATAGTTACCTAATTTTATTATTTAGAAAGTAACCTGAGTATACCATATTTTTTTATTTAAGTACAAATAATATTACAATTAATTAAATGTATATATTGACCTAATATATATATATATACCAAAAATTTTGAATTCCAAAAAATAATTTCTAATATATAGAATTTGATAATTTCCATTCTAATTTTTTCGAACAAATGATATCACAACCTAGGGATTGTCAGGAGGCCATCTATTATGCATTGAACCATCCTTGAGATTATACGGATGTCCGTAAAGAAGTATACATAAATAAATAATACAAATCAACAAGATATATCAGAAAAAATGAGAAAAAACACAGAAACCCTTGCAGCCTCTATGTCATACACATTTAGACATATATAAATATCATGGAATTTTTAATACACATAATTGAAAAAAATTACATTTAAACATAATTTTTAATGAAAATAAATATAATCCCTTCCATATTTTGAAATCAAGAACCATAATTTGTGAATAAATAATTACAAAATCACTATTACATTATAAGATATAAAAATTCATATAAATATATATAAAGATAAATATTTCCACACACACACATATATATACTAATATAATAAACAAAAATTGATAAAAAAAATATGTAACCATTATATCAGAATATCACAACATAGAAAAATAAAACAACACAATTTTGAGCAAATAATTTGACAAGGAAAACCCCTTACATCAGAATATGATGAAAAATTAATAATTAATTTCCCTTACATGAATTGCATAAAATCAGCTTATGTTGCCTAGAATCAGCTTCTGTTGCTGCTTTTCACCATCATCAAACACTGAATTGGTTTTATAAATCAATTTGATCATAACTTATAAGGGAAATTTATTCAATACAGTGAAAAATGTTGGGGTATACATTTAGATAGTGATGTAAATTTAATCAAAAAAATAATATAATTAATGAAAAAAATAGGATATCCAAAACATTAATCAACAGAACAATAGATCCTAAAGGAAAGAAAAACTGAATACAATAACCAGAGAAAAAATATTGAAAGAAAAACTGAATAAAATAACTGGAGAAAAAATACAGAAAGAAAATCAGAACCTACAATGGAAAATCAGAAACCCTGAGATCCAGATCACAAAACTAAAAATAATGAATGAAAATAGAAACCAACAAAGGAAAACACATGCCTACCCTGTTGGGATGAAGAATATATGAGAACCTATGATCCTGATCTGGATGTTTTCTTTGTAAATCCTAACTGAAACCAACAACCAGATGTTGGATGATGTTAGAAAAACTAGATGTAGTGGATTTGTGTGATTTGGGTGGGTTTGTGTGATCCGTGCTTCGATTCAATAAGGAGGAGTACCAACAATGGGTGGATTTCATGAAAAACATCCAACATCACGGTGGGTTTGCAACTGGAATGTTTTTTTAATTAGATCAGGACACTTTTATTAGAACATTTTAAAAGCATATATATAGAGTCCTTTGATCTACTCCTTTTATTAAAGCACTGATAAATCCATAATTATTAATGTTCTTTTTGCACAGATAGAGTTAAGAATTTTTCAGTGCGAAAAAGGCACTGATAAAATCCATATTTATCAGTTCCAAAGTTTGAGCACTGATAAATATGACTTATCACCTCTTTTTTAGAGATGATAAAACCTCTTCTTTATAAGTGATAAAGAAAGAAAGGATAAACATTTCTTCTATCATCGCTTATTACTTAAGAATCGATAAAGGGCTTATAATTATAATGCAAAATAATATATTTTTAAATATATATGTACTTAATATATATATATATATATATAATTAATTCCTTATTTAAATATATTTATTATAATATTTTAATTATTTTAATATATAATTATTTATTTTTATTTGTATAAATAATTTTATAAAATAATATTCATTTCATTATATATATTTATACAATTATATATATATATATAATAAATATATATAAATATAAATATAGTAAATAAAATCATTATTTATGTAAAATTATTATAAATTTAATATTTATTTTAATATATTTAATTATTTATTGATAGTTATATAAATACTTATCAAAAAACACTTATTTATTTATAATTATAAATATATAATTTTATAAATATAATATGTACATTTTTAGATATATTAAATTATGAATTTATTTATTTGTAAATATTTTATAAAAAATATTTTTTTTGAAATTATTAATAAATATCTACTTTTATGTGCAGGCCTGTTAAAAATGAGTGAAATTGAATAAATTAGAAATAAGTACAACTTAATAATATTGAAAAAATGGATAAGTTTTGTGTGCATTCATTATATAGAAAAATACATTAATTACCTATATGTAAAATCAATATAGCACACATCTAATCTATGTTAAATTGAAAAATTAAACGACATTCTATTATATGTCTATTACTTTATGCAATTGGTCAGTATTTTTAATTTATAATAAATTATTATTATAATCTATTATTCACTAAATATATGAATTTTTAATGCAAAGTACACAAATATTTTGTAATGTATAAATCATATTTATATTTATTAATATATATCTATAAATTTAATATATGCATTTTATTAACATTATCAATAATCATCTAATTAATAAAATGATTAATATTTTTCTCAATTTACTTTTTTTAATTTTAATTTCATTATTTTTTGTTTTTCATATCTATCTGTTTAATAAATATTGTTTTTTTTTGTATTTATAATTTATATATTGTATAATAAATTTATTTATTTATATCAAAAAATATTTAATTAATAAAACGTGTTATATTTTATTTCATAAACTCATTTTTTATTTTTTTATTTTTTGGTATTTAATTTTATTTATTTTGTCCTTTATTAATTCTAAAAAAATAAATAAAATATCCTCTCTGTGTTAAATGTTGGTTTTGTAGTAGTACACTTCTTCCACCTAATCTGATCACAAGGATGCAACTTACTAAAATAACCCTTGGTGGAACTCTAATTTGTGCTAGCTTAGTAGAATAAACTTGGATTTCATGTGGAAGTTCATTAAGTATCATGGGTTCATGAAAGAAGGTATTCAATGTTTCAATAATGTCATAAAAGAAATATGGTAAATGTAGATGATAATGATCATTTTGTTTGTCATCTCAGAGAAACTGATAAAGCCATGTAGCAAGACAACTATATGAGTTTTCTCTAGTATCCTAAATTTCTTATTTTGTTCAATCCCATAATTTATCATTTTTTATATCTATCTCATCTATTTATCACATACACAAATGCACAACACATAATCTTAATCCTAATAGCCCCATATCACCATCTCTATGACAATATCAGAATATTTAATGCATATCAAATGATGTTGATATTTGATGTTCTTATTCTTGTATGCCACAAATCGACTATCCTTGAATTAAATTAAATTAATCATAAAATTAAATAATGATGACTTGGATATACATGATTCATGTTACCATCCTTTAAAATCATAATTCACATACTAAACCCTATGTCATGTTTCATCAACAAGAGTCATTCTTAGGAATATATCACTGTCTACAACCATTGAATGTTCCTCTATTATGACTATATGTACAAGAGATCTGTAGTAAGAATAAGTTGAAACTATCCCAAACTTTACTTACATTCATAACTCTAAAATCCAACCCAACACATAGATTATAGTTTTTCACCACCTGGCGAGTCGATATTTGAACTCTCCAAGACTACCTCCAATTGGTTGGGGGTCAGATACAAAAATTGTGGTATCTGTAATATAATGGGATTAATTACTTATAAATACTACCTATCATTTTATATGATGAAATATCACTCCAAATGTGATAATTAAATAAAGAATAAATATAGAATAACACAAACACACACACAAATATATATAAATAATCAATGAGTAATGTAAAATGATTCAAATAAATCATCAGATATAACAAAACATCACAAATATATATACGTTATTAAAATTACAACATGAGGGTGTCCATTGTAAGGATATATTTGGTCCAACTATCTATATTAACCATCAATCTCCTTGGTCTATTAGTATCCGTCATTCACATCATCAAGTTTATATGAACATAAGGTGAACAATAAACATGTTTTCATATAGGGATAAGTAATCATACTTAGTATGGTAATACCAAGTAGCAATCTATCCCTCCATCCTCTAGTTTCTACATGTTTCAATAATAATAAAATTCAAGATAAACAAACATCGACCGACATTATCATCAGACAAACCAATGTAAATGTCCATTCCTTATCAAGAAACCCTTATCACACTTCCATCACATTCAACAAATAATACTATGTTCTAATATTAAAATATTAATATAATATCACATCCTTTTTCTGCATTCTCACTAGATAATTAAACCTAAATATATTGATAATTTGATGAAGAAGGAAATACATGTCTCCACCTATCATTGATGATCTTCAAGAAATAAATATCACTAAAAATAGAAGCTATATACATATATATATATTGAAGTAAATAAACATATCCATGGATATATTTGTATATACTAGTGCTTCAGGAAATTAATATCTTCTAGTTTATATCTATATATCTAGTCTTCTTAATCCTAGTGAAGTAAGTAGGAGGATAGATTGCATCGCGTGTATCTTCATATTCCTCAGTCCCAAATATGTGTGAGAGAAAAAGAGTAAACACCTCGGTGAATTATCATCCAATGCATTAAAATATTTTGGATTCTACCCAAATCCACCTATATTATACTATTGATACTATAGAAATTTCCCATATCCACATATATCCAATTCAATATTAAATCTTCCATCACCCATGGTGATGTGTGTATAGGAAAAATATAGGTATGATCAAAAACCATTCCTTATACCAATTAAAGGGTGAGAAATGTAAGGTTACCAACATATCACTATGTCAATATTCAAAGGGTGAGAATGAATGTAACCACCATAGTATCCCATCACCATGGTTTTCCACCCCCACAGGATGAATCACATCACAAAGTAAATAAGGGCACAAAATAATCACCTCAATCACAATCAAAGATCCTCATATCTATCACATATGAATTTCTAAATAATAATATAGTGTTCCTTGGTTATCTTCAATTGATTCCATATTTATAATATCCATTAAAGATAATGAAAATTCAATAATGGTATATATTAGTTGTTTAATTATTCATCTATCTACATATTAACAAAGTGGATGTCACTTTCCATATTATATGTTATGTTTTTGAAATCAAAAGTGGCCCCCATTAATTCCATTATATTTCAATGGTCAATATCATATCTCATCTAAACCGTTATAATAATGACCTAGTAATTCAACATTTAGATATCACACAATCATTCCTCATTAACTTTCTTTTAAGCAAAAATATATATTTATTAGTGATATGCCATTATTTTAATCTCTTAATGACTTACCACGTTGTTCTTAAAAAGTTCCTTATAATTCAAACACATTATTTATATTTATTGTCCTTTTACTCATATAAATTAATATATATATATATATACATCATTTAGTTATCTCAATTTATTTTGTTCTTGAAAACACATGAAAATTTATCACTAGTTATTTCGAATCACGTCACATTATCTTACAAGATTAAAAATTTGTTTAAAATCATCATTTGTTATATGATATTCCTCTATCATGCCTTCAACAAAATAGAAATATTATTTAATAATAGTTAATCATTTACACCGACCCCCCTTTTCTATTTTACCTTTCCAAAAAATTCATTATTTTATAATTTAATTTTATAATCTCTTATGTATTTTCAATACATACGAGATAAATCATTAATAAGTATTTACTTGTTTTTTTCATTTTCTATTAATAAGATTCCAAATAAAATCACTACACCTAAATAAACAATAATAAATAATTTTCATACATCCTTGGATAATCATATTAACAAAATTATTAAAGAAAATCCTTAACCACGTTCAACACAAACTCATTGTACATTTTATTATTCATCAATAAATATATCATATATATAAAAATCAAGGTAAACTCATGATTGTAATTCTATAATTCAAAACACTTTGAGTTGATTAATTCAATTAACTAAATTTATAGTGATCAACCACTATCCCGCATAAAGTTTTTGTCACATATCACTACATATTGTTATTATCAACTAATAATTCATAGAAAAAAAAATTGACATCTTATTCTAACAAATCAGTTTATTAAACCTTCATTCCCATCACTAAATTTATTCTTGGTGTACGATATAAATGATTTACTGAGCCAATTTTCTCAGGATCAACTATTATTATGTAACAGTAATTTTTGCCACATTTTATTTATCACAATAATTCAAATTCATATATAAAATATGATAAAAATTCACAAATAAGTGTTCCATCGATTATGGAATGTATAATGGATTAAATATAAATTTATAGCACCCAAACATGTGCTTTTACACCCCCCACATGAATGTAGACCACAAAAAAATTAGGGGGAACCATGAAGCACCCCCATATACCTAGATATGAAAAAGATACCACTTATATATCAGACCTCACACCTATATCAGTCATCCATATGATCATGCAATTTAACAAAACTAGTGATGAATCGTAATTCCACATGTATATCATATGTGGGTTCATTCAGTTTGTTTGATATTTTGATCAAATGACCAAGGGGAGCTCATCCTTTATTAGAAATTATCCATTATTTGGATCTTATAATCAAGAATTCTTGTGGGGTTGTGGCTCATATACATCCACTATGATAGATATGGATAAAGTAGTTTATTTTCTACCATTAAATCATCATATCTGTAGATCCCCACTCACTATTGCTTCTTATCTTGGTTTAGTGTCCCCAAGGTTGGTACCATTATACATGGAAGAATCCTGGAGAATAAATTACTACGATCATCACCAAAATTCATGTTTTATTTTATATCAACCCCATAATTCAAACCCATCCATTATTTTCTAATACCCATCCATTTTTTAGGTCAAATTGAAGACAGAATTTGATAATGGAAATGTATTCCCTCTAAAGTTTGTCTGTAATAGTAATCCTAAAAAAGAAGAATTCATGGACATTCAGTTTTCATCATAAATATATTTCTAATGGCACATGTTAGGAATAATGAACCATTTAAAAGAAAATTTTGACAATAGATATTTTAAATTATCAATAAATATCTATGGATCATTTTTTAAAATCCAGATATTATATATTGATGAATCCAAATGAATTAGATTTGATTCATATTATAGAATCCGGATCTAGAGGGATTTTTCATAATTAAAAATAGGTTCTCTGAATTAATTATATATATGAAGCCCTTAAATTTATATCTGTGATTTCTCATATTACACATGTCATATTTATGAAATTAGTGGGCTAAAAATTCCATCTTAGGAGATAAAACATCATAATTTAATTTCATATCTAGTTTTAAATATTACGAGATATATGAAGAATATAGAATACTAAGCTCATAAACGATATTACTGTTTCAATGAACAATAAATTGGTCTCTCAATCCATTGATTTTTATCTATGTTCCTTTATACTAGTGGTATCCTCTATAATGACTAAATTCCTCATAAACCATAGATCCCCCATAAAACCCTCTAAAATATTCATATATAGGGCAGGATCAGGTTAAAACCATTTAATGAATATATTTCATTTTTTAATTAATCACTAATAATGCTCTCCATTGGGGACATAACTATAACACCCCATGAATTTGTAATATTTTTATTTATGAATATATTTAATTTTTATTCTAGATTTATTTATACAGAACAAAATGATAATCTTATGCTACATATAATAATGTGTTGGCTTGGATTATACGAAAGATCAAGTTTTAACAAAAATAATATTTTATTAACACATTATTATTCAATATAATAAGATATTACCAAGATATTAATTTGAATGTTATGAATATTATTAACTAACTTATAGAAATATATGGTTTAATTAATCGGTTACAAATTAATAGTAAATAAATAAAGTTACCAACTCAATATATAGAAATTTTTTTATAAGGAACTATTTTTATGCTCACAAAGTCGTTTTATCCTAATAAATTAAATTATTTACAATTAGTGAATGATATTAATATAATATATATTAAAAAATATATTTTCGGAATTCATTCAACAGATTTAAAATCCATAATATAAGAACAAACCCAATTTTATATATAAAAACCTATATTTCTTTAAAGATTGTTTAATGCATTTTAATGGCGAACCTATTTTAAATTCATTTTTAACAATTTTATATAAATTATTTAAAAAAATAAACTTCTTATTTTAAATAGGATATAATATTTTACTTTTGTTCAACTTCTATTATTTTTCTGATAAGTTTCATGTTTTGATGAATATTGACAAAATATTTCATTTTAATTGAAAATAATTTTTTCGTCTAAATAAATTATAAAGTGGAATTATATTTTTAATTTTTTTTAAAGCTTAATTAGATATATTGTTTAATATTTAATCTAATTAGGTCATTGTAAAAAAATTTACATTGAATATTAATATAAGAATATTACAATCTTTTTTACATTGTCACATTAATTACATGATTTCTCATTCTGTCAATGAGATTAATTTTAAATTAATTATTAAAAATTTTTTGTTTTAAATTTTGAATAATATATTCCCATATATGAAATAAGTGGGTCCAAATTATAAAAATAGGTTTCTTTTTATTTTTGGTCATATTAATAGTAAATTTAGAAAAAATTTAATTACTACAGATAAGGGTAATTCTGGTAATTATAAAAACAAATAATATTATAATGACTATAAAACTACCCTAACACTTATAATAATTTAATTGGATGAGTTTTTTTCTTCCCAAATAATTCTATTTTAGAATATATTACCTTATTTTTCCCATTAATGACAGTAGAAAATTTATAATATTATATTAATGAATTTTCAATTTGCGCTCAATTTTTTTAATAAGTGAAATATTTTGAATATGGGGTTATATAGTAGTTGTTTTATACTATAAATAGTATTTTAATATTAAAAATGTTTATATTTGTTATAATAATTTATTTTTAAATTTTAGAGAATAAATAATTAAATTAATGGCTTCCACGATGATGATGCATTGAATTTTTAATTAAACGAAATTGTAAATAAATGATATTAATATACTAAGATAAATATATTATGAGATGATTAATTCCATACATTTTTTTATATTTTTTTACATTTTAATTGTGTTTTAGATGTAATGGATTTAATTTATCTTATTTTTATGATATTTTTAAAAATTCAAGTAATGAATAGTGTCAAAATTGACAATATTGGTATTTTAAAATATATACTATTTTATTAAATGATATGAAATATCTAAAAATTAAATTTTAATAAAAAATATTAGGTAAATTATAAAAATTTTACAAGTGAATGATTTATTTTTCACTTTTCATTTAATAGTAATAATATTAACCCACAAAGTGTAAATTACATGATGTGACGATAAGATTTAAAAGTGTTGACTAAGTATTAGATCCAATAGATAAGGATAATAATAAGACCTAATATGGTTTAAAAATTATTCGTTTAAATTATCTAGAGCCATAGTCATATTATATTTGAAATAAATAACTTTGGATCCATTTATAATTAAAAATTAAAATATATGTATTCAATATATTGGGATTTTCTGAAAGTGCCCCTCAGGTTAATTATAAAAGGGAGCCTCCTCCCTTGATTATTCTAAAAACATAGACCTTTATATCTCAACCAATACCAAAACATTTATCCTCAAAAAATCCTTATCCAAATTATGGAGGTTTTTTCTCCCAAAATACCAACAACAGATCCCTTAAAAAGAGATCTAAATGAAGTCCACTGATGAAGTGGGAATCAGTTTTACAAACGTATTCAAATTCATTTATACTTATAAAAAATATTCATTTGTTATTTCCAAACTAAATTAGAAAATAAACAATCATATAGGTTATGATATTTTATTACTATAATGAGGAAACCATATTCCATGTTTTATCCATCCTATGAAAATCAAAATTACACTGTGTATATCTATGACTTACAATCTCCAATCCATGGTGTAAACTATTTTTCATCACCACTTTACTTGGATGGGTATAATGATTTAAATAATGGATATATATGATAATTATGAAATTATATTTATTATATAAAAATTAATATTCCATCCAATTCCTTACCCTTTCTCCATTAAAGGAATGATATCTTCGCTCATGCGCATGTACGACCTACTGTCTCCATGATGCAATGTGATTCAATTTTCATGTTAACCATTAAAAAAGGAATATAAAAATTAGTTTAATAATTAAATAAGATATTTATGACATTAATATAATTATGATGATGTTTAAAATATATTATATTCAAAACAACCATGAAATTCAGAACAAAATGAGCATGGTAAAATGAACTAGTTAACACCTGAAACAAGGGTAATAACGAAATATTATAAACAAAACAGGTGATAAAATTATATTAGAAGAACATATATGATATCATAAATATGAATAAGGTTCTTATATAAGTTAATAACTTGATTTAAACCATTATAAAGGATGTTAATTAATTTCCAACTAAAATGGAAGTGTGAAGTACGAGATATTTGTCTCACATTAATTTCAATGGGACAGATGCCTTTTACCAAATTTATTAATTTTGTGTGGTGTATATATCATACAAGAATTCATTTTATCAGTATTATTATGAATATAATGGTGTTTTATTATCCATATAATTTTATTTCATTACAAATAATATGATTCTACTGATTATAAAGTGATAAGTATTTATTTCACAATCTCATCGTGAATCGGGATTGTTTTTGTTTAAGTCTCCAAAAAGGAAATATTTCACTTTCATGTTATTATTTTATAAAACAATTTTCAAGAACATTTTTATTATTCTCAAAATACTTTTTTAAATTAATTTTTACCACTTTCAAATTTTTATGAAATTTTTTAAATGGAATATGTTTGTTGTTTTCCAAAACAAAGTACTTTAAAAGTTTTGCTAGAAAAAGTTTAAGGAATGTGTGTTTTTAACATATACGACATGAATAGAATTCCCCACTATCATAAATACCTAATGTTTTGAAAATTATTTTATAATTTGATAAATTTATTTTCAAATAAATGGTTTTCTTTCATAAATACATGTTATATTAATTAAATTATTACAAATCGTTAAGTATTTTTTCATCTCACATTTACATCTGTTAGATATATACTTTCACTTATTCTTTATGTTTGATGTTTGTACTAACCTTTGAAATATAATATCCTGAATATAATTGTTATCATGATATTGAAGGTTTCGTTTGGTGTTATTCATTCATGAGGATTATGATTAAAATGCTTCAAAGTTGTATGAGACAATTTGGAATGTTTAAAGACTATTTTTTAGGAATATTTTTAATTATCTTTCAATGGTATATCAATTCATCCACTTCAAAATACCTTGCTGTTAAATATCCTCCACTAGGGAATTATTTTTAAATCTGTATTATTCATTCAATACAAATATATGACAAGTAATAATGTTTATTAATTAAATTTATTAATCGATGTGAGGAATGCTTTATACTCACAATGACGACCAGGGCCTCGACTTTATACGGCCCCACAATGCATCAACAAGTTTTCATGAGACAAATATGTTTTCCAAACTAAATGGTTTTGTACCTTTGATTTTATATTATCTTCGAAAGGTCTTGATGATATAGGTTTTCATTTTCCTCAGACATGACGTCATCTAATTAAGCATATCCTATATAGATATTTTAGTTAATATTATTATTATCAATGAGATTTTTTATTTTAAATCTCTATAGATTGAGTTCATTCTCATATTATTGATTAAATGACATGTTCTTTAGTTATATACTATGCTATATTTATTATTCCATATCTATTTATTTAAATGGAATGTTTTATTAGTAATTTACATTACTATATTAATTTATTCTCATTAATTAATTATTTCTTCCTCTTTACATACCCTTACTGAGTAGTTGAGATCACCTTTTTATTTGTTCTATTTTTCCATTTATTGATGATGAAATTTTTGAATAAGTTCATGGATGAAAATTATTTTCATTTTTATGTTTTATCATTTACCAATGTAAGAAGGGAACCATTTATTTATCCAGATCATCAAGACAACAAAACTGATCAGTCCTTCGGGATTCGATTCATTATAATCATGCTGATGATATTAAATAATGCACTGGATCTAGTCTTCTGGGGTTAGGGTGTTACGGTTGGTATAAAAGGATGCTTAGTGGAAACATTGGGAACTAGATTTATGATAATAAAAAATTAGAAACACAACCCATTTGTATATTATATATGAAAAATTAATTTAAGTAATAATGATTTTCATTTTATGGAAATATTTTTAAAGTTAAGGATAAATGTTAGGGTTTATCTAATCTTTTAATTTATGGTAATTATGGGTATTTATATTATTTGGAATGCAAAATGAATCATATGAGATAAACATTGTTGTTAAAAAAATTTATTTAATGTCAAATATATTTAGGTTATTTTTTGAGGATTATTATAACATTTTTGGATAACATTAATATGGTTTTCATAAATGGACAACTCATATGGTAGGTGACAACCCATCACATCTGGAATGGATGCAAGTTTTTATCCCACAACTGAAGGGTTATAATGGTGAAACGCCTTCCACTATCCTATAAGAAGTCCTGGTTAGCATGAATTTTTTAGTTATTGTAACTAATTGATAAAGGTATTATTGGATTTTAGTGATATTTATTTATCAAATAGATTATAATGGGTTTGGAAAATGAGTTGGTGATTAAGTGAGTAATGTTATTTCAGAAGATATTCACTATTTTTGGACTCCTATATAATCAAGTTGAATAAAATACAATATGATGTTGTTGTATAAGTAAATGTTGAAATATATTTTGGAATAATATATTATTATATTGTGAACTTATGGTGATTCAAGTAATTTATTGAAATGACTAGTGTATCTTGCATATTATGTGATTTTAGGAATAAAATTTTTTGTATTAGATAATGAGATATATTATTGTTATTTGAAAGACTATTTGATCAAATATTTATGATTTTCATGTTTTAATATTAGTCTAGAATATTTTTGAAGATGGATAGTTATTTTTTAAATTATCATTGTTGAAATAAGGTTTTTACTATTGAATTTTCGAGATTAAAGATGTTTTTCATCGTATAAATGTTTATTAATTTGGGTAATTATGTTATATTATCATAATAATTTTGGTTTTGGTAGATGTATAATGATAGGAGGAATAAATAGTTATAATTTTTGGGATTTTTTGATCCATAAAAATTGATTTAAATTATTAAAGAATAAAACAATAAATTAATACTAAATACTAATCATTTGGAAAAAATATTAGTTTGTGGTGGAAATTGATTAAAGGAGGAATCTCTACTTCTCTTGTAACTATTTTTCCATATATTAATAATATAGGAATTAAATTAATTCTTAAACTCTATGAAAATTATTTTAGAATAAAAATGTTGTTTATTTAAAATTTTTACTGAGAAATCAATGACCAATTTATCCCATCACAAATTTATGGTATTATGATGGTAGAATTTATGATGACCATGTTCTCTATCATTCTCCATCATAACATGATTGTTAGATTTCTCTTCTATATCCATGTTTTCACTAATGTTATCCTTTTCAAAATACTAGTTTTGTGGTGACCTTAAAATATAATATTACCTGTTATTACGAATATGTGTTATTAACTATATTTATGATGTGGGTTTTTCAATAATAGTTTATTTTCAATTATCATACCCTAGATTACCGAGATCAAGTTTAAATGGTGAGTGTACAATTTAATTTAGGTAGGCATAATGTAACACCCAATGAGTTTATAATATTTTCATTTATGAATAAATTTATTTATTTTTCTAGGTTTTTTTATATGCAACCCCAAGATAATCTTACACTACACACAAAAACGAGCTGGCTTGCTTTACATATAATACCATGTTTTACCAAAAAACAATATATTATTAAAATATTATTATATAATATAGTATGATATATACTAGCCATTAAGTTGAAGGTTATGAATTTTATTCACTAAATTATGAAAATATATTGTTGGATTGATTTTTTGCAAATTAATTTGAGATGAATATGGGAACCAATTGATTATATAGTAAATTACCATTGTAAGGAACTATTTTTATGATCACAAAGTCGTTTGATCATAATAAATTAAATTAATTTATATTAGTGAATGATATTAATGTACTATACAATCTATAAAATATTCTGGCATTCATACAAATGATTTAATAGGTAAAAGATAAGAACAAACCCAATTTTATGCATAAAAACCTATATTTTCCTAAAAGTGACTTTACCACATTACAATGGGAAAATTATTCAAAATAAAATTTTTGGTAGTTTTATATTATTTAATTAATATTTAAAATTTCTAATTTTAAATAGCAATATAAAATGTTACTTTGGTTACATTTTGGGTATTTTTATGATATGTTTTTTATTTCAATGAATAGTGATAAAATATTGTGTTTTAATTGAAAAATATTTCTCCTCTAAATAATTTATAATGTTAAATTAAATTTCTAATCAATTATAAAGTTCAATTATATAAATTTTTTTTCATTTAATCTAATTTAGTTAATTGGAATCAATTTAACATTGAATATGTATATGAAAACATTATAATCTTTTGTATGTTTTCAATTTAATAACCCACTTTCTCATTCTGTTGAGGATATTAATTTTAAATTAATTAATGAAACTTATTTGTTTCAATTTAGTAAAATAAATTAAGTATATATAATTATTGGATCAAAATTATGTAAATACTTTTCTTTTCTTTTTGGATATATGGGTAGTAATGTTTTCAATATTTTACTTACCACTGTTAAGGGTAAATCGGGAAATTATGGGTAAAAATAATATTATAAAGACCACAAAAGTACACTAAAACGTTCCATAATTTCAATAGATGAGGTTTTCTTAACCAAAATATTCGTTGGTTTTAAATTATAAATCTTTTAATCCACTTGGATGAGAATATGACATTTATAAATTGTAATAAAAAAGTGAATTTTGTCACACTTTTTTTAACAAGTGAATTATTTTTAATACGTGGTAATATAAGGGATTTGTTTGAATGTAAATTGTATTTTAATAAATATAAAATTTTTATTTATCATGATAATTTAATTTTAATTTTTAGAAATTAAATAATTAAATTAATGGCTTGCACAATGTATATGGAATAATTTTTTAATTAAAGATAATATAAAAAAATGATATTAAAAATTATAATATAAATATAATTTTAGATGATTGATGGAATAAAATATTTTTTTGGATTATTTTGTCTTGTTAGTGGTTTTTTATAAGTATTTATTCTAATTTATCTTGTTTTATGACAGTTTTAGAAATTCATAAAATGAATAGTGAGAAAATTGACATTATTGCTATTTTAAAATAAATAATATTTTATTAAATAGTATAAAATTTCTAAAAATCAAAATTTTATCCAAATTAATATTTTAAGTCATAAAAATTCATTAATGAAACATTTATTACACTTTAGGAATTTTATATTAATTATATTAATCCTCAAAATGTAAATTACATGATGTAATGGTAAGAGTTAAAATGGTTGACTAATGGTTAAATCCGAAAGATAAGGTTGTAAATGAGACATAATCTAATCTAATTTTTTTGAGATTATTTAATCCCAAACTTATAATATATTTTTAATAACTCACTTTGGATCCATTTTTAATTGAAAATTAAATTATATTATTTTAATAGTATAAGAGTTTCTAAAAGCACCCTCACATCAATTATAAATGGTAACCTCCTCCATCACTTATTTTCAACACATTGAGCATTCTATATTGACCAATACCTGACCATTGTTCCACCAATCATCAGGATGGATATTATGGTGGTTTTTTCTCAACAAATACCTATCATAGATCCCTAAAAAAGTGATCTAAAAGAATTCCACTGATGAAGAGGTAATCAATTTTACTAAGTCAATCTAATTAAATTCTAATTATACTTCTTCTTAAGGTGTTGTTCCAAAAATTATGTAATAAATCCAGTATCATATATATTCTAATTTTTTTTATGGTTATGGGGAAACCATATTCCATGTTTTATCCATCCTATGAAAAAAATCACGGTCTGTGCATAAGTACGACTTACTATCTCAACACTATAGTGTAAACTATTTTTCATCACCACATTAATTGGATGGGTATAATGAATAAAATAATCGATATATATGATAATTATGAAATGGTTTTTATTATGTAAAAATAAATATACATTCCAAATTCTTACCCTTTCACCATTAAGGGAATTATATCATCGCTTGAGCATAGGTACAACCTATTGTCTCGACGATGTGATGTGATTAATTTTCCATTTTATCCATTAAATATTGAATATAAATATTTATTTAATGATTAAATATTAAATTTATTAAATTAATATCATTATTTACATGTTTTATATAATCCATAATAAAGATAACTGAGACATTCATAACAAAACATGCATAGTAAAATGTAGAAGTGAATACCCCCAAAAAGGGTAATAACAAAATATTATAAAAAAACAAGTGATAAAATAATATAATAAGAAAATATATGATACCATAAATATTAATAAGGTTCTTATATAATTTAATAACAAGATTTAAACTATATTAAATTAGGTTAAATAATGTAAGAATGAAAAGAAAATGTGAGGTAAGAGATCTTTGCCTCACTTTTAAATCTACAGGACATCAGCCTTATACACTACTTGTTTCTGTTTTATACTGTATATACCTCACACGAATATATTTTAAGAGTATTATTATAATGAAAATGGTATTTTTATATCCATATAATTTTCTTTCTTTCATGTGCATACAATTCTACTAATTATAATGTGGTAAGAATTTATTTCTCAGTCTCATATTTATTCAGGGTAATATTTGCTTATGTCTCTACTAGGGAATATTTATATTCCATATTAAACTATTTTTTATTTTTTTAATATTTTTTAGGAAATTTTTAAATTTAATTTCACCCCTTTTTTAATTTTTTTAAAAAAAATTATAAAATGAATGTACATGTCATTTTCCAATACAAGATACTTTATGAATTTTCTTAAAAAATTAAAAGGAATGTTTGTTTCTAACTAATATGACATGATTAAAATTTTACACAATCATGAAAACCTAATGTTTTGAATATTAAATAAAATTTTTCACATGTTTATATTCAAAGAAAATATTTTCTTTCATAGATTCATCGTCTTTTTAATAAATTATTACAATGTGGTAAGGGTTTTATCATCTTAGTTTTACTATAATAAGGTATATCCCTTGTTCACCGCAAATTACTTATATGTTGTGTATGTACTAACCATTGATATATCTTATCATGAATTTACATATTTTCATGATATTATATAATTCATTTGTTGTTATTAATTCCTGAAGATTATGATTAAAATTATTTAATGTGTCATGGGAATCTTTGGAATGGTTAAAAATTATTTTCCTAAAGAATGATTTTAATGATCATTAAATGGTATATCCATTAATCAAAGTCAAAAAAACATGTTGTTATATATCATAAACTAGGGAATTATTGATAAATATATATTATTAATTCAATAAATATATTTTATAAGGCATATTGTTTATTAATTAAATTAATTACTCGGTATGAGGAATGATTTTTACTAGAAAATATGCGTAGGGCCCAAACATTATATAGCCAAAAGATGCGTCAATAGGATCTCATGAGAATTTTTTTTCAAATTAACTGGGGGTGTACATGTGGTTTTAAATCAACTTTTGAAAGTCCATGAAAATATAAGTATTCATGTGCCTCAGAAATGACATCTATTAATTAAGCAATTCCTTCAAAGATGTTTTAGTTATTATTATTTTCTATTATATTCTTACATTTAAATATCTATAGATTCATTTTATTCTATATTTATTGATTAAATAGAATGTGTTTTAGTTATCTACTATTCTATATTGATTTTTCTTTATCTAGTTATTGAAATGGAATGTGTTCTCACTTATGTACCTTTCTATTTTGATATATTCTCATTAATTCATTATTGCTTCCACTTTACTTACCCCTACTAATCATTTAAGAAGAACCTTCTATTTGTTATATTTTCCACAAGTTATGAATATGAAATTTATTAATGAGTTCATGGATGGAAATTATTTTCCTTTTTTATGTTTTATGCCTTACGAATGTAAAAAAAGGGAACCTTTTATGTATATACTTCATCAAGAATACTAAATTGATTGGTCCTTTGGGATTTGATTTGTTGTAATCATTCCATGAAATAAAATAATATACTGACATTGTGATTCATGGGTTGTGGTGTTACAGTAAAAACATAACATTGTCTAAAAATTACCAAAATACTAACTTAAGAGAAGTACCCTATTTCAGACTCAATGGAAAAGTTTTTTTCCAATTCAATACTATATTAAGTGTGAATCTATAGTTTTAAAATGTTTAAGGATAAAATTAATATTCTATATCAAATTAAATTATGGGGATCAATTATTCACTAGAAAATATGATTTTACGAAAATTAGTTTTAATATATTCTATGATACTAAAACAGGTGTTTAATTTTGAAAAAATTACCTATAAATCTTTAATGGATACCCATATTATTATATCTCACATTTTTTATAAATTGATGAATGTTTTTTAATTTTTAAATTTTTTTATTAATGTAATTAATTATTGGTTAATTCATTAGAAATTTATGTGATGTATCTACTAATATCAAATATAAATATCACACTAACTTATGTTATAGATTTATTTATCTTAAATGATTAAATAGAGTTATTCAATTTTTCATGAATTTTTATATAAATGATTATATTTTAATACATTTTTATTATCATAATTTTTATTATATTTGACTCATTTTATATATTCTGATTTTTTATATAAAATTCTCTTGATCTATACTATACTTCAAAACATTTTTATCTTCACTATAACTTGAATATATTATTGATGTTCAGTAAAGGGGAGAAATATTAATATAGTTTATAGATCATGAATTATCTATATATTTTTATTTTATTATTTAACTGGATGAAAATTAGCTATGATTTTTTATTATTAAATGATCTTTATTTTTTATTTTCAATATAGAGAGATTATTAATACAAACTCAATATTTACTTATTTTTATGACCTATAAATCAATTTTATCATATTTTTACTATGTGTAAAACAGCAAAATTTTCGTTCTAGAACTTTCATTGGTTTATGGTATTTTATTTTGATTTTAGAATTGTTGAATCTGATTTTTATTTTCCTTGGTATTAAAATTTTCTATACAACCTCGTTTTGGTTTTAATTTATATGTTATTTGAATGGAAATTAAATAATTTTTAACGTATGTTTTACCCCTATTATTGTTATAGGGTCTATGTAAGTGTAAGTGTCTTGTAAATTTACACAGGGTGGTATTTAGGAGTTAAGTATTGGAAGCTACTTATTTTAATGAATATTATAAAGGTATCATTTAACTTTTATAGGTTTTTTGAGGTAAGGAACTTCTTTATATGAGTTTCATAATGGAAAGTGGAGTTTCCCATAGGTGTGTAATGGAAATCCCTTTATTTCATACAGTTTGTAAGGGTATACTTGTATTTCCAAAGGATCTATATAGGTACCTTATACACTATATAAATTAAATACAATGTTTCTAAATGATTTATAATGTTAACTATTATATTCTATTTAACGGTAATCTCAAATTTACAAAGATTTTATAAGGGTAGATCATTGGTTTTATCTACTGTATAAGGGTATTCCAAGATTTATGTAAGGGTGTCTCTATGGTTACAAAGGCCACATAAAGTTAGTACTAAGCTGCGTATGGGTAATTTAATTTATTAAAAAACTACATAATGGTAACTCAGTACCCTCACAAAATAGATATGAGCCACATATGGGAAAAATCCATTTACTGTTACACATCGCTCTTTATGTTAGAGAAATAATTAGAAACTTTCTTAAATTGCTTTTCCATAGATTGACCCTTTAATTAATTTTATTAATTTAAAAAGATGGAAATGATGGAAATTTTATCTTTTTAGCTCTTTAAATGTGGTAAGTACTATATTAAAAACAATATAAACATTTTATATTAAATATTCGAGTGAAATGGGAACATAATTAGTGTTATTAATTTTGGGGTTTTATTGCTACTATACCTAGTTTATTTTCATAAAAGTATTTTCACCTTTACTAAACATTAATTTATAGTATTTTATTGAGAAGTGTTTCAGGTATTTAGAAACTGTAGAAGAAGATCTTGTTCCTTTGACTTGTTTTTTATATTTCCCTAATGGGTAATAAACAATAATGGATAGAGGTTGTATTTCTGTGAACAATCAAGTGTTGACTCTCCATCAACGATTTTCATGTTAAGAAATCCTTGAACTTGTCTAAGGTAGGTGTCTCTTTTAATTGGTTAAAACCCATGAAATAATATATTTTCTTGATAATTTTATTAGTTCAGTTTAATAAATAAATGGACTAATTTCACTTTTTCCAAAAAATATGTTTTTAAATGGTTTTTGTTTTAAAATATATTTCATAATTTAATGTGTTTTATGAAATTCCATAATTATTTATTTTTTTCTAAAATGGATTTTCAGTGCATGGCAGTGGTGGTACTCCTATTATGAAATATTTTAGCGAATTTTTGAGTATAATTTATGTTTTCTTTTGTTAAAACATGGTACATGTCAAAAATTGGTAACCTTGGTCATGGAAATATACAAAAAATACTGTTTTAATACCACTGAAGATTTTAAATAGGTGATCATGTGGATATGGTAGTAATAGGATATCATTACGACCCACTTTCCAACTTACAGTTTCATATTTTTTCTTGTTATATATTCCCATGGGATATTTCCCAATTATGTGTTTTACATGGTGGTTTCACTTATATACTATGTTTCATATTCTCACATTCTTATCTTATAGTTTTTTTCTATAGACATATTGATTTTAAACCTGATTTTATTATCTTAGTTACCATTTCATACCATGACTTATATGCTAACCATGTCATCTTTAGAGAAATGGATTTTATTGTTACATCCCTTTGTTTTTCATTCATATTAATATTCATATTCTTAGGATTTTAAATATATATTTTTTAATGAAGAAATTTTTATTTTTAAAAAATGGTTTTTATATATAAAATTTTTTATAAAATTTTTTGTTTTAATGATATAACTAATGGTTTCTTAGAGATAAACATTATTTTGATTTATTTTTGGTATCTTATTTTGCTTTAGCACTCACAACACAATTTTCCTCATGGAATTTATACCATTGGTTTTATAAGAATCAATTAAAGGGGTGGACATCATGTGAAATGGTGTCTTCACTTTTTTGATTTCACCTTTATATTGTATTGTGATGGTGATCATGGTGGTTCACAATGTGAATCTGTTTGGTTCTTTTATGGTTTTTCTTTTAGATTCTTTTTTATTACCCTTGTATGTCTCATGGATCTTTACTTTTATTCCATATTGAACTATTACTGATTATCTTATTTTTTATATACATGGTACATGTTGGGTTATTTATTAAGGTGAAATCATTCCCACAATTTTAAATGTTGATACTCTTGTTCTTATCACTAGCTCGAGGTGATTAAGAATACACTTTGAGTATTGTGTTGATCCATCTTGGGTGACATGTTAGGTTGAATTGGGTTGGTTCATTATAAAATTTTATTAAAGGAAATACTAGAAATAAGTGTTATGAAACTTCTGGGTTTTGGTTCAGGGTCTATTGTAATATTAAGATATGACATTTTAGATCTCAATGTGTATATAGAGAGGATGTTATAGATCACCACCATTCATGTTTCAATTTTAGTTAATATGGTTTGTCAATATTTATTTTTTGTTTCATATTTTTAGTGTGCTATGGTTTGGTGTTATTAGTAATGTTCCTCATTGGTATGTTTTAGTTAAAATGGGAGTTATCATAGATTTAGGGCATACATGAAAAAAAGAATAAAGTTGTAGAGTCTATCTAGATAGCCAGAAAAACCATTCAGTGACTAGTCACTTAGTTTTGAAAGAATTAAAGGAGTTTTGGCAAACATTTCACTTGGACATTGACCACATCTCTAGGGTGATCATGAATTTAAATACCTTTTTTATTATTTAGAACCCATTATTCTTAGATTATTTGAGTATATCTCATTTTCATGAAAACAAATAAAGTGGTTCTTAGGTAATTTAATTATTAATAATTAGTTTGATTAAAAGTTATTGAATGAATTTTTCTTTATAGGGATTTCATAAATAGATTATTATGTTAAAATGGATATCATGAAAATTATCTTGCTTGAAAATTGAAGCCCCATAACATTCTAATCAAGTGATTATTGGTGTATATCATATATTTCTAGAAATGGTTGTTTATTCCTGGAAACCTATAAAATGTTTTGTATTCTAAACTGCTTAATGATTTTTCTTAAAATGATTTCATACTCTTAAAAAAATTATAAGAATTAAATATTTAAAAATAAATGGTTCTTTTACATGAGCTCATAAATTGTGGGTTTTTCATTTTATGAAAAAATTTGTGGTTGTTTTCAACTTGTAACTTAGATGAGTAAACAGTTATTTAAAGTGGAATAAAAAATAAATATTATAATATAAATTTTATGTAAAACCATTATTATAACTTTTATAGTGTATTTTTTAAAATCAATTAAAAAATTAATAATAAAAATGAAACTGAAAATAAATTCTGTTTAATGATTTTGATTGAAAATTGTGTAAGGTTTCACCTTATAATTGTGGAATTATGAAATTTTTCTATTTTGAATCCCTTTTCAATATAAATAAATCTATTAATTTATAATAATTAATTTTTTAATACTTTTTTTTAAAGTTAAGTATATAGGTTTTCAAAATAAATGGATTTTTAAGGATGTTTCAAAGACACCAAATGTGGTGGAGAGAGTTTTCTTCCATCATAATTTTATAATTATTGAAGGATTGATCTAAATAAATATTATATCATTTTTTGGACTTACTAAAGGTCCTTATATGATTTTTTGGGTAGATGGTTCTTTAAAGACCTATTTTTATGGTTTTTTTCTCTTTGGGATGATTGTAATATCAGCTGTATCCTGTGACTTTTTTTTGATTCATTCACATTCACAATATCTAGTTTCAGAGTGGTTGTGGTTTCTACGGTAACCATTTTTAGGTGTAAACATCTGTATCCTCATTGGGATGATTCTTTGACAGCATCAGTCATCTTGATATTCAATAAGACTTGTTTTTTGTCTCACTCTGTGAACGTTGTACAATCAACTAGCATTCTGGGGAAACAAATACCATGTTTTTTGGTTTGGTTCTGTAGAAATGGTGACACTTGGTTATGTGCATGGGTAACAAGTTTAGTTTCATGACAGTTTTGGACAAGATATCTATTAGTGATCTGTAATTATTGGTTCTATATTAGTGACCACTAGGTGGATATTTACAACGACACGTAATCATAGATGTGGTTTCATAAACCAAGACTACAACCATGTCATATATTATTAAGGCATGTTTTTTACTATATCCTGGGTTTTTGAGATGTGGTGGGTTCTATGTTATGGATTGTTCATTCCTCTTGATAAATAATATGGATCTTTTTGAGGTTTTTAGGGATGATTCCTTTTCACAGGGTTGAACTATTTTCCTCATGTTTGGTTTCATCCAATGCGAGAAATTATATTTCCATTTGTTTGAAATGGATATATTTGGGGGTTTGTTTTTAGAAATGAGAGACCTGAGTTTTCTTATTGATGCTTTCGTATGTTGTAATAGTATCTTATTGTTACACAATTTTATATTGAATGTAAATGTTGGAGAGACCTATGTTAGGTATATGTTTTCTTTGGTTCCATATGATAGTTCATATAGAACCTATGAATCATTTATAAGTATGTCAAGTGGGATAACAACATCCTTATTGTTAGTTCATGCTAAGATCAGTTGGATTTTTTCTATGTTATTCTAAAGCCTCAGGAATGGAGTTGGGATATATATATTGATGTCAGAAAAAGGGTAATGTGTTAAGGATTTCTCCAATTACACCTTCATGTAAGAAATCTATCTCACTGTGAACTTGAGGTAATTATAACTATAAATTCCCCCGGAACATGGTGAAACTACTACCTTAGTGATAATTTTATAAGCTATTTTGATCATAAGTGTCTAAAGTTTATGTTTACCCATATGAATAATATATTATGATATAAATTCTAGGTTATGTAATTTTATATATCTAATTTATATATTTTTTAACCACTTAATGTATGATGTGTGTTCGTGGATACTTTGATCACAATTTTTTTCAACAAGAGATGCTATGAATCAATGTAGGAGGTATCCTTAGAGACCCTGTTTTCCAGGGTTGACATGGTTGTGTTTGAGGATCAATTTTTTTTGTTTTATTATCTTGTGATAAATCTTAATATACCTTATGTAATCAGATTCAGGTTGATCAAATAGTGGATATCAGTTAAAACCATTGTCATATAACCTTTTGTGGGGGAGAGACCATAATTTCATTGTTTCGTTCCCCTGAAGGTTCCTTATGTCTTCAAAGGTATTATTTTATTCTGTTTGATCTGATATAATAGTTTACAAGAATTTGAACTTAGGTCCAGTTGTTCTATTTATTGTGGGGTTATTAATACATTATTTGATGCATCAATGTTTGTGTATAATGGATACACTCAAACCAATATTTATGTAAAAATTCCCAACCTATTAATATGAAATATTAGAACACCACAGACCCACCGGTTTAGTATAGACTTATCCATTCCATTATGGATGTTGTCTAAAAATTCATGGACTTCATAACTAGACCACCAATAACTCCATGTACGGAAGAAGATAAGATTCAGGTAATCAAAAAATTGATTTGAAAACATTGCTCATTTATTTCCTTAAAAGAAGATGGTTATAGTTGAAAATCATTAATGTTATATTCAAGGGATTGTGATGATCCATAGTGTGATTAAAACTACCATTATTAAAAGATATATGATCTTTCATTCTTTGTTATGAAAGGTATTGAATAATGAAATGGGTTCTTGTTTGAGTTAAGTATTTCATTTTATCTATAGGTGGATGGTAAGACTAGAAAATCATCTAATTCTAGATGATATTTCTCTTGCTTTTGTATTTTTTTCATTATATGATTGGTTTAATATCTTCCATACTCTATTATTAATGATACACACTTTCAATTTAATATGGGTTTCCTTATTAATATTCACGACGTTAGGAAATGGTAGGTGAATGGTCTCTAGTGGTACTGAGTCTTGTTCAAGGGAAATAAGGATGGTGTGTTTATCTTAGTAAATGATGAATGATGTTTTGATACACTATCAATATTATGAAAACTGTTTTTTTGTAGGTTAAAATGATTGATCAGGTCTCTCTTTATGAATCTTGTTTCATTTTGGATATCATCATTGAGTGAGAGGGTAATTAAGCTTTAGAGTTTTTTGTCCCATTTTTTTTATGATTGAACATCTAGGATGGTGGTTAATCTGTTGGGATTTTCATCTCACATAACACCAGTTCAGGATGTGCTGTATATTTACCAAATGGGGAGGAATCAACTAGACTCTCTTCATATCATTAAATGGGAGGTTGTGGACCATAAATATGAAACATAACTATTTCATAACATGGTTTTATTTATTGATTTCGATTATAACGTACTACATCATAAAATAGTCTCATTAATATATTTACATTTGTTGTTTAGATTGGATAGTTAATTGATGTGGGAATAAAAATTGTGGTTTATGCAACAATGTCATTATATCTTGGCTATTTCATAATCAATTCTGATTTCTAGTGGTAGAAAGCATTATGGTAGTAATAACTGTAATACCCAGACCATTTCTTTTAAGTAAGTTCATTAGTTTATGATTTTTTCTTTTTATTTCATAAGTTTTGGATAGGATTTGTATTTTTCGTGGTTTTTAATGATTTTTAGAACACTTTTTTAGTTTTAATTTACAATTCCTTTGAATGGTAATCAAATTATTTTAATATAAATTTTTATCATTATGTAAGGTATAAGTTTTATGTTAAGGTAAGTTCTTATTACCTTTAAATAGTTTAGTTTTTAGGATTTTTGAATAGGCAACTCATTATTTTCATCAGTTTTTTATGTTTTAGATTGAGACTCCATGGGATTCATAATGGTATAGCCCTGTTTATATGGGTTCTATAAAGGTAAGTTTATTTTTCCCTTACTTTCTATAAAGGTAAGTTCCTTGTTTCATACACTGTTTAAGGGAAACCCGGTATTTCTAAAGGCTATATAAGTGTGCCTTGGGCACTATGTAAATGTAGGATGAAGTTTATAAAGTTATTTTAAGGGTCATTCTTATACGCTGTGTAATGATAAGATCCCATTTTCAAAGGAAGCGTAAGGGTATATCATTAAATTAATGTGTTTTGTAATAGTCTTTCCATCTTCACGTAATGATAGCTCCCGAGTTTAAAGGGTCACATAGGATAATCCAGAGCTACGTAAGGGTATGTTTTTTTCTTTAATAGTCCCTTAAGGGTAACTAAGTAATATCACCAGATAGTTGTGAGCTGTAATAGGGTAATATCAAGTTACCATTATAAAACTCTCTTTTTGGAGAAAAATAATATAATACCTGGTTTATCATTTATTCTTCTAGAAAACCACCCTATAACACCTTTTAGACATTTTAAATGAAGTAAACCATGGGAATTTAGTTCTTTTAGATCATTAATAGTTGTAACATATATTTTATAAGAATGTAAATTTTTTTCATTCAATATTTTAGTGAAATAGAAAATTAATTGATATTCTTAATTAAAATTTTGTATGTCTACTATACTTATTTGATTTATTTAAAAATATATAAATCTTCACTCCACATGATTTTTTGGTATCCCCTAGAGAAGAGTTCTTGGAATTCATCTACTATAAAATATGATCTATATCCTTAGGTTGGTTTTTCTTTTTTCTTTAGTGGGGAAACAATAAAAAGGGATTGTATTAGTTTTCCATCAAATATCCCATCCTAGAATCTTTATTAGAATTTTTTCATTAAGCAATCATTGATTTTTTAGAGTTAGTTGTCTCTGTACATTCGTGGGGACCCATAAAACACTAAAATGTAATTGATAATTTCTTTGGTTTTGTTTAAGAAAATAATTGATTAATTTCACCATAAAAAGGAGTTTTAGAAAGGGGGTTTTCTTTAAAACATATTTGTGAATTTATTATATTTTATAAAATTCATCAATGACAGATTTATTTTTGAAATGGATTTTCAATGCATGGGAATGGTGGTACTTCAATTGTGATTTTTATAGTGAAATAGTGATTATAATTTAGACATTTTTTTTAAAAAAATGATACATGAGAACAATTGGTAACCTTGATAATGCTCATATACAAACCCTAGTATGTGTAACAACACTAATGATTTAAAACTGGTGATCATCAGGCTGTGACATTAAATGGGTATCCTGAAATTGACAAACTATGAATTACACAATATCATTAGGATTCAATTTCTAACATAGTGTTACTTATTTATCCTAGTTGTGTATTATAATATAGTAGTCCCAATTATGTTGTTTTCATGATGGTTTCAATAATATACCTTGTTTTATATACTAATAAGTTTAACTTTTTTTATAGGAAATAGAACTCCAAAACTAGATTGTATTATCATGGATACCTTTATGAAGCACAATTTATATACTCACCATATTATCTTCAAGGATATGGTTGTTATAGTTACTATACTTTTTTTAATTTATATTTATATTCATATTATTCTTTATTTGAATATGGAATATTTTTAACAATAAATCCAAGTATGTTTAAAAAAGTTATATTAAAATTTACTTATAAACTGGTTTTCTTTTAATGATAAAACTAATAGTTTCATGGTGATGGACATTGTGTAGATTCATTGATGGTTTCCCAATTAGTTTTAGTGTACAAATAATAATTTTTTCATTACATGTTTATATACATGGATTTTCATGTCTCGGATAAAGGGAAGGTTATCATGTGGTATAGTGAATTCTCATGGTTGATATCACCATCATAGTGGACTCAGATGATGGTGAAAGTTAGTTACAAGGAGAATAATCTTTTTTCTTTTATGGATTTTATATTAGGTTCTGTCATTTTATCTTATACATGTATGTCTCATGTATTCATACCTTTCATCAACATTATACAATGTTCTTTATCATATTAATTGGTATACATGACACATTTTGTGTTATTTTTTTTGTAAAATCAGTCTCTTGTTTTATATATTGATACACATTTGCTTATTTCCAAACCGAACCGATAGGTAATGTGCTGCACAGATTTTACTAATCTAACTTGGGTGACAAGCCAAGTTAACCTAAGTTGGTCCATCAAAATGTTATTCTTTTATATGAAGGATATTTTTATACTAATCAAACATTATTTAGACAATTCTTATACTTAGTATAACTTATGATTTTAGATATTCATAGTCAGCTATGTATAATAACTCAAGAGATCGTGAGTGACATAGTGAATAATTTTACATATTTATAATCAACTTTTTAGTTCACAAAATGTGATAATTAAGAGAATCTTAGGTGACCCAGAAATAAATACCAATTTTCTACAAAACAAGGTAACCATATAGTATAAAACATGATGACCATAAAGTTTATTGTACATGATAACTTATGTGGATGTGATTATTATTTCAACACTGTATGAAATTTTAAAAGAACTTAGTGGAATTACCTAGAACTATACTTTCATAACTTATTTGATAATATTTCATCTTTCCATACTTAAAATAATAATTTAATACATTTCTCAAATATTAGAAACGTAATTTTAGGGTCTATAAATACTAATTACATAATAAATATGACAATATTGTAAAATATATTTACTTAATAATCTTTTAAGAGTATCCATGATTCATATGTTTTTTCCATTTATAATATTATCTCTTTCATATAGATTTCACATGGAATGATAAGGGTGTGAAAATAAATCCTATTAAGGGTATTATAAAAACATAGGGTATGAAAATGAAGAATATTTTATAAAATATGTGTTATATAATTATTATGAAAAAAACTTTTATAAATGAAATTCCCTTATGAATGAATATATTCCTTATTGAGTAATGCAGTTATAAAAAACACATGCACTATCATTCATTTTTTATTTTATTATAGGATTACTAGACTGTTAAGAATAATAACCATTTATAATATAACCATTCTAAAATTACTATTTAGATATTTATAAACTAAGATAAATGGTATAGACTAATTTTCATAGAACAATGAATTGATGGCTTTGACTAGTAGGATTGTACCCCATGAAGACCATTTATCAAATATTCTAAGGGAGAAATAAGAACAGATATTTCCACTTAACCAAGCCTATGTATATATTTAACAACTGAAATTTGATCAAAAAAATTTAAGGGAGAATTGTAAGCTTATTGAGATAAGGAATCAAACCATATTTGTTGAACCACCCTAAAAAGTACCGCCATCACACAACTTATAATTATGGTGTAAATTGGTGTAATAAGGTGTTATGTATCTATACCCTAGTTGTATGAATTTTTATATATTATATTTATGATAATAATTAATATATTTATCACTTTCATTCTTTATATATATATATATGATTATATAATGATTTTGATAAAAAGCATCTATTCATTCAAATATACAAAAATTTTATTTTTGAGGAATATTTAGTTTTAGATAAAATACTGTTTTTAATAAATTCTATAATTTTGAAATATTTTTTATTAGAATTAAATATTATTATTGAATAATGATTATTTAAATAAAAATGAAAATATAATTTAATGAATTATAATGTAATTTTTATAGTGGTAAATAAGTTATTAGCATCATAAAAATCATATTTTATAGTAAATAAATTTTTTTTTATAAGTCAAATAATAATATTTAGAAAATTAATTTATTAAAATAAATATTATATTTGAAATTATCACATTGAGATTACCCAAATGGTGAATTTTTTATAATTTTTTGAGATAGACATTTTTGTACAAATTAAATACAGTATAAATATCTGTTATGTATTATAAAATAATATTGGCTCAATGTTATGTAATAAATATTATAAAGGTAATGCCTGAAAAAATATCTTCCTTTAAAAAATTTTTATGTTATTTGATTAATTTTAAAAACCAATAATGAATACTCCAAAAACTATATTATATTTTAAGGTTTAAAAAATAATTCTTTTTGAACTCAACTCACTTCCACATGAACATTAGTATTATTTTAATGAGTTGGGCTCTTAATATAATAAATTTTTATAAAACACTCCTCTTTAGTAGAGACCATGGAAAAAATCATTGGACGGTTTGTAATTTTGATTATTTTATCACTTACTGTCAAAAACATAAGTCCATAAATTAATAAATAATTCCACTATCTTTTTATATATAAACCCATCAAATCTCCTATTAATATTCACTCAAAACACATTGAGAAGAATTTTAGTTTTCATATACCTCTACAAATACCTCAAAAGTTGATATTAATCTCTTAATAAGCACCTTCTATGCTTTTAGAAGCACCCTCACTAGGTAAAAGATTTTAATCCACTTTTTTTAATTCATGTACTTTTTTCATATTAAGAATTTTGATTACAAAATTTTCAGATTGTAATGTGTTTTTAAAAAATAACTTACTACCCTTATTATTCTAACATAATGATATACCACCTTTCACTCCAATTAAACCCTTCCATGAACCTTTTTGTTCACTAGTTATGCAGCTGAAAATATCTCATGATGTTCTATTACAAAAGTATGTATTTTCAATATCCTTAATAGTTTCCCATAAGGGTATTCACCTACTTTTACCAATAATTAATTGATTTGGGACTTCTATGTATGTAATACATACTCCTTAATTATGGGATTAGGTGTAATAGAATATATTCTTATATTCCAGATCTATGTGGCACATGAATATAGGTAGATGATAGGAATGTGATAGATAAACTTTAAATTATAGAGCCCTCCAAAAAATTGGGTAGTGTTTTATCTCATGAGATACCATGTATGGTTCATATTAGGTTTTCCAAAGAAAATTATATTATTATGTCTTAGTATTTATCATATATATATACTTATGATTTCTTGTTTTATGTTTTTTCTACATTCCTATGATTCCTCAATATTATCATCTTATGAAATGATTTAAATTCACAAATATGGGTTTCACCCTTTTTATGTCACTATGTTTTTCCTTTTCCTCATATTTTATTCTCTACATTATTCAATTTTTTGATTATGCATTTACTGAGCTTTATAGCTCACCCACTTCTTTTTTACATCCAAACGATTTTCGGTTCTATATTAGATGTTCTATATAATATAAGGGCTTGTTTTGTAGTTGTTAAATTTTCTCATTGAACCCATGTTTCAATGTATTGTAATATGTATCAAATTACCCAAAGAAACTAGGATTCATGATATTTGGGATCGTATTAATAGTATATTTATGTAATAAATCATGAAATAAAGTGTATTTAAGATATTGGTTTTCATATATGGTATCATATAAAGGTTTTTTTTCATTTAATTATTAATATTAGTGAAATATATAGAAAAATATAGTGATAAGAATAAACATATGAAACTCTCCCTCAATTTTGTGGAAGTATCAAGTGATTTTTTTATTGAGAAAATAAATCTATTTATAGATACTGAAAAGTGGTTGTATCTACGGAATAGTTAATCCTAGGGGTAATAACCCCAAAGAGGATTCATTGGGTATTAAATCGATCATCAACTAGTCCACAACAAAGAGACCTAAGAATTTATGATTGATCAAACACTCTCAAGGAATATTCTTTAGTTAATCATATAATTTTTAAAAACCATTATAAAGGGCACATAAATTTACATGAAATTTAATGTTAAAAAATATATCATGGATAACTGGTATTTAAAACATAAAATTAATAGGTTAAAAAATACATGTGATTTATGGGTTATGCCTTCAATTTTCACAGTTTCCATTTATATATATTATAGTTTAAAAATTCACATCCCTAATTCTCTTGTATTTTATTCAATTGATGGAAATATGAGGAAATGAGTCAACAACCAATGTAATGGGAAATGTGATGACTTCACACATAATGGGAGGAGTCGCAGACTCAATGACAATACTATATCAATTAGCTAAATATTTGATCATAAACACGAATAAGGTGGAACAACCATACCCCCTAATAAATAGCATGTTTCGGTTGATTCCAATATGAGACACATGCCTCCTACTTTTAGTGGATCTTCTAATATTTAAATCCTAGAAAAATAGATTAAATCTATTGAGAACATCTTTATTGTTCATCAATACTTTGATAAATAGAAAATCATTGTTGGATGTTTATCATATGGAAGAATAATTTCATTAATGATGGATTTTGATCAAGAATATGTATCCCGAGGAAAAAATCAAGAATATTGAGGGGAGAGAGTTAAGGAATATGTTTTTTGATATGTATTTTTTCCACAACCCCAACATAAAATGGATACATATTTCATTGGATTCATGGAAAATGATGAAAAATCCATCATGACATATGAGGAAAACTTTATAAGAATTTCATGATGAGACTATGAATTTTTCATGATCCTATATATTAATGTTGAACTTCAATTTTGTGGGCCAAATTTGAAAATTTGACAATATTTGGCTATTCAATTCTTTGAAAAATATAAAGGGATTTTCCAATGTGCCCTAAATTTTAAATAGAGATTAGTAAATCTCAATGGTTTTGTGGGTCTAGAGATAGGATGTGGAAAATAGTTTTAAATTCTAGTCGAGTGCTGCATAAATCTCATGTGGGTAATGAATTTCACCATACCACTAGTAAGAATTATGGGTAGAATCATCCTTGAGATTTATTGATGTAAATAAGTAAATGATTTAGGTATGGGATGGGTGAGCACTTATCTTGATAATTCCAATGATAGAAACTCACCAATGTGAGGGAATAAATGAATGTTCTTTTCAAATCTCATCCTATTATCCATTTTTTTAATTTTTTTTAATAAAGACACTATAAGAGCCAATGCACTAAGCCAAGGGTTTTTTATGATAGTCGACGACATCATCAACCAAGGACTAAAGATCACGGGTGTGTACATTCCATCATGAATTCTGAGGTGCATGACAGGAAAAAGAGATAGATAGCTTCTTTATTTATTCAACATTACTGAACATACTCGTTGATTATTTCTCCATACAATCTTTCATATCACTCAAGTTTAGTAGAACTATTCAAACCCCACCTGAAAACATAGAAGTCAAATTATTAGTGAAGAAGAAAAATAGGTCCATTATTGCCTACCAAGACTATAACATATAACCTATCTATATTTTTAGGATTAATTTTCCAAAAAAAATTGTGATACACCCTTTCATAATAGTTTATACTATTCTATGTATAGATTTTATTTCCATATATAGAGTGAAAATAAATAACCAATAGAATGAAATCACCATCTATATCACAAATTGCACACTAATTCTATATATGGGTGAGGAGGATGAATATCATTTGTAATAATTATATCAATATTGGATATTAATTCTTAATGGGAAATTGTATTTATTAAAAATTATTGATACTAAAGAAAAGATCATCCTTCATGACATGACCATTGTTATTGAAAATGATTATTTGTTTCCTAAAGAATTTCTTGTTCTTACTCCAAGATGATAGGTTGAGTTCTCAATTAAACTTATACTCAAGGATTTTCTAATATACATGTATCTATATAGAATAGAAATTGTTACACATAATGATATAAAGAAGCTACAATAATGGAATCTAAATGATGGGTTTATATGACAATGTTATTCATCATGGGGTGTGTCAGCCCTATTTTAACAATAAAAATGGGTAAATTAACCACTAAATTGATTATCATGAAGTTAAAAAGATCAAAATTAATAATAGGTATCCCCTACCTTAGATTTATTTCTTGTTATACCAACTATGTGGATCATAGAACTTCTCTAATGTGGGTATTCATTAGTGATATTAATAATGGTAAATAAGGATGATATCCCCATGATTTATTTTCTGCACAAGGTTTTGGTAGCACATGTTCATTATGATAAAATTTATACTCTCTAATTATATAACTATATTTGTGGACATAATTAATAGAGTATTTTGGGATTATATCTACAAATTTAATTTTGTATTTATAGATGATATTATTTTTTACCTAAAACATTAGCAACATGAGGATATTCAAGATGTTGTGTTGAATACCTTACCAAAGGAAATATTATATGAGACGTAAAATAAATGTGAGTTTTTGATAGAGAATGTAATATTATTAGATAATGGAATCACCTAAAATGGGATATATTTGCATACATTGAGATAATTGAAATTGAAGGATATTTTAGACCAAAATCAATGATGGGGATCCATAGTTTCCTTTTATTAGTTTGGTATTTTCATTTATTTTTGAGAAACTCCTACCAATTTTCATTCCCACCAACCATGAAAACACATAAGGGAGTGATTTTTTTTATTGACTGATAAATTTCAGGATATATTTAAAGGGTTAAAGAGTAGGATAATTACTACACTTGTGCTCACATTATCCACCAGTGGGGATGTATTTTTTATCTTCAAAAAATCATCCAAAAATTTCATTGGTTGTGTACTCCAGAAAAAAGATAATGTGATAGCCTAGGTGTCCCTAAAATTAAAAATCAATGAGATGAAATAAAAAATACACGATATGGAATTGGTTTCAAATTTATTTTCATTGATGATTTTGTGAAATTATCTCTATAGAGAAAAGTGTGATATATATATATATGGATCAGAAAATCCTGAAGTATATATTCACACTGAAGGAGATCAATATGTAATAATGAAGGTTGTTAGATATAATTACGGATTGTGATTTTTCATTACATTATCATATTAGTAAGGGGACTAATGTGGAAATTTATCTATGTAAAAAGAATCTTATAAACCTCTCTTCAAAGTGGATTGAAAGGGATAAACTTTTCTTGGACATGAAATGGATGGACATGAGAATCATAAAATGATCATAATCTAATCATAATAAATAATATCCCAACCATTGATTCTTTGGGTGATAAGGGAGGAAAAATGGTCGATGATAAGCTATAGAGTATGGTTTTGAATATTATTAACTTTATATTTTATAAATATGGAGTTATAAGGATTGGAGCCCAGATATGTGTCCCATCAAAATAATAAACGAAGAGGGAATATATGGATTATTCACATATATCATAATTATATATTGATCTTGAAAGTACAACGATTCATTGATACATAAATAAATGATTTTATGGGATAACATGTAAAAGGGTATTAACACATTTTAATTTAAAATATTGGTCCACCAATAATTCAAGACTGAATCACTTAAGTCTAATGGTTTAATGTAACCATTTTCCACACCTTTATGTAAATTAGAATCTATAACCTTTGGTTTCATAATAATAATCCCTAGGGTATATAATAAAAATAATTCCACTTAATTTTTAGTGAAGCACCTTATAATTTCATTGAATTTCATTACTATTAAGTAAAACATCTATATTGACCAACTCACAAAAAATAATTATTATTTAATAGGTAAGTCTACATAGAGTGTCACTATCTATTATATCTAATCAAGATCTGATGATTACCTCAAGGATCTGGAGAAGACATTTGTAAGGGTTGGATGAAAATATGACTTTTAGTACATCTTATCACACTCAGATGGATGGTCAGTTTTAAAGAACTATTCTACCACTAGAGGTTATGATATGAACATATTAAATGGATTTCCATGTATTTTGGTTTCAAAAACATCCCCTAGTAGTTTTCACCTATTATAATAGTTTCCATCCTTGTACTAAAATGGATCCTTATGGGGATCTATATGGAATGAGGTGTTACACTCCCACATAATGGGATGAAGTTGCAGATAAAAAACTTATGGGACCTAATCTTATGCAATATATGATAGGGAAGGTTAGAACAATTTTTATTTATATGAAATCCACAAAAATCAATAGAAACTATACAAAAAAATTAATCAAAAATACCTAGAGTTTGGGATTGGTAATAAATTGTTCTTTTTCTGAATAAGGTAATAAATTGTTCTTTTTATATATCATAGGGGAATAATTTCATGTGGATTTGGAATATTAGAATTCATAGTCCATTATACACTGGCCCCTTTGAGAATACTAATCTTATAGTTGATATGGCATATTGACTAAAACATTTACCCAACCTATATCAAGTACATGATCTGATCCATGTATCCCTATTGAGGAATTACCTATTAGAACCCTCACATTTACTGAATCCTAATGTAATACCTTTTAAGAATGATCATTCATACATGTACCATCTAGTGAAGTTTGTATATTGTAGGGAAAAGTTTCTACAAAATAAGAAAACTCACATATTCCAAGTATTATGAAGGAACCAAATATTTTCTGAAGAATCATGGAAACCATAATAGATGATGAAACAAAACTACCTTCCTTGGTTTTAGTGTATAAAATAACGTTATGAGGTTGAAATTACTAAAATGGGGAATAATGTAGTGACCCAACCATTTATAAATTAAATTTCCTTCAAAATTAGTAAATTTTTTATTAAGTAATATAGATATAGAAAAAATATCCACAATTTTTCATTTTCTATTGTTTTATAGGATTAGAATACCATTAATAATCTTAACAATTAATAATATATTTGTTCTATAGTTACCATTAGGATTATTATATATTAATGCTTATGATAAATTGTAATTGACATAAATGGAATAAGTGATGGCCTTGACTAGTAGGATCATACCCTATGAAGCCCATTTATCATAGATTAAAAGGGAGATGGAATCATTGGGATATTCCCTTGACTAAGTCCCAACCAATATTCCACAAATGAAACATGACTAAAATTGTTTACAAGAGAAGTACAAGCGTACCAAAATCATAACCCAAACCAGGTTTGCCGAACCACCCCAAGAATGTACCACAATTACACAACCTACCCTTAGGATGTATGTTGATATAATAGAGGGTTATGTATCTAGGACCTAGTAGTTTTAATTTAATTATTTTCATTTAAATAAAATGAAGATTATCATTATCCATTTTATTATTATTATATATATAATTATATAATAAGTTTGATAAAAATTGTATTTCTCTAATACAAAACCAATTTTTATTGAAATATTTCGTTTCAATAAAAACACTCATTTTGATAATCCAAGAGTTTATAAATAAATTCAATTTTAATTAAATATTATTATTAATTAATATTTATATAAATATAAATGATTATATAATTTTATGAAGTCGAATGTTTTTTTATAATGGTTGGAAAGTTGTTAGCGTCTTAAATACTATCATTTTAAAATAACTAAGTATTTTTATTTGAAAAAAGATATTATGATATATAGGGAATTATTTTTTCAAAATAAATATTTTTTTTAAATAAAAACAAAACAATTATAATGTGTTAATTTTTTTATAATTTTTTGAGACCGTAAAAGTTTGAAAAAATAAATATCGTATAAATATAAGTATGTATTAAAACATCTTAATATTCTAAAAGATATGTAATAAATAATATAAAGGATAATTAAGACCAAAAATATATTTTACATTTAAAATAATTTGTTTTTGAATATATTTTATTAATTTTATAAACTGGTAATGAATCCTACAAAAACAATAATATATTTTAGGTTTCTGGAACATTTTGTTATGAACATGACTCACTTTCATGTCACCAATAAAATTATTTTAATGAGTTATGTTATTAACCAAATAAATTATTATAAACCAATAATTTTTGGAAGAAACCATGTGAATAAATTACCATATGATTTGTGGTTTTTATTACTTTATCACTAAGAGTCTAAAATCAATGTTTAGAAATTTGTAAATAATTCCATTATATTTGTATAAAAATACTCTCCCAAAATCCTATTATATTTACTAAAAACCCATTAAGAATACATTTATTCTATTTATCCATCTCTTAATCATTTATATGGTGTTATAAATATCTTAATAAGATCGTCACATGATTTTAGAGGAAACACCTCAAGGTATGGGATTATATTCGTCTTCATTTTATTCAATTACATTCTTCTTATTAATATTTTAAAATTGATCATATTTTAATGTGTTTTTAAAAAATCAATTTACAACTATTATTAGTCCCATGTAAATAAAGACCACATATCACTCTCATCAAACCTTTACGTGAACCTTTATGAACACCAGTTAGGCTGCAAAAATTATCCCATGATACTCAGTGACCTAATTTTGTATTGTTATTACACATTCCCCATTTCCACTTATGGGTATTCACCTAGATATACCTATACTTAATTGATGAGAAACATTTCTTTATATAACCCACACTACATAATCATGGGATTATATATGAGGAAATCAATTGGTTGATTGAATGACCTATGTGGAACACAAATACAATTATGTAATATTAGTGTGATGGTTGGGAAAATAATATATAGACCTAAATTTTATTTTATAATGTGTTTTTCTTATGAGATAAAATGTATATTTCATTGGTTATTATCCCAATCATACTATGTTATGATTTCTTTGTAGTTATTTTTAAATTTTTTTTATGATGTCATGTTTTATGTCGTTTCCATGTCCATATGATTCATTGATATTATAGTATTATATCTTGATTCGAAGGTCATTATTATGACTCTAAACCTCTTTATTCCACCATGATATGAATTTTAATCATATGTACTACATTAAATGATAATATCCTCTTATTATTCTCTTACTAATATTTATAGCTCATCCATTTATTATGTATGTCTCCAGGTTATACCATGAATTATTAGAATATTAATGGAATATAGGGGAATGTTTTGGAGTTTTTAAATAATTTTTTCATAACCATGTTTCAATTTATTGTGACATATATCTAATTACACATAGTCAATAGAACTAATTAAAATAATGTATTTTATTTATTTTATCTTTATGAAATAAATAATGTAATGAAGTGTATTAATTATATGGGTTGTCCTAATCATGATATACAAAAATTTTTTGGAAGATTATAAGTGATCAAAATACTTAAGAAATTAATGAATCATCATGGAACTTGAGTAATCAAAATGGAATATAAATTTTCATCATTTATTATATTAATTCATCATGGAATACATTTATGGAGAATATTAAATGACTGAATATGTAATGCATGCTAAATAGAAATTATAAGAATGTGTTCATAAGGCGACCTATGATAAGCTAAATTCTAATGTCATGGTATTATAAACATATGTCTATAAAAGTTCATATGAAATCAATACCCTCTAATTTGGGGGTATCATAATAAATTATCATGACATAGCTTCCTTCTAAATCAATATTATAATCATTCCCCATATGTAGTATCTGTAGATAAGAAACATTACACATAACATTTTTTGATATATAATTGCTATCCTACACAACAAATAGGTTATTCAATATATAGTAAAATGATGTTTTTTAAAAAAAATTATATAAAATGAGAAACCTTATTCTCTTAACACCGTCAATTGGTTAATGCACAAGATATTAATATGTTTCCAACGAAGATTCTATTTTTTATCTGATAAACTACATGTGATATGCAATTTTACTTATGGATATTATGATTCATTAAATTTAAATATATCATAAGCTCTATTAAATCATGTGATATTTAATGAAACTAATTTTCAAAAAAAAACTAAACATTTCATTAATGGTTTGAAAAATGTTAAAAATAATTTATAATATGGAATCAAATTTTGAACATTGTAAAATTATTGGAATGTTAAAAATTTCACAAATTTGAATATTTATAAAATATTTGACATTATGATGTAGATTCCAATGTGAAAAATTAATGTTTATAAATGGAGGGAATGAACATGGAGAACTAATGTCTCTGTTGAGATAAAAATATTTTATAATATACTCTCTATTTTTCTATTCATCATTTAACTGCAAGGTTTTAACAGACCATGGAGTGATGATAAGTCCAACCTAAAAGTGATATTGGGGATTCATATAACTAGTGGATACATTTGGTGGAAGGGTTATATTTATTTCTTCTATTATATCTCCATCATGATCATATAAAAGGGATTAGCATCTTCAATAGTAAAGATAAAAGTTTGTGTTAAATAATAATAATGGTAGGTTATTCATGTTTTATATAATTATTATAAAAACAACTATATAGTATCAATAGTTATAGTGTTTTTTAATTTATTTTGGATATAATTTTTCATTAACATGTCCCCAAAAAACCAAATAGTTTTATCAAATACACCACCACAATGTTTAAAATAATTTACTAGTTTTCGTAAAAGTTTAGTACTATTTGAAGGATAATATTAACATAGACAGCATATTAGGGACTATGTTGACCGTGTTAATAATATTGTTATATTTGGGAAATATCAGTCATTTATCATGGAAGTATGAATAATTTTATGGGGATAACAATTCCTTCATCATGTCTCATTCTTGGGTTTCAAAAGCATAATATCATGATATGACTTAGTTACAAGGATAACACTATCATGTCATAGAACAAATTTAGAGTTTTTGAAACAAATAAGCTATGATATAAGGATAACATTTTCAGTATTAATACAAATAATTTTGTGAAGTGTTCATGAAGTGAGAACATGATTTCTCATATCATAGGAAACATATTAGGGATAATTCTTCCCTATGTCACAAAATTCAAATTTAAGAAGTTAGCATCACTGTTATACAATGCTATAGTTTAACACTATAACATTCATGGAATTATTAGAATTTCATTATGCTAGAAAAAATATTTTTAAATTTAATATATAAATTATTTTTAAATTATTAAATATAATTAAAAATATTCACATGGGGAAACCCATAGGGCCTATATTTATTTCATAGGAGAACATAAGCCATATAAAATTTTTTTAGCTCGATGAGAGATATATTTAAAGTCTTTACTTTACATGGATTATGATTATGAATTTAATATTATGTATTCATTTAAAAAGTCTAAATTAATTTATAATATGATTAAAAAATAAAAAAAGGTAAAATATAAAATAATTTATATGTTTTTAGAAACTATTAAAAATGATAATAAAATTTTTTAATATTAAATTCCATACATTAGAAATTTGTTTAAACTAATAAAAAAATATTTGGAACATTTGACTAATGTTTTAAATAGAAAAATATGTGATATTAAAATTATGTATTTTTTAACATTATAAATATGATGGTTTCCTATATTATGAATATGAAAAGTTTATATTTATTATAAAGACACGTATTTTAATACATAATATCTCATTTGTATAGAGGTTAAATAAATAAAACATGAAGAGCCTAAAAGTGGCATATAATTAAAAAATGATTATATTTATAATGAATTATCATAAAATCATATTTAAATTATAAATTATTTATAAATTATTTTTTTATAAGATGTCCATAAGTGCATGTCTCATTTCTAAATATTTTAATTGTTTATTTTGTTATTAATTTCCAAATTGTTTATTATTCCTGAATGTAATGTTTTTATATTATGAATGGATGAGTGATTTAGTTTAATTTTTTAACCTATATGTTACAAATGATATACCATGCATACAAAGAAATATATATTTTCCATTATATGAATGATAGTTTATTCAATAAAGACTATGATTTGTATTTTGATTTATAAATTCAACAATAAAAGATAAATATGTTTAATGTATATTAAGTTTTTTGATTTTTTTAGAATTAAAGTAAATCTTAAATTTTGAATTATGGATAGTGGTACTTTGGGATGGAGTTTCTAGTGGCTCAGGATCTTAGTCCTTTTTTTTGAAAAATGGAGGATGGATACCTATTTCACTATACAAAAACTTGTGTATATTTTTTATCTTTATAATTTTAAATAATCATAAGAAATGGTTTATAATTGTAATTAAGATAATTTTTGGGAAATTTAGATAAATTATTGGTTATATAAATTGTTACACATTAATATGTTTGATAAATAATAATTTCATGATGGTATAAGGAAAAAAATATAATAATTTGAAGAATTAATACAAGGGAATAGTTGAGATACGGTGATGGGTTGTTAAATAAATCGTAAAAATAGTATGTTTTGGATTCATTATAAAATTAACACATTTTAAGACCATGGTTTCCAACATTTGAATGTCACGCCATTGCTAGGTACCCATTTATTATATTTTGTAAGTCATGTTGGCTATGGGTGAACCTAATACGATTATATGATCATATTTAACATTGAAATTTATGCCACACATATTTTGGTGCCCCTACATGGTTTAGTTTCTCAAAGTAATGAAGATGAGATAATGTATATAATGGATTCATGCTAGGATGTTCCCCCTCAACTATCTAAGGACCTCATAAATCATGATTAACAAAAATATATACATAAAAATCCAAACAGTTAGACAAAAACTAACATAACTCAAATTTTAATATAATATGTATGTTATAATATTAATATATATAATGTAAAAATAGTCATTATTTTAGTGAGAGAATATTCAATAAACCTTTTATTAAATACATGTAAAATGTGATATTCATATTATAAAAAATTCTATTGTAAAAAAATTTATATCATTATAAAACATTATTTTTATACTGATATTAGAAAAGTATAATATTAATGGAAGTAACATATTAGAATGGTATACAAAAATGAATATTTTTATCAATAATAAAAAAAATCTGTGTATTAGTGTAGCCTCTTCCTGAATAACCAACTTATGAAGCTTCTCAAATAGAGTACAAGGATACTTATTTGAAGCACAAAAAGGATACACATGACCTATATACTATATTTCCTATATTTATATAACCTATGTTGAAAAAGAAACATGCTAATATAGATGTTCCTAGGATGCTGGATAACCTAAAGTTACATTATAATGAACAAAAAATTCATGAGAGATAAAAGGTTTCATAAGCACCTTTTAGACACAAAATGACCAAATTTTATTTAGTATCCCCTCATGTACTGAATATTATTGGGTATGTTAATTACTTGGAGATGAAAATATCAAATTTAATGAAAAATATTGCTATATATGTTATTCTGTAATTATTTCTAGAAATGTACCTATAATTTATATTTAACTAGAATATGAACAATTTCAAATAAAATTCCTAATATCTATAATATATTGAGGATATCTGCGAAGGGAATGGGAGGTCTAATATCTACTGTTGTAATGATAATACATAATGGTAAATGTAAAATTTAGAATAAGAATAAAACTATTAGTGGGTTTAATAGTAATGTTGAGTCATTATAATCAAAATGAGGCATTAAGAAGGATGGGAACCATTTCCACTGTGGAAATCATGAACATTAGATTAAAAATTCACTAAAAATCATAAATAATTGTAATAAACTCTGTGAATATTCTTTATTCGGTTATGATGTTATATAAATGAATTATTCTTTTTTTTAAGGATATATGATACTGAGTATACATTAGTTAATTATAGTGAATATTTATTGGAGTGAAAAAATAATAAATTTTTTAAAAATATTGTATACTGAATAAATATATTGGAAATTGTTATTTATACATTGAAAAAATTTCTATGTATTGCTTCTATAGTAATGGATTTAATAATTTTATACAATATGTTTATTTATTTTTTTCATTATTCTTTTTGGAGTTAAGATAAATCATATAAAATACAACGGTTATTTTATTAATAAAATAATATATTTTCTTTACACACTTAGTATATGATTTTATATTTTCAATAACATGGTTTTTTATGAATGAATTAAATTATTTTTATCTCGGATATTTTTTTAATCAATTTCATTTGTCAAAATTTGAGAGATATAATTTATATAACCCATTAGTGGTATATTTTAATAAAAAATTATTTTCTAGGATATTCCAAAATATATTTAATGTTTCTATATAATATACAGTTATAAGTTCTATTATTTTAAATATTCCTATACAAGAAATACATTTTTGTTTCTTTACAAAAAGTTTTGTGATTTAAAAATATATTTTGGTAAAATATAATTTCTAAAAAATTACTTATGTTTTGTTTGAACATAGAAAAGTTTAAATATAATGAAAAATTAAATATATTTATAAATTAATGTATACCATTAATGTGGAAGAATATTTAATAAAGGTAAAAAGATGATTTTAAATTGATTCATTTTTTATTTATTGAAATGATCTAAAAGAAAGATTGCATATTAATAAGGGTTATGAAGTTCAATTCATTTTAAAAAATAAGATAAAATACATAAATACATTATATTGTATGAATAAATTTCATTTCAATATAATGTTAAAATTAATTAATAGTTGTTTTATAAATCATAATCTAACAATTATTTAAATGATATTTCTTAAGATAAATGATATAACTAAAATAGTTTCATGGGAGAGTTTATTTATCAGATAAATACATAGTAATGGGATAGGTGTAACAAATATATGTAAAACGTTTTAATGAAACTATACAATGAAGAAAATATGAGGTCCATGAGATTTTACATATTGCATATGATGGGATTAAAACTTATGTATATTATATTAGCAGTATTTTTTTAAAATAGTTTAAGAATATAAAAATATATGATTTTATGCAAATGTATTTTTAAGTTATAATTAATTTACATATAAAACAACTATCATTACTGTAGAATGAAAATTAACCATACAAAGTAGGAAATTGAGTTTTAACAGGTCAATGATCATCATGGAAAGGCATGAGTTGTGGACAACTATTTAAAATAATCTGACAAAGAGCTTCAATAAAGATAATCATTTTACTCTTATGGCATAATAAGTTTTTTATTATAGATAATCCACTTGAGTATTCCATATGGAGTGTTATAAAAAATATAATTGTTATACTTGCGGTGAATGTTTCATAGTAACCCATGTTACCTAAGTAAATTTGAAAATTTTATATGTAAAAATTTATATGTAAATACATTATTAAGACCAGCCTTATGGTTTATCTAATGAGTGAGTTGTTTGGAATGGTAATGATCATTCAATAAGATAATATTAGTTAAGAAGAGGTTTTAATCATTTATGTTGAGTGTGATGTATGGTCCCTCAATTAATAAATACAAAGGAATTGTATGTATATACCTAGATAAATTGAACATGATGTGATTATCTATTTGGAAATGTTTTAAATAATAAGATAGTTTACATTAATGAATTACATGATATGTGTTCATGCATTGTATTAAATATTTAATTAGATAATTGAGAATATATGAGCATGTCTATAAGAGATTGGTAGACTCCATATCTCATTGACAATCAATGTATTTGATAAATAGATTGTATAATTTTGTATAATGTATGAGAGATATCCAGTGGAAAGAATTACAGAGATAAACATTTTTTATAGATAAAAATTCAAGTCCATTTATTTATTGAGTACAAATGAATTTTATCTTTAGGTTGATCTTTTCATGAAATTATTATTTAGAGAATTTATAGCTATTGTAAAAGCTACAAGGGATGCTAGGGCCACATAAAAAGGATGTGTAAATGATGATGCTATTTTTTGTAAAATGTTTAAGAAAAAACATTATGATCGTAATCATAAGTAATCCAATAAAAGTTTTACATGATATCTAAAAGGAATATAAGATATTATTTTTTTGGATTTCAAGGGATCTGAAAATATTGTTCAAAAACATGGAAATAATTAATAAAAACCAATCTAATATCAAACAATTCTAGACAAATTAATCCATGCACACATTACAAACGATGATACTATATTCTTGCACTTTACACCATTGATTCAAATGCACTATATTCATATGGATTTAATGAATGTTATTATAAGGAAAATATATAAAATACCTCCTCATGTGGTATTCAAGATATGAATGGATCCCATAATTTTTAGGATAGATTCCTTTTCTCACCAGATATTACAATCACATTGTAGTATAATAGTTGAAGAAGAAAGAGCGCTATGAGGAATGGAAGATTTTTTTCATGTCTTGAGCAGTATGGTTTACACAAACAGATGATAGTAGGCTTATTTTTATATCCCTTGAGGATTATCTATGGGTGGTATTGAAAATAATCATGCATTATAACACAAGATTAGATTCTTTGAACAATTTATACAACCCTTACATGAATACAAAAAACTCTAAACCATTTCATTATGTAATGTGATTAATTAATAATAGAGAATATAAAAGAAATTCATGAATTATAAAAATTATAATTAATCCACCCAAATAATCATAGGTAGTGGAATGCATTCCATCCCCTACCATACAATATTTCTTGTCATGTCCCACAATATGTTTGGGAAGTGGAATATTATATTAACTAATTTTATAATATGATATACCCAAAATATATTGTCAAAACTAGTTTTTTACATAAGAATCATATTAAGTAACTTGTTATATAATATCAAATAATTTATTATATATATAATACATATACAGATAAAGTATTTAGGTAATATTTCCTTCAATATCGAACTATCACAAAATCAAAAAAGGCATACATGCCATTTCAACTTATATTGTATCATATATAATAACATATGAAATTATATCATATATTCCATTTGAAAATCTTCCAAAACAATTTTTTAAATTTATATCAACTTCACCATGTATCACATAATCGTAATTATATTTTGAAATCCAATCCAAAACACTTTTAGATTAACACTAAAACACCTATACAGTGCATCCTTGAGTTAAAATCAATACCAATATTGTAAATGAAAAAGTGTGACCCCAAAGATGTTATAGAATTAAAAACTATATGAATATGCATATCCATACATGTAAAAAAAGAGAATCCTCTAATAAAACATCAATTTCACTCATGCAATAATGTTATCCTGTGTGATCCCCTTGAAAACATGTATCTCTATATCTGTTTCCCCAAGATGCATACATTGTAGTGTGTATTATCATATTTTTCCATTGTTTAATAAATCAAGTAAAAATTAATCATGGAGTATGCCAATCCCATATATCAAATCAAATATTATCGACATTATGAGTATAAAAGTTCAATGTCGATGAATATATCACTTGACATTCACCTTTATGGATGATCACAACACATCCCCTTCATCTTAATAGATAAACCCATCATATGTACCATCATGGAATGGAAAAAACTCATCAGTATATATTAATTGAGGGACCATATGTAATTATCATCATATGAGAGGAAAAACACCATATTGGATGACATCCAACATATTAAATGATTAGAAATATACCTAACTCCTCTCTAATTACCTAAGCCTCATGGACTATGTAAGAAATGTATCAAAGAATTATGGTTATCATGCATGGTATCTCACCAACCTCAGGTGGTGATGGCCCCAAAAATGGTCCACTCAACCCTATAATACCAAAGACATAAAGTATGACACTCCATGAGGTATACATCATGATTTATCTAGTGTAAAAACTCATTTTTTATGTTTCATAAGAGTGTTTTTTATCTCTATACAAGAACCATACTCATGCAAACCTTATAATTTCTTCATATCCTAAAACAATCCATGACAAACATCAGTTATCGATAACTCAAAATTTTTCTTTTAAAGGTCCATTATAGACCTCCAAAATATTATATCAATATATATCTATAAAATTAAAACATGATAAATTTAATATTATATTTTATATGATACATTTTCTATTCATAAAACTTTTAATAATACATGAAAACACATGTATAATAAGATTACTGTCATATGACTGTTTCGTTCCAGTTTTCGGCCACGAAATGCCCAACGGCTCCGTATCCATTGATTTATGGACCTGCTTTCCAAAGGCAGGCATTCATCGGATGGTCTAGACAGCGACTCTTAAGAACTCACAATGGTTGAGAGGATGTGAAGTCGGGTTCGTTGTACCCTTTGGGGGGTGGAATTATTAAATGTTCCGGGACTCTCTTATAGATTTAAGACGTATTTATATGTTCTCGAATCTTTGGTTTATACCCAAACATAGTTTCCACGAAATTAACCTTGGTGGGAAATGATCAACTGGATGCAAGGTTTTGGAATCATTTATGCTCAAGGTTTACCATCCCTCGTTGGATTAATGGCCCCGAAGGGTTGGATCTTTCTTGAGGCGGCACTAGGAGTGGCGCGGTGAACTGATGTGGAGGTGATCAGATCGACTGGTTGTTGGGAATGAGCCTCATGGAGGCTTCCTACGTACACTGTCTAGGAGGCAGGGATCCAATTCCACGTAGTTCTCATAGGTGTTGGGGAACTGACGTGAAGAGAGACCACGTGGTCCGATGGGTGGTGGGCTTGAACCTCATGGAGGCTTCCTACGTACCCTGTCTAGGAGGCAGGGATAAAAGTCCATGTAGTTCGCTTTGGCTTGGGGCTTACACTCTGGGGCAGCCCTGGATGATGGATTGGGGCATACACTCTGAGGAGGCCCATAGGAAGATTTCATGGTTAATTCTTACTCTAAGCCCATGTGAGTCATGCTCGGTGTGAGAAATAAGATGCAACAGGGACCAGATGAACACATCGCAAAAGGTGCGTCCGTGAGAAGCAGAGTGGGGCTTACGCATGAGGGCGGTCCAGGGTGATGAATTGGGGAACACACTCTGAGGAGGCCCAGAAGGTCGGGTATTACTATGAGATGGATGCTTGGGGCGATAAAGCCTAGTTTGAGAGGGAAAGGGGGTGCTTCTATTCCCATCTCATCTCTTGTAGTGCACGAGGGATTCCTTATAATGGCTATCTTACCATCTTCGAGGAACCCTCAAAATGTGGAGGGGCAGAAAGGGGATTCTCGAGCTCATAATGTACATTACCGTGGGAATGTGAACCCAGGAATGCTTTGGGAATCTGCTCAAGGGTCGAGGAAACCCCCTTTTCCATGTTTACCGTGGGTATGTGAACTCAAAATAGCGCGCTGATGTGCCTGAAACTTATACCACGCTGGTCTGGTGGCTCTGGCAGAGGCCTCAGCTCGGGGCCGATGAATAGAACAATGAGGGAGTTGTGGAGGACCTGACTAGATCGAAAGGATTTTACCCAGCTCTGGAAATGTGAAAACCTTTGTATTTGGCAAGCCAACGAGAGGTATGGCCGGTGGCTCCCTTCACGTGGGGTTGTGCCACATGGCTGGAGAAGCCGTCAGCGAACCAGGGTGGTCTGCGGACTGAATGGTGTCCTGCAAACTAGGGTGGTTCGTGGTTTCAGGATCAATCCGTGAACCGGGGTGGTTTTCGGAGGGTTCCAGGCGGGCAGTGGTGGCCAAGTGCAGCGTCGATCGGAGGCTCGTCGGTCGAGGCTTCGCCTGCGGAGGAGGGTGCTACGCTGTACGACAGATCGAAAAAGAGGCATAAACTTCTTGGTCCGCGGGGAAGTCATCCGCGGAGGGGGTATGGTTCGTGGTTCTCAATTTTTATTGTTATTTTAGGTTCGTTGTTAACCAAATTATTATGCATTTTCCAATTCCTTCTTAATTCATATACCTGTTGTGGTTCGGGAATGGGGAATTTCGCTGTTTGCGAAATCCGAAGCCTTCCTTCAACTGATCTCCTTCCGAATCTCCAATCCCTTAAAATCTGATTCTAGTTCTCCAATCCCCCATTCTTTCCCCCTTGGCCTCCTTTTATAGAGTGGGGAAAGGAATGTATATGTGGCCACGTGGCACCTTTTACGGAGGCCCATAACCAAAGACCCGGTTCACAGTTGACTTGGTCAATCTGCTATTTGCGGTGGGTATTGAACGCCCCCCCTCCGCGAGATGAATACAAGGAGTGATCTATGGCTGCGGATGGTTCCGCCTCTATTCTGCGATCAAAAATGGGTACGGCTTGAACCGGTCGATGCGATCAGTGGTTGGGCAGTTCGTGACGGTGAACTGGACTGGTGCCTATCCTCCCTCATGATCGCGAAGGCTCTCCGCATCCATTTCGCGAACGACAATGGTTCGCGGAGGGGGTGCCTCGTGGTGCCTAGCCGCATTGCGCATCCATGGACCGGTTCACAGGGGGGTGCCTTGCGGTTCCTAGACACATTGAGATTCCATGGACCGGTTTGTGGACCGGTCCTTTTTGTGTTATTTGCCCCAATTATTTGTGGGATTTGTGTAAAATTTCATTTCCAGATTTCTAAGGACCCTAAAAATGCCCCCATTGGAATGGGGTCCGATCTGAACAAAGAGGAGGTCATTCTTATGCAAAGTGGTCTAGAAAATGAGATGGTTTGCGGTAGAAAGGTGGAACCGGTAGGGGACCACGGCTATAAATACAGGGATCCCTCACTTGTCCTTTACTGAATTCTTCACGAAACCAGAGCTCATTCATCTCCGCATGTTTACTCCTTCGCGAAGTGCCTCATCCATGAACTGGAAGCAACCTCCTCGAACCATTCCTTCTTCGCGGTCGCCTTCATCTACGAACCAACTTCCCGACCGTGAAACATTACTCTTAATTAATTAAAAAGTAAGTGATGACGGGTTGCAGAGGAACTTTCTTCGCGGTTTCCATGCTCTGTGGACTAAAAATCTCTTGAACTTTAAAAATTATCTGAATCTTCTGAATAAACTCGGGATTGAATTTCCAGGGAGCGACTTGGTTTGCGGTTTCCTGGCCAACGCTCTGCGAGCCAGGGCTTTGTGGCTGATTTCAGGAAGGGCTGGTTCGCGGGATGGTGTCATCGCGAACCATCCTCCAAGGCCTCCTTTTGGATTTGATTATGAAGGCTCTTTAACCATTCATTCATTTAGTTATTTTTGTCCGAATTTTTATTCTAGACTGATTTCTCTCATTGTGCAGGGAGAAAATATGGTTCCCCCTCATTCTGTACTAAGGCCTTCTGCAGAGCCTCTCTCAACTGGCACAGAGAGACGTTCAGCTATGATTCATAGAGTGGAGGGCGTCATAGAGGACCCTAGTCGGTCCATCATTCCTGATGACGGTGCATTGAGGAACTTGCTCTCTCCGGAGCTTCTAAGTAATCCATTATTCAATCGTCTCCTGCTCTATGGATTCGGTCTTCAAGATGACGTCCCTATCCCCCCTTCTTTTGAATGTCTCCCTTCTCCTTTCCTGGAAGCGCCTTCAAAATGAATTCAAGAAAACCTTACCCAATATGGGGAGGTAATATCTAATTTTGGTCCGAAAGATTCATTTATTCTGAGGGGATCTGTCTGGACCCAAATCGATCAGTGCCCTTAAGACTTTTCTCAAAAATCTCTCCTTAAGGACTACCCTTATAGTATCAACCTTGCTCAAAGAGATCCTGATGTGGGATGGGTTCCCAGGTGGGATCTTCGGTCTGGAAGGCTCTTCTCAAATGATTGGGATTGGGCTTTCTGGGTCCATCATCATTGTCGGGAGTCTCCTGATTCACTGGAAGCAGTTAACCTATACTCCACAGTGTATAATTCGAAATTTTCTATTTACCCACCATCTTCGATCCTAACCGACCTATTCAGCTGTTGGTGTTCATGTACTAATACTTTCCACCTCGCCCACGGGGAAGTCGACATTAGTCTGTGGGACATCTACCAGATAGGAGTACTGCCGATTGCTGGTGAGATGTCTGATGAATTTTTTCCCACTCCCAATACATGGGATGACGTTGAACATGTGCCTTTACTGGCGAAAGAGCTGCTGACCATGGAAGAGCAGTCACTAGGTCAGGCCATGCGTGCTCACTCGCTTATTCCTTATAGCACTTGGATAGGGTTATTTCCAAACACCACTGGTCCTACGCTGAAGATTAAGCGTCCCTGGACTCAACCTTCCCAACAGTCATGAACCATTCAGGGTTCTTACTGTGCGGTTCTGGAAGCAGGCGAATACCTTTCATAGGGTTACGAGGTGCGCCCTCATGTGTCGCCTATGCTCCGGTTGGCCGGTCTGTTTGCTATGTTTTTGAGTGGATGGTTATTTACTTCCCGGAATGTTAACCCAGGTGCCCAGGCCTACACTTTTATGATGGCGGTCGAGTTAGCAGAGGGCCTCTTGGTGAATTTAGCCATGCCCACTTTGGCCCGTATCTACGAGCTACTGAGCCACACGCCGGTGGGCGGGTCACCCTACCATCTAAGCTGGCCATTTAAATTTTTGTACAGCTGGGTGGAGGATCACTATCGCTGTTAAGAATATCTTCACAACACGGCCATCCTACTTCCTAACTTTCGACCTACCCTATTGGATATATCTAGAGTTCGCTTGAAGTCTCTCAACTCTAGTGAAGTCCTCGAGCTCCGGAGCGACTTCTCCCAGTTCAAAATCACTCCCTACCCCACCCCTTCGGGCGTCTTAGTTGACAACCACTGGGGGGCATGGAGGAGCGCTCTTACATGATCTCCCTACAGGACGGGTTTCTGTCTGTACGGTTCGACAAGGTTTCTTTTTGTGAGCTGTATGTCCCATATCGCTTTTCCCTCTAGTTCGGGTGCATGCAAGTCCAAGTTTCCCTCCCCCCTTCTCGGGCTCAAGAACTGCATCCAGCCATACTTCTTCAGTGGTGGATGATGCTAACGCGAGAGGGATCTGACACAAGAGTTCCCCTTCCAGATACAGGGGAGGCTACCGGCCTTTCCCTAGAGGATGCAAAAACATGGGTAAAATACTATCCTGATGGGATCCTGGGGAAGGTTGTCCAGCAGGTTCCCAAATCATGAGGTATGGGGGATGCTGCATCCACTACACCTTCCTCATCAGTTTTAAGGGAGGACCGACTAATGGCTCGTCGATCAAAGTGACTCAAATAACGTTCCTCTTCCAACCCTGCGGTGGCCGTAGTTCAGACAAGTTCATCCTTCTTGTGTGTGGATGAGGACAACCCTGTGGTGTCGGGTCCTAGCAAGACCATCCCGGAGGTTCTTCCAGTCGATACCGGGCTTAGAAACTTGGTACCCAAGCCTGAACCGGGGTTAGGGGCTCCAGTATTTCCAGCTTCAGAGTCAACTTCTAGTGAGCACACATCCGCATGGGCTACCATGCCAGAAATTGTTCTCGTGTCATCCAGTGAGGATAATAAAGATCCTCGTACAATGGAGGACCATCAGTAAGTGCGCAGGTGGGCCTGGCCCCGAATCTGTGAAATCATCACTGAAACCCCCTTAGCCGAATTGGAATCAAAAAACTGATGCTCTTCGTCATCTCTTCCTGGGTTTGGGGTCTGGTGGCTTTGACTATCAGCAGCTCCATTCTCTTGCTTGCCAAGTTGTCATGGCCCAGGAGGAAGCTGTCACTAATGAATTCAATCTTTCTCACTTTGAGACCACTCATTGTGGGGCCCAAACCTTGGAGGAAACCACAACAGAGCTCCATCAACTGATAGCACAAGAGGCCATCTCTCGAGATCAGGCATCCATCCCATCCTCTGAGTTGCATGCATACAATGAATGGGCGGCGATGCTGAGGGATCTGTTATCGGCTATGACTGGTCGTCTTGAAGTTACCAGAAAAGGGATCAATGATCTCCAAACCATAGTGGAGTGTATCCATCCGGTGGCTAAGGTTGAAACCAGGGAGAAGGCAGTGTTGGAACAATCCTGCAATGACCTTCGCCGCACAGTCGCTGATCCGGTGGGGAGAGCAATTCAGGATCCATTATGACTATCACAGCCACTCTTGTATCCCCTGTTTTACTTACCCCTCTATCCCTCCATTTTTTTGTGAAGGAGAGACCCTCGCTGGTGGACGCCCTCCTTTTTTTTGTTCGAACGAGACACAGTCTCTATCAATCACTCGTTGCTGTGGAATTTGATTGTTACTTAGATCAATTGTTGTGAAAATAGCAATTCACTGATTCAGAACTAATCATAACTCAAGAAAACAAGCTCTAATTTTTGCCTGGACCATGGGATCCAGCGAGCGTAGTCTGGCTATTTCTTGGGTTTTTTATGAAAACCCTACAAATTTTTGTCTTATTGTTCTTTTAATGCCATGATTTTTCCTGGGACCATTCGGTATGGACCCAGCGGGTATAACCCAACTTTTTCTTAGGTCTCCCTTTTTGGATTTTCGGCCTAACAGGCTTTGTGCCTCATTCTTCTGTGAGCGGCTTAATGTCCCGCCGACAAGATTATCATTACTAATGTCTTAGGTTGAACAACTTTGACTAAATATGGTGGGTAGAGGGCCCCAATGGGGTTCAACTGATTAAAAGATATCTCAATACCCTTCAGACACATGTGGGGGAAACATGTTTGAATTTGAGTGGCATGCATGGCATTTCTCAGGGAATGGGAGTCGTACCGGCGTACAGAGGTAAGAAGGGCATTGCCTAAGGAAAACATGTGTTCAGTAGATGGGCCAGATGCAAGAAATATGTAGAGCCGTTGATGGCATGGTATGCGTAGCCATATAAAGGTGTCCTTAAGTCAAAGACTTATCCATTTCTGATGGCCAGGGGACTTCATGGAAGTATGGTTTATGGAAACCACGATGGGTGGCATGGAGAAATATGAAAACCACCTGGGGTGGCTCAGAAGGGGAGTGTGACATCTGAAAGGGTTTTGTGAGTATCCATACTAATCAAGAGCGTGGTCCGGAGACCACCTCCCTACACATTTAGCTAGCGTAAGGGATGGTTGAGGCTTGACGCAATTTAAATTCATACAACTGGGAGATCATCTAAAATGGAACAACTTCTTCTGGTTCTCGGTAATCTAGACAAAGACGATCCGTTGCATTCAGGTAGGATTGTAGAAGAGTTTGGTAAACTGTAGGTCAGGGGGTTTCCGAATCCCAGGATAGAAATGGGGGCTCAGAGGCCAGGAGGCGTACGGGTAGAAGCATTGCCTAAAGAAATATTTCTTTTATAACATGTTCCAGGGGATATCAATATGCAGAACTATTGAGGGCATGGTATGAATAATAATAAAAATGTTTCCTTAAGTCAAAGATTATCCACTTCTGATAGCCGAGCAACATCAAGGAAGTTGAGATTTGGAACCACCATGGGTGGCTGATGAGAAGTCGGCTTTTTTTTCTGAGTACAGAGTATGGTTTATGATGAGAGGGTGCCCGAATACGGGGGAAATATCTAGACTAAACTTCCTGAGAATGGGTGATGTAATTCTTTCTCATGTGAATGTGTGGTGGTGGTTGGTGAAGGTCTGACCCGTGCACTGAAGGACAAATAAAAGCCTCTGCTTCTCATTGAACCCATGACGAGTATGACTGTGTAGTTTATCATCATGTGGTTGGGACATAATCCATGCAATTTAGAGTCATGCGGCAATGAAGAGAGGAATTTTTTATGGTTGCTATGCAGTTTAATGTCATGCAGTGAGGACGAAGACATTTTTAAAGGTCGCTATGCAGTTTAACATCATGTAGTGAGGACAGAGACATTTTTAAAGGTTTCTATGTAGTTTAACATCATGCAGTGAGGACGGGGAAATTTTTGCAGAGGATTCTCTTCATCAGAGTGTAACTGGGCTTGAATACCTCAACACTCCCTAGACGTGGGGGGGGTTGATTAGTGTAAATCATGGTTCCAGGTCTTCGTGGATCAGGAAAGGTGATATGAGGGCTCTGATGCCGGTAAGCGTATGGGGCTAGGAAGAGAATCACCTATAGAAATCATGACTTTTATGGACGAGCCAGGGGCTATCATTATGCAGAGCCGCTGAGGACATGGTATGCATAGTCGTATAAAGGTGTCCATGGGTCGATGACCTTCCACTTCCGATGGCCTTGAATCGTTATGAGGATCCGTAATTATTCGGGTTGTAACACCCTGAGATTTTATGAAAAATATTCTTTTATTTTCATTAATGTCTTGTGTTTAATGCTACAACATGATTACCTTGCATTATACGCAACACCGTATTAGATTGCAGTATACGCAACACTATTCTTGGATCGTGTTACACACAATTTTGATAATAGTTATTCTACGCAACATAGAGTGTATATATATATATATATTCAATGTATAAATCAAATATGGTTGGATTATGTTATACGAAACAACGAAGGATTATTTCACAACACGCAACCCTGACTTGGCTTGCATTACACGTAATCACGACCTTCCTCGATAGCGTGTGTTGTACGCAATACCGGGTTTTACTAAAAAATGATATATTATTATAATATTATTATGAACTAGCATTTATGAATAGTATTAACTATATTTTGAATTTTATAACATTATTATTAATCTTACACATTTTCTAGAACATGGTATAAGAAGAAAATAAATTTTTTGGGTAAAATAAGTATTTTTCAAAAAATGCAGTTTTGTCGCCTTTTGATGGCGCACCCACTTTAAATCTAGTTTTTGACATGTTTATAAGTTCAATATGACAAAATAAAATTCTTTTTTGGAATCAGGAAATAAAAATTTTCTTTGGATAAATTTTTCGTATTATTTTGGTAACTTTCATATTTTGATTAATAGAAAAAACACGCTATATTTTAATGAAAAAACAAATTTTTTCATCGTAATAATTTATATGGTTAAATTATAATATTGAATGGTTTTAGAGTATAAATATAATATATTTTTACCATTTAATATAATGTATGTCATTAGCATTGATTTTACATTGAATTCGTAGGTTAAACCAATTCAATCTTTTGCAATGTTTTAAACAAAAACCCGTTTTCATTCGACAACGGGATTAATTTTAATTTAATTTCTGAAACTTCTGTGTATTGAATTTGAAAAAATGGATTCCATATTTGTAATCAGTGGGTCTAAATTATGTTAATAGGCTACTTTTTATTTTTGGGAATTATGAATAGTAACTACTGTAAGTTTTATTTACCATAGTTAAAGGTAAATCAGGTAATTAAGGGTAAATATAATATTATAAAATTACCCTATCACATGCCAAAATTCTATTGGACAGCTAAAACTAAACCCATATCAACTAAGGGTCAGATTAGATTCATTTTATGGACTTTTGACCATGAAAATAATTTAATTATTATTAAAACCAAAGAAAGTGATAACATGTCACTCTCTTAAATCTTATAAGTATAATAATTTCAATTTAGTGATAAAAATCATAAAACTTCGAACATTAATAGTCTCCAGAAATCTAATAAAATTATCAACATCATGAAAATTTATTTAGAATTTTTAGAGATTAAATAATTGTCATTAATGGTGATACATTAATGATAAAGAAATTATTTATTAAGTGGAAAATAAGTAATATAGTTTTTATTGAAATAATAATACCCATTAAAAGGCCCATAAACCTGACCAAAACTTATTGGTAGTGTATATATATTCACCTTAATCATCCAATGACCTAGTATATAACCGTTTTAATCCTTATAAAAGTGATTATGACACTTATATTATTTAATTTTAAATGATGCCAAAGTTGACACCTTCATAATTTAATAAATATACCAATTTAAATATAGTGATTTTAAGATGATAAATTAGAGTAAAAGTATTATTGTGAAAGGTAATAGATTTATATTCATAATATGATTTTATTTTAAATTTTTATGCAACAAATCAGTATATTAAATAATTATACAATAATGTTGTAGTAATTATTTAAATATTATATGAACTATTTAATGTGATCCACTAATTTTATAGATACATATGACCTTTTATGAATCTATTAAAGCTTTTATTTCGAACATATCTTCTGTATATATTTTATTTAAATTCAAATAAATGAATAGTGTCAAAATTGACACTATTGTTATTTTATAAATATAACATATTATAAAATTGTTTAAAAATCACAAAAATATTTAAAAATAATAAATTTAAATTTATATGGTATATAATGTTATAAAGTAAACAATTATGGAAAATTAACTAAAAATAAGTAATTATTTGTTATAATTTAAAATTTAGAATTTTATTACCACAAACAAACTTAAATAGATTAAATAAGGATAAATCATAATGATAAGGATTAAAATAAAATCCAAACATGTCTAAATTTGATTGGTTGATCAGGTTTCAACCCTATCTCATCTAATCTTTGAATATGATTCATTTTTGGAGGTTTTTAAGTGGGGTTAGATTTATTATAAATTAATATTTTTAAGAATTCCAAAGGTGCCCATCTCCTCCCTTATAAAAGGGAAGCTCCTCCCTCTCCTCCTCACACCAATTTGAGCCTTAAACCTCGGCCAACCCCTACCAAATTATCTTATCCACTACCCTAGAAACATCCTAGTGGTTTTGGTCTTCCTCAAATACCAATTTTAGTGCCCTTAAAGGAGATCTCAAAGAGGCGCTTCAAAGAAGAGGTAATGTCTGTTACCGATTCTTTCAACTTTATTTCTTCTTCCAATTCTTCTTATTAGGTTGTTTCATTATGAAGTAATAACATCAATATCACTCATATACTGATATGTTGTTATATGTATGAAACAACCCTATTTCACCATCTATCCATCCTATAGAAAACGAAATCACCGCGCGTGCGTACATACGGAATACCGTCTCCACGCCGTGGTGTAATTTATTTTCCACCACCACCTTACTTGGATGGGTATAATGGTGTACATAATAACTATATATGATTATGGTAAAGTTATATTGATTATTATATAGTATACATACACTCCAATACAATTCCATGATCATGAGAACGATATCATCGCTCGTGCGTACGTACGGACTACCGTCTCCACAACGTGATGAGATACATTCTCCACGTTAACCATTCATGAATGATTATAAAGTATATATAATAATTAATCATGAAATATATGACGTAATAATGATACTGGATTTATGTGTATATATATGTATTTCATCTACTTAATTCAATTCAACTCAATAAGGAAACAAAAATAGCGTTCATGCGTACGTACGGACTACCGTCTCCATGAACAGTGTATTTCTTTCCATTTACTAATCTATTATATATATGTATATTCTGAATATATATTATATATAAATCATGTTTTATATTCTGGAATTAAGTAATCATGATCTAAGTAATCATATGAATAATTACAAGTCAAAACACGGACGAAAAATGAAACGATTTTACCCAAAACGCTCTTTAACATGGAATTTACAAAAGAAAGGGTAATATAAACTCATAAGTGAACCATATATAATATCATAACAATGAGTATGATTCTGGAGTAAGTCAATGCAATTATTTAAATCATTATACAGGAGGTTCGGACACTTACGAAGCAAATCAGACCTAAGTTAAGGGAAAATATCACAATCTCATTTTTATCCGAGATTGTTTATACTTTGGAATTTACTGGGGGTCTATTTTATTATCCACATCCATGTTTCCTCAATATGTAATATTATTTTCATCCACCTAAAATTTTTTAAATCCAATTTTACCCTTCGGTGAGTTTTTAGTAAAGGATATGAATGGAATCTTTTGTCGTTTTTCGTACGAGGTACTTTTTGACTTTTCCGACAAAAGTACGAAGAATGTTTTTTAACTTATACAGCATGAATGGATTTTTAAAATATTATTTACAAGAAGCTTCCTTTACAAGTTTTCATGTTTATTTTTAATCAACTTCTTTTAGTTTATATTTGTACGACATGTTAAGAAAGGAAAAGCGTTTTTGAAGCAGAAAGTATATTTTCCTCAAGAATGGAGTTCAAGTGTTTTATCAAAATTATTTTCCATCTAAGATAATAAAGGGTTCTATTTTTATCCCTATTATTACATTTATTTGATTATTTTTTGATGGAATTAAATTTTTATGAATTCATTTATCTTATATGAATTGTTTTATGATGTCACGATGTTTAAGATTCCCATTTTTATTACATGGGTTATGCTATGATGTATGGTTTTCTGATTTTGTGGCACACATAATAATGGTATCATTATGAGATGGGTGGGACCTATATCTCCCTCAAATGCATTGGGTAAAGATTTTATATCTCATGAGATAGACATGGCTAGAACGGCAGGTTAAACCGGTTCAGTGAAACAGGACTGAAATGAGGAGTGAACTTGGTTCAGAAATGGACTTTGTCCACTAAGATAGTCTTGGAAATGAGTCTTGACTAATAAGAAATGATTCTATATGATTATGTGTGTATGATACAAAGTTTCATGTTTTAAGTTATGATTATTGGGATTAAATTTCACTACTATGATTTATCCCATTTTATGATATTATGATCTCTTTTGCAGGTTAAGATTTCCAAAACATATGTTCTTATGTATATGATGTGATTTATATTTCTTTTGTTTACCCTTAATGAGAATTTGAGCTCACCCTTTTATGTTTTATTTTCCCCAGGATATAATGAAGGGTTTTTAGGTAAAAAAAAGGGAAGATATTTATGGGAGATGTTGAAGATCTTTCACCACGATTAGAAGATTATATTCTGAGTTTCCAAAGACACTAAACTATTATGGTCCTTGTTTGTGTGTTTTTGTTATGTACTAAGTATTCTTCAAAAGTAATGTAATGTCCACGTACGTTAAGATTAGGGTCTCTACAGTTGGTATCAGAGGAAAGGTTTAGTCAACCTTTGGAAACTAGGATGCGAAAACGTTAGTGAGATCCCTAGAGATATTTCTAAGGTATGTCTAGGGATGTCTCTAAGGTTAAGTATACGTATAGGTTATAGTCCTAGAATTGCACTAACGATATTAGAATATAACCTAAGATGTTAGATATTGAGGGTATTCCCCCTTTAATATGTTGTTTTCTCTAGCTTGATTTTTTCCTCTCATAGAATTATTTTTGTGTTTTAGTTAATGTAGGGAACCAGAAGGAATTCGGTTAACATTGAATCCAATGGACAAATTGGTGACTATGAGAAACAAAATTGTGTAATGCCTAGAGAGAAAGATATTGTGATTATGACGAATCAGTCATCGCGATATATGATTAACAAGGTGAAATTTAGTGGTATGCCTAATTCATCAAAGAAGAGGAAGATAGACTATTATGCATGTTCGCATGTTGAGGAGCATAAATAAAGGAAGATTGAGATTTCTAAAGAAGGGAAGAAGAACCTTGAGGAATACCTCAAATGGAGGGACCGATGTTATCTGTGTGGAGAAAAGGTTCATAGAGTGACAGACTGTTATGGAGTTTAATGTATTATTTCTGGAGAACATGGGCATTATCCAACTCAATGCCCTGACCTAAAAAGTTACTTCTAAATCAAGGAAGGACTTATTCCAGGACAATAATTGAAGAGGATGGATTGAAGTTTTTATGTATTGGTATTCAAGAATAATGTGGTTGAGGTACTTTTATTGTGTATTAGAATATTTTTGTATTATTCTATTGTAGTTTTCAATAATTTTAAGGTACCGGTAACCATGAAAAGTGATTCAAATATTTTGGAAAGCAGATGATATGCACATAATGAAGGGATAAGGAGAAAATGAAATGTTTGACAGCATTCATGAGCTCATGATTGATATAAGGACTAAGTGATTTCATAGTTTGAGTATATAGAATTTTGGGATTTTGGTATGTGGAAAGAGTTAACTTTTAACAGCATTCATGTTTTCACAAAGGTTAAATAGGTATTCATTTTTCAAGAGAATACATGATTAAGTTATTCACATGTTTGTAGTTTGACCAAAAAGATATATGTAGCGACCCCCAAAGCCGGGGTGCTTAATGAGACATGATACACTTAACATTTCATCATTACAAGTTTAAATATCATGTCTCATCACAACGGAGGATCGTGAGGCTCGGGTTTCTGGGAAACCAGCTGCTTCTGATTAGCTTTATTAATATCAATCGTGCCTGAAAACTTTTAAACAAAACGTAGGGTGAGCAAAAATGCCCAGTAAGGGGTTTTAAAACATTTTATGAAAGTCCTTTATTAAGTTCTTTTGGAAAGAATAAAACATACTTTTCTAAAACAAAACATTGTCATTTCTTAAAAACATGAAATCCATCTCTGTTTGAAAACCACTTTCATAGAGAAACACGTACTTGAAATGAACCTGATCAGAGTGCGCAAAATAAACAATGCATAATGTTAAAACAAGGTTACTTCAATTCTAAAAGATTTCTATGACTTAAGCAGGGAAAGACATGCATATCATGGTTCATGATTAGAAGGCAGATCATCTAACAATTTACCATATGAAAAACAGTTCTTGTCACATAAAGTACATTTTCATAATCTTAGGAGCTTTCAACTAGGGGTTGTCCTGTTAGTTGAACTAACCCCTGGTAACCTTTATCATTACATGCAGAGGGAATGTATAATCCTGGACTTTGTCATGACTTTTCATCATGACCGTAAATCATACTTAATAGGTCGAGGCTCACTGCCCGACCTATTTCATTAGCACAAGTCAAGGCTAACTGCCAAGACCGTCGCACATGGTCATCTCATGAGACTCTTGCTTTACCCAATGCATTGGAGCGCTGTATAATTCTGGGCGCACCCGTCACATCATTCTTGTTGCGCTATATAATTCCGGGCGCACCCGTCACATGTAAGTCCTATACATCCCTCACATATCTTGACATGGTCATACATTCATGGGGTTTCATGCATTCTTACTTTAACCCCATTCTCACATATACATAACATGAAAACAGTTCTTTCATTAAAAACATTGAGACATGCATGCTCATGCTTTGTGCATATAAAAGTTAACATTCGAAAACATGGGTTTTAAGAGAGTAAACATAACACTTAGCATTCCATACATCAAAAATTTCCAATTAAAGCATGGTCACTCATTAATTACACATGTGATGATGAATGGATATACTAGGCGTTTAATACAGGTAGCTGGGGTTACAAAGTGCATAATCAGTTCATTATGTATGTTTGTGTAAAATTTTCCATTATCACATGGGAACACACCTACTAATACATGAATGTGTTTATAAAAGTTCAGAAACCCATACTATCTATTTTAAGAAAAATCCTGATTATCCGAAGCAATGATAAATGAAAATTCGCAGTTTCGAGAATGATTTTTAAATCCAACCAACCCATAAATTCATCATGCTATACCGTAATACTTTACAAAAAAGATAAGAAAACCAAGTACACGTTGGTGTACATACACATCTATATAATCACATGTATGCATTTACCAATATACTTCGTATACTTGCATAATTTTGCATGTTTGTGCAATTACCCAAAAACCTCCATGTTGATAGGCGAAATAAAAACCAGGGTTATAAACACGAAAGAAGAATTGTATATTTGCAAATGCCCTCTTATTCTTATGTGTATATAAATGTATATATATATATATACATTTATATACACATTGTGTATAACATTTAAACTGAGATAAAATGAACTCGAAGAAAAAACTGCCTTTAACCTAATTGAATTCTAGATGAAGAAAACAGTGGTAACCGGTTCTTAAGGCCATGATACAAATTCATATACACATATATATTTATGTAAGGTGTGTATAAATTATAATGTACCAAGGCTGAAGGAAGCTAAACATAAGAAGGGGTTTTTCCCCTTTTTCCCACTATCCGATTTATCAAGCTAAGAGAGACCTCAAATTCTGGGTTCGCACCCGGTTCACATATACCCGAAATATATATAAACACATAACATGTATATATATATATATAACAAGTATAAAAGTGTATACAACTATATACCCAACCCGGTTTTTACACAAACTGAAAAAAACGACCCTTACCTGTTCGATGGGGAGGAGGAGAGGAAGGCGATCCAGCAACTGGAGAAATCAGGGGGAACCGAAGGTGTAAACCTAGAAGATATATATATATAACAAGTATATAAGCGTATATAACTCTATACCAAGCCCGGTGTTTACAAAAACTGAAAAAAAACACAACCTTAACCTTAGCTCGGCGACGAGGAGGAGAGAACGAGGCAGCAAGAAGGGTCCAGAAGCTGGAGAGAGAGCCGGTCCTTCGGCCTTCGGTGCAACATAGGGCTTAAAAAAACGAAGATGGAGATGAAGACTTTGGGGGAGGTGGGGTGTCGGCGTCAGCTTGTGGAAAGGAGGGAGAGGCTCGGGTCTTCTTCGCCGGCCTACAGAAGAAAGCAACACCCTATGCTACTGGTACAGCGACAGAAAGAAGAAGAAGAGGAAACCGCGGGGAAGAAGAAGAAGTGGGGAAGAAAACGAGAAAGGAAATGGACGGACGAGATTAGGGGGAAGTGAAATCGGGCGGTTGGGGTTGCGCCGCGGTTTTAAAACGCGGCTCCCGCAGAAAAGTTGTTTTTAATATTTTATTTTTTTATAGTTTTAAACATTTATTCCAGTTTTTATTATTATTGTCATATATTCAAATAAATGAATAAAAAATACCAATAATTCATAATATGCCATCTTTATTATTATTAAACCATTATTATTATTTTAGTAAAAACATTGGTCAAATAAATTTATAAATTGATCAAAACATCTTATTATATGTACATACTTCTATTTTTCATTTTTTTTTATTTTAACAAAAAAACGCAAATTTTTAATTTTATTATCATTATTGTTAAACCCTATTTATTAACTACATAGTATTTCATTATGAGAAAATAATGATCAAGAACATTGAATAAAAACATAACACAAGTGTATATATTTTAATTTCCCTTGCTAGTTAACTATCCTAATTTTCTTAATTAGAAGGTATCATTTAGTGCTACTATATTTTATCACACATACAAGTGTGTTGGTGAAAATATTATCACCACAAAACACACAAGTGATATAAACCATTATTTGACGTAGTTTCTAAAATAGTTAATAAATGGTTTAATCATACGGGAAATAAGGTATCTATTTTGATGCAAACTCATAAATGAAATCCAACAGGTTTGATATAACTAGAAAAACAAATGTTTAATTATTCAAATAAAAATTATAGTGGAAGAGGACAATAATATTAATTTTTTTCCATTTGAAACGTAAAATAAAATTCTTATTTTGGAAAAAAAGGTAATTAATGTTGGTGTCATTTTAGAAAAACAGCCCACCTATCATTCCGATCATTTTGCTCCCAATGGTCAAAATGAACATGGGATACGTTGGGTACCAACGGTCGGATTGGCAGCCATTTGAGGTCCAACGGTCAGATTTGTGGCCGTTTGAGGTCCAACGGTCATCTTTGGTGCTTATAAAAGGGTTTGGTCTCGGTTGTCCCTTGCTCCAAGTGACCGAAGAAGAACGGAAGATGGTTCTCATGATCCCCATGGTGCTGAGTACGGTCGCGGTGGCGTCAGCCATACTTATGTTCCTTATGATGGATGTTCGGAATCCCTACCGCATATTCGGGCTCCTAGTAGTTCTAAGCAGTCTTCATGTCGTTGTAATCGGATTTTTGGTTGGAATCCTTGGTTAGTGATGTTTTGATCGTGGGAAGTTGTAATCGTCATGTTTCTTAATAAAGGAGTGTTTCATTCATGCTTGTTGTTACGTTTTTTGTTTATTTTCATTTTCTTTTTAAAGGAAGATGGTCCAACTAAAAGGGAAACATATCATTACACAAAACATGAACTCTCGGGTTGTTACATTATCTCCCCCTTAAAAGAATTGTGTCCTCGCAATTCTATTCGTAAAAGACAAGAGAAAGACTTCGGTCGCACAACATCACCAAAACTGAAGGCCTGGCTCAGTTAACGGAACCCCTAAACTGGTACACAGCTCCTCTGTTTCCCTGACCCAGATACACTTCGAGCAATAAGACCTGTACTCCTGCTCATGGGCACTACACACAGGCTTCCACAGGGAGGCCCGTGCAATAAACAGCTCTGAGACATCTGAGCGGACGAATCCCCTAGTAACCCTTCGAACTTCATCACGCTCGAGGTAGTTGAGGGGGACGAAGCGATTGAGAAGGCTGACGTTCAGGATCTGGAACATGTAGGCGGCTCTGAGGTTGTCGTCCTGAGTTGCTATGAGAAAGCTGGCTCTGGCGGAGAAGTTCCGTGCCATAGAGAAACACTGAAAAAGCCCTTCATGGTATCTCCCCCTTCGCCTATAGTAGGGGAGCTAGGTGGTGGCAAGGAGGTGGATTACATATTCATTCTCCTGACACGCGCGGAGAATTTTCGGACTATTTTCTATATCCAGAAAATGCTGGCAGGACCCTCGTAGGTGGAGAAAAGAGGGAAAGTCCACCATACAAGTTCTGATCAAAACAACCTCTACTAACTCGTCAGGTAGAGACGAGAGGTTCATCTGACTTGCCATCTGGAAGAAAAGGTAAACAAGAGAGGTCACTTAACAACACTAAGAAGAAAGAGATCATAAACTTTTTAATTAATAAGGTTTACACATTAAAGTCTGAGTTTTCCAGACGGACACTACAAAGAGAGGCGAAACTCTCTAACTCCACAAACCAAACACAGGAAGAACAAACAGGACTAAACTCATGGGGACATTTATATCGCCTCTTGAGTTTCGCGTGAGGGGTGTGGAGTTGGGAAACGTCGGTGTACACTTCTTGCCTAAGAGACACACGTGTGGACTCATTCTCCAACGCTTCGAAGTCCATTAACTGGCCCCAGAAGCCATAGTGCAGGACCTGACACAGATAAGCCGCTCGAAGATCTCCGGCAGCAGCAGCTTCTTGGAAAGGGTTATCTAGCATTGTGCCAAATTCCTCTCCAGCCGTAAACACTCGGAAGAGTCCTTCGTGGTACCTTCCTCGACGTGAATACGAGGGAAACTGAGTCATCATCATTAGGAGATAGTCTATCCCTATTCCCCGGTGGAGACTAAGCACCCTAGATGAGTTCGACACATCGTACAAGCGCTTACACGTCATGCGAATGTGAGCATAGTTCAGGAAGTTTTCACGGCTGACTAGAGATATAATGTTCTCTAGAGCCTCGGTGGGAAGTGACAAAAGGTCAGTAGGTACATCACCCATCTGAAAATCATAACGTTTTTACTTAATTAGTCTTAGCAATATATTTATATCACCTGGTTTTCCAGAGTTTCCTGAACCCATCCTCTGATACCAACTGTAGCGACCCCCAAAGCCGGGGTGCTTAATGAGACATGATACACTTAACATTTCATCATTACAAGTTTAAATATCATGTCTCATCACAACAGAGGATCGTGAGGCTCGGGTTTCTGGGAAACCAGCTGCTTCTGATTAGCTTTATTAATATCAACCGTGCCTGAAAAATTTTAAACAAAACGTAGGGTGAGCAAAAATGCCCAGTAAGGGGTTTTAAAACATTTTATGAAAGTCCTTTCTTAAGTTCTTTTGGAAAGAATAAACCATACTTTGCTAAAACAAAACATTGTCATTTCTTAAAAACATGAAATCCATCTCTGTTTGAAAACCACTTTCATAGAGAAACACGTACTTGAAATGAACCTGATCAGAGTGCGCAAAATAAACAATGCATAATGTTAAAACAAGGTTACTTCAATTCTAAAAGATTTCTATGACTTAAGCAGGGAAAGACATGCATATCATGGTTCATGATTAGAAGGCAGATCATCTAACAATTTACCATATGAAAAACAGTTCTTGTCACATAAAGTACATTTTCATAATATTAGGAGCTTTCAACTAGGGGTTGTCCTGTTAGTTGAACTAACACCTAGTAACCTTTATCATTACATGCAGAGGGAATGTATAATCCTGGACTTTGTCATGAATTTTCATCATGTCCGTAAAACATACTTAACAGGTCGAGGCTCACTTCCCGCCATGTTTCTTTAGCACAAGTCAAGGCTAACTGCCAAGACCGTCGCACATGGTCGTCTCATGAGACTCTTGCTTTACCCAATGCATTGGAGCGCTGTATAATTCCGGGCGCACCTGTCACATCATTCTTGTTGCGCTATATAATTCCGGGCGCACCCGTCACATGTAAGTCCTATACATCCCTCACATATCTTGACATGGTCATACATTCATGGGGTTTCATGCATTCTTACTTTAACCCCATTCTCACATATACATAACATGAAAACAGTTCTTTCATTAAAAACATTGAGACATGCATGCTCATGCTTTGTGAATATAAAAGTTAACATTCGAAAACATGGGTTTTAAGAGAGTAAACATAACACTTAGCATTCCATACATCAAAAATTTCCAATTAAAGCATGGTCACTCATTAATTACACATGTGATGATGAATGGATATACTAGGCGTTTAATACAGGCAGCTGGGGTTACAAAGTGCATAATCAGTTCATTATGTATGTTTGTGTAAACTTTTCCATTATCACATGGGAACACACCTACTAATACATGAATGTGTTTATAAAAGTTCAGAAACCCATACTATCTATTTTAAGAAAAATCCTGATTATCCGAAGCAATGATAAATGAAAATTCTCAGTTTCGAGAATGATTTTTAAATCCAACCAACCCATAAATTCATCACGCTATACCGTAACACTTTACAAAAAAGATAAGAAAACCAAGTACACGTTGGTGTACATACACATCTATATAATCACATGTATGCATTTACCAATATACTTCGATTACTTGCATAATTTTTCATGTTTGTGAAATTACCCAAAAACCTCCATTTTGATAGGCGAAATAAAAACCAGGGTTATAAACACGAAAGAAGAATTGTATATTTGCAAATGTCCTCTTATTCTTATGTGTATATAAATGTATATATATATATACATTTATATACACATTGTGTATAACATTAAAACTGAGATAAAATGAACTCGAAGAAAAAACTGCCTTTAACCTAATTGAATTCTAGATGAAGAAAACAGTGGTAACTGGTTCTTAAGGCCATGATGCAAATTAATATACACATATATATTTATGTAAGGTGTGTATAAATTATAATGTACCAAGGCCGAAGGAAGCTAAACATAAGAAGGGGTTTTTCCCCTTTTTCCCACTATCCGATTTATCAAGCTGAGAGAGACCTCAAATTCTGGGTTCGCACCCGGTTCACATATACCCAAAATATATATAAACACATAACATGTATATATATATATATAACAAGTATAAAAGTGTATACAACTATATACCAAACCCGGTTTTTACACAAACTGAAAAAAAACGACCCTTACATGTTCGATGGGGAGGAGGAGAGGAAGGCGATCTAGCAACTGGAGAAATCAGGGGGAACCGAAGGTGTAAACATAGAAGATATATATATATATAACAAGTATATAAGCGTATATAACTCTATACCAAGACCGGTGTTTACACAAACTGAAAAAAACACAACCTTAACCTTAGCTCGGCGACGAGGAGGAGAGAACGAGGCAGCAAGAAGGGTCCAGAAGCCGGAGAGAGAGCCGGTCCTTCGGCCTTCGGTGCAACAGAGGGCTTAAAAAAACGAAGATGGAGATGAAGACTTTGGGGGAGGTGGGGTGTCGGCGTCAGCTTGTGGAAAGGAGGGAGAGGCTCGGGTCTTCTTCGCCGGCCTAGAGAAGAAAGCAACACCCTATGCTACTGGTACAGCGACAGAAAGAAGAAGAAGAGGAAACCGCGGGGAAGAAGAAGAAGCGGGGAAGAAAACGAGAAAGGAAATGGACGGACGAGATTATGGGGAAGTGAAATCGGGCGGCTGGGGTTGCGCCGCGGTTTTAAAACGCGGCTCCCGCAGAAAAGTTGTTTTTAATATTTTATTTTTTTATAGTTTTAAACATTTATTCCAGTTTTTATTATTATTGTCATAGATTCAAATAAATGAATAAAAAAATACCAATAATTCATAATATGCCATATTTATTATTATTAAACCATTTTTATTATTTTAGTAAAAACATTGGTCAAATAAATTTATAAATTGATCAAAACATCTTATTATATGTACATAATTCTATTTTTCATTTTTTTTATTTTAACAAAAAAAGAAAATTTTTAATTTTATTATCATTATTGTTAAACCCTATTTATTAACTACATAATATTTCATTATGAGAAAAAAATGATCAAGAACATTGAATAAAAACATAACACAAGTGTATATATTTTAATTTCCCTTGCTAGTTAACTATCGTAATTTTCTTAATTAGAAGGTATCATTTAGTGTTACTATATTTTATCACACATACAAGTGTGTTGGTGAAAATATTATCACCACAAAACACACAAGTGATATAAACCATTATTTGACATAGTTTCTAAAATAGTCAATAAAAGGTTTAATCATACGGGAAATAAGGTATCTATTTTGATGCAAACTCATAAATGAAATCCAACAGGTTTGATATAACTAGAAAAACAAATGTTTAATTATTCAAATAAAAAGTATAGTGGAAGAGGACAATAATATTAATTTTTCTCCATTTGAAACATAAAATAAAATTCTTAATTTGGAAAACAAAAGGTAATTAATGTTGGTGTCATTTTAGAAAAACAGACCACCTATCATTCCGATCATTTTACTACCAACGGTCAAAATGAACATGGGATTCGTTGGGTACCAACGGTCGGATTGGCGGCCGTTTGAGGTCCAACGGTCAGATTTGTGGCCGTTTGAGGTCCAACGGTCATCTTTGGTGCTTATAAAAGGGTTTGGTCTCGGGTGTCCCTTGCTCCAAGTGACCGAAGAAGAACGAAAGATGGTTCGCATGATCCCCTTGGTGCTGAGTACGGTCGCGGTGGCGTCAGCCATACTTATGTTCCTTATGATGGATGTTCGGAATCCCTACCGCATATTCGGGCTCCTAGTAGTTCTAAGCAGTCTTCCTGTCGTTGTAATCAGATTTTTGGCTGGAATCCTTGGTTAGTGATGTTTTATCGTGGGAAGTTGTAATCGTCATGTTTCTTAATAAAGGAGTGTTTCATTCATGCTTGTTGTTACGTTTTTCGTTTATTTTCATTTTCTTTTTAAAGCAAGATGGTCCAACTAAAAGAGAAACATATCATTACACAAAACATGAACTCTCGGGTTGTTACAATATATCTTGTGATATATGGGGGATAAATGATGGAATTCACATCATTGTTATGTGACATATCAAGTAATCGTTTTCTTTATACTATGAGCTTGGACCGAATTATTTTAGATAAGACTAAAGATTGGACTGGATTATGTTAACCATAAGTTAGTATTGTTTAAGGATAGAACTTTTTTTTGATATTATTTATGTAATTTAGTTTTAGAAAAAGGAAAACCTGCAGGACGGGCAACAGCCCATCGCGTCGGATAAGGCTGTGGGAATCGAACCCACAACCGAATTGCGACTGGCCTTTATCGCCTACCACTGGCCTACAGGAAGTCCCTGTTTAGTAGAAACTAGTATTATTATATTAAGCAGTATGATATATGAAGTATAAGTCCATTTAAGAACTATATATGATTAATCTCACTATAGATGGACTAATGTAAGTTTTGATAACATTTCTAACCTTTTGATTGAGACAGATGGAATGACCCATCAGTCTATCACATGATCTGCTAACACATCATGAATGGAAAATTCGACTTCATTTATTTAAGAGATGAATTGGAAATTGTTCAAGTCACAAACAACGGTGAGATTGTACAAAAATCAAGTAAGTATTTCTTTTGATTCAAAAATTCTTCAACTCTAGAGAAATGATCTTGAAAAAAAAAATGTTGTCCTAGTTCTCTTATATCCGATGAATCAGATGGTACCTTAGATCATCACAAATCTATGGCTTTGTGATTGATGTATTTTTCATAGCCATGTTCTCTACCACTCTCCATCAGAACTTGATGGTTAGATTTTTCTTCTTTATCCATATTTTCACCTATGTTCTCCTACGTGGAAACCCAGTGATGAGTTAATTTGGGTAACCGTTACATTTCATAATTTAGTTTTTAAAAGCCAAGTTTTGGTATTCCTTTCTATGATGTGGGTTTCTATTAAACAAACTTTCGAGTAGTAAACTATTTATAACCCCGACGAATTTCGAGGGCGAAATTCATTTTAAGGGGGGTAGAATGTAATACACTGATATTTTATGAAAAATATTCTTTTAATTTCATTAATGTCTTGTGTTGTATGCTACACCAAGATTACCTTGCGTTATACACAACACGGTATTAGCTTGCAGTATACGCAACACTATTCTTGGATCGTGTTACACACAATTTTGATAATAGTTATTCTACGCAGCATTGAGTATATATATATATATATTCAATGTATAAATGAAATATAGTTGGATTATTTTATATTAAACAATGAAGGTTTCTTTCACAACACGCAACCCTGACTTGGCTTGCATTACACGCAATTGCGGCCTTCCTCGATAGCGTGTGTTGTACGCATTACCGGGTTTTACTAAACAATGATATATTATTATAATATTATTATGAACTAGCCGTTATGAATAGTATTAACTAAATTTTTATTTTTATAACATTATTATTCATCTTACACATTTTCTAGAACATGGTATAAGAACAAAATAAATTTTTTGTGTAAAATAAGTATTTTTAAAAAAATGCAGTTTTGCCGCCTTTTGATGGCGCACCCACTTTAAATCTAGTTTTGACATGTTTATAAGTTTAATTTGACAAAATAAAATTCTTCTTTGGAATCATGAAATAATAATTTACTTTGGATAAATGTTTTTTATTATTCTGGTAACATTCATATTTTGATGAATAGTAAAAACACGCTATATTTTAATAAAAAACAAAATTTTTCATCGTAATAATTTATATGGTTAAATTATAATATTGAAAGGTTTTAAAGTATAAATAGAATATATTTTTACCATTTAATATAATTTATGTCATTAGCATTGATTTTACATTGAATTCGTAGGTTAAATCAATTAAATCTTTTGCAATGTTTTAAACAAAACCCCATTTTCCTTCGACAATGGGATTAATTTTAATTTAATTTCTGCAACTTCTGTGTATTGAATTTGAAAAAATGGATTCCATATTTGGAATCAGTGGGTCCAAATTATGTTAATAAGCTACTTTTTATTTTTGGGAATTATGAATAGTAACTACGGTAAATTTTATTTACAATAGTTAAAGTTAAATCGGGTAATTAAGGGTAAATATAATATTATAAAATTACCCTAACACATCCCAAAATTCTATTGGATAGATAAAAGTAAATCCATATCAACTAAGGGTTAGATTAGATTCATTTTATAGACTTTTGACCATGAAAATAATTTAATTATTATTAAAACCAAAGAAAATGACAACATCTCACTCTCTTAAATCTTATATGTATAATAATTTCAATTTAGTGATAAAAATCATAAAACATCGTACATGAATAGTCTCCAGAAAGCTAATAAAATTATCAACATCATGATAATTTATTTAGAATTTTTAGGGATTAAATAATTGTCATTAATGGTGATACATTAATGATACAGAAATTATTTATTAAGTGGAAAATAAGTAATATAGTTTTTATTGAAATAATAATACCCATTAAAAGGCCCAAAAACCTGACCAAAACATATTGGTAGTGTATATATATACACCTAAATCATCCAATGACCTAATATATAACCGCTTCGATCCTTATAAAAGTTATTATGACACTTATATTATTTAATTTTAAATGATGCCAAAGTTGTCACCTTCATAATTTAATAAATATAACAATTTAAATATTGTTATTTTAAGATGATAAATTAGAGGAAAAGTCTTATTGTAAAAGGTAATAGATTTATCTTCATAATAGGATTTTATTTTAAATTTTTATGCAACAAATTAGTATATTAAATAATAATACCAAAATGTTGTAATAATTATTTAAATATTATATGAACTATTTAATGTGATACACTAATTTTATAGATACATATGAACTTTTATGAATCTATTAAAACTTTTATTCCGAGCATATCTTCTGTATATATTTTATTTAAATTCAAATAAATGAATAGTGTCAAAATTGACACTATTGTTATTTTATAAAAATAACATATTATAAAATTGTATAAAAATCACAAAAATATTTAAAAATTATAATTTTAAATTTATATGGTCTATAATGTTATGAAGTAAAAAAATTATGGAAAATTCACAACAAATAAGTAATTATTTGTTATAATTTAAAATTTAGAATTTTATTACCACAAATAAACTTAAATAGATTAAATAAGGATAAATCAAAATGATAAGATTTAAAATAAGATCCAAACATGTTTAAATTTGATTGGTTGATGAGATTTCAACCCTATCTCATCTAATCTTCAGATATGAGTAATTTTTAGAGTTTTTTAAGTGGGGTTAAATTTATTATAAATTAATATTTTTAAGAATTCCAAAGGTGCCCCTCTCATCCCTTATAAAAGGGAACCTCCTACCTCTCCTCCTCACACCAATTTGAGCCTTCATGCTCGGCCAACCCCTACCAAATTATCATCTCCACTTCCCTAGAAACATCTTAGAGGTTTTGTTCTTCCTCAAAGACCAATTTTAGTGCCCTAAAAGGAGATCTCAAAGAGGCGCTTCAAAGAAGAGGTAATTCCCCTTACCGATTCTTTCAACTTTCTTTCTTCTTCCAATTATTCTTCTTAGGTTTTTTAATTATGAAGTAACAAAATCAGTATCACTCATATACTGATATGTTATTATAAGTAAGAAACAACCCTATTTCACCATCTATCCATCCTACGGAAAACAAAATCACCGCACGTGCGTACGTACGGAATACCGTATCCACGTCGTGGTGTAATCTATTTTCCACCACCACCTTACTTGGATGGGTATAATGGTGTACATAATAACTATATATGATTACTGTAAAGTGATATTGATTCTTATATGGTATACATACACTCCAATGAAATTCCACGATAATCAGAACGATATCATCGCTCGTGCGTACATACGGACTACCGTCTCCACAACGCGATGAGATACATTCTCCACGTTAACCATTCATGAATGATTATAAAGTATATATAATAAGTAATCATGAAATATATGACATAATAATGATACTGGATTTATGTGTATATATATGTATGTCATCTACTTAATTCCATTCAACTCAATAAGGAAACAAAAACAGCGTTCATGCGTACGCACAGCCTACCGTCTCTATGATTATGTGTATGCCACAAAGTTTCATGGTTTATGTTATGATTATTGGGATTACATTTCACTACTATGATTTATCCCATGTTATGATATTATGATCTCTTTTGCAGGTTAATATTTCCAAAAGTTATGTTCTTATGTATATGATGTGATTTATATTTCTTTTGTTCACCCTTACTGAGCATTTGAGCTCACCATTCTATGTTTTATTTTCCCCAAGATATAAAGAAAGGTTTTTAGGTAAAAAAGGGAAGATATTAATGGGAGATGTTGAAGATCTTTCCCCACGATTAGAAGGTTATATTCCGAGTTTCCAAAGACACTAAACTATTACGGTCCTTGTGTATGTGTTTTTGTTATGTACTAAGTATTACGCAAAAGTAATGTAATGTCCACGTAAGTTAAGATCAGGGTCTCTACACGGGCCACGAAGTCTATCATTTGGCAAGGGAATGTCTGGACATGTCGGTGATATCCATCCCTAGTTTCTTGTTGAGTTTCAAAGATCCCCCTACACTGATCTTTTCTCTCTCTTTTTTTGCACGGGGGTGTGACTTCATTCCATGAAGTTTAACATCATGTGTGAATGAAGAGATACTCATAGTTTATCGGTCATAGAGCTCGGAACATTGGGTGACTATTGCTGCATTCACTCGAAGGATAACTGAGTCCACATGTTCTGATATAGTTAGAACAGGGCGGGGGGTGAAGGTCATAAACTGCAACTTTGAGCTTTCCTAGATCAAGATGTACGGTGTGGGGGCTTTGAAGCCGGTAGGCGTACAGAGCTAGGAGAAGTATCGCCCGAAGAAATATTGCCTTTGATGGATGAGCCATGGGATACATTATGCAGAGCTGCTAAGGGCATGGTATGCATAGTCGTACAAAGGTGTCCCTGGGTCAATAACCTTCCACTTCCGATGGCCATGAATGATTATGAAAATCCACAATTTCTTATAGTGTAGAGTTTGGCACGTGGGGATAATGGTGTCTGGGTATACAAAGAACATCTTCACCGCAATTGTCCGTTCAGTCAAAGTAGTCTAGTCCTGGCATGATGTTTGTTGATGCAGGTTGCTATGTGAACCACTGGAAAACACACATGCTAGCCAGATCGGGAAACCCTGGAAAAACCTGAATTTGAAAAGGGGAATGAACTTGTAAACCACTTCACCATAAACTTCTAGATCAAGATGTATGGTATGGGGGCTCTGAGGCTGGTAAGCGTACGGAGCTAGGAAGAGTGTCCCCTGTGGAAATCTTTCCTTTGGTAGATGGGCCAGGGGCTATCAATATGCATAGCCAGTAAGGGCATGGTATTCATATTCGTACAAAGGTTTCCATGGGTCGATGACTTTCCACCTCTGATGGACATGAGTGTTTATGAATATCCATAATTATCCGGGCCATGGAGTCAGATGTATGGAAATGATGTATCCAAATGTACAAGGAGTATCTCTATCTCGTATTGCCATGTGTCCTAGGTGGGTCGCGATGAAGTCCGTGCAGTTTAACATCATGCGGGGAGGACAAACTCCATGCAGTTTAACGTCATGCGGTAAGGACGAAGGTGACCCGATGTGAAAGAAAAAAGGGGGTATGCGCAGTTTAACGTCGTGCGGTGGGGAAAACTTCCATGAAGTTTAATGTCATGTGGTAAGGACAAATATATACACCCCGTGTAGGTCTGGTCTATACATGGGGAAAGGGGAATTTTTAACATCACTGTCTGTGCAGTTTAACGTCGTGCAGTAAGGACGAGAAGTACACCCTGTTTCGGTCAGGTTTGCACATGGGGGGAAAGGCAATTTTATTTTTTAAGGGGTTGGGCCAGGACTAGGGATCTTGGAATCACTATGTATCCTACGGGGGTAGGAATCAAGCCATACGTAGTTCCCTGGAATGAGTGCACCATGTGCAGGTCTGGTCCACACACAGGGGAAAAAGGAATTTTTTTTCTTAAGGGGCTGGGCCAGGACTGGGGATCTTGGCGTCACTACATATCCTGTGAGGGAAGGAATCAAGCCGTACGTAGATCTATGGAATCCTTATAGTTTAACGTCATGCGGTGAGGATGGAGTCCATACAGTTTAACGTCATGTGGTTAGGATGATGAGCACACCCCGTGCAGGTCTGGTCCATACACGGGCGGAGGGGTATATTTTTTTCCTTATTCTTTTTTTTGATGTGGCTGGGCCAGGGTGTGGAATTCTAGCATCACTACGAATCCTGTGAGGGAAGGAATCAAGCCTCACATAGTTATCTTAAAGACAATACACTCTGTGCAGGTCTGGTCCATACATAGGGGAAAATGGTGTTTTTAAATCACCTTTTCTGTGCAGTTTAATGTCGTGCGGTAAGGATGAACTCTATGTAGTTTAACGTCATTTAGTGAGGACATGGGCCATAGAGTTTAACGTCCTGTGGTCAGGACGATGGCCATATAGTTTCTATGTGAAATACTTCTTTAAGAATCTCGCATTCGTAGGAGCTGTTGAAAATTGTCTGTCTATGGAGGTCATGGTATATGCTCCGTTGGAGTAGACCTTGTGTACAACATCTGGTCCTACCCACTTGGGCTCCAGCTTTGGAGGCTTATTTCCAGGTATCATTGGGGTCCGGAGGACTAGAACTAATTATCCTTCCAAGAAAGAACGGAGGCAGACCTTTTTGTTGAAGGCTCGTGCTATCTGGTTCTGGTACACTTCCAGGTGGTGTAGAGTGTGCATCCGCTTCTCGTCTAGCTGTTCCAATTCACCTAGCCACTTTTCTGACTGCTCATCATTGGATAATCGATCACAGATGGTAACACAGAGTGAGGGAAGTTAGAGTTCAATGGGCAGGACCGCCTCCGTTCCGTACACCAATGAGTACGGGGTATACCGAGTAGCGGTGCAGATTGTGGTTCGACAAGCCCACAATGCATGGATGTGTTTATCTGGCCATGAATTCTTGTCTCTGTCCACCATTTTTTGGAGGATGTTGGATATGGTCTTGTTGAAAGCTTATATCTGTCCATTGGCCACATCATGTTAGCGGGAGGAGTGGTTATCCTTGATACCATACTCATGGTATATCTTTCCCAATACAGCATATTAGAAATTGGTGTCGTTGTCCATCAATATAGTATGAGGGACACTAAATCTGGTGATGATATTGGTCTTCATGAAGCTGACAATATTTCTTGCCCCGACTTCCTTGAGGGGTATGGCTTCTGCCCATTTGGAAATGAAGTCGTTCGCCGTGAGGATATACTTCGGTTGTTTGGCCGTGTCAGGAGGATATAGTCCCACGCCGTCCATCCCCCAGGCAGAAAACGGCCAGGAGTACTTAGCTTGATGAAGTAACTCTGGGGGCTGGTGTATGAAGTTGGAATGAATCTGGCATGAGTGGAATTTTGTGATAAGACACTCGCAGTCTCGTGCCACTGTGGGCCAGTAGTACCCAAGCCTTCGAACCTGATGGGAAATCTTGGTCCCCAGTTGATGTGCTCCACATACTCCAGCATGTACTTCAGTCATGACAACATCAGTTTCTTCTCCGTTAATTCATCTGAGGAGCACTCCATTGAGGCCTCGTTTGTAGAGGACCTCTTGATGACCCGCGCCGCCACATAGGAAAAAATTAATTTCCCCTCTCTGTATTTTCCCTCGTTCAGCCCTGTCTGATGGAATCTCTCCCTGTTGAAGGTAGTTCGTGATGGGGGTCATCCAACCGGTAGCAGGAGGATATGGCTCAAGGATAGGACTGACTTCATGGATCCCTTCCATATTAGCTTGAACAAATGGAAATACCATTCAACCGTGAGCAATACTGATAACCGTTTAATCCCGGTCTGGGTTGGCTAGGGCAATGGCCGCGATGGCTAATGCATCAGCCTGAGCATTTTGGGATCGGGGAATATAAGTCAATGTTGGTTCTGTGGAGAACTCATCCATTAGCCCTCAGACATGGTCAAAGAGGGGGATCAGCTCCTCCTTTTTAACAGCATAGTCACCATTGACTTGCTTTATGACCATCTCTGAGTCGCCTTTTACCTTAAGGTGTTGTACTTGTGCTTGGAGTGCGAGATCCATACCTGTAATGAGGGCTTCATATTCCACTTCATTGGTCATACATCCCTCTGACAGGATGAAGGAATACAGAAAAACTGCCTTTTCTGGGGACACAAGTATTATCCCTAGACCCACTTTGTTGAATCTGGGATCCTCCATCCTCTTCCCAGTGGGGCATCAAGACGCGCCGTCATAGTACATTTCCCATGCTGGGACATCCTCCTGAACCAAGAATATATCTTCATTAGGTTGTTCAGTGTCCGGTACATTGGTCCCTATTGAAGGGTGCTCTGCCAGAAAGTCTGCTAATGCCTGACCCTTGATTGATTTTTGAGGCACAAACTAGATGTCGAATTGTTTCAGGATTACCGCCCATCGGGATAGGCGTCCGGTTAGCATCGGGTGACTGAGGATGTACTTGAGTGGGTTACTCTAAGAGATCAAATGGACCTCATGATGTTGCAGATAATGTCACAGCTTTTGAACCACGAAGATCAAGGCTAGAAAGCTCTTCTTGATATTTGAGTATCGAGACTTAGCATCAATCATGGTTTGACTGAGGTAATAAAGATTGTTTTCATTGTTGGCTTCATTATTCTATGCAAGGAATGCTCCCAATGACCGTTCTCGGGCCGTCACATATATAATGAGAGGACTTCCTTTGATCGAGAGCATGAGCACCGGTGGTCTTAAGAGGTACTTCTTCAAGTTTTCGAATGCCTCTTGGCAGTCATTAATCCATTGGTATGTGACCCCCTTCTTCATCAACCAGGTGAATGGAAAACATTTACCTTCCAGGTTGGCTATGAACTGCCTAATATATGCCAGGTGTCCTTGGAATCCCCTTATCTCAGTGGGATTTCGAGGGGGTGGAAGGCTCATGATAGCCTTCATCTTCTCAGGGTCGACTTCGATACCGCGATGGCATAAGAAGAAGCCATAGAATTTCTCTAAGGTAACCCCAAAGGCGCATTTCAAGGGTTCATCTTCAAGCTATGTTTTCGGAGCTTGTTGAAGACGGTCTCAAGGTCCGACAGGTGATCCGAACACTATCTGGACTTGACCACTAGGTCTTCCACGTAACATTCAACGAATTTCCGCAGGAACGACTTAAAGATCCGATGCATGGCACGCTGATACGTGGCGCCAGCATTCTTGAGACCAAATGGCATGACACTGTAATAGAATACCCCTTGAGGGGCCCTGAAGGCGGTGGCTTCTTCTTCTTCTCGGGCCATCCTGAGTTGATTATATCTATAATATCCATCCATGAAGGATAGAGCCTCATACCCAGCCGTCACATCAATTAACAACTTGGTGATTGGAACTGGGAAGTCATCTTTAGGACAATGCTGATTAAGTTCTCTTAATTCGATGTAGACGCGTATTTTCTCGTTCTTTTTCATGACAGGGACGATTTTAGCCAACCAAATGGGGTACTGGACCTCCCTGATGAAGCCTCTTTTAATGATCTTATCGACTTCAGCCTCTATCTTGGTGGCATGTAAGGGGTGTGTCCTTCTAGCAGCCTGTTTATAGCCAAGGTGGTCTTTTGGAATAACTAGGTGATGTATCTCTACCTCAGGATCGAGTTCTGGAATTTCCATGTTGTTCCAGGCGAAGACATCCTGATGTTTCCATAGGAAGGAGGTATATACCTCATGTTCCTCAGGTGGCATGGCCGCGCTAATGAGAGTGGGCCTCGGGTCTTCTTCGGTACCCATGTTTATTTCCTTGAGCTCATCCACAGTGGTGGATATACCCTCCTCAAATGCTGGAGATGCATCTCTGAGATCTTCCCCCTCTTCTTCTCCCAAGTCCTCATCTTCTTGATCTGCCGAGGAGAGATTTTTCGGTCTTAGCCTTCGAGGGTTTGAGGGTGAGGCATCTTGGGAATCCCTGCTTGAGTATTCGTCCCCAAATCGAGGGTTGGTAGATGGTCCTGCATTTTCGTGCGCGGCCATCATGGCTGAAGTCATGAGGACATCTGAATGCATGTCCGTACATGAACTCCAACTCTCAACACAGTTGATGGACATGACATAATCTCTGCCAAGCTGCCTGAGGGGGTCATCGGGGACCATTTCCAGGCCATTTTGAGTGGGGATCCAGTTGACGCCGTTGATCAAAGGCTTCTTCTTATTTTGCTCATAGAACCCGACGTCGATGTAATGTGACTCCGAGAGCTCGAAAAGGGCCTTATCGGCATGCAATGTCCTGATTTGTCCATTGACGTCATACTTGATACATTGGTGGTAGGATGAAGGAATGACCATGTGCTTATGGAGCCACAACTTTCCTAGTAGGGCCTTGAATGTCGTGCTCTGCCGGATCACCAGAAATTCCATGTAGGCTACCAGGTCACCAAAATGGGTCTTTAGCTTAATCTGTCCCATTGGTTTCTGCGCACTCTAGTCATAACCTAACAATGTTTTGGCTGAGGGAATTAGATCGTCCTCATTGTAGCCTAACTTATGGAGTGTCTGTAGGGGAATGAGTTTAACTCCAGATCCATTGTCTATAAAGGCTTTTCGTATCACAATACCATTCAGCGTGCCAGAAACATATAACGGTCTGATGTGTCCTTGTATGATGGCATATTCATCCTGATCGGTGAAGGAAATCACCGGATTGCATTCAGCTGGGCCAGTCTCCGTCTAGTAAATCTCGGAGGTAGCTACCTCGGCTTGGAAATTTCTGGGGGCTGATCGAAGCTTCGATAAGCACCTCCCTGTGGTCGGCTGACAAACTCAGGGCATCCAAGATTTACAACTGGGCTAGTACTAATGCCAGCTACTTAAGGATGTCATATTTTTGCTCCATCGGTCGATGCTTCTCAATTGGTGGGAGAGTCTTAGCGGGTTCTTTGGGAGATGGAGCATTTGACGAGGAGGGACCGGTTGTGGGGATGGATGTCGATGGTGTTCCCATTTTTTGAGGATTTGGCCTGGCCGGTCTGTTTCTGCGCACTAGGTGACCAGAAACTTGCTCCTCCTCTGGTGGGTATCACAGATCAACAGGGCTAGAGTGACCGCTTGTGAAGGTGAAGGGGCATTCCCTCTTCTTCTGAGTCCACTTAAGGGCTCTCCCACGGGTTTCTGCATTATTGACATTCTGGGCCGAGGTCCAACCGTAGGGTTGGTTTCGGTCACTGCTGTGCCTCCCCTGGTATCCCCTGCCTCTACAATTCCTCCTTCCGGCTCCTCATGCAGGAAACATGGGTTCTTAATCATACCCTTTTTCATGGAATGATTCCATGATATGGATGAAGTTGATAGAACCAAAGATTGGATCTTCATCCTCTGATAGGTCAACCTGGTCGGTTGTCTCTAATTTTGTCGTTTGGTGGGTCAGTGCCCGTTGTGCCAAATTTGAGGGCATGAAGTCAGCCAGGGTCGGGACTAACTTTGGCCCTGTCATGAACTTCTCCTCTTGTGTTTTCTTCCTCATTTGACTCCATCTGGATGACCGGCTTGTGGAGGGTTGTGAGGCCGATGTGGTTGGCTTTGCGGCTCTAGGGGATACTGGTGGAAACACCGTCTACTGTAGTTGAGCTCAGAGTATTCCCTGGGCTCAGTTGATAGTCTTGTGAGTCATCCAGTTGTCTAATTTTTTCCCCTGCATGCTGGTGACATTCTTCCACCCTTCCTCTTTTTCGGATTCGGTGGTAGAGATACATGCCACATGTGCTGGGGGTGGTCCCAGCTCGACTTGTCTGAAATCTACCATCCTCTATAGGAGGTCTTCAAAGACGAATCATTCTCGGATACTATGCCCCAACATCCGATGGTAGGGGCAGTAATCTGGCATGTCATCGTGGACGACTTCTTCAGGTCTCCTCAGCTCAGGGAGGCGGGGAAAGTTGCAGTTTATAGCGGCAATAAAGTAGCCATGAACTTGATCTTCTCATAATGAGTATACTTTTTTTCTTCACTCCTAAAAATGGTTCCGCTTAGGTCCTCTCTGATCATCCTGTTTAGGCAGGGGAGGCCGCTGATATGCAGGGGGCCCTTGACGGTTTGGTGGAGGCCTGAGCGGCGGAGCGGGCACATGGGCCGGCATGAGTGTGAAAGCGGACACTTCTGCTCTAGGAGCTCTCTTCACCGGAGCCTACAAGGCTATTCGGGACATTGAATTAGTCCGCTGCAGGGAGTCCTCAATTCTCTAGACAATGGAAGAGATATGGCGGAAGCCAGTGGTGCACTCTACCAGTATGAGCGGTGTTCGCCGCTCATCTCTAAGATTATCGATGCATATGGATAGCATCTCATCTTGAGGAATTGGCCTGTTCAGAGAATAGGTCAGATCTTTCCATCTAGTGATGAAATCTGAGACCCTCTTGTTCTCCCTCTTCTTGCAGTTCATAAGATCGATGGTTGTTGTTTTAGGCAGCATTGAGCTGAAGTGGAACAAGAACTGCTTCCGGAGGCCCTTCTAGCTCTTTATTGACTGGGCCGGCAGACTCGTATACCAGATGAAGGAGAATCCTTGCAAGGATTGTACGAAGCATCTGAGTTTCACTGCTTCTTGTTGTTCTGAAGTCCGCATCATGGGGTCGCAATAGGATGCGTAGTGCATCAAATCCTTCTCTGGATTTCCTGATCCATTGAATATGGGGAATACAGGGCTCCCAAAATTGGTTGGTGGTGGTGTGTTGGTCACCCAATCTAGGTAGGGGTTCCTCTCCGGCTGTATCGGAGCACGTTGACCTTCCATCATTTCCAATTGAGCTGTTAGTGCCTCGATGGTATTGGTGAGTCCCTGGATTATATCCTGTTGGGCCTGGTCCATGGAAGGCATAGCCCGAGGCATTGCCTGAGGATCCGGATTGGCTGGCACCAAGAGTGCATATTCTGTTCAGGGTACCCCCAGAGTGTTCAGGTGTACCTGCTCTGGTTGCCTCCTAAGTGGAGGGAAATCTTGGTATTCATCATCCACGTTTAATTAGTTGGATGAACCAGGTGCCTCATTGGGCAGGAGCCCTGACCATGCTTCATTTGTTGGGGCAAGCCTTAGCCTTTGAGGTGCACTTTCTAGGAGTGCATGACGTGGATTTTCTTGGGACGTACTTTTAATAAGGTGGTTCCTCTGGAGTAGCTCGGCGTTAAGCCGCCTCAACTCTTTCTTCTCTTCTTCCTGTCTAGCGAACCTCTCTTCGAGCGTGAGTGGCTCGTTTTTATCGAGAGAAAGGGATGGGTTAAGGGTAACCATTCCTTTATTCTTGTCCTTGTTGGAAGCTCGTAGGGTAGGTGGAGGGAGGTTAGCTGAAGGGGCAGCCATATTTAAAGCGGCCCTCTGGTTCTGAGTGTGCAAACCTAGGGGTTCATTATGAGTCACAGCCTGTCTGGAACCGTCATCTCCTGATCCGTCCAAATTTTCTTTTTCTCCGGTGTCACCCGCGGGGCTAACCTCTATGGAATTGATGAACGCATATTGTGGGGTGGAGGGGAAGTCATCTTCTAAATAAGAATAGGATTTACCACGTCATCGGTTGGCCTTCCCTTTCATAACATGGGATTACCCTCAAACTTCTTGACGAAGGGTGACGCAGAGAGTTCTTTAATGTGACCTTACAGTGCACCTTCCTCTATGAGAGGATAATGATTCATATGACAGGATAGCATGGGAACCTCCTTTTCTGACTGTCCTCCCTAGATGAGAGAATACCGAATCTCGTGGGGGAGGTTGTGGTTTAGGGGCAAATAATGCCCCCATCTCTAAGGGATGGGGCTAGCTCCGTTCCCTAGACGTCGAGTCTCTTCCCAGTTTTATTGGTCTTACATGGGCATTTGTTGTTAAAAATTCTCCCAGCCCTGCAGGCTGGGGTTGACCCTGGATAGCGGCTGCGGCTGTGGTTATCGCGACCTGCCTGATCTCACGTGCCCCCATCAAGGGGTGAACCAGATCAGGTGCCGAATTAATCTATGGATCAATCCCATCTGGGGATGCATGAAGAGATCATTGATTGTCTTCTCTTAGGCGAGAGGCATGTTGTATGCTCTTGGTGTTCTGGTTCAAGAGTTTTTGAATGGCTCGTTCCTGCTGGGCCTGACGCTTCTTGGACATACTCGAGGCCCGACTCTGTTGGGTTTCATTCCTTTCCGGAACAGGGGGTCCACCCTATTGTCGTCTCGATGTCACGATGTTGCACGATACCATGTCGAACTGGTTTTTCTGGGCGGGGAGCGGAGTGAAATGCAGAGCTCCGTGTTCCCCCCAACCCCTGATATGGACTACCGTCGGAGCATCACCGATGATTCGGTGAACGTCATGCAGTGCACGGAGGCAAGCTACCTCCATATTCCCTTTGCGCCTCTCAGGGGGTTGTCGTCACGACAAGGAAAGGGCCTCTAGGTCGATGTGATGCAGGAGGTCCCCTATCGTCTTGACGTGGTCTACATACACGTCATATGGCAGGAAGCATGACTTCAACTGGCATAGGGTTTCCCATATATTATGGCGGATGTCGTGCATGAATTTTTCTGACAACTCCCTGGGTATGTCATACTGAGAGGTGGCCGTGGGCCAAAACATAACTGGTATATCATTCATGGCCAGTAGTTTCCTCAGGTACACCATATCGACATACTCCCCCACCAGTGATTCCTCTACCTGGTCAGCCCAACTAAGGATCTCATTGTATTCAGAGTCATTGGGACCGGTAGGTATCGAATTGTCATGTGGGCGATTCCGAGGTGGTTCAGAAGATGAACGTGGCCCTGGAATGACTCCTGATCGAAGAAGCGCATCGTTAGAGACATGATGGGAATCTGACATGCTCGATCACGTCCTTCTAAGTGCCTCGGCATACGAGGGCTTTTCAGTGCTTGATTCAGCAGGAGGAGGACCTTCCTATCGATATAATATGTCATCGCAGGGAGGACCATTGCAATGACGACCGTAATAGAGAGGACTACCATTACTGCATGATTCTTCACTGAATAGAGGACTTTTGTAGTGCACACCCTAGAGAGGACCTCCAAGGCATGTTGCAGCATGGGGAGGACCTTCAGGCTGCGTGGCGCTGTTATGGGGAGGACCTTCACAACAACTTCTATCATGGTGAGGATGACCATCATGGCTTGGAGTTTGACGCGCCTCCTAGGGAGGACCTTTAGGACACACCGCGACAAGGGGATGACCTTCTTGTTACATGGGGCCACTACGGGGAGGACCTTCGCAATAGCGACTATGGTGGAGTGGACTACCATCACAGCTGCAAAAATGGAGAGGATTACCATTACTACTTCAGTAGGGAGAATATCTGCAGGATAAATCCTGGGGAGGGCCTCCAAGAAGTACCACAACGAGGGGAGGGCCTTCTCGTTGCTCAACGTCTCTACGGGGTGGACCTCCGTTATCATGGTGGTGGGGACTACCACTGTGACATGATGCCTATCTTTGTGGAGTTCCGTTGCAGCGTAACCCTTGTGGAGGACCCTCAGGGAATGCCACGACAAAGGAAGGGCCTTCTTTTCATGATGAGATGTCACTATGGGGAGGACCTTCGTAGCTGCGACAATGATAGCGAGGACTACCAACATAATATGTGGTCCCACTACATGGAGAGTGATTGCAGTGTATACCCCAGGGAAGACCTTCAGGGTGGACCGCAGCAAGTGCAGGACCTTCTTGCTACTCGACCTTCTTGTCACTTGGAGGGTTTCCATGACTCGCATTAGGAGAGAAGCTCTTGTGACCGATCGTTATATGCCTGCGGGGGAGGCCTCCACGGGTGCTCTGGGTAGGAACTTCAGAGCTTCTTGTAGTGACATTGTAGGGAGGACCTTCACAACTTCTACTACCACTCCCATAATAGGGTAATGGGTGGGTAGGGTTTCGTGCCTTTGTTTCATGCTTAGCGGCGTCGAAAACCGCATCTTCCAACAGAGCGGAGTAATGAACCCGCTCTTTATTTTCCAGATGTATTCGATGCATTCGAGGTGCTCTTTTATGGGTAGTGGGGACCATCTGCTGTTGAAAATGGTCTTCAACTTTGGTTCCCTGTCTAATTGGGTCCTGTGACGTTTCCGGGATACGCTGATGAACATCTTGACTTTTTGCAGGGATATATGCCTGTTCTGGAGCATCCACAGTGATGGACGGGTGTCCCCCTATTCGAATGAGTGAAGATGATCGATCTGGTTGCCCTTGCATCGCAGAATATAGCCGGTGACCCTCTTGGTCTGATGTAGGGATGCATATCTGCTCCGAGGTGGCTATCTCATCACGTAGATGAGTCGTCTCAATTAGAGAGACGGGCTCACGGGCCCGAGTCCTTGCTGTTGCCGCCGATGCAATTACATGCTGGCAGGTTTGGAAGATATGATCCGGGATTGATACCTGCTCCTCCATCATTTCCAGGATATGTAGAGAGACATCTTTGGCGAGAACAGGTATGAAGACCCATTCCGGTATAGAAGTAGGAATATCCAGCTCCGGTCCTCCAGTGGTCAGTGGGTACTGTCAATTCTCATGTATCGGGGCAGGTGAACGAATCTGCCCCTGTACCGTGATACACTGGTTTATCTCTCCGTTTGTTGCCACATCTGGGTGGCAGACTTTACTTGCATCCGTACGGATCTGGCCCTGCATATATTGGTTTCCCACCCTATCGAGTCGGTGGCATTGTTTGGCGGGGAGACGTGCCTACCTATGATTTTCCGCCACATCTGGGTGGCGGGATTTGTTGATCACCACCATATCTGGATGGCTGGCATCTGAAGCAACTACCAGAAGATGGTCCTGCAGGTGCCGGGTCACCACAATGTCAAGTTGGTGGGCCTCACGACCCTGGGCAGGGAGAGGTGCATGCCTGGTAAGTGTTGTCCTGCATGAGTGATGGGCTTGATGGAGCTCAGTGGGGATGCATGTTGGCTTATATGTTGCCGTCATGTCTAGATGGTGGGCTTGGGAGGAGTGAACAGGTATTGGTGCATGTTCATGGTACATCTCTGTGGCGGGGAAGTGAAGCTCCTCCTCAGGGACCAGGGTGATGACCGATCCCCAATTGTATGTCTACCGCCCTCATCGGGCGGTCTGAGGGGCCGGAGCTCGGGGAGCGTGGGTCTAAATCCTTGAGGAAACATCCTCCTTTGATGAGGATATTGAGTCACAGCGTGACCACGATGACACCTTTCATAGGGGGCCTGAGAGCGGAACCCCCGTTTGACAGGGATGAAGTCCTCAGTGTCGACCTCATCCGCCTCCCTAAGAGAGGGGAGGTATGCATTGTCCCATTCCAGGGATAGGCTCCCGAAAAGGATGGAGACAGTGATGGGGGCTGTCTGGATCCACCTTTACGGTCGCTGCTGGGCAGGCGACTGGTGAACCTTGATGGATTGGAGGACGTGCATGGCCACCTCCACCGTTGGGAGAGTACCATTCACATGGTACTCTCGGATCAGTCCGTCCAAAAACCAGCATTGCAGACGCTGGGTGGGTGATAGGGTCCTCCGTTGTTGAGGAAGTCTCATCCTTGCGTCGCTAGATGCGGTCACTTGTGAGTCCCTTTGCGATGACATTGTAATGAAGGGGGTTCTGAAAGTAGAGCCTGTGAAACATTTTAGCAAATACAAGGTGCAAAATCATAAAAGAAGAATCTCATAATCCCATGCGTAATTAATGACCTTGCTTGGCCCTCCATTAGACCATAGGGGGGCACATGGTGGGGTTAAGTTGAATCCATCATGTTTGGTTAAAGATTCACATCAGTTTTACAATTTTTTTCTCGTTCCGGTAGTCGGCCACGAAACGCCCAACAGCTCTGTATCCAATGATTGATGGACCTACTTTCCAAAGACAGGCGTTCCCTGGATGGTCTGACTAGAAAATCTTAAGAACTCACATTGGTCGATAGGATGGGAAGTAGGGCTCATCGCACCCTTTTTGGGGGGAATTATTGCCTGTTCTGGGACTCTCTTATATCTTTATGATGTATTCAAATGTTCATGAATCATTGGTTTATACCCAAACATAGTATCCATGAATTTAACCTTAGAGGGATACGACCAACTGGATGTAGGGGTTCAGAATCATTTATGCCCGAGGTTTACCATCCCTCATTGGATTAATGACCCCGAAGGGTTGAAAAATACTTGAGGCGGCACCAGGAGTGGCACGGTGAACCGATGTGGAGATGATCAGATTGATCGGTTGTTGGGCTTGAACCTCATGGAGGCTTCCTACGTACCCTGTCTAGGAGGAAGGGATCAAAGTAGACATAGTTTGCATAGGTTTCGGGGAACCGACGTGAAGAGAGACCGGGTGGTCCGATGGGTGATAGGATTGAACCTCATGGAGTCTCCCTACGTACCATGTCTAGGAGGTAGGGATCAAAGTCCACGTAGTTCGCTTTGGCTTGGGGATTATGCTCTGGGGAAGCCCAGGATGATGGATTGGGTCTTACACTCTGAGGAGGCCCGTAGGAGGATGTCATGGTCGATTCTAACTCTAAGCACATGTGAGTCATGCTCGGTGTGAGAAACAAGAGGTAGCCGGGACCAGAGGATCATGTCGCGAAAGGTGCGTCCGTGAGAATAGGAGTAGGGCTTACGCATGAGGGCATCCCAGGGTGATGAATTGGGGCTTACACTATGAGGAGGCCTAGATGGTCGGGGCTTACTCCGAGATGGATGCCTGGGGTGAAAAAGCCTAGCGGGAGAGGGAAATGGGGTGCTCATGTGCCCATATCCTCTCTTGTAGTGCATGAGGGCTTCCTTCTGATGTCGATTTTACCGTCTTAGAGGAACCCTCAACAGGTGGAGGGGCAGAAAGGGGATTTTCGAGAACAGAATCCACATTACCGTGGGAATTTGAACCCAAGAATTCTTCGGGAATCTGCTCAAGGGTCAGGGCAACCCTTTTTCCCCTGTTTACCATGGGTATGTGAACTCAAAATGGCGCGTTGATGCACCTGAAAGTTATACCACGCTGGTCCGGTGGCTTTGGCGGAGGCCTCGGCTTGAGGCCGATGAATAGGCCAATGAGGGAGTTACAGAGGATCTAGCTGGATTGGAAGGATTTTACCCCACTCTGTAAATGAGAACACTGAAGTATTTGGCGAGCCACCGAGAGGTATGGGTGGTGGCGCCCTTCGTGTGGGGATGTTCCACGCAGCTGGAAAAGACATCCGCGAACCAGGGTGGTCCATAGACTGATTGGCGTCCTGCGAACCATGGTGGTTCGTGACTTCAGGTTCAATCCACGAACAAGGGTGGTTCGTGGCTTTGGGTTCAATCCGCGAACCAGGGTGGTTCACGGAGGGTTCCAAGTAGGCAGCGGCGGCCAAGGGCAGCGCAGATCGGAGGCTCGTCAGTTGGGGCTTCGCCCGCGGAAGAGGGTGCTATGCGGTACGACATATGGAAAAAGATGCATAAACTCTCTGGTCCGTGGGGAAGTCATCCGCGGAGGGGGTATGGTTCGCGGTTCAACATTTATTTGTTATTTTAGGATCATGGTTCACCAAATTATTGTGCATTTTACAATTCCTTCTTAATTCATATACGTGTTGTGGTTCGCGGATGGGGAATTTCTCTGTTTGCAAAATCAGAAGCCTTCCTTCAACCGATCTCCTTCCGAATCTCCAATCCCTTCGAATCTGATTCCCGTTCTCTGATCCCCCCTTATTTCCCCCTTGGTCTCCTTTTATAGAGTGGGAAAAGGAATGTATCTGTGGCCATGTGGCACCTTTTACGGAGGCCCATAACCAAAGACCCGGTTCACATCTGACTTGGTCAATCCAAGATTCGCGGTGGGTATTGAACAGTCCCCCCCCCCTCCGCGAGGTGAACGCAGGGAGTGCTCCGCAGCTGCGGAGGGTTCTACCTCTATTCCATGAACAATAGTGGGTGCAGCTTGAACCGGTCGACATGGACCACAGTTGGGGCAGTTCGTGACGGTGAACCGGAATGGCGCCCATCCTGCCTCGCGACTGCGGAGGCTCTCTGCCTCTATTTAGCGAATGAAAATTGTTCGCGGAGGGGGTGCCTCACGGTGCCTTGCCACGTTGCGCTTCCATGGACCAGTTCATGGGGGGTGGGGTGGGGGGTGGGAGGGGGGGGGGGGTTCCTTGTGGTACCTAGGCACGTTGCGATTCCATGGACCGGTTTGCGGACCAGTCCTTTTTGTGTTATTTTCCCCAATTCTTTTAGGGATTTGGGTAAAATTTCCTTTGTGGATTTTTCAGGATCCTAAAATGACATTTGATACACTCCGAGATTAACCTTATGATTCTCACACATTCTAAAGTTTAATTAACTAATTAAAAATATATTTAATTATTTCCACATCTATGTGTGACTATCTAATAAAAACATTCACATTAAACTCCTCAGTGATTAATAACAATGAAGAAAATATGTTTTAATAATGGTGAGATTTTGGAATCATATTCCAAATGGTCAACTCCCTAAACATATTAAAACTCCTCAACTCCATAAAAACCAATGTTATAAAGATAATAAATTATTTTTTATACATATAACTTTTCTAAGTTTGTTTATATCAAATTTTTTCTTAAAATATTTTGTTAAATAATTTAACTACTTAAATTATCACATACCAATATATCTTAATGTAACACCCCAAGATTTCCTGGTACGTTATTTCTTTAAAGTAATTCAATAACATCCACTACAGGAAACATCGAGTTCAAGCACACTACGACTTACCAAAATAGCCGTTCAAAAGAGGTTATGAATAGTATTAACTGAATTTTGATCTTTATATAATTTTTATATTGTTATAATCCATATTATTGGTTTCTTAGACATTATGTAAGAACAAATTCATTTTTTTCAGATAAAAGAAGTATTATTTAATGCAATTTTACCGCCTTTTAATGGAGAAGCATTTTTAAATAAAATATTTGAAACTTATATATATTCAATTAGACTAAATAAATTTACTTTTTAGAATGGGGACATCAAAATTTACTTTGTGTAATTTTTTGGATTTTATCCGATAAAGATCAGTTTTTTAATGAATAGTGAAAAATATTGTATTTTAATTCAAAAGTGCCTTTTAATATAATTTATTAATGTGTTTTGATTTTTTTTTAATTGGATTTAAAGTTTAATTATAATATTGTTTCACCATTTAATCCAATTTAGTTTATTGGAATTAATTTAACTTTGAAATTGGACATAAACAAGTATCAATATTTTGATAATTATTGTTTATTAAAAACTAGATATTTATTTTAACAATGATAATTAATTTTAAATTTATTAATTCCACTTCAATGTTGTTAATATATCAAAATATACATAATTTTTTAATTCAGAATATCAAATATATCATAGGATTAATTTTTTGGAATTTTTCTGAAAAACATGATTTTTTGATGAATAGTGAAACCACATAGTAGTAGTTAAAAAAATAGACTTTTTCATTTAAATGAAATTTCTACACTTCTGTGAATTAATTTTCAAAAATCCTACATACATGGTTGTTGTTAATAAGTAAAATTTTGTTCAATAAGATAAAAATAATTTTTGGTGAATAGTAACATTTGACTTTTATTTACCGCTGTTAAAGGTAAATAGAGTAATTCAAGGTAAAAAGAATATTTTAAAAATTAAAAATTAACATAACACATGTCCTAACCTTATTAGATAAGTAATGGCCGACCATTGTCATCCTTGGGTCAATTTTGGGACTCCATGGAGCCACTAATAAATGATAATGACACTTTTGATTAATTAATTTAAAGTAAATGTAAAATTGACATAAACAAGAATCTTTTAGTAATTAATTTTTATATGGTGTTATATAAGTAATGTTTCTGAATATAAATATTCATTGGATAGCTAACAATAATTCATACCTCATGGTATTTTTTCTATAATATTTATACATCTACTAAATTAAATTATTCATGACACAATAATGATAGAGTATTTACCTCATTAATAAATATTTTAAATAAATTAGATTATAAATATTACAATAATATCCAAAACAAGTCCAATTCTTATTGGATGATTTTATTTCTACCATGATACATCTTATCTTTCACTCTAATGATTTTTGGACTTTAAGTAACCGAATATCATTATATAATAAGATAATATTTTCACACTCTCCGGAAGAGCCCCACCTCCCCCTTATAAAAGGAGAACACTTCTAACCAATTCCTCACACCTATCAAGCCTTTAGTCTCGTCCCAAATCATCCAAATTAATCTACCTACATCACTATCCCCATCCTAGAATCCTTACCATAGTAATAAGGCACTTCAAGAATTCATTTTCGTTCGAACCAAATGAAGTTACCCAAATTAAATGTAACAGTTTCTCTTAACTTCATTTCTTTTATTTTACTTCTCCAACCCCTAAACTCTTTATAATTATATATTTTATAAAAACACAAGAATACTAAATATAATATGATTTTTTTATGATAAGGATTCATATTACACTTACACACACCTCAATCTAAGGGGTGATTAACATAATGTTTCTGTGGATGGAAAACTTACGCTTCACAAAATGATGATTGTTCAATTACCTCCTACCACCTCTAATGGTTTCCATAATGATGGAACTGTATTTATATATGATATATATTATGTTGGTGTTTTCTTCATTCTTCTTTATTTTTCTTTTATAGCATACCTTAATGAATTCCATTATGGGTAAACACGATAATTTCATTTGAGGAAGTGCGGACTACCGGCCCCTCAAAGTGACATGACTCGTTAATACCATATGTGGGACATATAAAGGATTAAGTTAATGATATTATATATGATACTATACTGTAATTATAATATACCTGTGTATCATTATGTTTTAATTTCATTTAAATAATAAATAGAAATAAATATAGCATTCATGCGTACGTACGGGTTACCGTCTTCATGAACGGTGCATTTCATTCTTACCCCAAAATTATATGTACTGTTATAAATACATGTATATACTGGATATATATGATATATATTATATCGAAATCATGAATATCTTTTTGGATATAATGAACGTTTGACCATGTGAACAACTTTTAACTATAATCTATTCATTTTTGACTCAAGTGCAAAATATCGAAAAAACAAATGATATTAACTTAAATGATTACATAATGTTTATAAAATGGTAATAAGTGATATAAAAGGAATAATAAACTTGAAAATTGATCTTAATAATGTGTAAATTAACTTTAGTTTTTTATTCAAGATATTAAAAAATGAATGGGTCAAGTTGGACACGAGGTAAGGTGTTACTTATCTCACTTTTAATTCAAGAGATTAACATTGTTCACCACTTATTTGTTACATGTTGTGTATTTTGTACTGCCATTTGATATATATCATCATGATTATCTTTATATTCATGATATTGTGTTATTCATTTGGTGGTTATTGACTATTTTTCATATGACTTGATTGATTACAACTAGGTAAGAGTTAATTTTACAATCTCTTTATTATCCGAGGTTGTTTTTACATAAGTATCTACTGGGATATATTAATTATCCAGGTACATGTTTCATAAATGAGTTTTCAAAGGGATTATTTTTATGTTAATTCTTTACTAAAACATCATTTTTAATGTTTTAAATATTTATTCTTCTAAATAATTCTAATTAATGTCCATGTTTTCAAAATGGTTTTTAAGGATTTATTTATATGGACATGAATGTTTTTAAAATGTTAATTCATTTGAGAAGTTTCAAAGTGGTATGGGACACTTTGATTCAAAAATTTCTTTAAAGATATTCATTTTTAAAATGTGAAACTTTTAAATGTTTTCATGAAAAAGATATATTTCTCTCAAAGAGTTTTACAAATAAATTTCATCTATGTCAATATCCTATGATGGATTTTAAACTTGTTTGAAGTTGATTTATTATGATACAAAACATTTATATTGTATTGAAGTATTTGTGATATGTTTGATAGTGGATGTGATATTTTGATACCATTCATGGTTTATGGTTAAAGTATTGATATTTCCTATGCTAGTTTTAATACGAATATTTATGTTATATTTCATCCTTTTCATAGGAGGAATGTATTGAACTTAGTAAGTGATTTGTGGAGCCTACTATAGCTCATCGATGCATCAGTAGGTCCTATGAGACCACTAGACATGGAATTGGATGAGGCCTTTCCCAATATGATATATGGTTTTGGCCGAGGCCATAATCTTTTTTAGACGTCTTGGCCGAGGTCTTGACAAAATGTTTCACAATGTCTGACATTATAAATTCCCCCATTATGAAAATAATATTGATGGATCATGTGGTCATTAGACTAGGAGAATACCCATGATTATGTTTAATCATGGCATTATTTAACTAGCTCATATTCCTGCCATAAAATTATTCATCTTTATTATTGATATAGGCGTGTGGTTTCAATTATTCACCATGATTAATATTTATGTTATCTTCCTTTGAATTTCATACCCTTACTGAGCGTTTGAGATCACCCCTTTCTATGTTTTATTTTTCCATTGATTCCATGAAGTGTATTGTGATTGATATATTGGGATATGCTAAGGGAATAATGGCATTCATAAAGGATTATTTATGTTGTGTTGTATATTATAAAGTGAAATGTAACATTCATGTATGTAATCTATTTTCTGATACTATTAAACTGATTGGTCCTTCGGGACATGATTCCTTGTAATCATTCAAATGTATTAAAATAATTAATCGACACTGGGTAACTGGGGTCGGGGTGTTACACTTAAACTCCTTTAGGATAATGTGAAATTCACTTTTTTATGGTAATTTAATATAATTTTTGGAATTTATTTTTATCTATATACCATAAAAATCATTTAGGATATTATGTGACATTGAAATTGTATATTGATAGTCATAATCCTTTAAGAAATACTAATATCCTCTGTCTCATAGTATCTAAATGTAATTTTTTACATTTCTATTTATCTCCATAAATCCTGAAAACTTTTAGGTTGTTAAGTGGATATAAATTTTTTTGGACTTTTAAAATATTTTATTTGTTAACATTCAACTTCTCTATATTCCAAAAATGCAGTCAGTAGCCTATTAGGTACTATATTATCATTAGAATATCATGCTAAGATACAAACCTCATTTGGTCTTGGAAAGAAATTTTTTTTTCTTTTAGTAGGAAAATAAAATATTAATTACATATCATATATGGTATTATTTGTATTTAGATAATTTTCTCTTTGAAAATAACAATTTATTTTTAAAATATACCACCAAAGGATTTCCAAAACATGCACGTGAAAATTTTGAGAAATATATTGATAAAAAAAATTTATGGATGAATTTTTTTTTTCCTCATCAGCTTTTTCGAACATGTTATAGAATCTAATGAATCAAAAACCATGTATATTTAATTCATTATCTATAAAAACCATGATCTTTATTTCATATTTAAACATGATTTATTATATAAAATTTCATGTAATACAGCTCAAAAGATTGATAGGTATAGTAACATTGGGTTATAAGACCATTAAATAACATCTCAGAACATGAAATACAAAAATATCTTTATTTAAAACTTCTTTTACATGACCTAACCATTCCTTCATACATAACACTTCATGGGATTATCTGAGTACATACAAAAGAAATGGGTGAGCTATAAATACTAGCAGGGGAATGAATATGGAATAACACGAGGATATTAGTTCATATTTGACAGGTAATATCAATGGGGAATAAATGAACATGATTAATATAGAATGATATAGCATGATTACCATAACATGGGAAATTTCACAATAACATACCACATGAAGTAATAATTAGTCAAAGGATCATTGCATGTGGAGGAGAATGAGTCATGTATCATTGCACATGGAGGATCATGAGTTAAGTCCCATTTTAATTGGAGTAGAATTAGTTAAGCCCCATTTCCCATGACAAGTCATGATATTAAGCATTACCCAAAGCATTGGAGAAGTATTAGGGAGCACCCTTCACAATCATTTCATTCTAATGTTTAAGTTTGCTACATAGATCATATAACATGGTTAAATTCAACATAATAATTTATTATATGATATAATAATGTGAAATAAATACATTTATGTCACTAATAAATATGTATATGTGCATGAAGGTTAATAGCCTTAATATATAAATGGGTGTGGTATTCACTGCTCAATGATTTTTGCATGGAAAGTCATAGGGCAATTTCTACATTTTAACAATTTCATATTGGAATTAATAAAATAGGATAATGAGAGATAAAGGGGTCTTTAATAATATATAAATTAAATGGAAAATAATAGGTATTTTTTAAAACATATCCAATCATAGGAAATAGTAATTTATAAGACATAACACAAAAGGAATGCTTGATAAAAAAGAGGGTGGAAGATTCCTTACCAACTTTCGGCATGGTAAAGGGTGTACATAAATGTTATTAGGAGGTTTAAATGAGAGTTAAAAGTGATATAATAATTTAAAAATCAAATTAAATGTAATGGGGATAGGTTAAAATTTATCCCAACTAAATAAAAAGTAAATAAAAAGGACATATCATAACTTAAGTTCTTGATAAAATGAAGAGAGAAAGAATCCCTTATAGAATTTTGGCATAGTAATGACTTTGGTAAGGGTCAAAATGAGTGTTAATTAATGATTCATCATAAAATAACATTACTTGGATAGTAAGGTAAGGATTATAAACTACTATCCATATAATCAATTGAAATGAAAATAACCAATCTCAAAGAGGGTGCTTGAATTCAAAGGAGAGGTGAGATAACCCTTACTTGGATACATGACTCCAAAGGATGTGGAGAGGCATCTAAAGAGCTTGGGGAGCCTTGGGAGGACTCTATGTAGTGTGCGGGAGATTTTGTATGAGCTTCAAATAGTTGTATTGAAGAGAAATGGGGGCATTGGTGGGTTTATATAGGAAAGGAGGTGGATTTCTTTATTACATTGGTTTTGGACACTACATAATAAATTATTCCAAACAAAAAACTATCCTGTGGTTTTTCCCATGGTTTCTCCCAATGAGAAGTGGTATACATCATATTATAAGTCCAATGGAAAATTATAATAAAATATTTAATATGCTTATGTGGAGATGAGTCACACTTTCAACAGAATTATTTTAAAATATAAAAATATATTATAAGTATTTTTGGATTCACTAAATTAATATAAAATAAATAAAATAAACATAAAATAACATTATCTTAATGGAAAAATATATTTATATGAGTAAACCTATTATATAATTAATTAATTCACTATTGGGATATTATTTTTTTAATATAACACAAAGTATATTTATAGGGTATTTAATTTTTACCCAAAAATTCGATTGTCTCAAAAAATTATGAAAAACCCACAATTGGATAATTTTTAAGTATTGATTCCAAATAAAATATTAATTTTAGAAAAAAAATTTTATGGATTTTTGAATTTTCAGTTTTAAAATAAAAACTATTTTTTTAAATGACAGGTTTTTTGACAATAACAATTTTCAAACCCTAATAAAAATTAAATTTTACATCGTAATAATTATATGATCATTTATATTTAAAAATTTAATTTAATAATGATATTTTGTTAGAAAATTACTTATTTCTAAAAAATTCAATTAATTAATTGAAATATGTTTCTTAATTGAATTTGAATATTAACCAAAAATACTAGTTCCACTTTAAAAATATTTTAAAAAGTAAAAATAAGAAGAAGAAAACATATTCAATATTCTATAAAAAAATAATTTCCATATTCTTAATTCTAAGGTATTTGTAGAGATCCATTTATTGCACCAGCATACACTATAAGTGTAAGGTGTTCAATGATGGGGATTCCATGGGGTCGTTCTATGAACATGGTTTGGGCTGTGATATCGATGAACGTGGAATTATATATTAAAAGGTTTAAATAATGATTAAGTTGTTGGATCTGATATTGGTCTTGGTCTAGGGAAAATACCAGAAATTCTACCTCTGTTAGAGGCTATGATAAGTGGGCTTCATAGGGTATGATCCTATAGGTGGGGCCATTACTTCCTTTTTCTATGAAAAAATAATTTTTCAGATCCCTATATTTATACTAGTAATGTGATCAATATGAATTGGATATATTAATAATGGTAAATATATATAAAAGTCATTTAAAATCCAATTTTATAAAACAAATTAAGTTCATGATTATTCATTAGCTATAAGACATTTAAGTAAATAAAAAGAAATAGAATTTTATTCATAAATATTCGATTCGTTAGAACCTCACCACATTAAGAAATTTTCCACTACAATTTTGCTTTTTCCACATGAAAATAGATGAGGGTAAATCTTCTTCATCACCTCCTTTTGTTCCCACATTATGCATCCAAACATGTGGTTTCACCAAATTATTTTGAAGAGGGGTGTTGTCTTATTTTTTATAACTTTTTCTCTATCATATAAGATCTTCACAAGCTGCTCCTCATAGGAATGTTCATTCTCAAATGGTACCACCTCTATATTGAGTATATCTAATGGGTTTGGATTTCACTTTATAAATAGGGATAAAAGTAATTCATCATATACTTTAGATATATTTGGTAGGAGTGCTAGTAGATAGGACACTGCTCTTATGCGATCAAGGATCTCAAAAGGGTCGAGGTACCTTGGAGTATGATATCCCTTCATCTGAAATCTCATCACTCTCTTCCATGGAGATATACAGAGGAATACCATGTCTCTAACCGAAAACTCTAGGTCACATTGACGATTTTCAGCAAAGCTCTTTTATTGGCTCTGAGAAACATTGATTTTTTACAGTATGTTATTTACCATCTCCACCATTTCATTGACCAAATTAGGCTCTGGAAGTTTTCATTCCCCAACATCATCCAAAAATGCCACTGTTCTACACCTCTTCCCATAAAACGGCATCATTTTGGTCTATTTAGAAGCTTGATTGCAAACTATTGTGGTATGAGAATTCCATAAAATGAAGATTTTGGACCCATCTACCTTTGAAGTCCATTTGAAAGCTCACAACTTGTCCTAAAGTGTTTGAATAGTCCACTCAAATTGGCCATCAGTTTGAGGGTGATAAAACATATGGAGGTTCAACTTAGTTTTTAGAGCATGTTGAATACTTTTCCAAAACATAGAGGTGAGTCACTCATTTCTACCAGACAAAATTGAGAGTGGTACTTTAACACCCGAGATTTTTATGAGAAATATTTTGTTTTTATGTTATATACATTATTAAAGGAATATTTCGCTACACACAACACTAGTTTGGCTTACTTTACACGCAATCGTGACCTTCCTCGATAGCTTGCGTTGTACGCAATACCGAGTTTCACTAAACAACAATATGCTATTAAAATATTATTAAAACTGGCCATTATGAATAGTAATACCCAATTTTTGAAATTTTATAAATTTTATCTTTCAAATTGGACTTCATTTTTGGATTCAGAATATCAAAATTATCCTTGGGTGAATTTTTCTTATTTTGCTAAAAACTTTTAATTTTTGATGAATAGTGAAAACACTTGGTTACTATTTAAAAACTGACTTTTTATTTAAATAATTATTTATATTTTAAATTTATTTTATGTCAAAATTGATACATAATACCTATATAAGTTCAATGTAATTCATTGGAGTCATTTTATATTAATTTTAGATATATAAAAATTTTAGTGAACTTTTCACCGTCTTTTACCCACCTCTTAGAAGAGTTTGAAAATTTACAAAAAAATTAATTTTACCGCTCCTGGGAGTGTAATTTTGGAAATCTTACAGATACGGTTAACATCAAGGAGTAAAATGTGGTTCAATAAGATAAAAATAATTTTTGATGAATAGTAACGTTTTACTTTTATTTACCACGGTTAAATGTAAATTGTGTAATCAAGGGAAAAAATGGTATTAGTATTACCCTAACACATGTCCTAATTATATTGGATAAGTTTAATTACACCAAAAACAACATTAGGAATAAAATATGACCATTTAGGTCCACTTGGATTAGATTAGGACATTTAATATTATTTTATTTAAAGAAGAGTTAAAATAGTTAAAATCAAAGTTTAATAACTAAAACATTTTTAATATAGGGTAATAAATAAGATAAATTAGACTATAAATATTCATTAGAAATCTAAAATAATTTCCTACATAATGGTATTTTATTTTTAATTCTTAGACTTTAAATAATTTAATTTATTTATGACACAATGATGATGTAGTAATTACGTTATTAAGATAATATTAACATAATTGATATTATAAATAACCAAATAATTTAAATTGAGACTTTTCATGAATTAAATAAATTTTAATGGTTATTATAACATATTAGTATTTATTTAATTAACTTTGTTTGAACTAATCATTCTGTTATGATTTTCACAAAAATCAATAACCAAATATTGTCAGAATTGACATAAAATAGTTTTTAAAACAAATATTATATTGTTAATTGATATTTTATTCCTAAAAATATAATGTCAGGACAAATGACTTAGATAAGGTTATATATATTAGTAATTAACCACTTGGGGTTATTTTGGCTTGTTATTGTATGTTCATTAACAATATAGTGTAAGAAAACAAGTAGACATGGTAAAAGTTAAATTATTTAACTTAGTGCTAAATCCAAATGATAAGGGTAAAATAGAACTTTAACTTGTCTAAAATCTATTTGTTGAGAGTATTTCTATCCATCCCCATCTTATATTAGAAATTAATCAATTTGGAGCTTTAAATAACTGAATATGACTTTATTATAAAATAATATTTTATATTTTTCCTAAAGTGCCCCTCTCCTCCCTTATAAAAGGGCACCTCCTCCCACTCCTCTTTTCACAACATTGAGCCTTCAAGATCAGCCCAAAAACTGCCCATTTCCCTTCTCAACTTCCCTAGAAACATCCTAGAGTCCCTCGTCTTCTTCAAAGACCATCTTTAGTTCCCTAAGAGGAGGTTAAGAAGAGGTGCTTCAAAGAAGAGGTAATGTCTGTTACCGATTCTTTCAAATTTATTTCTTTTTATACTTCTTCTTATTTAGTTGATTAATTATGAAGTAATAACATAAGTATCACTAATATACTGATTTTTTATTATACATACGGAACAACCCTATTTCAACTTCTATCCATCCTACGAAAAATGAAATCACCGCTTGTGCGTACGTACGGAATACCGTCTCCACGTCATGCTGTAATCAGTTTTCCACCACCACATTACTTGGATGGGTATAATGGTGTAAATAATTACTATATAAGATGATTTTAATGTGATATTGATTCTTAAATACTATACATGCACTTATATACAATTCCACGATCATGGGAACGATATCATCGCTCGTGCGTACGTACGGCCTACCATCTCCACGATGTGACGTGACTCGTTCTACATGATCTTTAAAGAATAATGATTATATAAAAAAATTTAATGAATAAATATGATATATATTACACTAATACCATTCTACAAAATTAGTTATCTATAAACTAAAAAGAAGATTAAGAATTTGTTCGACAAAACACACATAAGAACAAAAGGCAATAAACACCCGAATAACAAGTAGCAATGAAATATTACTAATATGAAGCTAAGAATATGACCATATATGATATCATAACAATGAGTATGATTCTGGAATAAGTCAATAACATTATTTAAATCATTATACAGGAGGTTCGGACACGTATGAAGCAAATCGGACCTAAGGTAAATGAAAATCATGCAATCTCATTTTTATCCGAGATTTTTTATACTTCAGAATTTACTGGGGAATATTTATCATCCACGTCCATGTTTCCAAAATATGTAATATTATTTTTGTCCTCCTATAATTTTTTTAATCGAATTTTACCCTTCGGTGAGTTTTTAGTAAAATATATGAAAAGAATCTTTTGTCGTTTTTAGTATGAGGTACTTTTTTGACTTTTCCGGCCAAAGTATGAGAAGAATGTTTTTCTTTAACATATACGACATGAATGGATTTTTAGAAAATTATTTCCATGAAACTTCATTTGAAATTTTTCATGTTTATTTTTAATAAAATTCTTTTAGTTTAAAATTGTATGACATGTTAAGAAAGGAAAAATGTTTTTGAAGTAGAAAGGATATTTTCCTCAAGAATGAAGTTCAAGTCTTTTATAAAAATTAGTTTCCATCTAAGATAATATAGGGTTCTGTTTCCATCCCTATTTTTACATTGATTTTCTTATTCTATGATGGAATTATTTTTATGATTTCCTTTTATCTTATATGGATTATGTTATGATGGCATGATGTTTAAGAATCCCATTTTTATTACATGGGTTATGCTGTGATTTATGATTTTGTGGAACACCTAAGAATGGTTTCATTATGAGATTGGTGGGACCTATATCTCCCTCCAATGCATTGGGTAAAGATTAATATCTCATGAGATAGACATGGCCGGAACGATAGGTTAATCCAGTTCAGTGATACAAGACTGAAACTAGGAGTGAACTCGGATCAGAAATGGAATTTTCTACTAAGATAGTCTTGGAAATGAGTCTTGACTACTAAAAAATGATTCTCTATGATTATGTGTGTATTCCACAAATTTTCATTTTTTATGTTATGATTATTGGTATTACATTTCACTACTATGATTTATCCCATGTTATGAAATTATGATCTCTTTTATAGGTTAGGATTTCCAAAATAATATGTTCTTATGAATATGATGTGATTGATATATCTTTTTTTTACCCTTACTGAGAATTTGATCTCACACTTTTGTATCCTTTCATTTACCCAGGTCAGGAAGAAGGGTATTAAGTAAGATATTCCAAAAGGGACTCTAGATATGATAAAATGAAAGGGAGACAATGTAGATGATTTATGAACTAGTTGCTTATGTTTCCCAGTTCCTAATGACACTATACCTATATAATCCTTTAGTGGTTTTGTTATATTTTGTAATAAGTGTGCATAAATTTTGAAGTAATAACAATGTATGTAAAGTATATGTCGTTATATTAGTTATCAAAGGAAAGGTATAGTCAACCATTGGAAACAAGGATGTGAATGCCTTAGTAAGAACCCTAAGGATAAGTCTAAGCATAGAACACAATCTTAGTGTTTTAGAAATGGCCATGAAATAACTATGATAAGACCTTAAGTGTGAAATTTTATTCTTGATTATGTGGTTTTACTATTATAATTAGGGTTTATCACACTATTCTTCTTGGTTTCAGTTAATGGATGGAACCTGAAGGAACTGTATTAATGTAGAATGTGATGGGAAATACAATAATTTTCCCCCTAAGCAACCGAACGTTATGGGAGCAGGAATCCAAAATCTTGTAGCCATGCGCACACAACATTCTCAAGCTATGAATCATACAGGACTTCCAAACGAGCAAAAGAAGGAGCAACATTCTTTGAATCCTTCATGAGGAAAATTCCACCCTCATTCAGCGGGTCTACTGATTCATTAGTGGATGAAAAATGGATCAGTACCACTGAAAAGATACTTTCAGTTCTTCAATGTTCTGAACATGATAAATTCATCTTAGCGGTATATCGTTTGTATGGTGAAGCTGATCAATAGTGGATTCTTATCAAGAATACAAGGCAAAGGGTTGAAATTGAATCCATGGAATGGGACGAGTTCAAGAACTTATTTTTCAATAAGTAATTCCCTCGTATTATTCAAAAAATTATACAGAATGGATTTCTTGAACTAATGCAAAAGGATGATGAATCTGTTGGTACATACGAAGAAATTTTTAATAGACTTGCAAGGTACGCTTCTGGGATTATTATCTAAACTGAGAGTAAGATTGATCGATTCTTTAGTGGATTAAAACCAAGTCTTTGAAAGGCGTTATCCATAAGGGACTTCAATAGCTATGTGGAAATCGTTCGATGTGCTCTCAAGGTTGAGATGGAGATTGGAGTAATCCATCAGTCATATGAGTTTGATAAGAAGAGGAAAATAGAATTCAAAGGAAAATATAAAGAGCATACTGAAAAGAAGATGAGTTTTTCCTTATGCTCAATGTGTGGAAAGAAACATGGAGGGATGTGTCTTAAAGGGACAAGAAAATGATTCAAATGTGGAAGGTAAGGTCATCGGGCATTTGAATGCCGAAATGTTGGCAAGAAAATTTCTAGTGATGTGAATAAAGAAAAGGCTACACAAAGTGCCCCTCCTACACTTCAATGTTACAAGTTCAAGGAAATGAGGAATTCTTCCAATCAATTCCCTAATCCAAGGGTTGTTGATGATGATAGAAGTCAACAAACTTTTAATCCTAAAGACAAAGGAAAGTCACATGCAATTTCTATCAGCGATGTGCAGTATGATAATGAAGTGGTGAAAGGTTCACTTACCATCCACTCTAAAGTAGAAAATGTTTTATTTGATTCTGGAACCACCCACTCGTTTATTTTTAAAGATTTTTCTAATGGTATAACTATATTACCTCAGCAGTTAGATATTGAGTTAGCTGTGACAACCCCTAATGGAACAACATTCGCATAAAAAGTTTACAATTCTTCTCTGATTGATTTTTGTGGAAAAGTGCTTCCTAAAAATCTTACGATCCTTCATATAGTGGAATTTGATGTGATTCTTGGCATGGATTGGCTTTCTTTATATGGATCTCATATCAAGTTCCAAAGAAGATAAGTCACATTTCATATTCCAGATCAATCTATGATCTTCTATCGATGCAAGGATGAACATAATCTTCCAGTGGAAATTTCATCCATCCTATGGGTCTTGATTCCACAAAATGAAGGTTGTTTATCTGAAATGGTTGGAGAGAAACTAACGATTAAGAATATATCCATTGTACAGGAGTTTGATGATGTCTTTCCGGAGGAATTTCTTGGTCTTCCACCAAATTTTGATGTTGAGTTTTGAATAGAACTCATACCAGGTTCTTTACCTATTTCAAAGACACCTTATAGAATAGCACCAATTGAGTTGCAGGAATTGAAGAAGCAACTCCAAGAGAATCATGATAAGGGATTCATACGCCCTAGTGCATCACCTTGGGGAGCACCTGTTCTATTTGTTAAGAAGAAATATGGATCAATGAGACTCTTCATTGATTATAGAGAACTTAAAAAGATCAATATCATGAACCAATATCCTCTCCCACACATTGATGACTTATTCGACCAACTACGTGGAGCTCAATTCTTTTCTAAGATTGATCTTTGTTCAGGGTATCATCAATTAAGGGTCAAAATAGAGGATATACCAAAGACGGATTTTCATTCAAGGTATGGACACTATGAATTTATAGTGATTCCATTTGGTCTTACTAATGCCTCTGCTATCTTCATGGATCTAATGAATACAGTCTTTAGAGACTATATTGATCAGTTTGTGGTAGTCTTTATAGAGAATATTCATGTCTATTCAAAGATCAAGGAAGAACATGAAGATCACTTGATAATTGTATTGAAGACCCTGAGAAAGGAGAAGATTTATTCCAAATTTACCAAGTGTGAATTTTGGCTTCAAAAAGTTGTATTTTTTGGTCACATAATCTCAAAAGAGGGGATATCTATAGTTCTAGCAAAAACAGAGGTTATCGAAAGACGGTCGAGACCAACAACAGTAACTGAGATCCAAATATTTCATGGTTTGGATGGATATTATCGACGTTTTGTGAAAGATGTTTCACAATTATCTAATCCACTCACCAGGTTGACTCAAAAAGGAGTTAAGTTCGTTTGGAAGGAGGAGTGTGAAGAGAATTTCATGGAGTTAAAAAGAAGGTTATCTAGTGCACCTGTGCTCACACTGCCTTGTAGTGGAGAAATGTTTGTGATCTATAGTGATGAATCCAAGAAGGGAATGGTGTGTGTTCTCATGTAAAATGATATGGTGATAGCTTATGCCTCACGACAGTTGAAAATCCATTTGCAAATTTACCCAACTCATGATTTGGAGTTAGCGATGGTAATCTTTGCATTAAAGATTTGGAGGCATTATCTTTATGGTGAAAGTTGTGATATTTATACTGATCATAAAAGTTTAAAGTATATTTTCACACAAAAGGAGCTGAATATGTTCCAAATAAGGTTGTTGGAGCTGATTAAGGATTACGACTGCTCAATTCATTATAACCCTGGGAAAGCAAACAAGGTGGTAGATGCCTTAATTCGACAAGACCATGCTAGCTTATCCATGATGATGATCACAAAAGAGCCAATATTTATGGATTTACAAAGCATGGATCATGGAATTATAATGGAAGGGGAAAATCTTAACTTTATCAAATTAATGTTAAACCATATATACATGTAAAGATTAAAGAGGCACAAAAATAAGATGTAGAGTTACAAAACAATGTGAGAAATGTTCCTGAATTTAACCTAGATTGTGATTGGATAATAAGGTTCATGAAGGTGGTTTGTGTTCCTCCCATCACAGAATTAAAGAAGGAGTTGCTGGATGAGGATCATATTTCTTCATTCTCTATTCATCTTGGAAGAACGAAGATGTATAGTGACCTAAAAGAGTACATCTGGTGGGATGGTATGAAAAGAGATGTTTATGAATTTGTCTCTCGATGATTGGTTTGTTAGAAAGTTAAAGCTGAGAGACATATGTCTAAGGGGATGTTACAACCATTACCCATACCTGAATGGAAATTGGGAAAACATCACTATGGACTTAATTACCAGACTTCCTAAAACATCCAAAGGAAATAATGCTATCTGGGTCATAGTTGATCGTCTTACAATGTCGGCACACTTCATTGCTATTAGAGATGATATCTCTCTTGATCAACTTCCCATGATATATGTAAAAGAAGTGGTAAGATTGCATAGAGTACAACATTCCTTTATATTTGATCGAGATCCGTGGATTACCTCAATGTTTTGGGGAATTCTCCTGCATAATCTGGATACAGAGTTGATTTTTAGCACTGCTTATCATCCTCAGACAGATGGTCGGTCTGAGAGAACAATTCAAACTCTATAAGATATGTTAAGAGTTTGCTCTATGGATTTCAAAGGTGGTTGGGATCAACACCTACCTTTGGTGGATTTTTTGTATAATAATATATTTCACTCTAGTATTCATATTTCTTCTTATGAAGCTCTCTATGGAAAGAAATGTCGAACTACAACTTGCAGGGATGAAGTTGGGGAAAGAAAGCTATTAGGGCCTGATCTTGTTGATGAGATGGCAGAAAAGGTCTGATCTATTCAACAACACATAAGAGCATCTCAGAGTCGAAAAAAAGTTATACCGATAACTGAAGATAAGACCTAGAGTTTTAAGTGGGTGATAAAGTGTTCTTATGAATATCTTCAAGGAAGAGAGTAATGAGATTTGGAAAGAAGGGAAAGCTGAGCCCTAGGTATATCAGTTCTTTCAAAATACTGGATCATGTTGGGAAGGTAGCCTACTGATTGACGCTTCCACCAAATCTCTCTCAAGATCATGATGTGTTCCATGTATCTCTCCTAAGAATGTACATACATGATCCTTCACATGTACTCATCTAAGAAGCTGTACCGCTGGAGTACGATCTTTCTTATGAAGAACAACAGATAGAGATTCTGGATCGTAGCGAAAAAGTCTTATGGAACAAGAAATCTCACTTGATGAAAGTTGTATGGAGAAACCACCAATTATAAGAAGCTACATGGGAGCTTGAGGATATGATGAGGGAGACGTATCCTCATCTGTTTGTTACAAATTGAAGAATTTCAAGGGCGAAAGTCATTTTAAGCGGGGTAGAATGTAACAGCCGATATTTTTATGAGAAATATTTTGTTGTTTTGTAATATAAATCATCAAAAGAATCTTTCACTACAAACAACACAAGATTTTCTTTCTTTACACGCAATCACAACCTTCCTCGATAGCTTGCATTGTACGCAATACCGAGTTTCACTAAACCCGATATATTTTTAAAATATTATTAAAACTAGCCGTTATGAATAGTAATACCCACTTTTTGAAATTTTATAAATTTTATCATTCAAAATCGACTTCATTTTTGGATTTATAATATCGAAATTATCCTAGGGTAAATTTTTTGTATTTTTCTGAAAACTTTCGATTTTTGATGAATAGTGAAAACACTGGGCTACTATTTAAAACCGACTTTTTATTTAAATAAATATTTATTTTTTAAATTTATTTAGGTCATAATTGATACATAATACCTATATAAGTTCAAATTAATTCATTGAAGTCATTTTATAATAATTTTAGAGATATAAAAATTTTATTGAACCTTTCACTGTCTTTTACGCACCTCCTAGGAGAGTTTGAAAATTTACATAAAAAATAATTTTACAGCTTCTGTGAGTGGAATTTTGATAATTAGAGAGACACGGTTAATATCAAGAAGTAAAATGTGGTTCAATAAGAAAAAAATAATTTTTGGTGAATAGTAACTTTTTACTTTTATTTACCACGGTTAAAAGTAAATAGGGTAATTAAAGGTAAAAATGGTATTATTATTACCCAAACACATGTCCTAATTCTATTGAATATGTTTAATTCGACCAAAAACAAATTTAGAAAAAAAAAATATGACCATTTAGGTCCACTTGGATTAGATTAGGACATTTAATATTATTTTATTTAAAGAAGAGTTCAAATAGTTAAAATCAATGTTTAATAACTAAAACATTTTTAATATAGGGTTATAAATAAGATAAATTCGACTATAAATATTCATTATAATGATAAAATTATTTCCTACACAATGGTATTTTATTTACAATTTTTAGAATTTAAATAATTTAATTTATTTAGGACACAATGATGACGCATTAATTATTTTATTAAGGAAATATTAACATAATTGATATTATAAATACCCAAATAAATGTAATTTGAGACGTTTCATTAATTAAATAAATTTTATAGGTTAATATGACATATTAGTATTGATTTAATTAACTTTTTTCTAACTAATCATGCTGTTATGATTTTCACAAAAATTAATTACCAAATAGTGTCAAAATTGACATAAAATAGTTTTTAAAACAAATATTATATTATTAATTTTATTTTTATTCCTAAAATTATAAGGCTGGGAAAAATGACTTATATATGGGTATATATATTAATAATTAACCACTTGGGGTTCGTTTGTCTGGTTATAGTATGTTTATTTACCATATAGTGTAAGAAAACAAGAAGACACGATAAAAGTTAAATTATTTAACTTAGAGTTAAATCTAAATGATAAAGTTAAAATAGTAACATAAACATGCCTGAAATCTATTGGTTGAGAGTATATCGACCCATCCCCACCTTAGCTTCTAAATTAATCAATTTGGAGCTATTAAAAAAATATGACTTTATTATAAAATAATATTTTAAATTTTTCCTAAAGTTCCCCTCTCCTCCCTTATAAAAGGGAACCTCCTCTCTCTCCTCTTTATACAACTTTGAGCCTTAAATCTCAGCCAAAACCTACCCATTTCCCTTATAATCTTACCTAAAAACATCTTAGACGCACGGGTCTTATTCAAATACCATCTTTAGTGCCCTGAGAGGATGTTAAGAAGAGGTGCTTCAAAGAAGAGGTAATGTCTGTTACCGATTATTTCAACTTTATTTCTTCTTATACATCTTCTTATTTAGTTGTTTGATTATGAAGTAATAACATCACTATCACACATATACTGATATGTTATTATAAATATGAAACAACCCTAATTCACCTTTTATCCATCCTATGGAAAATGAAATCACCGTGCCTGCGTACGTACAGAATACCGTCTCCACGCTGTGGTGTAATCTGTTTTCCACCACCACCTTACATGGATGGGTATAATGGTGTAAAGAATAAATATATATGGTAATTTTAAATTGATATTGATTCTTAAATATTATAAATACTCTTAAATACAATTACACGATCATGGGAATGATATCATCGCTCGTGCGTGCGTACGACCTACCGTCTCCACGATGTGATGCGACTCGTTCTACATGATCTTCAATGCATAATGATTATATAAAAGGGTTGAATGAATAAATATGATATACATTACACTAATAAAATTATGGAAATTAGGTATCTATATCCTAAAAATATTAATAAGAATTTATTCGTCAAAACAAGTATAAGAACAAAAAGAAATATACACCTGAATAACAAGTAGCAATGAAATATTACTAATACGAAGCTAATAATATGACCATATATGATATCATAACAATGAGTACGATTATGGAATAAGTCAATAAAATTATTTAAATCATTATACAGGAGGTTCGGACACGTACGAAGCAAATCAGACCTAAGGTAAGGGAAAATCTCGCAATCTCATTTTTATCCGAGATTGTTTATACTTCAGAATTTAATAGGGAATATTTATCATCCAAATCAACGATTCCTAAATATGTAATATTATTTGTATCCTCCTAAAAAAATTTAAATCCAATTTTACCCTTCGGTATGTTTTTATTAAAAGATATTAAAGGAATCATTTGTCCTTTTTAGTACGAGGTACTTTTTTGAATTTTTCGAGCAATGTATAAGAAGAATGATTTTCATTAACTTATACAGCATGAATGGATTTTTAGAACATTATTTCCATGAATTTTTTTTACAAGTTTTCAAGTTTATTTTTAATCAACTTATTTTAGTTTAAAATTGTAGGGCATATGAAGAAAGGAAAAATGTTTTTGAATTAGAAAGGATATTTTCCTCAAGAATAATTTCAAGTGTTCTATCAAAATTATTTTCCATCTAAGATAATATAGGGTTTTGTTTCTATCCTTATTTATACATTGATTTTATTATTTTATGATGGAATTATGTATATGATGTCCTTTTATCTTATATGGATTATGTTATGATGGCATGATGTTTAAGAATTCCATTTTTATTACATGGTTTATGCTATGATTTATGATTTTGTGGCACACATCAGAATGGTTTCATTATGAGATGGTTGAGACATATATCTCCCTCAAATCCATTTGGTAAAGATTTATATCTCATCAGATAGACATGGATGGAATGGAAAGTTAATCCAGTTCAGTGATACATGACTCAAACGAGGATTGAACTCGGTTCAGAAATGGACTTTGTCCGCTAAGATAGTCTTGGAAATGAGTCTTGAATACTAAGAAATGATTCTCAATGATTATGTGTGTATGGGACAATGTTTCATGTATTATGTTATGATTTTTGGGATTACATTTCACTACTCTGATTTATCCCATGGTATGAAATTATAATCTCTTTTGTGGGTTAATATTTCCAAAATGATATGTTCTTATAAATATTATGTGATTGATATTTCTTTTGTTTACCCTTACTGAGCATTTTAGCTCACCCTTTTGTATGTTTTCTTTTCCCCAGGTCAGGAAGAAATGTATTAAGTACGATATGCCAAAAAGGACTCTAGATATGACAAAATAAAAGGGAGATAGTTTAGATGATTTATGAACCAGTTGTTTATGCTTCCCAGTTTCTAATGACACTATACCTACAATGTACTTTCATGGAATTGTTATATGTTGTTATAAGTGTGCTTAAATTTTGAAGCAATAATAATGTATGTAAAGTATGGGTTGTTATAGGTACTACATACTTAGTTACCAATTATCTGATGTATATCCATTCCAGTTGATCCAGTGAGAAGTCCTCTTGAATCTCAATGAAGTGTGCAGTCTTTATAAGAAGTTCCATAACAACCCATATTTCATTGTTTCCCTTGGATATCATTCTAAGTCCATTGAAAAAGTCTATGGTTATATGATCCCACATCCATGTGGGTATGGGAAATGGTTTCATCATCCCCTTAGACTTATTCATTTTATCCTTAACTTTCAAAAATACCACATAATTTGATGTATAATCACCAATCCCCTTATTCATATTATGTAACAAATAGTGCTCTCAGAGATCTCTCTATATCTTTTTGTTTAACTGGTTAATAGAGATAGTAAAACTATGTTAATCATTCAATATTTATTTATATAACTCATAATTTTATGGGCACAATGTCTTGACCCAAATCTCACAATTACTTCTTCACAATAAATGAATTCTTAGGATTTATCTTTCCATATATTTTCCACTCTCTTATGAATTCCCACATTATTTTTTTGAGCTTCCTTTATCCTTTCCAAAATGAAAGATTGATAAATCATTTATTAAAGGATTTATAATGTTCCATTATTTATGATTCCCATGTCCATTCTTTTTATATATAAAAATATTGGATCTTTATCAATACCCATTGATAATAAAATTGATGGATCCTTTCTACTTAGAGAATATTTGAATTTTTTCCCCTAGAATGGTAATGGATTAAGAATTTATAATCCTTAACAAGATCTAACCATGTTTATTAGTGCATATTTATCTCTTTCTGTGTGAATATATATTTTAGACTTTTTTGATCTACATATATTACACACTTCTCCCCAAATAGATAATGCCGCCAAATTTTCAATGCAAAGATGAAATATTCGACATCCAGATCATGTATGAGATAGTTTTTCTTATGAATGTTCAACTACCGTGAGGCATAGGAAATGAATTTTCCATTTTGTAACAACACACACCCCAATCCCTTCATCAAATAATCATTGAAATTTGTGAAGAGTTCCTGAAATTTGGGTAGTGTGAGAACATTGGAAGTGATAAACGCCCTTTTCAACTCCATGAGGCATTCTTTACATTCAACATTCCATGAAAATTTGACTCTCTTATGAGTTATCTTGGTAAGAGGGTTTGAAAATAATGGAAAATTACTCATGAATCAGTGATAATAAATAGATAACCCTAGTAAACTATGGATATCTATCACATATTTTGGCCTCAAACAACTTTCAATTTCTTTTGTCTTTTATAGATCCACAAATATCTCATTTCTTGTGATTATATGACCCATGAATGAGACTGCTTTCATCCAGAACTCACACTTTAAATACTTTTCATAGATATTTTCCTTTCGCAAGCTCTTTAGGTCAATTCTTAGATGCCACTCATACACCTCCTTGGTTTTGGAGTATATTATAATATCACCAATACAGACTACCACAATTTAGGTGAGGTAATATATAAAGACTCTATTCCCCAAGTCCATCCTGATTGATGGAGAAGTAGTGAGTCTGAATATCACACCATGAACTCGTAGTTCCTGCACCTTGTACGAAAGGGAGCCCTGGAAATATCATCCTTATTCACCATTAATTTGTAATATCCTAACCGCGGATACTCTTTGGAGAAGTATTGTGCTGCACATAGCTGATCCAACAGGTCATCAATTCATGGAAAAGGATAGTTATTCATTATCATTATTTTGTTGAGATTACGATAGTCAATGAAAAGTTGAATTGACCCATCCCTCTCCTTGAAAAAGAGGACTGTTTAACCCATAGTAAATCACTTGGCCATATAAAACCTTCATCAAGATGCACATACAATTTTTTCTTTAGTTCCTCATGTTCCAAAATAGCCATCCAATATAGAGTGTCAGATTTTGGAAATTCCGTAGATATAAGCTTGATCAAAAATAAAACCTCTTGACTATGGGGAATACTATGAAATTCCTTAGGAAACACACCATCAAACTCCATCATAATAGGCATGCCTTTAAGGACGGTTCATTCCATAGACTCAACAATTTTAGCGAGATAATCTTCCTCATAGGGTATTACTATCGTTTCTTAATATGATATTGCTAAAGTATATTCATCTTCCTCTTATCATCGAATAGAATCAAGGGTAGATTCTCTACATGGAGAGTTATTTCCCTATTTTAGAAATTTATTTTGGATCTATATAGGGAAATCAAATCCATGTCCAAAATTTTATTAAATTCCACAAGGGGAAGTATGAAAAGGTTCATCGGTAAGTTCAATCCACAAATTGTGATTGAGGATGAGTTACATACAAGGGCTATTATAATTTTCCTATTTTATATTTTCACTATCATCTCTACTTCCATGCCTTCTATTGGTGTTTTAATTGTTCTTCTAAACCTTCATGAAATAAAGAAATGCATAGAACAGGAATAATCAATTACATTATCTATTTTTCAAATATTATCAAGCATAAATGTCACCACATTGTTGTTGGGATCCACCTCAGTGGTGGTGATGATAAAAGATCTACTATGATGCCTTTGAGGTTATTATTTTCCTCCTAAAACACCTGGATTATATCATCGATTAAAAAATTTCTCTACATCGTTACCGTTGTAGAATATTAACAATGTGTTGATGGTTTACTGGAGAATTATTTTCCTTCATCATAATATCTAGTTTCTATTGGAAAAAATTATTACCTAGATACCAAACCTTCCGACACCTACTGAATATCATTTTTCCATTTAGGAAAATTTCATGGTTATTCTTTCCACACCTTTGATAAGAGGGATGATGAAATATCATAGCACTATATGATTTATCCATAGGACCACTACAATTAAATTCCACCTTCCACTTCTTATCCCCATGATACCCTTGATATTCACCAACCATAATTTTGTCTTTTAAGAAATATAATAAAATTTCTTCATAGATATCAAAGTCGTATATTGACAAGGATTTTGGTAGAGTATGATTTAACCCACCAAAGAAGCAGTTATAATTTTATTTGGGGATAAGAATAGAACCATAGGTATATCATTCATGTCTTATGATGTTTTTATTGTACACCCTAATATATTCAATATCCTTTTTCTTTAGATAATGTAAATATATTTTCATTTTATGATGGAGGGTGTGGTGAAAATATTTATCAATTTTTATTTCTTGAATTCTTTCATCTCCATTGCTTTGATGTCATCGTCAGGTGTCATATTCATGATCAATTTCCACCACTGATCAGCTTCACCCTCATACAATAAACATCTAGAACAAAATTCTCTTGTTAGGAACCTTTTAGGATAGATAATATATTTTCAATCTAAATGATCCATTTCTCTATTATTAGTGATTAGGATGATCAATTGAAAGTAGGAGGAGTTTGTCACATGAATCCCTCAACTATGAGTTTCTCTCTCTTGGGGGGGGGGGGGTGTTTCACTCCTCCTAGTGTAGGTTTCTATTCAGAACATGAGTTAACTAAGAGAGTATAGTAAAAAAATTTGTGATTCCCACTCACATCAGGTTGGGTATCTCATTGGTGCAATCATCACACTTCCCTTCAAATCGGTTGTTAGCATGATTCCTCTTATGTGTGTCCTTTGGCTAGAATAAAATATAAATTAGGGATGAGTGTCTTAAAATATTAAACTTTTAAATTTGAATCCATTAATGATAAAGGGATAACTTATGAATTACATTTATCTCTTTAAGTTATGAGTTTCTTTGATTCTGTTTATACTATCCATGATCTACTTCCTAACATATATTATTATGGGGATTTATTTCTTTGTTCCCTTACTAATGCTCTGTAATTAGATTATATATTTTCCAAAGCATATCTCCAGGGTGTGTCAAACTAGGTGCACAGTAAGGCCTGTTGTCGTGTACTAGGTTACCCCGAGTAAAGCATGTAACACCTTTTCATAGTTTTTCTCCTAGGTACATCTATCTATAACCACATAAACATGTAGTATCCAGACATGGATATATTTTCTTGATAAACAACATTCTCTATGCTGACCAAAATGTAGGGTTATTATTTTATACTTTGAATTATCCATATGGGGTTTCAATAGGGTTTGATAGTCATAATCCCAAAAAAAACTAAACCTATCTTCGGATACCAGATATAAACATCCTTCTCTTTATTTCATATTTAAAAATGATTTATTAAATAAAATTGAACTTAATACAAATTAGTAGATCAAGATGTCTAGTGTATTTTGGGTTTATTAACCTTACATATCAACATTAAATATGAAATTAAAAAAAAATATTTTTTGAAATCTTCATTGATATGACCAAAAAATTCCTTTGTATTTTACACTACATGGGATATCCTAGGGACATACAGAAGAATGCAGTGATATATATAGTCCATTAAGGGAATAATCGTTGAATATCCTGAGGATAATAGTGTATGTTATACAAATAATATCAACGAGTCATAAAGTGACATTATTAATAATAAATGATATAGCATGGGAATCAAAACATGGGAAATGAGAAAAAACATACAACATGACGTATGTAAGAGTCAAAGATCATTCCACAGAGAAGAGAATGAGTCATGTATCATTCCATATAAAGAAGCATGTGGTGAGGCCCATTGCACATGGATGAGGATGTTATGAGAACCATTTCAAATGGAGGATCCTAAATCAAAGCACCAATTCACATGATATATCATTATCCTAAACATTACCAAATTAATTAGAGCACTATCAAGGATCACCCTATATATTCATTTAATACCCATTTTTAAGAGTACCACATAGATCATAAAATATGGATTCATTGAACATCATAATTTACTCCATGATATAATAATTTGGAATAAATAAATCTATGTACTCAATAAACAAGTATATGTTTATGAAGGGGAAAGTCCTTGATAGAGAAAGGGGTATGGTATTCACTACTCAATGATTTTGGCATGGAATGTTGTGGTGTAATTTCGGCCGCATAACAACATCATATAGAAATCCATAAAATTGGTTGATGAGAGTAAAAAGTGGTATACAATAATTTATACATTAAATTAAAATTAAGAGGGATATTTTAGAACATATCCCAAAATAGGATAAAACAATTTAGAATTCATAACACCAATGGAATGATTGATAAATAAGATGGTTGAATATTCCTCAAAAAAATTAATCATGGAAATTTGTGTACAAAAGGTTTGTATGAGGGTTAAATAAGAGTGAAACATGATATAATATTTTAAAAATCAAATGTAATGTAATACAGATAGGTAATAATCTATCCCAACATAATCAAATGGATATCAGAAGGGCATATCATTAAGGAAGTTCTTGATAAAAAAAGGAGAGCGAGAATCCCTTACAAAATATTGGTATAGTAACAGCATAGTTATGGTCCAAATGAGGGGTAATAAATTAAACATCTTAAAAATAAAATTCATTTAATATTAAGGTAATTGTTATAAACTTATTTCCATATAAAAAATTAAATTCATAAGAACAAATTTCAAAAACAATCTAGAATTCCAAGGAGAAGAGAGAAATACCTAACCTTGATTGGTGACTCAAAAGGATAAGGATAAGATTATTGGGAGCTTGGGGGATCATTTTGAGGACTCTAGGGAGTATTTATAGGATTTTGGTTGAGCTTTGAAAAGTTCGAGTGAAGATAAATGGGATCTTGGGTGGGTTTATGTAGGAATGGAGAGTGATTTCTTTATTATTTTGGTTGTAGACACTATATAGTAAAATATTAAAAGAACAATCCCCACCATGGTTTTTACCAAGGTTTCTTCAAAAAAATAGTGTTATACATTATTTTATATGTCCATGGGACAAATAAAATAAAACATTTCTCTTTCTTATATGTAGGTGAGTCGCAGTTTAAAATAAATGATTTTAAAATCTTAAAATATATTATCAGTCTTGGAGGATTCCCTTATGCATTATGAAATAAATAAAATAAAGTTAATGATACATTATTTTAAAGGAACAACGTATATTTTTTCCGATGATACCTTTTATAGTATTTCTTACATAAATATTGGGATATTATTATTTAAAAAAACACACCATATATTTATATGGAATTTAATGTTTACCCAACAAATTTGGATATCTTAGAAAATTATGAAAAATTTATTGCTGGATAATTTTAACATCCTGATTTGAAAAAATATAATCATTTTATATAAATAATTTTTTAAATAAATTAATTTTCACTTTTAAAATAAAAATAGGCATTTATTGAAAATGATGTCTTTTTGGACAATAAATGTTTTCAAACCCTAATAAGAATTACAAATTTACTTCATAAAATGTATTATATCATTTAAAATAAAAAAACACTTTTATAATAATTTTTTGTTAAAATTTTAATTATTTCAAAACAAATACTTTAATTCATCGAAATAGATTTCTTAATTGAATTTGTATATTAACTGAAAATACTATTTTCTATTTTAGAAATCATTTTCAAAGTAACAAAAATAAGAAGTAAATATATTAAATATTCTATACAGAAATAATGTAAATATTATTATAATGATGGTATTGATACATATCTATATATTACACTAGTATATTCATTAAGAGTAAGGTATGTGTTTGTGGGGATTTCATGGGGTCGTTTGGTGAACATGGTTTGGTCCATGATTTCTATGAGCTTGAACTTTTACCGTAAACAGTTTAACTCATTATTAAGTTGTTGAGTCTCAGCTTGGGTTTAGTATAGGAAAAATCCAACAAATTATATCTCCCTCATAAGCTATGATAAATGGGTTTCATAGGGTACAATCCTACTAGTTGAGGCCAACACTTCCTCTACCTTTTCCAAAAGGATTTGTTAAGACCCTATATTTATAATAGTTTTATAATCATTGTTCAAAGAGTATATTATCATTGATAAAGATACCTAATGATAAATTTAAATCCAATTGGATAAAAAATCACTTCAAGTGTTTTCTATATCCATAAGACATTTAATTAAATCAAATGAAAGGGAATTTTATTCATAGAAGTCTAGGCCACTATATTATCTCTTATATTTCCTAACAAAACATTGTTAACAAAAAAAATCATTTTATCATATATGTTAAATAATACAACTATAGTAAAAAATTTAAGAATCATATAATCTTGATATATTTCTTCACATTCAAATATCGATCGCAATGAATATCTAATTCATCACTCGAATAAAAAAAATATGCTCTATCAATGGCTTTATTGATTATGAAATTATATATATTTAAAACATTTCTAAATTATATATTTGGAATAATATATCTTTAAAAACAACGGAATGATTTCTAGAACACTAATACATGACATGGACATTCCATGGAATTTCTATAAACCACTTCAGGTATCTCAAAAAATTCTATCTTCTATAATTATTTGCTCTAATGCCCTAATTATATCGTTAGGTTATAATAAACAAGATTGGTTTCTTAAAAAACATAATTTGACTGTCCAAATAACTTTTATATTATGTTTTTAACTTTTTCCACTTCTACATTAATAGAAATGTTCTATTTACATTGATAGATTGAATTCCGTAACCATATTTAGTCATAAGCAGTCCTTGACTATCAATAAGTAATTATCATAGTCAATCATATTGAGTATTATTGACACACTGAATCCTAATGATCATATGAGTAGAAAATTATAATGGTCATTTCACATATAATTATTTTGAAACCTTAATTTATTAATTATATTCTAATCATTAGAATATTGACTCATTTTTTGAATAGTTTCAACACATGGTTACTCACGAAGGTATTTTCTATAACACATATAATTTCATCTTAAATAAAAACTTTTCTTAAGATATAGTCTAAACAATTCCTTAGAATAATATTATCATTTTATATAATTGGTCTCAAAGCTATTTTTTAGGATTATGATGTTACTTTTCTATAATTTTTTTTTATATTTTACTATAATTTTTTACTATCATTTAATAAGAGGTTTAATCAAATATTATTATACTAAAATGATTACCCATTTTAAATCATTATATCCGTTAATGGGAGAAGATCTATTATTCACTAAGTTGTGTTCAACATTTCCATTCCTCTCACCACTTAGATAATTTGGCAGGGAATCATCCCAATCATACCAAATATCACTCTTGGATAGTTTAAAAGACAACTCTATATACAATACAACATATTGAAAAACATAGCTACATTTCATTGATATCATTACTCTTAAGGTTTTGAAACGAAGTGAAAATGAAAGAAAAAAAGGTTGTGGTTACCTCACTCTTAAGGATAGATGTTTCTACTATTCATTACATAATATAATCCATGGGAACCTTTCATCGGGAAAACCTACCTAGTTGAATGATCGAGGTCGGGATATACATTTCTTTAGAAGGAATTTTAGACTTATTGTTTTTAATGGGACTTAATCTCACCATCCAACCTAAATTTATTTCCGTGACATGTATACATAGTGATAGTTATTTTGTTTGGAATGTAATAACTTCCAAAAAATCAATATTTTCAATCCATATTTATGGGAACCTCTTTAAAAATCTACAGTTTTTATTACTTCCACAAAAATAAGGGTTAAACAAATTTATACATATCCAAATATATCCCATTCATAAATCAAATATATTTTATAAATATTATATATTTGTGTTTTTATGAATTTATATCTCTCTTAGTTTATATAAATTAACTTTTCATGTAACAGTTTCAAATTATATGAAATTAGAATTCCTTATTAGAGTATACCTGGAACCATATATAGGAAAATACCACCTTTCTTAAAAAATACATAATATTCCAAGTCAGTGGGTAGTGTGACCCAAATTATATCTACCCAATGATAATTTATTCAAGGTTGATTTTAATTCAGCATAACTCTAATGCCTAAAATTTATAATCTAAATTTAGTAAGTAAATTCTAGTCGATAAATTTAATTACAAAGCATGGTCAAGGTAGATGGAAAATAATTCCATCATCATACCTAGAATTTAACATCATATATGGATGTATGAAAATTTCATGATGCAATTTAACAATTAAACTAAATAATACATATATTAATTATATAAACATATTATACTTATGAATAATAAAAAAGTAAATAAATTCTTAATAAATTGAAAATTTAATCATTTGAACATGATATAATCATTTATGAATAATTCATAAATCAAATATAATCATAAATATTTTGAAATTTTAGTTATTCATTATGTAATTTATTTAATAATTAATATAAAAACTTTTTGTTCATTTTATAATATGATATAATTCATGTTATTTATTATAATTAATTTTAATTTAAATATATGATATTAAATGAAATATTGGAATTTTATATTTAAATTTATAATATGTACACTATTTATATAATCTAAATATTACATGAATAATATTATTTAAATACATATCAAATCAATCATGAAATCTTCATTTGATGTGGTCTAAATAATATCCTATATAAGGCTCTTAATTTGAACAATTAAAATTGAGTATTATGAAAAATTCATAATTTTAAAATCTAAACACTATATATTTAGCTTTAATTTGTAAATCATACACTTTATAACTAACAATTATGATTTATAAATAAAAAAATATTCATAAGCCCAAAGGAATTCCTTAAAATTTGATAATAGGTGCTCTAATATAAAAATTGATATTATAGAAAATTTTTTAATAAATATTCCATTGACATTTAATTATTTAATTATAAAAAATTTATAATTAATTAATTTAAAAACACTTTATAAATTAACAAAAATCTCTTAAATAACTTTTTATCTTTATTTAAAAATAATTAAAGAATAATATAATTCAATTCACAAATAAATTTATAGAAAAAAAAACTTTCTTCACAAATCATATTTAACGATATTCTTATAAAAATGTGATACTATTAATTGTATTTCATTTCTCAAATAGTTTAAATGATTTTAAACAAATTTTATAATCAATTTTCCTATCATATCCTATGATATGATAAATAAATGTAGAATATTATAAATCATAACTTATTTTGGGATATGGATGTAACATCACTAAATTTGATTATAAATTTGATTTTATGATTCATAGAGATACATAAATGCAATATGATGCTCTATATTTGAAAAAATCCACAATTCTAATCATAGAACCTAAAATAAATTAATTTTATACTATAACTAATAAAAATCAAAAAGATATATTCTGAGTTTATAGATATTATATCTATATATCACAAGTCATGAATCAATAAAAAATAAAAATTATTTGAATCATATTTTATTATAGTAAAACAATAAGCTATAAAAATTATGAAACATTCATTTCTCAACATGAATTTATTAATCAACAACATGGTAAGGCTCTGATACCACTACTATGATTCAAGGGATATAAAAAAATTGTTAGACATAGAGAAATAAATTAAAGATTGTTAATCCAATATAGGACAATTAGAGTTAAATGAACCCATTCTTAAAGAGTAAATGTATTAAGTGTGTTAATTTAACATACATCAGAACTACCATTACACCATACTCATTTGGGTTCGATGAGGATCATCAAAAGGTATCCATATAAAATATAACTTCTAGCGGTACCCATAGGTTAGGTAAATTAATTGGATTTATATTCTCACAATGGTGTGTTATCACCTCATACTGAAATGTTAGAAGAATAAAGAGAGCGATGGAGTGTGGTGGTATCATCTAGGAGTCATGTAGTTCTGGTTACATCATCACAGGAACACATGATTCAAATATAAGGAATTTTTAAATGTTTCGAATGATGAAATTAATTACAAAATTAAATATTTATGAAAAAATCAATATTATTATGAATATTATAATGTGTATATTTGAATCTTATTATAGTATGACAGTAACATGGAGAATTAGTGTATCTATTAATCCAAGAAAACATCATGTTGATTCTCAAGGTTTTTCAATTTTTCCTTTAATTCCAATGTTATTCCTGGTTTTGGATTGAAGATAAGTCCTACCAATAATTGTTGTACTTAATTTATATAAATCTTTGATACCATTGAAAATGGTTTAAATTATTTATTTATGAGATACACCCCCTCAAGTTCCTGAAATTGGTCTTGTAATATTAAACCATGAAGAAAAATGTTGGGAAACATTAATAATATTGGAATGTCATTTAGGTTTTATATAATTATTCTAAACATATCATGGTACGATCATATGGTATAGGTATTTGGATTTTTGTTTCACTATATTAGGGTCTTGCGATGTCACTATAAAACCCACTCTTAAAAAAATGTATATAATTATGAATGTAAATGAATATAATTAAGGATTCGTTACATGGTATAAATCGTCAAAAGATACCCTAAAATCAAGATAAGTGGGTGTATGATTTATATAAATTCCCTATAAATGTATTATATCATAACTATAATGTTACAATTCAATAAATATACATTTATAAAATAGAAAATCACGTGTATAGGTAATATCAAAAATAAAATAAATTTTGTAAATCATTATAAGAAAGGTTGGGAGTAATCCCTTATTGGTAAAGTCATTGGTATAAAATATAACCTTATAAATGTATGCTATTTTATATGGGATTAAAATAAGAAAATAAAAATGAAGATATAGATAAATCCCTTATAAAATAAATATGTTGTTAAATATATATATATATATATATATATATTAGATATAAAAAATCTCTCAAGAATGAACTCTTAGCTATGTCAAAATTGATACTGAAAATTCACTTGTGTCAATATAAAGAGTATTCATATTATGGTCTCTATAAAGGGTAAAATAGATATAAACTGTCATCCATACTGTAGAATACCAATACCAGAAATTGAATATCCATAATAACAAAAATACATTCTATATTTTGGATTTACAAACAATATATGAAATGTTATTATTAGAATGTTGAATAATTATTATAGTGAAATTATAAACTCATTAATAGATTTTTATGAATGAATTTGGGAGAATATCATTAATATTTGCAGTGAACCTACCCAAGCCATCCATCCATCAAACTCCGATACTAGATTGCGATGAACTCAAGGGGAATCCCTGGTCCACTAAGGCTAATCAAAAATGTCATTAGTATCACATAAAATCATTGGGGATGATTTCAAGAATAAAATAAATTAAAATATCTGTATAAAAACAATAATGTAAACTTCATATTTCAAAGTTATATGCAATATAAAAAAATAAACAAGAATATAAATATAAACAATTAATAATTTAAAGTAAATCCAATCCCTCCCCTCACACCAACTTCCTATACAAACAGAAATTACACCAATAACCACATTCTATATATATAAAATGTTTGTCCACTAATGAAAAAAACTGATCTTACTAGTGGCATACTTTCACATTATGATAAAATAACTAAATAACATATAATTATCACTAACCTACACCATGTACCATGGGATCATCCAATCATAAAAAAATTAATTCTTTTTGAAAAATCAAGAGCTCATAAAAAATATTTAAACATGACAGTTATATAGGTATGATCATAAACAAGATCAGTAGACCACCAACTTACATTCCACATGCCACCCTTTTAATAAAATATCCATTTAAAGATATATTAAATTTCATTAATAAAATATTGTTTTTTATTTATATGCGTAACAAAGAATAATACATTTATAATATATTTTAATAAAATTATTCTTGTATTTTTAAATTAAAATAATTCCATAATGATTTATAGAAATTACACACACTATATGATATAACCACTATTTATTTTAATTTCAAATGTTTATGAAAATAATTTTCCTAATATACTTTAGAAAACCCCAAAAACACTGCCAAAAGGGAAAGGTTATTAATGTAATCAACCAAATCATAGATAAAACCATTAAATAAAATATTTTAATATTTGGTTCCATAAAAGACATTCAATTATAGGATACAAATCAAGTCAATGAAATACCCTAAATCAAACCACCGAATAATTAATAGTTTCATGATATTTTCCCTAAATTTAATATGTCTAGGTAACCTAGAATAACATAACTAACATGGTGAATTCCCTTAGGTAGTAGAATATATCTAATACCACATTACATACTAGTGAAAAAATAACATACTTCACTTGGATTGCTAGTGGAAGGGGTTCACATTATTTATAAATTAACACACCCAAGTACCAATGGTTGTCATAACCAAAAAAAAGTGTGGGTAAGAAAACAATCAATGTGTAAATCCAATCTTAAGAATAAATAGTAATCTCACCATTATCTCCAACTCTTTCTCTATAAATACCCCCGATGACATATTTTATCATATCATGAAAATTAAAGAAATCCACATAGGCCACCATATATAAATTAAAACCAAATGGGGATTAATAGGTCATCAAAAATAAATTTTAGAAACCACTCAAAATTTCCAAACATGCCTTCCTAAAAACCACAAGGGATTCTATGTATTTTATTTATAAATTATGAAATAATTTATAAAACATTTGTTAAAAACATCACATTCAAAATCACCCATTGAGATCCATTAAATAAATACCCATATATTTATATAATCACCTAAATGGTTCTTTTAATGAATCTCATAAATGAAATAGGCTTGAAAGACCTTAAAAACACATTCCCTATTCGATGTAAACCTTTATATAATTTTTCAATACCTAGAATTTCATTTACTATTAATTCTAAGTAATAATAATTTATGAATAAATTAAAGAACCAAATTTTTTCATAACATTATTTTATAATTTAAATATCTATATAATAAATATAATAAAATTTTGTCTATGTGATTTACTAAAAACACATTTAAAACATATTTTAATAATATGTAAAATATACACTTTTTAAGGAAACCAGTTCAAAATATAATTTATTATTTTTAAATAAAATAAATAGATGTTATATTATCATTAAATACTTAGAAAATTAATTTATAATGAATGATTTTAAATTCTCTAAAATTACCGGTTGGAACTTGGGGAAAAACTACACAGATTCAATGATATAAGGTCTAAGAAATAAATAATAAGAGAAAAGATAAATTTAAATGGGATCAAAAGTCATATCCACATGAAAAAAAATTTCCAACCTAACATATCAGGGTTCACCAAAGACACATTTAGTAAGTTGTAGTAAATTAATTCAAGAGGAGTTTGAGAAGAGAAGAAACAAGAGTTTCTACCATTAGGATTTGACATTGAATTATTAATAAAGAGAATAAAATCTCAAATGGAAGAGGAAAATGAGAGGCAGATAGATTCTCCGGGAGGGGGTCTTGACCAAGGGGTATTTTTAATGAAATGGGAAAGATGAATGGGTAAATATAGAATTTAATTTGGGTATATATTAATTGGTAATTTCTCAGAAATTAAAAATGGGTAACCCCCATGGTATGGCTATAGAATGTAGTAAATTGTGTTGTTACCCTAAAAATTATATCAGAACCTCAAAAAAATGTCCCATGGTTTCCCCTAGGAGACTGTGTAGTTTGATAATTGTGTTCTTCCTATGAAACAAGCACTTCCTAAGTAGAAACATCAAACACACAGTCTTAAAATAGTTACTCCTATCATACGTGCTAATAATGTGCAACCTAAAAATCAAAAAGATATGAAAATTCAAACTCTAAAATTTAACAAAACATAAAATAACTAAATTTTATATAAAACACTATTAAATAATAGAAACTTATCTCACATGGGTGTGAAAATTATCCCCACCATGCCACTTTTTTCTCTGTGAAATCTTTTGGTCATAGTGGAAGGAATTTGAACAAGAATAGTCATTCCACATTAGTTAATAAGTATGTAGGGATAGGGGGAACCTAGTATAGATCCACCCAAAAGAGAACCACATAAAATGATCCTATAAAAGTCTATCTATCCAAAGTTCCCAAAAAACCAAATAGGTCTCCCAAGAAAACAAGGGTCCTCTAAACACAGAATGACATAAACTAGCTACCACAACTCCAAAGATGAGTCATGGAGAAAATGGGGACCTAACATAGGTCACACCAATATATTATAACTCTTTTTAAATGGGAAAAAACTACAGATCCACACACTCTGAAACAAAATTCCTTTGAAAATCCGAAATTTCACCAAAATCCCAAGAATCCACCCTCCATCACAAAAATTAATTCCCGCCAAGCAAATAGAAAATATGATCTAAAAAATGAATCTCAACCCAAAATAAAAGTACATGAAAACTAAAATGGGACATAGAACTAGGTCACTATGATCCACATAGACACACGAGAATGATCCCATTTAAATATATAAAGAAATCAATACCCTTAGGTGAACACAAAAAAACTATGATCCGTGACACCCAAGAAAATACCCCATTGTCTTACCATTTTCAAGAAACCCCCCCCCAATTATAAACCTTAATCATAAGTCTAAAAATGAAATTAAATCACAAACTCACCCATACATGATAATGAAAAACCACTTGCACCCCCAACACCAAGTGGAAAAAACTCAAATTCATAAGGAACATGAAAAACCACCATCAATAAACTTTCCCAAAGAGACACCCGATGTACATACCAGTTAACGGAATCCAAAAAACCACTCAAGGATTCCAAATCACCCAATTATTGAATAACTAAATCAAGAAACCAAACCTTGAAAGAAAAGATCCATAAAATTTCAAGACACTCAACTAGGTGCATCCCGAACACACACATGATAAAACCGTCAAAAAAGAAGGATGATTGGGATTCAATAAACCTTAAACCAAATCTATGTGAAAGTAATATTTTGGCCTTACCTATAGATTTCGTGTCTAGGTAGGTCATCCAAAAAGTGTAACTACACCTATAAAATTGATTAAATAACCTTAAGAATCATCCCCTAAGACATATAGTACATAATTTTTCACGACCTTCTTAAGAGGTAAGAATTTAAATAACATAGAACATGGGATAAAATAGTTCATGACCCATACCTCAAACTAAATTGTCTCACCATAAACAACGGATAAATCCCTAAAAAACTCACAAAAAAACAAAACAAAATTTAAAATAATAAAAAAAATATTTTATGAAATACATAATGACATTCAATAAATAATTTAAAAACATCAAAACTAATTTTAAATACAAAATAAAATCTTTTAAAAAACTAATTACCATTAAATGTTATTTCAAGATAAAAAAATTCACTTTAAATCATTTCTATGGCAACACAATTTAATTAAAATTAATTTTATTAAAATTAAAAAGGAAATAAACAAATTTTTAAAACAACTTTTAAGAAAGAAGAATGCCTTTAAAATACCCAACTAAAATAAATTTTTAAATGAAAAATTTCTAAGAAAATAATTTAATTCAAATATTCAACCCCAAAAAATAATTCCAAGATTTTAAAACACATCTCAAAAAAACCCTATCAACTTCACTCCATGAACATAAAACATTACCAAAGTCCTCTTTAATTACCATAAAATATGTAGAAATTCACTTCAAGTTGAATCCAAGAATTAGAAAAGGTTAAAAAAAGTCCGAAATGAAAAATATGATTGCTTGTGGGTTTAGTAGGGTGCTTGGAAACATCTAAAAGGGTTCCGAATGATTGGGAAAACTAATGGGGGTATTAGTGTAGATACAATTATTTACCTTCCTTCACCCCAAGCATGGGTGAACTGCCAAATCATATACAAATCATTGTGAAATAAAAAATTATTTTCATATTAAAGTCATAAAACTAATCAAAAATCTTGAATCAAGATAGAAATACTGTGAGAAACATGAGGATCCAAATGGAAAATATCTCGTGACACTCTCCTATACATATACCTGTCAAGTTCCAAAAACCTAACCCCACACTAATATTAGTGGTCAAATAAACAAAATTCATTGAAACCAATAACCTTCAAATATCATAGGTTCTAATACCATTTTCCCAGGACCTACTTAAACCATCCACCCATCGGATGCCCAAACCATCATGTGATGAATCCAAGGGGAGGCCCAAATATGCAATGGTTGATAACAATAATAATTTGCAGAAAATGAAATTTTTGGGGATGATTTCGATCATAAAATAAAATTAACTAGTAGTAAAAAAGTCGGCATGATCACCCTGTACGTCTTAGAGTCATTAACCAATAAAAAATAATCATGCAAGAAAACATAAACAATTAAATAATTTAATGAAAATTAAAACCCTATGATCACCCGTAACTCCCTCTATTGAAACATCCTCCACCGGTATCCTATATCTTCACATATATAATGTATATCAACAAATAATAATAAATAAAATTATCAATTGAATACTTGGATTATGTGAAAAATTAAACTAAATAAAATAGAATAAACACTAACTACTACCATATCCTAACAGACCAACCAATCCCAAAATAACCAAGGCATCAAGAGTAGTCCATATCTCAGAAAAATTCGTAAAACTAGAATGTAACATAGGTGTGAGTATAAAAATCTTAATATCACACCACCAAATTTCTATAAGCATATTTATTTTTAAAAAAAATATACATTTTAAGATTGTTTGAAATACATTAATAGAATATAGTTTTATATATTTAATTATACCAATACAGACAAAATTATAAAATAGATTTAAAAAAATTCCACTTGATTTATTAAATTTAAAAAGTATATTAAATAAATTTCTTTATAAATAACACTCTCTATATGATATAATCCATTTTTATTTCTATTTTAAATGTTTGTTTAAAACAATTTCATAAAATACATTTAAAAATCAAATACACAATCTATGAATATAATGATAACAAATTAATTACCCCAAATAATATGTTAAATAATTAAATAAAATAAGTTAATAGAAGGTAACACACAAGTATATTAGTTAGAGAATATAACATAAAGTTAAATAAATACACTGTATCAAACCATAAACACAATAATTCTTGGTACCTAGGACCATTACAGAAGATGGTGGGTGGTGGATTTTGTTTTTTTTCATTCACAATGAAATATAACTTATATTCTATACTGATATGAGCCCCAATACAGTCTAAGGATCTCACATGAATTAAATTGGGCATGAAAATTAAAACTGAACACATACCTTGTTTTAAACAAAGAATGATTGACTGTAGTCAGTCACTAGCAATCGTTTCTCAAAGGATCAGAAGACGAACCACTCTAAATCATCCTTTCACTCTCCAAGAATCTTCATGCTTGTTTTCCATCGAATTCCATGTGTTAATGTGTAGATATAATGAGTTATTCAATAACCTGATGATCAAGTCAATCATGTTCCTGCAATCCACCAAAGGCATTATTAGATCAATGATTGGATATAGAATTTAACTCTATTGAATTCATGGGGAGAGAGAATATCTCGTTAATTTAGAATGAACAACACTATTGAAATGATCCCTCTCCCATAATAATATAGTGGGATATTTAAATATCTATAATGCGATCCCATACCCTCAAAAAATTAATATCCTCTAAATAAAACATAAATAAATAATAATGGAAAAATAACTACATCATAAATATTATTTATATTTTATCAATAACTTTTTATATACTAAAAATAATACATGATAAAAAGAAATTAATTTAACTCAACTCATAATTCCTGATAATATTAAATGAACCTAGAATAATAAAATAATATTCGTATGAATAATATTATTCCACATATTTATATAAACACGTGTAAATAATTTTAATAAATAAGTTGATCACAATTATTATTTACTAGAATAATAATGAATTTATTTATTTATCGATGATTGATAATACTTGGAAACCCCAGAGACCCAATAGCAGGCCACACCATGTCTATTTAATTATTCACCCAAATTAAGAAGACTCTTTAATACTCTATAATGTGAGGCCCTCTAGGACATTATCTCTATAGTAGTGAATAATATTCACAGATCAAGATCGGAGTCTAGGAACCATTCATTTCCCCAAAAGAGATAAGGATTAGTCATAGGAATGATAACAAACCTATCAACACATACTCAACAATATAATCACTTTGTATTAAAATATCTCAAAAAGTATAATGCACCCATGTTTCATCATCCTTCATTTCTTTATTTTTTTTGGATTTAACCAGAATGATTTACCTCCTACTACCTTTTACATGGATTTATGAAGGTAATAACTTTTTGATCAACCAGGCCTGAGATATATTACTTCATCAACTCATAAGCGACAAATTCTATATTGACCATTGACCAAATTTCAAACCACTAATGATTCACCCAACACAAGATACCTCCACATGGTCTCATTATCATGTGTTTTTCCTTACATCAAATTATGAGATAAAATGGTATAGAATAATAATGATTTGATGTCAGGAGACCGATACACATTTTAGTAGATATGAAAAGGCAACAAAAACTATAACATGTGGTTTTACTATTGGAATATTTGTCCTTATGATCTCACATACAAGATATCACCATGTTAAAAATTTAAGAGAAGAAGTATTAATGATTATAAACACCCAAAACATGATATTGAGACATTAATAATGTCTAGTTATTATGATTTATCTAGACCAAAAGAATTTTTTTATGATTAATTTTATAGTATCTCATGGTTCTCATTATAGCCTGGGATCCGCTATAACATTTTGATATAAAAATTAACATATGGATATTACCTTTTAAATAGTAGATGTAGAAATTTTTACACTATAATGGTTTGGGTACATCATAGATTACTAATTATATACATGAAATGGTAATATAAATGTATAATTATGTTGGGTATTTGGAACCTACTATTACAACCCTCCCACTTTCACTAGATATTACTTACTAACCATCCTTCTAAGATCTCACATGATTAAGATCATGTTTGTACTGAGTCATAGCTTTAGTTTCTAGGTCTTCTATTCCTCCACAATATGACTATTCTTTTATGTGAAACAGTAACATCTTGAGTATGAATCCCTAAGATATGTTACCTTGAATGTATTATTTTTATCCTTTTTTATAACTTTATATCTTGTAATGTATTAGTAATAGAATTATAATGATGATACAACTTTACTTATTAGATGTGATTCTAAGAAATGGGAAAAATCATTGCCCAATTTACACTACTTATTTAGCTGCCTTATAAGCTGCGACAAACTCAGTATTTTTGTAGATATAACTACCACTTGTTTGAATGATCTTGTATTTATCATTACTTGAGCCTGACTATGATATTATATAACATTGATCCATGTAAAATTAGTATTTATCCCCTTATAACTAGTATCCCTTTCTCTATATATACTAGGTACATATCCTTTTTACTTTCTCCCAAATAAATGAATAGTTTTGACTCATTCCCTTATAGTTCTACCAGATATAATTGATAATTTTATACCATAATGTATTTGTTGGTAATATAATTTTTATTATATATCATATCATACATGATTGAGCTATTATATAAGTGTATAGAACTCTAATCAAAACAGTTTTCTCCTTATATTGTCATTTATGTATTCATGGAGAGATTTATTCCATGTGACTATGGAAAAAATTCTCTCTCAAATTGTTTCAGCTAGATTTTTTCAATAAATATTAATTATATGTACGATTAACTAGGTCAATGAAATGGTTAAATCAACCTTGATAGACCATATTCCTTAGAACATAGGATTCTACGTGAAATTAATCACTAGAGAGACACATTTATTTCGGCTTTAACTAACTTGAATACCAATAAGAATTTTCCATATGTTACCAAACATATTTCACATGTAAACAAATAAATCTCCCACTAACCTCTTATAAACATAAGGCAGAGATTAACTCTAAATAAATATTATATGATCATGTTTCTTAAGTATAATACTTAGCAATATTTCAGTAAATTTCACCCTTATTTACATTCTATGATGTCACCATCCCTCTATGGTTGCATCGTATATACATATTCTATAATTGGTGGCCTTTACATCTAATTCTCAATAACATGATTAGAGAAATTTTCTATGATAAGGAATATTTTATAGTTTTAGGAATAACGATGTTTTATTACCAATCGATCCTTATCGAATCCACAATTTTACGATCCACGTATATTATATGTTGAACAACCAACATATTTTTCAAATAATAATCCCCATATACTCTAATACATGGAATCCTATATTGAATTTAAATTGACCTTGTCAATTATAGTTAATTTCCATATAATAACTAGTTGTTGGATATTTTGTTCTCAATGAGTAATTTATCACTTACCATGATAAATATCAAACCATTACTTTGGTTTTAACCATCCTACGTAGTATGTGTTTATAGAACATTCTCTTCCATATCCCTTATGGAACTCCTTCATATGATAACTATTTTTGCATCTATATTCATTGATTAAATACATGTCAATCTCTATCCCACTATTTAATATAGATATGAAAAACCTTTTATAGAAATATATTAATTAACATGAATATATCGTTTCTATCATATATATTTATGTAATATCCAAATAAACACTTAGAAAAATTATATTAGATGCACATTTAGTTTTTTATGATGTATGTTTGTTTATATCCTCAAAAACATATTTTCATCTAAACACATAACATTTGGAAATAGTTGATTTACATCTTACTATAACTCATATGATATCCATTATTCATAATTGTTGTCATTTGGTTTTAAAATAACATAGTTATTTGTGAACCATGTCTCAAAAAGAATGGAAGTATCTGAAATTAATGTGTTTTGACATTGATTCTACATATCATACATCATGCATCTAATGTGTCTAAGGAAATATGAATTTAGTAATTGCTCAACGCTATATTTTTCTGATCAATTTTAATATGTATAAATCATCATTTGTCCCCATTATTTGCATCATAACTTTTATTTTTATAATTAAATGTGCATTTATAAATTACTCCATGAAACATTATATTGATCGATAAATGTCTATTCAAGATATTATTTAAAAACCCATCCCAATGAAACTCATATCTTCGACCATGTATATACCAAGCATCACATCCAGGTGCCATAATTACGTAAATGAATCTTTTTATGTATATTTACGACAAGATTACACTTCGAATAATTCATGTTCTCTTTCGTAAATAATTCGTAAAGATTTGTGTAGTAAATTAATTTCTAATGGGTTTTTTCTAAAACAAGATAGGTTTATACCTTGATAATACATACAATGTTTAGCTCCAGTGAGTCTAAATACCATACTGGGTTCATAATTGAATTCCACATGTAGTTTTACTTGAAAAATAATTATCTTTCCACAACTGGGAATATTAGTCTTATATTTTGATATTCATCTCATATTCCAATGATTCGAGAATTAATGAACTATTGGTTGATTAATAAAACACCATAAACAACATTCATTAATGAATTGGAATAATTTAGAATTATTTTCAACGAATATGTTATAATTTTTTTGGTAATAATCAATAAAATTTCTACTAGATTCGTTAAAGATGGAAATTAGAATTTGTCTCCTTCACACTGTTGGCATAGAAACCACCCTTTCTCAGCCACATAGAGAACAAAACCTACACCTTGTAATGTTTCAATATGTACTTGGTTACATTATTCAAATAATCATTTGTGATTGGAATACAATATTTAATACTCAAAAATATTATAGAAACATTACTTAAAATTGATGAATATACCTGAAGAAGAATCGTCTACACACTTCTTCGTTTTATTTCACTGTGATTGAACTTGAAATGATTTTATTTCAGGATATGCGTACTGAATAACCTCATGTTGTATTCATATTATCATTGAATGATTTTTCAAATGTTATTTTAGAGACACTATTTCCATTGTACTTTTCTCCTTCTATTTCAACATATTCGACATAATAATTTAGGATTATACTTTCATTAGGTTATTATTTACTTTTTGAACCTTACCTAAAATGTAATGATGTATTATCTCCATAAAACACTTTCTATAATAATAAATTAAACTTGAATTATTTGGAGAAAATTAGATATGAATGACCAGTGATATATATTTATATTAACACATCCCATGTGTAATAGTCATTCATTCATATCTCACTTCACTTTCTCCATGAAATCTTCTCAGTGGTGAGAAAATATGTAAAATCACATATTTCCTATTGTGAAATCCACATATGACATTAGAAATTGATGATATAATTATTACATCACCATTATATGAATATTTCATGTGTCTCTTGTGATCATTTTACACCTTCACTACATGATGTGGCTTAACTGGTGTTGCGGACACCGACCCCAAGAATGTTTAATTTCATAGTAATTTGCGCAAACGCCTGTACTACAATGAAAATTCATGATGGGGAGAACATTAAAATATTCCAATATTATCACAGGGTTATTTTGGTATTACATTCCAATTTTCTAAAAAATAGTAGATTACTACTTTCATCATGATTACTGATTTAGACATTATTGATTAATGAATTAAATCATTAAATTCCTCCCACTATTTTATCAAACTCTAGAAACCCTGTATATAAGATTCTGAATAATTTGCCTCTTAATTATTCTAGATACATGGAAATTTGAACCAACCATCATAGTCTACCAGCTATGGCTACGACACTACTCAGGGAGATCAATGTAGGTGTTTGACTAGCCAGCTGCATTAACTCGCAGCTCCATGATCTGTTGAGTGAAGTTCAATCTTCTAAAATCCTAAAAAATATTTAATCAACACTTTCCATTTAAGTTTAAACATGTAGATATGGATACTCTTTTTCTTCCAAATTCAATTATTTTGACCCATGGTTCGCATAATAACTCCCCCATGGTTGGAGGTACCCACAACAATGGCTGACCAAGTACCCCATATGCCTATTTTTTCAAATTAAAATGATGGAAGAAATTTTTTAACATTATATTTATTTGAGGGTTTTTAATTTTTTTGATGAATGTTATCCATTTATATTAATCTTGTTCATTATTTCTTTATGTGCTCACATATAAAAAAATAATAGAATAACATCTATCAATTCCTTATGAATTTTTCATTTTTTTAATATTTTATGCATTTCTCATTGTCATGAAAATGAATAAAATAATAAACAAATACTTAATTGAAATAAACACTTGAATCATTTTTTGAATCAAATATTAGTTAATCCATTTAAACATAATGGATCAATAGTGACCTAGGGGAATCATACCTATTTTGTGGCTTGAATCCTGATGCATCTTGTCCCCATCCAGTGTCAACTGCTCATCTAGATTTTTCCAGGGTTTGGTGGGTCTTGCTTCTTAAAGTGTCATCATCAATATTATAAGTATACTCATAAGCAAGCATGGGGGTTAAGGGTGAAACATGAAATAGATAAATTTGGACACACGGGCTTTTATACATATTGAATAGGAATAACATGGTGCATAGACCATCATATTTAATTAAAATCATCACATAAAATTAAATAATTGATTCATTAAGTAAAAGAAAACATACATAGAATGGCCAATACTCAAGACTAGTCGATATGTAAAATAAATTCACGATAAAAATTTAATTTTATGAAATTAAAATTTGAGGTTATTTAATTTAATTTAATTAATTATTGAAATTAAAATAAGTTAATTATATTCAGGGTTTTAATTAATTTTATTTAAAATCCCAAAATTAATTAATTTAAATATATAATTTAATTCCATAATTAAATTAATTATTCTGAGTAATAAAAATTGAAATATTAAAAAACTAATGTTTTAATTAATTTTATTTATTTGTAAAATTAAATTATATTATTAAATTAATATTTATTTAATTTTTCCCCAAATCCTATAATAGAACATTGCGGTTCTTACCGAATCCGTGAAAAACTGTTTCAGGATGTGAAACACCTGTGCGAAGCCATTGCTGGCTGGAAAGGTTCACCCAAACCTATTCTATGTTTGGATAACTCAACCCTAATCCATTTCAAGGAAAAAGAGGTTATGATGTGGGTTACCTCCTAGTTGGTGCATCTCACATGAATGTACATGTTAGGATATGGTCTGCTCTTTATTGGGAAGGTCCTTAAGGATAGAAGTGGATAAAATGTGTGATCACGATGGTCTGAAACATAGGTAGGTGGTTTCAACTTCATAGGCGGTAGATTTATGAGCCTTGGATGGTGGGTGGGGCACCCAGGAGGGTTGTTCACAACATGTTGACACAATGAAGGGGGTACAATGAGGGTGACCAAACTGCGGTGATAAACAAAGAGTTTTGACCAGATCTGGAAAGATCTAGAAACTTTTGGTGAGCGACGCATGGGGAAGTTCTTGTTTTATAGTCCATGACATTGGGAGGCCCAAGGGGGTGCAATTTGGTGGGTTGGGAAAGTGGTATGTGATCATCAACTAGGAGTGGTAAGTTGAATCCTAGATGGGATTTGGGTGAGGGGTTGGGGTTGCACCGAGAAAGGGTGTACTAGACCCGAGAAGGATGAGTGGCCATGGGGCATAAAAGAGGTTCATGGCCTAAAGGGTCTGTCCGCATACGAGGATCTGTGAAGATGGTGTCTACCTTAGGTGGAGAGGGAGTACGTGTCTCGACACTACTAGATGATGGGTGGTGATGGATTAAGGTAGACTAGCTCAGGATGAGGTGGCGCCTCTCACGTGCGGCTGGGGGGAGGAGGCCAAGACATGAGTGATTATATGAGTGAGCTGATATTGCCAGTAGGGTTTAACATAATAGGGTGGGTGGGGCATGAAATCAATAAAAAAATTTTAAAGTCTGTTTGTAGCCTACGGTTATGATTTTACATCTTTACTGACCTTCAAACCAAGTAATCACCCCTTTTGTCCTCATTTGGGATTTCTCAGGCTTCATTAGACATTGATAAATTTCTTTTTTTAATAAAAATAATAATTATTTTAATTAAAACTAAAAGAAAATTATTAGGTTGGAAATCATTATTAAGACAATGTGGTCCAGCAAGAATAGTTTTTATTAACTAGAATCGATCAAACTATCCTTTAGGTTGCGAAAAAATGAGTGTAATAAATTATATATTATATATATTTTTAAAATTCTAATACCCAAAATCAAACCACAAACCTTCCATAATTTTTTCTTGGATGGCCATAACTTGATCATCCAAGATCAGATTAAAGTGCAGTCAGATCTATTTGGACTGATTTAATACCTTCTACTTAATTTAACAAAACATATGTTTTTTATTAGATCATATAGTATATGTGATCTCTCTAATACACATGTCTGGTACCAAGGTGTGTAGGGGGTGGGATGATGGGCCGATGATTTAAAAATTTTCAATCATTGGGGTGATGAAATCTGTCATCTATGGCGATCTGAGCCCCGATAAAGTATAAGGATATCATGAGAATTAAAAATGGAATGAAATTTAAAATAAAAAACATACCTTGTCTGAAATTAACTATGGTCAACTGCATCTAGTTTTAGATGATTATTGCTTGAAGGATCCGAAGTGAAAACTCTATAGATCATCCAAAGATTCTCTAATAGTGTATGTGCTCATAATTCATCTCATTTCATGTGCTAGCACAGATATAATCTTTTATTCGATTAGAATAAAGAAACCTATGAAAATGAGTTGTCTCTCTGATTATATAGTGGCATAAACAAATTACCCAAAAAGGGTGCCATGATCCCCCATAAAAATAACATCCCCTAAATAATCCATAAATAAATAATTATTATGAACAAAACTACATCATAAATTTTATTTATATTTTATCACACACTTTTAATATAGTATATATTTTATGTGATAAAAACTAAGTAATTTAACTTGACACAAAATTACCTCTAATATTAAAAGAACCTATAATATTAAAATAATATTCCTTCGAATAATATTTTTTCTCATATTTAATTAAACAATTGAAAAAACTATTAATAAATAAATTCAACCCAATTATTCATACTTGAATAATAAATAATTTATTTATTTATTAGTGATCGATAATACTTGGACAACCCTTCGACCCTGTGGTGGGCCCCACCATGTCCTATTTACTTATTAACTTGAATAAAGAATATTATTTAATATGATATTGTGTATGACCCTTTAGTGTCTCTTCTCAATTGAGGTGACTAGTATTCACAAAGAAAGAGAGGATCCTAGAAACCCATTAATGCCCTTAAATGGATAATGAATAGTCAAAGTAGTGGTTACCAACCTACAAACATTTACTGTATAATATAATATACTTTTATTTTGATATCTCATAAATAATAACACAGAACAGGGTAATCATCGTTTTTATTAATTATTTTTTGATATAACTGGATAAAAATACCTCATAATACCTTATCCAAAGATTTATTAAGGCACTAGAATCATAATCAACCAGTCCCGATATATATTACTTCCTCAAATCAAAGGAAAAAATTCTATCTTAACTATTCAACCAATGTCATACCACTATTGACCCACCAAACATATACTAGTATGCAATGATTTCATTACCACGAGGTTTCCTTGCATCAAAGTATGTGATCAAATGATATATATTTATAATGAGATCAATTCAGGATACCAATATATATGTCCATAGATAATAACATCCAATGATACGTGAAACATGTGTTGGTCCTATTGGATAGTTTTTCCTCATGAGGTGTGTTGGATCTAAGGCATTATTTTCATGGTAAGAGGGTTCAGTTTATGTGATTTTCCACTATTACCTAGACCTTGATGCATGTGTTCTTGGTAGTTGTAGTGTTCACTAGTCAAAATTGATTTATGAGTGACCTAGCTACCCAGAACATAAGATAACCATGGAGTTTGTTTCCATTATTTTTTCAATTAATAATTTTTTTTTTCATTGATATAATTATGTTGATAAATGTACCAGATTTGTGGAAATTTTTATTTAAAAATATTTTAATCATCTTATTTTTATGAAATGTGGAAAATGATAATTTTTTTACCACGAATTTTATATCATACATTTTAACTAATTATCATGTCGTGTTTTCATAAACATGATTATACTGTGATTTTTGTATAGAGTCATGACATGGATCATTTGGGATGGATCCTACTGAGCATGTTAACTCATAGTCATCACATTCCCTTAGGAATGTGTGGACCTTGTATCATTTTTGATTTTGGGAAAGGGAAGGGAGTATAGTGAGGCAATGAGGTTTATGTCAGCTTTGTATCGATAGTTGGTGGTGATATGGTAGTGTATTTCCCATATATCACATGGAGTAGTTGTTTCATGTTTTTATTTTCCTTTCGGTTGTTGAACACACACCTATAAATTTAAATTGATGTTTTATTTTGTGTTATATCACAAATAATATCACTCTTATATTATATAATGTGTTATATTTCTAGTTTTATATATATATATATGGAACGTGTGTTATTTTATGTTCGTTGAATCATTCCCTCCCTTTCTCGTTCGATGCATAGGTTCTAGTCACCAGCCGATGGGGATCGTGAAGTCCCTTTAGGTTAGTAGTGAATCATTTTGGATTGTAATTTAAAGGGTATCATGGGTTTATATGTTACCATATGAATAAAGGGTTTTATATCCTAAATATTATATTTCTTGGGATTTTTGGTAGATAAGAGATGGATTTTTTGCAACATATGAGCTAGGTTGTAGTGAGATCCTATCCAACTCTTTCTATGATGAGCCTAAAGTTACTATGGGGTGTTGGAAAGTGTCTCTCTTATGTTGGTGTTTTTTTATCATTATCTCAATTTCAAAAGAATCTTCTACCTCTATTTGATATTTCTCTTTTTCATTTTATTTCATTTTTTATGTGTTTAATCATTCCATAAACATATCTTCCACATGATCCACATGAGGGTTAACTGAAATATTATATTCAAGGGAATCCAATATTAGAAAGAAATATCTATAGTATATCATATAAAAAGTTCATGTTGATGACCATAACGTTGAATGAGTTCAGAACCTAATTTTTTAGGTGAATCTAGAAGTAGGATGAGATATGGACCAATCATGAGTGTTCCTATATGATAAACCCCCATCCTTTATGTGTACGAATGAAATTCTAGATGTAGAAGACTAGTTGGAAAAAAATAAAGGTAGTATACTTCTTGGATACAACTAATGCTAACAATGTGATGTCAGTGATGTTCAGGATCGAGGGTCCCATTATGCGGTGGTAGGATTTTATTTACCCGATAATTATAATTTGGTCATGGATTGAAAGGCGGTCAATACCATATTTATTAAATTATTATAACCAGATTCTTTGATGGTATAAACGTTTCGAGATTTCCTCTCTCCGTAGTAGGGAGAGAACTCAATGTTAGAGTACACCAGCAATTTTGCAGTGTTGGTTCATTTTTCATTGTAATGAATGATTAGCAAAGGGAACCAAATATTTACAGGGTTTGAAACAATATATATTATCATAGGCATATATATTTAATCTTTCCAAAAATGTAGATATAATTAATAGGGATATGTTGGAAAAAAATAGATAAGATGGGAATGATTGGATCCATTGTATTTATGTTCCACACAAGGTTGTTTTATTTGTGAATAGAGGAAGAAGAGAAAGTTTCATGATTATCATAATGGTGGTGGAGGTAGTTCTCAACATCAGACACCCACCACACCAGCAGCAGTATCATGTTGTGTTTCCCTGACATACATTCAATATGTCAACATAGGGTACACCTGGCGTGCCTTTCCCACACCCAAAAGGATATACAGTCCTTGTAGAAATTATGTCTATTTGTAGAGGTTCTTCCAAGCTATGTCTATGAACAATTATGTATAAAGATATTCATCTTTGAAGGACTATATGGAATATTTATATTCTTAAAATTCCATAGGGATCCATCTATTGAACAAAGGAGTAAACACCTTCTAATAGTATATGAGTTCATTAAAGAGGTGTTTCAAAGAGTGTGGGGTCTAAAGTTTGGTCATGAAGTACCTTTCCACCCAAATCTCCAGAGTCTATTGTCAACCATTATATTTGATCTTGAGGATGTTACTTCCATGTTTGATATTCCATTGGGCATTGGGGACTTCACTGATGATTACATATATGTATTCTCTTAACTTCATCTAGAAATTGAGATAAATTTTAAAATTTATCTATTACTGGGTACAAAACAAAAATTGATACCCCTATATTGTATAGAGCCTGGTGAGGTGGAAGATATTTTAGTTGGATGATCTAATTTAAAAGGGATTTATTTTTTATAGTGTTTCACATGGTTAGACCCCTAAATTTTTTCGAATAATTCTAATTAGTTTGTTTCATTTTTGAATGGATAGTTATAAGTTAATCTGGTTCAAGGATAAGCTTAAGTACCATTTTCCCAATATGGATGTCTTTTTTGATCTGTCAAATAAAGAAAAGTAGGTTTCCAAAATGGATCTTTAGTCAGGTTGTCATCAACTCAGGGTATGAGAGTCTGATATTATAAATAAAACATTTAGTAGTAGGTTTGGTAAATATGAATATCTGGTGATTACTTTTTTTCTCACTTACACACTTTTAGTTTTCCTGGCATTGACTAATATGATATTCCATTTCTATCTAGATAATTTTTTATAGTATTTTTCAAAGATATCTGGGTTTATTTGAAAACTATTCATGTGCATGAAAATATCTGAACCTTGGTTTAGAGATCATGAGGAGTCCCAAAATAAATAGTAATATATCAAAACTATATTTATGGATCTAAAAAGTTATGTTATTAGTTCATGTTATTTTTGAACATGGACTTTTAGTTGATCCTAAAAAAGTGAAAGACTTCTTATCATGGGAAGAATCATAGAATTTTTTTAGATACAGATATTCCTTGGTTATGCTAGATATCATTAGTTTTTTATCAATGTCTTTTCAATGTTGGAATAACCATTGACTATTATTACCTAGAATTATGTGACACTCACTTGGGGGTCTAATTGATTGTAATCGTTTGATGAGTTGAAACCAATTCCTAAAAAAATTCCAATTTTGATCTTGCATGAACCCAATAAAAATTATGTGGTCTATTGTAATACGTCGAGGGATAGTATATTTTACACGATTATGATGGTTTATCACACCATGTACTATGGTTCTCGTTTTCTTTATCCTCATGTGAAAAATTACCCCACTCATGATTTGGAGCATTCAATGGTTATGCATGAGATTAGATGTTTTTGAAACTATATTTTTTTGGGAGTGGTTCACAAAAATTTTATCATAAGATTCTGAGCTATATCATTTCTTAGAAGGAACTGAATCTCAGTAAGAGATTATGGGGGGGAATATCTTCATCTGTTTAACATTTACATGAACTGCAATTTTGAGAAGGAGAATTCCATCGCTAGTACTCTCATTAGTCAATTTCCACTATAGGCTATTTTGGAATCAAATGAGAGTGTAACCTGATGGGGATTTCTACTCAGTTTCATATTGACATGGATTATGATTATTTAGGTGTGGTTATAAATATGAAATATTTATAAACATATTTCCTTTAGTATATTCTTCATAGACAACTATAAGATGGTGATTCAATGGGAATTAGATAATCCTTATAAGGAGGGGAGACCATTTCTGGTTGGTCTCTTCCATATAATGATATTCCCTACTCCAAGGATCTATTTTTTCTACATCATCAATTTGGAATTCAGTCATTCATTGATATCATAGTTATTTTTTGTTTTTTCGCCATGTATATATAATGATTTATTATGGCATGAGAGGGTGTTTCTGGTGTGTGATGATGAAGTGAGACATTGAGGATTATGTGTCCCTTAGTTACACCTACTAAAAGATATATGAATAACACCTATATCCTTACAGTTTTCTCTATCCTTTTCTGAAGACAGTCTATAAATGGGATTATGTGTCCATGTACTTCATTGTTATGTTAACACATACTCCCAATGGAAATAATGATATCGAGGTGGTGATTGATTGGTTGAAGAAATCAACCCTTTAATTCCAATCATGGATTCATTCAAGGTTGATGATATGGGAAATTTGTATATGTATGATATCATAAAGATCCATGGGAATAACTCTACTATTAACTATGATAGGGACCCAAGATTTGCTTCTATATTTAAGAAGAGTCTACTCGAGGTGATGGTGACTCATGTCAGGTTTAGTACATCTTACTATCTATATAAAGGTGGTTAAATGAAACATTAAATTCCAATCATGGAGGAAAAACTCCTTGAATGAATAATAGCTTTTAGTTGATCATGGGATATCTATATAAAATTGGTTGAGATATCCTTTAATAAAAATTACCACTGGTCAATTAGAATGGATCCCTTTAAGGATTTTTATGGTTTCTTGTAATTGTCACCTCTTTGTTGGTCAGATATGGGAGAGGCCTTTATTGTGATTCTGAGTCTCTTTGGGAGACAATAGTGAGGATTCATGATATATGTTAGTTTTTAGACAATTATTTGAGTCAACATAAATCATATGTGGTCTGTCTGTCGATTTTTTCTTTTGGACTCATCTATTGGGGATCTTGTTTTCATGAGAGTTTCTCCATGATGGGATCACTGTGAACATGGGAAATTAGGGAAGCTAAATCTGAGATATTTTGGACAATTTATGATCATTGAGAGGATAAAGTAAGTTTCATATCATTTTTAATTACTAGATTAGTTGAAACATATTCATGATGTTTTCCACATTTCTCAGCAATGAAAGTACCATCATAATTCCTCTCATGTTCTGATTTAGGAAGAGATCGAGTTGAAGATAGATGTTTTTATTATAGTGAAGCTCATAGAGATCTTCTATTATCATTTGAAGGACCTTCATGGGGCCACTATTTTGTTTTCAAAAGTGTAGTTTTTTCAATGATCAAAATCTCAAAATACACGGGAACACGAATCATTGGTGGTGGAGTAGTGGCGTTACCTCTTTCTATAGAACCCTTCTTCTATGTAAATTTTCAGGGAAAAAAAATCATATAGTAGAGATATTATGACTTTAGGGTTATATTTACCATAATTTTTATGTCTAATATGTTTCAATTTTTGTTTGTATGTAATAATAATTTTATATAGGGAATGCACTAAGAACATAGCGTTGAACCTTTTCACCTCATGAACTATATACATGATGTAAATTTTCTTATAGTCTGGTTTCTCAATTTGGGTTTAGAGTGTAAAATCGGTAGAAGGTCTGAATCAAATTCACATTATGAATTGTTCACTCATTATTTTCTATGTTGAGTTGATTCATTTTTTGGTGTACAAGAAACTACAGGTGTTCACGTTGTGAATCAATGATTCATGAATGGAATAATTCATGACAAACAGGTTTTTACGCATTGGAAGAAAAAAACTTATTTCATCTGATAGATTCCTCATCTATAAAACACTAGGAAAACATCATATGTCTTTGGGGTGGATTCAGCCTCTCTTTTTGGTGTGATGATCTCAAATTTTTTTGTTTTCTTATCCTTTGGTAAGCATTTTGTTCCATTTTTTTCATCATCATTCTTGGATTAGGATATGGTGTTAGGTTGCATTTATGGGTTAGTATGATCATGTGGTGCTTTTTATTTAGTACCTCATTGATCTATGGTGTGAGCATTATCCAGAGGTTGGAACTCATGTTGATTGTGGTGAGGAACATGGGTTCCTCAAGGGCCACTCTCTTTTGTTCCTATGTTCCTTCCTATGTGTGGATTACATCACAGTTGTTGTGAAACTCTAGTTTGAGGTTGATGGTGCTATCTCTAGTCTGTGTTGAATATAATAGAATGGATCTTAATTTAATTCATTTTTTATAATGAATTTTATTTGTACATGATTGATTTATTTGTGTGTGTAAATGGGTTTTTTAGGAAAATATTATTTACCCCATTTTTGGTATTAGAAATTTGATTGTAAAAAAATTGAAATGAATTTATGAAGTAGTGTCTCAATGAAATATTTGATATAAAATGGGTTTTGAAATATTATTTTTAAATGTGTAAGGCCTTTTGAAATGATTTTAAATGCAACACATGGGTTCTTTTGGAATGTAAGTAGAGTGTGAGGTAGTAGGGATTGACATTTGGAATTGAAAGGGGGATAAATTTATGGGCCATATATCTATTTTTTGATCAAGATGCATTTGGTTCATTGACTTTATTGACACGTGAAAAGAGTTCACATTATACGGTGTTCCTCTAATCCTTATACATTGATGCATAGGTTTTAGTTAATTGATGTGTGAACTATGTTGAGTCAATAAGGTTTTACATATGACTTTTCCATTCATTCATATAAGGGGAAAATTGTTAAGTCATCATGTTTTCTTTATGAATTGACCACTTCTATTGTTTTGAAAATCACAAACACCTTATTTCAAGGAAAAACTCATTTTACCCCTGTTTTACTTCCATAAGGAAAATATCTTTACCAAATAAAATTTACCCCTACCTTATTATGATTGTTGAATCAATATTTTTTTAAGTATAAAAATTTGATTCATATCTAAAACCTTAGAGTCATATAATAATTAGATATAAAGCATTCTGTTTTAGGACATGAATTCCAGTTACGAACTTTTATAGAGTTCTACTTAAAATTCCCTATTGTGAACTTTTATGATGTTTAACTCTGAATAATGATTATGAACTTATATAAAGTCCTAACTATGAAGACTTATGATGAATTCTGATTACGAATTCTCGTTACATATTCTGATGATGAATTCTGATTATGAATTCTCATTATGAATTCTGATGATGAATTCCGATTATGAATTCTCATTACGAACTCTGTTGATGAATTCTGATTACGAATTCTCATTACGAATTCTGATGATGAATTCTTATTATGAATTCTCATTACTAATTCTGATGAAGAATTCTGATTACTAATTCTCATTATGATTTTTTATTGTGAATTCTGCTTACAAATTTTGGATGCGAACTTTTATAGAGTTCGACTCCGAATTCTTCTGTAAAATAGAATCTGAATATCTCTTTATTATAGACTCCAAACATTCATTTCCTCCATTCTGAATATCAGTTTTAGTTATGCTTTAACTTTTTCTGTTATAAATCATTGTCGTGCATTCAGTTATCAACTAACTATTGTCTGAGTGAAACGTATACAGGTCCCTCTAAAATTCATGGAAGAATATGACCGTTAGAGGAGGGAGCCGACCATTGGAGCTGTGCCTATAAATAGGAGCTCATTTGAAAAGAATATGACACTTGAAAACATCTTTGACATCTGTGATTACATGCTGTTGAAGTTATTTCTAGAGGGAGAGGCTCTTATAAACTCTCAAGCTTCGTGTAGAATGTTTGAACGGATTGTTCAAACTTTGCTTTGTGCAAACCTGCTTCGTGCGAATCTGATTGTTGTTGTGTACAATCAAGGGCTTCCGTGGATAAGAAGACAGAGGTGCTGACTACCTAATTGTTGAGGGCTTGCGGGGATAAAAAAGATAGTCTCCAATCTTCGTATATAGGGCTTACCCTGGTGTGGGTATGACATACTTTCTTGAACGTATAAATCAAGGGACCTTTATCCAAGGTTTTTGGATACCCTTCTCTTTGGGTTAAAATATTTACTACTTATTACTAGTTTTGTTTCAAGTTTTCTGATGCACTGTTTATTGTTAATGAAAGTATATATTTCTTATACTTCCTCATACTTGTACTCTGTTTTAGTTAGATTCTATATGATTTAAGGTATAATCACATTTTTTGTAAACATTTATTAAGTTTTATATCTAGAATCACTTTTCTGGAATCAATCAAGATATTAGATCTTAGAGGTGTTGTGAATTTTGGTTATACAAAATTTCCTTAAGGATTTTTAAAGTATACAATTCACCCCCCCCCCCTTGTAATTGTATTTCACTTTACATATTCGATCCTACATTTGGTATTAGAGTATATCATAATCATACATACCATCCTAACAATTGGTATCAGAGGGTTGGTTCAATATGAATTAATCTCACGATTAGATTCAGAAGAGTATATTCGGATTCATATATTCAGAATCATATTCTTTTTTTATTAGAGATACTATTGCTCTATATTTTTCTTGTTTAGGATATTTTTGTTGTTTACAAACTCAAACTACTAACATGTTTGTGTGTCAAAGACTTTCTTAAGAATGATAGGTTTAAATGTTGGTTCTATAAATAATATAAATCCTACTAGAACTCTTATTTTTTTTGATGGAAATGATTATGAATATTGGAGAGATAGGATGAAGACTTTCGTTATCAATACTAGAGTTGATAACTATCTAATGCTAACTAGAGATTATAAGATTCCGAATAAGGAACTGAGAACCTTTATGAATCCGGAAAAATTAGAATATCAATCAAATTTTAGAGTCAGAAATACTTTGTTATCTTCCATGACTGGGAAAATCTATAGTCAAATATCTTCATGTGAAGCTGTAAAAATATCCAGATGAAACTTTAGGTTACACATTTTGGTACATCCAAATTCATAGAGACCAGAAGAGCCATGCTCCTAGCTGAAATCATAGTTTTGACTTTTCTTATGGAGAACAGATAAGAAAAGTACAACCAAAGTTTATGATTATTGTGAATAGCTTAAAATCTATGGGATAAAAAGGTTTTGATGATGATTCTCTTGTTGTTAAGATCATAGATATCATGCCAAATCAATGGGAGTCCAAGAGGGAAGCTATTGATAAGAACATGAAAGTCACACAAGTTTTCTTAGATGAGTTGTTTGGAACTCTTCTTCAGCATGAAACCAGAAGGAAGAGAGATGCTGAAAATATTAAGAAGAAGAAAGGAAATGGAGGAGTTGCTTTTACTATCACTTCTAAACATATGAATGCCAGGACCCTAGAAATGGTAACCAGATCAAAGAAAAAAAAATGTCATTATTCAGTCAGAATCCAGTGACACCGAAAAGTCTAATAATGAATTAGCTAATCCAGCTCAGATAATGAGCAAGATTGTATCCCAAAGGAACCATTAGAATAAGTACAAGAAGAAATACTACAGAGATAAGAAAGATGGAGATGTTACATGTTATGAAGGAAAAATAACAGGTCATATCAGACCTGATTGTCCCTTTTTGAAAAAGAAGGAAAAGAAGGAAAGGAATTCAGAATGAAACAAGAAGAAATTTTATTGATCAAAACATAAGAAAAGTTTTCAAGCTAATGATACTTGGAGTTCTAGTTGTGAAGATTCTTCAGAATGTGAATCTTCTGAATATGATTCATCAGCACAGAAGAATATAGGATTCATTGCAACTACTTATTTCCCCGATACATGTCTTATGGCCATGGTAAGCTCTGCCAAGGCTTTAAAAAAATTTCTCTTGATAAGAATTACTATTCAGACAATAGTTACTCTAATGAAGATACTTCATCCTCAGAAAATGATGAATTACCTTCATATGAAGACGTTTCTAGATTTTCCAAGTTACATGAAGCACAATTTTTTTAAAATTTCTATGAAATTAGAAAAGGAGAATACTAGGGTTGAAATTCTTACAAAATAGATTTCAAATCTTTCTAGTGATCTTAGAGATAAAGAAGATATTTTATAAAAACATTATAAAGACCTTGAGAAAGAAAATTCTAATCCAGAAGAACTTTCTAAAGATATTAAGAATGCTATTTGAAATATAAATGTTTTTGAAGAAAAATATAACTCTAAGGAAATGATTCCTGAGGAATGTAATTTAGTCATCAGACTAAAATACAAAATATTTTCTCTTAATAAGATTCTAGAAAAATTTTCCATTGGGAAGGAAAATTTTGACAAGATTTATTCTCAAATCAAACCTCAAGGTAACACTACTGGAATATGTTATACTCACAGATAACCGGGTTTTAAAATCAATTATTTTGTTCCTTCTAATGACCCTTTTTGTACAAAGTGTCAAAGTGGTGGGAATTGGAAGAAAACATTCTCTTTGAATAAAGTTCAATCTATTGGGTTTCATAAAGCTTATTTTTCTAAACAGATGTGGATACCCAAAATTGTTTTGTCTAACAATTCCCGATCAAAGAAAGTCTGGATTCCGAAAGTCTAACTTTTTATTTTTTTTCAGAAAAATAGATAAATTACCAACAACAATACATGGTACATATATAAGGGATGTTCAAGGAATATGAAGAGTAACAAAAAAGTATTTTGAAAATATTATCAAGACGAAAGGATGAAAAGTAACTTTTCTAGATAATGCTCGGGGAGAAATTATTTGTATAGGTAATATTGTTCTTCTTGGAAAAACATTGATTTCAAATGTTTTATTTGTTAAGGGTATTAAGCACAACCTCATTAGTATAAGTAAATTATGTGATGAAGGATACCTTGTGAATTTTAGGAATGATAAGTGCTTAGTACAAAATTCCAAGCAAGAAATTATTCTTTCAGCCAATAGGCAAGAGAATGTTTACACACTAAACTTAAGAGACCTTATGAGCTAGGAATTACCTTGCCTTAGTGGAATGGAAGATCATTCTTGGTTATGGCATAGAAGGTTAGGTCAATGTAACCTTATGAATTTATGAAAACATTCTATGAAAGGTTTTGTTAAAGATCTACCGGAGCTTAGATTTGATTCTTCAAAAGTTTGTGACCCTTGTCAATATGGAATGAATCATAAATCAAGTTTTAAATCAGTCGGTGAAGTCTCAACTACTATTGAGAAAATTCTTCCATTAAAAACTACTCATAGTGATCATGGAGGAGAATTTCAAAATTCAGATTTTGAAACTTTTTGTAATAGAAAAATTATTACTCACAACTTCTCAGCACCTAGAACACCTCAACAGAATGGTGTTGTTGAAAGAAGAAATAAAATTCTTCAAGAAATAACTAGAACCATGTTGAGTGAGTATTCTGTATCCATGAATTTTTGGGCTGAAGCTGTATGTACTGCTTTCTATACTATAAATCGAGTTTTGATGAGACATTTTTGTAATAAAACTCTTTATGAGTTATGGAATGGTAGAAAACCCAGACATTCCTACTTTATGTTTTTGGATGCAAGGTATTCAATCTGAATACTAAAGATAATCTTTATAAATTTTCACCAAAATCTGATGAATGAATCTTTTTAGGTTACACTACAAATTCTAAGTCTTATAGTGTTTAAAAAAACACTTTTACTATTGAGGAGATAGTGCTTGTGAAATTTGATAAAACTGATCCTTTTGTTTTTAAAAAAACCCAACCTACATCCTCAGATGTGTTTTTAAAAATAGATTATCAACCGTTGATAGAAAATTCATCTGATAAGGAAAATGTTCAAGAAGACATTTCTGAAACATTTACCCCATAAGATTTCCTACCCTACATTGATGAAGAGGTTTTACAAAACCCAAATATTCCATTTCTAAAGAATCATCCCAGTGATATTATCATTGGTGATGTGAATCAACCTTTAAGGACTAGAAGTTCCTTTAGAAATGAAGTATGGCATCTAGAATTTCATTCCCAATTAGGACCAAAAAGCAATAATGAATCTTTAAGTGATGATTATTGGATTAAATCCATGCAAGATGAACTAAAAGAATTCAAAAGGAATAATGTTTGGACCTTGGTTGAAATACCTAAAGAAACATTTGGTATTGGTGTAAAATGGGTCATCCGAAATAAGTGTGATGAAAATGGAATCATAGTAAGAAATTAAGCTAGATTAGTTTCTAAAGGCAATAATCAACAAGAAGGAATACACTATGAAGTAACTTATTCTCCAGTAGCTATATCTGAATCTATTCGTATTTTACTTGCCTTTGCAGCATTCTTCAATTTCAAACTTTTTCAAATAGATGTGAAATGTTCTTTTTTTGATGGTTATGTTCAAGAGGATGTTTTTTTAACAACCACCTTTCTTTGAAGATACAAAACATCCTGATCATGTTTTTAGACTTACCAAATCATTGTATGTCCTTAAACAAGCACCTCGATCTTGGTATAATAGACCTATAAGAGTTTTGATTCAAAATTACTATATTAAGTGAAATGTAGATCCTATCCTTTTTATAAATAATGATAAGAAAATTGTTTGGATTGTTCAAATTTATGTTGATGACATTATATTTGGTTCAACTCTAAAATCATTGATTGATTCTTTTGTGGATCTAATGAAATATGAGTTTGAAATGAGTATGATGGATGAGCTAACATTTTTCCTAGGTTTTCAAATTTCTCATAAACCAGAAGGAATCTATATATCTCAAAATAAGTATATTAAAGATATTCTTAAGGAGTATGGATATGAAAACACTAAGAGTATACGTACTCTCATTTTTACCTTAAATACACTTGATCTTGATGAAGCTAGAAATCCAGTAGATCAAACAACCTTTAGAGGTATGATAGGAAGTATAATTTACTTGACAACTAGTCATCCAGACTTAATGTTTTCAGTATTCTTTTTTTCAAGATATCAATCTAATCCTAATAAATCTCATTTAAAGGTAGTGAAAATAATTTTTTGCTATTTAAAGGGAAACATGGATTTAGGAATATTTAATACTTCTAGAAATGATTTTGTCTTAAAAAGATTTTCAAATACTGACGTTGGTGGATGTAGAATGGATAGAAAGATATCATCTAGAACTTGTAATTTCTTAGGAGATTCATTAGTTTCTTGGTTTTGCAAGAATCAACACTCAGTAGCACTTTCCACTGCTGAATCTGAATATGTATCAGCTGGAAATTGTTGTGCTCAAGTGTTGTGGATGCAACACACACTCACAAACTATGGCTTGATTTTTACTAGGACTCAAATTCCGTGTGATAACACAAGTTCCATTTCTCTTAGTAAAACCCATACACATCACTCTTGTGCAAAACACATAGATATTAGGCATCACTTTCTTAGTGATGAGAAACAAAAAGGAGATATTATTCTACAATTCATTGGAACACAAGTTCAACTTTCTGATATTTTCATAAAATATTTACCTACCAATAGATTTCAATACATTAAACAGATGTTAGGAATGATAATCGTGAGGTAATCTTCCTTCATTAACTTTCTGTTGAACTAATCTTTTTACAGTAATAAACTCTGTTTCATAGGTGGAGTATAACTGTTATTGAACTTCTTTAAAAAAATATAATGGAAATTTTTGTAATGGAATTTTTCATAATGGGAATTTTTGTAATGGAATTTTTGTACACATAATTTTTTCGTAATCATGTTTTGATACTCAATGTTTTTGCAATAAAACTTTTATATCTAATATTTTTTATAGTATGTTTTTTTGTAGTACGTTTTTCGTAGTAATTTTTTCGTATTATGTTTTTCATAGTATGTTATTCGTAGTCAAATTTTCCTCAAAAAGAATATCACCTATTAGGAATAATCTTCCTAGACAAATCTGAAAGGTATGAATTCCTAACATAAGTTTTCGTTGTCACTTTTACCTGCTGTTAGTTTCTTTTACTTTCAAAATTTCTCAGATTCATATTTTCTTAAATACGAATGTTTCCTCTTAAAACCTCAAAAGATTGGATTCAACCAAATTTTTTTCCTTGCGGCTATCATATTAACTGTTAGATCAGATAAAAAGGTTTCCCAACTGTTAGATTGGTTTTGGAAGATGAAAGAACACTTCCATCACTTATATAAAGGAACCCCAAATGGTTGTCCCACATCGGTTTCATAGCTCTCACATCTCTAAGCTCTTCCATCCTTTTTAAGCCCGTTCTAAATTCTTCAAAAGTGCTTAGTCTGAATGTTTGCAGAAACCCCTTCTCAAGATATGTCTTCATTCAAGCCAATCTCGGAGTGGTAGATATATAGGGATAGGTTGGTACACCCAATTTTTTTCAATAAGTATGATTTTATAATTTCCAAGAAAATCAAACTCAAAGGATGGGAAGATGTAGCCAGTTCTAAAACTCTAGCTAAAGATGTGCTGTATCTGGACTTTCTCATAGAGTTTTATGAGTCAGTCAGTTTTTTCAAGTAAGATGTATGGGAGAAGTTCTACTTCAAAAGCTATGGGAAGATGTATGCTTTATCTTATAGCAAAGCGGCCAGCCTGGTTGGAATACACTATGAAGGAGAGGCAGAATTTTTCTCTCAAATGTTTCCAGAAGTCTAGGGTAGTTTTGTTAAGGTAAAGGCTATGGAGTGCCTTGGTCTTTCTCATATAAACACTTTAAAAAATATCACCCATATTTCAACCAAAAATTGAATTCTACATCTTTGGTTTCCAGGGTTTATCATACCGAGGAAGGGTGATAAGGATACCCTTAAGAAGAGCGACATGTATATTTTAGATTTTTTTGTAAATATATGGAAATTGAATCTCATGAGACATATCCTCATTATGATTCAGAACATCAAGAATGGAAATATTAGAGCGCAGATCATTATGTATCATGCATTGCTTTATAAGTTGATAGTTCGGTGCCTAGAATCCTTCAAGATCTCATGTATCTCCAAGCTGATAAATTTCAAGGCGATGTTGATTAGTGATGACACCTTAAAGTGGATAAAAGTAGGATTTTCCAAAGAGACGGGAGAATTTTATGATTTTCCAGAGGAGGAGGCAGAACCCATTCCGCAAAATGTTGAAAAGGCTGAACCTTCAAAGAAGGCTGGTAAGAAGAGGATGTTAAAGGAAGTTAAAGTTGAAGATAAAACCCTTAAAGTGAAGGAAGTCAAATCAGCACATCCTAAACCGAAGAAACATAAAGCGTATCCAGATGAAGTAGTTGAAAAGTTGATGGAAGAAAAAAACACTAGAAAATCATGGGAGCCACAGTTTGGTTTGGATCCTGCTGAGGCTAAGGCCTTAAAAGAAATAGCTGCTCAAGATCTTGAGAGGCAAGAAAAGGAGAAAAAAGAAAAATAAGAAAATTTCTGAAGCAGATATTGTTCAATCACTTTTGAAGGCTTCTAAGGTTGCTTCAGAAAACATTCATGTACTGAAAACCTTTCTGGTGGAATCATTACCTGAGACTTTGCGGAAGAATTTATTCACTCCGAAAAAACCACAAGAGAAGGTTGTGGAAGTGAAGGAAGATTCACAAGAAGTACAAGAATCTGAGAATAGTGATGGCTTTAATAATGTAATCAATAAAGTTGAAGACTATCATGACAAGGATAGTACTTACGAGAAATTCTCACTCCGGACTTCTCATGCTAGATCTACAAAGCATGTTACACCCGCAGATAATGATAAAGGAGAAGAAGAAGAGGTAAATAAGCTATCTGAAGATGAAAGTAATAATTCTGACTTTATCCTCCCTCAGGATGTTGAAGCTCGACCAGGAAAAGATAAAGTGGATTAAGATATGTTTGTTCATCTTTCCGGAGGTGAGTATGAATCAACAGATTTGGAAGCCAAATTGAAAATCAGAATAGGTAATAAAGTGCTTTTTGACACCCCAAAAAAAGATATTATCAGAAGGAAAGAAGCTGGAGGAAATTCAAAGAGGAAGTTGGTAGATATATAGAAAGAACCATCTCAAAGTAGAATGTATGATTCGGAGTCATCTGGCCTGGGACATGATTTTGTGGTTTAGTCCCCGAAGAAGCTGGTGGATACCATTCTGATCTTTCCAGCAATTGAATCCAGATACAAGATTCTTTAGCAAAGTATGAATGAAAAATCAGACTCTGTATCTATGGTAATGGACAGATGTGTTAGGATAGAGGATGATCAAAAAACATTCTTGTTCAACTATGATGCCCATAGGAAATGGTGAAATCCTATGACCTAATGTTCTAAGAAAATTATTGAATATATGGAAGATCTTTATTAGTTCCACGAATATGTCAAAGAAGCTTTGGGTACCGAAGATATCAAAATAAAAAATCTTTCATACAGCTTTTAAAAAAAGCTAACCCTTGAACCAAATACTCAGATTCAACAGGTGAAATATCTGAATGGGAAGCTTAACTCTGTTGCTCAAAGATGGAAGGGGGAAAGAGATCTCTAGATTGAGGTCGAAGAGAAGCTTGTAAAGAAGGATGAATTGCTGAAGGTTCAGGAAGAGTCCATGAAAGCCCAGGCAGAGGTCTTGAAGGCTCAGGAGGACTGGATTAAGGCATTAGAAAAGAAAGATGAGGAATATCACAAAGAGCTGAAGAAGTTGAAGACCATTGCTGAAATGCTAATGCCCAAGGAAAAAAGAAACAAAATATACCACTCTCATCTTTTGTTGTAATGTCATTCCTTGTACTAATTCTTTCAATCGTAATTGAATTTTGGTTGTCTGTTTCGTTGTCTAGACTAATATTTTAGGTACTTTATTGTTTTCCATTCCCTCAAACTCTTTTGAAAATCACAAAGGGGGCGAAGGAAAAATAATTTTCCAAAAAGAGAAAGAAAAATAAGTATCCTTATGTAAGGGAGACTTTATTCAAGGGGGAGTACTCATTATGAATATTTCCATATTAATAATGAAAATACCATTCCAGAAATCTATAGTATGATCCTTAGAGTTCCAAAGCCTAAGGGGTAGTTAGTCATATTCACCATTGTCCATGAACAAAGGGAGATAAGCTTTGACTTAAATTTCTAAAAATCTATTAGATGTTCCTACATTCATTTTCATATGGATGTTTGTGCTTTACAAAAAGGGGGAGATTGTTGAGTCAATAAGGTTTTCCTTATGAAATTTACATTCTTTAATATAGGGGGGAAATTGGTAAGTCATCAAGGTTTCCTTATGACTTGACCATTACTCTTGTTTTGAAAATCACAAACACCTTATTTCAAGGAAAAACCATTTTACCCCTGTTTTACAGCCCTAAGGAAAATTACCTTACCCAATGAAATTTACCCCTACATTATTTTCATTATTCATATCAATAATTTTATTAAGTATAAAAATCATATTCATATCTAAAAGCATGGAATCGTATAATACATAGATATGAAGCATTCTGTTTTTGGATCCGAATTCCTATTACGAAGTTTTATGAAGTTCTACACAGAATTCCTTGTTACAAACTTTAATGAAGTTCAACTCTAAATTCTGATTACTAACTTATATAAAGTTCTAACTACGAATTCTGATGATGAATTTGGATTATGAATTCTCATTACGAATTCTAATGATGAATTCTCATTACGAATTATCATTACGAATTCTGATGATGAATTCTGATTACGAATTCTCATTACGAATTCTGATGACGAATTCTGATTACTAATTCTCATTAAAAATTATGATTGTGAATTATGATTATGAAATATGGATACGAACTTGTTTGGAGTCTGACTCCGAATTCTTCTGCAAAATAGAATCCGAATATCTCTTTATTATAGACTCCTAACATTCATTTTCACCATTCTAAATATCATTTTTAGTTATTCTTTCACTTGTTCTATTATAAAATGATGTCATTAATTCAGTTATCAACTCACCATTGTTTGAGTGACACATGTACAGGTCCCTCCTAAATTCAAAGAAGAATATGATCGTTGGAGGAGGGATCCGACTATTGGAGCTATGCCTATAAATAAAAGCTCATTATAAAAGAAGAGGACACTTGACAACATCTTTGAAATCTGTGCTTTCATGCTGTTGAAGTGATTTCTAGAGAGAGAGGCTCTTATAAACTCTCAAGCATTATGCAGTAATTTTTAATAGCTTGTTCAAACATTGCTTCGTGCAGGCCTACTTCATACGACTCCAATTGTTGCTATGTACAATCAAGGGCTTCCGAGGATTGGAAGACAGAGGTGCTGACTACCTGATAGTTGAGGGCTTGCTGGGATAGAAATACAGACTTCGATCTTCATATCAAGGGCTTACCCTGGTGTGGGTAAGACATACTTTCTCGAAAGTATAAATCAAGGAACATTTATCCAAGGCTATTGGATACCCTTATTTTTGGGTTAAAAGATTTACTACTTTTTTCTATTTTTGTTTCAAATTTTCCACTTCATTTTGTATTGTTAAGGGAAGTATAACTTTCTTATAATTCCTCAAACTTTTACTCTGTTTTAGTTAAATTCTATACACTTTAAAATAGAATCTCATTTGTTGAACACTTCTATTAATTTTCATTTCTGGAATCACTTTTCTAAAATCAAGCAAGATATTTGATCTTAGAGGTTTTGTGAATTTTGGTTATACAAAATTTCTTTAAGGATTTTTAAAGTATACAATTAACCCCCCCTTTTATATTTGTATCTAATTTTACATATTCGATCCTAAATTTGGTATTAGAGTATATCATACTTAGTCAAACCATCCTAACAAACTATTCATAATTGACGATGGATTGACCTAGGTATCTTAAAAGGTAGTTATCCTTGGGGTGTTTTACCATTGTGCATTGGATTTATATTTTTTTCAATGATATACATGTTTTAATAAATTTCAATAGTTTGTGTAAATTATTATATGAAACTATTTTAAATAAAATTATTCTAGAACTATAGAAAACGGGGAGCTATTTACCATGATTTTGATATAAATTTTTTTAAATAATTATCAATCCATTTTTTCTTGAAATTTATCATATTGGGATTGTTGTATAGAAACTTAACGTGGAACTCCTGGGTGATATCCTTATGAGCATGTTATCTCAAACACTTCACATTCCCCCAACTATGTGAAAACTAAGTATTGACTTTTAATTTAGGAAAATTAATGGTTTTATAATAAATTAGCAAGGTTTCTGTTAATTGGGATTGATTAGATAGTGGTGAGTTAGTGGGAAATTTCCCACATATCAAATGGAGTAGTTTTCTCAATTTTATGTTGTCATTTTAGTTTTTAAACATTTACCTATCATTTTCCTGGATGTTTTCGTTTCTGTTGTATCACTAACGATGTATATCTTTGACTATAGAATGTATTATTTTTCTAGTTGTCCTTCTATAAATATTTCATGCCTCTTATTTCATGTTGGGAAAAATTATTCTTTCCATTTTATATTTGATGTTAGGGTGTTAGTCGATAGCACTTGGGGATGGAAAAATCCCTTCTGTTTAAAAGAGAATTGGTTCAGATACTTGTTTAGAGGGAATCCTGGTTTATTTAATTATATATAATATCATGTGAAGGTTTATTTATTTATCTTCAAATCATATAAGTTATTGATTATTAGACCAGACCAACCATAGAAAATTAGATCTATAGTTTTTTGGGATGGCTAGATACTATCAATAGTTTTTGGTGGATTTATTATGGATACATAATACACTAAGAAAGTTCACATGGAAATGATCCAAGTTCATATGGATAGATGAATAACATGAATATTCTAAGGAGATTAAAATATGGTTGGTCAATGCCCCTATTCAAAAATTACCCTATATTAGAGAATTGTTTTTGATCTATAGTGATTCATATAATAAGGTACTTAGATGCATCACTATGAAAAATAAAATGGAAATTTCTTATTCCAAATAGAAACAAAAAACTCATGATAAAAATTACCAAACTCATAATTTGCAATGGAAGTGGAAATTTCTAAACAAAAAATATGAAGGAATTATCATTATGGTGAATGGTGTGATATATATATATATTATAAAATCATAAATTATATATTCACATTAAAATAGTTAAATATATTCCATTAGAGATGAGTGGATTTGACTAATGATCATAACTTCTCAATACATTACCACCCAAAGAAGGTTAACATGGTGGAAGATGCACTGAGTTGGAAAAAACATACTAGATTTTCCTTGATAAGGATTAAAATATATCTAATACTTATAGAATTTGTTAATATAGATCTTGTAATCCCTAGGAATGGTTAATGAAATAATCATTCTTAGATAAATCACCAACCATCATTGTATTTGAGTATTAAGAAAGTGTATAAGAAAGACATGGAACTATTGAAGATAGTGATGAATGTTTTTATGTTAAACCATGATTATGATGGAATGATAATGTTCAACAATAGAATATGTGTCCAATCAACACTATACTTGAAGTGGGATTTTTTTGAAGAATCTGATAGTTCTTCAGTATCTATTCATCTTGGAATTACAAAGATGTATAGAGATATAAAATTGTATTTCTAGTCTGATAACAAATAAGTGTTATTTTAGAGTATATATCTTTATTACTAGTATTTAATCATGTTAATTTTGATATATATTTATATGTCTATGTGGATTTCAAAACCATTGTCCATAAAAAAATTGAAATGAGATAAAATTACCATGGATTTAATTACCAAAATCATCAAAACATTTAATAGGAACAAGGGTATTTGGGTTGTTATTGATTTTCATATGAAGTCTTTGAATTTAATTTCAATAATTGAAGATTCTACCTCGGTCATATTTTGAAGATATAAATTAAGGAAGTAGTAATTGGGAAAGGAGTACCACTAACTATTCTATTTGATTAGGATATGATGCCAACCTAGAAGTTATGGAGAAGTATTCCGAATGATTTGAATGAAATCCTCAAATAGATTATTTGATTGAAAGAATCATTCAAGACCTATAGTACATTATAATATCCTATTATATCGATTTTAAAGGTGTATGTGATCAACAACATCTTATGCTGGAATTTCCTAAAAAAGTGGATTTCACCTGAGTAATCATATGTGTATTGATGAATAACTCTAATATTAGAAGTGTCGAACACACTTTTTTGATAAAATTGGATAAATAAATGTATAAGTAACCAATCTAGCTGAAGATATAGAATATTAGGTTATATCTAGCCAAAATCACATTCTGGAAACATAGATTTGTTAAAGAATTTATATAGAGAGTCACTGACATGATATAGAGATCAAAGTAGGTCATAAGGTGCTTATATGGATATATCCATAGAATATGTTTATGACAATTGTAAGTAATCGTAATCTGATCCCATAAAATATCATCCCTTTTAAAATTCATTAAATTATTGAGAAACATTATTATCGCTTTGAGATTCCAATAAATCTCTCTCAGGTTCACAATGTGTTCCACGTATCTCTCTTTAGGAAGTACATACCAAATCCATTATATTTATTGATCGTCGATTTAATAACACTAGAGAATGGTGTCTCTTACAAGGTCCAATTATTGGTTACTTTAGATCCATTATTGAAGGCGATTCGTAACAAGACCACTCACCTGGTCAATATTTGTAGAAAAACCATAATGTTGGGGAGAATATGTAGGAACTAGAGAAATTGATATGGAAAATTTATCCTTCATTTTTTGTGTCAATGTGATGAAATTTCAAGGGTTAAATTGTTTTAGGGGGTTCAAAATTTATAAACATGATATTTTATGATATAGTTCTCTTTAAAAAAATTACTGCTTTATTTTTTGAAAAAATGAGTTTAAACAAACTATGATATAATATTAAAATATTATTATTTATTATTAAACTTATCAAATAGAAATTGGATTTGTGGTTATTAATATGAAATATTAAATTACTTAAAATAAGTTTTTTACAAATTTATAAAATGAACACGGTGGTTTTCATTTGCTTAGAAATGAAAATAAATATTTTGATGGTAAAAAGAGATGTTTTAAAAAAACTCTCATTCATCAAATGTTTATTCATACTAATATATAAAATTAATAAGTTTGGATGATTTATTTTAGTAAAATTCGGGTATTTTATGTTTAATCGAATGTTTTAACATTTGTCAAATGGTTTTTAGTTGGCATCGAATAAGAACAAATACAATTTTATTATTAAGAACTCATTTTTCTAAAAACAGATTTCTTTCTATTTTATGATTATATTATAATATTAATTTATCCCATATATAATAAATGAACTTTATAAAATGTTTTTAGGATTTGGAATAACAAAATGAAAATTTTATAATGGAGACATGTTCAATTTTGGTCATAACGGAAAATAAAAACAATAAAAATTTGTTACCATGGTTTGTATTAAAACAAGTTTACCCTAGGTAAACTATTATAAAAGGGTAAAATGGAACTTATAATTGATTAAATATTCTTTTCCAAGTTATTTAGACCCTATATTCTCATATATTTTAATTATTTTATATTTCATTCAATATTCACTTGTAAGGGACATTATATTATTTCATACTTTTTTGTAATTCCTTTGTTGTCACTCTGGTCACATATAAAAGGAAACCAATTATATCACCATATTCATAATAATTGGGACCTTATCTCTGCCAAGATTTAACCAAAAAAATTAGATTCATTAACTTCATTCATGATATTCTTTTATTACTAAAAGACAATTTTAGGAAGGATTAACCCGTAAGCCGAAAGAGTTCTCTCAAAAAGATGTGATCTCCTTACCTAACTCTTTAAAAGATTATTTCTTATTCTAATTATTCTAAATATATTTTTTTAAATCCTAAAATAATTAATATAGTTCCCTTAATATTCTAATATGTTATTATGTTTATAGGAAAACCATTTTCCACCACCATTTCATCAAATTGGAAATGACTGTATCACTCATTTGTACCTATGAACTACCTCCTCCATGTGGTGATATGATTCATTTACTATCACCACATTTCAATGTTTGTTATTATGAATAATTTATTTTTTATATAGTATATTAAATAAATAACTATTCGTATGTAATTATAATTTCTAATCAACCATCTTACCTTCTCATTCATTGGGAAATGACAACATCGCTTGACCCCACATATAAACTACCACCTCCCTGAAGCGATAAAAATTCATTTCACATTTTAAATTTATATGGATTTTAATAAGGATATATTTAATGAATATATATTTTATTTATGATACAATAAATTTTTTATGGTTTAGTATTATTGATCATTATCTATTACCATATATAAAAATGTAGAGTCATCACTCATGCATATGCACATACTACCATCTCCACGAGGTGATATAATTAATTTTAATTCAACAGTTTATATTAAATGTTATCAAAGAATATATCATTATTAAATATGATACTTATGTCATTATTAATATTCTTGAGGTGATGAATCCATGATCAAGGTGCAAGTACTAGAACCTTCGAACCAAAACATGTGTGGAAAACATATTAGTTTTCACATGAATATTCATCTTAATGATGAAAGTTTTAATACATGGATTGTTGGAAATTTTAAATGAAAGATTAATATTATTTTGTATTTTAATTTTGTCCTATAATCTATTTATAATAAATATATATTAGTAATATATGATTTTTTAATTGCTACAAAGCAATATGGTACTTGTGGTAAGAGATTCTTTTGCAATATAATTTCTTCTCTAGATTGCTTTTGAAAAATATATATCAAAGGATTTATGTGAATATTATCCTTTAAAAATCACCAATTTTATTCCATTTTTATTATTTCTATTTTTTTCATGTTTCTTTTAATTATACTCTCTCTGGTGCATAAAATTATAGAGATTTGTTTTAATTAATGCAGAATTTATATCTTCTTTGGTTGGGAATATTTTTATTCGAGTAACATATTCTAATAAAACAAATTCTTAAATGTATTTGATATTATCCCATCATTTTTTAAAATCATTTTAACCTTATTTTGGACACTATATAATTTTTAAAAATAATATTCTTTTCATTTTTTCCAACTGAGGAACTTTTGGAATTTATATATAAAGTGTCAAAAGAATCATTGGATTAAAAGTTACTGTATTACCAGATTTTCCCATCATCATAATAGTTCATTTAATTCCGGAATAGTTTTCAATTTCCTAGGATATTTTCAATGAATTTTTTTCTCAATATTATAGAAATATTTAGAATTAAATATACCGAAATGAAGTAATATATTCCCTTATTTTCAATAAAACATTAAAATAAAAATTTAATTCTATTTTTAATATATGCCCACATCCTTTGATATTTATAAGGATTCACTTGGGATATGATCTAATGATATAGTCCATGTTCCTTCTCTCTATTTCTTAGGATTATTGGATTATAAATTTTTTATAAAACCCATTTATTTTCCATAGGTTATTCTATGATAAAATGATTAATGTTTTAGGATCCTGTGGCTATTATATGAATGATTTACATTGAATAAGTTTGGTTATATTAAATACCTATTTTTCATTGGGTAATTTGATATAGTTATCTCATTATATGAAAATGAAATGTGTGGACATGATTATGAATATCTATGTTCACATTTAATTCATGATTGTGATTTCTTATATCCATTCTCCACGATTATGTGTGGAAATGACTGTGAGTATATATGTTCACAAGATTATGAATTTTTATTCAAAGGATGACACATTCCTATGCTATAACACTTGAATGATGATTATTTATTTGACACCTATATTAATAATTCTTTTGGATATGACTTTATTTTAGTGTTCATGATCTATGTTTGTTGGGTGTGAAAATTTTATGATTCCAATAAGAACGTGATTATGATATCATACACTTCATATATTATAATGATATGTTATGATTGATATCTATAATATATACCTTTAATGAGTATCTGATCTCACCCATTCTTATGTTTTCCTTCCAGATGTTTTGATGAAATGTTATATGAATGGTATTCTAAGAAGGTTACTAATACAATGATCTTTGTGAGATATTTTGGTGATATTTTATGAAATTATATGATTATGTATCTAGTATCCAAATAAAATACATTTATTTTAATTTAGAATGTATAATTGCAATATATATACATTATTAATCTAAAAGGATGTAATATTTATTTATTTTCAGGTTATATTTTACTAATAAACATGTGTGATGTTGTTTAATACCAAATAAAATTAAACGGTGATGTAGTGCGGCTAAAAAAATAGATACTTTATTTTCAATAGGTTCTTCAGTTATAACCCCATAAAAGAGTGTGGTTGAAAACCCCCATCAGAGTTAAGAACCCCATGTCTAGGTTAGGTTGGAGTCTATTGTAGGAACAAAAACTTATTCTAGGAGGCCTATAAGAGGTTATAGGTTACTTTGGAAGATCCAGTAGTAAGTTGAAACGTCAACAAGGAAGGTAACGTATGTATAGGGTCACCATGATGGATTTAAAATGGTTTTTTGGTAAATAATTTTACAATAAATTTCAAAGAATGACTTTATGGTGAGATGGATTTCTCTATTATATTATTCCACCAAACATTATTTTTATTATATTATATATTCTAATTCCTTTTTTATCATTTAGTTACTCTCTTATGGATGAAAGTAAAAATATATTCAAATATCAACTATATAGATAGAAAATTTTATAAGCAGGTAGAGAGAATTAAAAGGTGTCACTCAGGTCCTCTTATGTCCGGATCATTCAAACGTAATCAATAATTTTATACTATTGATATAATAAATTTTTATATCATATTGGTTATGGATTTGTTGACCTAATTTCATGATCTTATTAGTTTCTACATGTATTTTGTTATTTTCTCCTCTATTTATGGAACTTAATACACGTTTATTATGGAATGGAATTATCATGTGAATATATTTGGGTGGGATTAGAATCATGTTAAAATTTTTAAATCTCATATATCATATTTAGTTTTAATATTGGTTGATATAAAGATATTTGAGTCATTTTCAACTATGGTAGGTGTCTTACATAATGTGTCTCCCATAGATTTTTCAAGATTTCATCCTAAACATGATGTGGATTTGTTTATTAACATCATACATTAAAATAGAATAATTTTAATCCTTATAAAGAATATGATTATACAAGATTTAATAGAATTAAAATTTCTTCTTCAAGAGCTATAGTCAATGGACTTTATCTAACCAAGTACATAACCTTGGGGTGATTTGTGTTTTTTCACTAAGAAAGTTGATTGGAGTCTACAAATTTTCATATATTAGTGAATGACAAATCATTTAAATATTTCAAACCAATAAAAATTTCCTCAAATCTATATTTGTTTAACCAACTAAAGGGATTTAATCTTTTTATGAATATTTATTTTAGCTCAGGGTGTCATCATTTTCAAGTGAGATCTGATGATATTCCAAAAATGGGGATTCAATGTCAGTTTGAAAATTTTAAATATTTGGATATTCCCTTTAGAATGGCCAATTCACCAACAATTTTCATTGATCAATTAACTAGTTTATTATATCCAATTACAGACCCATTCATTACAATCTTTCAAGATTATATAGAAAATGTTTTTTGAACATAGTAAGAACATATTAAACATATTTTGGTCATTCTAGATATATTAAGAGAGCATATGTTCTATTCAAAACTCTAAAAATCAATACTATGGATTTGTAATGATAAATATTTGGGTGATGTGGTGTCATAATCTGGATTCATTATTAATCCTAAAAATGTGGAAGCAATAATGTCATGGAATGTATCTATGAACATCATTGAGGATCATAGTTTCTTATGGATCATTGAGTATTACCACCATTTTTTCAGGAAATTTATTATATATTTTCTCCTATTAAAACCCTAATAAATAAATGGAAGAACTTAATATGGTTATAATAATTTGAGATGGAATTTTTGGAATTGAAAAAGAGACATACAAATATATATATATATATATATATATATATTTGTGTCTGTGTGTGTAAAATTTTCCAAATTTAGGTAATCCCTTATAGGTATACGATGATACTTTTTTTTGAGCCCTACATTTGGGTTGATGTATCATAATCATATGGTGGAATGTTCTCCTTGGTAGTTATTACAACACAACAAGAATTACAAAACCAAAACTTTAGAGTTATTTTATTGTGATGAATTCTCTAAACAGATGAAGGTGTTACCTATTCAATGAGATATTCATAGTTTATACCCACTATAAGATACATAAGTAAATATTTTCACAAATATATCCTAATATGTGGTATTTTTGGTGGGTTGAGTATCTGAAATCATTTTTTGAGCTCTTATACACTTTGGGAGGGGTAAATATTATTGCTATCACCCTCAATATAAATAATTAACACCATAAAGTGTATGAATATAAATATGAATGGAGGATTATGTCTATTAAAGACAAACTTTATACGGATAATTCCAACTATTAGGTTAAAATGTATTATTATCCTATTAGTATTAATATTTCAATAATGTGATTGGTGGAGAAATTTTATATCTATGCCCTTGAAAATATCAACATTTGAGGTAGACTAAATGGGATGGAGACCAAAGACGAATTTTCTCCCAATATAATTTAATTTTATTATACCCATGTATGATTAACCATCCCTACTATTATTTTTCAAATTGTAAAAAGGGTATATAACTTCTCTAATAAGGCTATAAATCAGTGTATTTGGAAATAATATCAGGACATTCATTATTAGTTCAAGGGGCATGGTATGAAATTGGAGATAATAGAATTTTTATTTTAGTGTCTCACATGTCAATATGGAAAAGAATAACATAAATTTATTATGGGTGAGTTTATTCCACTTACAATATTAGAATTTAAAAGGGTTAAAATGTCAATGGATTTTATAAGAGATTTACTTATTCATTGAAATGAAAGTATGTGGTATGTGTGATTGTGAATTTCTTATCCATGGAAAGCTATTTTATACATATCCAGGAAGTGTCACTAGTCAATTATTTGTGACATATCTATGTTATATAGATTAAGAATCTCTATGTGGTTCTATCTAACATTGTATTCATTTAGGAGATGAGGATTACATCTCATGTTTTAAAAGGGTTGAAAAAAAACCCAAGTCATAGGTAAATATTATCAAATATTATCACCTCCAGACGATGGTCAATTTGATGGGACTATTCCTTCTTTAGAAGATATTTTTATGCTTTAATTATTTTTATGTTGGGATATTGATGGGTTCATTTATCGCTCATGGAGTTCTCCTAAAACAAAAACTATTAGGAATGTATTTTTATGGCCCCATTTGAGGTACTAAATGGAAATTTGTGTCACTATCCACTATATTGTATAGATATTGGAGATTAATCATTTATTGGTACTAGCATAATTCATAAAATTATAGAGTGATCGAAGTTAACATAGAAGCGTATGATGACCGTTAAAATCATCTAGAGATCTTATAATAATAAAAATTAATGAACCTTGGAATTATAGATTATTAAATATGTATCCCTTTGAGTATCTCCTTTATTTAATCATTGAAATTTGGGAAATCAAGAAAAACTTCCACCCTTTTTCATTATTCCATTTGAAATATTGGATCATGCCTCATATTTGACTTATAGATTGTCCTTACCTATTTGATTCCGTGATGGATAATATTTTTTACGTTTTGTGACTAAGGAAACATATACCCATTCCAACTTATATAGTTTTTTATGGTTTTATATAGTTGGATTTAGGTTTCTCCTTCAAGTAACATCATATATTTACTATTTATTAGAGTGAAATGTATTACAGGGAAATGTATTTCCCTCAGAAAGAGAATAGTGGAATCTTGAACCACATTATGATGATACATAGAAGTGTGAATCTATAATAATGATCTAATGGTTTATATTTCCCCATCTTAAAGTTTTATAAATATTCTCTTCAATATTTAGGCAATTATGGGGAGGTTTTAAAGACCCTGAAACTTCCAGATATTTTTTAATTACAAATTTAGCCTCTTAAAATCATTTTAGTTTAATTTTATCATTAAGAGGGATTATCGGATTTTAAGGGAGAATAAAAGAATGGAAGAATAAAAATGGGTGTTATTGAAGAACTGAGTACCCAAAAGACTTATATTGTATACCTATTTAGGTTCTAATGGGTTTTTAGGATTATTTTCTACATTCCTCATAACCATTGGTCTTGTATTGGGTACCTAGTAGAATCATGGGAATAATACCTTAAAAGAGGGTTATTTCTTACTTTAAATCCAAGAATATTAACATAAAACATCCTGAAATGAGGACAAAATAAATATTATCATCCTTTTTATTCACTTTAGATATTTCTTATAGTTTTTACCCAACCCCCCTCATCCCTAGAATTGATCTCCAAAATGATTTTTCACCAACGAGTCACAAGAGTCCATCAACATCAATAATATGGTAGGGTGACCCTATTTAATAATTTATGGTCATGTTTATAGAATTTACATGAATCCCTAAACATAAATAATGTAATATGGTTTAGGTTAAAAGTTTTTATCTAATCTACATTTCTCTAAGTGGTATCTGAATTCCATAATTAGTGATAATAGGGTGAGTCTATGGTTTCTTATTAGAGATTTAGATTGCCAATTTTTTCAATCATAAGGTTTTCAAAACTTCTAGTGGTGACATAAATTTTTTTAGGATGAGGGATTAAATATTCAGGGGTTTAGGTGTGTGATCCTATTCTTTTTCTATCATACAATCAAAGGATAGTTGTAATTAAGGTATGAGAAAGATTGAGTGGTACAAAGCTAAATTTATTCTTTATGGACAAACATTAAAAAAATTCATAATTAAAAAAAAGATGAAATGGTTATAAATTTACAATTTTTAATGTAAAATACCTCATTTTTAATCCCTTTATTATGATCACACATAATACTATTTGATAAAATAGGTTATGAATTTCATATCTTTGAAATTAGAGTATGTTATAGTTGGTATACATGTTAATAATGATTAAAAATATTGGGGATACCTTATAAACATTTCATAATGATGAATTATTTATTTAATAGAGATTCAAAAAAATTACTAGTATGAAACTATTAGGATATAACTTTTTTAATGTAAGTTATCGTATTAAATTATGGTAGTATATGTTTCACATGTCACTTTTATGCTTTTATTTTATTCCTTGATGCAAGTTGGTTTACCATTTTTATTCAATAACTGGATATCAAACATTAAAATTTCAATTATAACATGTTTATATTATTTAGTGTTATACATAATGTAATTTTCAATGTGTATCACCATATTGATATATAATATATATATAGGGGTTGATCCTTGCAATCAATGATCCAGTGTGAGTTTGGTACTTTATTTCTCATAGAGACATTGTATATAGATATATAAATATATAATATTTTACACCCTAAGAAGCGAGTGACATCATATTTTAGAGTGTTATATATATATGATTATGGATATATATATATATATATATATTCATTCCTAATATTGGATGAGTTTCCCCCTATGTGAGGGTGTTATATATGTCTGTAGTTCCTCCCTCCACGGTGATAGTGGCTCTGACAATGGATGATTAACAATATATATATCTTTGTGTGTGTATGTGTACATTTTAACATATAAAGTATTGGTTCTAATGGACATCGTCTATGATTTGAACTCACATAATAGATTGGTTACCTACTCATATTTTCATCATGAAGCAAATAATATTTAGAATATATTGTATTAAACAATTAATAATGTATTTTTTATAATTTTTTTTAATTTGAATAGAAGACCTACTTGTTTAGAATTATCTCATGACTAAAATGATGATAAAATTATTATTATTAATTTTTTACATTCCTACATTTTAATATAGCACTATATAATTAGATTTATTTTAGTCTAGAAATAATTGGGCGGTGAAATATATGTGGTATAATGCACTCAGATCCTAAATATCTTCCTTTGGGAATGTATATAGATCATGTTTTACAAGACATAGGTATCATCAAAATGCATTCACATTAAGGTTTTTATAACTGGATCATGAGTAGACACTATAAATGATATTTGAAGACAAGATATATCATTCAATACTTTTATGTGGTTGTGTGGAGTGGAAAAGATCAGCCTACCCAGAGTGTTATCCATGATGGTACACTAACACATCATATTAATTTTCAAACATTAATAAATGTTTATCTCACTTGTTTTTGTGTAAATTGGACTTTGGGATAATTTTACATGATTTATGTATTTTATAATGGTTTGAATACATTATAATATGAATGAATATTCATATACATTTTCATCATGTGTCTAATAGGTAAATGTGGAATGAGTGTCCCATATAAAACACTTTTCTTGGAGCCTTTTAATCCTAAAAAGATAAGATCCATTACAAATATTTATCACGGTATTATTTCAAATATTCATTAGCTAGTTAAATATTACAGATAATAAATCATTTGTCACATATGAATAATCAATCCATGAGTGTTTATTCATGTATCTTGGGATTAGAAAGTTCACCTAAGGTCTTTTGGGAAACCAAATTAGGTAATGGTCATACATTTGTGTCATTTAATTACATAATCCTTTTCAACATGTAAGCATATGATCTTTTTGGTTCCTTTAAAATATTTAATAGAAGGATTTTTCACATAGCAATGAAGGTCATCCAATGTTTCATGCCTCAAAAAATTAACAAATTATGTATATAGTCTTCTTAATGTATAATCCTATAGAAATATCTTATTGATTTTAATTATGTTATATTAATAAAATTTTATTTATCAAATAATACAATAACTCAAAATTGGATTTATTTTGGGTGAAAACATTGTAATTCAAAGAAAAAATGTATTTTTTTATCATATTATCTTCATTTTTCACGTGAATGGATGTGAAAAATTTTCTTCTACCCCAATATATAAGGTTTTTCACAATCATGGTAGGAGGAAAAGGTATTCATAAATATTATATTCCCATCTATCTTTTCATGGGTGTTTACCTTACACACACCAATTCTTTATGTGAGTGCAATGTAGTAACATCAGTGTGATTCTCTAATTGGATTAGTATATGTTTTGATCATAACTATTCCATGATATCTGATGAATTATAAATTATTTTTATGCATTTATAGAATTCATAGAAAAATTCCAATATTTTTTTCTTTTGTTCCTACTTTTGGTTTTGGAATTATCTTTCATTGGATTATATAAAGTGGTTACATATCACTAAAACCAAATTTTTTAAATTACCATGATAAAACTTGGTTAATGAATGATAATGATAAATCTAAAATTCTCCAATAGATGGATTCCCAATTTGAAAATATTTTTTTATTCTCAGATAATAGTATTGATTCAACCGAATTATGAAATAATACCATAATATGTATTTGGTTTGTTATATGAATCACCAATTTCAATTTTCAGGGTTAAATTTACCATCATTCTATTTTAGGAGTATATAAACCCATATATATGAAAATATATCCATAAAAAACAATAAATTAGATAAGAGAATTTTATATTGGCATAATATTTTGGGATATTACACAGAACATTGAATAGTAGTCTCAAAATTATGATCCATCCATCCCTAATTATCTATCAAACCTTTATTCCAAAATATAATACTTGTTTAATGGATGATGTTCTATTTGAAACCTCTAATTGGGAGGGAACTTCATTGATGAATTTGATTGATCATATTGGGTGCAATAAAATTCATATGATGTTTGAGAAACACTGTGACAACCTGATATTTTGTGAAATATATATTTTTGAATTAATGTAATCTATTCAATATTCAGTATTTCACACAACATTGAATATAATTTTTGTTATATGAAACCAATAAGTTTGATTTTATGATATGAAACACCAAGTTAACATTGCATTATGATAAAAAATTAGATTATCTGATTCTATAGACCACACTATGTTGTCTTATGTGATACACACTACTAATTCTTGTCGATAGATTAAGTTAACAAAAAGACTATGTTTTTTCAAACTATAACATACTATTAATAATATTAAAAAAATGTTATTATTGAATTCACCTAGCCATTTGAATGGACGTTATGAAAGAGATTAATTAAATTATGAAATTATGTTCTTCAGATGTATATAAGAAGAATTATTGTTTGACCAATTAACAAAACGTTAATATAAACCCTTCTAAAAAATAAGAATTTTTTTTCTAGAAATCTATATTTATGCAATAAAAAATGGTTTAGATAAATAAATAAATTATACCAATTTTGATATATTATTTGAATCAAATAAATTTATATTTTATTAATTAATATATTTAATGTTTATTTTATGAGTTTTCTAGACAATATATATGAATAAATAAAATTGTATAGATAATGATATATGTTTCTAAAAAATAATTTTACGATGTCATAATAGTGAATATATATTAATTTTTTTTGAAACTATTAAATTGTTTATTTCTGTCAATAAACATCCTTTTGTAAATATAAATATCAAAACTCAGTTTGGGTGATTTTTTTGGTATTTTTTTGGGATATTTTATTTTTTAAGGAAAAGGGAAAAACACTATATTTAAATTGAAAAGTACTATTTCATATTATTCATTTAAATAGTTAAATTAACTTTTGAATTATTTTAAAAGTATATGTGGATTAATATTACATCCTTTAATCTAATTGAGGTTATTTTAGTCCTTTTAACCAAGAAATTGGGTATAAAAAAATTCGAACTTTTGAGCATTTTCTCTTCAAAACCCCATTGTTTCGTCTTGTTGGTGGGATTATGTTTTAAAATAATTAATTCCACTTATATTTATAGAATTAGGAAAAATGAATTCTATATTTTGAATAATAATTCTATATACTTTCTAATATGTTCATCTTAGTTTTTTACAAAAAATATTTGTGAAATTATTTAAAATAATTTATAGTGATCAGGTAAAAATGAGTTTACTTAGTTGTTAAACATTTAATTAAAGGGAAAAATACCATAGAAACGTTTCTTAAATCCATTTTATGTCTATATATCAACCACATACTCCCTTTTATTAAAAATTTACAATTATTTGAGGCACATGATTTAAAAGAAAGATCTCATTCGTGTGTACCTTTATATATTTACATGAATTCCACACCTCCTCTACTGTAAGAGGACTCTCATCCCCTAACATATTCACACTGCCAAATAAGTCTATATCACCCAAAACCTGCCCAAATAATCTCCCAAAAAAATTAAATTCATCCTTTAATCCTTTATTTTAGTATAAATCCAACCAAGTAATTGTTTTGGTGCAAACCAAATGGAGTTACCTGAAAAGGATGTAACATTCTTCAATATGCATTCCTATTTTATTTAATTGTCCATCCATTTGGGTATTATTATTCCATGATTATATAATAAAATAAGTATAATAATTACAATAATAATTTTTTATTAAATTTATTCAACCTCCACCTACTCACACTTCAATAAAATGGTCAACGAATTTACTGTTAATGTGTACGGAAGACTACCACATTTCGAAATGATGTAGTTTTTTTCCATTACCAACTATCATGGATGGTAATTATGATGGTTTTAATATTTTTATAATATATATATAGTATATTTATGATTTATTTATTCCTGTAATTATTATATAAAACATACTTTCATGCTTTCCCTTTTTTTTAAATACGGTAACTCCGTTTGTGGATGTGTGGACAACAAATTCCTACAAGCGATGTGATTCATCCACACTATACATGGAATATATTAATGATGTGTTTAGTAAAAATATATAATATATATGAAATATTAATTATATTTTAATGATATATATATATATATATATACATATGTTTCATTTACTTCCAATCTTTCAATAAGACAATGAAACAGAAACATCGTTCACTCATACGTATGGCTTACCGTCTACATGAATGGTGAATTCCACTTTATATTTATATATTTAATATATTTATATAAATATGTATATAATGAATAAAAATTATATTTAAATAATTTTCTACATTATGTAAATAAGTAAATATTTTTATAAGTAAGAGGATTAAGAATAATAAGTCAAAACATATTCGAAAAATGAAGCAGATAATGCCTGAAACGTAACGTTAACCTAAAATTATTAATAAATAGGTGATATAATCTCATAATAAAATTAAATATGGTATGATATATAATAATATGGTTATGTGGTATATTTATAATAAACTTATACATATTATATTTCAGTTTTGACCATGTATTAAAAAATTCATGTCTTAAGGTACGTGTTTTCTCATCTCACTTTTATTTTTGTGAGATATAAATCTTATTAAACACTCATTAAATTTATGTGGTGTTTCTATATCACATGAATTTATTATATAACTATAATTAATTAATTCATGGTTATTTAAAAATCCATTTTGCTATCTTTCTTTTATGGAGTTTATTGTTCAAAAGTAACCAAAAGAGTAACATAATTCTGTCTCAATTTGCCTTCTTTGAGATACATGCCATGTTATGAACCTACATTATTATATGAGCTTTATATACTACCCTTTGACATTTATATCATTAATATTAATATTTTAATGATATTTTATGATTTATGTAATTTTATTCTTTCTTGGGGATTATGATTCTATGTTTCCAAGTTTATTTCTATAATCGTATCATTTATCAGGATTGATTATAATTACGCTTCCATTTATAAAATATAACAATCCATATGAATGATATCTAATAAATTTTATTCTCCTATGGTTATTCATGATATCTTCATCCTATGGTTCAATTTTTCCACTATTTATTAATTAAGATAATTAAGAATATTTTTTAAGAAAATATGACGTTATATATCTCTTCGGTTGAAAATATGTGTTGTTTTAAAACCATGTATTCTACAAAAGTTGTTTTCAATTTTTTTTATATTATTCTGTTTTCCTTAAAATAAATTTTTACCTATGTTTTACCTTAAAAAATTTGTCTAAAAAGAAATATTCTTTTCATTTTATAATCGAGGAACTTTTCTAAACATTTTACAGCAGAAAAGGAATATTCAATATGTATAGATTAATCTTACTTCATGTCGTTCATTTATATGAATATTATTTTATAAATTTTAATGTTTTTTTCAAATAAAAACGGGTTAAATTTTTTTTATGTTTAATAAGATTTTTAAATGATTTTAAAATATTTATTAATATTTTTTGAAATGGTTATTTTCTACGAAAATGATTTCAATGATTTCAAAGATTATTTTATAAGCCCACAATTTTTTTAATATAAAATGGTTTTGAATTTTTTTTGTTTAAACAATTATATTTGAAAGAGGAAATGATATTTTACACAAAAAAGTTTTAAAATTATTTCTATGTTTTCAATGTGGTTTTCAAAGGTAATGATTTTCAAAATATTTTATGTTTTAAAAAATCAATTTTTAAAGAAAGTTTATATTCCTTAAAAAATGATGCAAGGGATCTTCAAAAGTCCTTCTCTATATAATATTACATTCATTTATATATTTTATTCTTTATTGGGTATATGATCCAACTAAACCATTATTATCATTTCTTTTAATGGTGTTTGTTTGTGATGAAAAGTTTCTTATGAAACCCATTTATCATCTGTGGGTTATACCATCATAGAGTTCTTATGAAACATACTTAAATTAATGGGTTATTTTTGGATTCAAATATTATGAAACCTATCTTTTTTCCATAGGTTATGATGTCATCACATTTTTACGATACCCATTTTGTTTCATGGGTTATGATACGATGTTTATGAAACCCATATCTTTTTATAGGTCATGATATTATGAATGTTTTATTATATTATGGAACATATATGTTTGATTTCATTATGTGATGGGTGGGACCATGTCTCCCTCATATTTATTGGGTAATGATTAATAATATATGATCTCAAATTGAACATGGGTTGTATTCCAATCCCTAAAACAACAGGGTTCATGGTATGTAGCCTATGCTCGAATACAAGAGTGTACGTGGGTTGTAAACCATGCCTGAAGATAGGAGGGTACATGGGTTGTAACCCAAGATAATAAATAATTGCGTATAAATGTTATATCTTATATCTGAAAATAATATGTTACAATGGTTGTAGCATAAGCTCGAAAATAATAGGGTACACTGATTATATCCGAAGCCAAAAAATAAGAGGTTACACAGGTTGTTAGGTTACCCCAAAGAAGGTGCATTGATGATTATCCCAAGACTAACATTTCATTAGGGTATTGGTATATTTACTTGACATAAATTTATCTATTCTTAGGTGTTTTCCAAGAAATAGATCTCTTATTCTCATTTTACACTCTAAGGGATTATGCTCTTGATTCCCTTTTGATTCAGGTCTTATGAACCATCAGTCTTTACACAATGAAACATGTGTATGATTTTTTATATGTAGGTTATGATATTTAAATGTTATTATCATGTTCAATTTCCCTTATTCCCATGTAACTCTTACATATCTCATTTATTTACCCTTATTGAGAATCTTAGCTCACCCTTTCTTGGGATTCATTTCCCCATGTTATGAAGAATGTTTTTAAGTTGAAGTAATAAAAGGGAATATATTTCTGGGAAACAATGAAGATATTTCACCAAACTATAATATTTTGTTCCAAAATTCTAAAAAAACTAAACTATTATGGTTCTCAAGAAAGTAATTTGGTAATATTTTAAATATTCACCTAAATTGATGAAATATCCATGTATGTTAAGCCTTGGAAGCTATAGTTGGTATCAAAGGAATGGTTTTTCAACCATTGGAAACTAGGATGAGAAAACCTTAGTGATATCCATATGAATATTTCTAAGGATTCATATATGGATTTATCTAATGATAAACCTATGTTTTCATATATTTAAAATGAGGTATCATAATTTCGATATCCTATAATTGATTTTTCATGATTATGTGGTTTTCAACTATGATAAGTGATACTCACACAATTATTTATCGTTTTAGTCAATGGTGGGAACCCAAAGAATCGGGGATAACATTGAATGCTTCAGATCTTGGAATTCAGAGAATTATGAAAAGTGATGTCCTTAGTGGAAATCTCAAGAAGATAATTAGGAATGTGGCATGAGTATTAGTTATACCACAGAAAATAACGAGGCCATGAACAACATGTGAAACGTATGGGAAGTTGTAACAGTATTGTTTACATTAAACATAGGATGAATTATTGGATATTGGTTGAGGAACATTAATAAATGATTTATAGATAAATATGAAATATATGTTTTCCATTAAAGATTTAACAAATATTGAATTGTTCTGTTGACCTAGTAATGTGATTTAATGGAAAGGTGATATTTTGATTAAGGGAATGTAACCCTTAATGATTATTTAATGTTGAGAAAATTGTGTTTATCATGGATAAATAGATGATTATAGATAATGTAAGTTGGATAGTACTAATCACTATGGAACTAATTCTTTATTTGTTCTCATTGTGTTTTATGCTATCATGGATAGAGTTTACTAATTTTTTGGATTTAAGGATTATATCCAATTAACATTGGTATCAAGAAACATTCATGTTTTGAATAAGGATTTATGGAAATTGGGGTCACTATCATGTTTCAAATGAAAACACAATGATGTTATTCTTATATTTGTTATGTGAAAATAAGAGCTACTTTATGATATATGGGGACCAATGTAAATATGGTTTTGATACATTTAATAAACATCCTTCTAATGTTTTGGACTTCCATATTTTTGGAAGGGTTAATTTCCTAACCATTTATGGAATGTTTTAGGTTAAACATAAGATGAGGTTTTAGATAATAAAGTATTATCCCACCAAATGATGATTTATTCATATTGGATAACTTGTGCTAATTAATTTTTTATGATAATGACAAATGGAATGACTCATCATTCAATTTATGGATCTCATGATCTGCTAATTCATTTCGAATGAATAATTCTTGTTCATTTATTAGAATATGAGATGAACTGGAAATTTATCAAGGCATAAAAAATAGGAATATTGTGATAAAATCAAATAATTATATATCATTAAAAAAATTATTCATCTTTTGGAAAGGGTCTCTATTTTTTTATAATGTCATTATTTTTAATGATATCAATGAACTCATTCATGCCTCTTTGTTTTTTCATTTTTGGTTGATACCTTTATATGGATCACCCACTTTCTTGTGGTTAGCGATATTTATCACTCTCTATAATTCTTCACACTTTTCCTCCATTCCGAAATCATAACCTAGGACCTCATATGTGGAAACCTAGTTATGAGTTACTTTCCATACGTGATATGGTTCCAACATTCCCTTTTAAAAGAAGTTTTAGTATTGATTTTTACAATGTTGGTTTCTAAAAAAGGAAATTTTATGTATTATAGCACTGATAAACTAAGAGAAATTTTAATGTGAAATTCATTTTAAGGGTTATAGAATTACACAACTTGACATTTTGGGAACTATATTTTTTCTAATTAATTTAATGTTGTCAATATTCCTTGTTTCATACAGTAATAAATGTAGATTTTGTTATATAAAATTACTATGTTTGGATTTCATTATATGAAACACTAAGTTAATCATACACTATTGGACAGAGTTATATTATTTTAAGGTATATTCAGCACTACATTTTTCTTTGTTACACGGAATACTGATTCCCCTTCATAGATTTTGTTATATTCAAGACCTAGTTTTATCAATCTATAATATATTATTGTTATTATTATTAAAACATTATTATAGTTGAAACATATCCATTGGAATGGCGGTTGTGAATAATATTAATTAAATAATTAAAATATTGTTTACACGTGTATATAAAAATAATAATTTTGTGACTAATTAAATAGAAATAAAAATAACCCACTTTTGAAAATATATGACATATATTATTAGAAAAATTTATTTAAGAAATAAAACAAGTTTAACCTCAATAAATTAATTAAACTGAATTTATAGATTAATTTAATGAAATAAAAATTCATTCAACTATTTAATGTTTATATTATATCTTTTTAGACAAGAGATAATAATAAATCCAGTTTTATGCATTAAGATATATGTTTGTAAAATGTAAATTTACTTGATTTTAGTAGACCAAATATTTTAAATATATTTCATAAAACTGTTATAATATTTAATTGGAAAAATAATTTTCAATTATTAAATTTAAATATCAAATTTACATTTGTTAAATTTCTGGTTTTTTCTACGAAGTTTCAATTTTTAATGAATAGAGAAATGCATTGAATTTTAATCGAAAACATCTTTTTCGTATAATTTAATTATATAGTTTTATTATATTTTAACTTTTTTATAAAGTATGTTTTTATCAATTATAAATTAATTAATCAAATTTAGGACCTTAGAATAAATTTTACATTGAAATTGGGTGTAAAAACAATTTGAACAATTCGAACATTTTCACTTTAAAAACTCGTTGTATCATCTAGTCTGTGGGAATATTTTTTATATTAATTTCCTATAATTAAATATTTATATTTTGAAAAAATGGATTCCATATTTTTAATAATAATAATTTATAATATCTAATATTTCCAACTTAGTACCTGACTAAAGAGATTAGTGAATGAAATGAAAATTATTTATAGGGATTAATGTAAATGAGTATACTTAGTGGTTAACATTAACATAAGTGGCCAAATTCCCTTAAAAAAATGTCCAAAAGCCATTTTTTGGAAATATTTAGAACATATAGTCCATTTTAATGAAATTTTAATATTATAGGAAGAACATGATGCAAGGGAGAAATCTCAGTAGAGTTTACCTTTTCATATTTATAATAATTCCACTCCTGGTAAATTATAAAATTGAAAACAACCCCTCGCGTATTCACACATATCCAGCCATTTAGATCATTCAAAACCTACCAGGCTAATCTCCCAAAATACCTCCTCTAATCATAGAAGCATAACAATGGGCAGAAATATAACCAAGGAATCCCTCGGTGCAAATCCAAAGGATTTATTCGAAAAAGAGGTGATGTTCTTCAGCGTGCATTACTATTTTGTTTATTTCTTCACACATTAAGTTAATATTATTAAATGATTAAATAAAAACATCAGTATCCTAAATATATTGAACTTTTTTATTCTAAGGGTTATACCAACACCAACTCACACCTCTATAAAACTGGTAATGAACTTACATTTTGTGTGTACGACAGAAAACCACCTCGCAAAATGTTGTCATTCGTTGTACCTTTACAACATTTTATAATTGGGAATTATGATGTAAGTAATCTTTTAAATTTTATATATTATATTTATGATATATTTATTATTCCTTAATTATTATATAAATCAATCCTTAATGAATTCCTTTTTGTGTAAATATGATAAGATCATTTGTGGATGTGGGGACAGTCGCATACTCAAAGCGTTGTGATTCAATCACACATTACACAAAATATAAAAAATATGGGTTTATTAAAAATACATGATATATATAAAATATTAATTCTTATTTATTGATAATATATATATACATCATTATCTTTCATTCTTTCAATACGACAATAAAATAGAAAGAATTTTCATGTCTATGTATGACCTACAATCTCAATGAACGGTGCATTCCATTTCATATTTCAATATTTTACAGAATATTATAAATATTTATATATTAAATATATTTATATTAAAATCAGTATTTACATTATTTAAATATTTAAATAATTATCTTAGTAAGTGGATTGATAATAAAAAATAAATAGATATACGAAAAACAAAGAGAATACTACCCGAAACATAACATTAACATGATATTGTAAATAAATGGGTAATTTAAAATCATAATAAATAATATATTGATCAATATATAATAATTAGGTTATTTGTTATATTTATAATTAACTTATTCTTATTATACAATAGTTTTGAATATGTGTGATGAAATTCATGACTTTAGGTAAGCATTTTCTCATCAAAATTTTATTTTTGTGAGACTTCAGAATTTTTCACCACTCATTTATATTGTGTGATATATATACTTCCCATGAATGTTTTATAGTATTATTATAATTAAATTTATGGGTTTTTACATATCCATTTTATTATATCTCTTTCATGGGGTTTATGTTTCAAATGTTAAAAAATCAGTAAGGTAATTTTGTCTCATTTTTCCTTCAACCAGATACAAGCCATGTTATGAACCTATATTTTTATATGTGGTGTATACATTAATCTTTGAAATTTTATATCATGAATATTATTAATTTCATGATATTTTATTATTTATTTAATGTTATTGTTTCTAACAGATTATGATTCAATGTTACCTATCTGTGAACAACTTATTTCTATAATCTCATCATTGACCAAGATTTTTTATGATTATACATATATTGATTAAATCATATAATAGATATCTAAATAACCCTCTATAAGTTTCTTCTCCTCTATTTATTCATGAAATCTTCATGTAATGGTACCTGTTTACACACTTTTTCACTTAAGATAATTAATAATTATTTTAATACAATATGATGATATCTCTCTATTCGGTCAGAAGTATGTGTTATTTTAAAACCATGTTTTCTAAAAAATAGTTTTAAAAAATGATCTACTATCATCCTATGATCTAATGAAGACCTTTTTACCAATTTTTTAAATTTTATAAAAATGGCTGTTAAAAATTAATCTTCTTTTCATTTTCGGATTGAGGCACCTTTCAAAACCTTTTACAGGACAGAAGTAATGTTTGTCGTGTATGGATTTATCATCCATTATGACCGAATTTAATTTTATCTTTTTGTATAGTTTTAAAGGATATTTTAGAAGGAAAAATGTTTTAAATTTTTTTTTATGTTTTATAACGACCCATACTTTACATACATTGTTAATACGTCGAAATTGAAGCACACATATTACAACATATGACAAAACCACAAAGGACCGTATAGGTATAGTGTCTTTAGAAACTGGGAAACATAAACAACTGGTTCATAAATCTTCTATAGTGTCTCCCATTTATTTCATCATATCTAGGGTCCCTTTTAGCATATTCTACTTAATATCCATCTTCCTGACCTGGGGAAAAGAAAACATAAAAGGGTGAGCTCAAATGCTCAGCAAGGGCAAATAAAGGAAATAAAAATCATATCATATCTTTATGAAAATCAAAACCTGCAAAAGAGATCATAATATCTTAACATGGAATAAATCATAGAAGTGAAAATGAGATCCCGATAATCATAACATAAAACTTGAAACTTTGTGGCATGCACACATAATCATAGAAAATCATTTCTTGTTAGTCATGACTCATTGCCAAGACTATCTTAGTGGACAAAGTCCCTTTCTGAATCGAGTAACCCTCGTTTCAGTCCTATTTCACTGAACCGGTATAACCTACCATTTCAGCCATGTCTATCTCATGAGATATAAAATCTTTACCCAATGCATTGGAGGGAGATATAGGTCCCACCCATCTCATAATGATACCATTCTTATGTGTGCCACATAATCATACATCATCGCATAACACATGTAACAAAAATGGGATTCTTGAAACAGCATGACATCATAAATCAATTCATATAAGATAAAGGAATTCATAAAAATAATTCCATCACAACGTGATCAAATCAATTAAATAATAGGGATAAAAACAGAACCCTTTATTTTCTTAGATGGAAAATAATTTTGATAAAACACTTGAACTCCATTCTTGAGGAAAATATCCTTTCTTCTTCAAAAAACATTTTTACTTTCATAACATGTCATACTACTTTAAAATAAAAGAAGTTGATTAAAAATAAACTTGAAAACTTGTAAAGGAATCTTCTTGGAAATAATGTTTTAAAAATCCATTCATGCCGTATAAGTTAAAAAAACATTCTTCGTACTTTTGTCGGAAAAGTCAAAAAGTACCTCGTATGGAAAACGACAAAAGATTCCTTTCATTTCTTTTACTAAAAACTCACCAAAGGGTAAATTGGATTTAAAAAATTGTAGTTGGATGGAAATAATATTACATATTTATGAAACATGGATGTGGATGATAAAATACACCCCAGTAAATACTTACGAATAAACAATCTCGGATAAAAATGAGATTGTGATATTTCCCTTACCTTAGGTCCGATTTGCTTTGTTCGTGTCCGAAGCTCCTGTATAATGGTTTATATAATGTTATTTACTTATTCCAGAATCATACATATTGATATGATATCATATATGGTCATATTATTAGCTTCTTGTTAGTAATATTTCATTGTTACTTGTTACTCGGGTCTTTATAACTTTTTGTTCTTATGCATGTTTTGTTGAATAAATTTTTATTCTTATCTTTAGGTTATAGATAATTCATTTCCAGAATGGTATTAGTGTAGTATATACCATATTCATTCATTCAATTCATTTATATAATCATTATGAAATGAAGATCATGTAGAACGAGTCGCATCACATCGTGGAGACGGTATTCCGTACGTACGCACGAGTGATGATATCATTCCTATGATCGTGGAATTGTATTGGAGTATATATATATAATATTTCAGTATCAATATTACTTAATAATAATCATATATAGTTACTCATTACTCCATTATACCCATCCTTGTAAGGTGATGGTGGAAAATAGATTACACCACGGCGTGGAGACGGTATTCCGTACGTATGCACGCGCGGTGATTTCATTTTTCCGTAGGATGGATAGAAGGTGAATTAGGGTTGTTTCATATTTATAATAACATATCAGTATGTAAGTAATACTGATGTTATTACTTTATCATGAAACAACTAAAGAAGAAGAAGTTGAAGAAGAAAGAATTTGAAAAGATCGGTAATGGATATTACCTCTTCTTTGGAACGCCTCTTTGAATCCTCCACTTAAGGAACTAAGAATGGTCTTTGGAGAAGACCAGGACCTCTAGGATTATTCTAGGGTAGTGTAGAGGAGAAAATGGCAGGGTTTGGCCGAGCTTGAGTGCTCAAATTGGTGTGAGGAGGAGGGGGAGGAGGTGCCCTTTTATAAGGGAGGAGAGGGGCACCTTAGGAATATCTCAAAATATTATTTTATATTAAAGTCAAAATCGGTTTATAATGGTTCCAAAGGGTCTTATTTAGAAGCTAAAGTGGGGATGGGTCGAAATCCTATCAACCAATAGGATTTAGACAAGTTTAGGGTATTATTTTAACCTTATCAATTAGATTTAACTCTAAGTTAATTAATTTAACTTTTACCGTGTCTTTTTGTTTTCTTTCACTATATTTTTAATACACTTACTATAACATGCCAAACGAACCCCAAATTGTTCATTATTAATATATATATCCTTATCTAATTCATTTGGCCGAACCTTAGATTTTTAGGAATAAAATAACAATTAATAATATAATATTTGATTTAAAAACTATTTTGTGTCAATTTTGACACTATTTGATATATGATTTTTGTGAAAGTCATAACAGAATTATATGTTCGAACCAAGTTGATTAAATCAACACTAATATATCATAGTAACCTATAAAATTTGTGTAATTCATAAAAAGTCTTAAATTACATTTATTTTGGTATTTATATTATCAATTATGTCAATATTTCATTAATAAGATAATTACTGCATCATCTTTGTCTCATAAATAAATTAAATTATTTGATGTCTAAAAATTACAAATAAAATATCATCATGTAGGAAATCTTTTTAGCTTTCTAATTAATATTTACAATTGAATTTATCATATGTATAACCCCATATTAAAAATTATTTACTTATTAAACTTTGATTTTAACTATTTTAACCCTTCTTTAAATAAATTAATAATAAATGTCCTAATCTAATCCAAGTGGGCCTAAATGGTCATATTTTATTCCTAAGATTGTTTTTGGTCGAATTACACTTGTCCAATAGAATTAGGACATGTGTTAGGGTAATATTAATATCATATTTACCCTTAGTTACCCTATTTACTATTAACCGCGGTAAAAAAAGTAAAAAGTTACTATTCACCAAAAAATTATTTTTATCTCATTGAACCACATTTTACTTACTGATATCAACCGTGTCTGTCAGATTTTCGAAATTCCATTTACAGAAGCGGTAAAATTAAGTTTTATGCAAAATTCAGTTTTTAACCTACCACTTAGTGGTTTCACTATTCATCAAAAATTGAAAGTTTTTAGAAAAATACCAAAATTTCACCCGAGGATAATTTCGATATTCTGAGTCCAAAAATGAAGTCCATTTTGAAAAATAAAATTTATAAAATTTCAAAAAGTGGTTATTACTATTCATAACGGCTAGTTTTAATAGCATATTGTTGTTTAGTGAAACTCGGTATTGCGTACGACGCAAGCTATCGAGGAAGGTCGTGATTGCGTGTAAAGCAAGACAAGAAAGTTATGTGTATAAAAAGATTCCTTTGATGATTTGTATAACATAAAAGTCTCAGGTGTTACATTCTACCCCCCTTAAAAAGAATTTCGCCCTCGAAATTCGTCACTTTGCAACAAATAGATGAGGATACTTCTTCCTCATCATATCCTCAAGCTCCCATGTAGCTTCTTCAAGTTGGTGGTTTCTCCATAAAACTTTCACCAAGCGAGTGGTCTTGTTTCGTAGGACTTTTTCACTACGATCCAGAATCTCTATCGGCTGTTCTTCATAAGAAAGATCTTTCTCCAGCGGTACAACTTCTGAGCTGAGTACATGTGAAGGATCTGGTATGTACTTTCTCAGGAGACATACATGGAACACATCGTGAACTTGAGAGAGATTCGGTGGAAGTGCCAATCGGTAAGCTACCTTCCCAACACGATCCAGTATTTCGAAAGGACCGATATATCTAGGGCTCAACTTCCCCTTCTTTCCAAATCTCATAACCCTCTTCCAGGGAGATATTCGTAAGAACACTTTATCGCCCACTTCAAACTCTTGGTCTTTTCTTCGGTTGTCGGCATAACTTTTCTGTCGACTCTGAGCTGCTCTTATGTGTTGTTGAATAGATCTGACCTTTTCTGCCATTTCATCAACGAGATCAGGTCCTAATAGCTTTCTTTCCCCAACTTCATCCCAGCAAGTTCGAGTCCTGCATTTCTTTCCATAGAGAGCTTCATAAGGAGCCATCTGAATACTGGAGTGAAAGCTATTATTATAAGAAAATTCCACCAAAGGTAGGTGTTGATCCCAACCTCCTTTGAAATCCATAGAGCAAGCTCTCAACATATCTTCTAGGGTTTTAATTGTTCTCTCAGACTGACCGTCTGTCTGGGGATGATAAGCAGTGCTGAAACTCAACTCTGTATCCAGAGTATGCTGAAGACTTCGCCAGAACTTCGAGGTAAATCTCGGATCTCGATCAGATATAATAGAAAGTGGTACTCCATGAAATCTTACCACTTCCTTTACATATATCCTTGCAATCTGATCTAGAGAGAAATCCTCTCTAATAGCAATGAAGTGTGCAGACTTTGTAAGACGATCAACTATGACCCAGATAGCATTATTTCCTTTGGATGTTTTAGGAAGTCCTGTGACAAAGTCCATAGTGATGTTTTCCCATTTCCATTCGGGTATGGGTAATGGTTGTAACATCCCCTTAGACTTCTGTCTCTCAGCTTTAACTTGTTGACAAACCAAGCATCGAGAGACATATTCAGCAACATATCTTTTCATGCCATCCCACCAGAAGTACTCTTTCAGGTCCCTATACATCTTCGTGCTTCCAGGATGAATAGAAAATGATGAACTATGAGCCTCATCCAGCAGCTCATTCTTTAATTCGGGGATGGGAGGAACGCAAACCTGATTCCTGATCTTTATTATCCCATCACAATCAAGGTTGAATTCAGGAACATTTCTCACCTTCTTTTGTAACTCGACATCTTCTTTCTGTGCCTCTTTAATCTTCACATGTATAGATGGTTGAACATTCATTTGAGAAAGATAAGATTTTTCCCCTTCCATTATAATTCCAAGATCCATCCTTTGTAAATCCATAAATATTGGATCTTTTGTGATCCTCATCATGGATAAACTAGCATGGTCTTGTCGACATAATGCATCTGCCACCTTGTTTTCTTTCCCAGGGTGGTAATGGATTGAGCAGTCATAATCCTTAATCAGCTCCAACCATCTTCTTTGACGCATATTCAACTCCTTTTGTGTGAAAATATACTTTAAACTTTTATGATCAGTATAAATATAACACCTTTCACCATAATGGTAATGCCTCCAAATCATTAATGCAAAGATTACCGCAGCCAACTCCAAATCATGTGTTGGGTAATTTTGCTCATGGATTTTCAACTGTCGCGAGGCATAAGCTATCACCATATCATTTTGCATAAGAACACACCCAAATCCATTCTTGGATGCATCACTGTAGATCACAAACCTTTCTACACTACAAGGCAGTGTGAGCACAGGTGCAATGGATAACCTTCTTTTCAACTCCTTGAAATTCTCTTCACATTCCTCTGTCCAGACAAACTTAACTCCCTTCCTAGTCAACTTGGTGATTGGATTAGATAATCATGAAAAATCTTTTACAAAACGTCGATAATATCCAGCCAAACCAAGAAAACTTCGGATCTCAGTTACTGTTGTTGGTCTTGACCATCTTTCGATAACCTCTGTTTTTGCTGGATCCACAGATATCCCTTCTTTTGAGATTATATGACCCAAAAATGCAACTTTTTGAAGCCAAAATTCAGACTTGGTAAATTTGGCATAAAGCTTCTCCTTTCTCAGGGTCTTCAATATAATTCTCAAGTGATCTTCATTCTCTTCCTTGATCTTTGAATAGACAAGAATATCGTCTATAAAGACTACCACAAATTGATCAAGATAGTCTCTAAAGACTCTATTCATTAGATCCATGAAGATAGCAGCGGCATTAGTAAGACCAAATGGCATCACTATAAATTCATAGTGTCCATACCTTGTACGGAAAGCCGTCTTTGGTATATCCTCCCTTTTGACCCTTAATTGATGATACCCTGAACGAATATCAATCCTAGAAAAGTATTGAGCTCCGCGTAGTTGGTCAAATAAGTCATCAATGCGTGGGAGAGGATATTTGTTCTTGATAGTGATCTTGTTAAGTTCTCGATAATCAATGTAGAGTCTCATTGATCCATCATTCTTCTTAACAAATAGAACAGGTGCTCCCCAAGGTGACGCACTAGGGCGTATGAATCCCTTATCAAGATTCTCTTGGAGTTGCTTCTTCAATTCCTGCAACTCAATTGGGGCCATTCTATAAGGTGTCTTTGAAATAGGCAAAGCACCCAGTACGAGTTCTATTGAAAACTCAACTTCATGATTTGGTGGAAGACCCGGCAATTCCTCCGGAAAGACATCATCAAACTCCCGTACAATGGGAATATTCTTAATCGTGAGTTTCTCACCAACCATTTGAGATAAATAACCTTCATTTAGTGGAATCAATACCCATAAGATGGAAGAAATTTCCACTGGAAGGTTATGTTCATCCTTGCATTGATAGACGATCGTAGATTGATCTGGAATATGAAATGTGACTTCCCTTCTTTGGAAATCGATATGAGCTCCATGTAGAGAAAGCCAATCCATGCCAAGAATCACATCAAATTCCACTAAAGGAAGGATCACAAGATTTGCAGGAAGCACTTTCCCACAAACTTCGATCGGAGAAGAATTATAAACTTTTGATGCGATTGATGTGCCATTAGGTGTTGTCACAGCTAACTCAACTTCTAATTGTTGAGGTAATATGGTGATACCCTTAGAAAAGTCTTCAGAAATAAAAGAGTGGGTGGATCAAGAATAAAATAAAACATTTGCTACTTTAGAGTGGATGGTAAGTGTACCTTTCACCACATCGTTATCGTACTCCACATCGCTGATAGAAATTGCATGTGACTTTCCTTTGTCTTTAGCCTTAAGATTTTGTTGACGTCGACCATCATCATCAACCCTTGGATTTGGGCATTGATTGGCATAATTCCCCATCTCCTTGCACTTGAAACATTGAAATGTAGTAGGTTCATTCTGTGTATCCCTTCCTGTGTTTGCGTCATTAGACATCTTCTTCCCATTATCATGGAATTAAAATGCCCGATGACCTTCTTTTCCACATTTAAAACATTTACTTGTCCCTTTAAGACAACTCCCTCTATGTTTCTTTCCACACTTTGAGCATAAGGAAAAGCTCATCTTCTTTTCCGTGTGCTCTTTAGATTTTTCTTTGAATTCCACCTTCCTCTTCTTATCAAACCCATGTGACTGATGGGTTACTCCAATCTCCATCTCGACTTTGAGAGCACATCGAACGATTTCCTCGTAGATATTGAAGTCCCTTATGGCTAACGCCCTTCGAAGACTTGGTTTTAAGCCACTAAAGAATTGATCGATCTTACTCTCAGGTTGGATAATAATACCATAAGCGTACCTTGCAAGTCTTGTAAAATTTGCTTCATAGGGACTAACAGATTCATCATCCCTTTGCTTCAGTTCAAGGAACTCTTTCTCCATCTTTGTTCGGAGAATACGAGGGAAGTACTTATTGAAAAATAAGTTCTTGAACTCGTCCCATTCCATAGACTCAATTTCATCCCTTTGCCTCGTATTCTTAACAAGATTCCACCATTGATCAGCATCTCCTTCCAAACGATACACTACTAGGATGACTTTATCCTGCTCAGAACATTGAAGAACTGAAAATATCTTTTCAGTAGTACTAATCCATTGTTCAGCAACTAATGGATCAGTAGACCCGCTGAAAGAAGGTGGAAGCTGCCTCATGAAGGATTCAACAGAATGTTGCTCCCTCCTTTGTTCGTTTGGAAATCCTGCATGATTCATAGCTTGAGAAAGTTGTGTGAGCATGGCTACAAGATTTTTCATTCCAGCTCCCATATCTTTTGGTTGCTCAGGGGGACAATCATTGCATTGCCCATCGCATTCCGCATTAACACGGTTCCTTCGGGTTCCAGCCATTGACTAAAACCAAGAAGAATAGTGTGAGCAACACTAATTATAATAGGAAACCACATAATTCAAGAATAAAATTTTCATACTTATGGTCTTATCCTAGGTTATTCATGGCCATTTCTAAGATTGTGTTCTATGCTTAGACTTATCCTTAGGGTTCTTACTAAGGCTTTCACATCCTAGTTTCCAAAGGTTGACTATACCTTTCCTCTGATACCAACTATAACGACCCATACTTTACATACATTGTTAATACATCGAAATTGAAGCACACTTATTACAGCATATGACAAAACCACAAAGGACCGTATAGGTATAGTGTCTTTAGAAACTGGGAAACATAAACAACTGGTTCATAAATCTTCTACAGTGTCTCCCATTTATTTCATCATATCTAGGGTCCCTTTTAGCATATTCTACTTAATATCCATCTTCCAGACCTGGGGAAAAGAAAACATAAAAGGGTGAGCTCAAATGCTCAGCAAGGGAAAATAAAGGAAATAAAAATCATATCATATCTTTATGAAAATCAAAACCTGCAAAAGAGATCATAATATCTTAACATGGAATAAATCATAGAAGTGAAAATGAGATCACCATAATCATAACATAAAACTTGAAACTTTGTGTCATGCACACATAATCATAGAAAATCATTTCTTGTTAGTCATGACTCATTGCCAAGACTATCTTAGTGGACAAAGTCCCTTTCTGAATCGAGTAACCCTCGTTTCAGTCCTGTTTCACTGAACCGGTATAACCTACCATTTCAGCCATGTCTATCTCATGAGATATAAAATCTTTACCCAATGCATTGGAGGGAGATATAGGTCCCAGCCATCTCATAATGATACCATTCTTATGTGTGCCACATAATCATACATCATCGCATAACACATGTAACAAAAATGGGATTCTTGAAACATCATGACATCATAAATCAATTAATATAAGATAAAGGAATTCATAAAAATAATTCCATCACAACATGATCAAATCAATGAAATAATAGGGATAAAAACAGAACCCTTTATTATCTTAGATGGAAAATAATTTTGATAAAACACTTGAACTCCATTCTTGAGGAAAATATCCTTTCTTCTTCAAAAAACATTTTTACTTTCATAACATGTCATACTACTTTAAAATAAAATAAGTTGATTAAAAATAAACTTGAAAACTTGTAAAGGAAGCTTCATGGAAATAATGTTTTAAAAATCCATTCATGCCGTATAAGTTAAAAAAACATTCTTCGTACTTTTGTCGGAAAAGTCAAAAAGTACCTCGTATGGAAAACGACAGAAGATTCCTTTCATTTCTATTTCTAAAAACTCACCAAAGGGTAAAATTGGATTTAAAAAATTGTAGTTGGATGGAAATAATATTACATATTTATGAAACATGGATGTGGATGATAAAATACACCCCAGTAAATACTTACGAATAAACAATCTCGGATAAAAATGAGATTGTGATATTTCCCTTACCTTAGGTCCGATTTGCTTTGTTCGTGTCCAAAGCTCCTGTATAATGGTTTAAATAATGTTATTGAATTATTCCAGAATCATACATATTGATATGATATCATATATGGTCATATTATTAGCTTCTTGTTAGTAATATTTCATTGTTACTTGTTACTCGGGTCTTTATAACTTTTTGTTCTTATGCATGTTTTGTTGAATAAATTCTTATTCTTATCTTTAGGTTATAGATAATTCATTTCCAGAATGGTATTAGTGTAGTATATACCATATTCATTCATTCAATTCATTTATATAATCATTATGAAATGAAGATCATGTAGAACGAGTCGCATCACATCGTGGAGACGGTATTCCGTACGTACGCACGAGTGATGATATCGTTCCTATGATCGTGGAATTGTGTTGGAGTATATATATATATTACTTCAGTATCAATATTACTTAATAATAATCATATATAGTTACTCATTACACCATTATACCCATCCTTGTAAGGTGATGGTGGAAAATAGATTACACCACGGCGTGGAGACGGTATTCCGTACGTACGCACGCGCGGTGATTTCATTTTTCCGTAGGATGGATAGAAGGTGAATTAGGGTTGTTTAATATTTATAATAACATATCAATATGTAAGTAATACTGATGTTATTACTTTATCATGAAACAACTAAAGAAGAAGAAGTTGAAGAAGAAAGAATTTGAAAAGATCGGTAATGGATATTACCTCTTCTTTGGAACGCCTCTTTGAATCCTCCACTTAATGAACTAAGATTTGTCTTTGGAGAAGACCCGGACCTCTAGGATTATTCTAGGGAAGTGGAGAGGAGAATATGGCAGGGGTTGGCCGAGCTTGAGTGCTCAAATTGGTGTGAGGAGGAGGGGGAGGAGGTGCCCTTTTATAAAGGAGGAGAGGGGCACCTTAGGAATATCTCAAAATATTATTTTATATTAAAGTAAAAATCGGTTTATAATGGTTCCAAAGGGTCTTATTTAGAAGCTAAAGTGGGGATGGGTCGAAATCCTATCAACCAATAGGATTTAGACAAGTTTAGGGTATTATTTTAACCTTATCAATTAGATTTAACTCTAAGTTAATTAATTTAACTTTTACCGTGTCTTTTTGTTTTCTTTCACTATATGGTTAATACACTTACTATAACATGCCAAACGAACCCCAAATTGTTTATTATTAATATATATATCCTTATCTAATTCATTTGGCCGAACCTTAGATTTTTAGGAATAAAATAACAATTAATAATATAATATTTGATTTAAAAACTATTTTGTGTCAATTTTGACACTATTTGATATATGATTTTTGTGAAAGTCATAACAGAATTATATGTTCAAACCAAGTTGATTAAATCAACACTAATATATCATAGTAACCTAGAAAATTTGTTTAATACATAAAAAGTCTTAAATTACATTTATTTTGGTATTTATATTATCAATTATGTCAATATTTCATTAATAAGATAATTACTGCATCATCTTTGTCTCATAAATAAATTAACTTATTTGATGTCTAAAAATTACAAATAAAATATCATCATGTAGGAAATCTTTTTATCTTTATAATTAATATTTAAAATTGAATTTATCTTATGTATAACTCCATATTAAAAATGATTTACTTATTAAACATTGATTTTAACTATTTTAACCCTTCTTTAAATAAATTAATAATAAATGTCCTAATCTAATCCAGGTGGGCCTAAATGGTCATAATTTATTCCTAAGATTGTTTTTGGTCGAATTACACTTGTCCAATAGAATTAGGACATGTGTTAGGGTAATATTAATATCATATTTACCCTTAGTTACCCTATTTACTATTAACCACGGTAAAAAAAGTAAAAAGTTACTATTCACCAAAAAATTATTTTTATCTCATTGAACCACATTTTACTTACTGATATCAACTGTGTCTGTCGGATTTTCGAAATTCCATTCACATAAGCGGTAAAATTAAGTTTTATGCAAAATTCAGTTTTTAACCTACCACTTAGTGGTTTCACTATTCATCAAAAATTGAACGTTTTCAGAAAAATACCAAAATTTCACCCAAGGTTAATTTCGATATTCTGAGTCCAAAAATGAAGTCCATTTTGAAAAATAAAATTTATAAAATTTCAAAAAGTGGTTATTACTATTCATAACGGCTAGTTTTAATAGCATATTGTTGTTTAGTGAAACTCGGTATTGCGTACGACGCAAGCTATCGAGGAAGGTCGCGATTGCATGTAAAGCAAGCCAAGCAAGTTTTGTGTAGAAAAAGATTCCTTTGATGATTTATATAACATAAAAGTCTCGGGTGTTACATGTTTATTGTGTGTTTTATGTTTTTTTTCAAATATTTATTTATATGTTTTTAAAAGGATCTTTTCAATGAAAAGGATTTCAATGATTTCAATGATTCTTCTATAATTTTTCAATATTTAGATAAAAGAAAATTGTTTTCAAAATGTTTTGTGTTCTAAAATGATTTTTCAAAAGTTGAAAGGGTATTTTCCACATTAAATGTATTAAATTATTTCTATTTCTTACTTTATATGTTTTCAATGTGGGTTTAAAAGGAATGGATTTTGAAATTATTTTATTATTTAATTTTGTTTTTGATGAATGTTTATTTCCGTTAAAAAAATCTCCAAGTAACATTTCAAAATCCTCCATAATCTAAGATGAAATAATTTGATATAGTTATTGTTTTATTGGGTATATGATCTATGGATTCCATTATTATTCTTTCTTTGATTGGTTTTTTTATGATGTTAATTTTTTTTATGAAATCTATTTTTCCTAAATGGTTTATACCATGATAAAATGCTTATGAAACCCACTTATCTTATTGGATTATTCTAGGATAAAATAATTATAAATCATATCCCTTTTCTATAAGTTATGAAATGAGGAAAAAATTGTGATACACATTTGATTTCATGGGTTATGATATGATGTTTATTAAACCCATCTATTTTTATGGGCCATGATATGATAAATTTTTTGTTATCCTATTGTACATGTATGTATAATTTCATTATGTAACAAGTGGGACCTATACCTCCATATAATGATTTAGGAAATATTAAACGAGATATGTGCTAAAAGGGTACATGGGTTTTATCCCAAGCCAAAAACAAGAGCCTATATAGGTTGTAGCATAAGCCTGAAAACAATAGGGTATATAAGATGTATCCCATGTCTAAAAATAAGTCGGTATATGGGTTGTAGCCCAAGAATGAAAATAAGAGGGTACACGGGTTGTAGTCCAAGCCCAAAAATTAAGAGTGTACATGTGGTGTATCCCATGATAAAAAAGAACAGGGTACATGGGTTGAAGCCCAAGCCTTAAAATAAGAGGGTATATGGGTTGTTAGCCAGAGCTTGTAGTAATTACACATGTTATTAGCCCAATCCAAACTATTATAAAGGTCTTGGTCTGTATCCTTCAAATAATATTTTATATGATAATGTATGTGGAACAAATTAATTTTATTACTCTTATATTATTCTGTCATGGGTTACTCTCTTGATTCCTCTATGATTCATGTCTTATAAACACCCATTATTTACTCCAAGACACATGTGTTTGATCTTTGATATGTAGGTCTTGATCTTAAAATGTTAATCTATGGTTATCTTACCCTTATGATCATGTTATGCTTATGTATATTCTTTATTTTCCCTTATTGATCATCTGATATCACCATTTATTAGGTTTCCATTCCCAAGGTTAGGAATAAGGGTTTTAAGTAGAATTAATAATGAAAAAGATCTTGGTGGGAAACATTAAAGATCTTTCACCACTTTAGAATATTTGTTTCCATGTTTCCAAATAAACTATACTATTATCGACCTTGGGCATGTAAATTTGTAATATGATGAATATTCATATAAGTTGATGTAATATAAATTTATTTTCATTCTTGGTCTCTACAAACAACTCATAATATTCATACAATACAAACTTATTTAGACATTGACATTTATTGTGTACCAATATTCTAACCTAATTCATAAGCTCATCAGCCATTAGTGTGTAGTGTTCAATTCCCTACACATGTTTCATTGAGAAATAAGACTAAATTCATATAAATTTTTTTAAAAAGAAATAATCAAACTCCATGGATACATGTTTAATAAATTCCACTTATTATCCAACTCTTAGGGTGATATGGATAAAACCATCGCCAAAGCTAAAGTGTTACTGAAAGACACAATGGAATAGACAAAAAAACTAAGTTAAATTTTTTCCTTGAAACATAATTCAAAAAATACATTGTGATATTTTTAGAGACACACGGTTTATGACCGAAGCTAAGAGAATGAAAATCATGTCTCACTCAGGGTACTTGTGGACATGAGGGAGCCTACTGACCAACCCTCGGAGAAGGTTGATATATAAAGTGGGGGTATCGATTTTATTCTTGAATTGGTGACATATCCATAGTTGGTTACCATGATAATAAGTATGGAATTATAACAAAATAAACAATAATAATTCCAATAAATATTATAATAAAGGATAAGGTTGATAAACAATAACTATGTAAAATTAACATTATAAACACAATCCAAATCAAGAGGAGAAGGAAATTATTTTTGAAAAAATTTTATTTATTTTAATATTAAATTAATTTAATTTCCTATTGATTTTTATTAATTATATTTTATAGATTTATATTCATTATATTTATATTAATTAATTTTTTAAATTAAAAAGAAATAGTTTTATTCCTATCATATTCCATTTCTGGTATTATATTTTTTAAAATAAATTAATTTTTAAATATAATGTTATATAGTTGAGAAACTATACTTTTATTTTAAATTTGAAATATAATAAACATGTTTGAGTTGATTATTTTTATTTTTTTGAATGAATTGATTTTTCAGTGATTAGAGAAAACTACATATTTTTGTGAATTTTATATTTGTTCTCATTAAATAAATTAATTTAAAATCCCCTTTTGATATGAAATTTACATAAGTATACTTTGATTATAAATAATATAATTAATTACATATGAATCATCATTATATTTAATTTTGGTATTATTCCATTTTTGAGCATAAAAACACAATTTTTAAAAACTATTCTCCCTGTGTTTTACGCATTTATATTAAAATTGATTTCTTATTATTCTAGATATTTATCCAAAAAAATGTATTCCATAACTTGAATTAATGGTTTCATATTTGTAAATAGATAACATTTATTTTTATTCATTATTAATAGTAATCATAGTAAATATTTGTCGCCATGGTAAGAGTAAATAAAGTAAATATGGCTAAAAATAATGTGATAAGGCCTAAGAGTATATGTAACATAGGTATTAATTTTATTGTATATGTTTTTTGGTCATTAAAATAATTTTTTTAAAATTTAGGAAATTTCATCCGACTTTACATTGATAATGACTATAATATAATTTTTAAAAAAATAAATAAACATTTTTCATTTTCTTTATCTTAATATCTATAAATATTTTTCATAGGGATAAAAAGTGGTTATGTTCCGTTATAAATAGATATTTGAAATATAAATTAATTTTTTATCATGTTATTTTAGTTTTTATTTTTTGTTATGAAATATTTATCTTAAATTTTTACACAATGTCGATACAATGTTTGTGTAAGCAGTATAAAAATAATGTAAATGATTTTAAAAACACATAAATCTGTATTGGTTTAGGAGAATAATAGTATAAAAAAAATTATATATATATATATATATATATATTATTAATTATTTTTTTAAAAGTGTATATTCAAATTATATTTTTTTCTTTATGACATAAAATTGGAAGGAAATGAATAGTTCTAAAAATGTAATTAATGATATTTTATAATAAAAATTATTTTTTTAGATGATTTGAAATTTATAAAAATATGATATTGTAAAATTTTAATGTGATTTGGTATATAATATCAACTATGGTTCATTTAAGGGTCAATTTTTCATTTATTTTAGCTTTCTTAACTCATATAGTGCAATGAACGTTGATACCTTGGTAATCATTAAAAGGGTTATCAAGGGGTTAAAGCAAAGAGATAAGGGCGGAAATGTCACCAAAACTTGTCTAATTATTTTTTTATGAGATAATTTTGACTCATAATCATCATATAATAGAAATATACCTATTTTTTACCATTTTCACTATAATATTAATTTATATTACTCTAATGCTTTAATTAATTCCAAGAGTGCCCCTCCTCTCACTTATAAAAGGGGACCTAATATCCTCTCTTGCTCACACCTTTATGAGCACTCTATTTCTTCTAAGACCTACTAAATTATCTCCCCAATATCACTCCCTAGGTCTTATAGTTTATTGTCTCTATAAAATTACTACCCCTAAAGGTTTAATGTGTAAGTCGAAGAGGTTATCCGAGAAGAAGGTATAAGTCATGATCGACCTATTTCAAGTTAATTTATTCTTATACATTCATCAAATACTATTAAACCATGATGAAATAATAACATAAGTATAATAATTGTAATATTATTCTATTATGTGTTTTTAATAACCTACATCTATATTTTCATCCACTAAATGGTAAATGAAACCATCGTTTGCATGAAAGGCTGACTACCACCTCATGAACTGATGTAACTCATTTTCCATAACGACCTATCATAGATGAAAATAATGATATATTAAATATATAAATATGATATTCATAAAATATTATCATTATTTAAATTAAATATATCCTTATTTTTCATACATTTACATCTATTGAAAAATGATAACACCATTTGTGTGTATGTATGGATTACAGCCACCACAATGTGATGAGATTTGTTTTTTTAAATCACATGGATGTTATATATATGTTTATTTACAGATATAATATAATATTATGTATGAAATTAACATTTCCGAGATAGAAAATAATACATACCTTCTTTTCATCTTGTTTATTAAAAAAAGGCAACTATACTAATTAGTATGTACAACCTACCATCTTTGAGATTTAAACGTAAAAACATTTTAATGAACATAATTAATGTATTGATTTAAAAATATTACTAATGTAAAAAAATTAGAATAATATCATGATTTTTATTCCATTGATGATGGAATAATAACCTCTTTGACCATAGTCCACCAACCAAATTTGTCTTCAGTATATGATTTGATTATCATAAAAATTTATGACATGGATTTAACCGATTAAGTAATTAAATATTTCATTGAAATAAGTGATATAAATGGTTTACAAGAAAACCAATTAAACTTGTGAATGGTTATTAATAATTTATATAATTTATACATTTCTGTTATATACGAGATAAAGAACATACATGAAAAATCTGACATTAGGTAAGGGACACATTACCTTAAAACATTGTTTTAATAATTTTAAAGTTTTATTTTATCAGTAATTTTCATTCATTTAAATATTGAAAAAATTATTTTAATGATATATTAATATGTAAATGAATGAATAATAAAGGATACTTTTGAATATCATTCAATTGTTTTCCAAATGAAACATTTTATATAATTTATATAGAACATATTAAAAAAAATGTCAAATTAATATTTTAGTTTAATTTATATAGAGGGAAAAGGTTTCCCAACATCCATAACTATTATTTGATATTTTTATTTTTTTATAGCATTATAGGTTTTATTAATGAAATAATACCCTTTAAAATTTATAAATATATTTTTAAAAGAAAATTAAATGGAATTGATAGTTTGATATCCAAAAATGTTTTTTCTTATAGGTGAAAAGAATATTTTTATGAGTTTGATGATGGAATTTATATATTTTATGTTTTATGATTATGTTATGGTTTTTTGGATTTTTTTATGATGATGGATGGTCTTGATATATCTCATGATGATGGGTGAGCCCATTATAGCTCAGGATGAAGAGTGGGACAAAAATATATCTTCAATGTATTAGGTAAAGGAAAATGGTTATCAGATTCGGATTATTCAAAGATATTATTGGAACTTATCTTGTAGGTTATCAATTTTTACGTGTAATTGTAATAGTGATATATAAATGGTGTCTCGGGTTACCTATATTATATATCTGTACATTTTATGGGGTTTTATGGAAATATAATGATTTCATGATGTTAGGTAATGAGCATAAGTTTAATGGGAATTTTATGAATCTTATAAAGGATTGAAATAATAACGTTGTGAAGAAAAATCATTATTTTTTCATGGTGAAAAATAAACGTTTGTTATTTTTTTCCCTTTAATACTTTCTTTGAATTATTTTATGAAAATATTTTTTTTTTGAATTTTATTTCCAAGATAATATAATATTTATTTTGAGATTAGTTTTAGTATGAAAAATAAAAATATTTATAATGAGTTTTCATAGACTAATGAGTTTGATTATTTATTTATAGACATATCACTCTGATATTTTTGTTCTCATACCACAATTTTCAAATTATTTTCATAGGTTTTTAAGGATAAGTAGGGACAATTATGGGGTCAAGATGACAATTATAATGATATCCAATTAAAATTAAACTTTTAATATATTAAATGTTTTTTGTCATGGAAGGAATGGATATTGAGTATAAGTTCCCACGTTTTAATGTAACGTTTTTAGTTCATTTGGTTGATGAACTAATTTTGAAAAACTATAAACATAAAGGATCTTTAGGAATGAAAAATAAAAAATTATTTTATATGGATTTAATTTACAAATTATATAAGGTTGGGTAATTATTATTGGTTCCATTGGAATGTTTTAAATTATTTTTGAGGTTAGGAAAATGTATGTAAGTACCCATTATTGATTTCAATTTATGGTCATTATGATATAGAAACTAAATGTTACCATATTGCCTCATCAAAACTATGTCTGTTCAGAATGGTTTTCTATACATGAAAAAGGGAAGAAGAATTTGGAAGGTTCCAAGTGAAAAATATCCTTCCAAATAAGCAGTATGGAATAGTTGTAATTTTATGTGATTAGTTTTCTCCTATTATTTATTTTTTTATGGTGCCTATAAATGGTGGAGGCCTCCATGATAGAGAGAAACCATATCTACCACTGAGGAACATGTTGATAGTCAAGAATTTGATAAGATAGTAACCTCTAATATTAAATGGATCTACTATCTCAGTAGTAAATTATGGATGTATTGATGATATTTAAAATATATTTAATTAAATGGGTTTTTAAAATAATTAAAAGGAAAATCTTTGTACATTCCATTTTGATGGAGAATCTGATCAATATTGGTCACTTGTTTAGAATAAAATATAAATACCTTATATTGATGCCATGGAATGGGATAAATTTAAGAATCATTTCCCCGAGAAATGTTTTCCAAAGGTTTTTAAAATTAAGATGGAAAAATAATTCTCATAATTGAGGAAAATTGAGAAATATTCATTGGGTAAGTATAAAGATAATTTCACCCAATTGGCATGGTACACACCGTATTTTATCCTTGATATTGATAGTAAAATTAATTAGTTTTACTAACGATTAATGAAAACATACATAAGATATATTTATCCTAAAAATATAAATGTTATGAGTAAAATTTTAATTGTGCTGATAAGTTAGAAATTATATTTTTGCATGGACTTGTTGTCCATGAAAACAAAGAGAAAAATATATCTTAGTGCTAGGGAATGTGAAAGAATTCCTGAATAAAATATGAAGGAAAGAAAAAAAAGTTTCTATTTTTTGATAGGTTTGGAAAAAGGAACATCGGGGAATGTCTTCTAAAATCTATAAAGTGTTTTTGATGTGTTAATTTTGTTCATAAGTATCATGAATAAGAAAATTTATCGGTAGTGGTAGGACCATTTTTATAAGTATGTGGTAAGGTGTTTTAAATGTACTAATATGGTTCATTTTGTGTATGCAAGTACAAAGAAATATAATTAATTGTGGGAATAATATATAAAATAATTAGTAGTTGGTAATGAAATCCTTTACATCTACTTCAGTAGATATTGGGACATTGAAAAAAGTGATAACATGAACATTAATTATTTATTCATATTATTCTAGTTTTTCGTTTAAATTATGGTTTAGACATTATTTCATTTATAAATTTTTTTTATTAAAATGAAAATGTCATCTCATGGAATGAACTAAATAGTTTTGTTAAAAACACATTGTGGTTTTATTGAGTAAAAATTAATTTACAAAGATATTTATATTGTAAAATGTGGAAGAGTAATCCTTGAAAATATTTTTATCTCTCCCATTGTAGAGTTTTATCTTATTATGGGTACAAATTGGATTTCAGTTTATTATTATAATATATATTCAAGATCCAAAGAAGTTATCTTAAAAATTGAATTTATTTTTCTTATAATAATGATTTCATATCGTTGATAACATATCAATAAGCTGAGACAATTTTAAAAGATGGAAATGAAAGGTGTCAATCTCATATTGATGAAAATAATGAAATTATTTAGAATAATGATGTACCATTACTAATAGAATATCTAGATATTTTTTCTATTGATTGAATATGTTTTATTTCTAATAAGTATGTAGAAATTACTTTTTACTTTGTTCAGATGTTAAAATAATATCATAACCTGGTTATTGAATGGATCAAGTATAACTTTTGGAATTAAAAAATCAATTACATGAATTTCCTGATAAAGGATTCATTTATTCTAAAACATAAACAAGGGGTTACTATATTCTATTTGTTAAAAAGAAATATTGTTCCATGTGGCTTTGAATTTTTTTATAGAGATTTGAATAACATCACTATTAAGAATAAATATTTTTTCCTCATATCGATAACTTTTTTGATCATATTCTAGGATCTTAGTTTCTTTTAAAGGATGATCTTAAGACTGAGTACCATCATCTAATGGTGAAGTAGGATGAAATATATCAGAAAGAATTTTTTAAGAGGTATGATTCTAATGAGTTTTTGGTGATTCCCTTTGGATTGAAAAATTCTCTAGTTATATTCTTGGATTGTATAAATGGAGTTTTCCCTAAATTTTTGGATAAATTTTTGGTTTTTTTGTTGATGATATGTGTTTTTATTATAAATTTTATGAGGATCATGATAATCCTATAATATTTATTCTTTAACCCTTAACAAAAAATATTTTTTATCTGAATTTTAACCATTTTTTTAGTTAGTGTAGATTTAATTTATTAGAAATATCATAAATACTAATGGAAAAACTGTTGACTCTTGAAAAACCAAAGTGGCTAATGAATGGAGAAACCCTAAAAATGGGATTATTATTCATAGTTTTGATGGATTATTGGGATATTACCAATAGTTTTTTTGAAATCATTTCTTGGTTATCAAGATCTCAAACAAAGTTGATATTAAAAAAAGTTAGGTTAAAGTGCATAAATGAATCCAATGAATATTTATATGAATTAAAAATAATACTAATGAATTATTTATTTTTAGCCCATCCATCTAGAAATAGTGACTTTTTAATCTACAATGACAATTATTTGAATGTTTTGGGGTGTTTCTTAAAATAGAATGATCTCTTAATTGTGTATTCTTCATTTCAACTAAAACCCCATGAGAATAATTATCCCAAACATGACCTTGAACTTATGGTTGTAGTGTATCATTTCAAAATTTAGAGACAATGATTTATGTGATGTAAGGATTGAGATATATAAAAATAATAAATTTTTCAATTACACATTCATCCAAAAATCCTTGAACATGAGTCGAAAGAGGTAGATTAAATTGATAAAATATTTTAACTACATAATTCATAACCATCTAGGTATAAAAAATAATGTAACTGGTGATTTATGTTGGAAATAAAATGAATCATTGACTATGTTATGTCAATAGAATGAGCTATGGATAATTATTTAAAGAATGTTGGGTTATAAATAATGTATGAAGTAACTCCTTTTTTCTTGTTTTAATGGATTGTATAATAAAATTGTTAGATAAAATTATGAAATATCAAAAGGAAGACTTTGATTTATAGGGAACGTGTGAATTGGTTGAGAAATATAAATTTCCCGAATATAATATTAATAAATATGTTTTTTTATTTTAAAAAAGGTTATGTGTTTCATGCGATCCATAATTGAAGAAATAAATATTCATAGAGGCTTATAGATCACAAGCATTAATTTGTACGACCATAAAAGAATTTATAAAGTCTTTCAAGATCATTTCTCATTGAAGGGAATGAAAAAATATGTTACTGATTTCATTATGAAATGTTTTTCTCTTGTACTCGTTAAATCCAAATGATAAATACCGAAGGGGATACTTTAGAATTTTCTAGTTTTAGAATTGAAATGGGATTATATATCCCCTAAATTAATAGTGGGATTACTAAATATATATCTAGGTAATAATGAGATTTGGTTAATTATTGATTAATTAAATAAATATTATCCTTTATTTACATTTTAGACAACATGTCTAACATTATTGAAATTATGTTAAAGTGGTAATAATATTATATAGATTCCCTTTATCCACATAATATGACCATGATCCTAAATTCACCTGTAATATATATAATGGTCTAAAAAATTAATTTTGTACTGAACAAAATTCTAATACAACATTTCATCCACAATCTTATGGATAGTCTAATAGATTGATTCGGGATTTATAGGATATGATTTGACCTTTATTGAAGTTCTAAATCGATCATATAGTCACAGTGAGAGAGAGGGATCATGTGTGACCAGTTTTATAGAATTAATTTCTTTTTATTTTAACACATTTTAATTCAAACCTATTCCACCTATTAATATGATTTTATTATATAAGTAATTAAAATAGTAAATGAAATACAAAAAATATTTTTTTACATATTTTGATACTAATACCTACACATTTCAACAATTTGTTATACCCCTTGATTATAGATTCTATACTATAATATTTTAATCAATTACAGTAGTTTAGGAAAAAACTAATTCTACCTCCGGTAGACAATCCTAAAATTGATCATGGTTATACCCCATGCGATTAAACTCTTCTGCCTCATTTGGGATTAGCCCTGAACTATTGAACCCGTTATACTCCCCAGTCTCAAGTATCATCAGAATTTAGTTATACCCTTCAGTCACAAGATTTTTATTCTTATTTATTTGATCTGTTCCACTATAAAATTATCTCTTTTATTCCATTATAATCTTGTTGTAACACACTGGATTTTGTTCACTACATGTAACTTTTCATCATCCTGGTCTTTCTCAAATATCACTAATCACCTATTAATAGCCATTTTCCATAGTGTAATAATTTATACAAAATAATTATTTTGGATGATTAAATCAAAAACTAAATTAGATGTGTGAAATTTGTGCCGAAAAGTTATTAAATATTTTTAGAAATAATAATCTAACAAATCATCAATGTAGCTTCCTGAATTATTAAATCAAATCATACATGCATTTCATCCATCATTCAGTACAAGTGAAACCATATAACATACATTTATAGCATTAAAAATTTCATTTTCTTTTGTTATTTATATCTTTTTTAACTATCTCAAGTTCTTTGAGGTATGTTCTTTTTTTCAATTCTAAAATGATTGTTCAATCATGTGTACATGAATACATGTTTTAATGTTTTTTATAAAAGCATGTAATTTATCATTACACAAACATGATTGATTTTAATCATTCAAATAGGAGAATGATATTTCCTATCTTATATACACAATGGGAATGAACTATCTCTAATCTTCAGCTTCACACACAGCATAAGAAATATTTGATATATTAGTGAGTTTTCGAAAACTAAGAAGATAATATAAAAGGATATCACACATTCCAAAATGGATTCATAGAAAATATTATTTGAGATGTTGTAAATGTGTGTTAAAAAAAGAAAAACGCACATAGGATCTCATGAATATTATTTTTAAAACCATACAGCTTCAAAATTTTCCCTTCTAAATGAAAATGGTGGTTGAAAATGCTCAATTATCTTCAAAATATAAGATCTTATCACATATAACACTAAAAACTCGTCATGATAATAAATATGTATTAATATAGAGTTCTCCACCACCTATGATCAAATAAATGTGTTTCATAAAGTCTCCATGAAATATTCCATGTCATGAATTTCTGAAACAACAATTATATTTGTATTTCCCCAAAATTTACGGTAAAAAAACGTGTTGTTTTTTTCTTTGTGTTTGTGTTTTCTCCTCACATGAAAACAATATAAATCACGTGACTCTCCATGCGTTTTAAAGAAAAAACTCTTACATGTATTAAAATACACATAGTTATTCATATAATCCTTAACAATATAAAATTATTAAAATGATCATATGCATGAAATAATGATATTTCATGCATTATATCATGATAAACCATTCTATTTGTTTTTTGAGATAATATCGATCACTATAAATGGTGCAACGTTAGGTATATCATGGGGAATTGAACTGGTGGGGGAGGCCAAAGATGCAGTGGAGGTTTAAAACTATATCCTCAATTGATCAAATGGTTAAGATCAATCTTATCCATCAATGAGTGTTATGTTTGTTACTTCTTAAAGAAACATGAACCCTAGTCACCTACTAACATCACACATTGGACTTCTTTAAGGTATTTTGTGTCACGAATGAAATTTTGTTTCCTTAAAAACATGAACCCATCCAAGTCCATGACAAGGCCCAAAGGGTGTTCTTTAACCCCAAGGGATTGCACAAGTACCCAGGTATCTTGAATAAGTGTTTGGGAACAATACACCGATGAAAAAAAGAATTAAACAACCATAAAAAAATTGAATCTGAAAATTTAATCAAAACAAGAATTTAATAAAAATTCAAAACTATAATACATGGTTTTAGACAAATCCTTAGAGGGAAAAACTCAAAAGTAGAATTAAAACAACTCAGGAACCAACACATGGAATAGGGTTATCATCCCCAATCCTTCTCCACAACACCACCTCAATAATTGAAGCTAAAAACCTGAACAACCAACTCCAAGGACCATGCCCTTAATTCTATCAAACATAACCCAATATACTTTATCTCAAAGGTTTAAGTAGGGTGTAATACTAATCCCAATAGGATTCCACACAAAAATATTCCACCTGATAAACATTATAAGATAAACATCATCCTAGTTTTTATAAACAAGAAATGGTAGCTGTAATTTCTATGGGGTGCACCTTTTAAATGAAACAGTTTTCAAGGGAGGATTTAAAGAATGGAAAATTTTAAATAACAAATTCATGGCACTGAATTATAAAACCAAACACACCACATTTTAATGGTATTTACAAAATAGTCAATGAATAGTAGTCATGGGAACACCCATAAGAACTAGCAAGTTGTGGGCCCTAGGCGCATCGCATCTCAGCTAAAAAGTAACCATAATCGATATCTTTTTCATGAACGAGACACTAAGAGGGGAAACCCATTTGACCCAATGGTCCCCAACATCATCATAGTTTAGTTAGTGTTTCATCATCGACTTGATAAGTGAAACATGGACGATACCACTCCGAATCACTAGCATACTAGTCCAAGTCCTCCCACATAGATACCAAGTATTCCCTCTTAGTGATCAAACAAGTTCTACATGATATTAAATACCATATACACATAAAAACACGAGTAATGATCATACACACTCCAACCATTATCTAAACATGTTTTTCACCCTTTGTGAAAATTAATAAACCATTTAAAATTCTCATAAAAAAATTTCCAGAAGTTTAACAAAGTTTTGGTCATGAAATCCATTAAAAACCCCTGTATTAAAGTCAATGAACACCAATTTCACACCAAATCAGAATTGGTTTCTCCAAAACCACTTCATAAAACAATTCCATGAACAAAAAAACAACCCAAAATAATACAACATATAATATACAATAAAAACACTCATTCTTATACAGAAAATGGTACATTAAAATCGAACACATACTCTTTGCTTCCAAAAATGGATTTCACACCAAGAAAAATGGAAGATGAACATTCTAAGAATGTAAATTTGGAATAAATAACTCATTAAATAGTGTTTATAGATAAAATCACCTACCATATATGCCAAAAACCTCAAATCCTTATGTGAAACTTCAACTGTACCACCACCGCACCACAATGTAGTGAAAATCAAATAAATCCACAATATTTTGAAAAGAAACCCAAAATAAAACACATGGTAATGAGCCCTAGTTTCTGGAAATTTTGAAATTAAAGGAGGAGGTATGAAACCCTAAGGAAAAGAAAGAAATCAAAGGAGGAAATCACTTATTTGACCATCATTGAAGTTTTTCAAACAAAAATCCCTTAAAAACTAGGTTCCAAGAGGGGTTGAGGGATCATGGGAGACTACCATGGATACTAGGGTATAAAGGGTGGATAAATGGGTGGATTATGTTTAATTATGGATGAAAAAATTTATAATTTCAAATGATTTATAATGAGCCGGAAAACTATGTATAGTTTGGTAAACCGTGCACATAAATCATGTGCCCAACTCTATCCACTCAAAATAAGTCCATATTATTCCAAATTCAAGGGTTCCTAGGTGAATCCTAGGGTGGAATAATAATAAATAAATATAATAGAAAATATTAACTTAGAATAAGCATATAGATGTGACAATTCTCCCCACCATGAATACTTTTCGCCCTGGAATGCCATCCCGAAGCTAGATCGAAAATAATACTGGGTACTCTTGATCAACCCACGACATAAACTCCGAAGTCTCATGTTTAAAATTTCAATTCTTAAAACGTACCTAAACCAATGGAATTGGGTTTCCATAAGGAAAAACTATTGTAAATCCAAAATTCGCACCGGTCACTCAAACACTAAAAAATCGGGCTCTATCTGCAACTCCTCCCAATTAATCTCGAGAGATAGATATGGATTGTACTTTTTAAAATTGGATACATGGAATAATTAGTGAATATATGTAAAACGAGAGGGAAAATATAACCTTTATTCCACCTTTTCAATGCGCTCAGGTATCTCCAAAAGTCCAACATACCTCATCGTTAGCCTTCCATGATTTCCCATACATTGATGACCCAAATGAGGGGCCCCCTTCTTGAATACCCAACCACCCATTAAAAAATATATATCACAACACCTATGGTAAGAATAGGATTTTTTGCGAATCTGTGTTTCCAATAACCATGACCTGATCAACTTGACCATCGCATATGTTTCATACACTAGGCTCGGCCCAAACAGTGGGGTCTCACCTACCTCAGCCCAACACAGGGGGGCTGATAAGGCTGACCATACAGTGCATAAAATATATACATTGGAATCAAGTATTAGTAACTATAATTATAAAAAATTAGAACAATTCCAAATTACTATCCCACAATCCACCAAAGTCCAAGACACATGTACAGAGCATGTCTTCCAGAATCTAATTTTCCTGCTTTGTATGACCATCTGTTTCAGGATGGTATGTCGAGATCATCTTAATATGTGACCACAATGACTTTTGAAGGCCTTACCAAAACTGAGAGGTGAAGAATATGCCCCTATCTGAAAGAACTACTGATGAAACACCAAGGTGCCTTGCCACCTATTCAATATACAATCTTCCCAACGCATCCACTTTAGTTATATCATTGATTGGGATGAATTGGTTTAGTTTGGTTAGATGATCAATCAATACCAATATAGAATTATTCCCATGAGGTGTATGATGAAATGAAACTATGACATCCATGGAATCCTCTTCCCACTCCCATGTAGGAATGGGTAATGGTTAGAGAAAACCCGAGGGTCTCTGATGCTCTTATTTTACATGTAGACACATGTAGCATCTCGACATAAAGTACACTATGTCTCATCTCATACCTGGACACTAGAACTATCTACAAACATCGTAGTACATTTTGGTAGCCCCAAGATGAATGGACCACTAAGATTGGTGGTTATTCTGCATCACCTCCTTCCTTAGGAAAAATAGAACCACTTAATGGACCTTGAGGTACAATATACCCTCGGTAGAAGAACAATAATCAGAAGACGTCTCCCCGCCATGAAGAAACCACATCGGCCACTAACATAGCTCATCACTATGATGATCTTTCTGAATAAACTCTAAAAGGGAAGGAGTCATCCAAATGCTCACCGATAATGCACCTCCACTGTTCTCAATGGTCTCCATGTGCATCTGATAAAAGAGCCCCATAGAGTCCACTCATTACTATACCCCCTCAAATCTTGTACTGGCACTATTATGCTCACAGAATCTGCCACCACAACACCCTTTCAGGGGGTAAATATGATACCAATGTCAAAGCCATACAAGTACTCAATCCAATGATGCTATATGAGATTAAGATCATTCTATGAGATGATGTAGGATAAGATCTTGTGGTTAGAGTAGACCAAAAACATCTCCCCAAAGAATTAGTGACACCAAGTCTTCAAAGCATGCATCGCCTCTCAAACTCCATGTACTGCGTCAGCTAATTATTTTCATGTGGTTAGAGTTTCCAAGATCTATACACCACCACATGATCATCCTATATAAGAACAGAATTGAGAATAATACTTGAAGCATCACAGTACACCACATTTCCATTCCCAGATTCTGACAAGATCAAGACTGGGGTTGTATTCAACCACTGATTCAACTTCTCAAAGGCTACCTGACATTCTCTGACCCATATAAACATCACCACATTCCAGGTGAGTGTGGTCATTGGTGAAGCAATTTGGGAGAAATTCTAAACAGACAGCCTTTAGTAAACTTCCCGGCCAAGGAAACTTTTGATCTCAATCACATTCCTTAGCTACTCCTGATACATAATTACACTAATCTTATCGAGGTCCACAAAAAATCCATGTTATGAGATCACATGGATGAGAAAAAATCACTTCTCTATTCTAGAATGTGAAATTGGATATGTTTTCATAAAGGTGGTGATCCCATAAATTGCTCGACACGATCCACATATGATGCTCATGTTGCACCTCAGATCCAGAATAAACCAGGATTTCATCCATGAATACCACAAAAAAGGAGTCTAGGTACTGGTAGAACACCCTATTCATGAACACCATAAAGGCCACTTGAGATTTGGAAAATCTAAAAGGCATAAACATGTACTCAAAGTGGTTGTACCTGCTTCAAAAGTCTTTATTCGGGATATCTTCATCTTTCACCCTGAGTTGGTGGTAACCCAAATGCATGTCTATTTGAGAAAATCACTTTCCCCCCTTAAACCGATCTAACATGTCATATATTTTGGGAATATGATATTTTTTCTTCATGGTTACTATATTCATCTTCCGGTAGTCAATACACAACCAGAGGGATCCTACGGCCTTCTTCTCCAAAGGACATGAGAGGCCTTGGGAGAAATGCTCTTGGAAATGAATCCTTTTGATTCCAAATCGTTTAGCTGTATCACTAATTTTCTCAACTTGGTGAGGGACATATTATACAAGGGATTATATATATGTTGTATTATTGGTGCCAAATCAATAGAGAAATAAACAACCCGCTCTAGGGGATATCTTGAAAAATCATATTGAAATACTTATGGAAACTGATCCATGACACGAGGTAATCCAACCTTAAGAGAAAGACCATCATACCCTTGGGCATGCAATGATAACTGAAAGAAAAGATTTCCCATCTCCAGGAGTGGAGGCCCCTCACAAATCGACCAAGGATCCCATTCCCCATGAAAAACATAAGAGATCACATATGTCTCCATTAAACTCACCCTCATCCTGTAAAAATCGATATGCAACTGAAAATGAACTAGTCAATACATGATAATGATTATATCAAAAAGATCCATATCTAAAATCAAGATGTCCCACTCCATCTCAACCCCTGACAGGGTAAGTATGCACGATGGGAACTTCAGTCCTTGCTATTTCTTACCCAAAAGCGTCACAAACTACTTCCCAAAAGAAACAAATCATTTGGAATTTTTAGCAGTATCCCAATATACGAAAAGATAAAATAAATGGACGAACTAGTATAAAAAAGAACAGAAGCTATAGAAGATGAAATAAAAATGGTACCTTAGACAGTCAAAGGCCCTACATTTGATCCCGCTGGTTCCTACTCCACGACATAGAGATTCCTAACCTCTACCTAAGAATTCCACTCGCCTATGGATTATCCTTGAACTCACTCTTTCTAGATGACAATCTGGACCTGTCTCCATGACCACCCAACTGAGATCCCCCCATCCTCAATAGCTCAAACTGAATTGGAAATCGCCTGGAATCTATATATCTAACCCCAGTTTGGAGTGGACATGACACCATACAAAAAGTGTTTCAAGTTTCCCAATGCTCCACACTAATAATGGGGATTTAGAAGAGTTTTACCTGATGTTCAAGTGCTCTTTGGCCTCCCACCCTAATGGAGAACAACAGACCTCGCATAAAAATCCGTAGATGAGAACTGTCTGAGATGATGTCCTGAACTACCACCTCCCTTCTTCCCCTACTCATATCTCTTCCTTTTCTTCTCAGATGAGCTACCTCTACCATATTAGTCACCACTAGAGAAAACCGAGACTTTCTTTTTTGATCAATCTCAACCATTCAAGCATGATCGACCACCCCATCATAAGTTCCCACCTAGAATAAGAATAACCAAGAGTCAATTTTTGGTATAATCCCCTTAGAAAATATCTCGAGATTTCTAGGACTCAGTAGAAATAGTATCCGTCATGTACCACACTTGATTTGAAAAATGGTTAGAATATTACAAAACTAACTGATCTCTTCGGAAAAGATCCATGGACTCCTGCTCTCTGTAATTGGTTGGGACCTTGGGGAAATACTATTTGTTAAATATGGTCTTGAAATCGTTCAATCTCAAATTTTTGTACTTCCCATATTGAGTCATTGATTTTCACCACCTACTATTGGGACCCTCTAACTAAAATCAAACACATTTAACCCTATCCTCTTAAGGTTTGTACACATGAACTTGAACATATGCTTTATCTTATCAATCCATTCCTCAGCCTCTTGAGGATTCGATATACGTCGGAAATAAGGGGGTTTATTCTTAAGGAATACCAAGGCTTTGTCCTTCCTAGGACTAGACTCATATCGTCTAGCTTGAGTGGGAGTATGATCCACTCAATGTCCTAGAGCATGGATACTCTAGACCATAGCTTCTATCATCCTCTGATCAAGCGATGAGTTGGAATTCTCTCTGACTTCCTCCCATGGGTGAAAGAGAGGTCTTTGTGGATGCATGTTGCTAAAAAACCAACAGTCACAAGGGGAAACAATTATTACCAGATTTATGAAAAATTATAGCGATGACATCAAATGAAAATATATCAAACTCATCACAATAATGAAATAAACAACTACTTCACTCCCACCAAATGTCCACATGCAGTCTATAGCCCACACATCCCACCATAAAGAGAAGCCAACCAAAAAATCCCAACATACCATGGAGACTCAAGGTGCATCACGAGTGGTACTGGAAAGGAGCCCTACTCGATACTAGAACTCCGAGCCTTGGTAGACCTATATCATTTCTAACCAGAGTCATCACAAGTAATATGAACCAAAGAGCTTAATCTACTATGATAGCATTTTTTCATGAACCAAATATGGTCACCATAAATACAGGCATATGACCGAGTCCCTAAAAATTCCCAAAGGTAATTCCTTATCCCCATGAGATGGAACAAGTTCCCGGGTATCATGAATAACTATTTGGGAATGATTTACCTGACTTTATAATCATTAAACAACCATAAACAATAAATAAACGGAATTAGAAAATTTATTCCAAACAAGCTATTAATAAAAATTTAGAACTAAAATACATGGTTTTAGACATATCCAAGAGGGCCACAACTCCAAAGTAGAAGAAACATAACTCATGAACCACCACATGGTATAGGGTAATCATCACCAGCCTTCTCCAAAGCACTACCTCAAGGTTATATGCTAACTACCCAAACTTGCATCTCCAAGGACTTTCCCTTACCTATGACAAACATAACAAAATTTATACACCCGAAGGTGTTAGCAGGGTTTGAGCTTATGTCCAAATGGATTACACCCAAAAATAATCATTATGATAAAACTTTTAAGATAAAAATCTTGCATGTTTTTATAAACAATAAATGGTAGCAACAATTTCCAAGTGGTGAACATTTTAAATGAAAAAGTTTCAGGGGTCATTAAACAATGAACACACATAAATAAAACATGCATGCTATAAAATTTTCAAGCCAAACACAACACATTACAATGGTAAGTACAAAATATTCCATGAGAACTAGACATGGGAAGTCTTCTAGGCACTAGCACGTTGTAGGCCCTATACACCTCATATCTCAGTTTGAAAGTGACCACAATCCATAGAATTCTTGTGAATGTGCCACTAGGATGGAAAACCCAATGGCCTAGTTTTCCCCTACATCATAAATGTTTATTTATTGTTTTCATCATAAACTTTCTATGTAAAAAAGGGATGATTCTACTCCTGATCACTAGCACACTAGTCCTAATCTACCAACCTAGATATTCGGGTTTCCCTCTTGTGCTAAGAAAAGTTCAACCTACTATAAAATACCATTTAAATATAAAAATACCAGTCCTGGTCATACACAACCCAAATAGAAGCTAAAAAAATTTCCACCATTTTTGTAACTCAAATAACCATTTAAAACATTCATAAAACAATTTCAAGAAGTTTAGCATTGTTTCGCACATGAAATACATTCTAAACCCCTATTTCAAATCCAATGCACACCATTGTCACACCAAAACAGAATTGGTAGCCCAAAAAACCACTTAATAAAACCATTCAATGAACCACAAAACAATCCCCAAATAATTCAACATGGAATGCACATTAAAAACACTTATTTTTACACAAAAATTCTACTTTAAAGTAAACTGCATACTCTATGATACCAAAAATGGTTTTTACACCATGCACAATGGAAGATGAACATGATAAGAATGTAAATCAAGCAAAGATAACTCATAAAATAATTATTACACATGGAATCATCTAGCATATATGTCAACAACTTCAAATCCTTATGTGAAACATCAATCACACCACTACCACCCCACAAGGGAGTGAAAAAGAACCTATATCCACAATATTAAATGAAGAAACTCATAAAAAACCCTGCATATTAATCCCTAATTGATATAAATTTGGAACATCAAGGAGGAGGGATGAAACCCTAAAGAAAAGGAAGAAAACAAAAGAGGAAATCACTATCTTAGTGATCCTTGATGTTTGTCCACAAAACCCCATTTAAAAATGGGTTCTAAGAGAGGTTTAGGGAGCTTTGGAGACTTCCATGGCTTATTGGGTTGAATGTGAGATGACATGGGTGGATTAGGTTTAATTTTAGAATGGAAAACATGGAATATTTTAAAAAAATGAGCTGGAAATCTGTGCATTGGTTTGCCTACATGGTTTGGTAAATCATGCACAAAATATTTATGCCCAGCTCAGTCCACTCCTAAAAAACCAAATTCATCCAAATTAATATTTGGGGAAAAGTTGAATCCTTTAGGAGAAAGTCTGTCCTAGAATAGAATAGAAAAAATTACCTTAATAGAAAGATATATATGTGACATAATTTATCCTCTTATAACATGTCATGCCACTACTTCTTTGATCCATGACAATGAGGTTGGAAACCATATACACATTCACCCAACTACATGGGGTGTGTCCAACACAGTCACCCCCGTGCATCCCACCATGTGTTAAACTATGTCCCTATGTGTGTGGCCACACATGCACCGCCCATCATACTCAATCGATTGATATAGGTGTTCACTACACCTATTTCCCTGGGTTGGCCATGTTGACTACCAGCAACATGGTTGAACCCTGGGGTCCCAAAATGTGTTTGAGGTGGTCCGTGGATGGCCCTATGGTTGGCCTATTTTTTATCACTTAAAAAATTTATCAGTGAATTATGCCTTATGAAAATACATTCCAATCTATTATCTCAACTTTTTAACATCAAATCATTCTTAAAAATATGTAATATTTTATTTTCCATTGCCTTATTTACTTTTGATTTTTGATCCTCCATTGAACCAAAAAATGTACTATAATGGACCCCCATTAATCTACCCGAACATTGACATTGATCAAAAATTAGTTACTCTTTTTTGAATTACTAATGGAATATGTATTTTGGAGGTTTATGGCCATCCAATGTTCTCTATGTGACTTATAAAATTCGTCATGAAACATTTCTTCTTCCCAAAACTATTGAATGTAGGACAAAGACAAACCAAAATACTTCTTTTCCTTTCCTGAGACATATTTTTCCATGGGTTCATTAAATATCTCCTATGGGGTGACTTTCATCACCTGTAAATATTAACAGAATTAGTAGACAGTTCTTATATTTACCACTAAGGAATTTATTCATTTGAGAATAAATTGTTGAAATCCTAATATAAAAATTATTTGTTTCTACTAGAGTAAAAAATAGTGTTCATTATAACATCCCAACTCTTTGAGAGTGATGATTTTAGTAGGAGTTCATATACACCATCCCTTAACATCACCTTTACCAATTTAAACATCTCTTAGATTATATTGAAATTATTCATTTAATTTGACAATAGACTTCCATTTTATAATTCCAATATAAAAAACCACCAAATCATGGAATCTTTATTTTGTTTCATAGGATTATCATACATATCCACAAAATAATTCATGAGTTATAGTATTATCTTTACTTCATGAATGTTAAAGGAAAAATCTGGTACCATTTATATCCTCACCAAACCATGTTCTTTCTTATTTAACCATTCCCAATAATACGTCACTATTTTTCTAATCATATTCCAATAAATTGAATATTTATTGATATTTTAATTAAAATATATTCAATTTAAATTCTCCAAAATCCCATGTTTATTCCATTGATCAAATCTATCATCATCAAATGAAATACCTTCTATTAATTTTAATATCCTTGTAAAATATATTCATCAGCGAAGGAGTGATAAAAATAAGAGCTATATCATAGCATGTTGAGAGAACTCAAAACCATAAAATCACCAACCCATGTTATATTCTATCTATCTATTCCCAATAAAAGATTTCCATTATTTCCAAACATGTATAATTAAATGTAATTTTCATTTCCATTTAATTCAAAACATCATCCATCTACTTCATCTATAATCCAATGTTTATTCCATCAAACTTATCTACCATATTCTTATCATCATCCTTAGAAAGACCTTCCATTAACATTAATATCTCCCTAAAAAAATTTTATCAAGGAAGGAGTGATAAAAATAAGATCTATCTCTTACCATATTGTCAGAACTCAGAACAAAAAGCTCTAATTCAAGTTCTTTTATTTGTGGTGTGTCATGTGTGGAGAAAAACTAGGATCTATAGTAGACTATATGTTTTCATGTAAGAGGATTTTAATAGTGGAAATTACAACTCTATAAATTCACCGATCTTGGACAAGTGTGTCGAAATATGGAATATACCACTCCATACTAAATACAAAATAGTAAAACAATGAATATTATTTGAAACAACTGACACATATTATAAGAATTAAAAAACATTCAATATAATTGAATTAATGAAGTAATGGAAAAGTTGTATTAACATGGATTGAATAATTATTCCTATATCTCATTGAAACATTGATCTTTTTACTTATATTCATTATTAGTATATGAATTATAATAATTTAATAAGTTTGTTAGTAATAATTTAGTATAGATTATTAATATTCAGTAATTTACAACATGTATATGTAATACTCTATAGATTTTAATCCATTGTACACTGGAATTATAAACTATTAATGATGATAGTAGACTATTAATAAGGTCCTTGACTTCTCATTTATAGGTGTTTACTCATCCTAGTTTCTCCAACTTCTAACTTCAACAAAGATGCCTTAGTTTTATAATTTATTGGTCATATATTTTTTCCCATTTAACCTCAACTTCTTTCTTTAGTAAACCCATCTGTAAACTTCATTATATATTTTCCTCTTTTAAAATAATTTTGTTCTACCATGATTCAATCACAATATATTAACATCAAATAGATCCACTGCCTCATGGATAGGTTTTGAAGTCACTAAATGCACATCGAGTTAAACAACATATGTCGACAAATTTTTGTGGAACTAAATTTGGAGACCTGAAACATGATTCACAACCCAATAAATAATATCAAAAAATAGATACAAATATCCATTTACCACTAGTAAATCATTATGTCGTTCCATTTTTTTTAAAATAATATGAAGATGAAAAATTTTACATAAATATTTTATCTATTTTTGAACGTATTTATATGTAATCATTGGTGTGAATTAATTCATAAAAACACACCTAATATCATTATAATAATTAAATATAGCTTTCTTATTCTTTAGTCTATCTTATGATGATATCTACATATCATCTCAATGTATAAAATAATTTCAAATTCCAATATTGGAATTACTATAAGATTTTTATGTAAAACAATTCCACATTTGATTATATGAGGATCCCTATAAACCATTGTTATTTTACCACCCACAATAAGTGATTTTTCCAAATGTGAAACTTCATTAATTGATATGACAATTTAGTATTACCATAAAATTTTATATAAATGAAATAATGTGTAGATCTAGAATCCAAAAAATACATTTTCATATTTCGATAAAAAAATAATGTATATATTAACACTTCAGTGAGTGTTAATGAGATGAATAAAAAACACCATTAACAACCTTTCCAATAGTATTTTTTCTAATAAGATGAATAATGAATACATGGATAATGAAAGATTTATATTTTTTGTTAATATGATTACATTTGTAGGTTTGGGTTGTTTCTTTTTTATTAGTTTGATTTATTATTATATGTGATCTCACTACACTATAGAAAGTGGTTTTATTTAAAGAAAAAAATATCATGATTTGGAGGAAGTAGAAAATTAATTCACCCCAAATTTCATATTATTATCATAATGTTTTCTACCTTGAAAATTTAGCATTGGAAACCTATTTTTTGTAATCACTCATCTCATTAAAATTAATAAATTTCTATACCAGTTGAGCATTTTGATATGATTTTGATTCAACATTTTAAATATTAATTATATAATCAAATCTCATTTACATATAAAAATTATCCATATTACCAAATTTACAATACCAATAACACTAACCTAACCATATACAATACCTCCAAAGATATTATTACTACATTTAGGGCATGAGAGAAATTTAATTCTCATACCTTCACATTTCTATAATGATAGTTTCCTAATATTTTTCCACCTGGATCACATATTATCAATTATTTAATGAGAAATATAAGAGTAAAAAAATTTCATTTCTACATTCCCATAAAATGAAATAAAAATTCATAAATCCAAGATTCATGAGTAATGATATCCCAATATAATATTGGTTTCAAATTCCTATAAAATATATATTTTTCATTTTCATGGTCCAAAATGAAATATATTACATGTAATTATAATTATATAAAGTTTTCATTATAATCAATATATATTCCTCCTCTATATTACATATGGTACAGTTCACTATTCAGTAACTGAACATGGGAGCCACAAAGCCTCAATGAAAATCTCTTAATACACCAGAGGTTGTCGACTAGAAGTGATGGGCTCTGATGGTAATATTGGGTGTCTATATCATTATGATTAGAGTTAATAATATTATATTAATAAGTAGACAAAAAATAGAAAAATATATTAATAAGGTAGAAAAAAATTCAACCATCAAACTATTGAAGGGATTTGAAAATAAATAATAAGCTATGTAATTTATAAAGAATGATAATGACATGGCGATATAAAAATGAGAATTTATATAGGAAAAATAGTGGATCATTCATCTAATAATAGCTATACAAAAATAAAAAAAAGACAAAATCAATCTCAAATATCAATGCGGGCAATATGACGATCCACTCCACGTGTTACCCATCCTAGAATAAGAATTTAGGCATCCAGAACATGGTCATTCCCTTTTACCCTACCAAAAAACATGTAGTTTTTCTAGGTACTAATTGGAAGACTGAACATGGTGTTAGATAAACTCACTAGTCCACCACCAATGTTGTCTATAACAAATCCAGTCTTTGGATAATATTTGAAGAAGTGTGCAGGTAACACTAGAAATAAGCTAGTAAATGATAAAGCAATACAATAAATTTTACAAGTACATGTTGCAAGAATAAGTATATATAAATATATGATGGACAATTGTATGATAGGGTAAAGCATTAGTTACAACCTATGGAGACATATCGATCGTCAAAAAACTATGGTATATGATGAGTAATCATGTATCAGACCTATGACTTCTAGGACCTAGGGCCATTGACCAAGTCATCCACTTTGAGTCCACAAATAACATCTATAGAAAACTGAAGGCATTGTAGGCCATTATGGGCTAGGTCACTGGTCCCACAGATAAAGGAATCCTCTATGAGTCAATATAGTAGATCTAATTAAAACACAACAAAGACATGGTTGGATCCCAAGGAACATGTCATAGGCCATCCAAACAAGCTCGATCCATGGTAACAATCCAATACATACAATATATAATATATAAGTGTGTTATTGGTACCATTTAATAGCATCCATCATCAATGTAATCTGTATAATGATTTAAGGGTCCATGTTAGTGCCCAATCCATTTATCAATAGAATTTATTATAATCATTTAATTTACCATTTCATGAACATGTGATAAAGAATCCATGTTAGTGTCCTTTCCTTTAATCAATTCAATTCACTGTATTATAATGGGGATCAAGTGGATTTGTTACTATCCATGTCCTTTGTTAATTTAATTTTTCATATTCATTTATTTAATAAATGTAAATATAAGTGATAAAATTGATATCCATGTTAGTGTCCATGTAACTTCACTAATCAATTATATAATTATACATAATCCTGAGAATTTTACATGTTATTCCAAAAATAACCACCTATTCAATTTTATTACACTTTTCATGCATAAATGAAATGTTTATAAAAACCCACATTACCATTAAAAATTAATTAAATTTAAATTTGGATCCCTTTAATAAATAGAGAGATTAAATCACCCCATGAGTGGAGTAAAATGATAAATGATACAAACTCACCTCAAGGGTGTTTAAGGTTGAGGTGAAATACATCTAGCATTGCATGTGGGTGTAATAACGTCATTAAATATTGATTTAAACATCCAATTTAAGGGTCTATTAATTTACATAGAAACAAATGGAAAGTCCAGTGTGAGGAACTTTGATTCAACCTATAAAATGCTGATGTTTAATGTGAAATGATATAGACCACCTACCATAGACAAGTAGACTCTCTATCATTATTCATTATAATCCATTAACACGAGTTAGTGTGGATGAAATAAAAAAACATATGAACACCCTAGAAATATGGTATATTATCATAAAATAATTTATAATATCATATGGTTATATAAACTAATAAAAAAATTGAGTAGATCAAAAAGCATACTAATATAGATCCGATGTGACCAACAAAACATGAATCATAGATCAAATGAAAGAGTTATCAAAATTTTTAGTTGGAGAGGAGAAAGATTATTTCAAAGGGGAGTGGCTTTAAAAAATGAGAGGATAAATAGGGTTTAATTATTAATGAAGGCATGAGAGGGATCAATAATTTACCCATTTTTAAATTGGATCTAGATTTGACCACTTGGTTTTTTCAAATCATGTTCTAAATGGACTGGATTACTTCTTAATTTATACTACCCATGTGTCCTATGTGAACATTTTCTCAAGATGTACATATCCCATTTGGTGCTCTATAAAAATACTCTACAATTTTTTACATATTCATGAATCCTCTATTATAAATTTAATGAAACTTTCCTCCTCTATATAAGTGTTTCATAACTGACTCTCACAGTTACTTATAACCATGCAACTTATTCTATTTCACAAAAAAACCAATGCTATATACTCCAAATAGTCCCTAGATGCTCTGAACCACTTTCACAATCCCTTATATAATTAATTTATTTTGAAAACGATGTTTTAAACCAAATATTAATTGATATTTAGCTCAATATAAATTTAGATATGTTAAAACCTCCCATCCGTAAAATAACTCATCATTGAGTTTACCTTCTAAGGGTGGTACCGTATCATCTAAGAATAACTCCATTCACCGAGCATGTATGTTGTCCTACCACTCTCATATCTGGTCATGTAAATGGATTTACATCTATAACACCTAAACTAGACTATCTTACCTGCCTAAGAGATCTCTCAAGATATTATCAAGAATAAATATAGTATTCCCCTCAAAAACCCCATCTAACTCTAACCCATCCTCATTGTGATGATGAATTAGATGTGGGTGTGAATAATAGTGGAAAATAAAATATATTTGTAATACTTCATACATAGATAAATATCTATGAGGTCATAAGAACTGATAGGCTATCAGACTAAATCATTCCAAATTATTGAAGGTCTTGATGAAACAGGGTTAATTCTTACCCCATCTATGAATCTATCTATTCTCTTGTCTAGGTAGAAAATGTATAATAAAATTTCCCCCACCTCAAACTTTATTGGTTTGTATTGTCGATCAATGAAATATTTCAACTTAGACTATGTTATATCTATACACTTCATGATAATTTTTACAATCTTTGAATTCTACGAAATGAAACATGGTTCCATTAGTGAAACCTCTCATTCCTCTAACCATTATAGGGTTGAATTACATGACCTTTTATATAAACACTCATAAAGAGTCATATACATAGTCTCATGGAAATTATTTTTGTAATAAAACATATTGAGTTGTAAGTGTTTATCCCAAGAACCATAGTAACCTAGGGCGCATTCCCATAGCATGTCCTAGGACACCAATATTGTTTGTTCAGACTAAAGGTTGATCTATGGGTGGTAGGTTATACTCATTTGTACCTATGCACCTAGTTCCCTATGTGACAACTTCCATTACTATGATATAAAATGATCACCTCTATCCAATATGATAGTACATGGAATACAGTGAAGTTGTATGATATATCTAACATATAACAATATTATACCGTTTATAAGTAAGGTCTATATGATAAGTAGGAAGTGAGAGAACATTTTTATTCTACCTATGAACACCCATAATTCATCATTTCATTGAGGTGAACTAGTTAATCCCATCACAAAATCATTATTGAAATCATCCCATTTACACATTATAATGAGAAATGGATGTATAATCCCTACTTTTCATTGGTGGTATACCTTCATCTATTGATAGGTGGAACACTTAGTAATGAAACTAACCATCTCCCTTTTCATAATAAGATAACAATACTGGTAGTATAAATGATGTCACATCATTGTATGTCTAAGAAGTACCACCCATTATGAGGAATGATACTCTATTGTGAGTTATCCTTGTATATATATAATAATCCATACACATCCATGAATGAGTAAGGCCTTATACTCATCAATAATAAAACCATGGGACGAGCCCCTATAAGAAACATTCTCTCATAGGACCAATCCATTGGGATAAAAAAGTATCTTCATTTTCAATCCATCTAGAAGTGAGTTGGTCCTGAATAATGATATAATAATATAATTCTCCTAGTACTTATGGACCTTTAAGTGCATACCAGAAAATATCACCATCAATTTCCACTCGCTACTAGCATCTTGACCTGCCTACATTTGAGTCTTTTGATTCAGAGCATAACAAAAAACATTCTTTTTTTCAAGCATATAAGCAAGTTCAATGTCAAATTACTGTAGGTATTCAAACCATATTTATTTCCTGATATTAAATTCATATTGTGAATATATATAATTGGTTACTTTGTGGACTCTGTACATAAAAAAAATTCTCTCATAGTATGTAATGCATCCAAAAACACAATGCATAAACAACAAATTCTATCTCAAGATCATGTGTTAGGTAATTACACACATGTTTCCTTAACTAGTGAGAACTATATGCCAAAAACTGATCCATAAACAACAAAAAACACCTAGCCCAACAATTGATGCATCACAATAAACATTATTACCTATTATATGCTCAAGTAAAATCAGTACTAACATTAATGTCAATCCCACTTTCATCTCGTGACTGGATTTCTCATACACTTCAGACCATAAATACTAGACACCTTTATTGTTCAATCCCATCAGTGGCCATACAAGATTGGGGAAATACTAAATGAAGAACCTATAATATCTATAATTCTACAAGAAATGATTTATGTCAAATATATTCATATATTTCATCACAAAAACCATAGCTATCACCTTCTTTATGTCACATGCTACTCGTGTATCTAAGATGATGTGACCCGGGATGTAAAATTTAATGATCTATAAGTGTAATTTTTTGAGTTTATCATTAAATTAGTGATATTTAAATTTATTTTTTGTTATCAAATGATGTTTTTTATGGTTTTTTCAAGAGTAATAATACATGAAGAACTAATCCTTGATGACTACTACAAATGAATCCAAATAACAGTGGAAAACACAATTCATCAAATCCATGAAAAATGTAGGGGAATTTGTAAGACAGAATGGTATGACCAAATACTCATATAATCCATATCTACTATGTAATAATGTATGAGTTATATCTAATTTTATAACATGTACTTGATAGTATCCAAACCTCAAATCGATCATGGTTAAAATACTTTCTTCACATTGATAGTCAATGACATTGTTTATATGTGGCAGTGGATATTAGTTCTAAACCATAATCCATTTCAACTAATAATAATCCACACTATTATTAAAGGTAAAACCTTCCTTGTTTGTGAAAAGTATTAATGAATCTTAGGGGGAATTAATTATTCATATAAAACCCTCATCTTCAAAGTCCTCTAGTTACCTATTAATCATGTGAAACCGAGTAGTAGATATCATTTAATGATGAATGGATACTTGTGCTTATCCTAGAACTAGATCATTGTATTATTTATCAATATCTCATGAGCTATTCTATAATATTTTACAGAATTTGTATTTTAAATGATCTACTATAAGGGGGAAATCATAAAAATCTATCCCTTATCATCTTTATAAAGGCTATAAGTATATATTTTCACTCCAAACATCGCACGATTCTTGATTCTAGCTTGAATTACCTAGACATATAATTCAACCTTTTTAAAATAACTATCATCATATGGAGATGTGAATGATTCCCTTTATTTATACCATCATCCTAAGAATGATAGAGAATCAACCTATACATTTTAATAATAAAGTCTAAAACTATCAACTCATGGACAAAGAGGTCCCATAAGAAATGAGAGTAACCAAACTCACAGGGGAATTCCTTACACTGGCATACACTCTCTAATTGAATCCCCGATAGAGTATTGAGGGTCATCACATCATATAAATAATGAATATTGCGCCCAAGGATCTCCACAATAGCCAAAAACAATTAGGTGTGGGGACCACCTATGTCAAATAAAGAAGATACTAGAGTGGAGGATTCTAAAATCATACCTCAAACAAATATAAGGATGGAAACTCTACTCTCTATGGATTAGGTGTACTATATATATCTTTCAATGTATTCTGCCATGAAATATTACCGGAATACCCTTGTAAGGAAAACTCTATTGGAACAATAAATCATGGGTTTGGAACCCTCATCCATGACCACCTCCTTTCCCTTTTTGGATGTTGGTGCTCTATATCCATGTCTAATATGGAGTTGATGAACCCACTCCTAAAGGGAGGGCTAGTGTAGATCCCCTACCAATAGTAATTGAAAGTAATGTTCTTATGAATACCAAAATATTCCCCATCATACCACAATCCCTAAACTTAATTAGGGGTTTATCACATTAGGGATTCATATGGCCCTACTTACCCCACCGATGATAGGACAAGTGGCTACCTGGGTGCATGATCTGACAACAGTTTCTTCTTGAATATTGCTCTATGTGATGCTTCCTTATTCTAGTTGATGTAGTTCTAGGTGTATGAAGAAAATTTCCCTAGCACACACCCCATACTATAGAGATCCAAACTTCTCATATATAAATATTACATCTTTTTTAGTTAATATTTAATAAATTTCGAAAATACGCACCCAAAGACCATAATGGATTATTGCTTTTGGATACTAGGTACACATCCTTATTATTTAGTGAATATTCCCAATATATCTGATAAATTTCTTCCCATTTTTTAATATTCTTTATAGTTAACTACATAAAACCTTTCTTTATAACATGGGAATGGATATACAATAATGGGTTATTTTTTATTCTTAGTAAAAGTAAGCCTGGGAAATATGTCAACATAAAGTTAACATAAGTGTATCATAACATGATCATAACATATTAATCCAATACCCTTCATATCAAATTTCAAAATCTTGATCCATGGAATAATTATTTATAGATAATAATACATGAATCTTATGGAAGTCAAAGAATATAATCCATGGGATTATAAAATTTTCATAAGTCATGGAGGTTTTGAATACATATAAGTATAGAAAATCATTTCCATAGTTTTCAAGGATCATTTACAATGCAATCATAGTGGAATGGGTTCACTCCCAAAAAATTTTAGTAGTTAATATTCACTTCAAAGACTGTCATAATTGAAAAAGTCCCTTACTGAACTAGGTATAATCCCTATTCCAGTCCTATTTAAATCATCATATTTAAATCCTTAATAATGAATTGGAGGGATAAATAGGCCCCATTAATCACTTAATAAAAATAATAACTATATGTTCAATAGGATTATAAAACATTCAACATATATAAACTCATGAAAATAATGGCCTTCATAAAACACTCATCATATTTGAACCCATGAAAATAAATTATTTTCATAAGCATTTAATTATGGGATAACATGTAGAAAATAAATAGGTTTCATAATAATTTCATCATCTCATCACAGTATAACCAATTTTAAAAGAAAGTTTCATAATTTTTATCACGGTATAACCCATGTAAGAAAATGTGATTTATAAAATTATTTTCATCATAAAGATAAATGATATTTAAAAATAAACAAAATGGTGTCCTCAAATCATATCCGCAGTAAAGAATAAGTTACCTCAAAGGATGCCACCTTATATGGAAAATGATTCTAAAATATTACTTGGTTATTTTCTTGAATAATATATTTTTTCCACTTTGGAAAACACATTTTAAAAGTTAAAACATTTTAAAAATATTTTTCCATGAAAATAACATTTTAAAATTATAAATAATTATATATAACTCATTTAAAAAATTTCTTATGGTAAATATCCATTCTAATTTAAAAGATTTTTTTAAATAAAACTTTATAAAAAAATTCATTTTAAAATAACCTTTAAAACATATAAAATAATCATAAAATAAAATAGTGGTCATGATAGTGGAAATATTATTCATTCCATACACATTGAAATAAATATTCCTTTAGATTTTTTATTAAAATTTAATTATTCATTCTTTGGAAAATGAAATGATGATTCCATTCATAAAATTTTTGTTAAAATTGAATCATGGGAAAAATATTTTTAATAAATAATTTAGAGAAATATATTTTTTTTAGTTTTTTGACATAACATGGATTTAGATGAAAAATGATTTTTTGATCAAAGAGAGATATAGAGATGGTTTTCATAAAAACATTCCTTTGAACATGTGAGTAAATAAAGAGTGAAAAAGGGGACAAATGTGTTCTCATGACATAACCAGATAATAAGAAGTGTAATAATTTTCATGATAGTTTTGTCATAATATTTCATCATCAGAGTCATAAAGATAAAAAATCTCGATGAACAATGACATTATATCATAAAACATTTACACATTGTTAAACTGAATTTTATGAAACATGGAGTAGTAACATTAAAGGAAATATAATATATCAAAAAATGGATTATATTAGAGATATAACATGTAAAAGGGATATTGTATACACCATATAAAAGAATATATGTTATTAAAACCACATATATCTCAAAGATACCAAATTGAGACAAAACATCCCTTACTACTTTGGTATCTTTTGAACCATAAACATTATGGAATAGATATCATAAAATGGGTTTTAAAATACCCATAATTTTCATGAAATAAATATAAAATACATTCATAGTAATTATATATTTAACATATTATAAATATGTTTTGAATATAAAATTTATCTCATGGAGATAAAAGTGAAACAAAAAATCCCTTACCATAAGTATGAAATTCCATTTCATATGTTAGAACCTACTAAATAATAAATATAAGTATATTTTACATATAATAAATAACCATATATATATATATATGTATCAAACCATATATTATTTACTTATGAACTTTGTTACCCATTTGTTAACAATTCCTAGTCAAAATCATGTTTCATGTAATAACTACATCGTTTTTCATCTATGTTTTAAATTATTATTTCTGTTACAATTAATTTGATCATTGTTCCATAGTATACCTAATTTTAACTATGATATAAATATAATATTTATTCATTATATATGTATATATATTAATGCATAAAATTTATAGATATAAAATGAAATACACCATTCATTGAGATAGTAGGTCATACATATGCATGAACGCTGTTTCTATTTTCTCAACAGATGAAATGAAAGAAAGGAAAATAATATTTTAACTTTATAGAATAATTGTTTTCAAATATATCACATATATTCATTAAATTTATTGTTATTACCTTCCAAGAAAATTATCAGTGAAAAAAATCAGTTCTCTTCGAGAGGTGGTAGTTTGTCGTACACTAAAACGAAGTTATCGTATCCCACACAGAATAGAAAGTAAGAATATATATGTGATATATTTTTTCAATAGTTATAATTATGTTGAAAATATAATATATATTCAATTAATCTATCCTTATTTCCCTAAAAGTAAAATGGAAATTGAAAAATAAATCACAATGGTTAGTGAGGCGGTAGTCCTCCGTAAACACTAGTAATGTAATATTCTACCAATGGGTTAATGGTTAAGAAGTTAGATGTGGTATTATAAATATATAGGCATAATAGCATCGTAAATATTATATATAAAAATTAAATCCATCATTACTTCCATCCATGAGAGGTGGTTATAGAAAATGATTAACATTGGTTCGCGAGGCAATAGTCCTCTCTAAACATGAATGATGATTTCACATCCCATTTCAAATAAGAGGACATGAATATGAATTATAAGAATATAATAATAACATATAAGTATATTTTAGATGATGGTTATATTATATTATCATATTTTAAGAATATTTTTATGTATTTGAATGAATATGTAAATCATAAAGACATTGTTTAAAACATTACCTATGTTTTATATAAAATCTTTAAGTTTAACTAAATCCTTCCTAGATTGACTTTATGATATCCCCAGATTCGTTAAGATGTGGGTAGGGATGTTTTTCCTAGAGGTTTTTGGTTTTGGGTTGAAAACCCTTATTTTTTAAGTGTGAAGAGGAGAGGATATGGTTAACCTTTAAAAAGTAAGGTAAGTGGCACACTTGTAACTTTTAAAAATAAAATGGTGTACCCATGTTTTTCACCAAACAAAATGTTCCTAAAATAGATATTATAAAACAATACAGTTTTTATGTCTATAATATGTCAATAAAAATGCATTTGGACCTTTTTTACATCTTTTTTAACACATATCGTTTTATATTAACCATCGACAAACAATTATTACGTTAACCACATAAAATAATTTTTTATTTTTTTAAAATCCATTATAGTAAAAAATAATTTTACCTTATTAAATGAAATAAATTAATATTATTCATTATGTGCCATCTAATTATAAAAATTATACTCATATTAGTGGAAAATTTAAATTTTAAATTAAACATATAGAGGGGAAAAAATTCTCTTTTCCAAAGAGAATATCTTCAAAAGATTAAAAATAATTGATATAAAAATTCAATATTAAATTTATTATAATTAAATAAATTTAATTAATAAATATTTAATTTAATAATTTTAATTTTTTAAAACCATCTTAAAATAATTTAAATATTTTTAATATCATTAAAGGAAATAAGAATTCTTAAAATAAATATGTATTTTCACTATTCATCTAAAAAGTTATTTTCTCAGAAAAGTATCAAAAATTCACCCTACCATAAATTTTAGGTGATGATTTCAAAAATAAATTTCATTTTAACAGATAATTTTTTTTAAATTGTTAAAAGTTAATTTTAAAAATGTTCACAAAATGCAACAAAACTGGTTTTTAGAAAAATATAGTTTTAAGCGTAAAATTGGATTTCTTGTGTCTCCTTCCTTGGAGAAACATAAGTTGAATGATAAATATTTTAATGAATATATAATAAAACATTTAAATAACACCATTCACTAAAATTTAGTATTATAATTTATTGATATAAAAAATATTTGTGTGCATAAAAATTTTCATTATGAAGATAAATTATTTATAGTCAAATGGTTATTATTTTCAATTTTATTTAATTGGTCACCAATTAATTAATTTTATGTAAATGTGGAAACCATTGTTTTACATAATTTAGTTAATTCTATTCTTAAACACAATTCCAATGGTTGAGTTACAACTATCATATTATCATAGTATTTTAATAGTATATCGTGTTTTATTTAATCTCTGTGTTGCATTTAATGCAAGATAAAATTGGTGATACATGTAATGTAAGATATCATAAAAGATTGTTTTAAAATAATAAATGAAAAAATCTCAGAGTGTTAAATTGTACCCCCTTTAATAAATTTCATAGTTATAATTTGAACTTGTGTTTAGTAATCAAGGGTTCAACATTTGAAAAATGTCTTTGTGGGAAACCCACAACATAAATAGGATTAATAAAACATCTTCATGAAACTAAAATGAAGGGAGTTGTGAAGGTTAACTAGAATAAAAAATATTGGGTTTCTTAATAGTATAAAATTTGTGGGATGTGGATATTTTTAAATTCTATAAAATCTAATGTCTATATAATAATGGATAATGATAGGGATTATTTATCGTATGAATTTGAATGATCATGATAAATTTAGAAACAATTAAACCCTAAACCAAATAGGTGTAAAATGTTCATTGATATCATTTTATATGATGATAGTATGACACAATTTTATTTCTTCATCCTTTTTTCATGTTGAGAAATATTCATGAAAATATACGCATACTTGATTTCATTCAATTTCATTCCTTCTTTTTATAGTTACTATTAGGAATTGTTTTTTACATAATTTATACATAAATATTCATATGACAAAATAATACAATAATATCTCATATATAATCCAAAATATAACATAAACCATTTAATAAATGGTTAATCTTAAGAACCGTACATTATTCTAAATTTATAAATAATATCACTATAAGAATACACTAGAGTAAGGACCCGACCCCAATTACCTGGAGTTAGTGCCTTATTTGATTACATTGGATTATAAATAAGGAATAAGCATCCCTAAGGACCGAGTAGTTTAGTATTATTGGAAACATGATACATAAATAAGGTCAACATTACAACTTGAAATGGAAAAAAACATAGAAACTCCTTAGAAAACTTCAATAACTCATAGCTTATTTCAGCATATCATTCATAATAATGTTCTTCATATCCTTAGAAAATGAATCATAAGAATGGGGTGAGCTCAAAAAATCAATATGAGTAAGAAATAAAATGGAAGATAACATAAACATTATACATGGTAAATAATTGAAAACAAATGCCTTTAAAAAAACATGAACATAATCTCGTAGAAAAATATGAGCTAAGTAAATATTTCCATAATATAACATAATAATGGGAATTCTACTAGTCTAATAGCCACATGAAACATCAATACTATATTCATAATGAGGGAATTCATAATGTGGGATAACATAACATACCGTCAAGGCCTCGTACCCAGACCCTAAATAATAATTTTGTCAAGGGCTTGTGCCAAGACCGTAGTTTGTCTCATGGGACCTACTGATGAACCGAGGGCTATAGCAGGCCACACCCAACACTTACTATGTCCAATTCATTCCTCATATTAATTAGGATTAATATAAATAAAATATACATTCATATTGAAACTAATATATGAAATGTAAAAAACTCTCCCCGAATATTAAGCATAAACACTAATCATAAAGAGTAAATTGGTGAATGGTTTTAGGACAGCACATTCATAGCCAAAATAATCATAATAAATTAACCTAAATATGGTATATGATTCCATATATTATTAATCCCTATAATACATAAGAATAAACAAGAGTGTTGAAATAGATGAAGATACTCTTATAAAATCATTGAGTAATTGTTGAGTTGAATACCATTTTACTTTTAAAATAAGATTTCTTTCAGAAAAACATTTTTATATAACTAGAAGTGAAGTAATATATTATTTTCATAATAAAATGAGTTATTTTATAAATATTATGTTTTCCAGAAATCGATTATAGAGTTCCCTTGAAAATAGGTAAGAATTTGAAAATTTTCCTTGAATCGGGCTTGTATTTTGGAATCAATTTTGAAAGTTTCTTTTTAAAACATGTCACTATCCCTAAAATAAATAAGGATAATGGTTGAATTACTTATATAGAATAATCAGACATAATTTATTAGTATTACATAATAATACATAATAATTTCATTGAGGTAATTAGACAATGAAAGTAACCAGAATGAAAATGGAAGTTCGGGTGAAAAAACCCATACCTTAACTCCGAAAGTGTTCTGCTCTTGAACTTAGGCTCCTAGATTATGAAATTATACTTATTAATAAATTATTTTGGAACCTATTAGAAATTTATTTATCTTATAATAAATCTTTTTAGTTCATTTATTTCGCTATTGATTAGTTGTAGTATTCAAATTTCGTCGTTCCGCAATGTTCATTTTCTTTATTTTCATAATCGGTTCAGTTGTTCATAAGTAATGGAGTTCATGTAAATCTATATAATTGAATTCAAATATTTTTAATGATTATACATAGGTTTTAGTGGTCATTTATATAATTTGGTTACATGGAATGATGATAAATTATTATATAGATCTTTAATGATAACTGTTTCAGTTAATTTGTGGGTTACGATTTCAACGAAGTCATTTATCATTATAATGTAATACCATTTGGAAAAATGGATTAGAGAACCATAAATAAGGTATATTACATAATTAATAATCTGGTTCAACATTAACAAGAATAATTTCATGATCATAATTGAGTATGATAATAGAAATCAAAATCTCATCATCCTTGAATGTGGTAAAGTGACACATCTTGGATGGTGTTCTTGCTACTAGTATAAAAGAATGTAAAAGGAATATACGGTGATAAATTATTCCAATGTCATGAAAAATTTTTATTACATGTAAGTTATAGGATTCATTACAACATTTTGATAAAGAGAGGTTATAATAGAAAAAGAACAAATGAACTTGAAAGGAAAGACAGAGAATTGAAAAGAGGAATTTACTGCTTGAAACTAACATCCTTGAGAGCCTCTTTAAGGGAGAGGATTTGGTCATTTTATCAGGACAAGTATTTCTGTACATGGTAGAGGTGGTTGAGAGGTTATTTGTACATAATCTTTATAAGTCACAAGGCTTGACCAGAGTGAAGGGAAGTGGGAGTGAGGGGGGTGGTTAGAGTGGTAGAGAGGAGAGTATTCATAAATTTTTAATCATTAGTTTATTAATTTACCTCAAGACCAAAAATAGTGATGATTACATGACCATTAATAGTAAAAAATTAATTTGAGTTCAATCCAATGGGGCTTACATCACTTATTAGGCCATAAATAGTGTATTTAATTGATAATTTGTATATACAGTATTTTATCGTATTTCAATATTCATCAAAAATTCTTGTTTTTTAGAAAAATACCAAAAAATCAACCTAACAAATTTTCAATGTGTAGAATCCAAAAATTAATTCCATTTTTCAAAAATAATTTTCTAAATATTATTAATTTAATATTTAATTATAATTATAATTTTTCCTAAAAACAAATGTTCTAAACATTTATTTACTTATCCCAAAGCAGAGGTATATCTTACATCCACTTTAATATTATTTATATACGATCCTAGGTATGGTTACTATTAATTTGGGTATATCAATATTCATAAGCATATGTTACTATCCATAAGGGTAGGTTACTATTCAACAAAAAATATGTTTTTCATATCAGAGTCCAAATAACTTTCTGATGGCTACCGTGTATGTCAGATTTTAAAAAATAACATCACAGAAGTGAAATCATATGTTTTAAGGGTCACATAGAAATTAGTAGTTAATTATTTTGTGATTTCATGTGAATATGAAATATTTATAAGAAAGGAATTTTCATAGAAGAAATATTGGGCCGTTACATTCTCCCCTCCTTACAAAAATTTCGTCCTCGAAATTCACAAAATTGTTACCTAAAAAGATTCAAGTATTCCTTCAACATAAGATCCTATGGATCCCATGCTTCTTCCTCCATCTTATGGTTTTACTAAAGTACCTTCACCAGAAGAGTCTTCTTGATTTCTCAACATTTTCTATAGGTATTAAGGATCACAATTGGATCTTCACAAAAAGGCAGATCCGGATCAAGATCTATTTCATCATAAGTGAGTACTTGCGTTGGGTCTGGCATGTATCTTCTTAACATTGAAACATGGAAAACATTGTGAACCATAGAGAGAAATTGTGGCATTGGAAAATGGTAAGATATTGTTCCAATTCGATCCAGAATTTCAAAAGGTCTGATATACCTCATACTTATTTTTCCCTTCTTATCGAATCGTATATGCCCTTCCACAAAGATACCCTTAAGAACACTTGATCGCTTTCTTGAAATTCCAAATCCTTCCTTTGGATATCATCATAGCTCTTTTGCTTAATTTGAGCTGTTTTGATATGGGTTTGGGATAATATTTACCCTTTCCATTGTTTCTTCAATATGTTCTACTCCAATGAAGTTTCTTTTTCAGACGACATCCCATCATGTTGATGTGCGACATCTCTTTCCATATAATGCTTCATATGGTTCCATCTGAATACATGAATGGAAGATATTATAATAATAAAATATATGAGAGGTAAACAATGATCCCACATGCCTTGAAATTTAATTGAACAGGACCTCAACATGTCTTCCAAAGTTTGAATTGTTCATTCTGATTTTCCATCAGTTTGTGGGTTGTAGGCAATGGTCAAACAAAGATTATTATATAGGCCCTTTTAAATAATCTTACAAAATCGTGACGTAAAACGGGTATCATGATTTGAAACAATCGATAATGGTACACCCTGATTTCTTACAACTTCATTAATATACAGTCTTTCTAAATGTTCAAGTGGTAAGTAATCTCTTATAGGAAGAAAATATGTTGATTTTGTCCGACAATCTACAATGACCCATATTGCATCATTTTTTCTTGGAGTCTTTGGTAGCCCCATGAAAAATTCCATCATAATATCATCCCATTTACACATTGGTATAGTAAGGGTTTTCATGACTTCTCGAGGATATTGTCTTCCAACCATCACTTATTGACAAACCAAACATCTCAACAAGTAATCAGTAATCTCCCACTTAATGTTTTCGCACCAAAAATGTTCTTTTAGATCTATAAACATATTTTTTTCTACTAGGTTTATAGAGAAATTAGAGCTATGAGAATAATCCAATAGTTCCCTCCTTATCTCAGGAATATCCAGAACAAAAATCCTTTTTTCGAATTTCAACATTCCACCTTCATATGTGAATTCAGTCAACTTCCCATCATTTATAGATTTAATTTTATTTAGAAACTCTTCATCATTATCTTGATAACTTTTTATCATTTTTATTAAATAAGGTATGGTAACAATTTCAAAAAGTAGTGATGTTCTACCTACATTGATAATTCCCATATCTATCTTTACTAGATCCATTAAAATATGATCCCTTTAAACTCTCATCTTGTTTAGAATTACATGGTCCTTTCTACTCAAAGCATCTCCTAACTTATTTTCCTTCCCCGGGTGGTAGTGTATTGTGAAATAATTGTCTTTGAGTAGCTCAATCCATCTCCTTTGTCTCATGTTGAGTTCTCTATAAGAGAATATATATTTCAAACTCTTATGATTATGTAAGTATCTCACAATTTTCTCTATATAGGTAATGTATCCAAATATTCCAAGAAAAATTACCATTGCTAACTCAAGATCATGATTTGGATAGTTTTGTTCATGAATTTATATCTTCCTATATGCATAGAAAATCACTCGATCATTCTATATAAGGACACAACAAAGTACTTTTTTGACGCATCGCTATATATAACAGACTCGTCATTCCTCTATGGTAGGGTTAGGATCATAGAATTCAGTAACCTCCATTTCAATTATTCAAAACATTATTCACATTCCTTTATCCATATGAAATTAACCCCTTTTCAAGTGAGCTTGGTCATTAGGTTGGCTAAATGGTTGATGTTCTGAACCAAACACCGATAATATCCAGATAATCCAATAAAACTACATACCTCAGTTATGTTCGCTGAAGTAGGATATTCTTGCACAGCCTTTGTCTTCGCAGGATATATATATATTCGTTCTATTGAGACAATGTGGCATATAAAGGAAACATATTGGAGCCAAAAATCACAATTTCTAATCATCCCATAGAATTTATTTCTTCTCAGAGTCATCAGAATAGTACACAAGAGATTGTCGAGATATACATTAATTTTATAGTATACCAATATATCATCAATAAACATCGCCAAAAAGTTATCAATAACTACTCAAAGACTATATTCATTAGATCCATGAGAAAAGATGGTTCCTTAGTTAGCCCAAAAGGAATTACTATAAACTCGAAATGCCCGTACCTGGTTTAGAATGTTGTTTTTGGAATGTATTCCTTCCTCACAAGAAACTAATGATATCCATATTTAAGATCATTCTTCAAAAAATTTTGGGCACCATGATTTTGATCAAATAAATCATCAATGAGATGTAGGGGATACTTTTTCATTATTGTGATGTTATTGAATTCCATGTAATCAATGTACATCCTCATGGATCCATCTTTCTTATTGACAAAGAGGACAAGGGATCTCCGTGGAGAAACACTAGGTTGAATAAATCCTGTATTACTCAATTTCAATAGTTGTTTATTTAGGTCCACTAACTCAACTATGGCCATTCTATAATGGGTCTTTGATATGGGCCTTGAACCTGGAATTAATTCAATGAAAAACTCAATTTCTTGCTCTAGAGGATGTATAGGTAAATCCTCTAGAAAGACGTTAACAAATTCTTGAACAATAGGTACATCTTCTATCTATACATTCTTCTCTTCAACCATATTTATTTCATTACCTTCCTCTATAATAATTGAATTCAGTAGAGATACTAGGGATGGATTTAGATGAGAATTAAATGAAAAGGTTTTTTCTCTAAAAATAATGGATTCCACGTCATTCTAAAAAATTATAACTTCCTTATTCTTGCAATAGATCTTTTCCTCATAATTTGATATCCAATTCATATCGAGAATTATATCATAGTAAACCATTTGTATGATGATAAGGTTAGCAACTAAAGCATGTTTATGTGGCATGAGGGGGACCAATTGACACGCCTTTGTTGTAATAATACATCCACTTGGTGTTTTGATAGATAACTCCTTTATTAAATCAAATTGGACATATATAATTTTATTGTAAAACTGCGAAGATATAAATGAATGTGATGATCTAGAATCAATGAAACCATTGGATAGGTTTCTTAAAACGATCAATGTACCTACCACCACATTACTAGGAACCTAAACTGTCGCGGTTGTGACCGCATAAGCTTAATCTTGCTCCCTTTCCCTTCTTTGGGGAACATTTCCCTAAAACTTAGGACATTCATGTGAATAATGTTTCACCTCCCTGTAATTGTAGCATTGAATATTGGTAGCTTCTTTCTTCCCCTAACAATCCCGAGTTAGGTGGCCTTTTACTCTACACTTATAAAAGACTCACATTCCCTTCAGGAAAGTGAAAGGGTGTTTCTTACCACAATGATTGTAGGATGGATATTAAACTCTTCCATTCTTCTCCATTTCCTTATTTCCTATCCCAGTGTTTTCAGCTTCCGTCTTCTTCTCTTGCTTTCCCTTAGAGTCATAAGACTTAAACATTATTTTATAGTCTTGATATCACAGGAAACTATATCTTCATATGATAAGAAATTCTGGGAGACTAGATCCCTTCAAAGAAATTGTTTCAAACCATAAATTAATTGATAAATTTTTTTCCTTTGATTTCATATGTAGTCTAGATCATGCCTTTATAACCTTGTAAAGTGATATTTATACTTTGGAACATTCTCATCTTCCTTCTCCCTCCGATTCAAGAACTTTTGCTCCATATCTTCTCGTTGTTCATAAGGAAACTTTTTCAATAGAATAACTTCCTTAATGTATCTTCATTCCATATCTTCAATTTCTTTCTCATATACTGTGTTTTGGATTAATGACCACCATAAATCTGCATCTCCCGGTAGATGATAAACTACCATAACGACCTTATCTCTTTCATTACATCCCAAATGGAGAAATATATTCTCTATAGAACTTATCCACTACTTAGCTATGAATGTATTTTTAGTCCCCTTGAAAGATAGAGGCTATTGTCGCATAAATAGATCTAACATAGCTCCTCTGTGCGGAAGATTTGGATGCTTTATATGGGTAAGGTTATTGTTAATAACCTGAGAAAGTTGTCCCAGTATAGTTATAACCTGTTATAGCACTGGATCCAACATCAGTATCTTACATCACAAGGAAACCCCTATAGGGGACACACACATTCGTGCAATTTCTATTCCTTCCACTAGGCACCATTTCTAGATAATGGAATACACAATATTATGTTATGAATCCTAATGTAAAATTTTAACCTGACCAGATTCTTAGCATAAATTAAAATCCTATGCATGGATAATACCACAATCACAAAAATGGTTTCTTTGAGGAAAAATTTACTTTTAAATATTTTATAATGGCTTGTAAAAAATGTGTATTACTCTAAGCATATTCCCTAGGAGTTAAATAACCAAGAGTGCAACAAGGCCCATTGTTGTGTACCAAGATACCCCGCTTCAAGCTCGAATCTCATTTTCAGAGCTTTCACTAATAGGAACATCTATGCCAGAGCTTCCTCTACCTGTTCGTATCCAGATAGGGATGTATTTCTTCAATGATCCACATAATATATTCCATAACAAAATACAAGGATGTTTTTGTATGTTTATCTTCAAAGACTATCTTAGGGACTCTTTCCTAATCTAGGTTTTCTAAATCTAATTTCCAAGGTTTCTACTGATGTTCCTCTGATACCAACTGTAAGGACCCAAACCTAGTTTCCTAGAGCTGGTGCCTTATTTCATTACATTGGAATATAAACAAGGAATAAGTATCCCAAATGACCGAGTAGTTTGGTATTATTGGAAACAAGAAACATACATCAGATCAACTTTAAAACATGAAATGAATAAAAATGTAGAAACTCCTTAAGCAACTTCCATAACTCCTAGGTTATTTCAGAATATCATTTATAATAAATGTCTCCATGTCCTGATAAAATGAAACATAAGAAAGGGGTGAGCTAAAACTCTCATTAAGAGTAAGAAATACAGTGGAAGATAACATAAACATTAGACATGGAAAATAAATGAAAACACATGCCTTTAAAAATAAACTTTAACGTAATATGGGAAAAAATATGAGCTGGGTAAATATTTCCCCAATATAACACAATCATAGGAATTCAACTAGTTTAATAACCACAGGAAAAATAAATACTATATTCATAAGGAGGGAATGTATAATGTGAGACAACATACCATACCATCAAGGCCTCATTCCTAGACCATAAATAGTCATTCTATCAAGGCCTTGTTCCAAGAATGTAGTTTGTATCAAGAGACCTACCGATGCACCGACAGACTATAGAGGGCCCCACCCAACACTTACTATGTCTAATGCATTCCACATATGAATAGGGATAAATATAAATAACATATTCATTCATATTTATCTTGAAAAATTAAATGTAAACAACTCTCCCCGAACATTATGTATAAACACTAACCATACAGTGTAAATTGGTGAATGTTTTAGGATAGCACATCCACAACCAAAATAATCATAAAAAATTAACATAAATATGTTATATGATTACCTAAAATATTAATCCCCATAATACATAAGAATCAACAAAAGTGTTGAAATAGATGAAGATACTCTTATAAAATCTTCGAGTAATTCTTGAGTTGAATACCCTTTTACTTTTAAAAGAATACTTTTTTGGAAAAACATTTGAATAAAACCAAAAGTGAAGTAAGATTATATTTTCATAATAAAATTAGTGATTTTATAATGATTATGTTTTCCAAAAACATATTATAGAGTTCACTTGAATATAAGTATGAATTTGAGAAATTCCCTTTAATCGAGCTTGTATTTTGGAAACAATTTTGAATGATTCTTTTTAAAACATGTCACTATCCATAAAATAAGGAAGGATTCTGGTTGTAGTACATATTTATAATACTCGCACATAATCTATGAGGATTAAATAATAAAACATAATAATTTCATTGAGGTACTTATAAAATGAATGTAACCCAAATGAAAATGGAAGTTAGGGTGAGGAAACACTTTCCTTAACTCCAAACGTGGTCCTCTCATGAACTGAAGCACTAGGAATATGAAATTATGCTTCTTAATAAATTATTTCAAAACATATTAGAGATGTATTTATTTTATCATAATTCTTTTTAGTTCATTTATGCCTTTATTTATTAGTTATTATATTGAATTTCGTCATTCTACAATTTTCTTTTTCTTTATTTTAATAATCAGTTCACATGATCTTATTTAATGGAGTTCATGTAAAACTCCAGAATTTAATTCACATATTATTTTAGATCATACATAGGTTCTAGTGGTCATTTATTTAATTGGTTTCATGGAATGGGGATGAATTTTTATATAGATCTTTAATGATAACTGTTTCGGTTAATTTGTGGGTTTTGATTACAACAAACTCATTTTCTTTATAACTTAATACCATTTGTAAAAAGAGATTAAATAACTTTACATAAGTTATATTACCTATATAATAATATGATTCAACCATAAAAACAATGGTTTCATGACCATAATTGATAATGATAATAGAAATCAAAAGACAATCGTCCCTAAATGTGGTAAATTGACACATCTCATACGGTGTTCTTGCTACTAGTATAAAGGTAGGTAAAAGGAAGAGATAACTATCATGAAAAAATTCCAGTATATGTAAGGTACTGGAGTAATTAAATCCTTAGGATAAGGATAGGTAATATTTGAAAAGTAAAACAAATTCACATGAAAAGAAATACAAAGAATTGAAAAGAGGAATTTACCTCTTGAACCAAACTTCCTTGAGAGCCTTTTTAAGGGTGATGATTTGGTATTTTTAAGAGACCAAGTCTATTATGGATGTGGGAGAAGAGGTTTTGAGGATATTTGGACAGAATTTGGAGAAAGCACAGGGTTTGAGAGGAGTTAAGGGAAGAGGGAGTGAGGGGTGCTTTTTATAGTGGAGGAGAGGAGTGTATTCCTAATTTTTTTATCATTAGTTTAGTAATTTCCACAAGACCAGAAATAGTGAAGATTCCATGACCAAGAATAGTAGAATATGCATGTGAGTTCTAAAAATGTGGTATTAAATAACTTTTGATGTCATAAATGGTGTATTTTGATGATAATTTGTATATTCGGTATTTTACCATATTTAATGATTCAACAAAAAATCGAGTTTTTCAGAAAACTACCAAAAATTCACCGTAACCATTTTTTTAAATATAGAATCAAAAAATAATATCCCTTTTTCTAAAACAATTTTCTAAATATGATTAATTTAATATTTAATTGAAATCATAATTTATTCTAAAAACAGGAGTATTAAAACATTTATTTACTTATCCCAAAGCATAGGTATATCATACTTCCACATGAATATTATATATATACTATCATAGCTAAGGTTACTATTCATTAGGGTACATAACTATTCATAAGGGTATGTTAATATTCATAAGGGTAGGTCACTATTCACAAGAAATTGAGTTTTTCTTATCTGACTCCAAATAACTTATCGATCACAATTGTTTATGTTAGATTTTTAAAATTCACATCATAGAAGTGAAAAAAATATGTTTTAAGGGTCTCATAGAACTCAGTTGTTCGTTAGGTTGTGATTTCATGTGATTATGATATATTTATAATAAATGAATTTCCATTGAATAAATATTGGGTCAATACAACTAATTTCTTTAGGTATGAATCCTTTTTTGGTCAATTTATAGTTTAAATGCTTAGTTACAACCTAATGTGAATTCCCTTGGAGGTTGTAGAGGTATGAAGAGGAATTAGGGTCTTTTTAGGTCCTCAAATCTAGTACTTTTTATATAAATTAGAGAAACCATATGGTGTTTAGAAATCTTGTGACCCAAGATGCATGGTTAAATAAAACTATACATGGTTGGATAGCGGGATGGAGGAGCCCACACGGTTTGGAAAAATGATTGAATTAGGGCACACATTTGTGTGGGCACATCTATATTTTTTATAGTGGAATGAGACATGGTTTGTGCACGGTTAGTCAAACTGTGTGAGAAAACAATGTTGAGTGACCCTCCATACAACAATGGTCTCAATATGGGTGCACAATTTGGTCTACTGTATGACCAAACTGTACAACCAATGAATTTTTTGAATTTACAGTTTCACTCATAAATTTTTTTATAACATTATCCCTAATTATATTTCTCCTTTATTGGATAGAATAGAATTATGGGAGCTCCTCCTTGAGGATAAATCATAGACTCTTATCCCTCCCCTCTATCTGATACTCGAATCGAGCATTCTCAGCCTCATTGGATCTACATCAGTGAGTACTCAATTATTTTTGTGTCATTGTTTAATCTAATTGGTATAGGATATGGTATTTAGGTGAAGTATACTATGATATTTTTAGAGTTATTTTATTTTATTCATTTTTCTCCATATCTGAATTGAATCATGAGATTATACTAGAAGATAACTCAACTATGAATCTACGGTGGGTGGTCTCATGATTTTTTATTAATGTCGATGTGTTTATATATGTGTCATTTTTCTACACACCAAATTATTGGAGAAACTCCATTGAAGTGGAATTTAATCCATAATTTGAAATTTATAGGTATGATCTATGTAATTATTGATACCCATTGATAAATTAATAAAGGTTAAGAACCTCAAATTGGAACCACCCCTTTAGTGTGTTGTTTAATTAAATAGATCATCATTGGTGTTGAATGAATTTTGATGCCTTCTAGTTTGTCGTTTACCCATTTTCGTGGGTTTTTTAATAATGACATTAAAATTCTAATTTTCAATTATTTAAGGATGGGAATTTAATGAAAATTAACCTAGGATATTTCCATGTGATTGATTTCTTAAGAGTTAATTTCTTCTTATAATGAAATCCCAACGTGAAATATATTGGAGTCAAAGACTTCTATGCTTCACCCATGCCTTGTTCCACCTTATGAGGTGAGTTTTAAATGAATTTTGTTTGTAAGGAACATGTTATAATTAAATGATATTGGGAATTATTATGAATATTTTGTGGGTGATACATTAGTTCATATATGAATGCCATGGATAAACTCATTTGGATATCACCTATCTTATGCCCAATTGATACTCGGAATCCTTATACATATTGTCATGCATAGAATCAACATGGATGATTATATATACAACTGAGTGATACTTTTAATCCTTCTTTGGATTTCTATGAATGGATTTAGAGGTGATTTCATTATATATTTTATAGAATTGAGACATGGACTCCCATAATGGACCTCCAAGGATGGACTCAATGGTGATGATGTTATACCACACCTAGAGTTAGACCTAGGTTCTTGTGAGAATCTAAATGGATGGGCTTATAGGGTGTTCGGTTCAAGATACAAATAGATTGATACATTGATTCAAAATAAGTAATTACGTTGATAGGCCTTGGCTTATAATTAAATAATAATTGTAATGAATTATACAAAGCATATACCATGGCAAAGCATAAGGTTGGATTTGATAATTTTCTTACACATAATTGATCTATTGGTTAGGCATCCATGATTAAATAGCTTCAAGAGGGACATTGGGGTATCTAATAGGTCTTGAGTCCTATTTAATAAATGAGACTAATTACTTAAATGAACTTCATTATAAATTGAAGTATGACTGATTATTTATTCAGAGACATTCTAGTAAGGCTAAAAAAGGTAGTAGATGATGATTTTACATTGGATCATGGACCATTATGGGTTGTTTACTTTTACATAATTCCTTTATATTTTTAATTAATACCTATTCATTTTTATTATTATATATCACTATCTGGATGGTGTTGTACCTTCGAATAGTTTCCTATTACGATTGTATCTCACACCATATTCTGGACACCAACAAGTACCCATAAACACTATATTATTGTAGGCATGTAAAATGGAAAGCACCCTAGTAAAATTATTTGATCACTAATAGGATAAGGGGAGCAAGGGACAGTGTTAAGGATCATGATTCTAGCTGGATAGTTTTTTGTCCTTTTTGGACATTGTTACATGTATAGTACTGATGACTTGTATACCTATTTTAGATTCTTTGTATACATAAAACATTTAACATCATAATATGTGTATGAGATTACCCTCAGAATTCATTATATATCACTATCTTGTTTATTTATCATCTTTATGATTGATTTATTGCTTCTGATGTAAATTGATATTTATATTACATTATGATGCACTCTAGTAATGAGTGAATAGTCTCCCCACATACACACCCTATGCCCTCACTATTTATTCAAAGCCTCTACCATTTGGGGATATTCTCTTGATCCCATATAGCTAATTGTTTATGGAAAACTATTTAGTGGAATCTGAGTCTGAGACATTTCAAAGTGGTATTAGAGCATTTTTTTAGTTCGCTTTAAAATTTTTAGACAATAGAAAATGATAGAAAGGAATGTGAATTTGGTAATGAGCTGTTCATGGGTGTAGAAAAACCACATACAGAAAAAAGTCAAATTACTTCAAATGAAAATGGTAATTTTATATATTTTTTATATTTTATTTTATTTTATTCGACAGTAGGGTGATCCACATGAATTTAGATTTTCTTTTATATATGATTTTTGTTTTTATTTTGTTTAAAACTGATGATATTAGGGTATTGAATCCCTTGTGTCATTTTCAAAACCTATAATAATTCACATGCCATGCATTATTTCATTCCATATTTGGTGAATTGTTTAATTCAGTGCTATTGTGATATTTTCATTATAGATATACTTGTTGTTTGATGGTTAATCTGTGGAGTGGTTTGAGAAACAAGGTCGGTACTATCAGTTACCACTGTAACATAAGAAGTGTTTTCGTGATTAGGCTATAGTAGACACCCTAAGAATCCAATTATGGCATGTTCAGTCATAGACCATGAGACTCATGGACATAAAAGTGTTTTGGTGTGTGACAGCTAGACATCATATTTCAGTTGATGAGGAGTATGGGCCATTATGGATCATAATTTAGTGAATCATAAGGTTCAACATTTAAAATGAATTTTAGGATAGTGGAAATTAATATGAGAATAAATTGGAAACTGAAATTGTTTATAGAAGAAAAATTCATCCAAACCTGGCCTTAGTAGTGGGAAGTAAGTAGTATATCTTTCTTTTATATAATCTTTAAATTTCACATATATGTTTCAAGGAGCAAGAATAAGGGAGTTTTCTAATACTGGAAGTCTTATATTTATCTAATTTTAGTATATGTGCTTTTATCTACATAACTTTATTGAATTATTATATGAGAAATTTTTTTGGAATTGAAGAGAAATTCCACTACAACAACCTCTAGTCATACTCGGATTGTGCAGTATCAAGTGATGCAGGTCCATGGAAAGTGGGGGAACGTTTCTGATAGTGGAACGAAAACAAGGGTGGTATGGTCGAGCCATATTTTAGTGACATTGTCCAGGGAGGGAGGAAGATGTTGTTTGAGAATCAAAAGGATATGACTACTTCCCCGCAACGAAGAGTAAAGAAGTATTACTCCTATCTTCCCAAGCCAATGGCCACAAGATCTACAGGTATGTCAATTAACAATGAATTCCTTTCATTCGAGCACTTATACCTTCGAAGGAAATATGCCAAAGTATTAAAGCTGTATGAAAGTTCGGAATGGGAGATGATGACTGCAGATGAAGCTTTTTATCATGTTGATGGTGATGGGTCTGATTTTGGAGGTATGTAGTTCCTCTGTTTGGTCTGTGTCACTTGTTTTATGAAATTTTATTTTATTAATAAATAGTTATAGGTGATTCCTTTGGATACTTTCTGGGTAAAGGAGCACTATGACCTTCCCCAACAATGAAAGAGTTTCTGCACGAGTTCTAGTAGGATTATACACCCATGTTTTCAAGGGATGTTGTAAAACAGGCTATAGATAGCAGGGATAGAGGCTATGCTATTTATGTTTGATCATCTCAAGACCCTAGTTGAGAAGAGTATAAATATTGCCACATATATTCTGTTTGATTCGGCCAAGTTATTTTGGGATGTCATTACACAAATAGATCATCATTGGGAAATGGATTAGAGGGATTTTTATACAGACATCTATGACTATTTCTATCCCAATACATTGAGGGATGATATTTCCTGATATTTCATTCTCCTGGAGTAGGTCATATTATCAGCCATGGATTATTTTTCTCATTTTAAAAAACTCAAACACTTCACACCTATTGTGATGGGTGAGGTTTTAACCAAATATGGGATATTTGAGGATGGTCTCAGGTAAGATATTAAATCATAGCTAAATGTATTTTGAATGAAAAATATTTCACAAATAGTGAATAAGATGATTTTTAAATAATGTAACCTATGAGGGGATGGGGGTGTGAGAAAAGGTGCTTCAACATGTGTATTTGGAACTACATAAAATGGTAGTAGGAAGCATCATCTGTATCTTATTTATGGTGAAATTAGTAACCAAATAATTTACTCAGGTAGCCTGGTGAGGTTCCACATGCGTGGTAGATTGGGGAATAAGATACCACAGTGCGTGAGAGCCCCAATCATGTGTTGATCCTAAATCAATATGGATCATCTACAAAACATTTTTAAAAAAATTTCCTCTAGTATCCAATGATTGAGGGTATTCACCAACTCTATATTCATGATTTGAGTAAGCTGCTTCTCAACAGCTTCTCAGACTAAGGTGGTGGTGGTCGCTATGTTATTCAGACCCATGATTTTTAGCAATAGTAGAGTGGATATTCTCTTTGTAGATAGGTTGTATCATATAATGTTGGATAAGAACAGATATACACAGTGCAAATATCACTTGGGAAAAATATTTTGGGACCTTTTACTATGATAGGTACTACTCTAGTATCATCTTCCTTAGAATATACCATTATGATACTAAGGATACTCATACCTTTATAATTATTACTATTGTGGATATCATTGGGATCAAAATTCAGTGTTTTGATGTAATTATGACACTTCATACTCCATTTTGGATTCAAAAAAATGATATACATAAGTGCATGGACTTCCCCATTGAGATAGCCAGGAGTCACATTGTATGGGACCTCTATTTCCTTAAGATGACATGTTTTGATATCATTCAGTGGATAGAATGGTAGGTTCCCTTTCATTATTTTGTTGATGTATATCACTATAAAGAGACATTTACATCACTACATGGTGGATATTTTATTCACATGGGTGAATGAGATGTATAGGAGAGTCAGGATGGACTAGAGAATCATGCTCTAGGAAGTATGACATCATATATTACGAGTTCATATCTAGACGATCAAGAAAAACATCATGTAGATTTCCTTCCAGTAGTTGATAATTTCATGAAAGTTTTCCAAGATTATTTTTCATGATTACCTTTAGTGATAGAGGTATATTTCCTTGTTAGGGTAGTTCTATGAGCTACACCAGTATCCATTCCTTCTCATAGGATGGCTTCTGTTGAGATGTAGGAACTCAAAAGGTAGCTAGAGGGTTTAGTGTAAAAGGGGTTTATCTAGCCCAATAAAACTCTATGGGGTTTTCTAGTCCTTTTTAAAAACAATAAAAACATTTCTCTTAGTCTATACCTATATTTTAAGAAAAATAACCAAATGATTGTTAATAAATGATACCCTCTATCGCAGAAATAATATCTCTTCGACTAGGTCTGAGGAGCTCAAGTATTCTTAAAGATTGATTTGAGATCCAGATATCATCAAGTGAATTTTATATCATCATACATACCCCTCACAAATTATACTAGTAGGTATGGTCTATATGAGTATTTTGTTATGTCATTTGGTCTCTTGAATACACCATAAGTCTTCAAGGCACTGATGTACCATGTTTTCCATAATTATTTGGATCTGTTTTTAATGGTATTCTTGGATGATATCTTGGTGTATTCTCACATTCAACCTAATCAAGTTAAACAACTTAATATAATATTAAGTACATTGAGAGACAATCTGTTATATGATAATCTCACTAGGTTCCACTTTTGGATGGATCAAATTCACTTCCTAGGTGACATTATCTCAGTGACAAGAGTATTAGTCATTTCAGAAAAGGTGAGAGATTTAGCCTTCTATCAGTAGACCAAAAATGTTTGTGAGATAAAAAGTTTCCTAGTAATGGATAGATATTATTGGAATTTCATACAAGACTTCTCACACATAAAATAACCACTAATGATCTTGACTATGAACGGTGTGATGTTTTTATGGTCAGATACCTGTGAGATATTCTTTCAGAAGTGGAAATGGGGATTCACTTCAACATCAATACTAATGTTTACAGATCCAATTAGGAGATACCCTATTTAATATGATGTATCACGTGTAGGGATTGGAGTGGTTCTTATGTAGTGTGATAAAGTCATAGTGTACAGGTCTCAGTAGTTGAGGCCACACAGGAAAAACTACTTGACACATGATCTTGAGATAACTTCTATTTTTAATTCATTGAGTTGTTAAGGACATTATATGGATAGTTTTTGTTGTTGTTCAAAGACAACCATATCCTCGAGTACATATTTTAACAACATGATCTAAATCTGAGGCAGTATAGGTTGGATGAATACTTATATTCTTTTCACATTGATCTTTCCTAAATTCTAAAATAAAGATATGAAGTGGCTGATAAATTTAGTAAGAGGACCCATATATTGTTTGTTCAGTAGGTTATTAGTGATTGGAAGTTTATGAATTTGTTCTATGAGATGCACTTGTAGGTTTTGGACAGTCTGGGGAAGACATGACTTTCATCCTAAGCAATGAACTGTACCCTTGAGAATAGGTTGATGATGAGTAATCTATTGATTACCGAGTGTTTTTTCCTATGGAAGGGTGTGGTAGGTGAGGGACTACCTCATGGATGGATGAAATGCATGGATGAAATTTTGTGTATACATGGTCACATATGGGTTTCAATAGAAATGCACAGGGAGATGATGTAGGAATTTTTTGCTTAACATTAAGTAGTGCACCATAAAGTCACCATGATATCTCTAGGTTTACACCACCAATATTGGTGGCTAGAAATAAAAGGAGATGTTGGTGGTTTTTTTGTGAGTTTTTCCGCCGATCAGTAGGTGAAGTCAGAACACCAACAATTGGACAAAAGTTTATAGCAGCTACCCATTCTTGAGAGGATGTGGGTTGACTTTTCGATGTATTTCATCACTGGATTGCTGAGGTCGTCGTGAATCATGGAATTGTTGGGTTGTTATTTATATGCTAAAGGTTTTCTCATTTATTATCTATCAAGGAGACATTTTCAGTAGAATAGTTTTGGAGGTTGTATATCCATGTGATAGAATGACTTTATTCCCCCCATACTATAGTTCCAAAAAGTGATGCCTCGTTTACTTCATTGATCTATAAAAAGCAATATATGGCGTTAGGTACACATGTACTTATAATCAAAATATAACAAACATAGACTGATGGCTAGTCAGAGTGCATGATATAGGTTCTTGAGGAATTTCTGTGAGCATGCATCCTTTATTTTTGGGGTTCTTAGGAGTGGAGCATGCCCCTAGTTGAATCCTCATACTATAATGGATTTCTATATACTTTTTAGATTACACCATTGAGGATTTGTACGGAAGGCCATCCAAATCACCCTTGTGCTAGTTAGAGGGAGAAGAGGTGGTTGTGCTCGGACTTCATCTTTTACATGATACTATGTGGCAGATTTAGTTGATTATGAAATAGATGGCTATAACACAGTCACATCAATTATATAACTTCTATCGAAGCATATGACCTATAGAGTTATTGATGTAGGATAATGTATTTTTATTTATTTCACTAAGGATGAGTCACATGAGAATCCGAAGATTGGGTAAGCCTTCACCATTATATATTAGGCCATTCAAGAATATGGAGAGAGTCAGGCCAGTAGCCTATCAGTTTCAGTTACCTCATAGGTACCGGGCCATGCACGTTGTCTTCTATGTACCATAGCTCCATCGTTATCATTCATACATATTTCATGATACTTAGGCAAGAGATGCTGAGTTATAGGTAGATTCATTGTTTGAACAGTATGGTATTCATATTGTGGATCGTAGCATGAAGGTTCTATGAGGCTGGTTAGTTCCTTTAGTATGTGTTCTGTTGAAGCATTCCTATATACAGGATGAGAATTAAGTATGGTAGTTTGATGTACGAGCACAATTTCCAAATTTATTCTTTGGTGATTCTTGACCACCCGCGAGAGGGAAATTTGTGGATGAATTTATTTAAGTGGTATGTTTGAAAGAACCCTATTATTTCATGAGGTAGGGATCATTTTATTCCCTTCCATTTTTAGTCTAAATTAATAATTATGGCATAATTTGAACGACCTTTGCGGCCATGGACATGTCAGGCACATTTTGGGGCTGTTCAGAGCCTGAACCCTAACCTTTTTTGGGAAATCAGACTAGCAGTATGGTTAGTAGAAACCATGAGACCTATAAAATATTGATAGATAAGACCATGAACGACTTGATAGTAGTCTGGAGGTGCCTTCACAGTTTAAAAAACCATGTGATTTTAGGTGCACACCCATGTGGGTATGTCCTTAGTTTTTTATAGTGTCTTGAGGCATGGTTTGTGCATAGTTAGTTGATCCATTTGAGAAAACCATGCGGGTTATTGCGACTTACACTATTGGGTGCATGGTTGGTACATGGTTTTTCAAACCATGCGGCCAAACCATATGATATAGAGATTTTGGTGAATTCAATATTTCATCCTTAAAATGGTTTATAACATTGGCCCTCATTTCATTTCTCCTTTATTAGAAGAACCTTCTATGTGGGATCTCCTCCTTGAGTCTAAATCATAGAATTTAATCTATCCCATCCATTGAATCTTGAAATCGAGCACCATTGGTTTCATTGGATCCTTCTCAGTTAGTACTTAATTCCTTTTATGACATCCCATATTCTTCATTGTATCACCTGCACAATTTAGGTGTAAGCTAATATGCCCTTTTATTAGGGTTCTCATTTTCTTTTAATTTTTCTCCTATTTTGAGTCAAATTAGAAGATGATACTGCACAATAACTCAATTAAGGACCTATGGTTCGTGGTTTTATTACTTTATATTAATTTTGAAGTGTTTATATTTATATATGCCTTTGTGTTGTGTTCCCCATTATTGTAGCAGTTCCCAGGAAATAGAATTTAATACTTGTTTAAAATTTATATGTATAAACTATGTAATTAGTGGGACCCATTAATAAATGAATAGTGGTTAAGAGTGTTGAATTGTAACCACCCCTTGGGTGAATCGTTTAATTAATTGGACCACCATGGGTGGTTATTGAATTTGGATACCTTTTAGTTGTGTTGTTTACCCCTATCCATGGGATGTTTAATAATTATTTGTAAATTTTAATTGATATTAATTAAATGAAGGAAATGGAATGACCATGACACTTGGATATTTCCAGGTAATTTATTTCTTATACTATTATTGCATCATATAATAAAATTACTAAACGAGGTAAATAAGAGGCAAAGCTTCTAAGCATAGCCCATGCCTTGAGGAACCTTCAGATGTGTGTATCAAATGCAATGTTCCTTGTAATGAACATGGAAAAATTAAATGATAACGTGATTTATTATTAATATTCATTACATGACACATGGGTTCATATAAAAATTCCATGGATTGACTCATTTGGATATAGGCTTTCTAACACTTGAGTAACCCTTGGAATCTATATTCATATTACTAAGGACAAACTCAAGATGGATGATTAAATATACACTTCAGTGATACATGAATACCTTGTATGGACTACCAAAGACTAATTTAGAGGGTAGTTGATTATATATATTCAAAGAGTGTGTCTTGGTCTCCCACTGTTGACAACCAAGGATAGACATAACGAATATGATTTTATACCAAACCTAGAGCGAGACGTGGGATCTTATGAGGATCGACATAGATGGTATTATTTGGTGTTGGGTTATTTTTACATAATAAATTATACCATGATTCCAAATATATAATTCCAAGGATATGTCTCAGGCTCATAATTGAAAAATAGATGGAATGAATAATTTAACATGTCTGCCTTAAAAATGAATGATATTGGATTTAGTATTTTTCTTCACCTGATCGATGGAATCATTAGTTATCCTTGATCACATATCTTCATAGAGGATGTAGGGCTCTGTGCTAGGTCTTTATAACTATTTGATAAATAATAATTACTATATAAGTGAACATGATTATAACATAATAGATGGTTGGATATTTATTTAGAGACATTCTATCTAGGTTGAAGCAGGAATATTAGGATGGGTGTCCATGGGAATAGAGACCTTTATGGGTGGTTTACTTTTATATACTTTATATTTTCTGTTACTATCCCCACACAATTTTTATTATATATTCAATGACTCGATGGAATTAGACCTTTGATTGGTTGCCTACCAGGATTGTATCTCACACCCCATTTGGCCCACCAATGGGTGTCTGGATAGACTATATGATTTCAGGTATGGATAAGGGACTGTGCCATAATATAGTTCTTTAATCACTGTTTTGGAGTATAGGAGCACATGACCTAGATGAGGCTCGTGATGATGGCATGATTTTTTTGGTCTTTTGGTATTCTGTTACATTTATTGTACTGATTCCATGTATTCTAATTTTGGATTTTTAGTAGACATATGACATGTTTCATCATCATCTATATATTAGATTATTCATAGAATTATTTATATACCCCTATCTTGTTTATTTAACATCTGTATAATTGATTTTCTACATCATTTATTGACTGATATTGATACTTTGGTACAGTACACTCTTGTAATGACGACATATTCTCCCCACATACACACCCTAGGTCCTCTCAAGTAGTCATAATCCTCCAGCATTTAGAGATATGCACTTAAGGACATGTATCCAACAGGTCTTAGATCACCATTGACGGGAATCTGGGTTAAAGACATTACAATCACTAAATTTACCAAAATAAACTTATGATTAATACCCTAAATAGAAATATTTACCTCTTAATGGAAAATACAAATGAAAGGAATTCCATGGTCATATATGTTCTTCAATCATAGTGTTAGACATAGTTACTATAATGTCACAGATTATTGTAACACACTTGATTTCAAAAATTTACACTTCCCACATAAAGTAACAGATTATTGAATATATTCCATAATTCAAAAAATTTTATAAACTTCATCAATGATAAAATATTTTTTTTCAATAAATCATTAATAATATCTGGGGTCATCAATACTATCCATTTTACTTTACCTATATCAATAATCTCTTCATCCAAATAAAACTAATTTTTTCAACAACAATAAAAAATTAATAGTTATATTCCCTTAGTCATGTGTTTTCTATAAAATATCATCTTTACATTAAATAAATTTTATACGTCATTGGTTTCCTTGAATATATTCTATAAAATCCTTAATGAAAAAATTCTACAAAAACATACATATATATTTCATAATTCTAATAACATAATTCTTGAATTCAAATTTATATACACTTCAATTATTATAATAAATTAATAGGATTTATAATCATATAACATAATACCTAATTTAATCAATATAAAATATGAATAATGTCTTAACTCTCATAAACATCAATTTAATCATGTTTCTTATGTTCAACATGCAAAAAATGTTAGAAAAACCCATACCTTTAATAATTCATTTTTGGTCTCTTCATTATCAATAGTATAACCATTAATAGTACCTCATTGCTGATTCTCATTGAGAGATTTCCCCTGAGGACATATATTTTCATAATGATCATACATTCCATATTTAAAACATTTAATAATCAACGATACCATAGGAAGACCATTATTCTCATCCATTTTGTTGAACAAATTTTTTTCTTTGAATAACTACTTTATTTGTGTAAATTTTCACACTTGGATCATCTTACAATTCCTCTAAGACATTCACTTGGTGGATTATTACAACATTTTCAATATATAGGAAACTGAATCTTCTTTCCTCTATGATCTCCACAACCTGAACTCTCAATAAATTATATTCTTCCCTTCATTAGTGAGTCTGAGTGTCGAGTAAGGTGAAATTTGTTAGTCATATATCATGACAAATGATTAGGCCTAATCATAATATACTTCACTATAGTAATCACCCCTTTTGGTTTCTTAGCAACACAATTTAAATAAAATTATACATTAACCGATTTCCTTCTGGTTCCCTCCATTGAAAAAATTCATAGTGTGAGAAATAATAATCATAGTGGAAGACAAAATAATCTTGAAAAAAACTTATATAGGATGGGTAAATCATAAAAAATTATTTTTAATCAATGATACACTATATTTATCCAAGGTTATACATATTTATTTTCAATTTAAACACTTAATAATTTTTTTTAAAGAGTTTTTACATTTTCAAATAATGTCCCCAGGGTGTGTCAAACCAGGAGTGCAATAAACCTCATTTGTTTTACACTAGATGATGATCGTGTCCAACTAAATGGAACCTTTTGAGTTATTTCCCCTATTTACATCTATGATAAATCAATATCAATTTTTAGTATCTATAAATAGATATAATTTAATTTAAACCACTTGATCTATCCTTTACCAAAATTCGTGGATATTTTACCAAATATTAAATAATCCTTAGACATATCCTCAATGATCTCACTAACTTATTCACATCATAGAATCCAAAGGATAACTAAACCATTCCTTTAACACCAACCGTGGGGACCCAAAATTCACATACACAAATATTATTTTTTTAGAAAAATATTCAATATATTTCACAAATGCACTCACAAGGACCATAGTAGCTTAGTGCCTTTAAAGACTGGGTATTCAAAATTCTTTTTTAGTGAAATGTCTACAACATCTCCCATAACGATCTTCCATGTTAGTATTCTTTATTGAAATACCCAAACTAAAATCTATTTTCATAACCTATGGAAGTAAACCATAATAAAAGGTGACCTCAGATACTTAGTAAATGTAATAATGGAAAATATATAAACATAAATTTATTATAAGAATATGAGAACATGATCCTAAAATATTAAAACCATTCCATGTATACCAAATATCTAAATATTAAATCCTGTCTTAAATATTTTTAGTTTATGAGGCATGGATCGTAATGAAATATAAGAACACGAATAATGAGATTATAACATTGAAATAAGACAAGGAATTGTTTCATACAAATAAGAATATAAAATCATTTCCATAGTATTCATCTTTTATTTCCAAAGTATATCATAGTGGAATGGGTTTAGTCCCCAAATAATCATAGTAGTAAAGGTTCAATCCTAATACTGTCATAGTGCAAAATTTCCATTTCTAAAATGGATTTACTCCCCACTATAGTCTTATTCATCATCAACATAATATTTTTATTATCAATAAAATAGATTGGATCAGAAAATAATAAACAAAATAAAAGGGATGAAAACATTCATCGTTAAGGAGGTTGAATAAAGTAGATCCTAAAAGAATCTACTACAACCAACTTCACCACATAACCCATTAGGTAATTCTTTCTAGGAACACAATAAATACTCAAACCTTTTATCTCCTTTGAGTCTAAGAGGTATGCTACATTGTTTCCCTCCTGGAAGGTGTATAGAATAGCCATCTTATTACTAATAAGTTTTCTGCACTTTTTAATGATGTATGAGATCATCCAAGGTATGGTTATTTCTTGTAACACCTAAATATTTCATAGTCTATTATCTCATTGAAGTAATTCAATAGCCTGCACTACACGCAACGCCGGGTTCGAGCACACCACAACTTACCAAACCAACAGTTCAAAAATCTGTTATGAATAGTATTAACTACATTTTGAATCGTATATACTCTATATAATTTTAACACCCTTATTATGTGTATCTTAGACATAATATAAGAACAAATTCAATATTTTAGATAAATGAAGTATTTTCCAAAAATGAAATTTTACCGCCTACTAATGGTGAATTATTTTAAATGAAATTTCTGACACTTTTATATTAAATTTGACAAGATAAAATTATTATTTAGAAGTGTGACATACAATTTTTGTTTGGAAAATTTTTCCAACCTTTCTAATAACTTTCATATTTTGATGAATAGTGAAAAATACATGGTCTTATTCAAAAAAGTTTTTTTAATAGAATTAACTTATAGTGTTAAATTATGAATTTGAATGGTATTGAAGTATAATTATATTATATTTTTATCATTTAATACAATTTAGGTCATTATAATTAATTTCACATTTAAATTTGACAAATACACATGTCAATATTTTGATAGTTTTTACATTTTTTAAAAACCTGCTTTTTTGTTTTGACAACGAGAATTAATTTTAAATTAATAAATGAAAATTTTATGTTTTTAATTTAGTAAAATGGATTTCATTTTTGAATTTGTAATATCAAAATTATCTTATGTTTAATTTTTGTTATTTTTCTGAAAACTTTCAATTTTTGATGAATAGTGACAAACACTAAGTTATTGTTTAAAACAGACTTTTTATTTGAATTATTATTTATTTTAATTAGATTTATTTCACATAAAAATAGATACATAATACCTATATAAGTTCAATTTAATTCATTGGAGTCATTTTATAATGACTATATAGATATAAAAATTTTATTGAACTTTTTACCGTCTTTTACCCAACTCCTAGGAGCAATTGGAAATTTCCATAAAATGTCATTTTACCTCTTATGTGAGTTGAATATAAAAAATCCAAGATAAAAAGATGATATTAGTAAGTAAAATTTCGTTCAATAAGATGAAAATAATTTTTGGTAAATAGTAACTTTTAACTTTTATTTACCGCGGTTAAAAGTAAATCTGATAATTAAGGATAAACATGATATCATAATTACCCTAACACATGTGATAACTCTATTGGATAAGTATAATTCAACCAAAAACAACCTTAGTAATAAAATATGATCCTTTTTGGTCCACTTGGATTAGATAAGGACATTTATTATTATTTTATTTACAGAAGAGTTAAAAGTATTAAATTCAATGTTTAATAACAAAACCATTTTTAATATAAGGATACAGAAAATATAAAATCTACTATAAATATTAATTAGAAAGGTAAAAAGATTTCCTACATAATGGTATTAAATTTATAATTTTTAGACATTATATATGTAAATTTATTTATGACACAATGATGATGTAGTAATTACCATATTAATGAAATAGTAAAATAATTGATATTATAAATTTTCAAATAAATGTAATTTTAGACTTTTGATAAATTACACTAATTTAATAGGTTATTATGACATGTTAATATTGATAAAATAAATTTGTTTCAAAGTAATCATGCGCTAATGAGTTTTACAAAAACCAAATACATAATAATGTAAAAATTGAAAACAATGAGTTTTTAAAACAAATACTATATTATTGGTTGATATAATATTTCTAAAAATATAATGTTTGTACAAAGGGCTTTAATAATATCATATATGTAATTAATGAACCACTTGGGGGTCTTTTGGAAGTTTAGAGTAAGTTTATTTGTCATATAGTGTAAGAATACAAGAAGACATGGTAAGATTTAAACTATTCAACAAAGAGTTAAATCTAAAGGATAAGGTTAAAATAGTAAACTAAACTTGACTAAAACCTAATGGTTGAGAGTTTTGCGACCCATACCCACCATATATTCGAAATAAATCATTTTGGATCTAATAGAAACCGAAATTATTTTTATTATAAAATAATATTCCAAGGTTTTCTTAAAGAGACCCTAACAAATCTTATAAAAGGGTACATCAACTTCTCTTAATTTCACACCTCCAAAGCCATTTTTCTCGGCCAATCCCTACCCAAATATCCTCCAAAAATTAATACCTTCATCCTAGAGGCCTTACTTTTGTCAGAAATCCAACCTATGGAGCCCTTTTGATTAAATCGAAAGGAAGAACCCGAAAAAGAGGTAAATATTTCATCACCTCTTTCAAGTTCTTTTCTTATTCCACATCCTCTTTCCTTGTTGTTTCCATTCTAAAATAATAAATCTGGTATCTTCTATATACTGTGATGTTATTAAAAAAATGGTACAACTATATTCATTATTCTATCAATCACATGATTGACAAAGTCACCATACGTGTGTACCTACGGCTTAATGTCTCCACGTCGTGGTGTAGTTTGTTATTCAAACACTTAATTATTTGGATGGGTATAATAATGAATATAAATAATGTAAATAATAAATATAACATTTTAATGATTATTTATATATAATATACCATCCAATTACATACTATTTAATCATCGATATATTGATATTGTCGCTCGCGTGTACGTACACATTACCGTCTCCATGACGTGATGAGATTCATTCCAATATTCACTATTCAACGTGGATTATAAAATATATATATAATTAATAAGTATGTAATATATGAAATAATAATTCTAATGGATATATATATATATATGTACTTACATATATCTTATTCACTTACTTCTGTTCAATATGATATGAAAACGGAAACATCGTTTATGCATACGTACGGCCTATCGTCTCCATAAACGGTGCCTTCCATTTCATATATCTATCTATTATAAATATTTATATTCTAAATATATATTATATATAAATCAATTTTTATATTCTGGAATTATTTTAATAATGATCTAAATGATATGATAAAGAATAACATGTTAAAACACGTACGATAAATAAAGTGATTATTAACTAAAATGTTAATTTAACATTGAAATCATTATTAATTGGGTAGTATAAAGTCATAATGGAATAATTTATTATATAATAAATATTAATATGTTTCTGGTATAATTTAATAACATACTATGGTCATTATACAGGATGTTAAATGTACCCTCGACTAAAGGAAAGTGCAAGTTAAGGGGAAATTTCACAATCTCTTTATTATCCTATGTTGTTTTTACATTAGTATCCACTCGAACATATTTATTATCCATGTCCATGTTTCATAAATGTGTTTTATAAGGGATTATTTTTAAGGTAATTTTTTTACTAAAACATCATTTTAAATGATTTAAATATTAATTCTTCTAAATCATTCTCATTAATGTCCATGTTTTCAAAATTGTTTTTAACGATTTATTTATATGGAAATGAATATTTTTAAAATGATAATTCCATTAAAAAGTGTCAATGTGGTATGAGACACATTTATTCAAAAATGTCTTTAAATGTCTTCCTATTTAAATTGTGTGACTTTTATATGTTTTTAAGAAAATGGGACAATTCTCATAAAGAGTTTTTCAAATCATTTTCATCTATATCAACATCTTCTGATCGATTCTAAACATGTTTGAAGATGATTTATTATGATAGAAATCTTCCATATTGTATTGAATGTTTTTTTATATGTTTTAATGTGGATGTGTTATTTTTTTACCATTCATGGTTTATGGATAAAGTATTTATATTTTTTATGCTAGTTTTAATATGAATGTTTATGTTATGTTTAAACCTTTTCAAATGAGGAATGCATTGGACTTAGTATGTGATGGGTGGTGCCCGCTATATCCCCTTGATAAATCAACAGGTCTCATGAGAAAAACTAGTGCCTTGGAACAAGGCCTTGAAAAAATATTATTTGTAGTGTTGGCACAATGCCTTGACTATGTGGACATGAACTCTTGCATTATGGATTCCAACATTTTGAAAGTGGCTATTGGTATTTCATGTGATTATTCGACTAGTAGAATATCCATGTTAATAATTAAATGGAACTATCTGATTTGATCATTTCTATATATGCTAAAGTTTATGTTTATGAGGTTTTTTTAGTCTTATACATTGCCTTAAAGGTTTATGCTTATTTATGAGAGTTTCTGGTACATTTTTATCCTTACTGAGCATCTGAGATCACACCTTTCTACATTTTATTTTTCCTTGGATTGAAGAAGTATTTTATGGTTGACCTACAGGGATAGGATAAGGGATATGAATGTGTTCTAAAGGGGAAAATGTTATTGTAGTTGTTAGTCATTTTATAATGTAATATAACGTTCATGTATGTAATCTATTTTTCAAGACTGCTCATCTGATCATTTCTTCAGGACTTGATTCCTTGTAAACATGCCAATGTATTATAATAATGCACCGACTTTGGGCTTCTAGGTTCGGGGAATTACATTTCTCTTTTCAAGTAATTATACTCTGTTATGAAATCCATTTCAATCACTGGTAAATTGATATTCCATTGTTTTCATAATGGGATCCCTATGAACTTCAGCATAGTCTCAGATAGAGTGAGTATCCAATACTTAATAATATCGTTAATGCAAAGATAATTGAACCCTAATTATCCTAAATGGCACCTCCTCTCTTCATAACACCCATTCTAAAAGTTCCATCCACGTAATGTTTTTGACCAAATAGGGGTGGTTTCAAGGGAACCCACCATCCTTGATCATAACTAGTGCCTTGTATAGAAGGATTAATATTGAAGATCAGGATAAGTGTTAGTTGATCCTCCTAGTTTGTGATGAGGTGGGTCATATCGACAAGAAAAGGTTTGGTTTTGGTCATAATGGAACATCCCATGCTAGAGGTGTCATCGAACCTTGCATCGTTTCGAGCCTATCATATGGTCCAACAACCTGTTAAGAGGACAACAATCCTGGCCTACCACTCCAGCCCCTATAATCCCCCACATAGAAACAAAATATCTTGGGATTTCGTACACTATACCCCATGGGAGGAGATCCCCGCAAAACACCCAATCATGGTACATGCCGAGCGAGCCCATTCCCCTTTAAAAAACATGTTATTTGAGATATGCTACATGTAGTACCTATAGAACAGATACCTATAAGAGATATTTATACCCATTCGTTTCATTTTTTCATCAGTCTGTTGTACCTTATTCCTATTTATCCAGAGAATGAAAACTCTATTTCATAGCAATATCCTTACACCACAACACCTCACCCAAGTTATCTCCTTGGTTATGTTATATAAACACCCTTCTGAACTCCTTTATTGAGAAAGCGCCTGATGAGGATCCTATAAAAATACACATGTGTAGTTCATTATTCAGTTCAATATGATCGAAGATACTCTTCTATTGGGTGTCCAAGATATTGTATATGAAATGATGATGCATGAATGAATTCTTGTAGATTATATATAAAACTAGGCATTTCAGGAACCAAAATTTAGTTCTAGTCCAATTATTATTCAAAAATAAAATATAAGACCTTTCCCCCTATCGAATGGTTATTTCCTTGGAGATTCATAATATGGGGACAAATGACTTCCCATAGAGAGTAGGGTCTAGCTCTCACCAAAAATGACTTTCCATAGTACTTTTTTCCATAAACCTCCCCAACAGGATCCTTTCCTCAAAGACCTACGACTCAAAATTTTCCTGAATACATTAGAGGATTTCCACTAGGATTTTCACATTTATTCCTCTCTACTTAACAGTTCTAGTCATCCTTACTCATGAGGCCCAATAAAAGCTTGCTTCTGAATAAGCATCCCAAATGAATGATGAAAATATCTTATCATTTCGGGAGATGAAGACCTTCGAGACTTTAGTAGCGGATAGATCGTGGATTGAGATAGACGAAAGAGGGTTGTTCACCAAGGTAATCATTTCTCTGAATGAGGGATACTGAATTTTTCAATTAATGATCCTACATAGGATCCACTTAATTATTTTATCAAAGTTCAGAATGTGGGATCTGTACACCAAAATTAAATCACCTAGGTAGTCAATAAGAAAAACTCTTCTCGACATGTTAAGATTATTATTTTGGTAAGGAATACTTATATCTGAGAATATATTAGAGAAAAATAATATACTTTTATCCCCATTAATAACTTACCCCCTCCAGTTACAATAATAATATAGCTCTTTGTTAACACCCGAAACTTATCTCGTAATATAATTAACAATGTTTATGGTGTCATCCACACACATGATGTAATAAATAGTACCTAAACCTTATCATTAAGAATATGAGATAACATATCCCAATAGAATACTCATATTGATTAAGTATATATGGAAATGAAAAGAAATTGTCTTTATAAAACATTCATAATATCAAAACTCATTAAAGTAAATGGGTTTCATAAACATTTCATCATAGAATAACTTGTGGAAGAGTAACAGTTTTCATGAAAATTTCATCATCAAATCATAGAATAACTCATAGAAAAAGAAGCGGGTTTCATAAGCATTTTATCATTTCATAAATAGTGAAAGAGAAATTATTTTCATAATTATATTTTTATTATAAATATAATCCATCATGATAATGGATAACATTAGTGTCCTTGGATCATATCCTCAAAAAATCGTTCCTTAATTCAAAAAATGTCATCTTATTTGGAAAATTATTTTCTAAGATTACGTGGACATTTAATGAGGATAATTTATTTTAATCTTCCATAAAAACTTTTTAATACGTAAAGAATTTTCAAAATCCTTTTTTTCAAAAAAATTATAAACCTATAAAGGAAGCTTCAAAAGATGAATTAATAAATTTCTGGAGGAAAATATCATTTCAACATTCGATTGTCTTAAAAAAACCCATTATTAAAACATTTTTGTTTCAAAATAAAATTATATTCATATACATGAATAAAAAACAATCTTCATGATAGTGGAAATCTCATTAATTCCATACATGTTAAAGAAAGAATTCTTTTCATATTTTTTCTAAAACCCAAAAGGGCCTTGTCTGGAAAACAACATGAAGAATCCTTTAAATAAAAATAGTAATAAGTAATAAATGGATAAAAAGTCTTTAGTAAATAATTTTGCGTATGTTAAAATAATTTTTTAAAACATTTTTAATATACATGGTTTTTGAAGAGAAATGGTTTTTTCGATTGAACAGTTAAATAATGACGATTTTCTCGAAATCATTCCTATAAACTATTGAGTACATAAAGAGTGGAAAAAATATAGAATATTTATTCTCATGAAATAACTAAATAATAAGAAATTTGATGAGATTATTAATAGAAAAACATAATATTTCATCATCATATGCATATATATAAACAATCTATATAAATAACGAGATTGTATCATAAAACCATTATCAACATGGATCTATTGAATCATTTACCACATTAAATAATAAAAATAAATGGAACATAATATATCATTAATTGAATTAAATTCATTATATAACATGTAAATGGGACAATATATATACCATCTAAAATAAGATAGGTGCAAAATACAACATATGTATCGAAGAAGAAAAATTGAAAAAAATATCGCTTACTCCTTTGGTATATTTTGAATCATAATCCTCATGAAAGAGGGATCATAAAACCGATATATAAATCCCCATAATTCTCATGAAAATTTATATTATAATAATTAATACTAATTATGTAGCCAATATATATGAAATAATTTGTGAATAATTCATGTATCTCACATATCTAAATTTGAGTTGAAAAAACCCTTACCTTAAGCCTTGAATTCCTTCATATACGTTCAAACATCCTATGTAATTAATATAATTTCATTATATATTTATTAAAAACATACTTATATATATTTATCATAAAAAAATATGATTTTTTCATGACATTTTATTTCCCTTTTGATAATAATTCCATGTTAAAATCTTGTTACTGGAAATAACTGCTTTGTTTTTCATTAATGTTTTAATTTCTTATTTATGATCCACTTAATTTGATCATGGATAAATTATATCATGAATTTCAAAAATGATATAAATATTATATCTATTTATTAAATAATAATTTACTATAATCTATAAATATTAGAAATAGAAAATGAAATACAACGTTCACAGAGATATTATGCCATAAATACACATGAACGATGTTTCCATTTTCTTGATGGATGAAATGAAAGAAATTAAAAAAACATATTACCATTTAAAAATAATCTGTATGTCATATATATCACATATATTCATTATATTTACCATTATTAAGTTCTTTGTAAATTTTTAGTAAAAAATGAATACCATTATTTCGCGAGGCGGTAGTCCACAATACACACGAACAATGTTATCGTATCTTCCAAAAAATTGAAATTTAAAATATATATTTAATATATTTATTAAATATATAAAATTTTGCTTATGATATAATATATATTCATTTAATATATTTATATTACCATCCAAATAAAATGTAAATTGAAAAACACATCATATCAGTTCGCAGGGTGGTAGTATTCCATACAAACGAACAACCTTATTCATATGAAACAGATTAGAAGGTAAGAGTTTAGATGTTATGTTCTAGTTTAATGTGTATAATAATATCATAAATATCATATATGAACATTATATTTATCGTTATATCCATCCATGATAGATCGTTATGGAAAACAAATAACATTGATTCATTAGGCGATTTCCACTAAAGACATGAATGGTAATTTCATATCCTAATTGATGGAATAATATATAGATATATGTTATGATATTAACATAATAACATATAATTATATGTCACATGATGGTTTAATTATATTTTATTAGTATTTGAATATTTCAAGGAGTTAGAAGAAGATGTAATACAAAAAATCCTTGTAATAAAAATTTATTTTTTACTATTAATTATGAAAAATAAAAAAGATTAAAATATTAGATAATATAAATTACATAGATTAAAAATATTGAAAACATAGTTCCATATTAAACTCACATATCGGAAAAAAATTAATTTAAAATAAAACCCACAAGTGTAATGAAAAATCAGTTTTCCAAAGATAAAATATTCAATGATTTGAAAAGTTTTATATTAAAATTAAATATGAAATTAATTAAAATAAACTTATTAATATTAATAGATATATTATTTAACTAATAATACTTGAAAACCTTATCAAAACAATTTTATATATTTTAAAATCATTAAAATAAATGAAAATACTTAATAAAAATCAAAAAAATTCAGTATTCATATTATAATTTATCTTCTCAAAAAATTATCAAAACTTAACACTATAATAATTATTATATGGTGATTTGAAAAATTAATTTAATTATTTTTAATAAACATTTTAAATGTTTTAAAAATTAGTTGTATAATATTTATCAGAATCCAACAAAACTGCTTTTTTAGATAAATGTAGTTTTTAATCATAATGATGGATATATTTTATCTCGTGTCTAGAAGACATATAAGATTAATGATAAATATTAAATAGAATATATAAATATTAATTTCACTAAAATCATTCAATAAAAATTTATTTGTTTAATTTATTTTTGTAAAACATTTTTGATCACATACAAATAGTTGTTTAGAAAAAGATATATGTATTTTAAAATTGTTCATAATTTCATTTATAATTACTTAGATAACAAATAATTAATATTATATATATGTGTAAATCATATATTTTTATAATTTACTTAATTATATTCATACTCTCTATTAAAATAGTTTGGAGATAAATATAAAATTAAATAATAAAAATTTTATTATATGTCTTATATCTATTAAACTTAGTGTTGCCTATAATAGAAGATAATGTAAATGTTCCATGTAACAAAAACTAAAAAAATAAAATTGATTTGAAAAAATTATTTCACAAAATATCAGGGTGTCACATAGTATCTTAATGAATACAGTTAGTAATCATGGCCTGGCTCATTGTCTCGATGATTGTTATAAAAAAACATGTCCACATATAATAAGTTGTCTTGCCTAAGACCATCATTGAATTTCCTATCCCTAGATAACTTGTCACCTTGAAAGATTAGTTTGAAAAATAAGAGATCCATAAAATGAGTGGAATAATCAATAACTGATAAAGCTCCATACATAAAGATAATAAGATATCTAGATCTTTCATCTCTTGGTGTCTTGGGAAATAAATAATCATAGAACGCCACTTTGAAATCACTCTAGACCATTGCCTGATGATGATCAACATGGGTCAAAATGTCCAACCTTCTCTTGGATAAATCATGTTTCATGTAATTTTTGTGCTTAAACGTCCACTTTGAAGGAATCTCAAGATTATTAAAAATAGATAAAATGACTTTCAATAATTAATCTATAACTTGTGTACCACCATCCCATGAAAATGTTGGATTATGTTGCTGCTGAACTTCCCACATGAAGTATGCCATAGTAGGGATAAGTTTTAGGGTCCCCTACATATTCTGCATGATCCATACATATCCTTCTTGAAACATTGTGTTAGTTCTCTATTATGGTATTATTAGAGGTTACAAAAATTGAACTACTGAAATAAATATTGGTGGATGTGGTCCCAGAACCACTGGAGCATAGTCATTGCCACCCTCTTGGTGCACTACATGATGATCTTGTGGTGTTATATCGCTACAAGTTCAAAGAACATGCTGTATAAAATTTCTAATAATTATTTAGATCACAAAAAATATATGAAAGGTCTAAACCTTCTTATATAATGTTAGACCCCTATGTCTGGTCCTATGTCTTAGATTGGGATGTATATAGGATTATAAGCATCATAAAAAACATTCCATACTTCCCACTATTATTATAGGTTCAAAGGAAATTTATCTATTCTAACAACCTAATTATTGTAAGAATAATTTGTTTTTAAATTTTTTATTATTATTGAATTACATAGTTAAATTAATTATAATTGTTTTTTATAATTCTTAAAATAAAAAATACAGTATTTTTATTAATCTAATTTCTTATATGGCTATATTTAAAAGAATAATTTTAAAATTATATAATTGAAATTTGAGGAAATTTATTTCAATTATTGCTTCATCATTTCAAAATTATCTTAGGATTATTTTTTTAGAATTTTCAGAAAATATTAATTTTTCAATGATCTGTGACAAATCTTGTTTTTATTTTGAAAATTGTAATTTATTTATAGTGTATTTTTTTGTATTTTTTATAAATATAATTACGTTATTTTATTTTAAAATAATCCACTCATGGTTTTTCAGATGGATTTTATAATTAAACATGGAATAAAAAAATTTATATTTAAAAATGGAATTTTTATGAAAAAAGCTATTTTATGCCAATTTTTCAATTTAATTTTAAATTAAATTATGGATATTATATGTTTTGAATTTATAAAATTGGATTCCATATTTTGAATTAGGGGTCAAATTTAGTAAATGTTTCCCTTTTTTGGACAATAAGAATAGTAAGTATAATAAATTTTGTTACCAAAATTAAAGAAAGTCAATCGATAATGGGTGAAAATAATATTATGAGGATTATAAAATGACCCTAATATTTAAAAAAACATTTGATTAAATAATTTTGTCAAAAATTGTCCATGGGTGGAATGTTTTAGCTCTTAGGGAAACTTTGTTGACATTTTGACCCTTAAAGAATTTTATTTTACGAACAGGTAACCATGTCATGCTATTGGTTTTTATTATGTATAAAAATTTTAATATATCATCCTACATAATTTATGTTAGATCATAAATATTATTTGGAAAATTAAAATATTTATAATCATTAGGGTAAATTTTTTTATTTTTTTGGGAAGATATAATAATCTTAAAGTATTTCACAACGATGATACAATAATTTTTAAATTAATGTAAAAATCAAATAAATGAGATTAAAAATAGAAAAAATATATATATTATTAGATATTCAAGGTTATACCTCAATTATATAGATAAATATTAAGTTTAAAAGAAACAATAAAATAGTTTTTTCAAATTTAACACTTTTTATGTTTTTACAGTCAATAAATGAATGGTATTAAATTTGACAATATTGTTATTTAAGGAATATAATGTTTTATAATGTTATTTGAAAATAAAAAAAATTATTAAGCAAGGAAGGTTTTAATTATATATTATGTGAAACATCAACCAATTTTCATTATTAGGCAATTTTTAGGCCATTTTCTGTAGAATTGTTTTTTTAATATTTGAATATTTTATTTAATACCAAAAATTCTCCTCACCTCAATCATAAAAGGGTACCCATTACTACACTTCGTTTCACTACCTTGATCCTTATATCTCAACCATTATCTATAAAATTATCGTATCCACTTTAATATACACATTATAGAGTTTATGGTCTTACTAAAAGACCAGTTCCATGTTCTTTAAAGAATCCTACAATGTGGTGATATTCATAAGGTAACTACCTTAAACAACATCTCTTAATTTCATTTCATTTTCTATTTTCTCCTCACCTCAGTCATCAATCAAGAAATAAAAAATATAATAAAATTTACATACTCAAACATTAGATTTATAATTTAATAACTTATATCCATCAATTTTCTCATATCCTCTATTTCAATGAAATAAAAACATTATCCAAATTATGACGGTTTATAGTTTCTATGGACAATGAACATTTATTTTACATTAACACCTTCAATAATGGTCATAAAACTATTATTATGGTTAAATTATATTTTGATATGTATATTATAACATATTACATATTTTTAACTATTATATATAGACATTATATTAAATAAAATGAAACTAATTCATGATTTTCTAAAAAAAAGCCTCCAAAATCAACAAATAAATCATCACTAATGTTTTGTCAACTAAATAATCCTCGTGTAAGAAATAAAAATGATATATGGGACCATTTAAAATTTTTTATGTTCATGAATACTATTTAATTTCAATTATCGAGTCCTATTTCCATTTGAAAATAAAATCCCAAATATACACAAGTTAACCAATTGTGAAACGAACGCTCCCAGAATAACGAAATTGATCTTTATAAATCATTATAATGTCATAAATTAATGAAAAAATTATAATAAATAAAATAGGTGTTTAAGGGTTTTATAATTTAATAATTAATTAATCTAATTTGATTGTATAAGATATTAATAGATAGCTAATTACACATTTTAACACAAGGTAAAGGAAATTATTTACTCCATTTATATTATTTGAGTTAAACATATACTACATTATTTCAATCTAATATTTTGTTTGGAAATATTTTTGAATATATTATGTTTCACCTTGTTTTATGTGAATTTTTATTTAATACAAAAAATTCCATAAATTTATTATTTCCCACCTCAATTATATGATTTTTCAATGAGATTTTCTTTTAAGAAACTTCTTTTAATGTTCCTCTTTCAACTCTTTTTATAAATGTCAAAAGAATCATTTTTTACATATTTGGAATAAACAGAATTTCATGATTTATTAAAGAGTAAATGATTTCTTTATAAATTACCATCATTATATTCAATGATAATTATTTAATTATTATTGGTGGTTTTTTATATTTTAAATGATATTTTTATAAGAAAATGGTATTTTAATTTCCAAAAGTTTTTTTCAGATGGGATTACAAGAGTTTTCAATGGTTTTATTCGTGATATGGTCTTGTAAATTATTTATGATGGGTTTAACAATATATGATTGAGTGAGATAGTTACAACATATATTATGGGTCCACCTAGATAGTGCTCAAATTCATTGGGTAATGACTGTTTTCTCTGTAGAATTATTTTCTAATTTAACTATATGCTCATTCCATTTTGAAAGGGTTTCCATAGAGGTTCTATAACTGTTCTATGATGATGATATCCTAAGTAACCAACATGATTTATATACATTTATAATGTTTTTTTGTCAAAATAATTCTATTTCCAATGGGTATGTTAGTTATATTCTTGTAAATATTTTTAATTTTTTAGGTTAAACGGTTATGTTTTTATGAAAATGATTTTATTGTTTTTATTTTGGATAATGGTTTCATTTATTTTATATCCCTTATTTATTTAATTTTTTTATCCTATGTTTTAAAATGATTCTCACTTTGTTTAGGGAAGAGTATCGGCTAGGTTGATATTAAGGGGAAAATTGTAGCGCTTTTTTATAAAGTGAAACCACATTTTATTTTAAATATTTTTTTAAATTACAGGAAAAAAATGGATACTGGGTATATACATAAATAAATAATGTATGGGTTTAACTTGTAATATTTATGTCTCAATTTTCTAAAACTCTATGACTAAATGGACCTTTTAATTGTATAAAAGTTAATTCTAGTTCAAAAACACTTGAATATGTAACATTTAAGGGAGTGTCATTATTTTCAGTATCAGTACATAGTTCAGATAACTATAAGGGTTGATTTATGGAAATATAATACCGATGAAAATATTTTTACTTTATGGTAAATTTATAGTGTTGGAATATTACCATATTACTTCATCTATGAAATGTCTGTTTAGAATGGGTTTTCATATAGGAAACATGGATTTTGTGTTGGTAAGGCATTCAGAGGAAATAATCCTTCCAAATAAGCATCCCAAGATGGTTTGAATTATAATAAACCTTATTTAGTGATGTATTATTTGAAAAAAATATAAAAAATGTTGTGGTATCCATTACAGGGTGTAGTTGGATAAACCACAATAGAATATGTCAATAATTGATAATTTTATAAGGAAACAACCTTCATCTTTCATTTGAACCAATGATCTAATGGTAGATAAAGTATGGATAAACACTCTATAAGTGATATTAAAAGACATGATATTTTCTGAATTCCAATAGAAAACCCTACTTGATTATTTTTTTGAAGCTGAAGTCGATTGATGGTGGTCTCATGTTAATAATACCAGAGATAAATACAACCTTGATTTTAGGTAATTTAATTATTTTAAATGTTTTTTTCTTGAAAATATTATCCGAAGAATTTTTGAATTATAATGGATACACAATTTCTAGAATTTCGGTAAAAATATTATGATTATAAGGTTTTTTATGAAACCTATTTTACAATACTTTCTAGGTACATACCATGTTTTTTTCAAGATATTGATAGTAAAATTAATTTATTTTACTCTGGTTTGAATCCAATTTATCAAATATCATCGACTTCATTATAATTTATATGATATGAGAAACTTTTTCTATTTTGAATTGTTTAAATGGAGTTTTCTAACATGTATGTGTGTCATGATGACAAGAGTAATAAGTGGTTTCCTTAGAATTTGAAGCATTCATCAAAACAATTTAGAGGTTTTAATATAAAATTCTCATCATATGATAAGTATAGTACAAAAAAACTCTTGAGATTTTTGTATGAAGTTAAGAATGTGTTACTAGTGGGGTTAGGTTTTTCAAAGGGCTTGTGAATGTAATGAACAGAATCATGAACAACCAATGATTTTGTTAACCGATATCCATCCAATAGTGATGTGTTTTAGTTGCAATGAGTTGGTCCTTATGCTAACATGTGTCCAATATTAGTTGCATGGGATAGTAACAATCATGATCAGAAATATAAAAGGGTAGGAAAGTCATTTTCTACTATTATAGTTGATGTTGGGACTTCAGATACATTTTTTATTCGTTTTTTACTTGTGTATTCAAATTATTTCAATACCCTATTTGATTTTGGATCTTTACATTCATTAATTTCTGAAATTTTTAAAAGAATAATGGGAATATCGCATTTTGAAAGTATGATACAAATTTTGGTATAAAGTACAATAGAATTTATTAAAGACACCAAGATTTATAATAATATTCATATTGTTATCAATAAAATGGTATCTCCTTCAAATATTGTCGAAAGACACAAAGCTGATTTTTATATTATTTTAGGTATAAATTATCATTTATTTTATCATGCTATGATAGATTTAGAATCTAATAAAATGTTATTAAATGTTTTCATATAAATAGTATCCTACCAAAAAAATAAGGAAAAATATTAAAAATAGCAGCAATTGTCACTTAGCACATGTTGTTGAAATGAATGAAATGGTTCAGATATGTGACATGGTAGTGGTTAATAAATAAATGTATGTTTTTTCTGATGATTTTATTGGTTTCATTCTTAATACATTGGTTGATTTTACTATTGAATTGTTCCTCGATGCTAATACTATTTCAAAACCCCCTTATAGAATGGTCCGTGTTGAAATTTTGGAACTAAAAAAGCAATTGATGGACTTTCTAGATAAAGGTTTCATTAATTTGAGTACTTCACCAAGGGAGGCTCTCATTTTGTTTATAAAAAATAAATATGGTTATATGAGTCTTTTCATTGAATATAGTTAATTTAATAACATCAATGTTAAGAATAAGTATCTTTGCCTCAAATCAATGCTTTATTTGACCTTCTTTTGGGATCACAATACTTTTCAAAGATTTGACCTCAGGTTAAGGCACTAGAAATTGAATGTGAATGAGGGAGATATTCTATAAACTTCATTTCAAACTAGATATTGACATTATTAGTGTATAGTTATTCCATTTGGGAAAAAACACCCCCTTTATATTTATTAAATGTATGTAAAGAGACTTTTGTGAATTTTTTCATATGTTTTTTTATTAGGGATATTTATTGACTCAAAAAATTATGATGATAATGAGAATATATAAGGAATATTCCCAAAATCATTAACTAAATATGTTATAAAGAAAAATTAAAAAATGTGTCTTTTGGTTACAACATATTTCTATCTTTAGTCGTCTTTTTTCTAAATATGGCATTATTGTTCAGCCTACTAAAACAAAATTTATTAGATAATAACCAAGAACAACAATTTTCATAAATATTCCAAATTTTCTTAAGTTGGTGGGTTCCTACTAGTATATTGTTAAAAAAATTCTTCAGATTCCTATCCCACTAACTAATTTAACATGAAATGTAGATAAATTATTTTGAAAAAGTGAAAGTGATGTTAGATTCCCAGAACTAAAAATGATATTGGTAAATGCTCTAGCTTCGTATCTACCTTCTATAAATGGTGTTGTTTTCATCAATAGTTATGATTCGTTGAAGGTACTTGGTTTTTTCTTAATACATAATGATCTGGTAATTTTTTATTCTTTATGTTAGTGGAAACCTCATGAGTTAAATTACCATACATATGATTTCGAATTCGTTGATGTGGTTTTTAATTACAATATTTTGATACATAATTTGTATGGTATAAATAATGAGATATATACATATCAACAATGTTTTAAGTATATATTCACTCAGAAGGAATTGAAAATGATATAAATAATATTGAATATACTGATGAAGGATTATGATTTCATGATTCTTTATCATCCTCAAAAAGAAAAAAACAGTTTGATTCTTTGATTAAAAAAATAAAATGATACATTAACAATGTTAAGATTTTAACTCAGCCCATTGGTTAATGATTTAATGAATTTTGTGTAGAATTTATGGATGTAGGAAACTCCTCTAATTTTTTATGTTTTAGGGTAGTCATCCTTTACAAAAATAATTATAAAATCTCATAAGGTAAATCATGTTTTGATGACACATGGTAGAATCCATTAAATAATCTATGTTCCATTATTTTAATATCGATGAGGAAGATTTTTGAGATATGTAAATAGATTATATGGGACTCTTTATACTCACTTTAAGAGTGATTTTTCAAATGAAGCTCATTATTATCAATTTTCCATTCATCCCAGATGCCCTAAGATATAAAGAGGCATTCTGGAATATTATAGGTGGAATGGAACGAAAATATACATTGATGATTTTACCATTAAATGTTGGATTTTATGTAGGTTAAAAAATAAAAAAATTACTAAAATGGATGATTCAGAACTTTCTAGTGTTAGAGTGGGAATGATAAAATATATCCATGGTTTTCTTAGAAAGACTACTATATACATCACAAGGTAATAATTAGATTTTGGTTATTGTTGATCGACTGACTAAATCATCAAATTTCCTTCTCATCTGTGATACTCTATATTTGTATTAGATTTATCATATATATATTAAAGATATTTTCAAGTTAAAGGATGTTCCTCTCTATATTGAATCTGACCATGATCCCAAGTTCACTTTTAATTTTTAGAAAGGCCTTCATAAGTCATTTGGAACTTTATTAAATTTGAAAACACAAATTCATCCAGAGTCTAATGGTCAATTAAAATAAATAATTTAGACCATGGAGGACATGATTCATGCTTTTTCAATAGATTTCTTGGGAATTTAGTATCAATATATTTATTTATTGAGCATTAATATAAAAAAAATTCATTTTAGTATATAAATATAACCTTTTGAGTCATTATATTGAAGGTAGTGTCAAACTATAGAATTTTGAGATGAATTGGGTGAAAGAAAGTTAATGGGAGTAGAATTTGTATAGGAAGTTGCTGAAAAGTTGAAAATAATTCAATAACATATAAGGATAGCTGAACGAAGAATTTTTTTTTGCCGAAAATAGGAGGAAAGATCTTTCATTCGAGGTAAGTGATCGTTTTTTCCTTAAAATACCTCCAAGGAAATGTGGTATAGATTTTTGTAAGAAGGTAAATTTCAGACCACAGTTTATTAGACCATATAAAATCATAGTGAAATTTTGACCAGTTTTCTACTGAGTATCCTAGACTCTATGTTTATCCTAGATACACAATTTTTTTTTCTTTTTTTTGTGTTAATAAAGTATACACCAGATTCATCTTCTATTTTTAGCACTAAGGTAGTTATATGGGATAAAAACCATTAATAAGAGGAAATTTCAATTCATATTATTTATCACAGAGATTATTTATTGTGGAAAAAATAAATTCCCTAGGATATGGTTTTTTCTAGAAACCGTATTATTGAAGAAGCATCATAGTAATCTGAAAAAAAAATATGAGGGAAATGTATCCCTATTTTTTTAATAAGTTAATAAAATTAAAAGGATTTAATTCTCAAAAGGGGTGGTGGGGGTGGGGGTGGAAGAATGTAACATCCTAGGTATTAATATAATTATTTTTTATCAAATTAATTAGTATTCAACAATTAAATAGTTCAATTAATTACTAAAATGTTATATAATTATTAAAATTAAAAAGGAAATTGTTTTATTGAACTATTGATTTATATGGTTATTTTTAAAAGAATAATTTTCAAATAATGTATTTCTAATTTGATAAAATTAATATCATATCTGCTTTAATAATGTAAAAATTATCTTAGGATAAATTTTAGAGAATTTTTTTAAAATATATTGTTTTGTCAATGAATATTGAAAAAATGTGGTTTTATTTTGAAAATTATATTTTATTTACATGGTTAAATTGTTATTAGAATTAGTTTTAAAATTTAATTTGTTTCTTTTAAACTAAAATAATCCAATATTTTTATTTGAATTTTTTTTGTACTTAAATATTAAAGGAATATGTTTTATATTCAAAAATGGATTTTTTTGAAAAAAATGGTTTTCATTGCATTTTTAAAATTTATTTTTATATTAAATTATTCCACTAATGTATTTTGAATATTTAAAAATGTATTCCATTTTTTGAATAATTTGGTCCAAATTTATTAAATAGGTCCTATTTATTTTTGGATAATATGAATAGTAAACAATGTAAATTTTGTTACCATAGTTAAGGATAAATTAGGTAATTAAGACTAAAAATAATTTTATAAGGATTATATAATTTCTCTAACACTTCTCCCAATTTTATTTTTTTATTTTGTTTCAAAAAAGTCATCCATGGGTTGAATTTATGACCGCTTAGGGCCACTTGGTTCACATTAAGTCCCTTATAGTATATAATTTTACAAAAAGTCAAACATGTTACACTATTGTTATTAATACATATATCATCTTTAATATATGACCATATATATTATATGTTTGAACAGAAATATTATTTTTAAGGGAAAAATATTTATCTTCATCATGGTCTCTTTTTTAATTTTTAGGGAAGAAATAATTACATTAAAGGCTTGCATAGAGATGATTTAGTAGTTATTAATTTTATAGAAAAATAAAATAAATGAGGATAAAAATATTAAAATAAATTTAATTTCAGATATTCAAGGTGATACACAAATTTAATATAGAACAATTATGTCTATAAAATATAATAAAATATTTGTATCAAATTTTTATTTTTTTATGTTTTTAAAGTCATTATAATAAATAATACTAAATTTGTCAATAATGAAACTCATGAACATAATATTTTATTAAATTATTTCAAAATCATAGAAAAAATAAATGAGACCAAATGGAATATTATAATATCTAAAATATCATAATGTATGAATTCATATTCGATTTGAATGTCTTCTGATCTAGAATAGCCTCATTATTTTTTTATATTTTATAAAATTCTTAAAGTTCCCTTTACCTCAATTATAAAAGGTCCCACCTTCCTTTACTTCATTTCACCACCTTGATCCTTATATATTGACCATATTATATAAAATCCTATTTTAATCTTACCTAGATACATTATAGATGTGTTTTTCTCACCAAAATTCCAATTCTATGTTTTTAAGGGATCCTATAATGACATGATATTCAAGAGGTAAGTATATAAAACCACATATCTTAATTTATTTTCTTTTTTTCTACCTTCTCCTCACCTCATTCATCCATCAAATCATAATTATTATTATAACATGTAAATAATAGAATTATATATTTTTAATTTAATTACTTTTATCTGCCTATTTTATAATATCTACTTTATCAATGAAACAAAATAATTGTCCAAGTTATGGAAGTTATTCGTTTCAATTGATATTGTGTTTTTTTCCATTAATACCTTCAATTATAATAATAAAATAATTATTATTGTTACATAATATTTTAATAACAAATTTGTAACTTTATCCATGTTTTAGAACTAGTATATAGACATGATATTAGATAAAATGAACCTAATTCGTGATAGGTGGAAACAAAATGCCAAAATAAACTTAACAATTTCCACTAAAGTTTTATCAAATGAATAATCCTCATATAATAAATAAAAAAGATATAAGAGACCATTTAAAACTATAAAAGTTCATTAATACCATATAATTTCACTTTAACCCAGAAATTCAGTCAGAGGCTATCCTCCGACCATTTATTAAAATAAAAAAAAATTTCAGTACATAAGAACACAAGCCCAACAACAAAAACTAGAAACCATCATAACCATACCCATCTCCACACCCATGATAGAAATATTCCTCCACAGTGGATGATTCCCATTCCAAGCATTCATAATGCTTTAAGATTTTGGCATACTTCCTCCTCAAATTTAACCGCTCCAAAGAAATAAATGCATTAGGTTATTGCATACCTTTACTTAGACTTTCCCCGCCTCCCTTTGTTATGGATGACCAAGTGGACATCGGATTTGGAAAAGTGGATTAATCCTTCCGCGGCTGCCTTCGTGGTGAGGCAGTCCTCGCCTCCGGGTTCACAACTACCTTCACCTTCCCCCTGGACAATGTTTCTATATGAGGGCCTCAGTAGTCCACCTTTATTTTTTTATCACTCTCAGAGAGCTCCCCCAATTCCCAGGAATAACCACATTTTTATAATATGCTGACTGATTCTGCTGAAACTGAGCATTATCATCAACTGATGCTAAGAATTGTGGCTGATTCACTGTTTCATGATCTTCATACAGCACCATCCACATTTCTTCATTTTCATCAGTAGCCTCTTGAGGTCTAGTCTCTGCATTGGAACCAGTATTTTCTGGGTTATTCACCTCTGCATCCTCTTGATCCAAACCCTGAAAACATTTTCTTATGGGAATTGTAATGAGGACCCCTCCATCATATTTATTCCGGCCACTTTACTCAACACATACCTCTGAAGCCCCCACATTAGGGCCATCATTAACTGCAGGACCTATTTTCTCCACTGCCATAGGTTGCACCCCCTCAACCCTGATGCTAATAACCTGGTCATTATTTCCAGCCTGCTGATACACCACTTCCTTACTCGGATCCAAATTAGCCTCCGCCTCTTGAGGATTTACAGCAATGTCCTGGACCAGGCCAGCATTAACCCCAGCACTCGTTGCCACTACATTACGGTTTTCCAAGCCATCATTCCTCTCCACCTGTAGATCACCACCATTCTGTGAAAACCCTGCAACTTCAGACTATCCTAGAGGGCCTTCCAAATCATGTCTCAACCTATTGAATATTTCATTAACCCTCAGTTCAGGAGGCAACACCCCTGCCTACTGTTGCTTAGCCTCTACACATATATGACCATCATACACTGCACTTTAAAATCCCCTAAACCCATCCTTGATATGAAGCATTAGTGACTTTCTACTCCCAACAGTAGGGCCAACTAAGGCCCGAGACTCTTAAAAAGTTGATGGGGTCTGTTCACCTCTTTTCCAATCACCTGGGGCATCCTCACCACCTGTCAATGGGATAAAATTTTCCACATCTAGGATCTCAATAGGTCGGACACACCCTGCCTTCTTGCAACAACCAGATTCATCATGTCACAGTCTATGTCAACAGGAATAGAAGGGAGTACAAGATTCATAAACAATAGACTGAGCATACCTATATTCATTTTCAACAACAATACAAACAATATATGGTGGAACTCTTGAAAGATCCATTTTAATACAGATTCTCGCAGTCATCGGATGCATCATCAATGATGTCCTTTGATCATTACATATGAATCACCCAATGGAATTTCTAATTGATCTCAGCAACCAAAGGTTCTGTAATGGAAGGGGAAGACCAAGAAGTTGGATCCAAATCTCTATATTGGGTGAGTCACGATTCATATGAGAATCAAAAGACCACCAAAGAAGATAGAAAGAGGAACCAGAGAAGGATTTCCTATTTCGAGACCAAGCCCTACCCAAGTCTTCTTCATCCTCGACGATAAAGTGAAATTGTCACGGCCCCAAAAAACTTACCAGCACAAGATGCTTCAAACCCCATTCAACATTGACGTCCTTGTCAAAATCCTCCAAAAGTGGTCGCCACCACATGAATCTCACAATTAGAGCCATGGAGAGTAACGACGATGCTTCAAAGAACTCTTGCACTATAACCGGAAGAACAGGTTGACCTGAGATGCAGTTGGGGACCATCGTAGCAACTTGGATTTCAGAAAAGAAGAAACCTATATCAGACGACGACTAAAAGAGGTTACGATTACTCGGTTTCACCGATCCAGAATCGATATTAGGAGGCAGAGACCCCTCCCCCTCCTCTATGGGAGGAGGGGTCGCGGTCTTCGTCATCGCCATAGGGTTATAGAATCGCCATCAGGAGCCTGTGCGAGCTCCCCCCCCCCGTCCAAATAATTTAACTTCTAGAGTAAAATTCCCATTTAAAATGTACTTTCACAAATATTCAAAAGTTAACCAACCCTGAAACCCAGAAACAAATGCTCCCGGAATGACAAAAATGATCTTTTTAACTCCTCAAAATTCCCATAAATGACCATAATAAATTTACTGTAAAAAATACATATTTAGAAGGTGTTTTGAATTAAATAATTAATTAATATTATTTTATTATCCAAGATATTAAGAGTGAGTGAAGAACTCATTTTAACATAAGTTAAGGGAATTCTTAACTTAATCTCCACTTTTGAGTTAAACTTTTACTTCATTATATCAGGATTAAATTATTTGTGAAATGATTATTTTTATCTTTTATTTCCACTATTTAAATGTATATTTAAATCTAATACACACAATTGAACAATTTTATTAATTATCACTTCAATGATATTATTTTTTGTATGAGACATTATCTTAAAAACCTTTTTTAATGTTCCCCTATAAAATCGTTTTAAAAATGTGAAAGCTTTTTTAAACATATATTTAATATAAAAATAAAAATTTAGTTGTTCCTTATTTATTTAATGTTTCCTTTATATTTTTTCATAATTATTATCAAGTAAAACAGTTTCATTATTACATACATAGTTTTTGGATTTTAAAAGTGCTATTTTTCAGAAAAAGGTATTTTGATATCCGAATGTGTTTTGGACATGGGTTTAAATGATTTTCAAGGGTTTTATTAATGATATGGTCCTCCACAATTATTGAAAATGGGTGAACCAAGATAAAACCAGATACTCCCACTATAACTTATATTATGGGTATCCTCAGATAGTTCTCTAATTCATTGGGCAATGATTTATTTCCTCTATATAATTACATTAGATATAATTTGTAAGGTTATTCCAATTTATAATCGGTTCTAAAAGGTTATATAGGGTTTATGTGATGATTATGATGTCCCAAGGATTGAAAATTAATTTTATATGAATTATAAAGATTATACATGGAAATAATTATATTTCCAAAAGGTAAGATAATGATCTTCTTGAAAAAGTTATTCATTTTTAGGGTAACAATATATGTTTTTTTAGAAAATATTTTTCTTAGTTTTCATATGAATAATGGTATCTAATATTTTATATCCCTTGATGATATTTTTTGTGCTCATCCCAAGAGTTAAATTTTTTTATTAGGTTTGAGAAAGAGTAAATACAAGAATGAGATCATGCGAAAAATGGTGATGATTTTTCAGAAAGAGAAACCACATTTTGTTTTATAGATTATTTTTGTTTTATGGAAAAAATGTACACTAATTATATGTGCCTACTTATAATGTATATGTTTACCATTTAATAGTTATTTAATGATTTTATAAAACTCAAAATCCATATTATATTTGGATTTTTGTAAAAGTGAATTCTAGTTCAAAAACCCTAAAATATATATTGTTTAAGGTTGATCCCTTTTATTTACTTTATGTGAGGGGTTCTAACATATAGAGTTTCAAAAAATGTTATATAGTAAAATAATATAATTTTTCAATTAGAATCCCCATTATATATTATCAACATCATTTAATTTCAAAAGAATTAATAAGCTTACATGTTTTTTTTTATATATATTTTCGTTAAGGTCCAGTTAGATGCAAGATTATTCACAATTTATAGAGTATTTGTTTGATAAATTTTAATTTAATCATCATGTAACTGCAACCAAACACTATAGTGGTTTAGCTATATGGACCACCATTCCAATTTTATTGAGGAAAATACACTCTTTAAATTTCATATGAAATCCATGTAATTGAAACATACTATCATTTTTTCCATGTGACTGAATGTCTATGGATCCGGCATATGATTATTGGTTTAATTTATGTTCCAAAATCTATCTATTTTGGGAAACACCATTTATTTTGATGTAGTAACATTAATCAACCAATTATTTATTTAATTTACCTTATAAAAATGTGAGTCACATAACAGATATATAAATTATGGATCTATAACATGATGTTGGAAATACATGGCATAAAATTGATATGGAAATTAGTATTATAGACATGTAAATTCACATATTGTAATAATTATATATGAGGTGATACCACATTATCTCATTGGTATAATGGTAAAATAAAACTCATAATGATAATAAATGTCACAACTAATGTGTGTCACCCAATGGTGAAATCAACCCAATTGTAATGTGGAAAATGTCAGACATCTCATCCCATACCATATAATTTGTCTTTTCTATCTAAGGGAGTTAGGGAATCCTAATAAAATTCCCAATACTATATCTGTAAAAATCACTATTTTCCCCTATAGTAATACAAACAGTAAGACAAAAGGAAATATTAGGCTCTAATATAAATTATAGCACCTCGGGTCATGCTCACTAATCAGTCATTGAACCTAAGAGCCACATAGACTTAATCATGCCTCCTTGTATGATTCATGATTAAAATTAAAAGAAAGGTTATTTTATGGTATGGTGGGGGAGAATATACCCTCATGATCAGAGTAAAGATAAATGGTACAATAATTAGGTAAATAGTGGAAACAATTATAATAATGAGGTTGTATAAAATTAAACAATAAATATATAAAATACAGGATGACATAAACAATAGCCAATGTCATATAAAAAATGATTATAATTTCATGGTGATTTAAAAAATTGAATGTACAGGGAAATAATAGAGGACTAATCATATAAAACTGGAGATATAAAAATAAACAAAAACACCCAACCTATCTTCTAAAACATCATGAGCATAAGCCCTGTCACCTTCTCCTATTCCCTGTCCTTGCATAATAAGGCAGGAATCCCGAATTGGACCCTACTCATTTTCCCTACTTGCAATCCTGATGTCATTCCAGATACTAATTTGTTTCCCTAACTAGGTGTGAGAACTGTTAATAGTTCACCCCCAATAGTATGTATAACAAATGAAATCTATGAATAATAGTTGAATCAATGTGCAAGTATAATTGAAAATAAGGATGGAAATGATAAAATAATAAAATCGAGTCTAATATTATATTTTGTGATAATAATTATATATATATATATATATATGAGGGATAGATATATAATACTATAATGCATCAGTTATGGTCTATGACGACATAATAGGTGTCAAGAAGCTGTGACATATGATACATAATCATGTATCAGACATATGAAGGGAAAGAACTAGGGTAATTAACTAAAGATTCCTTATCAAGTCCATGATGCTCATCCATAGAAAACATAGTGTAATATATACCTACATGGGATATGAACCATATCCCTTAGCTCAATGAATCCACTTCAAGTCCAAAAATCACATCCATATCAAACTCAGAAATGAGTTGGCTGGATCACAATAAACATGTTCATGGAGGTCCAGAAATCCTGGATCTAATTTAATAGTAACAGGCATTAAATATATAATGTATAAGTGGGTTGTCGATACCATATCATATCATCTTTCTTCAATTTGATCCATATAACGATTCAATGAGCCCTGTTAGTGTTCATTCCCTTTATCAATTTAATTTACCAGAAATATTTCTTTAACCATTTTATGTATAAGTTATATGGGGGGCATGTTTCTATCTACACTTTTAACCATTTACATTGAATGAATTATTGAAGGGATCAAAGGGATAATTTAGATTTCATTCCCTTTTTCAATTAATTTGTTTATAATAAATTATTTAAAAAGTTTAATTATGAGTGATAAGAAGAAGGGGCATGTTAGTGTCTATAATACTTCATGAATAAATGATATAATTTTTTATAATCCAAGGAATTGTTCGTTTCATTCCACAACTCCTACATATTCCATTTTATTAATCCTTTCTTTAATTAATGAAAATTGAAAAAACAAGGCATCAAAACCATAATCATTCATTTAATTTAAAGACATATCCCATTATGAAATGGTGAGATCACCTCACCCTATGGTTGGCGTAAACATGAAAAATTGTTTGGAAAAATCCCTCATGGAATCCTCTTGGTATGTTTTGGGTATGATTGTGTTTTTTGAAAAATTCAGAGAATCACAAGTGAGTATGGTTGGTGTTTTCAGAAGATGGGTTTTTAAGGTGGCATAGTTTCCCAATGTTTGCCAAATTTTGGGGCCTCAAAATTGGGAATTTATGTAAATAATGGAAATTGAAATTAGAAAAGGAAGAGGAATGAGGATCCCCTGACATGGATTGTGTACCATGTCTAGGAAGGGTACATGAACACATACCAGTCAGCTAGAACAGTATGCAGATGTGGTTCACATAAACAAAAATGATTCGCGGGTGAGAAGAAATTGGGTACGCGAACGAGCTGAAGTAAGCAGGGGATGTCAACTGTGTTAGAGCCAAGGCAGTACGCTGAGCATGTAGGAAAATAGTTTTGGGATGGACTGTAGTTTGTGGTGTCTAAATATTCAGTGTGTGGTGGGGGCTATAACGAATCAAGATTTGGTAAATCTTGATTTAGCAGATTAAGCAGGTATATTTTCCTATATAAGAATCACTTTTCCCACAAATTACTAAGGAGATTGATCATCATTTGAAAAAATATTTTTATCCATTAATTTAGTAATGTCAGAAGAAAGTTTACAAAGGGTTGTTCGTGAAGGACAAAGTGGTTCGTGAAGGCTGAAGTGGTTCACACGGAATAATTCCGCTGATGGTGTTTGGGGGGTTTCTTAGCCCGCAAAAGAAGTCTGGTACGCTGAAGAGGAAGTTTGGTACAAAGAAGGATTTTTCTCATTACGTAGAGGAGTAATCTTCAGTAGATGAGATTTAGTGTTCCAAAAGTAGTACGTAGAGGGGTAACTCTTATATGCGGAAGAAAAGGCAGTCTATGAACAAAGAACAGTTCACGGACAAGAGGGGTTTCACAGAGGAGGTTCTTGAAGTCAGTACACGGTAGTTGTACTCAATAGCGAAGGCGGAGGAAGTCAGCATAAAAAAGAGGTTTCCGGAAGATGTAGTCTGTGAACAGAGGAGGTTTGCTGAAGAGGTATTCTGCAAATAGAGTTGGTTCGCAAAAGAGGCAGTAGTACACGAAGAAGGAAGTTCGCGTAACAGACCCGGTACTCATTACGCTGGAGAGACAAGGTGGTTCTCGATTTTCATAGGAAGCTTGTGAAATCCTAAATTATGATTTCAAATGCATTTTATGGTACCTAATAGTACTTGGTAAGGTGGAATTTATCTGTAGGCAAAAAATAGACTTCAATATAGTATCTTCCTAAAATTGATGATGTATGAATTTATTAAAATAAAGGTACCTACAGGTCCATAAATTGTGTTTGACCTACAAGTACATAAAATATGAGTGGATTCTATTCCAAGAGCAGTGAGCGAAGGAATATAAAGATGGTGACCCTACCCACATGCAGTGATCCAGAGAAAGAGGCATAGAGAGTGACCCTTGGGAATGTGGTGAGAAGACCCCAATCCTTGTAAAGGTAGTGAGCCTGGGTATAGAAGATTTAGCCCGAACATTGTACTCATTATTGGCCATGATCCTTAGTGAATTTGGTACATCATCAAATTTTCATTGTATGCTCCTTAGACTTATCCCCGTGAGGGTGAACCAAGTAAAAATTGTTGTGTCATATGCATGATTTTATATCAGTATGTATATTTCCATGGGAGGAAGAGAGAATTTGTTTTTGCCTAATAATAAAACAAGATTCAAATGGGATAAAGTTCTAATCTACCATACCCTGATTCACCCCCTATCTTAGGGTATTCGACCTTATGTACCTAATAGTTGGAATCAAAGGGATGGTTTCATTTATCAGGATTTATGTTGACCAACATTGTTTAGTCAATTTATGAAGATAAAGATTGAGTATGCTCTTATATGGGTGTCTGATAGAAAAGAGAAGAACAATGAAGAAGAAGCAAAAGTCAGGTGGTATCCCACAATGTGGAAGTGTCTATAGAAAAATTGTGATTGTGTTTAAGGAATCCAAAATTTTACGTATGAATGGTTTTGATGAATCTGACATGGAAAAGATAGACTCAATCAATGAGTTTTCTGGAATGAGTGATGAATATGACAAACCAAGTGCTGATGAAACTCTAATAAGTCTAGATGAGGATGATCTCCATGAAAAAATAGAATGGGATCAAATTTTTTTGGAAGAAATTAAATCTACTGATATCCAGATCCAAACACTAGATTTTGAGATCAATAATATAAAAAGATTAAATAAAATTCTCATTGATGTGGCTACTAACCTCAACGAGTAGAATGATTCTCAAGCTGAAGAACTTCAAAAAAATATCTCAAAAGAGAGAAAAACCAAAAGCTACTGATAAGGAAAAAAATCAAATGTCCAATGAAATTCAGAATCTAAAATCTAAAAATGATGGTCTTGGTATGCATCTATCTAAACTAGTTCAAAATAATAAAAGGATACTACATGAGAATGCATCCTTCTCTAATTCTATTTCTTAAGAAAAATTGAAAATAAAGGAGCAATGTGGTAAGGTAGACCAGCTCACATGAGAACTGGAATATGACATGAGTAACAGAAACAATCTCAGACAAGACCCCAATTCTCAACTTGGATCAAGGTATAAGAATATTCATCAACTAGATAAAGCGATAGACTCAGTCAAGAATGAAATGGAGAAATCAAATGACAAAGGAAATTCTAATTTGAAGGATGCACTAAACTTGTTATTCGATTTTCCTTCTGCATTTGATGATGAAATGAACTCTAAATATGCTAATTTAAGGGAGAAGCATGAATGGATAATATTATTTCAAAGGCCATCCATTTTGGGAAAATCTGTATTTGGATACGATGATCCCACTCCTATGCATTATAGGAAGAGAGTTGTGAAAAGTGCGAGAGATATGAAAAACCTTGTAGGTGTTAGAGATAGACCTAGAAAGGCTTTTACAAGAATTATTGAAAACATATGTTGTTTCTGTGGGATTCATGGTCATATGTCAAAAAAAATTTCAGAGGCTTGGGAATACATTTATTACTTTGGACGTATATGTTTTTCTAAATATAAGAAAAATAATAATTTTATTGAGAAATCAGAAAGAGAAGACTCTCATAAGAAAGAAATCACAGGATGTTATTTCTGTGGAATAATGGGACACACCATGACATGTGTTATAAAGCTCAGGGGCTCAATGTCTGAAGAATAACTCAAGATGCATCAACATCATGAACTTCATAGACTCTTCATCATGTCTCATGAATAGATATACCACATTATGTATTTTTTTCCAAAAATGTGGTATCCACTGATTGTTTTCAGGATTCCAAGGTGTTGTGAAAGAATTTCAAAAATGTATCAACAAGATGATTTTTTGGATTGTTGAAGTGGTAAGAGAATCAGGAGGAGCATATGTGAACATTTCTATTTAGAAGAAGACATAGATGATGATACCAAATCAGTACCTTCCTAGAGACCATTAAGAAGAGATGAAATTGATAGGCAGAACAAAACTACTGGTCAAACATCACTAGTGCAAACAATAACGATGAAGTCTCTACAAAATTCATCAAACTTATCACAACTAGATCCTAAAATCATTGGTGAAGCAACTAGAGATGATAATTTGGTTCATGCAATGAATGAAGATTTTGACCAAATTGAGAATAATCCAATGTGGGAAATTTTTATGAGACCAGCAGAAAAAATGTCATTGTGACAAAATGGGTCTTTCTCAAAATAATGAATGAATAAAGTGTTGTGATTCGAAACAAACCATGAATAGTGTGAAAAGGGAACTCTCAGATAGAGGGTATAGATTTTGACGAGATATTTTTACCCATTTCAAGGATGGATACAATTATATTATTCTTGGCCATATCTGTGCAATGGGAGTTTGATGTTTTCCAGATGGATTTCAAATTATCATTTCTGAATGGAGTTCTATAAGAATATGAATACATTGGGAAACCAAATGTTTTCCCATTCATGAAGTTGAGAACATAGTTTGTCGACTCAATAAGAATTTATATTGTTTTAAAAAAGCACCAAGATCATGGTATTCAATGCTTGATAAGTCTCTAAACAAGCCTGGTTTTCAACGTGGTGGAGTTGATTACAATTTGTATTAGAACAATAGAAATAGTAAAAGGATGATGGTGCTGGTTTATGTCGGTGACATAATCTTTAGTGGATTAGATGAAGTAAAATGCATTCAATTTTTTTAATTCATGAAAAGTGACTTCTAAAACATGATGATTGGGTAGATGACATTTTTCATTTTCTAACAATTAACTCAATATAAAAGAATGGAATATTTATTTCCAAATATAGATATTCCAAAGAGGTTTTGAGATGGTTTGGAATGGATAGTTTCAAAGAGATGAAGTCTCCCGTTTCTACCGGGTAGAAATTTTCATGAGATGATGAAGGTAATACAGTTAATATCATAGAATACATCACAGCTACTCAATATTGCCAACAATTATTGTAGATAAAGCAGTAATATAAAGATATTCGAATTGAAGTGATGTCTCTGATCATAATCCACTGAGATAATTCAAGTGCTATAAATCTGTGCAAACATATATCCCATCACTCGAGGAAAAAGCACATTGAAGTAAAATATCATTTTATCAAGGAAAATGTGGAGAAATGTCTTATAAAGTTGGAGTGTCTACCTACAGAACAAGAATTTATAGATATTCTCATGAAGGCCTTATGTAATGAAGCATTTGAAAGGCATTGACTGCCACTAAGAGTCTTTTCGAATCCCTTTACTTGAATCAGTATGGATGCGTGCCCCCTATCCCATGGTATGATATGTCATTCCCTAATGTGTTTAAATTTTTTCTTTACCCTATTGCAGACAACTTCGAAGTTCCCTTCAGGTTTATTGACAAAGGAGGAGAATGTGTGACTTCTAGGGGAGAAAAGACATGGGGAGAAGCTATTAATTGGAGCAGGGAGATAGGGGGAGTTGATTCTGAACTTAAGATGGTTAGAGGAGCTATAATACTGGGGGAGAATTAAATAAGAAGAAGCTATAAGTGATCCATCAGAGAATAGATATCACAATAGCTCAGGATCATGATAAAAGTCGAAGAGTAGAGATAGAATGGTGTAAGGAGACTTCCATCACTTAGTAATTGGAATGAGTTTTCTATCAACAATTGGATATTTAAATGAAGTGATAATTTAATCAAATTTTCATTTACTCTTGTTTCTCTTACAATGAATTGCTCATGTGGTCTTAGAGTATGTGTTTAGTAAATCCTTGATCACTATATTTATTGCATGAAGAGAACGATGGTTGAAGATGACATGAGAATTACTAAGATATCAATATGCAATGAATTATTATGAGAAGAGTTGTCAAAAAACCCAATAGGGGAGATTGTTGGAAAAAATCCATCAAGACAACCTCTCAGAATGTTTTGGGTGTTATTATGTTTTTCTACAAAGACAGGTAATCGAAATTGTGTATGGATGGTGTTTTTCAAGGACATGTTTTTAAGTTGGCGCAGTTCCAAAGTGTTTTCTAAAATTTTTGGCATCAAAATCGAGAATTTCTGTGAATAATGGAGAATGAATTCGGTAATGGAATAGGAATTAGGAGCTCGGGACATGGATCGTGTACCATGTCTAGGAAGGGTACGTGACAGCTTACCAGGTAGAGGGAAAGGTTTGGAGATGTGGTTCGCAGAACCAAAAATGGTTCGCGGTTGAGTGAAAGTATGGTACCCAAATGGGATGAAGTCAGTGGAGTATGTCGACCACGTAGAAGAAAATGTGGTACACAAAGCACATATGATAATGGTTCACAGATGGCATGTAGTTTGCAGTGGCAGAATATTCGGTATGTGGTGGGGGCTGTATTGAATCAAGATTTGGTAAATCTTGTTTCAATATATTAAGAGGGAATCATTTCCAATATAATAAATTATTTTCCCAATGATTACTGTGGAGATTGAGCATCATTAAAAAACATATTTTTCTCTAGGAATTTGGTGAAGTTTGAAGGAAGTTCATGATGGTTTGTTCACGAAGTCCAAAGTGGTTCGCAGAGGCTGATGTGGTTTGAACGGAAGGAATTCTTCCAAAGGTGTTTGCAGGGTTTCTTAACCTGCAAAGGAAGCCCGGTACATGGAAGAGGAATTCTGGTACGTGGAAGGAGTTTCCTTGGTATGAAGTGGAGGAATCTTCAGTATAAGAGAGGGAGTGTTCCATAAGTATTACATGGTGGGGGAACACTTGTATGCAGAAGTGAAGAAGTCTATGAATAAAGAACCATTCGCGGACAAGATGGGTTTTGAAAAGGAGGTTTTCGAAGTCTGTACGTGGTAGTTGTACACGATAGAGAAGGCGGAGGTAGTTCACAGACAGAGGAGGTTAACGGAAATGGGAGTCCACAAACAAAGGAGGTCTGTGTAAGAGAAAGTCCGTGGATAGAGGAGGTTTGTGGAAGAGGCAGTAGTACTCGTAGAAGGTGGTTCGTGTACCAAAACTGGTACATAGTACGTAGGAGAGACAAGGTCGCTCGAGATTTTCATAGAAAGCTTGTGAAAGCCTTAATTCTGTTTGTGAAAGTATTTTTCAGTACCTAACAGTACTCGGGAAGGAAGAATTACTCTACTGGTGAAAACAGAACTTCAACAAAGCATCTACCTATAGATGAGGTTACAAGAATTAAGGTAAATTATGGGACCTATATATACATAAACTGTGTTTGACCTACAAGTCGATAAATTTTGAGTGGATTATTTTCCAAGAGAAATGAGCGATGGAAGAGGAAGACATTGAACCTTTCAACATGCAGTGATCTAGAGAAAGATTCATAGGGAGTAACCCTTTGGAATGCTGTGAGAAGACCCTAAACCTTGTAAAGGCAGTGAGCCTGGGCATAGAAGAACTATCCCGAACATTGTACTCATTATTGGTTGGGAGGAGTAATGACTTTTGTATATCATCACATTATCATTGTATGATCCTTGGACATAGCCTAGTGAGGGTGAACCAAGTCAAAATCATTGTGTCCTATGCATGATTTCATAACAGTCTTTATATTTTCATAGGAGAAAGTGAGAATTGAGTTTCGACTAACAACAAAACAAGATCCAAAAGGGATAATGTTTTAATCTACCATACCATAATCCCCCCCCAGAGTATTCAAACTAGTGGACCTAACACAAATGATACGAACTCAACTCAATGGTGGTTTGGGTTGTAGATGGTGACCTCCAACCATATATATAGGTTCTAATTAAATGTTTAAATCTTGATCTAAACATCAAATTTAACGGTCTACTTATGTAAGGATCCATTTCTATAAATTATAGTGAGAAACACTACGGTGCTATCTAGAAACACCGAGACCTAAAAGGGAAACATTATAAACCACCAACATTAGATGGTTAATACTCTCCTGATCAATTATCATCCTTTAACTTCATATAGAATGGGAGAAATTAAATAAATACACAATCACCGAATAAATAGGGAATTTTATATTACATAGATTCATAATTTTATATAATGAGATAAATAAAGATCGTAATGAAGTGGATAAAATAGGATATTGTTACGGATACAATGTGGAAAAAAGAAGTTTATTCCATTCTCAAAAGAAGGAGTTATAAATATTTCATGGTGGAGTGGAGAAGGATTCATTCATGGGGGAGAATATGTGAAAAATATTAGGAGAAATAGGGTTTAATTATTAAATAAGGAAAATGAAAATTTGAATTTTCACCCACTTTAAAAGGGGAACATGGTTTTTCCACATAGTCTTTCCCAATCATGTTCTAACTATGAATTCTTACTGCAATGTGGCATTACCTATGTCATCCACACTCGTAGTTTTTATACCATGAACAAATCGTGACTCTCCCCTATGAAATTTATATAAAAATTTCCATAAGGCCATTACACCTCCATTGTAAGATGTATCAAACTATTCTCCTCTATATAATGGTTTCATAGTTTAGTGGTACAGTTACTTACAACCATACCCCAATTATGTGCATCATACTATTTCTACGAATAACTAGAGATATAATCTCCAAACAATCCTCTGACTTCCAAAAATATTTTAAAGACCATTTTCAGTACTATTTGTTTAAAAATAAATATTAAAACTAAAAATTAATGAATCAATACTTCATAATAAAATATGGAATGTTATATCTTATTTTTTTTAAATCACAAAATTTATTTTCCATTATAGGTTGAAGAACCATAGGGACATATTTATAGAGATAAAATATATTTAAATAAATTTTTATATGGTTTAATCCAATCCTTCACCCTCATATTCATAATTACCAACCTCTATATAACATTTTTAACTTTAAAATAATATAATTGAATAGTTACATTCCAATGCTTCAAGAAAACCAAAAATTAACTATATTTTATAGATTATTAATCCATATTTCAAAAATAATCAAATCAAATGTTCTTCCAAATGATGGAGGATATTGTTTACCCAAATGATCCACTATATACATACTCATATATATGTAATTTCATCACTCCATTATATTGTTACCACAATTTAAATTCAATTTTATCTGTGAAGGTATAGTAAAAAATATATTTACTCTATATTTGATCATTTTGTGCTGTTAATTTGGAATGGTGTATTTTGGTACCTTCTAGAAACATTACCCTTTTACCTCTATGAAAAAACATTTTAAAATAAACAAAAATAAATGAATCAATTTATAAAACCTCATGAAATAAAATTAAATAATTATTTGAAATATAATAAAGCCAGAAATTAATGTTTAATTCCCATGTAATCCACTTTCAAATCATCTAATTAGCTTCCATTTATTTTCATTCAAACATCCTAACCCTTAAAGTTTACTAAACTTTTCTATGATGCCAACTACAACAAATAAAACATTACCATCCCATAATTACATATTTTTCAAAATATATTGCAACAATTACATTATAATGTATTTTAAGATTAATGTTCTAGAGGATTGTGAAATTTGTTACTTAAAAAAAACTCATACTAATCCACTTAGGGTACATTTTCCCCAAAACATAGGTTACATCAATAATACGCTTGATTAATTGAAGAAGAATCATCATAACTCAAATTCCGACTTCGTTATTGTTTCTAATAATCCAAACACACAAAAAATAGTTGGAATACATTGGATTAGAATATAAATAATAATAACAGGAATAAAAAGGATAAAATCATTAGACAATGGATTTTCATGAAAACTAGAGAAGAGAAATATTGAAATTGTATAAAAATAAAAACATATATTTAGTCATTTTATATAATTATTTACTCATATTAATGAAATCCGAAGTGTACCAGAAAAAAATTTCATTAGAATGAAGGGAGAAAAAATAATAATCTTATGGTTTTCTTATGAATTATATTCATATCTGTTGTAACCACTTGTAATTTACTATAATCATTTGTAATGGAATAATATAACCATCTAACTCCAATATAACTTCTCTGGATAATAAATCATTACCTAATGTATTCAAGGATATATCAAGGACCACACAACAACATTTATATTGTCTAAGAACCATCGATTTAATATAAAAACATATAGTCATGAATTTTTCAACTTATAATAATAATAATAATCAATGTTAATACAAGATAATATAATAAATAGAATAGATAGTATTACAACCATTCTCAATATTTCACATTAATAAATTATTTAATACTTATGATTACTCATAATACAACTCTAATGATGGATAAGTACAGTGTGTATGAGAATTAGGTACATTACATAACAACATAGAATAAGTAATACATAAACTTGATTTAAATCTTTTTTAACATGATCATAATATTCCACGGACGATAAAACTGCATGGGGTAACCTGAGAATATATATAACAAAGGGGTGATCTATAATTAAAAGAATGTAAATAAACACAACACGTCATTAATAAGGTAATTCATGATAGAAAATATGAATATTAATGGGGAATAAAAGGAGTGAGAATCATAAACATGAACGAAGAGGCATGATATAACATGATAACATAACAACAACATGGGAAATGTTGCAACAACTTAAAACACATCATCATAAAAATAAGTCATGGATAACATCCAATACATCATGATTGAAAAAGTCATGTAAAGGAACCAGGTTTATGACCTATCCCAACAAGATATCTCATGAGACTAAACATTACCCACTACCTTAGATGACTATATAATTCTAGGCATACCCATCACTTTCATTTCATTGTAATACTTATGTGTGCCACATAAATCATACAACATTGATTCATTACTTGTCATATTTATTTCCATGATCAAAGTGTTTTGAATAAATACATATATTTCCCAAGACAAGGAAGTATAAGTGTCTAATGTTCAACAACCTTGATAGTAAATAGGAATGGTATTCACTACATAATATTTTGGGGATGGAAGATCACGGTGGAATTTTGATAGCATAACAACGTCACATAAAAATTCATAAAATGGGTTGATGAGAGAAGAATGGGTATATAATAATTTTTAAAACAAATTAGAAGTAATATGTACATGTGAATACATACCCCAATATTTGAAATTTGAGATATAAGTCATAAAATAATAAATAAACCAGAATAAATAAGAGAAGTTGAGGATCTCCTATTAAATTTTTGTATGGTAATGGGAGTACAATAAGATTCAGGGGAAGGATTAATGAGAGTGAAAGGGGTATCTCACCATATATTAATAAAAATGAATTTAATAAGGTTTTAGTAAAACATTCCAAAAAAACACAAATGGTAACTAATATGTATAACATAAAAGAGGTTCTTGAATGGAGATGACAAGATAGAAAAACCGAAATTGATTTTGTGACTCCAGCTGATTGGGAAGCGATTCTTGGGGGCCTTGGAGGTAGTTGGGAGAACTCTAAAGATGGGATAAAATTGTCAGTATATTCTATAAGTATTAGTCTGTGCAGATAAATTATATAATGTGTGGGATTATATAAGAAATTAGTGGGAAATTCATTAATATTTCCCAAACATAGGTTTTGGGATTTATAAAATAAAATAACCAAAACCATGAACATTCCCATAATTTTATCCCATATATGATTTAAATTGGGTTTTTATTCATTATTTTTTATTAAAAGGTAAAAAATTAAAAAAAATAATACCTTTACTTTTGTGAAAGTGATTTACAATCTAAATGAAATGATTTTGAAACTGTAAAATTTATTAATTATTTTGGGGGATTCAAAAATGATTTTGTAAAATCAATTAAATAAAAAATCACTTATTGAAAATGGAAAACAGATATTTAGTCTCTTATACCATTGATATTATTTATTACAAAACTTTTTGTTAATTATGTTTTCATAATACACGTCGTATATTTATACTATATTTAATTTTTACCTGAAAATTTGATTATCTCAGAAATTTATGAAAAAATTAACGATTTTATATTATTTATGTTCTAATTAAAAAAAATATTTTTGATTTTATCTAAATTATTTTTGAAATTATTTTATTTTTATTTTTATAATAAGAAATAACATTTATTGAGAAATAATGGGTCTTTTGACGATAATAGTTTTTGACCCCTTATAAAAATTATATTTTACTTCATATAAATTATATGATAATTTATATTTAATAATTTTTTTAATTATAATATTTTATTAAAATATTTTCTATTTCAAATTTATATTAATAAATCAAAATAAATTATTTATTTGAATTTTAAGTTGACATAAAAAATTGTGTTTTATTGTATCAAAATATAATTATTATCAAACTAATTACAAAATAATTTTTGAATTAAAAAATAAGGAATAAATATATTAATTATTTTAATGACATTTAAATATAAATATAAGGGTTAATTGAGACTATTCTTTGTTAATTTATTTTTTCCATTAATTAACCCATTTTGATTTTACTATGGTAATTAATATTTAATATATTTACTATACATATTATTTAAATATGAAGTTAAACATATTACATAATATAAATTATTATGATTGAAAATATAAAAACAATTTTACAGAAATAAATTCATTGATGTGAAATAGTTTAATTTTTTTGATAACCCCTAAGCATGATGGAAAGCGGTTTTTCAAAAAATATATTTTTTAAATGAAAAGATAATTTTACATTAACAATATAATAAGTAATCATCATTACATGAATTTCAATTCATAAATATAGGTACATAATTTGAAAATTTAAAATATGTCATTTCTCATTATACGTTATTTTATTAACATAAAATGAAAAAACAATATGTATTTCAAAATGGTTTACAAAAAAATGCTTTTCTAAACCTAAAAATAATCTTATACTAAAATTTATTATAATGAAAAATTAAAGGTAATTAATTATATTTAATATAACTAATAAATATTTATGTTAATTTGAAATGTGATTTATTTAATAATTTTACTTTTAAAATATTTAATTTTTCAAATGAAATAGAAATTTTATATAAAATTGAATTTTTCATTATTCACTGATGATTTTATTTTTATTAAAAAATGTATTTGTTCAAAAAAAATCCCTAACATTCACTATATATTAGTTTTGATATTATGATATCAAAAATTTAGTTCAATGTTTCTAATACATTTTAAAAATGATCTATAAAATAATTATATTATTATTTTCCTAAAAAGAAATAAAAATCACTTTTGAAGAAAACATAATTTGAAGAACAAATATACATTACATAAAATTTATTGCATATTTAATAATTATTTATCAATATATTTATTACATATATATATATATATTCATCATAATGTATTAAATCATAATAGTATCTGAAAATCTATTAAAAAGTTTGAAATGGCCATATTTAAATAGTCATTGTTTTTTTGTGATGAATGTTGTGTATGCACACGCTATTAACATAGTTATCTCTTTTAAAAAACAGAGTATTAATGTCTTCTCCCCATTAATGAATTTGATCTTTTCAATTTTTACAAGAACTGAGTTCTTCCAACTTCCATCCATTGACTAGAGTAATGGGAAAAGTAGGGATGAGTATTTTTAAACTAATAAACACATAAATGGGTATCTAGTGAAATTAAGGAGATGAATTATAGATTACATGTATTTAATTAACTTATGAATTTCTAAGATTGAATATAATTTATCCATGATATATTCCCTAACATATATCATTATGTGATTTTTCCCAACTTAATGGTTCATATTGAATAGAATAATTTACCAAATAAAATCCCCTTGGAGTGTCCAACCAGGTGTGTAGCAAGACCCCTTTTCATGCACCAGTTCCCATTTGAGTCTATCTCAGCAATTTGTTTTTGTGTTTTACAGTTATATATATATGTTCCAGAGCCACATCCACTTGTATTATCCATACATGGATATATTTTCTTGATAAAACTCTTACTATATACTTACAAAAATTTAGGATGGTTTCTTATGTTTATCCTTATTTCTAAGTATTGATCTATATTTTTCTAATCCTAATACAAAATATAATTGAATGTTTCCTTTGATACAAACTCTGACAACCGTAATTTTTATTTCACATTAATACATTTTTTATTACATAAGATTACACTTAATACAAACCATAGGGTCGATAAGTCTAGTGTATTTGGGAATTTGATACATTACATAAAAAGATAAAATTGGGAATACATCATCATTATTAAAAATGTATTTATCATGATCATTATATTCCATCGTATGTTAAACATAATGGGATATCCTAGGGCTATATATAAGAAAGGGGTGATCATTAAATCTCAGTAAGGAAATAAACATGGAATAACTTGAATAAGGTAATAAATTTTATACAATTTTAATATCAATGGAGAATAAAATAAGTGATAATCATATACACAAACAATGAGGAATGATATAGCAAGACAACATAAAAAAATGGGAAATGTGGAAACAATTTAAAACACTCAATCATAAACAAAATTCAAGTATTACAAACAATACATCATTAGGAAAATATTAACATAAAGTAACTAGGTTTTACATCATATCCTAAAATGACATCTCTTATGACTAAACATTACCCAATGCATTAGAGGGATATATAATTTCAAATGCACCTATCACACTAATTTCCTTCTCATGTATAATTATACCACGTAGATCATACAAAATGGATTCATTCATCACCATATTTTATTCCACGGTCAAGGAGTCTAGAATACATACATGTAATTCCCATGTCAAATAAGTGTAAGTGTATACAGGTGAACACCCGTGATAGTAAATGGGTATGGTATTCACTACAAAATTGTTTTGGCATGGAAAATCTTGGTGAAATTTCGGCAGCATAAAAATGTGACACAAATATTCATAAAATGGGAAGTAATGGAGACATGGAAATACATATACCAAACATAGAAATTAGAAATAGATTGAATAATATAATAATGATACTTGAATAATTAAAATAATTTGAGGGCCCCTTACTAATTTCCACCATTTTAGTAGGTGTACAATATGGTTCATTTGACCGATTAATGATAGTGAGAGGGGTATCCCATCAAACATTAATAAAAATTAAACTAATAATATTATAGGAAAAAATACCCAAAAAACCAAAAATGGGAACTGAGTTTCATAACAAAAAATAGGTTCTTGAATGAAAATGACAATAGCGAAATCCCTTACTTGAGTGTGTGTCTCCAAATGCTTGAGAAGAGCTCAGTGAGAGCATGGGGGAAACATCAAATGTTCCTAGAGATTTTAGGAAAGAGTAGTTATTTTCTAAAATTATTTTTTGTGAACATAAATGACAGATTTTCTGGTTTTATATAGGAAATGAGTGGGGAACTCTTTATTATTTCTCAAACATAGGTTTTGGACTTTATATAACAAAATATTCAAAACCAAAAACCATTCCTTGTTTTTCCCATGGTTTCCACCAAATGGGATTGGTTTTAACTATTATATAAGGATATGGTTAGAATAAAATAAAATAATACCCTTTCTTATGTGGAAGTGAGTAATACTTCTAATGAAATTATTTTAAAAACGTAAAATTTATAAACTGTTTGGAGGATTCATAAATTAATTTATAAATATAATAAAATAAATATAAAATAATTTTTTAAAAAATTTAAAAAATATAATTTTTCTTGTATACCATTTATAGTATATATTAAATCACTTTTATGTCATTATGATATCATAATAAGCACTATATATTTAAAGTGTATTTATTTATTAATTGTAATTTCGACTTTCTAAGATAATCATGAAAAAATATTCATTGGAAAATTTAAAAATTATTATTCCAATAATAATATTCATTTTATCTATATAATTTTATTAATATATTTATTTTTACATTAAAAATAAAAATCAACATTTATTGAGAAATGGTGGGTTTTTTACAATAACATTTTATAAACCCTTAAAAAAATTATACGATAATTTATAGTTTCTAAAAATTATATAATAATTATATTTTATCAAAAATACTATTTATTTCAAAATTCCAAAAACTCATAAAAATAAATTCTTTAATTTAATTTTAATATTAACCAAAATTAGTAGTTCCTTATTTTATCAGAATATTATTTCTAACAAACTAATTAGACCATAATTTATAAATTAAAATAATTAATATATATATATATATATTTAATGAAAATTAAGTATAAATGTTAGTTTTGTGTTGATACTATTTTTTGGTAAAATATTTTTATCCTTAATTAATAATTTTTCCATTTTCTGTGTCAATTAATATTTAATACATTTACTACACATGTTGTTCAAAACGTAATTTGAACTTGTTACCAAAAATTAATTTTGATGTTTAAAAATATGTAATAAATTTTATAAAAATGAATTCGTATATTTCAAATAATTTAACTTAATATAAAACTTGAAGGTATGGTGGAATGAGGTTTTTTATAAAAAGTACATTTTTTAATGGAAAATACGGCTTTATTTTTATATATATAAATTGTAATAATAATTATATGAATTTCATTTCATAAATATAGATTTATAATCTAAAATTTAAATTTATATAATTTCTCATTTGTGGTGATTTTAAATAATTGAAATGTAGAAACATTATTTATTTTAAATAGTTTGTCAAAAAAAATTAATCATAAAAATAAACATATAATAAAAACCGATGTAAAGATAATTTAAATGTAATAAATTATATAAAATATAAATAATCAGTATTTATTTTACAAATATTTCAATTTACTATAATATTTTATTCTTTTAAATTAATTACTCTAACAAAATAAATGACTACATTACATAAAAATGGTATACATCATTATTCAATGAAAATTCCATATTTTGTAAAAGATAAAAAAATTTGACTCAAAATTAATTTTAATATGTTGATATAAAAATGGATATAAATATTTCATATATATTTTATAAATTTTCTATATAATAATTATAATATTTTTTCCATTAAAAGAAATATTTGTTTTTGAACAAAACACACATTAAAGAACAAAAAGACATTACCAAACGTTAATTGATTAAATAATAATAATTAGTAAATATTTTTAGAATACATATATATATATATATAATTATTTAATCCTAATCATATCCAAAAATTAAATAGAAACAGTAATATGGTCATATTTAAATAATCATTGTCTTTTTTTATTCAGTGTTGCGTATCACACACACTATCAGACATAAATTTCAAATTAAAAACCCACGACATTAAAAAATAGGATATAAAAATCACTATTAAGAGTAAAATGAAATAGAATAATTGATAGATAAGTACACATTATATGATTATGTAGAAAATTCTAAAATAAAATTCTGAGTGTTTTGAGAGAATGGATTGAAAATAATTAAGGAAAAGTTTTCGGAAGACCACCTTACATACTTCTATTAATATTCATTCCATGATAGTTAAGAAATTAATTATTATGTGGAATGTGGTTCATAACATTAAATGGAATGATGGTGTTGATCCTTTCTCATCAACATGTAACCTAAGATGGTTTTTTTTAATTTATTATTACATTATAAATCATTTTTAACACAAACAACCATTCAAAATTATTTTTAGGGTTATTATTGTAATTTGAGTTTAGAAATATCAATAAAATTTGATATGTTAAGATAAAATATTTATAAAAATATATAATTATCATATTTTACACTTAAAATCAAGTATACAAATATTATTTCCAAAAATTATCACTAATCCACCATATATTACATTTTTTCTGATACAAAAGCATTGTGTCATAATTCTGAAAGTATTTTAGTTTTTATCTTGAAATAGAATTTAAATTATTTAAATTATAATATATATATATGTGTGCTATTTTAGGTATGATATTTTATAATACATCTTCCATAAGTTTTTATAATATTATATATAATTTAAGATAAAAATATTATATTAGATAATAAAATTATATTTGAAATCGCTATCTTATTTAAAATAGGAGTTCATCTATATTAATCAATCTTTATCTAGTTATAAATATAATTTTTTTACTTTGAAAAGTAATTTTTAGCATATTTTAATAATTTTAACATGTTTGACACATTTATTTACTTCTTCATAACTTTATAGGAGAATATTTAACAATATGTTCTAATGATTAATTCTGACTACGAATCTAATTTGTTAAAAAAAATTAAATCTGTTACTCATCCACTAATCAAATGGAATTGGATATTAATTTCATGACCCCTCCAACTAAATTTACCCCTACTAAGTTTGAAACAAATAAAGGGAGATATTGACCCCAAATTCCAACCACCAATAGGCTATAGATTGGTTACTAACATAGTTGGTAAATTAATCAGACATATGGGAGGTAGAACCCTTAATATAAATTTATGGAATAAGAGAGAATATAATAAAAACACTATAAAACTCCAATAAATGAAGATAAAAATACCAATACGTGTAATTTAATTTCATATATAATATGAAGAAACTACAAATAAATATTATAATTGGCTACTAGGATGTGACCACAAACTTTCGTAACCCTGGTTGAGTAACGTCCAACCTGATCACTTACCAACTCCAATATACCTAAAAATAGTTTATATCTACATAGGTTGAGCATAAAATTTATACTTATTATCATAATAGGTGAATACTATCAGGGAAAATTTCAACCAAATGTACTATAACCATATTAAAAAATAAATGAATTAAATTCAACACCTAAATGGTAGTGTCATTTTATCATCATCACCATGGAACACTAACAAATTAATGCACATAAAAAATCCATTATATATAATTTGAGAAAAAAAATGAAGGCACCTCACTTCCACTTACCTATTGGTGTATTTCCCTCACCCCACAGCCGCTCACGTCATTTACTCATCCCTTCCATAAGTCATGTCATTGTTGATGTGAGATGAGCTATGGACTTACCTACCTTAGTCTCATATAGGGACCAACATGTTGTATAATAATTGGACTATATATCCATCCCATCAACATCATTCCTATTAAAAACCATGTGTATGTCTAAGATCGACTATATTTAATGTAAACTCATTATTCCACAAAAAAACACAACCCATCCACATACACCTATAAGAAATCATAACCACTATGTCCTGATACAAATAACTGTTATACCTCATGAATGAATGACCCTCACATAAATATATATTATAAATAAATTTGATAATATATCATATAGGAACACACACTATACTATAAGACATTATAACCAAAATATTCCTACAATAACTTTTCTAGAAGATAGAGCAGTGGAGAGGAAGAAGCCATCCATACATTCCCTCACTTGGGTGTGGGAGAAAACACCCAAGTATTGTTCTATGCTTTTAAATAATAATGTTGATGGGTTAGTGTTGGAAATAAATAAATATAAATAATATAACACAAAAACATAATATGGGAAACTACCTAGACTTAGAATCATATATTGTTATTGTTACAGAAGACTCTTAGATACAACTAATATTGTCTAGGTCTCAAATATGCATAAAATAATCAAGTTAAATACTAATTAATTAATTAATTATATATTAACAAATACTAATCCATATTCATTTGAAATACTAAATCTTTATTATTTTAATCATGTTCCTTTATCATTATAAATTCTTTAATTATATTCTCAATTATATCATAATAATTTAAGAGCAATGAACAAACCTCACTTTTTTATTAATTCATTCGTCGTTGTATAAATTATAAGGGTACACTAGGACTCATCCTTTGATAGTAAATCAAATATTCCCATGTCATGCATAGAGTCAAATTGTGTAAATACATTGGAATCTATAGTTAATGATATCTATATAACTATACATAAAACAATAATCAATAATTATTAATATAAATCTATGTACAAGACTCAATCAAACACGTCTCAATGCCAATGAGCCTATACCCTAGTGGTACAGGCTCCTGTTTGGCATCCAAAAGACGCAGGATCGAATCCGGGCAGGGGCGAATTTCCCAGGTACTGTAGCAGTACTGTAGCAGGTACTGTTGCAGCGGCGGCACTTTAGCAGTGGCAGCACTGTAGCGGCGGAGGGATTGTAGCAGACACTGTAGCGGTGGCGGTACTGTAGTAGGTACTGTAGCAGCGCGGGTACTGTAGAAGTACTGTTCACCGAGGGGTCATTTGGGAAAAAAATTAGGCTTTCAAGCCTTGTATTCAGGCCACTTAGCCTTGGGCCTTCGGGCTATGTAATGGGTCTCCCTCTACCCAGTGTAAAGAGGTCGTTGCTTTCAAATAATAAATAGAGGCTTCGGCCCCAACCATTAAAAAAACACGTCTCAATAGCTTGGTGTCATTCCCATACCATTGTGAATGAATAATTTTTCCCACTAATAATGGAATCAACCATCACTATATTTCTAATCTCTCATACCATTTCTCAATATATAACCAACCATAAATATAACCCCAAGCCTCCATCCCATTTATTTTCAAATCATTCCGAACATTCAAGGATTTCAATTAATCACATTATGGATCGTATTACCCTAGATCATACATATATTTTTGACAACTTGTTTTCCAATAAAATTAAATGAATTAAGTCTGTGGTATCAGGAATGCTAAGGATATCACAATCAATAATGGTCCTGTTTATCCCGTAATTTTTTTAACAAACATATATTTTAATTCCTTCTTGAATTTCCATTTTTTCAGCTTAGGTTTTTTTATTAAAAAATTTATAAGTTCTATCTAATGAAATCTATAATAAAATAAATGCAATTAAAAAATTATTCCCATGTTTAATAAATTTCAAGAAGATAATTCCTTATTCTTCTTGTGATTCTTTTATTTAAATTTTAAAATCATCGATAGTTATAGTTTTTATCATGTTTCAATCGTTTTTTTCTGGGTACATCATCAAAAACAGACAAAACTAATATATATCACTTATTTAGTTAATATTAAGTGGTGAAATAAACATAAAAAAATTCTATTGATCACACTAAAACGAAAAATTTGTTTAGTCTAATTTATAAAATATTAATTATTTAAACATGAAATTATTATCCCAATTTAATTAACTAGTATCTAGAATAATAGTTATAATTCAGATTCTAAAATCGTAAACAAATAATACTACTACATGTATTGATCTATTTACACAATCTGATTTAATTTCATGTATTTTACATGTATTTATTTTTTTCCTTTCCTAGATAGTTTTGACATTATAAATTAAAATTCAATATTCACATGATTTATTTTCCAATTTATAAATAATATTATTAAACCCATGTAGACTCTCATTCCTTATCTCAATTCATAAATTTATAGATTATTGAATAATAAATTTAATCTAATATATACAATAGTCTTTCATTAATAATTTTATAATCATATAATAAAATAATAATTAAATAATAGATGACAACATTCCCTTCCTTCCCCAATTCCAATATTATGAAAATAGTGATATTTCATGCAATAATTGGTCCCCTCTTTCCAATATAATGTTATAGATAATCAAAAAATAAAAAAATTTATGTGATTATTATTTTTACCATTATTATATAATTTCCATAATTATTCTAAATTATCATTCATTAGGAAAATATTAATTGAAATTAAGAATTCTATTAACATCATATTGTTTCTAAATCGTTAAGAATATATAATTTATTTAATAAATGTATTTTTTCCTAAATAAAGAATATTATTAACATTTTGGGAAATAATCCAATTTCAATTAGGGTCATAATAAAAATAATATAATAAGAATATCCTATAGAAAACATTTTCTTATTTTTTTATTTTTACTTTATCAATTTTCATATTAGTTTATAATCATTCCATATGTGATTCTTTTTCTAGATTAATATCTATTGTTGTTCAATAAAATTCAGTCATAATTTATAATCTTAAATAATGATAAAACCACACTTCCACAAAATAATAGAGGTAAAAAAATCCACTACCTTGAGGATGACCAAGTCACGTTGACATAAGAATAGAGGTGGTGAAACAATTTTAAATATTGAATCATGTAGGAAGAGACTCAAATGGTTTTCATAGGGGCTCCTAGATGTTATTAGGGTATCTCTATACTAGAAAAGTGAATCATGGGATTTATAACCGCGAAGGAAGAACAAAACACACATACGAGGGAAGGAATAAAAATATTATGAGAAAATATATTACATGTATCTATTTTTATGAAATTGACTATTTTCAGGATGTTTCACTCTCCAATTAATGGCCTCAACACCAAATCTTTTCAAACACCCCCTTATCTAATGTTCACAACCTAATATATAACATTCTGTTATTATTATTCTATAACAAATCTCTCTCATGTAATTAGAAATTTTGATCACCTCCCTGAAATGCATGCATTCCGCATTCAATTTTATAATTTCCCATTTAAATTTTATTACATTTTTCACTCTCTTACTATCAACGGAGTTATATTTTAATTAAAAAATATGAAACATTTTCTTTATTTTATCTGATTTCTAATCCCCTTTTTCACATTATTTTATATTAATTTTTTTTATTAAAAAGATTTTCAAATGAAATACATTTTATATAAAAAAATGTTACAATATGTATACATAACAATATATATATTCACAAAAATTTCTTATATGAAAAATTAATATGTATATCCTTATATATATTAATTTTATAATATATATATTTTACATCATTTTAAAATGAAACTATATATATATAATACATAACATATAAATTTTAAAAAACATTGAAGTCCATATTTATATATTTCATAATTTATTTTATATGAACAAGATAACATACCTTCACAAAACTCAGAACATAAGAAAATATATCTGATATAAAATATAATCAATTAAATAATAATAGTTTAAAATTCTGACTAAAATTATTTTTGATATGTATTATTATTATTTTTTTAAAATATTAAAAATTAAATTGAATAAAATAAAACATATTAAAAATATTAAAAAGTTAATTAATTAAAAAAATATAATAATACATCTAGAAGAAATATATTAGCACTTTTTATTACTTGAGAAATGAAAAAAAATGTTTTTTATATAAAATATGATCCCTTACAATTACAATTTTCTCAAATAATGACTCATATCTCAAATAATAAAACTCATTCCATATTTTTCACAATTTTTTTAAAATTTATATATACTAATGATATAATGAGTATTATAATTCAATTTAAATTAATTTAAAAAATATAAATTATAATTATAATATCTAACTAATGTTATAAAAACTTTTAATTTGAATACAGCATTTAAAAGTCAGGACTTTTTATCATTAAAAATAAAAAATCATAAAACAATATTACTTATAAGATAGTATATTAATATTTATAAAAAAATTAGATTATACACCAAATTTACTACATGCTATAATAACATCTTTTCATAGAATGTTTAAATAAATACATTCCATTCATTTTATATATGGTGATTTATTAATAAGGTATTAATTTTTTAAAAATAATTCTATAATTATTAAATGAGTACATTTATAATTAAAGTCAAAATATATTAAAATAATTTTTATAATTTTTTCTAATTTGAAACATATAATTATAATTTATTTTTATAAAATGTAATTATATTTTTTAAAAAATTATTCTAATATTAAGGGATCCTAGTTAGAAACACTAATACAGACAGTTGAATCAATATTTATGATTTTTTTTCATAAAGAATAATTTGTAGCTGCATAAATTTGAGATCCTATCAATATTAAAAATTATTCTATCACTAGTATAATAATGATAAAGAAGAAGAAAAAGTGCACATGATTTTTATAAATTTCTCCCCCAGTATGGGTGACTATATCCTTTATAGGTTTAGTTTGAGTTTGATACTTAATTGTACCACTAATATCCTCATGTGATTATAATGAAGGATTGAAGAATTCTTAAAATAATTATTTTTTACAACACTTATATCCCTTGATAAATATTTATACTAGATCCCTCAAATTAACAAATAGTTCTCATAGAGGAAATAGGAAATCCATCAATGAACATTATAATATTTGGCCACTAATAGAATGATATTCTCTTGAGCCTTCAAAATCTATAAATAAATTTAATCTCCCTCTCTCTTTATGAAATTCATCATACACGTGGTATAGCTAAAAATAAGAGATCATTCGTTTTTTCCGATTAACTTTTCTTCATCCCCTATTCTCTACACACTATTTATATAAATCATATTATCTTATTTTCAAAAATAACTTACATCATGGGGATAACATTTATTATTCATTATATGGGGTTTATGGTGTTGGCTTCATTATGGCTCTCTATGCAGGTCATGTTCACTCCACCATACTTTGGCTTTTAGGTCCATTTCTTCACTCCAGGTTGGTTGGATGAGATAGTTTCTGAGGAATATTTGGGATGTGTTCATGTGAGCGGGAGTCTATTACAAGATGTCTGAAATGTTTTTCCCTTTATATGGGTTTTCTCAACAAAATTGGATCTTTGTTATTCTGGAATATTTGGAGATGTCGACAAAGGTGTTACATGTTTTATTAGTTTTTGTATTCTTATTTTGACATTGATGTATATCAGTAAAAAGAATGTGATGTTTTTTCCCAAGGTACTGATGTCATCAGATGTACATGATGGTAACTAGGTGATGATGGGGATGTAAGGGATGATTTTATTAACCTGGGTCTTGATATTCCAATTACACATGAGGTCTGAGGTGTTGAGCTTATCGATTCAGTGTGATTGTGGTTTGATCAAAATTTGTAGTCTGAAATTTGAATTTTGGAAACATACAATATTTAAATAATTGAAAATCATTCAAAATAAAAAAGAAACATGTTTTTCAGTCTTGAGACTAGTCCAAATTAATTTCTTGAAACACACTAGTTTTTTTCTCTATTAAGGGGGCCAAAACTTATATTTGCAATCACTAGAATTTTCCTACAAATATCTTCTCAAATATCAATAAGTAGCTACATTAAAATTATCCTCAAATATCATAGATCCTTTTACACGTACAAATGTTCACATACATATATTAATTATGGGGACAATATTAAATTAACTACATAATATTTCCTTTTTTAATTTAATATTAAAACACAATATCTTGAGTAAGTGATCAATGCATAGAATCAAAAAATATAAAACATGAATATCAACACAACATCAATAGATTAGATATTTTATGTCACCTAAGAAAACCAAATTAAAATTAGGTAATCTATTGAGTGATATTATTTATAAATAAAGACTATATTTCACCCTTATGTATCACCAATTAAGATCTTATAAAAGATTTTAAATATTATAGTTAATTATTTATATTATCAAAATTACTCTTACATAGCATATTGGGATCTTAGAGTAAATCTTAGTCATTTGAAAACATTTCCAAATCTTTATAAATTAATTTTTTGTATCATCAATTATATGCCACATATGCATTGGAATTCCATATTTATTCTTATTTCTTAGAAGTTTATTCTTATGCATCTCAATACTTTTACAATTTATACTTCTCAAAGATGTCAAGATTAAAATATAATCTTCTAAAATCCATCTCTAGCCTTCCTATAATATCCATTAACACCATAATCCATGTCAACTTAAATTAAAAAAATTCTCAACGAAGTCATAATAATTCTCAATATCAATAGAAAAAAAACATTAAACAATTCCATGGGTACTTCAGGCACCACATTTTTATTTGTTATTAAATACAAAAACTCATATATTTATCAAATCATTGTATTTCTCATAGATAAAAATTCTAACACCATGAAACTATATCAATAGTTATTCATTAAATAATTTCATCCCTCAATGATGATAAATTTGTGTCTAATAAAATTTTATATCTCCCCTTAATAAACTCAACTAATTATATTTCTATCTGTAATAAAACTAAATTTATACTCCCTAAACAACATCCACATGTATTTTTACCTTTATCACGATTAAATTATATAATCTAAAGAGTTATGGGGTTCCACCAAAACTCTTTAAGTAAGATATAAATAAAGAACATGCATTCTTAGTACCAATTCATATAATATTTCTATTAGAATATCCTTAGTGAAATTTCAATAGTTTTATCCATTGTGAAAATATAATCCAGGAACATATATCTATTTTAACTTTAAATTGACTAAAATGATATTTGATATCAATATTATTAGATATAAAGTTATTTATTGAATTTTGGGATTGAATGTGATTTAATTTTTAATAGAATATTATCCTTACACATCAAATCATTTAATTTCTCTATAATATAAATCTTTAGTGTTTATGATTTCTTATATTTATCACATATAACATATTTATTTGTCAGATTCATAGAATGTTTTTTTATAGTGTGATACAACATAATCATCTCCCAAAAAAATATACCAGATGATGTTGAAATTATACTATAAACTTTTTATCCCAATCTACATTAGTATACCCATTCAATTATATCTTTTATATTAGTTTGTATTTTATTTCATATATCTCAATTCCATTTATGTATTTATTAAATATTTTTGACAGATTACATGTATGAATCATCATGATCATAATGAAATCATACCCAGAATATGAAAGCATATAAAATAATTTTTTTAATTTTTTAAATATAAAAAACACACAATCAACCTTCAATATTTGTTTTAATTATCATGTTGTCCATTACTATCATTCATCAAATATTATTCATAAAAAATATGTATAGACATAGATTTATAGTCACTCATAACATATTTCTCCAATAATAAATTGGAATATTTTTCATTATATAATAAAATATATTTATTTCTTTGACAACTAGTAACCCTAGATATAATCTCATTTCTACTTTAATGGACATATAAAAATTCCTTTTCATTTTACATGTAATATTTTTCACATGCATACTCTAATTCACCATTAATGATTACTCTATAAATACATACAATAAAAATATGATCTCCTATGATCATAACCTTCACATGTGGGTTATTTCCCAAATTATCTTTGGTGATGTTTATTTTGTTCAAGAAACTGGCCATCAAGGAATACCAAGATCTTGGAACCTATTTCAATTTTTATAAGGATTTCATTAATTATTACATCATTTTATAATAATATTTATGGATAGTTACTTTATTTTGTTCAATAAATACATGTTCTCTAGTATATCATTTCAAGAAATAACATTTCACATACAATTTGTAGGAACTGTTTTGTTCATGTAATATAATAGAAAATAACAATATAATTTTTCAATGTATTTAAAAAACAGAAAAAATTTCTTCAAAATCAACACAATCAACTTGTATGTAGCCTTTTAAAACCATCATGTAATTATTCCTTAAAATTTCATTAAATTTAATAGATCTTGTTGCAAAAATCCATCATGGTTTAAATTATATTATTTCCTTTAGAATTTTGAATAAGATCCCAAGTGGAATTATTTTCAGTTTGTCCTAGATCATGATCTATAAAATCTATTCATTATTTTTGTTCAATATCGTCATCAACATAATTTTTATTAATTTGTGAAAAAAATCATTAGGTTATTAAATCTTAGAATTATTGTAGTATTTTCTCATGATTCTAGATTTTAATTTATATTTTTAGGTTCATCATTATTTTTCAGTATCTAAAATTTTAGTTTTTAATTTACAACAACTCTTTCGTAACAATTGGGTTTATTTTTTCTTTTATTAACTTGATTTAATACCTTTTTTTCCTCTTACTCTTGAACTTTTTCAAAATCCTTCTTATTTCCTTTAAAATCTTAATTATGGCCTGCACTGAGTTTATAGTTATTTTATGTGAACTATATATCATATAAGTTAATCGCCTTTTGAATTCTTCTATTCTAGTATTTATAGCTTCTTCATTTGAATAAGTAATTCTTAAAAATTTATTATTCATCTATTTCATAAAATATTCCGTCAAATTAATACCATATTTTCATGAATTATATAATAATAAAAACCTTATATTACTTCGCTGAAGGATTCTTCTTATACCACATTTTATATGAATTCAAATTTCATCAATTTATTGATAGGGATCTATTTTAAATATTAATAGATGTAATTATAACCTCTCTCAGGTATAATTTTGATAGTTTTTTTTGATATGGAATGGTTTTCCAATTTTAAAAAAGCTTCTATTATTTATCTCATATAATATATTTATTATGGCCTATAGGGAGAACTATGAATATGTTTATTTTGATTATTATAAAGACAGTATTCCAAATAATTACTAACGAACAACATTACAATATTATTTATTTTCTTCTTGTTTAAAACTCCCTACTATTTACTAACCTCTCTTTTATATAATTAGAACATATTCCCTACACAATACATATACATTTTGAGACTATAATTTCTTAAACTACTGAAATCATTAATGAATTAATTCCACTATACTAGTGAATTGCATCATTTCTTTATTATAAATTCTTTTCACCATTTTGTCCAAGTGGAATGTCCCAAAAAATGTTTTTCTAAAACATTCAAAACTGGTAAGATCTATCACAAAATATTATTTCAGTATGTTGATCATAAATCATTGACCAATACATATATAACATATATTTTTCTCATCTTCAGCACTCAAATATTAAGAGACATAATAAATTATACAATTGATTAAGTTATTGTAGGTACTTTATCCCTTAGTGGTAATTCATTTATCTTTCAACCATTTAAAGATAAAAACTTTATTAATATCAAATAACTCGTTTCATCATCAATTTTGATAACACTTATCCTATTATGTTCAATACATAAACAACTAAATCATCCTTATACATTAATTTATAAAATTTATATTTAGTCCTAATAACTACTTTGATGTTAAAAGATCATTCGTTAACAAAAGTAATCACACATCCATAATACCCTTTTTGTTATTATATATTTTATTGTCTATTATCATGTGTGTTATACATCTAAAATTATGAATCCATGGCTATATCTTTTGTAGGATTTAAGTTCCACCTCAGTAAGTAGTGACATATTTATCATTCATTTTTCTACGAATTATTTTATCTTCAAATAGTTTGAGGAGATATTTATTACGTAATAGTAGTAAAGCTAACATCATAAGAGTCATTTATACTATCTTCCAAATATTTCATTCAAATAGTGGTATATTTTTTTAGTATATAGTTTTTATAATTTTTTTCTCATAAATTTGGTTAAATTGGTGTTTCTATCCTCTCTTTTAAGTATATCCTCCTAAATTCATGTAATTATTGAAATAAAATACATAATATTTGATCTTAATGGTTTTAAAACACTTAAAATACACTTAAAATTCAAATATTTAAAAAAAATTTGAATAATATCTTTGAATATTCAGATGCTGTCAAAGTTCTTCTTGAGATTCCATTTTCTATTTTCTAGTGGAGATATTCCCTCTCCAATGTACCATAACTCCATTTTTTAATATGATTAGTTTCTTTTCAATTTTTATCAATATAATCATGTCTAAATATAGTTTTAGAAACATAAATATTAACATAAATATATTTGATAATATTTGAATTTATAGGATTTGATCTCACCTTATTTTAATGATAGAATCTGTAGTAGCTATAAATGATTCTTCTTGTACTTACAATTCATTATTAGGATCCACTATTATCTTTTTTGAGGTATTTTCATAAAACATTTGTTTCCTCTATTCCATTCTTCTTCTTACTAAGTATATTTCTCATCAATATCTTTCAACATATTTTTTTATTATGCTATTCTATCCTTGAAAATGTTGTGTTCTTCTATGCAATTTGATTATTTCATGAGTGATATATCTTTATAATATTTTTTATTCTCATCATCCTTCCTAACTATACATATATGTTTCTTGAGTTTTTATGTTTTCCCAATACTATAATTTTGTCCAATATTATACAATTTCCAATACTAGAACTCATCAAATTACTCATCAATATTGGGGATTTAATTATCTTTTTCAACATGACACATAATGTTTTCATACATTTTAGTAGTCTATTTTTCAGATAAACTATTTATATTTTATTATTCCTACACTTAATTTCTCAAAATACATATTTTATTCTTTTACGATCTTTTCCTCTCAATGTGTTTCTTTATAACTATAGAGTTTTTATTCTATCTCTTTATCTGAAAATTTTCTTATTTCCCATCACCATTACACTCACAACCTTGTTTCACTAAACAATCTATTGAAAGTTTTCTTATTCTACAACACATGAAACATTTTAATGGTATTTTACCATTCTATTTACCCTTTTATTTTATAATCATACTTTATATATGTTGTATTATTCTCCCATACTCTTCACCCCTTTCTTCAACATCATATTATAAGGATGTAACATATTTCCTTTCATTGAGATTGTGGTTATTTAAGGATTTTAAAACCATTCCCTTACCTTATATGATATCGTTATCTTATTTTATGATTCTTTTAAAAATAATATACTTCATCATTTTATAAGAAACTGGAATATTATGTAACTCATTAAAAGAAAACATATCCCAAAATTTAAAAGAAGAAATTTTTGAATAAAATCTATTAGGAATGATATAAATTATGAAAAAACCCAAACTTGTCATACTTATAAATTACATATTTTTAGATTATTATTTAATACATTATAGAAAATAAACATTTGAAGACCGAATAGGTTTATTTTTTTTGGAGACTAGATACTCAATATTCTTATTTCATGAAAGATATTCAATTTCTCCCATAAATATATTCCCATTGCATACTCTTCATAGATAGACCAAAATTAAATCCTTTCTTCATGATTTGTGTATAAGAAAACATAAGAATGGGTGAGATTATATGACTATTATTGGTAATATAGGGAAATATGTAAACATAATGTGGATATAAGGTTATGAAAACATAATAGTAACATATGAAAACCATTACCAATATATAAAAGATCAAAATATTAAGTCATGGAACAAATATTTTTAGTTCAATAGACACAATTCATAAGAGAATAAAAGAAAATTATTTAGGAGGGAACAAAATTGAAATAAGACATATAATTTTGGCATACACGTTATCCCAAAACATCATTTACTTACTAGAAAAAGCTTATTTCGAATGTTATTATAGTGGAATGGCTTCACTCCCAAAACCATTGTAGTACTCAATATTTACTCTCAATACTATCATAGTAGAAAAATTCCATTACTGATATAGGATCAATCCCCATTCCCATCCAATTTATCTCCTGAGATATAATGTTATACCTATTGCTAGGGAGTGAAATATAGGATCCACCTATAACATAAAGAAAATTATATATATGTTTTCCTTAATATCATAAAACATTCACTATATAATATCCCAATAAATGAAATGGGTTTCATAAATATTTCATCATAACATAACATATAGAATAGATATAGTTTTCAAAATCATTTAATCATAGAATAACCCATGGAAATGAAGTTGGTTTCACACTCAGTGTATCATGGTATAACCAATAAAATAAGAACATGTTTCAAATAAACTATTACCATTATAAAAATAAACCATTTAGAAAAAGATTAATAATACTTTTCTTGGATCGTATCTCCATTAAATCAAAAGTAACATTAATGGATTTCATCTTATATAGAAAATGTTATAGAAATATAACATGAAATATTTACATGGAGAAAATATCTTTTCTAATTGAGCAAATATTATTTAAAAATGAAACTTTCTTAGAAATATTTTCTTTGTAAATAAAATTGAAAAAATATAATGTAATATTTTAAATCTATTAATACTTTTCATGGGTAAAATGTTCTTTCCTATTTGAAAATAACTTCTTAAAACAAAAAAAATCCTAATTTTTTTTAAAATAGAGTTATTTGAAAATAAAATATCAAAGTTATACTGAATGATTTAAAATAATGATGTTTTAAGATAGTTAAAACTATTTTTCATGCCGTAACTGTTAAAACAAATATCCCTTTCACATTTTTAATAAAATCCAAACCTGATATTTTTAGAAACGGAGATGATGATTCCTTTATTTTTTTTAAATGTAGAACATGGTTAAAAATTTCAAAAATACATCATTTGGGGCGTATTAAAATATGGAATTTTTTTAGAAAACATATTTTTGGATGAAAAATAGTCTTTAGATCGAAGAGAATAATAATGACGATTTAAAAAAAATCATTCCATAGAATTATTAGGTAAAAAAATAGTGGGAAATGAAGGGAAACATATAATATAATGACATAAATAGAGTAGATGGAATTTTTTTATTTTCTTGACAGATGGATCAAAATATTTCATAAATGGAAGCATAATCATAAAAAATCATGATAAAAGATGAGATTATATAATAAAACCATTACAACATTAATGACATTGAATCTTAAGTCCCATGAAAAGAATAAAATAAAATAAAACTTAAAATATAATTAATACAATTAAATACCTGAAATAACATGTCAATGGGGAATTATATACACCTCATAAATGTGGATAGGTGTATAACATTACTTATATCTCAATGAAAGAAAATTGAGACAAAAATCCATTTCTGATTTGGTAACTTTTGATAAAATAATATCATGAAAGAGAGATCCTAAAACTGTTATATAAATACAAAAACTTTTTTGGGGATGAATAATAAAATAAAATCGTGTTTAGTATATTCATGTCATAAAATAAATAGTTTTTGTATATATCAAGTGTCTCATAAAAGTAAAAATTGATACTGAAATCTTTTAACTTAAGTATAAAATTCATTCAAACACATTGAAAACTCTTATATAATAAATACATGTTTATTATAAATCCATTATATAAATGTAATTATATGTATCATGACATATATTATTTACTTATGAACTTTTAACATACATTTTTTGAAAATTACATGTAAAAGTAACCTTTTGAGAAATAACTACTTTGTTTTTTGTGCATGTTTTGATTTTTTTTATTTTTGTTCCGATTACTTTAATCATTGTTCCATAATCTCAAGAATTTTAACCATGATATAAATATAATATATATTAATTATATTTGTATTTATATCAACATATAAAATTTATAGATATAAAATGAAAAACAACATTCATAGAGACGGTAGGCCATACAGACACATGAATGTTGTTTTCATTTTATTGATGGATTAAAAAAATAAGGTAAATAATATATGATCATTAAATAAACATTTTCATTTCATATAAATCACATATATTTATTAAATCCACCCTTATTTCCTTCCATGTATAGCATGAACGATTCGCATCTCTTCGTAAGGCGGTAATATGCTTTACACGTGAATGATATTATTGTATTCTGAAAGAATGGAATATAAGAGTGTATATTGGTATAATAATTACAAAATTATAAATATTATACATATTTAATTAATATTCATTGAATTATTACAATTAATTTAAAAAACATGACGAACACATGATATCAGTTTTTGAGGTGGAAGTCTATTATACACACAAGGGTCGTTATTTATCTCCAATGGTTTGGGAGGTAATAAAGTGGATTTGGTATTATAATTAAATATGTATAATAATATAATAAATTTTATCTATGAAAATTAAATCCACTATTAGATACATAACTTATACGTGATGATGGTAAATGAATAACATCGGTTCGCAAGGCGGTAGTCTACAATACACACGACTGAATATTTTATATCCCATTTGATAAAAGAGTGGATAGATTTAGTTATGAGGTTATAATGAATGAATATAAATATATAGAATATATTAATTTTATTATATCATCATGTTTTAAAAAAAATTATGTTGGTGCAAGAATAAATAAAATAGAATGCTTATTTAGGGTTGTTACCTCATCATCCAGAAACATATTTTGGTTTGCACAAAAATAAATCAGAGGTTCTATTTTTGATATAAATAAGGATTATATAATGAGGTGAGGAAATTTAAAAAATTATTTGTTTAGGTGTTGGAAAAAAATGGGGTTTTGAGGTGTGAAGAGTAGCAGAGAAGGATATTGTTTTATAAGTGAGGTGAGTGGCACACATGTAATTTTGGAAAAGAAAACATGTTACCCAAGATTTGAAGTGGAAAATGATATAAAATGGGAAATTATTGAAAATATAATATATGAGGTTAAATTATGTCCATCTAATGGGTTATGGAAAAGTTTTTCATCATTCTTAACCTTATCTTTTTAGTTTAACCCCCGATAAACACATTTTTACTATAAACACATAAAATAATAAGTACTATTTTTAATAGTCATTATAAACATGAATTAAGATAAAATTATTAGATAATAAAAATTATGATAAATATAAATATGGAATCCATTATTATAAAATTCAACTCACATTATTGGAACAATTTAATTTAAAATTAAACTATTATATGCGACGAGAAATCCAATTTTCAGAGATAAACTTTTCAAAAGTAAAGAAAGGTTTTGTATTAAAATTCAATATGAAATTTATTCAGATGATCTAAATTGGATTTATATATATTTAATTTATCTAATTTTAATTTTAAAAATATATTAAAACAATTTACGTGTTTTTAAATTTTTCAATATGAAATACAATTATTAATAAAAACTAGTATTTTTTATTATTCATCAATATATTTCCCTTTATAAAAAATTATAAAAAATTCATGAACAAATAATTTTAAACTCTACAATATAAAAATGAATTATAATTTTTCAAAAAAAAATTCTAAATGAAGGAAAAATAAAATTTAAAATAAACGCGAAAAATGTGAGAGGACACATTTTTAGAAAAATATAAATTTAGGGGTAAAATTAGAAATATTATTTTCTCTTTTCTAGAAACAACCTAAGATCAATGTTAAATTTTTATTGAATATATCATATATAAATTTCTTTTAATGAATTACATAAAATTTATTTATTCTATTTATTAAAATATAAACTTTTTTGTGCTTATAAAAATTGTTATTTTGATAAATAAAATTTCTCTATATTTAAATGGTGTTTATTTTAATTTATAATTAATTGGTCACCTAGGAATTCATTTTATATATGTGTTACACCATATATTTTTATAATTTTTTTAATACTCTACATTCCAACCATTAAAAATCTATTTGAAAACTATAATATTAAATAATTATATTCTAATTATATATCATGTTTTTTATACTTGGTGTAACGTGAAACACAATATAAACTCGGTGTTATGTGAAAAACAAGTTAAACATGGTGTTTTATGTAATGAAGTAAAAATTTTGTGTTTTGGTAATGAAAAAAATAAAACAAATTATTAGAAAAAATATTACAAAAAATATCGGGGTGTTACATTAAACCCTCCATAAATAAACATTGTCCTGGGAATTTGAATTTCTTCTCATTAAACAAGGGTTTATCATTTTAAAATCCATTTTTTCGAAACCCACATAATAAAAAGGTTTAATAAATCATCCTCTTTAAAAGATAGAAATGGTTGTGTGAAGGTCATATAGAATTACACATACCATGTTTCCAAAATGGATAATATATGTGGCAAGTGAAGATTAAAATATGGATGAAAAGAATATTTTTCTAAATAATGATATATAGTGATAGAGATTATTGATCATAAGAATGTGATTTATCAAGTAACAAATCAAAAATAACATAACCCTAACCCAAATTGTTGTGAAACATTCATTGATATTATAATAAATTATTATAATTGGATATCATTTTAATTCAAGATCATTTTCCTAAAGCGGAATAAATTTAATGAGCTGATATACTTAATTGATTTTATTCCATTTCATAAGAACAATTTCACCTTGTGGTTGTTCCATGATCAATTTCTAATTTATCTGTTACTTTATGTCATGAGTTTCTCATGTTTAAAGAAATAATGGATAATATGATCCATAAAAATGAAAATTGATTACTTATATATCTAGTTTTTATAAAAAATGGTTAACATAGTTTATAAATAAATCAATATATGGTCAAGTTATACAATAATATATTAAAATTTTACAATGTTCATCTTCAACCTTTCCATAAGTGGTTAATCTTATGGCCCTTACAAAATATGTTTTTCCAATATTGAAATCAAAAAAATTATAAATAGGGTTACTAAATTTTCTAGTTCAACTTATCCTTACTCCCCAAAACATAATAAAGTATCTATTAATGTAAAATACCAATTATGTGAATATTGTGGCCATATATTCTCCTAAAACATGGTAAATACATGAATTTCCATAAATAATTAAGGAAAACATTCATTATTTTAAAAAATAACTAAATTATTTTTATTTAAATAAAACCACAAATTAAATAATATATACCATAAATATAAAAATATAGTAATCTCCATAAATGATAAAATAAAAATATTTTTCATCAAATAATTAATCAGTTGAAAGGTATTCAATTATATCCAATTTACTTTAGCTATATCTATCATCTATTTAACCAAACATAATTATATCAAATTTAGGAACATATTTGGGGAAATATTTCCCTTAATCATGTGTTTTTCATGAAATATCACATTACCATTAAATAACTTTATTAGTTTATCAACACCATTCAACATATTCATGAATAACCTTAATGAAAAACATATATTAAACAATCATTATATATTTCATAGTTGTTGAATTCCAATATATAAAAACATCAGTCATTCAACTTAAATGGTTGACATGGAATAGGTCATTACTTGGTCAATAAATTAATTCTTTTGTAAAGGCGTTGACATGGATAATTTATATGTTCCCCACATATAATACATTGAACTATTTGACACTTTTTCACTCTCTATAATTTTTTTCCACATAGAAAAAAATTTCCCATCCATTTTATAACATCTTCTAGGTTATTTTTCCCACTTTCACGACAGAATGGATATAAATATTTTTTACTATTTATTCCTTACAACATAAAATTTCATAAAATTTCATCATTATATTATTTCATCCCTTAAAAATCTCAAAAAAAGTTCACATTGATTATAATAAAATATGATAGATTATTAGGAACAATCATAATATCTATTCTCTAATTATCATCAAATATTTTTATTATAGTCAAAAAACCTTTCCTCATATTTATTGTTTAAGTGATTCCTTCTACTACAAAAAATTGACTAAAACCAAAAGTAATAATTTTAGAAACTATAATAATAGAGGGAAAACGACATAATCATGAAAAATCACATATTGGATGTATAAATCATGACACCATAATTTCAATCTAATGAATCTTTGACTTTTACTAGGTTATTTATTTTCACTATTCAAATCCTTTATTGTGGTTTGTAAAGAGATTGAAAATTTCTAAATAATATATCTCTGGAGTGTCAATATATGTGCAGGGAATGAACTATTTTTGTGCACTATGTAATGACTGAGTCTAGACCAAGGGACCCATTTTTGAGTTATTCCCATTGGTAACTCTCTTCCATATCCACATCCACTTTTATTATATATACATGAATATAATTTCATTGAAACCACCTACCCTATCCTCTATCAAAATTCCACGATATTTTCCTATACATTCACTTATCCTTAGAGTAATAATTAGAGATCTTACCCATGATTTATCGCCCTAGTTTCCCAAGGAAAATAATTTATCCTTTTATACCAAATATAGAGTCCTATTGTTTTCATACATAAATAACACATAATTTTAGAATAATAATCATTACATTTTACAAATACATGACCATGGACCATAATGGATTAGTGACATTATAGACTATGAACACAATATTATTATTTAGTGAATGATATTCAACATATCCTATAAGTATCTTCCCCCTTTGTATAATTTATAAATATACCCTACATAAAACAATGTTTTATAACATATGGATAGAAAAAATATAAAAGTGTGAGCTCAGATGCTCTATAAAGGTCCTCCTAGAAAATACATAAACATAAAGTGAGAATAAGGGTATGTGAACAAGAGAATAAAATAAAAAAACCACACCCTTCATATCAAAGATCAAAATCACGATTCATGGAAGAAATATTAGACGTTTATTGGGCATGAATCTCAAGGAAATGAAATAGCATGATCCAAAAGAGGATAATAATTAAATAAGACATGAAATTTTGGTATATAGATAATAATAAAACATCATTTACATAGTAGTGATAGCTCATTACCAAGTCTATTATAGTGAAATGAGGTTACTCAACAAAAAATCATAGTAATAAATGTTCACTCCCAATACTATCATAGTGGAAAATTTTCCTTATCGAACTAGGTTCAATCGCCATTCACTTCCTATATATCTCATGAGATATAAATATTTACCCAAATCATGGGAGGGGGATATAGGTCCCACACATAAAATAATTAAAATCATATATATATGTTAAAAAATATAATAAAACATTCATTATAAAATATCCCATGAAAAGAAATGGGTAATTAAACATTTCATCTTAGCATAACCAATGGTAACGAAACAATTTTCATAATCATTTCTTCATTTCATCATAGCATAACCTCCGGAAAAGTAGTTGGATTCATAATCATTCTATCATGGTATACCCTATTGATGATAAAGAGGTCTCAAAAATATATTTTCATCATAAATATAATAAATTTAGGGAATGAATAAAAATGGCATACTAGGATTATATCCCTAAAAAATAATAAGTAACATCAAAGGATGTCATCATAGATTGTACATGATTTTGAAAGATTCCATGAAACATTTCTTAAGAAAAATAGTATTAGTAATTTAAAAACTTTTTTTAAAAAAGATAAAATTTTAAAAAAGATAAAATTTTTAAAAAAAATCTATGAAAATAACATTGAAAACTCCTAAGGGTACCATAAAATCTTTTAATACATTTCTTGAAGAAAATATACTTTCCATTTTGAAAATATATTTTAAAAAATAAAAGTTCCTAAAAAAATTTGGAAATCCATCTCTTTGAAACTAATCTTTGAAACATATAATGTATGATTTAAAAAAATGTGTTTTTTATGTTTGCTGAAAATAGTGTTCATACTTTACATGGGAAATAAAAGATTCCTTTCTAATTTTCAGTTGAATCCAAATAAGATTTTTATGGAAAATTAAATTAATATTCCTTCGAAAACATTTTTTTACAAGAAAAAAATGTTTAAAATTTTACTTTATCGTTCATTTTAATCATGTTAGTTTTTTTAAAAACAATTTTTGATAACATGGTTTGGATGAAAAAGATGTTTTTCAAACAAAGAGAGAAATAAAGAAGTTTTTTCTTAAAAATAATCCAATGAACTCTTGACTATATAAAGAGAGTAAAATTTAGGGAAAACAATGTTCTCATGATATAAATATATGATATGATAATTCATTATTTTCATTATAGATTTATCATAATATTTTATCTTTACAATCATAAAGATAAACATTCCTAATAAATAATGTAATTATATCCTGAAACCATTAACACGTTAGTAATATTGAATCATAAGAACCATTAATAAATACAATAAAATATAATATAATATATTATTAATAAAATAATATTCTTGATTTAACATGTAAAATTGGTATTATGTTTACTTCATAAATGATTACATGTTCATAACACAGCATAAGTCTCAAAGAATCCAAATTTAATCAAAAATATCTTACAACTTTGGAAACTTTAGTACTGTAAAACCCATGAATGAGGGATACTAAAATATATATTTCAATACTTACAATATTTATGTAATTAATCATAAAATACATTCATTGGAATTATATACACCACCTAATGTAAATTGTTGGTTAATATGGAATCCTTCTCAAAGAATTAAAACAGTGATAAAAACTCCATTACATTGAGTCTTGACATTCTTCTTCCATGTTTAATAATCCAATATAAAAAATAAAATATTATTATAAATTTATTTAACAACCATAATAATATATATTATGTCACTTATTATTTTTTATGGAATTTTATTAACCATTTATTAACAATTCCATGTTAAAGTAATGTTTCAGGCAATAACCGCTTTATTTTTATTGTATGTTTTGATTTCTTATTCATTATCCCCATAAATTGATCATGGTTCCATAATATACATAATGTTAAAAAAATATCAATTTCTTATAAATTATTTATATTTGTAATTAGAGTATTCCTTAAATTTCAGAGACAAAAACTGAAAACACCATTCATATAGATGGTTGGTCGTGCATAAACATGAACATGGTTTCAATTTTCATGATAGACTGAATGAAATAGATGTAAATAATATATTATCATTAAAAAATATTTTTATGTCATATATATCACATATAATTATTAAAATCATCTTTATTACCTTTTATGTAAAACATAAATGAATCACAATGCTTCGTGAAGTGGTAGTTCTCCATACACATAAAACACATTATCATATTCCCATATAATACAAAGTTATAGGGTATATGGGATATAATAATTCAATATGTATTAATATTTTATGATATAATATATATTACTTTAATCTATCCATATTACCATAAAAGTAAATCACAAATGAAGAACAAATCACATTAGTTCGCGCAGTGGTAGTCCACCGTACACACGATCGATGTTATTGTTTTCCAATCAACTGAGAGGTAAGAAGTTATATATGCTATTATAATTAAATATGTATAATATTATCATAAATATAATATATAAACATTAAATCCATCATTATATCCATCCATGAGCGATGGTGATGGAAAATGAATATTATCATTTTTCAAGGCGGTAGTTCGTTGTACCCATGAATGAAGTTTTCTAATCCAATTTGATGGAAGAGTGGATAGATTTAGTTATTATATTAACATATAAAACTATATATATGTAATATAATGAAGTTTTTATATCATCATGGTTAAATATTAATTTAATGAGGTGGGGGAAAATTAAATAAAATGCTTGGATAGGGATGTTACTTCTTCATCAGACAACTTCTTTTGGTTAGCAAAAACATTATTATAATCATGTGTTTGTGAAGAAAATAATTATCATTGGAAAATATAATTGAAGTAATTATGTTATTTGGGGAGTTATAGGTTCAAAAAATGGTTTTTGGAAGTGTAAATGGAGAGGATAGGGGTGGACTTTTATAACTGAGGCGATTGGCACACTTGTAATTTTTGAAAAACAAAGTTTTACCCTGATTTTTTGTAAGAAAAATGGATTCAAAATTGGTCATAATATAACCTAAAAGGGGTATAGTAAATTTATATAGATATACATTTTTTTACATGTTTTGGTTTATTTATTACCCCTTATCATTTTAGGTAACCCATTCAATAAAACAAATTTTTTCTTAACTGTGGTAAATAAATTTTTACACTTTTATAGTTAATTATGTTCAGACATTAATTTTAAATTATTAGATTATATAAAATATTAGAATTAAAAATACAGAATACATTTTCTTAAATCCAACTCATATTAATGGACCAATATAATGTAAAATTAGACCCACAAATATGATGAGAAAACATGTTTCAAAGAAAAAAGATCCTAAGTAGAGAAAGTATGGATATAAAAATTAAATATTAAATTGATTAAAATGACTTAAATTGTATTAATATATATATATAATTGGCTTGATTTTAAATTTAAAACAATATAAAAAATTTTTTTTTTTAAAATTAAATTCTTCAATATAAATTACAATTTTGAATAAAATCAGTATTTCTCACTTTTCATCAAAAAATCTATATGTTCATAATATTATCAAAAATTCAACCTAACATAAATTTTACCTATAGATTTATAAAATTGTGTTTCTTTTTATTTATTTAAATTTCATAAAATGTATTTTAACTAAGATAGAAAAATGTGATTAAATAAAATTTTAGAAAAATATAATTGTAAGCGTAAAATAGGATATATTCTTATATCTTGTCCAAACAAAACATAAGATGTATCAAAAAAAATTGATTGAAAAAATAATATAAATTTTTTTAAAATAATGATCTAAACTTTCTTTATTTCAAAAATGTTTGTGCACATAAACATAGTTTTGTAGAAACAGATTTCATTTATTTTCAAATAGTATTTCATTCCAATTCTAATTAATCGGTCCCCATGAGATTATTTTTATATACATGTATAAAACATATATTTGAAAAATATATTTAATCATATTCATACCCACCATTCACATGGTTATTTTATAAATATTACATTAAATAATAAAATTTTAATTGTATGTCACCTTTTGTTTAAACTTAGCGTTGCTTGTAAGGCAAGCTAAACTCAGTGTTGTGTGTGACACAAGAAAAAATCAGTGTTCTGTGTAACAAATGATAACATTATTGTTGGGTGTAATTAATTTTTTATAAAATAGTAAATTTATTTGAAACAAATATTTCAGGAAATATCATGGAGTTAGACATTAATAAATTAATAGTGGTTGATTTATATAATGTGTTGACAAGCCCCATGACATTAATAAAAATATTATTCACTATTGTAATAAAATTATCAATAAATCTATTATAATTCATTAAAACATCATCAGTTATTTCTCTCTTGATCTTACATATAGATTCCTTCACTTTAAAACCCCCCTTAAAGATATTTTTAGTTTTATTAATGATTTATTTTTTAGTGTTGATTCGTTTAACATTAGTGTGTACCTTGTATTAGAAAGGAATTAGATTAATGTTTCATGAATTTCCATGAACTTACTTATTTATTTAATCGGTATGTATCATATGGACTAATTTATAAATAATACTAAAACCAATATTATAATAATGAAATCAATATATGATAATTCTTTATGATAAGTGAGAAATGATAAGGAATAATTCTATTATTCAATACATTGTAATTATTTTCATTAAAACATCTAGTTGTATCTATTATTGATATAGTTGCAATTACCCATCTTTTTTTGTAACATGATATGATTTTTTATAGGGAACCATTGTTTCTATAATATCACCTAAATTTCCCAGGTAATTTGGTAAGAAATATTTAGAAGAGCGGTTTAATAAATATTTCACAATTTAAAAATTTTCATCTAAAATAAATCAGTATGACTATTAAAAGTTGAGATATGATTTATATATAAAATACCCACACTAAAAAATACATAAAAGATAATCAAAAATAGAAATAATATAGTATTTTTATAAGGTTCTTCTCCAATATGGTTGTTTACTTCATGTTTGTGTTTAGATCATGTATGAGATATTGGTGAATAAATAATATCATAATGTGATTACAATGATGCAAGGTTTCATCTTAAACCCAAGAGTGATTACCAGCACATATGTCTCTGGATTATTATTTATACAAGATAAATCTTTTAGTAAATGGGATTGATACCAAGAAAAACCTTTACATGATTTTCATTCTATTATAACACTCATATTAATATCTTTCCTTGAGGTGTCAAAGTCTTCAGAATTAATTTAATCTTTTTCATTGTTTAATGAATTTTATTTCCAAATGATCTAATAGAAAATAGTAAATCCTCATCCCTTCCCTATTAATTATTCATCTCTGATTTTTATTTGTACACTATTTCCTTTACTCAAGGTTTTCAATTTTTAAACTCAATACAGAACATTTGGATAATTTTCAATATTTTAATAATTGAAAAACTTTTAAATAAGTTAGAAATATGATCTTCATATTTGAAACACGTCACTATGATAATATTCAAATCCTCAATCATTAATCCCCATAAAGTGAGTCAAAAATTCTCTTTTGAATAACTATATTTTTTATAGAAACATCATAAAAATTCATTATCATTTTCTCCATTTAAATTCTGTACAAATATCACAAATCACATTACACATATTCTTATTCACATGTATAAAATAATTAATGTAGAAATCTTTATCCCATAGTATAATTTCTCTATTTTGAATCTCAAAATTATATCCAATATCTTAAGTCATAGTTCCACATTTAGAATCAGAATAATAAACCATGAAGATCAACATAACATCATTAGATTTAATACAACAAATCAGTAATAAAAAATTGCTTAATCATATATAACCTCCAAAATAGATCTTACATATCTTCTGAAACTAAAAGTTAATCATACATATCCTCAGATTTTATCATACATGATTTTTAAAACATCATAGTTAATCTTATATATTATCCATGTTTCTTTATCATACTATAGTGTAAGAACGTAGAAAAAATTAGAGTTTTTTGAACTTTTTTGAAATCCCCGTTCAAGATATTACTTATCAATTGTATGGTCTCACTTATGATTTTTATATTTATTGTTTTTCATATGATTTATTTGGTTATAAATAAGAATATAAACACTTTTACAATTTTAGATTCTACAAGATCCAATATATGAACTTCAAACATCCAGAATCCATATCCAGTTTTCAAACATATCTCAAAAACCATCATCCATATAAATTTGATTAAAAATATTATTAAACAAGTTTCTATAAGTATCAAAATATATTTACAAAAAAATAAATCAGGAGTTAAATAATACCATATGTTCTTAAATTATTATAATACTAAATATCATTATAAATTGTCTAAATTGATTTGATTCTCTATAAGTAAAACACATAATTATTAGATAAATTAGATAAAATAAGGTCTATAACATAACCTTTGATTAAAAAATAATTTATTTCATAAATTAAGGTATATATATTATTTTAAATAACTATTTTTAATGGAAAACTCTAAAAAATATAATTCCATTGAATATTTATTAGAAAAAATAAAACAAAAATAAATATTTAAAAACATTAGGATACTATATATCATGTTGAGATTCAAGTAATAGTTATGGAAGCATACTAATTTTATCTGGAAGTTGCTTAATACCACTCAGAGCTACTTATTATCTTATTTTTATTGGTGATTCCATCCTCTAGAGTTTGAGGAAAGATACTGTGTATTATTTGGAGTGACCCATCATTTAGAAAATAATAGGATTTAGAGACAGAAGATTTTGGTGCTACGATTTTTGGGATATTTTAAGGTTTTTAATAGGATAGGTACAATGGAATAATAACTAGTTCTCCCTCATATATATACTCGTATTAATGATTTATATTTTATCTCAAAACTTTGGAGATATCACAGAGACCCCTCTAATAGGATTAATATTGGCGATGTCGATACAGATATTGATATTTCATTTCAGAAGTGAACAATTCATATAGAAATCTCAAGATAGAAGATATCTTATAAAAAGATAGAAACTATAAAATTCATTGCATGGAATAATTACTGTATCTAAGAGGAATCATGGGACAATAAGTCCATCATTTGATTTTAATGGAAACAACTTTTCATCAAAGAGGATCAGGGGTGAAACTTAGGGATTGTTTTCTATATGGTGAGGACACTATAACACCCCACATATGTTAAGGATTGAAATTTATTATATATCAATTTATAATGTCTACTTCCTAATAATTATGATTCATTGATTTCATTAATTACTCTTAAACAAAATATTGATCATTCCTCAATAGAAACCATTATACCATAATATGATGGGCTACACCATGATGGTGGGAGGTCACGATGAATTTTACTAAATAAATGTAAATTTCTGGTGTAAGTGGATTCTCACACTACAATATTGATGGGATACCCTATGAATCCCTTGATCAAATAATAATTTGGGAATGTGATCTCTTGGTGATTCTATAGAATTGGGAATTATAGTGTAGACCACATATTCATGCCATAATGTCACCATAGACTGGGGTATTGTGCCCTGAACATCAATGTCATGATGACAAGGACCCATTTATAGGGTTCTATTTTATTAATTAAGATATTTAAATATTATTTAAATTGATTCATATTTTGGATCCTAGATACATAATCCATCATTCCTCTAAGAGTTTATTCCCCTAAATGTGTGATTTTTCTACCATTCATGCTCTTATTTGAGTTTTATACTTTATGATGGATCCCTAGAGGCAATTTTATTACCCCTCTACCGTATAATTTTTGTTTCATATATTTTTTCATTAAAATGTGTTTTTTCATAGAAAATACCGAATTACTAGAATTATGATATATTTCGTAATTTCTTCTATTTAGAGCTGATTTGTCTAACAATATTAAATGAGAACCCATCTATTAATTCAATGTAGGATGTACTTAAACATTCTACTCAGTTTATATTTGTTTCTATGTGTCATGTGATGTGTGGGGTATGTGTGTTCTAGTGTATGACCAGAAATTAAAGAATATTGAGTTCCCATTATTAATACATTATAAGTACAATATATCTATCTTATGGTAGGCCTTTAATTATTGGATGTTTTATTAACATGTTATTGATTGTTTTGTCACCATGGGAAAGTAGATTGTTTCTTGTTTGATGTAGCCCTTATGGGATATCGTTTTTTATAACCTTTGAATGAAGACAACAATTGATGAAACATTACATGATATATGAAATCTAGGGTTTGAATTATATAACATATAATTAGCCTTGTTATGAAGTTGTGGGTTAGTTGACTAATATATTGGCATGCACCTTGTGAGACAGATTGTTTAAGGGATCATAAACCTTGAGTATGAGGTGATACTTTTTTCTCAATTATCACAACTTTTTAATTATACATTTTTCATTTTAATATAAAAAATATGATATGTAGTTCACTTATATTGTTTTATTAGTGATATATAGGACACATAAGACATTAATTAGTCAAATATCAGTCAATATCATCATAAAAACTTAGTGGTAATCAATTCATCATCTTGTTGACACTAGTGGTATATTTTAAACACATGATATGTACCACCATTAAATAATCCATCATTAGCATATTATTTTGGTACATTATCGACTTTTTAGTGAGCTATGTGATATATTGTTCATCCTTTTATCAGTCTTGGTGGTGACTCATCCACCATTGAGTTATGCATTCGTAATAAATCTATCACTTTTCTTATACACATAGTGGTAGACTATACATAATTTTTAAAGATTTTAGTGGTGTATTTACATATTTTTATTGGTTTGGTGGTACACAATAATCTTTTAAGAGAGTATTATGGTTATTGTTTTCTACATGGGAATGTTAAACAGTGTTACATCACCCACCAAAGTAAATAGTTGATGAAAATAAAAACCCATATACTAATTTCATAGTGATACATTATTCACCCATGTGATTTGAGTAGATGATAAATAATACCACTTAGATGATTGTTTGGAGATATATTATTATTTTTTATGTGATGTGATTGTAATGTCTTTTTTAGCATGGAAAATAGATGTGGAAATATTTTTTCACTGATGTGATAAAATAATGATTCCCCATTCAAAAAATATGAGTAATCGATGTTAACTCATTGTTTCAGGATTTTTAAATTAGTCTTGATAGGTCATTATCCCACTTAATATTTATAGAATATAGGAATATCATCTCATACATACATTACCTAAACCGTTATTACAACCCATGATTTGGCTATGGGAATTTTCATGAAGCAATGGGAATATTTTATTTTTTAATTAACTAAAATATAATATCTTCCATGAACTTATATATATTATATATTTTTCAGGGACATTGTTGTTAGTGGTATATTATTTTGTTATCACACCCAACACATGACTCATTTTTCATAAAGATTTCATGATCATGGATATAGTTAAAGGAAATATTCCACTTATCGATGGCTAAACAGAGATACACGTAGTGTTAGTGATAGAATTTGGTGGAGCCTTGGGTAAATATTTTATTTATATCCATTATCTAGATATTTTGGAACATATTTTATATTATTATAAAACATGTTATCTTACATCTGACATATTCTTATATAAAATTATATTTTATTAAATTCTATTATAGCATGTTTTGATTACTTATCCATGATTTTATTATCACTATAATTTTAATGTTATAATGGTTTTTTAATATTGGATAACTTTTACATCGATTATTCTTTATGGTTATTTGATAGAGGTTATATCCTACACACTAATTGTACTAGTAACCTTGCTACTAATTAGTAGCCACTAGTATACATATAGGCACACATAGAGCCACATTATTCCCGAAATATATATACAATTTTTGTGGATCGGCCTATGATGTTCCATGTCTATAATTTTTTAAAATTTAATTATAAGATAAATTCTAAAAAATCTATAAATAATATTTTACCTATCATCCATAAGTCGTTCATTTGAGTTACAATGTTTTATTAGTTTATATATTTTTATAATGTTCAATGTTCTTAATTTATATTATAAAACTCTTCTAAATTCTTTTCTTGCCCCCCTAAGGACTCAAGAAGAATTGTTTTTGAGTGATCAACAAGGTAAGAGTTCTTATTCATCATAATTTGTATGTAAAACATATTTTCATATAATTTATTTTTAATTTAATATTTTTATACAATTATTCTTTTATATAATTTTAAATGTCACTATTTCGATATGTTATCTATGATATATTATTCAATTCCACTCATTTAATTATTTTTTATAGTTTTTCACTATGCTAAAATAATTTGTTGATTCATGATCCATTATTCACATATGTATATGTATACTTTATAATTGAAATAAAATATCTAATGGGGTTTGATTCATCATTACATTTATTTTTCATAACATCAACCATTCACTATGATGTCTCTTTTGAATAATAAATTTATGTATACTTAATATTGTAAAGTACACTATACATTAAAATTCTGATTGAAGGGTATTATTCTAGTTATTCATACCATTAGATAATATAATAAAAAAATTATATGATTTTATATCACTAGATTCTATTGTTTAAAACCATGTAAAACCAATCATCATTCATTAATATATGTATTAATATATATTTTCATTATTGAGCATTAAGATATGTGTTCGTTATATATTTTTTCCCAAGTAATGTAATAAATTAGATGATTTATGTAATAAGTAAAGAACATAATTACATATATTCTCAATGAATTGGTAGGTATTACGAGAAAACTATGATTGCGTATTTTTAGCATCATTATATTTTATGTACGATGTATTGGTACAAGGTTTCAATAATGTAAATAAGATGCAAAAAAATTTCGTTCCCATTATTATTATATCCATTCATTATGTTTTTTTATTTTATTAATAATTATCTGATTTCTATATATTATTCAGTATATAATTATTTTTATTATTTATTCAATTCATATTATTTATATCATGATTAAGATATATTTATCTTGTATGAGATGTTATCCCATATAAGGAATATAATCTCTATATTTATAATATTTTCCTTTTCCACTGGTAATTGAATGTAATATTGTGTATGATAACATTAAATAAGTAATAATTATGTATTGAATAGATTTATTAAGTAATAAATATTATTATGTTTTTTAGAATTTAAATCATATTATTTAATATGATTTTGGTTATCTAAGGAAAAATAAACTATGGTCTTGCATATGTGATCTTATGTATTTGTTTTCAATTTAATAAGAATGCCACCCACTTTAGTTTTGTCTAATCAAATATCCAAGAGTCTTATATGATAATATTAGTGTAATTTCCAAAAAAAATAGATATAAAATTAGTGGAATGATGAAGAGTACGTAATTTTTTACGGAAAAAATGAAATTTGACTAAAAATAAATATGATGTGATGTTTAAAATTCTTCATCTTATTTTGGGATCATATAAAATAAAATTCCTTATTAAATGATTATAAAACATGATTCTCATATGAAAAAAAATTATTTTATATATAAATTAGAATTGTTGTCATCAAACAAGATTTTGAAGTCAATTCTTCAAAAGGGGAAGCGTAATGGAAGAATAATATTATAATAGTTTAGGAACATAAGAAATATTTTTATGAAAGTGTGAAAACATTATGTATTAGAGAATCACCATTATGTGTAAGTAATTGGGGAATATATTTAAAAAGTAGATATAGATTCTTATGAAATGAATTTGATGTATTTTCTAGATATAACTATTCTCATACCTGTATCGATGGAACTTAAGTTGCAAAAGAATTATGAGAAAATGGAAACATTCAATATGATATATATCCTAAAAGGACAGTCAAGAAAAGGATGGACATAAAATTTATGGTGTTTCAAAGGAATTATTTTTATAAATATCATTGAAACAACATCAGTCTGTGATCATGTACATCATGATTGGGTATCTAAATGACATTGAAAGGATAAGGAATCCTTTATATATTGATCTAGATAAGGAATTTATTATACAATCTATATCTGATAGGTTCTATCAATTCATTAGAAAATAAAATTGGAATAAATTAAAACATAGTTTACTCTATATTCTATGAATTTTGTGTATTATCAAGAAACCAAATCGCAGGTTATAGCTCTAGTGTTGTGATGAAAGATCAAAAGGGTAAAAATGTAATCCATTTGGTGAATATTAAAGGGTATAATAGTCATACTAGGGGATTGTAACCTAGAATATGTAAAATAAAGTTTGGTAAATTCTTCATTTCTTATAAATATTTTAAATTGAGAGTAAATTCTTTTGGATACCTAAAGAGTATCAAGAATAATCATGGATCACCTATGTTAGGTATTATTTCTATTGAATTCAGATATTTTATTTTTAATTATACATGATTCACATTATGTGTTATAGAGATGTTTTAAATGTGTATATGATTTTAAAATATATGAAATGTTTATATCCCATGAATGATGTATGAATTAATTTGATAAAAAAATGTCTTACACATTGAAGATGTGAATGCATTAACCAATATTAAAGCATTAGTGAATTTAAATATTTTAATAGATGTTTATTTTTTATCTTTTCGACCATCCATATAATAAGAGAAGTTATTTTAGAAAATATTTTCAATGAATAAATGAGATAATGGTTTTTGAAAAAAATGGTATATTATTTAATCCAATTATGTTACATATTATAAAAATAGAATCGAGATAAAGGTTGTTTTATCAATGATCATAGAGTTGTATTAGAGTAATTTTTCCAAATACATGGAATATGATCCTTGAACATCAGTGGCATAGTTTATGTAATAAAATCTTCTTTTTAGAATATTTATCCAAACACATATAAACCCCATATATGATATAAGTGTTAATAACATATTTGATAAATATTATCTATGATGGAAATAATTTTTATTCTCTAAAAATATTAATTTGTTTCATAGAGATAAATTTTGGAGAATTTATTGATTTCGAGTAGTTTGTGGGAGTTTGTTTTCCCATTAATAAGTTCAATTTCTAAAAAATAAATTATAATACAAGTCTAATTCATAGTTACTAACTCTTTTTTGTTTTCAAATTTTTTACATTATCTTGGTAATAAATTATCTCAATGTAAAGAGTTGTATTAAATTTTTTTCAAGATAAAATAAATGGAAAATTAAAAAATATAAAATATCTTAGATGATATTGGTAAATATAGAAAGAGATATATATAAAAAATATAAGTCATTTGAATCCTAAAATGATATGTAATGAAGTAAATGAGGATAAATAATTTATTGAAGGAGTTGAACATAAGGTTTATAAACATTAATATCATAATTATTCATAAAAATAGTTATTCATATATGTTACATATTAGTATTGTTGAGCTAGATAATTTATCATATTTTCACATCGATATGTGGATAAAATACACTAAGATATAAGGAATTTAACAAAACCATAAAAGTGTAGTATATAAAAGACAAATTGATGTCATATCATCTAGTATAAAATTATATTAATTTCTATTTAAAGTTTCCATTATAATTATGTGTAGAGTTTAAAGTTAGTTTTCATAACCTTCTTAAGAATAATCATCAGTGTCATAGACCATGACATTATATAGTCTGATGTATTTTTATCTATATATTATAGGTTTCTAACTAGTAGTTCGGTTGTAAATAACACATTGGGGAGACTATTCCCTCAAACCATATTAAAAAAATAGTGTAAATAACAAAGCATCATACGAAAAAAAATAATTTGAATATTTATAATCAACAAAAATTTTATAAAAAATGTATAATGTGGAATAATAGACTTATAACATTCCATTAATCATCCACATGGATGATCAAATATACAAAATAAAAATATATAAAAATTATATAATTCCATCCCTGAGCCTCACCAACCCAGTCATCAAATCTTGATCGAGATACTTAATCCAGATCTATTACCCAATATATGTTCAATTTGGATGCATATATGAGGTCAACATATGGACCAAAGTTCTCTTGTATGTGGTGCTAAATACATATCATTGGGGTCTCACCATGTTCCATGAATATATTCTACAATATATATATATATATGTTCAAGTTAATCTAATAACATAAAATAAAAATGATCACATATGCATGTTGTAACTTCGAGTACTAATCGTACTACCCACACTCAATGTGAATCAAATCACTCAGTGATAACCAGGACACCATAACCACCAATCATACTTTCTCACTCCAAACCAAAGTACAGTTCCATACATTCAACCCACCATATACCCAAATAATCAATGTATGGGCTCTCCATATCCTAAAATCTACCCAAATATATAGTTTATGGTCATTTGTCCATGTTCTAGAGTAGCCTTCTCACTCGATATGGCCTTATGACCATGTAATTGACTATACCTTATTTTTCAATGCATTCATCCTATAATTATCTAGCCTCAACATTATCACTCAAGGTAGGCCCCACTATCCCATCCTGAAAAATATATTATAACTCAAGATATTATCTCATACCATACCATTCCATGGACTAGACTTATAAGTTAATAATTTCAATCCCATCATTTTCTCAATCAATATGAGCTCATTATCATAAGTAGTACCTTATATCTAATGTTTTGGTATGATATCGCGTTACAACCCAGACTAACCTACTCACTCATGGAGGTCCATGTCATTACCTTCTTACTCAAGGTATGTTCATTATAATAGACACTACCTTACAACTTAGGACAGGGTCTGATATCATATAGAAACATTTACAAACCTTCACACTCAAGGAGTTCATGTCAATACCTTCACACTCACAGTATTCACATTATCTTGACCACTTCCTTATCACTCATGGAAGGATTTAATATCACATCATAACTATTATCTTCTCACTCGAGGTAGGGTTCTAACAATGCCTTATCAATTATTTATCGACCAATACTATAGATCAATCATCCACTATATTGATATTCATCACCTATGACATTCCACTGATCATCACATGTAAGAAATAATAAAAAAGGGCATCCAGCCTGTCCAGTAAGATCCAACTCATCACCCAGGAAATACTTACTAATGAACTATGATAAAACCTAAACATATATCTCTTTAGGAATATATTCCCTTAGGATAATATCATTAATTATGTCTCAGTAGCATATGAGGAATATGTTGGTCATCTTAGAAATACCATCTCCCACATTGATGAATCCACTATGGTCTTTTAGACGCATCTCGGTCTTATCTCATCATATCATAGAATTATCAAACATCCTATAGTGTTATGAAAACATATAAACTCTTTGTGACCCTATCCTTAAGTACATATTTATATATTCTTTAATATCCACATCACAACCCAGTGTTTTTACTCATGGGTTATCCAATTCGAAGTCACTATAAACCCATTTTCATCCCAATTCAATTTAATCTAACAATTTCTAGGACCCACACCATGGTGTCATCTCATATATACCTTAAGATAGATCTCAACACATTATAGGTTGCAAATCTATCTTTTTCACACCATGTATAATTCTGGAAGAATATTCCCTCTCATTGAATATTTGAGGAGTCCACTCTATATTTTTAGGGTGTTTCCAAATCATAGATGATATGTAAGATCATCTCACCCATCAAAATAATCCCTAAGACTCTCACTACATACCGAATATCCCTAGGAAACCATATTATGATACTTGTGTCTCATCTTTATTCAAAATACCTCTCCATGGTATTTTTTTAACTCAACTACAATCATCACCCATTATGAACATGATAAAGGGTGATCTCAATTCATTTAAATTCCAAAGATAACTTATTACAACTCAAGGAGGCTCAATGTCACCCTCTCTCTATATCCAGGGTCTTATCAGTCCATATCTGCTAATCATGTATTATAAATACGTGTTGAAATGTACAATAATGAATAAAATACCATATAATTTTATATTATAGGGACTATATACCTCTAATAGAAAGTGAACATTATTTTAATGCATTGGTAGTCCTTAGAAAAGATCATTCATGTCTTGTCCAAGACTGTACTAATACTAGAGATCTTATATGGTACCATGAAATCAAAAATAATTTATAAAAACATAATATAACTAATTATGAAAATTAATATAATGTGACATATTGATCAAAAAACTCCTTTAGAATTACCCCACTATTGAAACTGTATGATACCTTATATCTTCATCCTCTTGAGAGCCTAATTAACTATTTCAATCAAAATCCCAACCATTCCCGATATATTTCCACCATGATTTGGAAGAATCAGAGACGTACCCCTATGAATAAATCTCCCTTAAACAATAATAATTAAGGGTAAAAATAAAGGACATTATAGGGGTTAAATCACTATAATACATAATTAAACCACTAAAAACACCATTATCCAATGGTGAATGACGCAGGGGGAAATTGGATGATTATCTGACTAATGTATCTCTCTCCCAAATTCCTTGAGACCTATGGAATGAAGGGGATATTTAGTAAATGGATATTATTTCCACAAAAAGGTCATGTAACTCAGTTGTGGTGTCACCATAGTAATCATATAGTAGTGAAAACATTCCATGCATGGTCATGGTGCAGTCCCTTGTGGTTTCAGCCCAACTAACCCATGAAGAGGGTCCATCACACTACCTAGAACCATCGTGACACAACCCCTATGGATCATGTATTGATGCACCTCAACAAGGAGAAGCCCATGCCTCAATGGAACCAAATCCTCTCTCATGGTGTGGCATCCACATTATATTCAAAAACACCACACATGGTTGGCTATGAGAACATAAATGACCTCTTCTGAAATCAATAAAAAAGTGGAAAAGGTAGCTTTTACCCCTCCCCAATACATATTTAAGAAACATAAAAATCTCTTGGGCCCAGGTACACATAGAAAAAATGACACTGTGATTTCTTATTTTTGGGGATCATGATCAGAATCCGGATCCTCAAAATATCCCCTTCTATGGGACTAAAAATTATTCTTTCATCATAATTCATCTACCCTTAACAATGATATTAATTATAAACTATAGACTATATATAAGTCTTAATATCATGTATTCATGGAGGTATTCCATAAAATTATTATAACATACATTGGTCATGCATTCACTACAAACTCATCATGTATCATCCTTCAATGAAAAAATATATTCAAATGTGAAACTCCCAAAATAAGGGTGATTTATTCATTAATAAATGATCTGCTAATTTTTTACCATCTCTAACACTGAGAGGGTACTCACCCACACCTAAGGCCCCCAAAAACCACATGCCCATCTATAGGGATAAAAACAATTACTTTTTTAAATTAAATTTGATGTGTAGTAAAATTATCTAAAATGCTTATACAAAATATCCTTATATTCATTATATATCATGGTTATATTACCCAACCTGATGAATCGTTTGGGTTAGTTTTTTTATGACTATATATATATGAAATTTACTTTTCAACACATGTTAATATTTCTTAATAATAAAACTCCAATTTTATCCCTTATATTAATGTGAAAATATTTACTTATGTCTATAAACTAGTTAAAGGAAATATAATAAATTTATGTTCTTAAATTCCAAATAAGCATAAACATAAGTGATAAAAACAAATGATTGTAAGTGATAATAAGACATGTATATAGTTATAGTCATAATACAGAAGAAAATCATACCCACCAAAACATATATCATAAATATTGATTTATAAGGTATTGAATCAATATATTCATTAAAATAATAAGTCATAGTGTTTAACTAAGACATCCAATGAATTATAGTTTTGGGTTAATCATCTGTGCACCGACTTTAGTTTGCTAAAATCATCTTTTATACCATTGGGATTTGTATAATGCTCTTATGTTCCTTTTTTATTGGAATAAATCATCTCTTATAGATTTTTTATTTTGGATAAATACCCTCATGTTCCCTTTATCTTAACATAAACCCTCACATGTATCATTTATCATGTGATAAATTCTATTGTGTACTATTTGGCTTGGGGTAAATCCAATAATTCGCTATCTATCATGAGATAAATAATATCATGTACCATTTTTCATAGGAAAATTCCTTTCATTTATGTTTTTGAGTTCATGATATATAAACATGAAAAACACATTAAAGGGAAATACTGGACCCTTCTAATCATTATCCTTACATATTTGTTCCATAATCAATCACCTATGAAAATGAACCCGTAGAAAAAAAATGGGTTTCATAGCCCTTTAAAATGGTATAATTTAATAAAAAACTTTATAATTTAATCATTAAACTTGATAAAACCATCGAATATAAATGGGAATAAAATTAATTTAAGAAATTATCTTGGTAAATACCTTTACAATAGGAGAAAACAAATAATATTTACTATATAGAGAATGGTTATATGATTTAAGAAACACTTCCCTAACAAATTGATGAAAGGGAGATTGACTGAAAACATTAAAATGAAAGGAATAAACAATATTCTATTCCAGGATGAAAGTTATTATTATAAATTAAAGATGATTTGGAAAAGAAAAGGTAGTTATGGTTCATTTATCTTATTGATTTTTAACATTTATCATTTTTGAAAACATAGGTAATGAATTAGTAGATAGTTAAAGAATAGTTTTAGAGAAATAATAGAATTTTATATTGAAAATAGATGAAAATGATAATTTCTCCATTAGAAACATTTTAAATAAATTTCATATAATAATGGGAAAATAATTTATTATGATAAACAATGAAACATTGGGAGGATGTTTCAAATTATTTTGGAATCCATTATTTTAAAATTTTAAAACAAGTTTAATATTTTCTTTTTATAAATATAATCTATATGAAAAAGGAACAATTTTAATTTAAAAATTATTATTAAACTTTTTTAAATAGAAAACATTTTAGATATATTAAAAAATTTATTTTTCATAAATCTCACATAATAGTTTCTTATAAAAGGAATAGAGTTTTTATAGAGAAAAACTCTTCTAGAAGATAAAAATTATGAATTTTAAAAGATGGAACAATTTTTTTAAAATTTTAAAATAAAATTATTGAAAACCAAATCCTAAAATTTTGTATTATATTTTATTCTTTAAAATAGGTATAATGAATTGTTTGGTTCATTGAAAATAATCTATATTAGAGATCTCCAAAATAGAGGTAAACTATACTGGGAGGAAAAGTATGGACATTTGGGAAAATATACATTGGAAGCAATGATATTTATTCAACCCAATTTCATTCATTAATTTTATAAATTATTTAATTATGTAAAATGTTATTGATGAAAAAAAGTAACATCACTAGAGAAAACCATAAAATAAAATAGTGAAATGGAATTTGAAGGGTAAAATTGGATTTGAAGATAATAATAATTGAGAAAAATTAGGAATCATGGAGAAATAAATTGAGTCAAGATAACTATTTAGAATCAAGTAAAATTTAAATAAAAACACATTGGATGGGAGAGAGGATAAAAATTATATTATAATATCATGAATAAAAGATCCATCATAGTTTCATTAATAAAAATGAAATAAATATACCATATAAAAAACCATGGAAATAATAAAAATGTATCTCAAATACTATAATTTGAGATAAAAATCCCCTTTATTTTCTCTTTACATGCACCTAACATCATTTAGACCCTGATCATTCTTTGAAAATATCCATGGAAATGAAGTGTTTAAGTTAACTAATGTTTAATAATGAATTTGTAACATGATATAATTTCTTTAAGTGGATAATAATGGTACATATATAAGGTTAAATTCAAATTAATATTTTTTAAATGAAGTGGTCGAATTTTCCCTTATGTAATTAAATAAAATAGAACATTTGTAAGGAGAAAATATTTTTCAATAATGGAATGAAAATATTAAATGATCGAAGGCACCAAAATTTTTAAATGATGAACTTTAGAGTGGTATATGGTTTATCAGTACACAACCACTAATTTTAATATATTTTTTTAACATTTTCCAAGTCATTTACAGTTATGATATTACATTTTTCTATTTTTGTTTTCTACTTAATTAACAAGTATTTAACTAAGTAATATATGTTTTGATAAAAATAAAAAATAACCCATATTAAATTTATTTTTTGTGTTTTTAAAATAAATTTATCCATTATTTAATCCAATTCAATTTCTAAATATGATAAAATATACCTTTTAATTATAAAATATTAATAGAAAAGAAAATTGTTTTGTAGAAAAAGTTACTTTGACCATTAAGCATTATTAATTTTATTTATTACTGATTAACAATTAAATGACTAATAATATATTTATATTTATGTTTTAAAATATTATTAAAATCATATTTTTAAGTAATTTTTTATTGGATTAGAATAAGTTATAAAATAGTAAAAAAATAGTAATTTATAAATAACAATTTTAATATTAGAATTATCATTATGTTTAATCATAGTATTCATAAAATTATATAAAACAACTAAAAGTGAACTTATTACATATTATGATGATGTGGATATAAAATATAAAATCAAAATCCATGCAATTAACTTCTAGAAGTGATGAAAAATAATTTTTAATATAGGTGAATAAATAATGTTTTTAGATATCAAAACGCGGACCCTAGATTTTTTTAAATTCAACATAGTTTTTAAATTATTTATACTAATGTTTAGATATATGTCCCCTTCATAAAAAGGAATCATAATAAAAGAAATCATTCTTGTGATAGGATAATTTCATTATAGTTAGACATTATTTTTTGCAAAAGTGATATTTTCATTATTCACACAAAAATCAATTATTTTTGAAAAATATAAAAAATTCACGAGAAACTAATATTAACATGATAAATAATATAATTAAGATATTTTTGAGTAATTAAAAATGTAATTTTTTTTATATTCTATATACAATACAATATATAAATAAAAAATTATTTTATTGAAAATCACCCTTTTAAGATGTTAAGTATTCTTAATCCTATTTTGCATTAATTTATAATTGACTAAAATATTTTTATTTAACAAAGTTATGTATATTAATATACTTTTCTTATATTGTATGTCTTTGATTTTTTTAGTTCAGTGTTACGTGTGGAACAATCTATCAACACAATGTCTATTTAATGGAAATATTATATAGAAAAATATTGAGACATGACATTCTCAACATTTAAATATGTTTAATCGTATAAATTTTTATTTTTTACTTACAAGTTAATATTGGATATTGCATTCATAATATACATATAATCATGGATATATCACTAACTATGATATTAACATTACTAAATTATGAAATACATATTTACTTATCCGTTATCAATCAACATTATTCATTCATACAATCATATACTTGAGTATATATGTAACTTTTTCACAATTTCAATAAAATATAACTTTTCAAAAATCATATGAATCCCCAATGCATTAAACCAAAGTACGAGAAAATATTCTTCCAAAAAAACTTGATTTTTTACCAAAAAATGTATAACCACTATTTGAAAAATCCACACACAAGCCAAAATATATCACAATCCCCCAAAAGGGATAAACCTCAAAAAAATATCAATGGAAACTTTTTCACTAAATCAATAATCTATTTTAAGGATGTTAGTACTATCAAATTCACTTTTCTGATAATAATAAACCCTTAATTATCTCAGAATCAAGAATGTATTAAACTAATGAGGATTCCATACCTCAACAAATTCTTATCAAATAGTTATAAGTAAAAACAAATTTTTTTCATAAAATTACATTTCAAGGTTGTTGATACTATTTAAAATCTGTATCCAAACCAGTAAAAAAATGTTAATGAAAAATTTATAGACATTTCACACATTCCTCATATATTTTAAAAAATAGTAGAATATCATTAATAAATATTAGCCACTAATATGAATATTTATGATTATTATGATTTATTTACATATGATAATAGCCTCACTAACACATGTAGGAATAAGAAACCCACCTTTTTCATCATAATAGGTATATATTTAGATTCAATGGTATTTAATTATTCCCACTTATATGGCTCTAAGAAAGAGTAGTTTTTAGATACATGCATTTCTTAGCAACATTTTGATGATTTTTTTCAAAAAATAATAAAACTAAAAACGATATAATAATATATAAATTGTTAATATGTAAACATTAATATTATTACTTATTCCCTTCTTCCACAATCATTTTTATCATATGATATTTTTGGTTCAACTTATTACTCTCTTTAGTTAATCGTTAGTTATCCTTGATCATTTTATTATTAGATTCCATAACATTATTACATGGCATCATAATCCAATCCATTATAATAATTTATTATAGATAATGAGAATTTACCACAATTAATCCCCTATGTGTCATTTTTCTTGTGATAAGTCCTCTTGTTTACCCTCTTTGTAGTCATGAGATATAAAAATTAAAAATTCATTAAAGGGTATTATAAGACATTAATATATTTATACTTACATATGTGTTGCATAATCAATCATTTATCATAAAGAAACCATGTAATGAAAATGGGTTTGATATCCTTTTCAAATTTAATCATTAAATGAAAAAATTCACATTTCCATAAATAAACATGTTAAAAGCATGTTATAAAAATGGGAATCCAATGAAATAAAGTCTATATCAATTTAAATAACATTAAAATAAGATAAAAAGTATATTTACATCATATAAATAAATTTTATATGGTTTATTAAACACTTCCCCAACCCTATTATGCATGGTTTAATAAGTGAACACCGTATAATTGAAGGAATAAAAAATAAGTTATTCATCAGAGAAAGGGATTCAAAGAAAATTATTTTTCTACACAAATGATTATTATCCATGAAAAAGGAAGAGATAATTAATTTATATTATAGAGTTTTAGTATTACCTATTTGTGAAGAAATATGTAAATAATTAATGGGTAGTTGAAAACTCTTAGAAGAATAGTATAATTTTACATTGAAATTTATGATTAAAATGTAACCTTTTTCATGGAACCCATTTGAAATAATTCTCATATAATAAGCTAAAATAATTTAATTTGTAAAATCAAGAAATATTGTTACTAATTTAAAAATAATTAGGAAATACATTATTGGGAAAAAAATTAGAAATAGGTTTCTATTCAAATTTAGATAAAGAATTTCAAGAGGAAAATACACCAATTTATATATAAAAATTATTTTTCAAATTTTTTGTAAATAATAAATTTGAGATATATCAGAACATTAATTTTTAACAAATAATTGACTATGGTTTCTTGAAAAAATATATTATGGTTATATATAGAAAACATGTGGTGGAATACAATAATTATATTTTGAAAGGATGTAATACCATTTTATAATATTTTGAAATACTATTTTTGAAAACACATATCATAAAAAATATATTCAATTTTATTTTTTAAAATATGTTAAAATATTTATCAGGATAATAGAAAATAATCCATATTATAGTTTCAAAAATAGATATGAACTATAAAGGGAAGGAAAATATTTACATGGATTAATAGATCCATCAAGTACAATGTTATTTATTCTTTCTGTGGATGAACGTTTATTTGAAAATTAATTTCATCTAGGAAGATAATATTAATGAAATCAATTAAATTAGATATATTTCAGTAGAAAATACTTAATATAAATGTAATTATAATATAAAATAGGAATATATTATCGTCATTAAAAACATAAATTATGACACAATGAGAAACAATTTGAGTTGAGAAACTTATTATGTCTTAAGTAACAATTAAATCAAAACCCATTGAGTGAGTGAGCTTTTGAAATTTATCTTATAATATCATTAATGAAATATTTTTCAAAGTGTAATTAATAAAATAGGAATAATATATACCATAATCAGTCATTCCATAAATAAATATTACATCTCCTTATATTAATATTCAATATATTTCACTAATATATGCCTGAGGACTTTAATGGTTTAGTGTATTTGGAAACAATATAAAAAATATTATCATTTCATGAATGAAATTAAATATGTATCAATAATATGTCCCCATTTATTTCTCTTCATAAACATAATATATGTAATCCCTTCTTTATAACCGGGGGAAGTATAACATAAGAAATTGTGAGATAAATTTCACAGTAATGGTAAACATGGGAGATATCCATCAATGAACATAAAAAAGCATAAGATAAGAATACAGGTATGATATTATTAATATAAATTAATATTTTCATACCCAATGTATCTTGGATCGTGAATATGAACCTTAGCATTAAATAATATTGTTTTTAAATTCATGAACAATAAGTATAGGAAATCATCATAAAGTAATCATGAACCATGAGTGTATGTCATACAATTGTGGCACCATAACATGTTTAAGAACCATTTTTTAAGTCATGGTTATGTATACAGATAATTAAATCATGAAAAATCAGGAATTAAAACTTATTTACCACTTTATAACAAATCAGACATCATTTTTTATTTCTTATTTGATAACGGATCTAGCATCATCACCTGCTTCCCATAGTGGATCAAGCACATCATCCTATTTCCCATATAGGATCAATAATATAATTTTGATTTCCATAATTATCTCATAAAATATAAATAATTATAAAATTAATTAGAAAGAGTGAAATTTGCCACCCTTCCTTGGTTATAACGTGACCATTGTCCTTGGTTATAACTTCACCACCATCCGGGTAATAATGTAACCACCATCCTTTGTTATGATGTAACCACCATAAAATAATGAAAACCATATATAATTATTCCAAAAGATCATAAAACATTAATCCTATCATTATCCATAAAAGAAGTGTTATAATCATTAAATCATATTGTAACCCATAAAAAATAAATGGGTCCCAAAATCATTCCATAATTCATCATAGAATAACCCGTGCAAAAGGAACAGGTTTTATAAAAAACTCTTCATCATAATAATAACCCATAAAAATAAATAATAAAGATGGTAAAATTTTATAATATCACTAGTAAATCACATATAACATCAAATAATGTCATCTTAGATATAAAAGGAATATGAAAAATCACCTAGAACATTTCTTGATGAAAATAGACTTTCGACTTTGAAAATCACATTTTAAAACCAATATATAATAAAAAATTATCTAAATTAATTTATTTGAAAGAATCATTGGATAAATATAATTTTTCATTTAAATAATTAATCTATCATGATGTCATAAAATTTCATTCATTTCATACACATTAAATCATGGTTTACATTCAAATTTTAGTCAAAGACTAAATATCCTTATTTGGAAAATGAAAATTATATTACATTTAAACCATCTTTTTAAATATCAAAAAAGACTAGAAACTTATTTAGACAATTTAGAATAGTAAAATCATTATTTAAAAAATATTTCTGAAAACTTATAGATTACAAAAATTGGGTTTTTGATAGAAGAGGGAAATAAAGAAGATTTTTCTTAAAAAAATTATTTTTTCTATTTAGTCCTTTAAGAGATTAAATTTAATGAAAAACATGTGTTTTAAATAAATAAACATTGTATAATAAAATATATGGGTTTCTTGATAGGTAGATCATAATATATTATCATTGGAATCATATCATAAACAATCTCGTTAAACAATGAAACATTAAATTAAACTTTAACCACTTAGGTGTATTTTGAATCATAAGTCACATGAATGAATGAAATTTTAAGGATATATATATCCAATAAATTTCATAAAAAAATTGACAAAACACATTCCTGTGCAGTATATACACCAAAAAAAAGAAACAAGTTTTCTATAAGGTATGTGGTCCACAGAAATAAATGGGTGATGAAAATCCTTAATCATTTGTTAACCTTTAAATTATAAACCACATGAAATAATTAATTTAAATCAAGCATTTAATATAATTATAATAAATATTTCCATTATGTTACATATCAATGGTGCTATGTATAAACCTCATAAAAAAATAGATTCATAACATGACCCAAATAAGATAAATTAGATTAAAAATACCTTACCTTATGCCTTCACTTCCTTTATACATATTTTAGTCTCATCTATATTAAATATATTTTACTTATAAATATATTATATAACCATAATAATATTTATAATTCCATATATTATTTAATTATGATCTTTTATTACACGTTTATTAACAATTCCTTATTTAAATCATGTTTTAGGCGACAAATACATTGTTTTCAAGTATGTTTTGGTTTTGTTTTTTAGTCCTTTTACATTGGACAGCGTTAAATCATATTCATATGTTTTATCATTATATAAATATAATATATATTCATTATATGTGTATTTATTTTTATCCATTAATTTTAAATATAGAAAATGAATTACACCCCTTATAGAGATGATATGTCAAACGTATGCATGAACATTATTTTAATTATCTCGATGAATGAGATGAAATAGAGGTAAATAATATAACATTATAAAATAATATTTATTTCATATTTTTAACATATATTCATTAAAACTATCCAAATTATATTCCATGTAAATCGTAAGTCCTGAACATATCACAGCGCTTCACGAAGCAATAGTCCACCATACACACGAGCAACGTTATCGTATTCCCTAAGAATGGAATGTAAGAAGATTCATGTGATATGATATTTCAGGCATTTAGATAATATATTATATAGCATACAATTATGTAAAATTAATTCTTATATACATTTTTGAAAGCAGTTGATGGAAAATGAATTACATCGGTTCCCAATGCGGCAGTCCATTGTACACAAGATTGACGATTTCATTTTACATTTGTTATAGGACAATATGGATATAGGTTATACCACAAACATAATAAAATAATATTATATGGTATATAATGGTGTTATTATATTCTAATTATTAATTCATAATTGAAGGTGGTAAGACAAGAAGATAAAAGAAGTTTCTTAGTGAAGACAATTAACTTCCCTTAGAGAAACCTCCTTTTGATCACTTATTAAGATACATATGAATGGTATTTTTTTAATAAATAAAGATCTAAAATATGGATATTGATTTTTGGAATTTATTTTTTATGTTTATTTAGATCAAAATTTCTTATGAGGTTTGAATAATTAAGGGGGGAGTTCCTTTTGGTAATTCGGGAGGAATGACATTTTTTTAATACCCAAAACCATTCCATAATGCGAAGTCACTCTCAAGACATGTAACTAAAAAAATTATAATTAAATATATTTAATATATGGTTGATAAAAAAAATATAAAACACGAAACCGATATTGTAAACTTGTTATTACTTATCCATTATGATTACATAATTTTATAATTTTCTTTTTTCCCAAGGGAAACTAGTCTCTCTATATTTTCTTTGGTAATTTATCCTTCAAGACTAAATATAAAATCATAATAATTAAATAATTCTTATAAAATTAATCTAGATATTATAAAGAATTAAACAAAGTACTTATGTGAGTTTAAAATTAATTCATTCACAAACACAAATAATGATAAAAACCACATTTCAACCTTAACTACACTAATTATTTTTTACTTATTTTTCTATAATTTATCAAAATAATAATAATTTTACATCATTATATAATATAAAAAATGATCATTAATATTATTAAATCCATTTTATCATATTTCATTCATATAATTGGTAGAATTAAATTTAAAATAAATCAATAGACACTAGTAAAAAATGGTTTTCCATGAAAAAGGTTTCATAAGTATAAAATGTTTTAATATCTATAGTCAGTATGAAATTGATTCCAATGAAATAAAAGTGATTAATTAATATATAATTGAATAATTTTTTTTAAAAAAATTATCGTTACAAATTATCTAAATAATAAGGTAGTATTAAATTAATGTTTGTTTCAAAATTAATTAAAAAATTATTCTTTTCAATAAAAATCAAAAATAAATTCAAATATAATTTTGAAAAAATTATTCAAAAAATGAAATATTTTTATCAAATAAATTTTCTAAATTTTAAAAAAAAATTAAAAAAGGTTTTCAAACCATAATGAATCCATTTTATAAAAAAAATACATTTTTCAACATCAAACAAGATTTTTTTTTAACCCATTCATAGAAAAATTATTAGATTAAAGTGAAAAGAATTATTAAATTTTTAATAAATAAATTTCATTAAAATAATTCACCAATAGTAACTAATTTAATTTTTTACGATAAAAAAACTTTTTTCACATAAATTTAATTTTTTTAAAAAAATTATTTTATTTTAAAATAGTTTTTATTATCATTCCTAATAAATTTATAACCAATGAACTTATTTTGTACATGAGTAAAAAATATAACATTTACTATTTATTTAGTCATAATTTGATCCAACAATCCACTTGAAATACTATAACTATCAAATTAAATAACAATATTTTTACTGTAATCTTGGTTTTTTGAATCCTGATATTTCATGCAACGTATGATATCGAAGAATAAAATTTATTTGAAAAAAATATTTCATAAAATCTCTAATTTTACAACCCACACCCTTAAATAAATTTTTTCATTTAAATTTAACATTATCTTAATAATCAATGGCCACGCATTTGAAAATATATTTTTTAAAATCCATCGTCTTATAAAGGGATTATAAAATGTCTTCTTGATAACAGAGAAAAGAAAGAATGGATTCCATTAAGAGTGACACATAACTAGATATCCAAGTTGGAAAACATTATTGGAGAGTAAATATGTTGACATGGAGGAGAAAAATAATTCCCCAAGACTAATAGAGAGTGACAGAGAACATTGTCAGAATAATGTTAAAAACAGCAATGCCATAAATATTTGATGAGTTAAAAGACACTTGATTCAACTAAAATGAAGGTAATAAGACAAATTTTTTTGTCTCAATATCCATTTTTCTAATTTTTATAGAATATTTACTATCACCATAGAAAACACGAGAAAATATACCTAATTGTTTTCTTTCCATTTCCTATGAAAAAAAATCATCCTTTTGTTATTTTTGTGATCAATTTCAACATAATCTCTTACTCTATGAAATAAAGAAACATTTTTTCATTCCTAAAGCACTAATAGATCACAGGATTTGTAATAGAATGATTAGTCATTCCTACAATTTCTAGTTATCATAAAAAACAAAATGGTTAGAACATGTTATCCAATATGGATAAATCATTATATGTTGAAATAATATATTAATCTCTAAAAAGATATCCAAATTTCAACTAAAACCATTATAGAAATTATTTTCCTTAATAACATTACAAAATTAAAAAATTTATAAATAAGGTCACCAAATTTCCATAATCAACATAACATTAATCCCCCAAATATCATAATGTCTCCCTAAATTATAACATACAAAATATTTTAATTATTTGGACATATATTCTCTTAAAAATGGTCATAAATAGAATAACAATAAACCATTAAGGAAGAAAATAAATGCTTCCACATTCCTTAAATAAATCCATTGATTATTTAATACATTCTACAAAACCAAAAATGTTTTAAAGTCTATCATTGACTATGTAATCCAATTTTTAATCAAATCATTAATCAATTCCATTGTCATTGATACTATACAATTTAGAATTCCCATATCAATCACATGTTTTTTCAACAAAACACCATTACCTCAACAAGAGAAATATTTTAATGGTTATCTTTCCATTATTTATGTGCTCTCCATAAAATATCGTAGTTCCATTAAATAAATTTTCTAGGTCATCAATACTATTTAACATATTAATTCCAATACCAAATGAAAAAATTATATAAAAATACATATATATAATTCATGATTCATGTAACATAATTCTTTAATTCCAATACATAAACACTTCAATCATTCTACATCATTCTTAAACCATTAATTGTTCATCATTATCTAATTCCATAATACCTTCTTCTTTTCAGATTTTATTTTAGTATCTTCATCACTAATGGAGGAAACATTTTTTAAAAATCCTTTTTGATTATTCCCTTGATATTTCCCCTTAGGATATCTATTTTTTTAATTCCCATACATTACACATGTAAAACATTGATCTGTTGAAAATACCATAGTGAAACCAACATTCTAATAATTTTTTTAACTAACCTTTTAGTTTTTCCTCAGTAATTAATTTTTCTATTACCCTATTATCCACTCATAAAAAATCTTATCATTAATTTGATGTATTACAATGAGTTATTCATCCATAAATCTTATTTTAAAAGAAATATAATCGTCTATCATATTTGGTCTCAACCACATGATCTCTCAGTGAACTCAATTCTTGTCTTCTTTGAAGAGTCTGAGAGTTGGTTAAGGTTCATGTTGTAAATCATATATCTTGATAACTGATTTTACATAATGAAAACTTCCATTACTCTATTAATAATACCACTTTATTTCTTATTAATAAATTTCACTTAATATTCAATGTTATTCCAGTTCTATCTGGTTCCCACCGTTGACTAAAATAAAAAATCATCGTGTGAGATGTAATATTCATAGTAGGAAACCATATATTCATGGAAAATAGATTAATGGATTTTTAAATATTGAAACCTTATTTTTAATATAAAAAACCTTAGGTTAAACCAAGACCCTTAATATTCCTAATTTATTTAAAATCTTCATGATTATTTGTACATACATTGTAAATTTCCAAAAAATATCCATAAGGAGTGTCAAACTATGTATTAACAAGTATTATTTTTAAGAATTAGGTGATGATTAAGCCCATATCAATGTACCGTTTTTTATTTATTACCCCTAGTAAGATCTATGTATGATCCAAAACCAATGGTAGTATCAAGATAGGGATATAATTTCTTGGAAACCACTCATTTCTTCCTTCCCCAATACACTATGAAATTTCAATATAAATTGGCATATGTTTATTATTATCCTTAGATATATACTTGGAACTTTTATGTATATTCAGTTATCTAATTATTCGTATTATCTCACCAAATTTTCTCTCTGATATCCTGATATATATTTGTGTTTCCTAGGTGAATGAAGAAAGTTGAACTAAGTGCATCATCTAACTGTTTGTTCTTTTACTTAGTATTTGATAGTACACATAGTCATGACCCAAATCTAAAAATCAATTCATTATCCAAATTTAACTTTGAGTACTTCAAATTTCCTTATGGTTTCCACTTTCTTCTAAATTCACACATCTTTGTTTTGACCAACCATTATCCTCTCTAAGTAGAATGCTGAGAAATAAATTTTGAAAGGATTAATGACGTACCTTCTATTATTATTCTCATGTTCATCCTTTAAAAATATATGAAAATCGAATCATTCTTAATTCTCATAATTTATAAAAAAATCATGATCATTTCTACTTGGTAAATCATCAACTTTATTCACATTACCAGGATGGTAGTGTATTGAGTAGTTATAGTCCTTGATTATCTCTAACCATCATCATTAGAACATATTAAACTCTTTCTATGTTAATATGTAATTGTGGATTTTATAATCTATATATATTTCACACTTCTCCCAAAAGTGAAAATTTTACCATATTTTCAGAGTGAAGATCACTAGATCAGCCTTAAAATCATTCTTTGGGTAGTTTTTTTCATGAAAATTCATCTGCCTTGAAGCATAGGCTATGAAATTTTAATTCTGAATTAATAAAAAACTCAATACCTTCTTCAATGAATCGCTGAACACCTCAAAAATCTATCCACTTGTGGTTAGTGTGAGAACAGCTGCGTTGATAAGACTCTGTTTCATCTCATTGAAGCTCTCCTAATATTAATTAATCTAAGAAAACTTGACCCTCTTTCATGATATATGTTTTTGGGACTTACATACATGAGTAAATTCTCAAAAATCAACGATAATAACTTCTTTATCTAAGAAAAGCATGGATATATGTCATATATGTTGGCCTCAATCATCCTCAAATATCTTTTTTTCCTTAGTGGTCCACCGATATGACATTTCTTATGATGATGTTCCACAAGAATGGGACATCCTTTAACCATAACTCAAATTTATTTTTACTTGGCCTATAGATTCTCCTTTCATAAGGTTTTTAGTATAATGCTCAAATGATCTTGGTGACCCTTCTTACTTTTAGAGATTATTTGAATATCACCTGTAAAGACTACGTCAAATTCTTTAATATAATATCTAAATACTATATTCATAAATTCAATGAATATTTTCCAAGAATTAGTGAACCTTAGTGGAATTAATATTAACTCACAGTGCTGATAACTTGTACAAAAATTAGTATTGTGGTATCCTCCATATTCACCCTGACATAATAATACCCTGACTACATATCCACCTTTGAGAATTATTTTTCTTTACATAGCTAATTGAACATGTTATCAATTAATGGATGAGGATAATTGTTATTTATCCTTATCTTATTGATCTCATGTAAATCAATATAGATCCACATAATCCCATCCTTATTCTTGATGAAGAAGACTGGTGCAACCCACGGTAAAAAACCTCGATGTATGAACCCATAATATAGATTCTCCTGTAGTTTTCTCTTCAACTCCTCATGTTCCAGAAAAACCATTCTCTATAGATCTTGGATAATGGTAACCCCCCATGTATATGATTGATTTAAAATTCATCATCTCAGCTAGGAGGATGACAAAGAAATTCCTTGGGAAACATATCATCATATTCCCTCATAATGGGAATTTCTTAAAAGATGATATTTTTCATAGAATAAATCATTAGAGAAAGATAAGTTTTTATATAGGGAAATAATATCCGTGATTGAGATGTTGTGGCTAAATAAGATTCATTCCCCTCCATTCACTTGTATATAATTTGGTATCATTTTCGATATAGAGAGTGATTTCTTTTTCATAAAAATTTATATAAAATATATATAGGGAAAACCAATCCATATACATAATTGCATAAAATTTCACCAAATATAGTATGAAATGTTTTTTATTGATGTTCAACCTAGAAATTTTATTAGTGGTAGAGTTATATACATATGAAGCAATAATTTCCCCATTTTTCATTTTCATAGAAAAAACTACATCCATTCTTTGTTATGGTGTTCGAATAGTTCTACTAACATTTTGTTTAAATGAAAGAATCTGTAGAACCAAAATCGAAAAGTATATTCCCAATTCATGATAGAATAACTAGTTTACCTATCACCAATTCATTGTTAGGATCCACCTAAGTTGTTGTGATGAAAAAAGATCACCATTTTTTCCTGTGGAGGTTGTTTTTGTCTCTGATCCCCCTTTATTTGGGAATTGTTTTTCTAAGTGACCTATTTCCCTACAGTTGAATCAATGATAAAATTCACTGAGGTTTGACTATAGAATTCATTTCTTTCATTTTATTATTTTATTTCTCATATCAGATGTCACTAGCTTGGTTCCCTTCATTCCTACACCAAAAGCATTTCCTCTACCCCCTTAGGCAATTTCAGGGTTATTTTTTCCACACATTTGACTAGTGGGATATTGAATTTCGTTGGCACCATTTTATTTCTCCTATAAAAATCTATAATTAAATTTCACTTTCCACTTATTATCCTCATGAATCCCTAAAGATTCTTAGATATCCATTATGCCTCAAAGTGAACATCAGACAATTTCCTCTAAGCTATCAAAGTCATGGGGCATGGGGAAATTTTATAGACTATGTTTTTCTCACAAAAAAAGGTCAACCATGCATTTAGGGGTAAAGAAAAAGCTAGAGGCATATTATACTAGTCTTGTAGAGTTTTCCTCTTACACTATGATAGACTTGTCATTTTTTTTCTCAAGGTAAAGGAAATCCATTTCCATTTTAAGTCATATATTGTGAAACAAATATTTATCAACAAACATTTTCTATAATTCCTTCCACCCCATCACATAGATCTATTCCTTTGTCATTGCATTCATGATCAATGTCTAACATTGGTAATATTCTCCCTCCCTATGATAAAAAACTAGTATAACCATCTATTTTTTTGAATATTGAATGATGGAGAAGATATTCTCAATGTAGTTGATCTATTTTTCATGATTAAGGGATTATATGACCCATTAAATATCGGAGGCCTTTCTCCCATGAAGGACATAATCGCTGCTTGTTCTCACTTATGGGGATTTAGAAGCTCCTCTCGATCAAGGATTATTTTAAGAAACTGAGTTCACTAAGATAGTATCATCCTAATATTTTTCATTCCTCCTCCCATTAGTATGGGAATTTCATTGGGGTAGACATCACATTTCCCATCACATTGATTGGTTACCTGATTCGTCCTATTTCAGAACATTTTCTAGAATAAAGGTAAAATTAGGGATGAATATTTTTAAACTATTAAAAACAAAAATGGGAATCTAATCAAATTAATTTGGTAAAATATAAATTATATTTATTTTACTAACTTATGAATTTCTATGCTTCAATCTTTTCTATCCACGATCTATTTCTTAAGATATATTCTTCTAGGAATTTTTCCCTTATTAATTATTCATATTGAGATTATGAATTCATCAAAATATATCCCCTGTTATTTTCAAAAAAATGTGTGTAGTAATTCTTATTTTTGTGTACCATATTACATAGTGTCAGCCTCAGCACACCTTTTCAGAGTTTTTACCCCTAGTTACATATATTCCTAAACCACGTCCACTTGTAGTATCCTGACAGGGAAGTATTTTCCTGATAAACCAATTAATATATTATTACCAAAATTTTGGGTATTATTTTTATACTTAGTCTTATCACATTTTCTTTTACTAGAGTTTTTTAATTCTAATCCAAAAGAATAACTAATTTTACCTCTAATTCCAACTATAACAACCGTACATTATATTTCATGTTAATAAATGATTTGTTTCGTATGATTATACTAAATATAGCCTGAAATATCAATAAGTATAGTTTCTTTGGGAATTAGGTACTTTAAATAATAATTTTAAAATGGGAAAGAAAAATCCTCCTTATTAAAAACATACTTAACATGAACTCACTTAAAAATATATCTGATATTCTATGGACATACATAATAAATGGGTGGGCTATAAAGCCGAATAAGGGAATGAACATGGAATATCATGAAGAAAATAATACATGTTAGATAATAAAAATATTAGTGAAGCATAAAAATAATAAGAGCCCTGAACATGAATAATTATACATAATATATCATTATAACCATAAAGGCAACATGGGAAATATAAAAACAACTTAAAAAACTTCGTCATAAACATATATCTATAATAACTACTAAATCATAATGATAGAAAATGTACTATAAAGTAATTAGGTTCAATCCCTATCCCAACATGATGTCTCATGATATTAAACATTACCCAATACATTGGATCTCTATATAATTATGGGTGCACCCATCACATTCATTTAATTATCAATTTATACTATACACAAAGATTATAAATCATGGATTACATTATCATCATATTTAATTCCATGATAAATTTGTTTAGAATACATAAATGTATGTCCCAAGTCAAATAATTAAATGTTTATAAATTTTAAAACCCTTCATAGGAAATTGTTATGGTATTCACTAAATAATTGTTTTGGTATGAGAAATCGTTTTGAAATTTCATTAGCCCAACCACGTCACTTAAAAATTCCTAAAAAGATTTGATGATATAAAATAGGGTATCTCATAATTTTTTAGCTACATTTGAATTAATTGGGACATGGATATAAATATACCAATATAAGGATTTGTAAATTGAATACATAAGAAAATAAAGAAACTTGAAAAAAAAAGAGATGTTGAGGATCCCTTACATGAGTGTGTGACTCCAAATGAATGGGAGGAGCTTATTTGCCTTGGGAGCACTATAGAAAGGGGAAGGATGATTAAGGATGTGCTGCATGGATTTTTGGTGGAGATAAGTTGGATCATGGGTGGGTTTATAGATTAAATGAGTGGGGATTTCTTTATTATTTCTCAAACTATGTTTTGGACTCTATATAATAAAATAACCACAACCAAAAACCATAACATGGGTTTTACAATGGTTTTTTTACAAATAGGAGAGGTTTTAGCTATTTTATAATGTCATGGAACGATTATAATAAAATAATTCCGTAATTTATCTAGTGGTCAGTCAAACACTTAGATAAATTATTTTAAAACCATAAAATATATTAATGGTTTTGGACATTTCATAATGAACTTATAAATTAAATTAAATTAAATTAAAATCTAAATATTATAAATATATATAATATATTTTGTTGTGGATATATCTTATAGTCTTTATTACATCACTTTTGGTTCATTATGATGTCATAAAACAAAAATAATATTTGTACGGTATTTAATTTAACAAAAATATTCAACTATCTCAGAAAATTTTATGAAATTAAATATTGGATAACTTAAATTTTCTAATTCCAAAAATAATATTAATTTTAGGTAAATAATTTCCTAAACATGTGAATTTTCACCTGTAAAATAAAATCCTTATTTATTAAGAAAATGCTAGTTTTTTTGGACAAAAATAGTTTTCGTACCCTTATAAAAATTAAATTAGAATTCATAAAAATTATATGATATTCTACATTTAATAAGAATTAATTAATAAAAATATTTTTAAAAAATAATATTTATTTTTAAAAGCCATTATTTCATAAATTCCATAATTTAATTTTATTATTTCCTAAAATAAAACTTCTATTTTATTATATAAAAGAAAAATTATCTATAATGGAACAATAATAGGAAGAAAATATATTAATTATTATATAAAAAAATTTGCATTGTCATATTTCTATTCTATTGATACATATCCCTTAAATACCCCATTAAACACCCTAAGAGTAAAAATGTCTGCCATTATGGGACTTTCATGGGGTAATTCAGCATACATAGTTTTGGTCATGATATAGATAAGAGGGATCTTCTCTAGTAAACGGTTTCTCTCATGTATAAGATGTTGGATCTAGACATGGTATTGGTTAAGGAAAAATCCCATTAATTCTATCTCACAAGGAATCTTTCATAAATGGGATTCATTGGGTATGATCATTATGATTGAGGAAATCACATCCTTTATCTATGTCAATTGGATTTGTTAGAACCCTATATTATACTAATCATGTGATCATTATTCAATGACTATATTATCAATGGTAATTATGCTTTAGATTCATTTGAATTTGATAGTATATAATAAAACCCATGAACTGCATATATTTTCTATAACCATACTACATTATAAAATATTTAATAAAATCAGAATGGAAATATTATTTATAACCGTTTGAGTTGTTACACTCATAAATCATGATAATGAAACAAATAACCTAATTACCCTCTCTTATATATAATTTTATATTTCTGTTTTTTTATAGCCGTAAAAGTTTAATTAATGATAAATTACACATATTCCGCCTATTTCATATGATAATCTACACAGAATCCGTTTTTCAATTACTGTCATCCTAACCGACATTCTGAAAATAGTTCTCCCCCCACACATAAAAAATCAAATCATAAATAAATACCATGGGTAGTTTAGGATGGAAAAAAGGCCTTTCATATTTCTATCTCATCCAGATAGTTAATAGTATCTATTTTTTTAGATAAAGATAAAATATAATGTAGTTCTTAAATGAATAATGGTAAAATGAAACGAAAGACATCCTCAATCATATTTATGTTATTTGAATATTATAATTTCTAAAAGGAATTAAGGAAATTTGTTGTAGTCTATATGCCCAATGTATCTCTCAAATAATTGGGTTTTAGAATGAATATTCGAAAATTATTTAAAATAATTCATTTTAATGGTAGTTAAAAAAAATTGATCAATCACAAATATGATCAATAATTACAATTATCTAATTGATATAAAATTAAAAAAATTAAGTAATAAATGTATTTAAGAAATTTCAATTACATTAATCAACCAACCTTATCAAATATTTATTTATCAAATCAGTTTCATTTCATTATCTTAACTTATATAACCATAATCTTAAATAGTTAAAATATTAACACATATTATTTAAAATATAGTGAATGTTTTTATAACAACATATTTTTTAGAATATTTCCTTCTAAACCCTCAAAAGAAGGAAAACTGTTTAGAACCATTCAAACAGATGACTCCCAATGCCAAAAACTAGACTCTAAAATAATTCCCCAAATTTGAAATACTGAATCATCTCACATGGAAAGGAATGAAGTTATACTAATAAATGGATACAAAAAACAAGAATGTTTAACAATAACATGAAATAAACCTTATTTTTATGAAACCTATGAGTTTTAATATCTATAAATAATGAAAACCTACTGATAAAATAGAAGAATATTGCAGAAAAAAAGTTGAGAGAATAAGTAACCACATACAACCAATAATAGAAGATTTTAAGTGGTAATATCAGTTCAAAAACTAAACATAAAATATATATAACAATTAACAATCACTGAAACCTTCCAATTCCCTCAATTTGAATTTCCTCAATAGTAAACTTCTATTGAATAGTGTTTCCTTAAGAAATATTTCTTATATTCTTATACACTTCTTGAATTTAGTTCTTATTGTTATTTAGTATTGGAGAATGGCTCTGTTACCACAAAACCCTCTTATTCTTGTTTCATTCCATAATTTTTATAATATCTCCTTATTGATTTTATCAATGATCAGATAAAAAATGTTTTTCATATGTTTGGAGAAAAAAAAATTCCACTTTAAGGTAATTTTCAAGGATTCACCATGTTTTATAGATTTGTTCCTTATGTTATATCTTTATTACTATTCCATTGTATCATGATGACTATCCACCATGAATTTGGTCATGTAATCCATATTGAATTTTAGAACCATCCTAATAATTCCAAGACTGTGACATTTTTGCATTAAATCGGTAGGATTCTAACATCCACTAAATTTTAGTAGCTTCAATACTCTATTCGATAAGAACTTTGAGAAGAAGTTATACACAAAATAAATAAAAGTTTCCGTTGACTGAAACATCTAATTATTCTATAGATGAATCATACTATGACAATCATAGAGATACATTACATTTTCCAATATTTGTCCAAAAATATCCAATATCCTACTTAGTGAGATCAACATCTTCCAAGAGTTTTTGATTTCTATGTGCTCTTTATCCATTTTTTGATAGCACAACCAATGTATGTATATCCAACTAGTATTCATTCCTATAAAAGTGAATATGTATGAATTTTTTATTCTTAGTTTTTTTTAATATCATCTAATATAAGACTCTATAAACACCCAAAATGTATCATCCATTTTGAAACATAGAGGAATATCAAAAAAAATATTTGAGGCACCAGTGTATCCACTTCACCACATTCATGTGTTCTCATCCTAAACTCTCCATGAATTATTTGAATAATCACAATTAATTTTTAATGAACAACCTTATTCAAACCACAAAATACACCACACATCATATTGACGATGAAAATAGAACATGAGCCTTGTAATCAACATCCTCTTCATATCATGGTTGATTCTATTTAGATAACAAAAAAAGTTTTGATAGGGTGGAGATTATAGGATAACAATACCTTATTACAAATATTTTTATCATGATTCAAATTTACATCCACTATGATATAAAAAATTTTGGAACATCAAGTCTCATCTGAATAACATCAAAAGTATTCACATTACAAAACTGAGATCTTTTTACTCAAACCATTCAAGAAATAAAACATTAAAATAATCAATATGTTATCTAATTTTTCCATAAAATAGTATTATTTATATAGAGAAGATGTATGATGAATCTCACATCATTAAACGACTTATATTAATTTAAATGATCAATATTTATCTAAAATAATTTATTATAAACCATAAATTCCTTGAACTTTAGGTCCCAATTCCTAGGTGCCTCTTTCATCCCGTATAAACCCTATTTCTATAGGCACACTAGTCATTAAATTATTATTTAAATTTAAAATTTCATCTACTCTATGAATATTTATTCTTCTAACTAATCATGAAGGAATTTTTTTATCACATATAACTTCTAAATAAGTTAACCCTTTAGAGTAACAATTCTTAGTAACCACATATTTTTTTTAGTTCTATATAATTGGAAAAAATATTTCATAGAAATAAACACCATTTATTTTTTAAAATACATACACAATAAGACAACTATTTTATCGTTACTTAATATATAATTCTTATATAAAATAGTATATCCACTTGTAGTTCTTATTTAATGGTATTATATTTTATTAGAGCCCATATTTCATACACATATAAGGGATCCCACTCTTCATTTCTAGTACCCACTATATTGAGTCACTCATAATATTTACCTATTTTATGAATTTTGGTTATTTTTCAACTTTAATAAGAAATTAGTACATATCACTTATAAAAATCTCCATTGGGAACATATCCCCTTTAGTACTCTAAAATTGAACATATAGTTCAACTCCTTATAAAAAAAACTTCAAAATTTTCACATTTTAGATATCTATCCCAATATTTTATTTCTCTTGAGTTTTTTCATACATATAAAATTTGTTATACCAATATAATATGACTCTTATATGAAATATCCTATAGACATACATGTTATTATAGAATTGTTACACTCTATGAATTAATTGTATGTTTTATTATTCGATCATAATTAACTTTCTCATTTTTATATTCTTTTTTCTTGACTATATATTATTCCAAGTTCTAAACCGTCTATTAGATCACTAATTGAAGAGTAAATTATAGGTTTTAATAATATATCCTATGTCATTACACTAGAGCTATAAACCGATGTCTTTGGAACTATAAAAAAATTGTAAATAAGGTTTTCATTTTTCCCTTAGTTATTTGTATTCATTAGCATCAATGTTGACATAGGTGATGAATCAAAAATGGGAGTTATCCATCATTATTATGAACCATATATCATTTTTACGTTCATTAATAATAAAAGAATAAGGACTTAGATACAAATGATGGGAAACATAGTATATAGTATCGACCTAAAATTACTTGGGGAAACTAGAATGTAACTTTATGCTCCTTGCACTCTCATTCAAAGTCAGATTCATCCTATTTATGAAATCATTATGCTCTAATGTTATTAGTAAATTATTCTCATACCATATTTCATTCCAAAAAAATTAACACAATAACCCTATACATATTTGTTATCACACATTATAGTTCATTAGTAATATCATCTTATATCTTCTATACTTTCCCAAAAATTTATCTCAATCTTCAAATTGTTATAAATTTCATACAATTGCACTTGATAATAAACAACACTTTCGGTGTCCCATAGTAGATAAAGGTAAAATAGTGTAGTGATTTTTCATGAGAATTAACATGTTTATACAAGCCTAAAAACTCAGATGAACTATAACTGAAATTTGATTCATTATAATATTACCCTCCATATTATTGGATATAATTGGGTTCTTTCTTTAAAAACACAATTTCATGTTCCATAATCCAGGCATATGAGAATCATTTTTCTATTGAATTTTAGGAATTCCATCACTTTCTTTCCCATGTGACCAAGATGAAATTTCCACACAATCACAAATATAGAAGATTATTTTTGTTAATGTATTTATATTTTTTGAATTCCTTAAATGATATAATTTTTCATCCTCAACACCTTTAGTCTCCATAATTAAACCTTTTGTGACTTTATGATGGGTTTTAGAGGGATGTATAACATTGTAAATATAATAGAATATCTAAAAACACCATTAATATCATAATATAATATAAATAAAGATCATAAATGGTTTACCTTTTAATAAATGATTCAACATGCCAATGATTTTTAAAACGTTTTAATTAGGAAAAACAATATGATTTTAAAAGATTAATTCCTCTTTAGGTTTTTACATATCATGTAAATCACCCAATGCTTATATAGGACCTCTCTCTATTCAAGTTTTCATAAAATATTTCATTTACTAAAAATACACTTCTGGAAAGTAGACTTTTCCCAACACTTGTATACAAAATGTTCATGAGAACCATTGGTATAAGTGTTTTTTACCAACAGGTTTTTACAAACCGTTGGTAAATCTTAGTTTTGTGGACCTTTATCAATGGTTTGATAAAACCATCGGTAACGACCATTTTTTCCCAATGGTTTTTACAAACCGTTGGTAAAGATCTCCTCAAATATCCAGATTTTCAGTATCCCCCCCACAGCACAACAAAAATTGATTCTCCCAATTTCCAGAAGCCCCGGCACTGAGGTGAATCATAACCCACCACAAGTTCTTCCATCCTATCAGCTGTAACTCCCCCATCCAGGTTAGACTCTTTAAACTTCTTTCCAAATACAAACTGAGAATCCATCTTCCTCCGATTTTTATATTTATTTCAATATCTAGCAATACCACGTTATTTTTTCCTATTTTAGGGATTTTTTAAAATATTATGATTCACATTATTTGATATCAAATAAATGACAAATACATAATTGTTATATGTCTGTGACTAGGATTTAATATGGTTTCATATATCATTTGTAACTAAACATATGACATACGACCACTAATATGGTGATTCCACATAAGAATGGTGGAATTTTCTAAGGATCATGGGGCTTCTTCTTCTTTTATTCTATAGAGTTTGTAGTGTTGGTTTTTAATGTATTTTGTTTTCTTCTAGATATATAGTGATTATGTATTGGGTTCCTTTGATCATGAATTTTGGGTGAGTTATTCTTATGTTCTTCTTAGATATCATTGTATTCATAAAGTGTGCCTAATTTTTTTGTAGGTCTTGTCGACTCAGTGAGTTACTATTTGTTTATGTTTTTATGATTCCAATGTTATATTTTATTTAATAATGAATCATATTTATATTTTCATGATATAAATGAGTGGTTTTTAAATATATGTTTATAAAATAGGTAAAATGTTTTCTAAGTGGTTTATTTAAAACTTTACAAAGACAGATCCCATTTTTATTGTATTCTAAAATCTCATTAGACATATTTATTCTTAGTGAATCCTATATAAGTTTAGATCCATGTTTGAGAATTAACCCTAATATCCCATATCTTAATACCAGTTTTAGATTGTGTACATCTCATTATATTTTTTAATGAGTTCACTTCTTCCTTCATTAATTTCTTCCAAGGTTGTCTTAGAAATCTAATAGCCACTTCAATTTTTTTCCTTGATTATATAATGTAATGTATTCCTGGAATAATTACTTCCATATTTGTTTTAATTGTAGGAAATGGCACCCATTGAAGAAAGGCAGCAAAAAAAGATGACAGAAAATAATCGTCGCATGACAGAGATGGGCATTCCTCCAATCATCCCTATTGTGAGTATTTTATTTCAAATATATATATTTCAATAACGTATAATATCATGTGTTTACTTTTGTGTTAAACTTTTTTTCTGGATCCACCCCCTAGATAAGATATTTCTGAAGAGGATCCTGATATTTCTCCCAGTATAGAGGCTGGTTGTATGAGGGGGTGGTGTCAGAGTTAGACGACCATCTGGTGGTCCTCGTACTGAGGTCGGTGGTACGAGGGCTCGTGGTGAGAGAGTTAGAAGATCTACTGGTCGTACTAGATTTGATTATTCCCCTACCACATACGTATCTTCTACGCCCCATTTTGATTCTGGTGTGTCTTTAGGGACACAAGGGATATTTAGGCCTACAATTTTCACACTACCAGTTGGCCCAACGTCTGTGCAATCGGATTTTTCTTATGGTTCATTATCTATGGGTTATTATATTCCACCTTCATTGACTCCTTCTCTGACACAGCATTTGGTTGAGAAGCGTACACTGAGGGACACTCCACCTGTACAAGATATTCCTTCGGCTTTTGACATCCAGTTACGCCCATTGATCCGACTACCACAGATATATTTATATAACTCTAACAAAATGTTATACCAAAATTTATTTTTATTAAAACTTTTACTGATTTTTTTTAATAATAGATTCATCTACTGATAAGAAGAGGGGGAGGGGGCGTACTCTCTTGCGTGAGGTATGGAACCGCCAGACACATTTGATGGTTGAATACAATGATGATGGACAGATTATTGATAAATCTGGGTAGGAATGTCGGGGTTTTTTGGAGATGCTAGCCAAACACACCGACATCATTCTGGTTAGCCCTCTCTCTTGGAGACATCTGCCACACGAAGTCAAGGATAATACATGGGCACAAATATGGGTAAAAAATATATTGGATTTAATGTAGTATATTTTTCTATTTATATGAATTAATATATTTGGTGTCAGCTTCGGTATAACATCCCTGATGGTGAAGGTGCACGACCGACACATTTAAAGTATCTAAGAGAGCTTTGGAGAGCTTATAAGCATGAGCTGTATTTTGGCTACTGTGATAGAGTGGGAACGGAGTAGGAGACATTACCTATCATGGATTACTTCTCGATAGAGCAATATCACCAAATTATTACCCATTGGGCGACTGCCAAATTTAAGGTATAAATCCCATTTGAGGTATTTAAATGATAGCTTTCATATTTTTCATTAATATTATCTAATTTATAATTAAAAATTATTTAGGAATCTTATGAAAAAAACATTGATTCATAACAATACCTCCACACTTTGGGGAACACGACTATGTCAGATCATGGGAGGCAGCTGGTATGATATAGTTGGTTATAATTTTTCCTTAGGACATTCTATTTTTATGGTTTCCTAATTAAATTATGTTATTTATTTAATATTGAATATATGATTATTCACACACTTTATATTTCTTCAATTTCATTCCAGAAGCAAAAATTTAATATTGAAGGATGTATCCCTCGATAAAAATTGTTTTCCACGAGTAGAAGGAAAAAAGACGGAACTTCAGTTAATGAACAGACACAAGAAAAGATTGAATGTTTTAATTTTTTTATTTCAAAGTTTAAAATATATTTTGAAATTTAATAATCAATTAATATTTTTAATAGGTTGCTTTAGAGGCCCTTAATTCTCATGAGCCTGACAATTTAGGGCCACACAATCAATCATATGAGGTTTTGGGAGAGGAGAACTCTGGTCGAGTACACTACCGACCTGGTAAGAATATAGTCCCGAAGAGGTATTGGTCCTCTCCAAGTATCCATTCTAGGACCCCTGAGTTTGAACATGACAAGGAGAATGCAAGACAATCAGATAAAAGTGTCACAGAGTTGTAAGTACAAGTTCAAACGAGGGACAAAGAATTTATGAAACTGATGAAAGCTTTATCTTCATCACTTCCACCAGAGGCCAACGTGACTTTTCAGACATTTATGTCTTTAATGGGTGCATTATCTAATGCACTAGGCAGTAGTTCTAGTGGCAGTCAAGATGATTATGTTCCTGGTGATGACAAAGATGTTGAAGAGGATGAGGTTGAGGATGAGGATGATGACGAGGGTAAGGATGGGGCCGATGGCGAGGACGGGGCCGAGAGCGAGGATGGGGCCGATGATGAGCATTGGGACGATGATGAGGATGATGAAGAAGATAGAGATAACGGCAAGGATAAGATAAATGATAACAGTGGTGATGGTGATGGTGATCAGGGGTAGATTGATCCATTACATTTTTTAATTCTGTATAACTCTTTATTATTGAACTTGTTTTTTCACTCTGGTATGGATATTTTTGAATTCAGTATAATTCTTTATTTTCAACAAAATATGGAAGCCTATTTAATTTAATAATGATTTAAATTGAATTTATCTTCTTTATTAATTCTGATTAATTATATTCAATTTCATATTGTGAATAAGTTTTCTTTAATATAATCATTTCATTTGATAAATAAAGTCATATTTTTGTAATAAAACCCCTCCAACGAAGGTGCGCTGTCTACAAAAACTCATAGTGATAGTTTAGGGTGTGATAATTTGACTCTCAATTAGTAGTTTCAACTTCCTAGTACCACTCTTAAAAAATATAAAATATATATCTCTATCATACCACAATCCTGAATCAAGAGTCTGTTTTTTATAACATAAGATTTGTTTCTATAATGTGAAGGATAACTACATAGGATTTATTTGGAATCATGTCCGGAAGATGCTGCCCTGCGAATGTCGTCGGACCAGGCCAACACGCCGTGGTCACGTCGCGGCCATGTCGCGGGCACGCCGTGGTCATGCTGCAATAATGCTGTGATTTGGCCCTGCTCCAGGACGATACCCCACGGCGGTTCGCAGTCTTATCGGAATTCGATGTTTGGTACCTAGATAGACTTTTAGATACATTACCCACCCTATTTCCTGAACAGCCACCCAGACAACCCCCCCACCCGCCTTAATCCGAGGCATAGTGTGGCCGGTACCACTCAAAGTGTCTTTCTTTTGTTTAAAGTGGATGCTCTTTTTATTAAAAACAACTAGCATATGGAAAACCAAACAAAATCATTCAGATTATGTTGATACTTTAGGAAAATGATCCATGGGTCATTTGTGACCTATACGAGTCAACCCAACCTCAATCTGAGGCGTGGTGTTGTCGACACCACTCAAACTGTCTCACTTTTATTTGAAATGGACAACATTTTAAGTAAAAAAAATAACTGGCTTACGGAAAACCAACCAAACACATTCTAATTGTGTTGATACTTCATCACAATGATCTATGGGTGAATTGTGAAATGTTCGGCTAGACGACATGTCAATCGGAGGTGTCGTGTGACCACGTTGGCCGAAAACACACTCTACAGGTCGTAAATGGCCAAGACATGCATTTAACAGTCAAATGTATGTCAAATGACATCATAATGACTTGAAATCACACAAACACACCCTAATTACGATTTTTTAAGGGTATGAGGAGACTACATGTCTTTCGGACGTGCGGTTTGCGCAGCACAGATGAATATGTGTTTTTAGGTGTTTGGTGTGCTTGAAATGCATGCGTGGGTTGTTCGAAACCGGCCTAATGACCTAAGAATGACAATCAATTGGGAGACAACATAGGGTGGGTGAATTTTGAAATGGTCAGCTAGACGACACGTCAATCGGAGGAGTCATGTGACCGCACTGGCCGAAAATGCACTCCGTGTGTCGTAAATGGCCAAAACATGCATTTAACGGTCAAATTCATGCCGAACGACATCGGAATAACATTATATCACCTGAAAACACCCTAATTATTATTCATCAAGAGTACGAGGAGACTGCACATCATTCGGAAGTGCATTTTGTGTGGCACGGATGAATGTGAGTATTTTAGGTGTTTGGCGCGCTTGAAAACCACGCGTGGGGTGGTCGAAACTGGCCGAACAACCTCGAAATGCCATGAAATAGGACGACAAAAAAGGGTGGGTGAATTTTGAAATGTTCTTCTAGATGACATGTCAATCAGAGGTGTCGTGTGACCGTGCTGGCCAAAAACACACATATCCTATCATAAATGGCCAAAACATTTGTTTAATGGTCAAATGCATGCCAAATGACATCAGAATGACTTTAAATCACACTAAAACACCCTAATTATTATTCTTGAGGTGTATGAGGAGACTACATGTCATTCGGACACACAGTTTTCATGGCACGGCTGAATATGTGTTTTTTAGGTGTTTGGTGCGCTTGAAAAGCGCGCGTCGGGTGCTCGAAACTGGTTGAATGACCTCGGAATGCCATGAAATCGGATGAAAGAAAAGGTGGGTGAATTTTGAAATGGTCGGCCAAACGACACATGAATCAGAGGTGTCGTGTGACCGTGCTGGCTGAAAATTCACTCTCCATGTTGTAAATGGCCAAAACAAGCGTTTAACAGTCAAATGCATGCCGAGCGACATCAGAATGACTTTAAATGACACAAAAACACCCTAATTATTATTCTTGAGCTGTATGAGGTGAAGGAACGTCATTCGGTCGCATGGTTTGCGCGACACGAAGTAATATGTGTTTTTTAGGTGTTTGGCGCGCTTGAAAAGCGCTCATGGGGTAGTCGAAATTGTCCGAACGACCTCGGAATGCCATGAAATCGGACGACAACAAAGCGTTGGTGAATTGTGAAATGGTCGGCCAGAAGACCCATCAATAGGAGGTTTCATGTGATCGTGCTGGCCGAAAACGCACTCCACATGTCATAAATGTCCAAAACATGTGTTTAACGATCAAAAGAATTCCGAACGACTTCAGAATGACTTGAAATCACACCAAAACACCCTTATTATTATTCGTGAGATATACGAGGAGACGACACGTCATTAAGACACTCGGTTTGCACATCACAGCTGAATATATGTTTTTTAGGTGTTTGGTGCACTTGAGAAGCGCGCGTGGGGTAGTCAAAACTGGCTGAAGGACCTCGGAATGCCATGAAATTGGACGTCAATAAAGGGTGGGTAAATTGTGAAATGCTCGGCTAGAAGACACGTCAGTTGGATGTTTCGTGTGACCGTGCTAGTCAAAAATGCACTCCGCCTGACATAAATGGCCAAAACATGCATTTAACGATCAAATTCATTTCCAAAGACATCTAAATGACTTTAAATCGCACTAAAACACCCTAATTATTATTCATGAGGTGTACTAGGAGACAAAACGTCATTAGAATGCGCGGTTTGTTCGGCACCGCTGAATATGTGTTTTTAGGTGTTTGGCGTGCTTGAAAAGTGCGCGTGGGTTGGTCGAAACCTATCGAACGACCTCAGAATGCCATGAAATCGGACGACAACAATGTGTGGGTGAATTTTGAAATGGTCGGCTAGACGGCATGTCAATCAGATGTGTCGTGTAACCGTGCTAGCTGAAAACACACCATGTGTGTCGTGAATGGCCAAAACATGCGTTTAATGGTAAAATGCATGCCGAACGACATCAGAATGACTTAAAATCACACGAAAACACACTAATTATTATTCTTGAGGTGTATGAGGAGACAACACATCATTCAGACACTCATTTTGTGAGGCATGACTGAATATGTGTTTTTTAGGTGTTTGGCATGCATCAAATGCACGTGTGGGGTGATCGAAACTGGCCAAACGCATTCGGATTGTGTTGATACTTTATGAAAACAATCCATGGGTCATTTTTTTTGTGTACGAGTCAACAACTCCTAAATCCGAGGTGATGTGTGGCCGGCACCACTCAAAGTGTCTCTCTTTTTTTTAAAGGATATCATTTTAAGTGAATACAAAAACTAACATACGGAAAGCCGAAAAAATGCATTCAGATTCTGTTGAAACATTAGGAAAATAATCCATGGGTCATATGTGACACGTACAAGTCAACCCCCCCCCCTCAATTAGAGGGCCAGTGTGGCCAACACCACTCAAAGTGTTTCTCTTTTGTTTTAAATAGACAATATTTTAAATGAAAACAACAATTGGCATACTTAAAATGCATCAAACCCATTCAGATTGTGTTGATATTTTAGGACAACGATCCATGGGTCATTTTTGATGTGTAAGAGTCAACCACGCCTCAATCTGAGGCATGGTTTGGCCACCACCACAAAAAATGTCTCTCTTTTCTTTAAAATGGACATGATTTTATGTGAAAACAACAACTCACATACATAAAACCAACCAAATGCATTTTGATTCAGTAGAAACTTTGGGACAACAATCCATGGGTCATTTTAGATGTGCACGAGTCAACCGCGTCTCAATCCGAGGTGTGGTGTGGCTGGAACCACTCAAAGTGTCTAACGTTTCTTTGAAATGGACAGCATTTTAAGTGAAAACAACAACTGACATATGGAAAACAGACCAAACACATTCAGATTCTGTTGATACTTTAGTACAATTATCCATGAGTCCTTTTTGACTTGTACGAGTCAACCCCGCCTCAATCCGAGGCACAGTGTGGCCAGTACCACTCGAAGTGTCTTTTTTATTTAAAATGGATACGCTTTTAAGTAAAAACAACCGACATACGAAAAACCATCCAAACACATTCAGATTGTGTTGATACTTTAGGAAAACGTTCCATGGGTCATTTGTGACGTGTACGAGTAAACCCCGCCTCAATCCGATGTGTGGTGTGGTTGGTACCACTCAAAGTGTCTCTCTTTTGTTTCTAAAGGACATCATTTTAATTAAATACAACAACTGAAATTTACACTCATCAACAATAGTTGCAAACTCTTTTTCATGAGTTGTGTAGTTTCACTCAAGGGATCACAAGTGATGACGCTCCTGAGAAAATACCTTTTCACCAGATATTATAAAAAATAAAAGTTCAATGAAAAATGCATCACAAATAATTACATACCCAAATCTAGGATCAGAAAAAAAAATTGGGATTTGAGACAATTTCAAACTCTTATTCAACTATAATATGTATTTCTTAGACTATTCTTCCTGTTAGAATTTGATGGGGATGTGGGGGGGGGCTGCTCTGGTTGGGGGGTTTTACAGGGGTGATGTGAATTACTACTAGAAGAGTGGATGTCATTTGAAGATAGAAATGGGTGTAAATAATGTTTTTGTTATTGAAACTATTATTAACATTACTCGATTATTTTTGTCATATGATGATTGAAATAGGGAATTGTAGTACATGACATGGTTATAATATTTTGATTGGTTTTTTTGTTTTTTTGTTTTTTTGTGCTACTTTAGGTGTTTTCTATGCTGTTTTAAGTCTGTATGTGGTTTTTGTGGTATTTTTATGCAGGTGTATTCTAGAGGGGCAATTGGGGGCTGTTGTTCCGGAAAAACACATTACCAATGGTTTTAAACCGTTGGTATAATAGTTATGGATAAACACATTACCAAAAATTTAAAACTGTTTCCATAATAGTTATGGAACTAAAAATATAAAAACTATTCCAACGGTTTAGAACCATTGGTATAGTGTTTAGTATACAATATATACCAACGGTTTCTGGAAACCATTGTTAAAAACAATTACACTTCCAGTATTACCAACGGTTTGTAAAACTGTTGGAAATACTCTAATTACACTGCCTTTCCGAAAGGTTATATAAAAACCATTGGTAATGGGTTACTGCCACTCCTTAATTTCCAACAGTTTTCCAAACCGTTGGTATGCTATATACCTACGGTTTGGTAGCCTTTACGAACAATTTGAAACCGTTGGTAAAGGCTTAATTTCTAGTAGTGATATTGAAGTTAGAGAATGATTATTGTCCCAGTTTGTGGGATTCTAATTTGTGTGGTGAGTCCCATACTCACTACACACTCCCAGAAAATCAAGATGATTTTAATAATCTTTAAATAGTAGATCTTTCATTTAGAAATTTATTTATCATTACCCTAAACATTCCAATGTTTCAAATCCCTTGAAAAAATCATTTTAATCATCATAATTATTATTTTTTATTTAAATCTTAATTGACAACATTCTAACTCTTTAATAACATAATTACATGATTAATAACAAAACATGATTGCTTTTGGAGTATGAAAATGATGAATCAAATATTATATCACATATCATGACAATCCTATGCAAGTAAAATATAGAATTTTCACACTAAAAATGCTATGGCCTATCTTAAAATATACCATTAAATCATTTAAATTACAATAGTGTGGTGGTTTTTTTTTGGTGAACAATTACAACAATATTTCATCTGATTTAAGGCCTCATACACTTAGTTCACATTAAATGTATGTCATATCATATGAAAACCCCCCTAAAACCATTTCTCAAACTCCTTCTGGATATCTCCAAAACACATTAGTTAAAATCTATCATTAATTAAACTTGTATCACATCATATTAAATACCATGTGAAAATCCTTCCAAAACATTTACTAGATATCCTCTAAACTATTTTTATAGTATCTCTCAATTTTTTATAAAATCGATCAACATTTTCATGAACATAATTTATTACTACATGTTCTTATGTATCATTTATAAAAAAATTACAATACTAAATTCATAAATGTAAGAAAAGTGAATCGTCTGGATACTCATCAATCCTACAATATATATAAAGTTATCTATCATGATCTCTATGAAACAGTCATATCCCAATTCTTATGTCTAGCTGTTGCATCATATGGAAGTATATATAATAATTTAATATATTCTTAAAATACATAAAGTGCCCATGACACATGGAGTAGTCCAGTACTATATAGTTACTCATACATTCTAAATTATCTGAGTATATACTGGCTAGGATGATGAAAACATTACATGCCATTTATCTTGGAATACAAGCACAACATATGCTCCTCACCGAGACAGATAATCACAAAATAATTATTACATATGTATGGTTATATACATACTTAGTCTATCTAAATTGAGGGATAAAATGTCATAATCATAAAAAATTATAAAATATCTCATCTTGGTTAAGCTCCAACTAATGACATCATCAATAATATACCCAAATATTACCTAATTTGTTATACCTCAATCTTGAAAAATAAATGTATCAAAATATAAATTCTTTAATACTAGGTATCTAAATAACCTGTAGTACAATTATTCAATATTATTTATACTCCCCTATTATAATAAATACATAGTTTATGAAGTTTCATGTGGTAAATAAATAACATGTCATCTAGTATATATTTTCTTGTTCCTCTTAAATATAATTTATATATTTATACCAGATAACTACTTGTTCTAACCATAAAATTTCATCACAACCAACAATACACAATAATGAACATACTTTAGGGATAATTCAAATTCATTCTTTGAGAGGTAAATTATCATTTCACTTCACATTATATACATGTATATTACACCAATATAAAGAGTTTCTTTTACTCAATGTGATATATTTTATATTCTTAAACTCTTTTAAGATTTCATAGAAAAAACCCTACTTAATCACGTATTTAAATAAATCACATATGATTTACTACCCAATTAGCCTTATGTATTTTACACCATTTAGTTTTTTTTAAACTCATTATATATCTATGTAATTTCAAACACAACTCTATGTGATGAACTGAGAAAAACATCTCACTAAACACCTTTAGAAAGTAACATCTTTGATGGAAGTTAGTATGAATAATGGTTATACATAGGAATCATATTTATAATATTTAACTCCTTGACCAAGTATTAAAACCCTTTTACATCAGAACAACATATGATATGATGTTAATAACTTTTTATATCCACATGGAACACTTTATAAGTATATTATTATAAAAATTCTTATGAAAAAAATTATAAGATCATTTTTTAAGATAATAAAACCATTTACATTAATATTTTACCTCATACCATAAAATAATGTAGGATATTTACTGATATTCACATTTAATAATAACTAGGATGATAATTTATTTTTTTTAACATTTAAAATAATTCCATGTTAATTAATCAACACACAATTACATGATTGATAACAATGGTATAACATTATTATAATTTGAGTATCCTTTAAGTTTACAGTTTTATAGAATTATAAAAAACCCTTACATATCAATCCCCACAATATAAAGTGGACCCTTTTTCTATATGTCCATTATTTTCAAAAATCCGTTTTTAAATAAATTAATCCCTTTTTCATTCAAAACAAATTTGATTATTTTAAGATAGATTCCAATATTTCAATGTTGTATCTTTCTATAATTCTTAGTCATCCTTAATACATATGATTTTTTTTAAATGTGGGAAGAGTACAAAAATCTATGAAAGGGACATCAAAATAATGAAAAAACATTACTCCTTTGAAAAATATGAAAACCCATATCAATGTTTTTCTTATCTCATAATAATATTTGAGTATAATATTATCATTTACATGCTATTGAAATAGACTTATTTTCCAATATATTTTCATAAAAAGTTTCACAAACAATAATAATGGAAAAATAATATTTCATATTGATTTCTGATACAACATGAAATCAGTAAAGACACAATATTCTGATTACATTGTTTTAGAAAAATATTCACTAAATTTCATAAAAATAAGCATATGCACTATAATATATTAGTGTCTTTGGAGACTATAAATTAAATGTTCTTATATCATTAATTATCATAAAAATTTGTTAAAAATACCATCCCATATAGTAATCTTCTTAGAAATACACTACATAAATCCTTTCTTCATTACATGGGGAAATGAAGCATAAGAAATGGTGACCTTAGATGCTCACTAATTGTAAATAAGGGATATATCAACATATCATGAGAATAATGGTAAGAAAATATTATAATAAAATTCAAAAACCATACTATTCATATCATATATCAAAAACATGACTGATGGAATAAATCTTGGTAGTTCATAAGATGTGAATCATAATAGAATCAAAAATTTATTCCATGAGAACATAAAATTAGCATAAGACACAAATTTTTTACATAAACAAAAGAATTAAAAATCATTTACCTTTTGGTCAATTATTACTACCAAATCTACAATAGTTTAGTGGTTTCACTACAAAAATCATCATAGTTTTCATTGTTCACTCTCAAAAATACCATAGTGGTCAAATTCACTTACTAAACTGGGTCTACTCCACATTACAGTCCTATTTATATTATGAGATATCAGTATTTACCAAATTAATTTGAGGGAGATATAGGACCCACCCATTACATAATAAATATCATACATATGTGTTCCAGAATATAATTAAAAAACATCAGGTTATAACCCATGAAAATAAATGTTTCAAAAACACTTCATCATAGAAAACATATAGAAAAGATATAAGATTCATAAAAAATTTCATCCTAACATATACTATCTAGAAATAAGAAATTATTATAAGTAGATAATCAAGGTATAATCCATGGAAGAAAACCTATTTCATTAATATATTTTAATCATTAACATAAGAAACATAGAGAATGAAAAATAGTATTATCCTTTCATCAAATCCCCTGTAAAGTATAAGAAATATCAAATAATGTCATCTTAGATGAAGAATTATTTTTTAAAGTAATTGGGAGAATTTATTGAGAAAAAAATGAACTCTAATTTGAAAAAAATAAACATTTTAAAACACTAAATATTTTCACAATCATTATTTCAAAATTAAATTTCATAACATATAATGGAATAATTACTAATCATTTAATACTTTTGATGAGAAAAATAAACGTTCTACTTAAAAAAATTAGTAACAATAAATTTTAAAATAATTTTTCGTTGAAAATTAACTTGGAAATTTTAATTTAATATTTAAAAAATGATTTTCAATGATGTCAAAAAATACCATTCAGACTGTAATCTTTAAAACAAATATAACTTTTACTTTGTTGATAAAATCCTAATATGGACTTTTGAAAAATGATGTGAATGTTCCGTTAATTTGTTTTTTCAAAATAAATAATGGGTTATAAATTATTGAATAAATTATTTAAAGTGTTTTAAAACATTTTTTAATCATTTATAGAAAACATGGTCTTAGAAGAACAATGGTTTTTGACTTAAGAGAGAAATAAAGATGATTTTTCTTAAAAAGAATTATTTTAAAGTATTGAGTACAAAAATAGATGAATATGAATATAAAACTTTTATTTTCTAGAAACAACTAGAGTATAAGAAATATGTGAATTTATAGAGATATATATCATATTATTTCATTGTTGGAAGCATAATCCTGAATAATCCCAATAAACAGTGAGATTATAACATAAACCCCAACCAACTTCGTCTACTTTGAATAGTAAAACCCATGAATTAATAATGATAAATGAAACATATAATATCATGAGAATTAATAAATAGATGATATTACTTGTCATAGGGTTCATATATAGAGATCATAAAAGTATATAGGTGCATAAAATAACATATGTCTTAAAAGGGGAAATTGAGAGAAAAAACCCCACATTACGTCTCGAATTACATCAAACACATTAAAAACTACAATATAATAAAAATTATTTTATTATAAATATATTAATGAAAAATAAATTTATATATCACACCATATAACATTTAATTATGAACCTTCATTACTTGTCTATTAAAAATTCCATGTTATATTCACATTTCGGGCAATAACTGCTTCATTTTTCAAGTATGCTTGGATTCATTATATTTTTTTGGTCCTCATAATTTGATCATGGATCAATATTATCAAGAATTTTTTACATGATATAAATATCTTTTATATTCATTACATATATATTTATAGTAATCTATAAAATTTAAAGATATAAATTGAAATACACTCTTCATGATGATTTTAGGCCATACGTATGAATATATGTTGTTTACATTTTCATGAAGGATTGAAAGAAAGAATGGTATGTGATATATTAATATTAATGAATCATTTTTATTTCTTATATATTACATATATCCATTAAACACATCCTTATTACCATCCATGTAAGGCATGAACAAATTATATCACTTCATGAGTCACTAGTCTGCCATACACATGGGAAAAGTTACCATATTCCCACAGAATGGATTGTAAAGTAGTATATGTGATATAATAATTCCAAAATAATAATTATATCATATATATCATATATATATTTTTAATCCATCATTGTACCCAACTATGAGAAGTGGTGATGGAAAAATAAAAATATCGGTTTACAAGGAGGTAGTCTGTCAAACACACTAATGATGATTTCATGTCATATTTAATGGAAGAGTATAATGATATAGTATATTAAATGAACATAATTACATATCATTATATTCAATATAAAAATTTAATTATATTAGATTTTTTTAATAATAATTGAAAGAGGTGGAGGAAGGATCCTTTGTTCTTAGTTTTGTAACATCCCAAGTATGTAATGAATAATAGATATTTTTATCGCTGTCTATTAATGAATTAGATAGTGTTTTAGAGACTTAAAATGAAAATAAATCCAATCTTAAGCATGGAATACACTAATATACATAAAAGATTGTTTTACTGCCTTTTGATGGAAAACCCTTTTTAAATCAAACATTTGACAATTTTATAATCTATATTTTTCAAAATAAACATATTCATTATTATTGTGACATTGAAATTTACATTGGATAAATTTTTGGTATTTTTCTGACAATGTTCATTTTTTAATGAATAGTGAAAAATACTGCATTTTACATCAAAACTGCTTTTTCATTTAATTTAATTATATGGTTAGATTATATTTTTAATTGGTATTAAATATTAATCTAAATATATTTTTACCATTTAATCCAATGGTGGTCATTAGGATTAATTTCACATTGAAATTGGTCATAAACTAATGCCAAACTTTTCATAGATATTGTTTCAAAAAAACCCGCTATTTGTTTTGACAACGAGTATTATTTTTAAATCAATTATTGCAATTTATGTGTTTGTAATTTGGTAAAATGGATTACATATTTGGAATCAGAAGGTCCAAATTATGTAATTAAGACTCTTTTGTTTTTGGACATTATGAATAGTAACGACGGTAATTATCTTTAATTATCTTGATTAATGAGTAATTGGGTAGTTAAGGATAATAAAATAATATCATAATAATAATAAAATGACACCAACAGTGTACTAATTCTACTGGTTGTCTCATGGCCGACCATGGGATGTCTTCTTCCAAACTTGGGGACCCCATGGAATCACTTTTGTGGAAATTGACTTGTTATCTTTTTTTTAAAGAAAGTAAATATAACAAGAATGTATCACCTGATTAAAACATTTTTAATTTCGTCTAAATAAATTATCTTCTGGACTATGAATAGTCATTGGAAAGCTAGAAAGATTTTCTACATCATAGTATTTTTTTTTAATTTTTAGACTTTAAATAAATTAAATTATTTATGACATCATGATGATGTAGTGATTACCTCATTAATAAAGGATTTAAATAAAATAAAATGATAATGTAAAATCTATGACCTACACATGTCCAAAACCTATTGGATGGGTGGATTTCGAACCCTTATCACATTACCATCGAATTATATCAATGTGGGACCTTTTGAATCCGAAAATCATTTTCAAATAAAGTAACATTTCTTTACTTTCCAAGAGTGCCCCTCCTCTCCTCTTATAAAAGGCCCCCACCTCTACCTCCTTACCTACACTTACAAAGCCTCTAGCTCAGCAAACCCCTACCCATTTTGTCTATCCACATCCCTCTCTTACACCTTGAAGCCTCACATTGGGCAGAAGTCTTCACAAGGAAGCCTTTGATCTCAAACCAAAGAGAGTTACCCGATTTTAAGGTAATGTCTTCACTTGAGTCCTTTTGTTTTACTTTGCTTCTCCAACCCCTTAAACTCTTTTTATTCATTACTTTTGTAAAAACTACAGTATCTTCAATATAGTAGGATGTTGTTATAAGAAGTATTTGAGCAACACTTACACACACATACATCTAATGGTTAAAGGACATACTGTTTCCGTGGATGGTGAATTTATGCCTCCCGAAACGATGATTGTTCAAAATTCATTTAACACCTTCAAAGGTGTCCATTAAGATGTCACTATATTTATATATGATATATAATATGTTTATGTTTTCCTTATGCTTCTGTATTTTTCATTTTGGGCATACCTTTATGGTTTCCATTATGGGTAAACGCGATATCTTCATTTAAGGAAGTGCGGACTACCGCCCCCTCAAAGTGATTTGATTCATTAAATACCATATGTGGGACGTATTAAAGATGAAACAATGATATTATATATGATATTATACTGGAATTATAATATACCTTTATATTATTATGATTCCATTCTAAAAAATACGAAATAGAAATGAAAGTAGCATTCATGCATACGTACGGCTTACCGTCTCCATGAACGGTGCATTTCATTTCTTACCTCTAAATGATTATGTAATATTATAAATGCATGTATATACTGGATATATATGATATATACATCATGATTATAATTCTGGATATAATGGACACATGAACAACTTGTAATTATAAAGGGTTTATTTTTGACTCAAGTACCAATGATCGTTAAAACGACCATTAATAACATAATAATTACATAGTGTTCATGACATGGAAATAAGTGATATAAAAAAGAATAATGAACTTGAAAAAGCTTCTTATGCAAGTAGAAATTAACTCAGGTTTATTATTCAGGACATTAAAGAACGATCGAGTCAAGTCGGACCCGAGGTATTGGACTTCGTCTCAATCTCCTTTCATTGAGGCATATTTTGTTTTATACACAACCTTCTTTTATATGGTGTATAAACCCCTTTGAATTTTAAGTTTATCCAAAAGGAATCTTTTTTATACGAAGCGTTTTACTAAATGACAAAATGGAATGTTTTTTTCGTCTGTATGCGGCGACAACGACTTCTCCGCCGCCGTGCCCATTATTTGAGTTTCAGAATCCTCTACAAGCCATACCTTCTTTTTAAAAGAAAAATAAATACCCTGTTTTACTTTTCTTTTATTTTGGTATTGAAAATGGTTTTCATAATGTTTTTATATCAATGTGTTGTATTGATATCTTGTGATTGAAAGGTGGGAATGTTATGTTTCCTTTATGCATGTTTTATGTTATACGATTATGTTGAGGTTCTTGGGAATTATTATGAAGACGGGTGGTTCTGTGATAAACTAAGGGCGGGTGAGCTCGATATAGCTCTCCAATGCATTGGGTAACGTGAAGGAGTGAAACGTTAAGGTTTCTCCGAAGATATTTAGGGAATATATTGTGATGGGTATTCCAAACGTAACCAAGAGGGTTACTCCCTACGTAAGAATGTTATGAATGCCTTAGGTTACCTTTATGTCTTATGATTTCTATGATTTATTCTTGATTTGGTGAGGTAAGTTTTATGGGTAAAGTATGATTTCATTCTTATGTATATATGAACTCATGTTTCCTTTCCATATTTTTTATATAACCCATACTGAGCTTTTTATGCTCATCCCAAGTCTTTTTTGAAATGTTTTTATCAGGTCAAGGGAAAGGTACATGATATGATGATATTGTCAAGGAAGTGTCAAGAAAGAATCCATGTTTTATTTTAAATATGTTCCATTGATGGGAAAAAATGAATACAATCTTTATGTAACCACTTTGTTTAAATGTGGAATGTAATGCATGTTTTATGATCTAATTCTCTAAAACTCTAAACCTGAAAATATCCTCAATGTGTAATCATGTAATAACTCAAGATTAAGTAAGGTTTAAGTTTGGGGCCTTATAGTTGGTATCAAAGGTCGGTTTAGATAACTTTAGGAGTTATAATTATATTAAATGATTATCCAAAAAAAATTTATGGTCAAATTGAAGTGATATAGTATTTGCAGATTACCATGTTGCTTTATCTAAGTCATGTTTGTTCAGAATGGTTTTCCGCAGAGGAAATAGGGAAGCAGTGCTAGGAAGGCATGCAGAAGGAAATAACATTCCGAATCAGCATCCTAAGATGGTCAGAATTAGAACTGAATAGTTTTTTGCAGTAATGGCGCAGTTGACTCAAGCGATAAATGGCGGTGGTATCCATACACGAGATTATCCAGATCAACCGCAGATGAACATGTTAGTGGTGGAACATTTCATGAGGCAACATCCCCCATCATTCAGAGGATCATCTGACCCTGTGCTAGCTGAAGGGTGGATTAAAGCACTGGAGAATATTATCGATGTCATGGGGTGTTCAGACAATCAAAAGGTTAGTCTTGCTATTTACCATTTGGAGGGTGAAGCAGATCAGTGGTGGTCGATGGTTAAAAATATTAGGGACGCTGATGAGATTGATGCTCTCGACTGGGATGAATTCAAAGGTATGTTTCTTGAAAAGCATTTTCCTAAGGCTGTTCGACTTAGGATGGAAAAACAATTCTTGGAATTGAGGCAAGAGGAAGACTCAGTGGCTACCTATGAAGAAAGGTTCACTCGATTGGAAAGGTATGCTCCAAATTTTATCCGAGACCTTGATAGTAAAATAAATCTTTTTTACTCAAGATTAAAGCCAAAATATCGAAGGGAATTTGCTTCTCATGAGTTTAAAAGTTATGAAAAGCTTTTTTTATGTGCTGAGAAGGTGGAAATGGAGTTTTCCGATGATCAAGTGTTCTATAATAACCAGCAGAAGAAGAGACCAAGGTGGCAGGAGAAAGGGAAGAATTCTTCAAAAAATTCTGATGGTAAGAAATCTAAGTTTTCAGTTTCTGATAAATGTGGCAAAATACATGCTGGGGAATGTCTTCTGAATTCTGGAAAGTGCTACCGATGTGGTAAGATGGGACATAAGGCTCGGGATTTCACTGAAAAAGATCAAGGTGAAGGTAAGACCAAATTTGATTTATCGTTAGTGAAATGTTTTAAGTGCAATGAGATGGGTCACTATGAAAACGAGTGTCCGACAAAGAGCTTGAGTGATTGGAAGCAGTTATACTACAAGCAGAAAGGGGTGGTGAAATCCTTTGTAACTACTTCAGCAGATGTCGGGCCATCAAATGAAGTTGTATCAGGTACTTTGTTTATCTTTTTAGATTATGCCAGTGTGTTGTTTGATTCGGGGTCCACACATTCTTTCATCTCTGAAACCTTTTCTAGTAAAATGGGAATACCATCTCAAGAAATGACTCCTGAACTTTTGGTAAAAACACCTGGGGGAAATGTTGAGGAAAATAGAATTTATAAGAATCTTCCTATCCTTATCTGTGGAAAGAACCTACTTGAAAACCTTATTGTTCTACCTCTAGTAGAGTTTGATTTATCCTGGGTATGGATTGGCTCTCTACTTACCATGCTAAGATTGACTATAGAGCTAAACAAGATTCTTTTCAGAAATACTTTTAGTTTTTGTTCAAGAATGAACCCTTACAGTTGATAACTTATCAAGAGGCCAAGAAACAAGTAAAAGATTGATATGAATGTTACCTTGCACACATCGTTGAAAATAAAGGAACTGTTAAGATTAATGATGTTCCAGTGTTATATGAGTATCCTGATGTTTTCCTGATGAGTTTCCTGGAATAATACCAGATCGGTAAGTTGAGTTTACTGTTGAATTAGTTCCTGATGATAAGTCAATTTCAAAACCCCCTTATTGAATGACTCAAGTTGAACTTTTAGAGATAAAGAAACAATTGCATGAGTTATTAGATAAAGGTTTCATTCGACCTAGAACATCACCATGGGGTGCTCATGTCTTGTTTGTTAAAAAGAAAGATGGCTCAATGAGACTTTTCTTTGATTATAGGGCCTTGAATAATATCACTGTTAAGAACAAATATCCTTTGCCTCATATCGATGATTTGTTTGATCAGCTCTAGGGAGCTCAGTATTTTTCAAAGATTGACCTGAGATCAGGGTACCATCAGCTGAAGGTAAATGAAGCAGATGTTCCGAAGACTGCATTTCATACAAGATATGGCCATTATGAATTTGTAGTAATGCCTTTTGGGCTAACCAATGCACCATTTGTAATCATGGACTTAATGAATATAATTTTCCATGAGTTCTTGGATAAGTTTGTGGTGTTTTTCATTGATGATATTTTGGTGTTTTCTAAAATTAAAGAGGAGCATGAAATACATTTAAGGGTTATCTTGAAAACCTTAAAAAAAGAAACTGTATGGAAAATTCAGCAAGTGTGAGTTTTGGTTGCAATAAATTTCTTTCATTGGTCACATTGTTTCACAAGATGGGATAACTGTTGATCCTGCAAAAAAATGTTGTGGAAGACTGGCCAAGACCCACAAATGTAACTGAGATTCGTAGCTTCTTTGGTTTCTCATGCTATTACCGAAGGTTTGTTAGAAATTTTTCACAGTTATCTAATCCAATTACTAAGCTAACTCAGAAGGGTGTTAAGTTTATCTGGACAAAAGAATGTGATGATTGTTTTCAGGAATTGAAAAGAAGATTGGTGAATGCTCCAGTTTTGGCACTACCTTCCATGAATGGTGAGTTTGTTATATACAGTGATGCTTCATTGAAAGGACTTGGTTGTGTCCTAATGCAGAATGATCAGAAATTGCTTATTCTTCACGTCAGTTGAAAACTCATGAGGTAAATTACCCTACACATGACTTGGAATTAGCTGCTGTTGTTTTTGCTTTAAAAATTTGAAGGCATCATTTGTATTGAGTAAAGTGTGAAATATATACTGATCACAAAAGTTTAATGTATATATTCACTCAGAAAGAATTGAACATGAGACAAAGGATATGGATAAAATTAATCAAGGATTATTATTTTACAATTCATTACCATTCAAGAAAAGAAAATAAAGAGGCTGATGTTTTGAGTCGAAAAAGTAATGCTTCATTAGCAATGTTGCATTTGGAATGTGATCCTTTGGTTAAGGATTTGATTAAATTTGGCATAGAAGTTGTTGGTGCAGGATGTTCTTCTATTTTGTTTCAGGTATCAGTGAGATCATCTCTATCAGACAGAATCAAGAAAGCACAGAAGCAAGACAGTGAGTTGCAGAAAAAGGTAGAGCTGGTTCAGAAGGGTAATTTGCCTGAATTCAACATTGATAATGATTGTGTCTTGAGATTTGGGAAGAGATTGTGTGTGTCTTGTGATTCACATTTGAAGAGAGAGTTTTTATGTGAAGCTCATAGTTCTCTGTTTTCAGTTCATCCAGGCAGTACTAAGATGTATAGAGATCTTCGAGAGTATCACTAGTGGGATGGAATGAAAGGAGATATCGCTGATTTTACTGTGAAGTGTTTGACTTGTCAGCAGGTTAAAGTAGAGCGGCATTTACCAAAAGGGATTCTTCAGTCTTTACCAGTGCCAGAGTGGAAATGGGAGAATATATACATGGACTTTGTTGTGAGATTACCGAAGACATCTCGATGTAATAATGCAATCTTGGTTATTGTTGATCGCTTGACTAAATCTGCTCATTTCCTTGCTATACAAGATAATTTTTCCCTAGATCAACTTTCCCGTTTGTATCTTAAAGATATAGTCAGGTTACATGGAGTTCCCCTCTCCAATGTATCTGATCGTGATCCCAGGTTCACTTCTAACTTTTGTAAAGGCCTTCAGAAGTCGTTGGGTACTGAATTAAATTTTAGTACAGCATTTCATCCTCAATCAGATGGGCAGTCAGAATAAACAATTCAGACCTTAGAGGATATGTTACGAGCTTGTTCGATGAATTATCAGGGAAGTTGGGACCAACATCATTCTTGGTTGAATTTTCATATAATAACAGTTTTCATTCCAGTATACAGATGGCACCATTTGAGGCGTTATATGGGAAGTGGTGTCGAACTCCAGCTTTCTGGGATGAAGTGGGTGAAAGGAAGTTGATGGGGCCAGAATTGGTAGAAAAGATGGCAGAAAAATTTCGGCTGATTCAGAAGCACATGAGAACAGCTCAGATCAGGCAGAAGAGTTATGCGGATAACTGGAGGAAGGATCTATCTTTCGAGGTATGTGATCATGTTTTTCACAAGGTTTCTCCTTGGAAAAGTGTGATGAGATTTGGTACGAAATGAAAGCTGAGTCCAAGGTTTATTGGACCATATGAAATTTTGGAGAAAGTTGGATCGGTTGCTTAACGTGTGTCTTTACCTCTGAGTTTATCTCAGGTACACAATGTTTTTCATGTTTCGATGCTGAGAAAGTACATGCCAGATCCATCTCATGTTTTGAGTCCAGAGGTAGTTCAGCTAGAAGAGAACATATCTTACAAGAAACAACCTGTCCAGATTCTTGACCATAGGGAGCAAGTGTTATGAAATAAGGTGATTAATCAGGTAAAGGTTTTGTGGAAAAACCACATGATGGAAGAGGCAACATGGGAATCTGAAAATTTAATGAGGGATAAGTACCCCCATTTATTCGATAAGTAAATAAATTGCGGGGATGCAATTTTCTAAAGGGGGGAAGGATGTAACATCCCATGTAAGTAATGAATAATAGATATTTTTATCTATGTTTATTAATGAATTAGATAGTGTTTTAGAGACTTAAAATGAAAATAAATCCAATCTTAAGCATGGAATACACTAATATTCATGAAAGATTATTTTACTGCCTTTTGATGGCACACCCTTTTTAAATCAAACTTTTGAAAATTTTATAATATATATTTGTCAAAATAAACATATTCATTATGGTTGGGACATTGAAATTTACATTGGATACATTTTTGGTATTTTTCGGACAATGTTCATTTTTTAATGAATAGTGAAAAATACTGCAATTTACATCAAAACTGCTTTTTCATTTAATTTAAATATATGGATAGATTATATTTTTAATTGGTCTTAAAGTGTAATCTAAATATATTTTTACCATTTAATCCAATGGTGGTCATTAGGATTAATTTCACTTTGAAAATGGTCATAAACTAATGCCAAACTTTTCATAGATATTGTCTCAAAAAAACCCGCTATTTTTTTGACAACGGGAATTTTTTTAAATCAATTATTGCAATATATGTTTTTGTAATTTGGTAAAATGGATTGAATATTTGGAATCAGAAGGTCCAAATTATGTAATTAAGACTCTTTTGTTTTTGGACATTATGAATAGTAACGACGGTAATTATCTTTAATTATCTTGATTAATGAGTAATCGGGTAGTTAAGGATAATAAAATAATATCATAATAATAAAAAAATGACACCAACATGTGTCCTAATTCTATTGGTTGTCTCATGGCCAACCATGGGATGTCTTGTGCCAAACTTGTGGACCCCATGGAATCACTTTTGTGGAAAGTGACTTGTTATCTTTTTATTTTTTTTAAAGAAAGTAAATATAACAAGAATGTATCACCTGATTAAAACATTTTTAATTTTTTCTACATAAATGATCTTTTGGACTATAAATAGTCATTGTAAATCCAAAAAGAGTTTCTACATCATAGTATTTGTTTTATAATTTTTAGACTTTAAATAAATTAAATTATTTATGACATCATGATGATGCAGCGATTACCTCATTAATAAAGGATTTAAATAAAATGAAATGATAATGTAAAATCTATGACCTAAACATGTCCAAAACCTATTGTATGGGTGGATTTAGAACCCTTATCAAATTACCCTAGAATTATATCATTTTGGGACGTTTTTTATCCGAAAATCATTTTCAAATAAAGTAACATTTCTTTACATTCCAAGAGTGCCCCTCCTCTCCTCTTATAAAGGCCCCCACCTCTACCTCCTTACCCACACCTCCAAAGCCTTTGGCTCGGCCAAACCCTGCCCATTTTGTCTATCCGCATCCCTCTCTTACTCCTTGAAGCCTCACATTGGGCAGAAGTCTTCCCCAGGAAGCCTTTGAGCTCAAACCAAAGGGAGTTACCCGATTTTAAGGTAATGTCTTCACTTGAGTCCTTTTGTTTTAATTTGCTTCTCCAACCCCCTAAACTCTTTTTATTCATTACTTTTGTAACAACTCCAGTATCTTAAATATACTAGGATGTTTTTATAAGAAGGATTCGAGCAACACTTACACACACCTACATCTAATAGTTAAAGTACATACTGTTTCCGTGGATGGTGAATTTATGCCTCCCGAAACGATGATTGTTCAACATTCTTTTAACACTTTCAAAGGTGGCCATTATGATGTCACTATATTTATATATGATATATAATATGTTTATGTTTTCCTTAAGCTTCTGTATATTTCATTTTGGGCATTCCTTTATGGTTTCCATTATGGGTAAACACGATATCTTCATTTAAGGAAGTGCGGACTACCACCCCCTCAAAGTGATTTGAATCGTTAAATACCATATGTGGGACGTATAAAGGATGGAACTATGATATTATATATGATATTATACTGGAATTATAATATACCTTTATATCATTATGATTCCATTCTATAAAATACGAAATAGAAATGAAAGTAGCGTTCATGCGTACGTACGACTTACCGTCTCCATGAACGGTGCATTTCATTTCATATCTCTGAATGTATATGTAATATTATAAATGCTTGTATATACTGGATATATATGATATATACATCGTTATTATAATTCTGGATATAATAGATACATGAACAACTTGTAATTATAAAGGGTTTATTTTTAACTCAAGTACCAATGATCATTAAAACGACCGTTATTAACGTAAATAATTACATAGTGTTCATGACATGGAAATAAGCGATATAAAAGGAATAATTAACATGAAAAAGGTTCATAAGAAAGTATAAATTAACTCAGGTTTATTATTCAGGACATTAAAGAATGATCAAGTCAAGTTGGACCCGAGGTATGGGACTTCGTCTCAATCTCCTTTCATTGAAGAATATTTTGTTTTATACACAACCTTCTTTTATATGGTGTATAAACCCCTTTTACTTTTACATTTATCCAAAAGGAATCTTTTTTATATGAAGCATTTTACTAAATGACAAAAGGGAATGTTTTTGTCGTATGTATGCGGCGACAACATCTTATCCGCCGCCGTGACCATTATTTGAGTTTCGGCTTCCTCTACAAGCCATATCTTCTTTTTAAAAGAAAAATAAATAACCTGTTTTACTTTTCATATATTTTGGTGTTGAAAATGGTTTTCATAATGTTTTTATAACAATGTGTTGTATTGATATCTTATGATTGAAAGGTGGGAATGTTATGTTTCCTTTAAACATGTTTTATGTGATACGATTATGTTGAGGTTCTTGGGAATTATTATAAAGACGGGTGGTTCCGTGATAAACTAAGGGCGGGTGAGCCCGATATAGCTCTCCAATGCATTGGGTAACATGAAGGAGTGAAACGTTAAGGTTTATACAAAGAGATTTAGGGAAAATACTATGATGGGTATTCCAAACGTATCTAAGTGGGTTACTCCCTACGTAAGAATGTTATGAATGCCTCAAGTTAACTTTATGTCTTATGATTTCTATGATTTATTCATGATTTGATGAGGTATGTTTTATTGGTAAAGTATGATTTCATTCTTATGTATATATAAACTCATGTTTCCTTTCCATATTTTTTATATAACCCATACTGAGCTTTTTATGCTCATCCCAAGTCTTTTTTGAAATGTTTTTCTCAGGTCAAGGGAAAGGTACATGATATGATGATAGTGTCAAGGAATTGTCAAGAAATAATCCATGTTTTATTTTAAATATGTTCCATTGATGGGAAAAAATGAATACTATCTTTATGTAACCACTTTGTTTAAATGTGGGATGTAATGCAAGTTTTATGATCTAATTTTCTAAAACTCTAAACCTAAAAAGATCCTTAATGTGTAATCTTGTAATAACTCAAGATTAAATAAGGTTTAAGGCTGGGGCCTTATAATTTTGGTAGGGGTATAGAGAAAAAATATGGAGGCACTCCTTCAACACTCCCATAGTTCACTATCTATAAATGATTGATTCTATGGTCCCTACCCTGTTTTAATGGTAGGGTAAGTTAATTAGACTATCAATGATTCTCATATATATTCATTAATCCCTTTCTCCAACCCTTATCATCTTCCCCCTTTTATCATGATCAATATTTTCACTGTTGTGGTCAACCTAAACAGTGGTTTTTCCTATACTTCCAATTTGGATGAAGGAGTACACAAAGGACTTTTCCTTGATTAATATGACTTTTTTGTCTCATTTCACTCATCATAAAACTTTGGTGGATGCATTTGATAGAATCTTATTCATCTCATAGGGTTTTCATGATTCTTTGGTTGTTGGCCTTCTAGAAAAGCATCATATAATGATCTGGTTTTCCTTAGAGGTGGATTTGATAATGGAATGTTCTAAATCTCTTTGATTCTATAACTGATATCTCTTCTTTCCCTTTTATAGGTCATATAATATATATATGAAGGGTGATGATCTGATGATCGAAATTTGGGTTAGTATCCATGGACTCCCCTTCCTTTTAAAAATTTTTCTATCTTTTATATGTTAGGGAATATGGTCATCCCTTTTGTATGCATGATCTGTAGAACAAAATCAATGTTTCATCATGTTTTTACCATGCTTATGCTTTAAGTTTGGTGTTTCCAAGCTACCAATTGATTGGGTATGGATCTCTGTTAGTATGGAATTCATATGTAAAATAAAAGATCATATTTTAATTGTAGATATATTTTTGTTTATCATGCAAGAGTTTGGGTCATGTTGCTTCATGCTTTTTTAGGGGAACTTGGGATATCATGTGTTGTCTACTCCACCTCATCACAGTGGACTAGAGTCTATTAATCCTTAATATTTACCTATGTTTTCTGAATATAATATATATTTGGATCCTCCCCTAGTTTAATATGATGGTCAAGGATCTGGATCTGATATATGATGACATATTTTCAGGATTTATTGATGTTGTGGGTGTCCCCAGGTTGTTGTTCATGGATTGACCTTGTTCCACGATTATTTCACTTTTTATAAGACTCTTTAGGATGAAGGGGTGGATAATAGAAAGGAAACTGAGAAACACACTACTAACTATGGTGATGGATTCCAAGTTGATGAAAGGGTTCTTAAAGAGATACATAATACTGTTGATAAGAATGGGAATGTGACTCCGAGTCGGGGGCACCTGATTCTTGAAAAGAGTCTAATGATAATAAGAATAAAAATTTCTTCTCAGCACTGGATGATGTCATAAAAAATTGAGCACCCTCAATGTTGGAAAAATATTTTCACTAGATGGAAACTAAAAAAGACCAGGTTAAGATATTTAAAAGGGGAGGAGACAAGTGACAAAAGGGAGACTCCCAAACATTTTCAGATTATGAGCAGGAATCAATGGTTGGGAATGGCTCAAGGAAAGAAAAATAAGAAAATATTAGTTGTGGGAATTTCCCTGTACATAACGGGGAATGAAGACCCTGAAAAGGTTACTCAAATACCACAAAGACAATATTATCTAGGTCATTAGGAAAGGAAAGGTTCAATTGGGAAAAAGTTAAATTGGGTGACACTTCTTAAATTGAAGGTTGGGAATTAGTTTCCAGCATGATAGGTAATTGGACTTCTTCCTAGGATAGTAAATATCCTAAGGGTGGATCCAAGGTGCAAGAGATAACAATATTGGATCAAGACTCAAATAGGGTGGTTCAACAAATGTTACTAGAGATAATGAAACACTTGAAACATGTTCTAAATTCCACAAAAGAAATTTTAAAATAATATATGTTTATCAATGCCCCAAAAGAGGTAGTCAACATTATTTATGATAGAATGATTCATTTTTACCTTAATGAGGAGTACAGAACGTGGATTGACAAGAAGAAACACATTTTTATGTGAGGATTAAATGGAGGGAAGATCAATTTAGGGGATTGTCATAAAATTTCGTACTAAATAGAAGAACAGATTGAAGCTTAATTATAAGATGATCTGGATATTCATGTATTTATGTGGAATTGAGGGTTATTTTGATTTTTCCACTCTAACATACTTATCTTTTTAGGATGACTTTATTATCTTGTATTGTGGTTATTTTCCTACATAAAGGTAATTTTTGGTTTCTAACTTTTCAATAAAATTTATTTTGAAATATAAAATTTACTTATCAGTAAAGTATTGGGAGAGGAAATACAATAAAATGCTCAATTAGGGGTGTTACCTCTTATTCAGAAAAGTTCTTTTAGTTTTCACCAAAAGTATTCATAAGATGGATTTAATAAAAAACTAAGTCATATAAGTTGAAATTTTGAAAATCATAAATTAATTTTGGAATGGATTGTATAAGCCGATGGTTTTTAAAATTGGTATTAGGAGTGGATAAGGGGTGACCTTTTCTAACTGAGGTGAGTTCCAAACATTTAATATTTGGAAAGAAAATAGTTTCACTATGTATGTCACCTAAGAAAATTATCCAAAATGATCCATTATCAAACTTTGTTGGTAATAAGTTATAGCTATTTTCATGCAATGTTTATTTTATAATTTTATAGATTATTTTACCCATTATGTTTTTTAACACACCCCCACCCCCAAAAAACCAATTTTCCTCTAAACCATGAAAATTAATTTTTATTACTTTTACTATTCATAATGGTCAAAAATTAAGTTTCCATTAATATAAAATATAAATTAAACTAATTAAAAAAATAAATTATAATTTTCTAATTTCTATTAATATGATTTAAAAAATATAATTTAAAATTAATCCCATAGACATGATGAAAAACAGTTTTCCAAAGAGAAATGATATAAAAGTTTAAAAAAAATTGTACAAAAATTCAATATGAAATTTATTATAATGAAATAAATTAGATTAATTGATATAAAATTTTACTAATGTTACATTTAAAACTTTTCTTAAAAAATCCTTATAAATTAATTAACTGAAAAGGTAGTTTTCAATGAAAACCTATATTTTTCATTATTCATAAAAAATTAAACTTTTAAAAGATTTAAGAAATCACCTTGAGATATATATTAAATTATGATTTCAAAAATTATTTTTATTTTTCAAAATAATGTTTCCAATTTTTTAAAATTTAATTTTAAAATAAGTTTATAAAATATGAAGAAACTAATTTTTAGGAAAAAAAATATAAAGATTAAATTTTTTTTATTATATCTTGTATATAAAATAGATAAGATTAATTTTAAACATTTTATGGAATATAATATATAAAAATTTCATTAAAATAATTCCACAAAAGTTATTTTATTTTTTTATTAAGGTAAATAGTTCTCTGCGATTAAAAAATAGTATTTTTTTTCAGAAAAATATTTCCTTTGTTTTCAAATGGTTTTTATTTTCATTTTTAATTAATTGGTATTCAAATAATTCATTATATATAGATGTTTAACCCATATATTTTTATAATTTAGTTAACATTATTCTTACTGACCATTCTAATGGCTTCATGATAACTATAATATTATAACATAATATTTTAATAGCATGTAATGTTTCTTTTATACCCAATTTTTCATGAAACACAAGATATCCATAGTGTTTCATGTAACATAAAATAAAATAAGTTTTGTCTGTAACCTAATCTAGATTATATGGATTTTTTATCTCAATATAAAAAAAAATTCACGTATAAAATCCTAAAATTAATGATGCATGTAATGAAAATTTTTGAAATGATTAAATATATTTGAAAAAATTGACATAAAAATATCACGTGGTTACTTTCGACCCAACATAAAATGAATTTCACTATCTAAATTATCCTATTTGGTTCATAAAACTGTGGATACTTCAGACTCAATAAAACATAATGTTCTCACATTACTTCTTCATGATGGTGGTTTTTCCACCAAAACATTAACCAAATGAGTTTTCATGTTTCATAGAAATTTCAATATATCATATATAATCTCCACCTTTATTACTAAAAAATAATCATTCTATAATTGTGTAGCATATGTGTTTAGTAAATATAATAGATCATGTATGTTCTTCCTTATGAGAGATACATTAAATACAATATATACATAAGAGAGGTTCAATGGTTGTTCCAAGAGATAAGCTACTTTCCAAATACAATCAAGAACATCCAGGGGTCCGAGATACCTATAGATCAATTTTCTCTCTTTTCTTCCACGATGATATTAATAGAAACACATTCTCACCAACATCAAATTCCTCGTCATGTAGATGATTATTATCATAACTTTTCTATAAACTTTTTTCATCCCTTATGTGATGTTCAATGGATTTGATATTTTCATCCATTTCTTAAGCTAGATTATGTCCCAATATATCCATTCCTATAATTTCTATTTATTATGTTGGAGTTTTACACACCATTCCATAGAGGGATTCACAAGGATACATATAAATTCTCGATTGAAAGCTATTATTGTAAGAAAACTGGACCAGATAAATAAATTGATCCCAACCACCATTTTAAATATATATAAAAGATCTAAACATGTCCTCTAGGGTTGGAATTTTTCTCTCATACTAACCATATTTATGAGGATGATAAATAGTGATGAAACATATCTTTATATCGAGGGCTAATTCTACAATTCACTTGAACTTCAATGTAATCCTTGGATCCCAATCAGACATAATGGAATGTGGTACTCCATAAAACCATACCGCATCTATAATTCATATTATGGTATGATGATCTAGAGAGATATATTCCTTGATATCAATAGTGTGATAAATTTGTAAGGTGATTGACTATAACCCATTATTACAATAAAATCAACGATAAGATAATTTGTAAAGGTTACCAATACCTTTAAACATATGTCCAAATAGTATAAAGGTATTTTTCCTCAAATAACTTTTTCCATAAAAAAAATATAAAACCAAATGGTTGTATATCTATAAATGTCTATTAAAATATCTTTAATCTTGAAAAATATCATAATATATAACCATAAAATGGATTCCAATTAAATTGAAATTTTGATAATCATTGAACACATTAGACTATGATCGTATACATACCTATTATGTTAATATTACATGAGAGAAATATATGCTTCCAAAAGATAATTCATCCTTTACTCCCAAGTAATATCTTATCTTATTCAAAAACATTTCCATTAGAATATTGGGTTTATCCGTTTACTAATATAATGTCAAATTTGATTTCATTATTGAAGAATGCATATAGAGGAACCTAATCAATGATCAAAATAACATAAAAGTTTAATCAAGGGTAAATATTATATTTTTTAGGGATTATTCATACAAAAAAGACATGAAATTCCCAACTAAAGAGGGAAGGATAAGTCTTCCATAATTATCAGGATTAACTTCATTCTTTTTTTCATAAGATTTTATTTTTTCCATTATCGTTAGTGGTTATTATGGATTATTATCTATATTAGACCTCTGATTGGGGAATTGATTTACATAATCCCAAAACTATTTTTAGTTAGAACACTATAGGTTAGTTGGTGCATTCTATTGAGATATCTCTATATTCATTTTGTTTATTAGACTCTTCGCACCACATATAATATATTTTACTCAATTAATTGTCTTCCCACACCTATAAAACCATCTTGTTATTTTAGGAATTCACCTGAGTTATTATCTCATTATTTATAGCATGTGGGTGATAGAAATTTTATTTCTCCATGTTATTTATAATAGTTATTATGAGACAAAATCTTATTTTTATTATCAAAACCATGGGAATGGTAAGAATATGAAAATTTCACTTCGGCCTTTATTTAAAATCTAATTACTTCTTTACAAACATTAGAGACTCTTATAGACAACTCACATCAAAGGCTTTATCTTAAGAGACCAATGAATTGATCAATTTATCTTTTTAGACTAATGAATAAACTAGAAGTGTACATTTTATGTATTATAAAATTAGCTTCATCGGTACAAATAGATTCACCATCCTTTTATTTGAGCTCAGAAAATTTCATCTCCATAATTGTTCATAGAATATGTGGGAAGTAATTATAGAAAAATATCTTCTTAAACTCATCCCTTTATAAAGAGTCAATAACCCCCCCCCCAGACTCATATTCTTAACAAGGTTCCACCATTCGTATGTAAAACATTCCAACTAGAAGATAATAAAAATTAATTTTTCAGGATCTGAACATCAGATAATGGAAAAATATCTTTTCATTGGTACTAATTAATTACTCAGTGACTAATAGACCATTAAACCCTCTAATAGATGGTTGAAGTCTCCCCATGAAGGACTCAATAAAAAATTCTTTCCTCCTTTTATCATTTGGTTGTTCCATATAATTAATCGATTCACAATGTTGTTTGATAATAGTAACAATGTTTTTCATTTAATCTACTATAACATTCTATTTCTCAGGAGGAGAATCATTTAATTTTCTATTTACTTTATTGTTAACATGGTATTTTCATGTTATAACCATTAACTAAAACCAAAAATAATAGTTTAAGAAACACTAATCATAATGGAAAACCACATAATAATGAAAAATCATTTATAGGAAGTCTCAATAATGAAACCTTATTTTAAATATATGATACCTTAGGTCTAGCATAGGTTATTCATTGTCATTATTTAAATTATTTATGATGTTTCATATATTTAGTGAGTTTTCAAATCATAGCACTCATGAGAGTCAAAGTAGGAGTGCAATAAGGCCCATTGTCAACCATCATGCGCGGATCAAGTCTAGAGCAATGAATCTTTTTTGGAGTTATTACCAAAATTTACCTCTATACTAGATCCACATCTAATTGTTGTATACTGACCTAGATTTAATTTGTTAAAATATACTCATTTATTCTATTGCCATAATGTTAGACCATTTTACAAGCCATTAAGTCTATATTAGACTTATCTATAGACATATCACAAGAAATATTCTTATAAATAACTTGAAGTATCTCAATAATGAATTCTAATCATATCTTTAATAGTATAACTAAAAATATCCTCTGATACCAAATTAAGAGACCCAAACTTCTCATCACATCATTTAAGAGGAATATTCATTACATTTTTTAAATATACACCTAATTACCATAATAGTTTAATGTCTTTGAAGAATAGAAACATAAACATCTTATTTCATGAAATATCTTCAAAATATCAAATAAAAGTATTCCAACATATTAAAATTATTTTAAATACCCCTTTTAGAACCATTCTTCATAACTTTGGGAAATTAAACATAAGAAAAGGTCAGCTCATTTGACCAGTAAGAGTAAACAAGTGAGATATCAATATATCATGACCACAATCATATGTGAACAAGATAATTACAATTCAAATCCATACCATGCATATCATTGATCACATAATTGGTTTATTGAATAAATCATGAGAGTTTATAATACATGAATAATAATGAAATTAAAAGAACATGATCCATGATAACATAAAACTATCATAAGATGTATATTTTTATCATAGAAATATTCATATAATATGATTTACTTATTACAAATGGATTATTATAAAAATTATCATAGTGGAATTTCGTCACTCCCCAAACTAGCATAGTAGTCATAGTTTACACTCAAGAATTTCATAGTGGATAATGTAATTTACTTAACTAGGTTCATTCTCTATTCTAGTACTATATATCGCAAGAGATATCAACAAATACCCAATTAATTGGAGGTAGATGATGTTCCCACTCATTACATATAAAACATAATACAAATGTGTTATAAAATATCATGAAAATTTTATTATATCAAAACCAAAAAAATGAAATGGGATTCATAAATATTTCATCATTGCATAACCTCTTCAATAGAAAAAGGTTTCATAAACAATTAATCACAGAAAAAATCTTATAAAAAGAAGCTAGTTTCATATTCGTTTTTTCATGTTATAACATGTGGAATAGAAACAGGTTTCAGAAATATCTTATCATCATAATCATAAAACATTCAGAGAATGAATAAGAATGGTATCCATGGACTGAATCCCTAATAAATCATAAGTCACATAAATTATGCAATGTTACATGGAAATGATTTTGAAAGATCACATAGAATATTTTATTAAGAAAATTTCAGTTCAACATTTGAAAACAATTTTTAAAACATGAAAAATTTTCAAAATCATTTTATTTTGAAAATAAATACGAAAACATGAGTAGGAATCTATAAAAATCATTTAAAACATTTCATGAAAAAAATAACCTTTCCATTATAAAAATACCATTTATAATATAAAATATTTTAGAAATCCTTTTCTTTCAAAATAACATTGTAAACATATAAAAGAAAAATTTAAAAACAATTAGTTCTCATAACATCAAAAAATATGATTCATGTAGTACACATTAAATCAGTTATTCCTTTCACTTTTTGGTAAAATCCAAACTAGTACTGTTTGGAATATGATATGAATATTATAATTTTTTTTAAAGTAAAACATGTGAAAAATTATATTTTAAAATAATTTTTCTAGTTGTTAATTTTTTTCAAAACATTAGTATAAAACACGATTTTAGAATAAAAAGGGATTTCGACTAAAGAGATGAAAAATGATTTTTATTAAAAACTAAAATGTGAACTATTAATTATATTAAGAGAGGAAAATGAAGGAAGAAAATTATTATTTATAAATAAAAAATAAATAACAGATTTAGTTAATTTACTATGATATATCTCTTATTATTTTATCATTGGATGCATAATTATGTTCAATCCTCATGAACCACGAGATTGAAACATAAAACACGTACCACATTGGTAAAATTGAATCATAATACCATGAAAAGATAACCTCAAATGATTCTTATGATATCACAAGAATAAATAAATTAATGATTTTATAAGTAAAATTGAATTTATATACAACTCATAAAATATTATATGTTTATAACATAACGTATTTCTGAAATAAGAGATATTGAGACAAAAATACCTATCCATATGTCTCAAATTAAATTATACACATTTAAAGTACCTATATAATAAATATAAGTTTATTATTAATATATTATAGAAACATATATATATATATATATCATACCATATATGATTTAAATATTCCATTTTCTTACACATTTATTTACAATTCAATATTATTGTCTTGTTTTGGGTAATAAATACATTGTTTTTCAGGTATGTTTTGATTGGATATTCTATGGTTTTATTATGTTGATCATGGATGCACCATATCAATAATTTTACGAATGATATAAATATCATATATATTTTTAATATATGTATCTATAGTAACCCATAATATTTTTAAATAGAAAATATCACACTATTCATGGAGATGGTACTCCATACGTACACATGAACGAGGATTCCATTTTATCAATGGATTGAAAAAAGGAGAGGAAATTAATATATTATAATTAATTAATCGTTTAATTTCATTTATATTATGTTTTTTCAGTAAAATCATCCTTATTATCTTCTATGAGAAGTGTAGATGAATCACATTTCTTTGCAAGGTGATAGTCCTCCATACACATGAGCAACGTAATTGTATTCACTGAGAATAGAAAGTAATGAGGTATATGTGATATAATAATTTCATAAGTATAAGAATATAATATAAATAATATATAAACATTCAATCCATCATTCAATCCATTGTTGATAGGTGGTGATTGAAAATGAATAACATCAGTTCGTGAGGTGATAATCCACCATACACATGAATAGGAATTTCATATCCCATTCGATAGAAGTGGAGATTAATTTAGGTTGTACCATTAACATAATAAAATATAATTATATTTAATATACTGATTTTATTATATAAAAATTATTTATTAATAATTGAAGGACTTGGAGGATGAAATTATATGAAATCCATGGTTACAGGCTCTTCATATGAAAACTTATTTTAGTTAGAATCAGAAGGATTATTATGATCGTTTTCAAACCAAACTAAGGATTATAGTATGTGATTATATAATTAATGATTTTATTATGTTTGTTTTCTGAAAAAAATGTACTTTCAAAGTTTGAATACGAGATGAGAATGGGTTTTCTTTGATAAGTGTGTTGAGTGTCACACTTGTAATTTTTAGAAATTAAAATGCATGACCATGTTTTCACATGAAAATATAATATAAAAAGAGGTATTCTATAACCTTATATGTGATAAGGTCAAAATATTTCCATAAAATGTGGATTGAAAACGTTTCTAGTTCATTTTACCCCATATCAATTTATTTTGACCCCCGATAAACCTATATTCGCCTTAACTGCTATAATTAATTTATACTAATTTTACAATTCATAATGGTGAGAAAATAATTTGAAATTATTATAAAATATAAATTTTTGATATTCCAAATATTTAATCCAATTTTCAAAAATCCATTGGCATAATTGGAAGAAGTTAATTTAAAATTATTACAACATATGTGATGAAAAAGCATTTTTCTAAATAGAAATGTTTCAAAAGCATAAAAGTTTTCTATATAAAAATTTAATATATAATTGATTATATTTCCCTAAATTGGATAAATGTATATATAATTCAACATATTTTACTTTTATACACATTTTAAAATAAAATTTAACAATATAAATTAATTAAACGAAGAATCATTTTTCAATGAAAACTAATATTTTTCATTATTCATCAAATAGTTAATATTTTCACAAATATTGACAATGTTAAACCAGTGATAATGTTGAAATTAAAATTTAAAAAATTAATTTAATTTTCTCAAATACAATTTCTAAAACATTCAAAAACTAATTTTACAAGTGGTGTGAAAAATGCAACAAAACTTTTTTTAAAGAAAAATACAGTTTAAAGATTAAAATTAGATTTACTCTTCTAACATGTATAAAAAACACATAATATAAATGTTAAATATTTTATTTAATATATAATATATAAATCCAATTAAAATAATTCACAAAAATTTATTTTTTAATTAATTAATGTAAAAAGTGTTTGGGAAAGTAAAAATAGTTTTTCAAAAAAAATTCATTGTTTTCAAATGGTTTTTATTTTCATTTATAATTAATTATTCAACAAGGAATTAATTATATATAAGTGTGTAAAACATATATTTTCATAATTTAGTTAATCTTATTCGTACCCATAATTCCAAAATCTAGCAAACAACTATCATTGTAAATAAAACTACTTTAATATTATGTCAGGTTTCATTTAAACATAATGTTGCTTGTAAAACATGATGGACTAAATGTTTCATGTAATGAATGAAAAACTCATTGTTTCATAAAAAGCAAGATATAATTGGTATTAATTGTAATGTAAGCTATACTTAGTGTTTTTTATAATTCATGTTAATGTAAATATTGCGTGAAACAAAAAATATCAAAAGTACTAAATTTATTTGATATAAAACTTCATAAAATATCGAGGTGTTACAAAAAAAATTCTAAAAAACAAACCATTTAATATAAAAATATAATAAAATTTATTTAAATTCATGATCACGTTTTTTATCTCAAAAAATAAAAATATTTCCATAAAAACTCATCAACTACATAAACCTGTAACATATTCAATGATAAAAATATAAATAATCACATATATAACAATAATTAATTTCATAATAACATAATACTAAATTTCTAATGTCATGATATTTTCATCAAGCCCTCATTCTATGAAATCATGAACTATACGATAAATTTATTGTTCCCAAACATTTTTTATACTATACAGGCCTTGTACCAAGACATTTTACAAACCATAACTCCCTTACAATGAGAGATAGTATATATCATCAAGGCCTTGTTAAATGACGTTTTATATATATTTCAGGCCATTTTCCAAGACAGTATCATTTTATGGGTCAACATATATAGAGACTTTATTTGTTTTATGAAGTTTGTCGATACATCAAAGGGATATATATAATTTTTCCAAAACAAATAATTAAAAATTTAAAAACAATTTAATTTTATATTATATCAAATATAAAATAAAAAACCAATTTTCATTAATAATAACTATTCATATATGAGAAACAAGAATGTGAAATATTTTTATTTTCTGTAATTAATAAAATAGAATATCATGATTGTAATACTTCTAAAAAATATGTATGATAGTATCATAAAGATAATATCCAAAATGAGGAATAAAATACAATGAATGATTTTGAAAAAAAAGGAAAATAAATTTGTAAAATATTGAAAATTATTATTTGAAGAAAAAGGGAAAACAAGATTTTCTTTAGGTAAATTTTGAAAAATCATAGAATAATGGGAAACGATATTATTTGAAAACCCATATAATCTTTTAGAGTGATCTAAATAACAAATAATTTTTTCTTATTATGGAAAATTTTGATCCCATAGTAAATATTTAAAAATATTCATTTTTTCTATTGTAAAAAAAATATTAACCCATGAAAAAATAATTAAAATAATCCATTTAAAATCCACTGTAAAAGGTAAATTAATGTTGGAAAAATACATTAAAAATTAATTTGAGTATGGAGAGTAATATTACTGGAACATTTTAATGAACCTAAATGTGGATGAAATTGATTTGGATGGGAGAAATTTAAATAATATTTTCATCCCAAAGTCCATTACCCCAAATCGAACTCACAATATACATTATTTAAATCAAACACAATAAATTTATATTAATTATTTATATTGTTAAAACCATTTTAATGTTTATTATATTACTATATTTCATTTACATTCATTGATTACATTTTATTATATAGTCATTACAAAAATTCAGTTCACGTCAGATATTTTGAGAACATTGGGTTCATAATATCTTAATAACTTCAATATGTTGACAATAATTAAAGGGGTTATGTTTTAATTATATTAGAAATATTAATATTGATATAAGTATATTTTTTTAAATTAAATATTTTTTTAAAGAATCCATTGTTGAAGGATATTAAAATGAATCACATTTCCTTATAGGGGTGGTAGTCCATAGATAAGCGTGAGTGATGTTATAAATTTTTAAAAATAGAAGGGTAAGAAGGTAAGTTTTACTATTTTAACCCAAATAAATATGTGTAATCTAGGATTCCACATGACCTTAGGCACACTTACCCGAACCCCAAAGGCTATAAACTAGTAGAGTGGGTCAAAGGTGGAATTATAGGGAGGTTATACCCTACATCAACATTCATAATTACAAATAAATGACCAACCATATGATAATATAAAATCATATTACCCTAATAAAAACAAAATTTTCATCTATAGTGAATCAACTCAGAAATAAAAGACTAAACAGTCAAAACATGAAATAAGGAATTGATCACCCATTAGCCCAATCATTACAAAAATTATGAAAAATTATATGTACTAGAGGATCTATAAATTCAAGCCTTTTATCATCCCAGTATCTAAAATTTAAGAAAGATATCTAGATCAATGATCTGACCTAAGCCTCTTACCATCCTACACCAATAACATGTGAGGGTTTCTTATATACCAATGTTTCATGGTCACCCAAATATAGTATCTATACAACTCATTAAGAAACTACAAACATGGTCCAGTACCCGAATAAAAAATATTGTTTACATGAATGTGATAAGTTTATTAGAATGTAAATAGTTAATACCTAACTACAAAATCATATCATATAACCCCCAATGAAAAATCAAGTAATAAAGAATTTGACTGCTGAGATGTCATGTTCTTACCATATGACCATAAACTAAACCATATTTTCTTAAACTCCAAAACCAAAAGGATCATTATAATGTTATTTATGTTATAAATAACAATAAATAGAGATGGTGAACATGTTATTCAGTATCCTTAAGATGTTGAGTCTTGAGTCGCGCCATAAGAAAGACTAGCAAACATGTACACAGTATCTGAAAATCATCAAGTTCTAACATGTTAATCAATATTTTCAAGGAATCGATTCTCGTGTTGGTCCACAAGTTTTTCATGCTCTTGCCCCATGTATCGGTCCACTATCATCATTTCGTCACACTGTGCACACAACCTGTCTAAGGGGAAATCATTCCTAGATGGTCAATCTATTGTCAAATAAAAGAAAAATACCTATAGATACAATATTAAATAATATAATACAAGGAAGTAATACACAAATAAATAGCATAGAACATCATCATTATTGGTAGAATCCATAGGTGAACGCTTGTGATAAATATTTTTAACATGGTCTATTTGGTTACCTAAGCACACTCATGGAATTAATCAATATATTTGTCATAAATATCATGAGTAATAACATATCAATCATGAGTATTATTAGTCTTACCCACTCACACAAGTGTGATAAATACACAAAAAATGGTCTCACAAGATACAAATAGACACACATGTGATCAAGACCTCAGAAATGCTCTTATGGTCTACTCATGCACAAAACATGTGATCAATACATTAAACATGGTATCATGTAGCACAATTACCCATCTAAGAGGGTCCATGTAGTCTAAGAAACAAAATAGTAATAAAGAATCATCGATCAAAATTTTACATCTTGCTAGTGAACAAGGTTCTATCTTGTCTACTGAAATGTTTTCCAATTACCTTAGGCATGGTTCAAAAAATTAATAATGACTTAATGTTCATTAATTAATTAATGTTCACTTGTAATTCAAAACTTATTATGAATTTAAGGTTATTTCTATCATAGTGGAGAAACACATATCACATTCTATTAAAAATAAACGATACCATATGACAAAGTACATGGGACCACATACCTTAAATGGAGTCAATTAAAAAATGGGAAAATCCCAGTATCTTTTTCAATGTTATCAATGTGCATTCAACATCAATCAATCACCAAAGGGTTCTACTCATGCCTAAGAAATATGAATTTTCTAATTTTAAGTAAATTATAGTTAAATAATAATTTTCTTGGAAAACTCACATTCAAAGGTTTATGGAATTCATTGAAAATTAACTATTAGTATACCTTTAGTGTAATGTCATCTAATGGATTTCATCTAATCCAAGCATACTCCTGATTCTTAGAGTAGAAAATTATTCAAATAAATTCCATTGTACAATAGAAAATTTAACTCATGTTTATAAAAAAATCATATAAAAAAGGTAACTATAATAAAAAACACCCTTCAATGATACAAGTTCATTGTTATAATATATTGTCTTGGAATGTTTATCCAAATCCTCATGATTCTTTAAAAATTCCATTGAGATTTGAAGAATTCTCCTCAATGTATCTAATAAATACCATAAAAATTATCAGTCAATGATCAATTTAATAAATAGAAATATGATCCAAGGATAAATATGACATAAAAGGATTACAAATTTTAACACATAAAAAGAGGATCATCGATGAAAAAATAGCACAATGATATGCCACTCCACAAAGACGAGGGAGTCCAAAATTGAAAAAAATAAAGTATTTTACCCAAATCACCAAAAAAATATAATATAGATCCACCCAAGTTCAAGGAGATATCGATGAGGGTGGATATGAAGAGGGAAGAACCAAATATTCCTAAAAAATTACAGTGAAGGGTGTAAATATTGGGTGATACATGGTAACTAAAAAGACTGAAAGGCCATACACTAATGTGTATCTAATGTGCACCACCAGCTCTCTAGTTGGGGTCCCCCTGGTAGCCAAAGGTCCATTGGTCACCTAGATCCTAATCCACGACTAGATGGTAAGACCTGATGGGTAGCATTCTTACTTCAAACCTCACCACCTAGCAGTTGGAGGCTCAGTAGCTAGATTAATAGTCCTTCATTGTTGTAGGGTCTTCTAACCACCCTAATGGATTGTCGGTGGGAAATACTATCTATTTGGTGACTAAATGAGTATCCCTAACTCCTGTATGGATATATTTATAAATAATCAATTCCCTATTTTTCCTAGAAAATTCCATTCATTTCATGAATCACCACTTAGTTGTGTTCAAATAGCTATCACCTCGATTCCTCTCATTGTGCTCCAAACAGGCCATCCACTAAATGAAAGCTTCGTAGTTCTTATGAAATTCACAACCCCTAAATTAGCGGGTCATTAAAAAAAGAAATATAATTTCATTCCCAAATCATAATTATATCGTAAATATCATTTTTATTAATTATTATCATCATAAAAACGTATCTTTTGAGGTGGTGATGAAAAAAAATTCGCTTCATGGGCGTGGTATTCCACATATACACATGAGTAATATTTTCATTTCCCATAGAACAAAAATTGTGATTATAAAGGCCTCTGAAATCAGCATAATTAAGTTATATTATATGTTAGACACTGATTTTATCATATCAACATGGTTATAGAATAATATATTGATCCTAAAGAATAATTTAATAATAAAAACTTACTTAAGAGTTATACCACTTAACTGAAAAACCTTATTTGGATTACACCTTAAGTATTAAAGGTGGGGATTTTGGTGGGAATAGTTCACCCCGGACATTTGGTAGATGGTTGAAAATGGATATGGGCAATGATTTTTTGACCAAAATAGATCAATAGGTGTAAAGAATAGATGGGATGAGCATCCATTTTATAAGTGAGGTGAGTGGAAGTCTTGAAAATATAATAAGCCTTAATATATAAAATGTTTATAACTCATGTAAAATGGATTCAAAGTTCCATAGATTCAATAATAATGTTATTGAGGTTTGAAATAAATTCATCCAATAGAATTTTGAAATTTTTTAGTGGAATTTGTAATTAATATCATAGTTTAACCCTCATTAACCCTTTTAAAAATAACTTTGGTAACAATTTTTTAAATCTTTAAGGGTCATGAATGTAATTTAAAAAATAATTCTAGTGGTTCATCTATATAACATTAATTATATCAAAAACAATTCATAAAAAATTGAGTTATTATAGGATCTTTATAAATTTTATGTATTTAGAAAAAAATATTCAATGAATAAAAAAAATTAAATGTTATTTTTTTGGATTTTCACAATTTTTTACAATAAGGACATATACATAATAGTGTAATTCATATATAAACACTTTCCCCAACAATTAACCTTTAAAATTATTCATGAAATTCATGGGACAATATATTTCACCCAAAAAAGTATTACTTTTGATATTTTTAAAATAATTTACTTGATTGTTACAATTCTTATACCAGCGCTCCATATCCAAAAATCATAATATCTGATAGAGAGTGATATTTTTAAAATTATGCTTTACATAAAAAAATATTATAGTTATAGTCCTAGGTAAGTAGAATTTTTTATATATTTATGAATTTATGACTATTATGGAAAGAATACATTCAGAACAGGATATTAGAAAATATTTTTGATATATTTTTAATCCTAATACAATAAATTAATCCGTTATTAATTCATTTTTACCATTTCTAGCGGTGATAAAATTTTACCATTGTTAATGTTTATTTTTAATACAAATGAAATATACATTATTAAATAATTTTTAATATGATGATTATGAATATGATATCTAATTTATATGATTTAATTTCCAATATTTATAAAAAAGACCTTTATTATAAGATTTCACAACACAATAAAAAATTAATTATAGAAAAAAATTCATTTTTTAGATTAAAACAATTTATACAAAATTCAAGTATAATATTTACTACGAGGGAATTAATTGGATTTTCTAATGAAATGAAGTCTTCATTACTATCAAAAAATTCCAAAATATAATATTATTTTTAAATTAAACGTTTTAAATTTAATTAATGAAATTAATGATTTTTTTAAAAAAAAGATTCTATTTTTAACTATTAATAGTAAAATCATTATTTTTATAAAAATACCACAAATTTATCTAAAGATTATTTTGAATTTTTTATTCTAAAAATATTATTCATTTTATCAAATAAAATTCATAAATTTGGAAGAAATTAATCATAGTATTCATGGAGAAAAATAAAAAACAGTTATAAAGAAAGTGTATTTTCAATGGATAAAATGTAAGTATACTTATTTATTATATAGTAACCATAATTAGATGATTATTAAATTATTATATTGAATATGTAACCTATTTAATACATTTAAAACATTCATATATAGTTATTATCAAAGTTTATGTTGATAAAATTATTTTAACCATATAAATTATTTTTTTGAAAGATCCAACCATTAATCTTATATGATCATATTTAAAAGTTAGTTCTTATTTCTTAGGAATTTAATCATTATATTTGTATGAATGAATTATTTTCTATATATATTTCAAAATGTGGTCACTCCTGTTTATGCTCTCTAATTCAATGGTTATGTTATATTTGTTAAATTTTAATAATAATATTTTAATATTATATTTCAATTTGTTTTAAGATTCATATTGCATGTGGTACATGAAATTCAACATAGTATTTTTAAAAGCTAAATTTTTTTAATGTTATATTCTCCCCCCCCCCCCAAAATTACATCGGTGTAATTTTAATTTTATTCTCTAAAAATAAATTTATTTTAATATAGATATAAAATAATATATAGAATTTATCATGAATATTAATTTCTATGTCAAGATTAGAAATTTTGTCATTTTATTAAACAATGTGCCACTTTAAAAATCATACCCATAGATGAGTTTTTACAATCTTAACTTTATAGTTCTGTGTTACTTTCCATATAAAACATTATATAATTGAGAATTTGTTTTACCATTGAGATTTAGATATTAAGAATATATATATAATATATTTCCTTCCACTACATAAATTGATTTTCATCCATTGTTTATGATTCAATCCTTTTCCTCTTATGTCTCATCTATTACACTAATAAATGAATATTCATGATGAATTATTCATGCTTAACTCAACAACCATTGATTGATTAGCAGTGTTATAAGTTTATTTCAACCTTAATGTTTATATTTTTTATTACGTTTTGTTTTGGATGAGTTTTGAGAGTTTTTTTGGTTTTGGGGAAATTTATAGCCATTTTGTGGGTTCATAGTTGGATCATGGATTTCCCAAATTCTTTTGATCCTATATGATGGTGTATTCCCAGTGGAAAAGGCACTAGGGGTGAACACAATAATGTTTTAAGGTTTTAAAAACTATGAATCCACACCAAAAAACTTATGCAATATATTTTCGTTGGTAAAACAATGGTTTCCACACAATATACCAAACCATGTGGCCAAACAGTGTGGTTGGAAAGGGGTGGTAAAAAGCCTTACACATTTGGTGTAATTTGTTTTAAAACTTGTGACTAAACCACGAGAAAGTGGATTAATTATTTGAAAATCATTTTCATAGACTTAATAATCAAATTTTAAGAATTATTTTCAATTTTGATAGCTCTTTCAAAACGAGAGACTCCAAAACCCTTCCATGGAGAATTCATCACCTTCCATTCTCAAAACTAGAGGATCCAAGTCCATTGATGACTGGGATTTAAGGTATTTGTCCCACAAAACTCCATTATTAAGGATTCATCTACATACTACCTTAGTCCTATAAGATGAACCATATATTAGGCATGAAATTTCTATATTTATGGATTCTAATTTCAGGTAACATTGAATACATGGATAATTTCTATAATGTTTCTAGATCTATAGTGTTGATGACAACTTTTTTTATCACTCTCAATAAAAGAATCATTAGTGGATACTAAGAGGTATGTTGGTATAAACCATTCATCACTGGTTAAGAATATTTTTGACCCTTGTTATAAAACCATAATGTGTTTGAGAAGGGATTCATTTTATGTATTCATAATGTATAGGTTTGATCTGATTTGGGCTCTATTGTGATTGGGTATCTTGTATATACAGGTTCTGAACATTATCATTAACAAGCTTGTTCCTTTACATTTGGGACCCTTTTATACTTTATTTTCCTTATTATGATACTTGAGTTCAAATTTATTATTTGACCATTATTTATAATGATATAATGTATGTGTCAGTGGAATTATACCTACATATGATATTTGATTCATTTGGTCTGATTATGTATCTTGATAACCCATGTTTAATATTGATCAAAAGTACATTTATATTGTTATTTATTCTCATATGGAATGGTATGTTCCATCTTTATATACTCTACCCTATTATGTGTAAATAATAATCCTTTGTATGTATTTCCTTACCACATAGAATAATTGGACCGTCATGATATGGTTAACCTAGAGAGGGGGAGTTCTCACAACCTATGATGATAAAAATGATTAACTAAAGAACATGGTAAGGGAATAATAGAATAAATTTAGAACGATGGAATTCTTTTTGATGATAGGATACCTTATGTTCTAATAAATGTAATATATATGATATATAGAAGGCCAATCCTTTTACACATATTGTAATATAATTTTTCAAAAAAAACATCTATAAAAAACCAAAAGATCGAGAGTCCCAGTTTATTTGTAAAACTAGGTGGATAAACTATTAAAATGAAACAAAAAATATAGAACATTTATTTTAATAACTATAATGATCTCTTAAATACCTTTCTACTCCTAAAATTTTTTAGGATAACCTGGGGAATAGTTAAACTATAAGGGTGAAAAAAATCCCTATAAGTAAATAAACATGATAATGAAGCATAGTATATGATTTAGAAGATATAGTAGAATATTATAATATACATTGAACATAGATAATAATATGGGATCCTAAAATAAAGAACATGGAACCATAATCAAATTGAAACAAAGTAATATGGAAAATTATGAAACATGACATAAGAATATGTCAATACTAACTAACAAGAAAAAATTACTTGGTAGACATAATCCTCTTATGGGTTTGGTTTACTCATAATCCCATATATATCAACAAATGAGTCATAAAATTTAATCAATTAATTATATTGTTATATGGTAACACCAATCATAAATTATACATTCTTATCTGTTCCAAAATTGAAATCAAACATAAGGCACTCAAATTAGAGTTACCCATGTAATGAAATGAGTTTCATAATCATTCTATATACACAATAAAAGGATATTTCATATTGAATCCAAAGAGAATAAAAAATTGACTTATTTATATATAAATATATGAATAAATAATCATTGTTCTAAAATTTTGTGTTCATTTTAAAAACTTCCATGTCAAAATATTGAGAATTGGTTTTTGATATTCTCTTTAAAAATTGTGTTTTAAATAAATGATTCAATTTTTTTAAGAAAAATGAACATGTAATTTTATATAAAATTTAGAGTTAAACCAGAGTCATTATTTCTGAAATGTTCCTTTAGTTAGTTAAATCATTAATGGGAATAAAGACTTTCAAATAGTTTAATATATGAGTACTAATGGATAGAATAGTTCTCTTTTATTAGGTTTGATTTTTAAGAAGGCATTTAAGAAATGAAATTAAGGTATGCATAACCCCATTAAAGGAAGGGAGAATAATCAAGGAATATATTTTGGATCTATATATACTATATTTATCAAAATCACATATCATCAAATAGAGGGTGAAACATAGCAATATAGGGAATGGTCACCACCCAGAGAAAATAGGGTCGTTCGGAGAGATCCCTAACTTATCCCAAGTTATATTTTTTACCTATACTTAATACCCTAAATAATCAAATTAGATTCATTATAACACCCCAAACCTAGTTCTCCAAAGTCGGTTCATTATTCTATTACATTGGAATGGTCATAAGAAATAAAATCTCGATGGACCGATCTATTTAGTTGCCTTTGAAAACTAGAAACAAATATAATATTCACATTACATCATGAAATAAAACTACATATTATATCCATTAAAAACACTCAGGTTCTTTAGAATCTCTCTACAGGTCAGCCATAATATACTTAGTTTCATCCTTGGAAAATAAAACATATGAAATGGGTGAGCTTAGATGCTAATTATGGTAAAATAATATATCAGAAGCTTTAAAGAATAATCCTAATCATTTTAGGAAAGGTATAAAACTGGAATACATTCCATTTAAACAAAATAATCACCATAATATATAAATAATAAATTAAGTAATTCCATTTAAATATCCACATATATATTCTACAAGTATATTGATCACATGGGATATCAATAACTAATATCATATTTAGGGATTGCATAATTATGGAAATTTGAAACAAACCATCGAGGCATCCTGACAATAAACTAATATTTTCTAGGCTTCGTGGAAAGAATATAATATTTTAAAGGATTAATTCCATTAAGATAATAAAAGTGTAAGTCCTTGCCAAAAACCATATCTCTTTTGTTTCATTAAAACCTACTGATGCATTGAGGGGCTATAGTTGGCCCTGCCGTCCACTTACTATGTCTGATACAGTCCTCATATGAAAAGGGTGAAACATATCATAAAAATTAATTTTAAAACTAGTATATGAAATGTTATAAATTATCTGTAAACCATGAATGTTATAAAAATATATCATCCATAGCCAATAATATCACAAAATCTACAATAAATCAATCTAAATTAAGAATAAAATCCAACAATAGATGTTAACATGGATGAAAATAATCTAACAAAATCATTAAAACTCTTTGAGGGAAATATGCTTTTTCAATCATAAATATTTTTAATGTTTTTAAATTACAAAATAAATATTTTTTTGAAAAAAACATTGTAATCTTGTATGTGAAACATAAAAATGCTAAGGGGACATAACGGTAGAAAAATACGTTCTCACTATATAAGTTCAAAAACAGGTATTCCTTAATTTTATGAAATGGTCACAAAGTACCTTTCATGGAAAATGATAGAATGATTCCATTTAAAAAATATTATAAAAAATTAAACATGGATATAAATGAATTTTAACAACTTTAGAGAAATATTAAAAAAAATTGAAATGTATTTTTATGAAACATGGACATGGAAGATAAATATGTCCCCGTAAATACTTACGCATAAACAATTTTAGATAATAATGAGATTATGATATTAACCATAAAAATCTACTGTTATTTATTATACTATGTGTTATCATTTTATATAATGTTATTAAATTATACCAGAACCATATTTATATTTATGATATCATAAATGATCCTCTTATATCATTTTTGTTAATAATATTTCATTATTACCACTGTTTCGGGTGTTAACTACTTTATTTTCCTATGCATGTTTGATTATATAAGTCATTTTTCTTATGAATATGACATATAGTATTCATATCCAAAATGAAATTAAATTTATAAATATTTTATTTACACATAATATTAATTTTATAATCATTCTTGAATAGTTAACATGGGAAATAAACCAAATCATGTCTTTGAGACCGAAGATCGTACGTATGCACGAGCGAAAATATACATCTATTGATGGTTAAATTGTATAATAATAGATGGTATATTAATTATTAAGAATAATTATCAATTTATATTCATTATTTATATTCATTATTTATATCCATTATACTCATTATCATATCCATTATAATAAATTATCTTTGAATAACAAATTACACCACAGTGTAGAGACAGTAAGTTGTAATATGCACGCGTGGTGATATTGTTATTTATAGGATGGATAAAATGAGAAATATGGTTATCCCATCATTATAATAATATATCATTATATATATTATACTAAATATATTACATTGGTAATAAAAAACATAAAAATAGTAAGTAGATGAAAAAAAAAGAACATTGAAATATGTTATAAAACCAGTACCACTTTTTCAGGTATTTCATATCAGTTTGGACAAAAAGACTGAGTAAGAAGAATTTCAGCCAAATTTATTGCATATATAATATAGTGAGAGAATTTGTGAGTATAAATGTTCAGGTTTTGGGAAATAAAAATAAATTTATAATTTTAAATTAAATAGAATTAGAAGTTCTCTTTTATAAGTGTGGGGGTGGGAACTTTTGGAAACTCAAAAAATATTAACTCATTATAAAATTATTCTAGAATTAAAATAGACTAAAAGAGATTTATTTAGAGTATAATATGATTATGGTTATAAACCCTCTCATCCAAATAATTTTATACATGTTTATATCATAATATTTACCTTATCATTTGACTTTAACCCTTAGTTATAAAATTTAACACTTACCGTGAGAACTTTTATATTAACACTATAGGGTTAATATAATTACTAAAAAATTATAAAGTAACCATAATTGGATAATTTATTCCATATTTAATAATATTAATGTTATTTGGGTAAACCATATATTTTTATGAATTTTATTACTTTTAATAAAATATCATTTATTTAAAAGTATCATTTATGTCAATTTTGACACTATTTATTATCTGCATTTTAAAAATATCAAACCAATATAATAACATTGAAAATATACTTAAAATATGTAAATAAAAAGTCTTTGTTATCTATGAAATTTGTGTATGTCATTAATTAATTCAAAATTTATTTATTTTAACATTTTTAATATCATTTATTTGATAAGTCTATTAATAAAAAAATTTCTGCATCACTATTGTGTCATCATTAATGGTAATATTTTAATCAAAAAAAATTAAAAATAATTTTATATTATGTTTTGAATTATTTTATATTTCAGGTGACTATTTAAAACTGATGTTATCTCTTGGTTATCCTCGAATTAAAATGATTATACTTATAAGAAATGAGAGTGTGGCATTTTGTCACATCCATTAATTTTAATAATATTCTTGTCATATTCATGGACAATTTTCCATTAAATGTTGAAATTTAGAACCATATATTATAAGGGTCATAATTATTCATCTAATAATATTTTGATATGTGTAAAGGTAATTTTATAATATTATTTTTAGCTTTAATTACCATATTTACCCATAATCATGGTAATAAACAAATAACTAATGTTGCTATTAATAATATCAAAAAACATAAAGTAACATATTATAAAAATTTGGACAAAAAAATCCAAATATGGAACCCATTTTAAAAAATTCAAAACCCTATAGTTTCAGTAATTAATTTAATATAAATCCCATTATCGGAATGAAAAATGGGTTTTTAAAAGTTAAAACATTGCAAAATATTGAAATTTTATTACATCTAAATTCAAAATAAAATTAATGAAAACTTTAAAAATTATATTTAATTATAAAAACATATCCTAATAATAATTTAATACAATTCAATAATATTATTTGACCATGTGAATTACTTCAAGGAAATGAAGTTTTATTCAATTTAAAGTTAGTATATTTTTATTGTTCATCAAAACATCAAATTTACCATAAAGATATAAAAAATTCATCCAAAGTAAATTTTAATATTAATATTTAAAATAAGAAGCCTATTTTTAATAATTTAAAACGTAAAAGTTTCAAATATCATATTAAAAATTGTTTCTGCATTAAAAGTCGGCAAAACTGAATTTTTTGAAAAATACTTCTTTTATCTAAAAAATTGAATTTTCTCTTATATCATGTCTAGAAAATACATATGATGAAAGTTAAAATTATATGGAATATATAAATTAATTTTTTTTAATATTATTCATAACCTTTATTTTAACATCTAGATAAAATATTATATTAAATAATAATATTTTCTTAATATATTGTTGTTTGGTAAAATTGGGCATTGCGTGTAACGCAAGACAACTCAATGTTGTGTATAGGACAATCTTAAAAGGTTGTTTTGAAAAAGAAAGCATGAAAAAAATTATATTTATTTATAAATGAGAATATTATAAATATTCATGGTGTTATATTCTCTCCTTCTTCAATAACATTCTTCCACGCAATTTGAACAACAGATTGAAATATAGGAGTTTAACATTTCAAAATATCATTAGTGAAATCCCACATCCAAAAATGATTAATGAGACCCTAACTTTAAAATAAATAAATGTATGTTTTAAAGTCATTAGATATAACACATACAAGGGTTCCATATAGAAAAACGTGGACATGAAAGAAAAATTCAACTGTCTTGTTCTGATCGGGAGTGATAGAAAACATTTCTATGAGAATATTAACTGTCAAAAGAACATAATATGAAATGATATAAGGGTACATTTGATTGATCTGAGGAAGTAAAAGTATATAATTTTTGGTTTAAATAATATTTCAACTGATTTGAAGAATTAATTTTCTTCATAGACTAAGAACACAAGCAAGCATACTTATTTGACTTGTAGAGTTTGTCCTTTAAAAATTTCATAACACAAACTCATCTTTCTCATCAAAAGATATTCAAACTAAAAAAATATTCTATTTATCTTAATCATGTAAGGTTCGAATAATTAAATAATAACATTTAAATAATGAAAACTACGTCATATTAACCAGGGCCTTCCTATAGTTCAGTGGTAGGAGATAAAGCATTATCGCACTTCGGTTGTGGGTTTAATTCCCACAACCTTGTTTGGAACAATAGGATGTCATATGACCTGTAGGTTATCCTTTTTCTAAATCCATATTATTATAAAATTAAAGAAATATCCTTTGTATGTTTAATATAAATGAAATGTTTTATCCTTAAACCAAAATATCCAATGTTAAGCTTACTAAATCCAACCATAATACTCGGCCAAAATACTTCCATTCAAATTCACTATCCTAAAAGGTATCTAAATTTCAAAAATTAATATTAACATATAATTCCACAAACAACATAATGTAGCTCTTATTATTACAAACCAAATAATTGATCAAATTTAAATCATTAATAAAAAAAATTATGGGAAGAAATTCTTAAAGAAGAAGTAATTCAGTGCCATTCTAATATATAAAAAATTATTATAAAAAAATATAATAAAATAATTCTGGAATCAAAAAAAAATTAAAAAAAATTAGTTACTCCACTTTCCAATGAGCCTGTACCCTAGTGGCACAGGCTCCTGCATGGCATCCAAAAACCCCAGGATCAAATCTGGGTAGGGGTAAAATTCAAGTGGTACTATAGCGGTACTGTAGCAGTAATGTAGCAGGTCATTGTAGCAGTGGAGACACTGTAGCAGCGGAGGCACTGTAGTGGCAGAGGGATTGTTGTAGGTACTGTAGCGGCGGCTGTACTGTAGGATGTACAGTAGTAGCATTGGTACTGTAGCAGTATTGTTCACCAAGGTGTCCTTTGGGCCATAAAATGGACATCCAAGCCTTTTATTTAGGACACTAGGCCTTGGGCCTTCGGGGTATGTAATGGGTCTCCCTCTACCCAGTCTAATGAGGCCTTTTCTTTAAATAATAAATTGAGGCTACGACCCCAAACTTTTAAAAAAACATTAATTACTCCACTTAGACCGTAGTTACATCATAAGCTTGAAAATGGTCCCATTTATTTTCTTGAGAAATATTTCTTTGACGATTGAGAAATACATTTAAATAATACCCCATATCCTTTTAGTGGAATAATTAGAAATTGGTAAATTCTGTCTTTTCCTTATAATCCAAAGCATGGTGTCCTTTTTCTCTACACGTGAAAGAAACATTGTTTCTTTTTAAGCCGACACCCAATTGTTTCCTTCCACAATATTTACATGTGGGAAAATCCTTCTTTCCCTTCTTCCCATTATCTACCTCTTACCCCACCACTGTATTCCTCTCACGTTTTCCCTTAATTTCATAAGATGTAGAAAATTGTTTCTCTGTATTGATAGCACATATGACTATATCTTCTTATGTTGAGAAAGTTTAGGAGACAAATTAATATCCGAGAAATGCCTTTAACCCCTAAAATAAATGATCCATCTTACTCATTAGGTTATGTATGTAGTCTTAATCATTCCTTTGTAACCTTATAATGTTATCTTTATACTTTATGTCATTATTATCATCCTTCTACCTTAGACTCAAAAATTATCTCCCCATATCAGCTAGTTGTTCATGGGGAATTTATTTTCTCATAAAAATTTCTTTAAATTCCACCTATTCCATATTTTCAACCTCTTCATCCTCTTTCGTGTATTGAATTAACTATAACCATTGATCTGCATCTCCTGATATACGATAGATTCCTTAACTAATTTTTGCCTTTTGTTACTCCTGAATGAAAGAAATATTATCCCTATGGATCTTATCAACTACTCACCTACAAAATTATTTGTATTCCCATTGAATTAGGGGGGCTGTTTCCTCATGAAGTGGTCTAACATTGATCCTCCAAGCTGTGGATCATGATGCTCTATATGGGAAAAGATATTATTCATACCAGATTTAGTTGTCCCAATATAGTTATAATTTGTTTAGCACATGTTTTATCACCATATACACTATCATTATCTTTCATAGGGGTCAAATACCTACAAGGATTATGTGTGTTGATACAATTTACATTCTGTCCACGAGGCAGAATTTCTAAACAATGACATTCACTAGATTAGTTTATGAATCGTAATGCATAATTTAGAAATATGTAATATAAATTTGAAGATTTATGCATATCTAATCTCATAATAATAAACTTGGTTTTTTTGGGACATATTTACTTTTAAATCCCAAATAATGGATCTCAATGAAAATGTGAATTATCCAAATCATACCCCCAGTGGGTGTCAAACTAAGTGCCTAGTAAGGATTGTTGTCAAGTACATAGTTAACCCAAGTCAATCTTAGAATACTTTTTCAGTGTTTTTACTCCAAGGTGCATCTGTTCTAGAACCATTTCCACTTTTAGTATCTAGACAAGGATTTATTTTCTAAGAATACCCACATAATCACTACATTACAAAAATTCTTGAATGTTCTTCTATACTTATCCTCAAATTCTAACTTAAGCTACGGTTCTTTAATCAAGGTTTTTCTAAATCTACTTTCCAAGGATTGTGTTAAACATCATCTGATACCAACTCTTACTTCCCAACCCCGGTTTCCAAGAGTCGATGCACTATTTTCTTTTATCGACATGATCACATGAAATCGAGTCCTCAAGGACTAATCAATTTCGTATCCCTTCAAAAATCTAGATACAAAAATAAGTTTCACATTATATCATGAAATTAAAAACAACTCAGTATCTCCTTTGAATACAATAATATTTTTTTACTATCCCTAAAGTTCATTAATAATATACTTTTTAGAATCCTGGGAAAATAAATATACAAAAGGGGTGAGATCATATGCTTAGTAAGGTTAAACAATACAACAGAAGTTTTCATAAATAAGCATAAACATTTTTTCGCAGGGTGTAAAAATAAAATATAAGCCTTTCTAACATAATACTCAACATAATATGGATATAATAAATTAACTAATTCTATTTAAAAATTCACATGTATATTATACTAGTCAAATAATCACGTGTAATATTAATTACTAATCTCATAACGAGGGAATGCATAATGCTAGATATTTGAAACATACCATTGATGATTTAGGATAAGAATATAATATTGTCAAGGTTTCAATCCATTAAGGAGGAAACAATAGTTAAAATATTTCTTCTGAACATCAATCTCATTCGGTGAGACATTGTTTTTCATAAAAAATCCTCTTAACCAATTAATTTTAGAAATGTTAGACCACAATCTAATTTTTTATAAGTATAATAATTTTAATATAGAGATCTCTCTGAGATATCATCGGTTATAAATAGTCTTTATAACTATAATAAAATTAAATAAATTATATTAACTTATTTATAATTTTTATAGAATATAAAATTACCATTAATAATTTTAAAATAGTTAAAAATAATGTACAATATTGAAATAACATTGCACAAGATAAATTTTAAAACATTGGAAAATATTGAAATGTTTTTACCTCTTACATTACTATAAAATTACTGAAAATGAAATAAATAATATTAAAACATTACTTTAACCATTAGGTAATAAATATAACTCTTACCCTTAGTTAAAAATTATATAAAATTTACAACATTGCAAAAGATTGAAATGTTTTTACATCTGAATTCAATGTAAAATTAATGATAATGAAATAAATTATATTAAAAGATAAAATATGTTTTATTTATACATTAAAACACTTCTATAATATAATTTAACCACATAAATTATTTTGATAAAATATTTTGTTCCCAATTAATATTTAGTATATTTTTACTACTCACCAAAATATCATATTTATCAGAAAACAATAAAAAATTAATCCAAAGTAAATTTTTATACTACTCTTTCAAATAACTATTTTATTTTTGAAAATTTAACTTTTAAAAGTTTCAATTATTTGATTTAAAATGGATTTTCCATTAAAAGGTGTAAAACATCAATTTAAAAAATACCTCTTTTATTTGAAGAATTGAATTTTTTTCTTATATCATGTTTAAATAATACATAAGTTGAATGTTAAAATTACATGAAATATGTAAAATTAAAATTTTGGTTAATACTATTCATTACCACTAATTTAATGGCTATGTAATATATTTTATTACAAAATAATATCATATCAATATATTATTGTTTTGTAAAACAAGGCCTTGTGTGTTATGCAACCCAACTCAATATTTTGTGTAGCATATGCTTAAATGGGTGTTACTTAAAATTTAAGCAAGCAAATAAATTAAATTTATTTAGAATTGAAAATATTATAAAAACTCTATGTTTTACACTCATTAATTAATTAGTTAAGAAAATTTACGTCTATATTATATTTACAATGTTTATATTATATCAATTTGAAACTATTATAATGTGACATAAATTTTAATTTCTCTTTTTTCAAGGGTGTTCATTTCATGGTTGTATGGTTACATAACTTTTGGATAATCAAGGATGTTTTGTTAAATGGGACATCAAATCCAAAAGTAAAATGAAATAACATTAACTTCTATATAGAAATTTCAATGAATCCAAATATCCATATGTGTTCCTTGTTACACCCCATGATTTTATAAAATATATTTTTTCAAATTAATTTAATTTTATATAAATCTTATGTTATATTCGACATTTAGTTTATATTGTATTACACATAATAACATGTTTCTATCTTTCCATGCATGACACACAACATTTAGTTTCAAAAGACCATGAAATAATATTATTTTAGATATGATCATTATATCATAGCTGTTAAATATGTGGGTATGAATATTATTATCTACATTATGAAATATACAGATAGATTTACATCTCAATAAAAATATTTTAGACAAGTAATCAATTTTAAGTGACGTAATTAGATTCTATGGAAAAAATTCCACAATTAATATTTTTTCTTATTTTTTTATAGAATTTTTTGACAAATTTATTTAAAATTTCTAACATGTTTTTTATAAAATGAAAATCATTTTTGAAATCATCATATCAAAACTAACTTATGGGTAATTTTTTTAGAATTTTTGGAAAATACATATTTTTGTAAAAATATCATTCATTTTTTAAAAATTAAGTAATTTAAATTTCACATTATGTTTTAATGTAATATAAGTATTACATAGTTATATTTTTTACACTTCACTACTTTTTAATAAAAATATTATTTTATTTTAGTATAAGTATATTTTTGAGTTCAAAAAGGGGGTATTCTGAAAAATATTTTTAAGTGCATAATATTTCTCCAATATAATTAATTAAAATAATTCTTAATTATGAATTTTTTAAATTAAATGTATAAATTAAATATTAATTTTTTTTAATTTATATCTATAAAGTGATTATTTTAATTAGACATAGAGGTAATATAAAATCAACTTGTTCTTGAAAAGTACACTTTTTGAAAACTTGATTTTTCATCCCATCTCCATTTTTTAAAATTAAATTAATGGAACTTATAGAAAAATTATTTTTCAAAATAAAATTTATTTTATATAATAATTTCAAAATTAATCTTGGGTAATTTATTTAAAAATTTCATTAAAATATTATTTTTTGGTGAATAGTGAAAAATATTGAATTTTAATTAAAAACCAAACTTTTAATTAAATTATTCATACGGTTAAATTATGTTTTAAATTTTTTAATGTAAAATTAGTTATATTATATATATATATATATATTAATATAATTTTATTTATTTTTATAAATTTGATACTAAATTTTGAATTGAAAACTTTTCAAACTTTTGAACAGTTTATCTTTGAAAACCATCTTTCTCATCATGTTTGTGCGATAAGTTTTAAATTAAAACATTACACTACTTTTATTTTAGTTTGGAAAATGGATTCTAAATTTCAAACCATTACTATTTATATTATCTAATAAGTTAAAATTAATTTTTTACCAAGATGAATACTGGAAATAGTAAATATTAATTACTGCGGTTAAGGTAAAAAATGTGTTTACAGATGGGTTAAAATAAAACAAAATAAGGGTTAAAATATATTAAACACATTAATAAAATATATTTTATTTACATATTATGAATATATCAACTATAATTATCTAAATTATTCCCTTTTTCTTCTTTTCATATGAGAAAAACATTGTCATGCCTTTTTCTTCCAAACAATTACAAGTGTGCCACTCACCTCACTTATAAAAGGCCAACCCATATCCTCACAGATTAACACAACAAAACCCCTTTTTTTGGACCATACCTGCCCAAATAACTACCAATAATCTTTAATCCCATCATATAATACCTATTCAGTTCATAAATCAAGCATTGGAAGGATTTTGGTGCAAACCTAAAGAGTAAACCTGTAGAAGAGGAGACATTTTTCATCGAACATTTTTATTTTTTTTCCCCCAACACCTTAAATTATTATTAAAATATGATGATATATTAACCTAAATATCTTACATATACTAATATTTTATTTTGAAAATGTAATTAACTACAATAATCTCCACATCCATCAAATAAGTTAAAAATATTCATTCGTTTGTACGGAGGAGTACCGCCTTGTGAAACGATGTCTTTCATTCATTCTGTTACTACTTCTCACGGTTGGGTATGATGATGGATATATATTATATATATGATAATTATATCATAATTATAATTATTTACTCATTATATCATATATAACTTTCTTTAATTTCTATTCCATAGGGGATATGATAACACCAATTGTGGGTATGGTGGACTATTGCATCACGATGTGATCTGATTCATTTTAACTAACCTTTTACAAGGAAGATAAACAGATTAAATTTAATGAATATATGTGGTATAAATGAAATTATTATCATATTAATTAAACAATTTAAATTCATAAAATATAATATATCATTTTCGTTCTTACATTTTTGCTCATTGAATGATGACAACGTTGTTCATGTATGTGTGGACTACCGACTTCACGAAGTGATGTGACTCTCATTTCATCACCAAACCCCATTGATGAAATTTATAAGTATATTTAAATAAATATTATGTTATTTTTATATTATTATTATTATTTTAAGATAATATAAAACATTTATTTATTCCATGATACTCATTGAATAATGGAAATGTTATTCATGAATACGTGTAACCCATCATCCCCATGATTGTAACATATTAAATTTATCAAAACTAAATTTAATGATTAGTATTAAAATTATTTCATTATTATTTATGTCATTATTATTACTCTGTATATTATTGAACCATTATCAATGTTATAGAACCAAAAATAAAAAATCAAAACATAAACAAAAAACAAAGTTATTATAACCCAAAACACGACTTTAGTATTGAATTTTTAATAAAATGGTAATAAAATTTCATATCTAAATCATATATTATGTGATTTATATAATTATGGTTGTGTATTAGATCTATAATCATTTTATTTTTTATAATCATGCTTCGAACATGTATGAAAAAAGTCAATACTTAAGGAATGATATTTATGTCTCACTTTTATTTTCTGCCAGACACATTCCATATTCACAACCTACCACCTTTATGTGGTGTATATAATTCAAATGAATTTATTTTATGATTATTTTTATGAAATTTAATTATATTTACATATCCATTTTAGTACCTCTATTTCATGGGGTTTACATGTTAAATGTTACCAAAGTGATAATTGATTTCTAGTCTCCCTTTTATTTTTGAGACACACATGAAAATTCTCCACTTGATTATTTTTTTTGATGTATATAATTACTCTTTTACATGTTATATAATTTATATAACAATTTTCATGATAATATATGTTTTTTAATTTTATTTCATCATGTTTATTATGATTCAAATTTACCAATGTGGTATGAGTTTTATGTCACAATCCCAACAGTTATAGGGATTGTTTATGATTTTGATTCCAATGATAAAATTATACGATATATCTTTAATGGATCACATGAATTTTCATATCCTATAGTTATTTCATGAGAAATAATTTTCATCTTCATAATCATATCCTATTATAGTCAAGTTTTCAGAAGAAAGTTTTTATGAAAGATTGTCTTTATCTAGATCTCTAGTCGAAAACCCTTTTCCTTCCAAAACCAATTCTTCTAATAATGTCTTCTAAATTTTCTGTACATTATTTAAATTTTATAATGAAAACATTTTTACCCATGTTTTACTTGAAAAAAAATATTTTAGAAGGAATATTCATGTAATTTTTAAAACAATTCCTTTTTTGATTTTATCAAAAAATTGAAGGAATCTATGTTTCAACTTGTATGGCATTAACATAATTTAATACCAGCCTTCCCATTATATTCTATAAAGATTTCATTATATGTTTACAATTATATTTTCAAATAAATTTATTTTCAAATTAGTTTATGTTATAAAAAATGTTTTCTCTCAAACAAAAAAGAAGATTTTTTTCAGGGAATTTTTTAAATGATTTTTAAAAATTCTTTTATACGTTTAAAATGTTATTTTCAATGAAACAAATTTTGAAAATGTTTTATGTCTTAAAACGATTTATTCCATGTGGAAAGTATATTTTACTAACTAAAAATACCAAGTAATGTTTCAAAATAATTTTCCATCTAATATGATATCCATTGATTTTAATTATTATTTAATAGGAGTAGGATCCAAGGATACCATTATTATTTTATCTCTAAATGGTTTTTTTATCTAGAAAATATTTTTATTTAACCCATTTCTCTTCCACAAGTATAAAATGATAAAATTCTTATTAAACCCACTTTTCTTCCATGAGGTATGCTTGGATGAAATAATGAATTGATTATAAAACCAGTTTCTTTTATATAGTTTATGTTATGATGGCATATTTATGAAATATATTTAATTTAATGGGTTTGGATATGAGAAATATTTCAGGATATTGTAGATTTTTTTTAATTATTTTGATTATTTTATAGTGGTTATAATATAACCAAGGATGGTGGTTAAGTTATAACCAAGGATGGTGGTAACATTATGTCTAATGATAGTTCTAATGTTATAACTGATGAAATTAGTTACATTATAAACCAAGATGGGTGGGATATATATATCCATCCAATGAATTTGGTAATGATTTATATCACATGATATAGATAACACTAGAATGGAACATGAACCCAGTTTAGTAAGGGACTTTATCATTTAAGATGATCTATTGAGAGAACCATGACTACTATGATGGTTTGGAGAGTGATCCCATTCCACTATGAGGAAAGGGATGCAACTGGGGAAGATGGTTTTCCTCTCCCAATAAGAATATCAAACCATGGATTGACCAAATATTTTTTGGAAATTATTATTAACTAGAAATAAAAAAAATTTCTATGCTTATGTGTATTCCATAATTATATAGATTCTGCGAATATTATCCTTTCATGACTCATGTTATTTGATTTCCTTATGATTAATATCTTATGAACTTACAATATTTATACCATGAACCAATATTTTGATCATTAATTTACAAGGTATTTTTTAAAATGTAATTCTCATGGTCTCATACACTTATGTCCACATTATTCTTGTGTATGTCTCTTTTTTAACCTTACTGAGCATCTGAGCTCACCCTTTTTTATGTTCCCTTTCTGTAAGTTATGAAGAAATATTCTTAATTATGATTAATAAAGTATAAGACATTTATGGGATACATTGTAGATATTTCATGAATTAATATGTTTGTGATCCACATTTCCAAATACAAAAAACTATTAGGTACTCTAGCCTGTGTTTTTGTAATATAATGAATATCTATCTAAAAACTGTTGAATCCATGTTAGAGAATCATGGATTGCTGTAGTAGGTATGATAGGATAGGTTCATTACACATTTATAAAATATGATGAGAATAATTTAGTGAGATATCTAGAAATATTTATAAGGATATATCTATGGATTTATCTAAGTATATGTCTAATTATGCGTGAAATTATTGAAAAATATCATGGAATTTTGGTAAAGGATAGAGAGAGGGGATTCTATGAATCTATAACCCTTCTTATATAAAAAAGGTTGATGTGTCTCTAGCACAGATGTACCTAGGGGTAATAACTCTAAAAATAGTGCACCGTGTTGGTCTCAATCATCACATGCTGAATGACAATGGGCCTTACTGCACACCGGGTTTGACACTTCGGGAGGATATTATTTGGAAATTCACAAACTCTTTATGAACCACCAGAAAGGATTTAAATAAATTTTGACTATAAATGACCTAGGATAATACTAACATGTCATAGATTAAAAATATGGTGTAACCATTTAGACATCATAGAAGTGATTTTCAAAAAATATTTGGTTTCCCATTCTGATTAGTGTTACACACACTATGATATTCTATTTTAGAAAATGGAGAGAATTAAAAGAAACTAGGTAAACATTTAATATGATAGACAATTTTTTGAGGAATATAAAAATGAGATTATTAATATTTTAAGGGTTGTTGTTGTTATGAATAATAGGATAACATAACACATGATTAACATTGTTAACATTAAACAACTCTCCAACACACCAGAAAAGATAAGGATAGAGTTCTATAAGATTTTAGATAGTGAACATCATAATGGAATGAAGATTATGTTTCTGATATTGCAAGAATGTTGGAAGAAACATCCAATTGGATGTCTTAAAAGAATATGATGATGTTTAATCTATGTAAAAGAAGCACACAAATTATTTAACTACAAAGTAAAAATGAAAATCTAAGTGAACACAATGGATGAGAATAATGGTTTCCTTAAGTTATCATCGACCGTTGAATGTTTTAAATGTGGAATGGGCAGGCATTATTCAAATTGGTGTCTTAAGTTGAAATCAAATAAATATAATAAAAAATGTTGTAAGAGTAATGGAACTATGTTTGATTTTGAATAGAGTACGAATGACATATGAAATGAATGAGGTGTTATGGAATAAGATGAAGAATTCGAGTAAGTGGTTTGATAAGGATGCATGATGGATTGAGTATTAATATATTTGAATTAAAGGATTATGTTACATGAGTCATGAAATATATAAGGATTGTTCAGTGTAATATTTTTGTTAATGATTTGAAATAATATCATGAATGATTCTGATATACTAGAAAATTTTGTTAATGGTATTGTGATATTTTGATAAAGGGAAGATAATCCTTAATATGTTCCTAGTGTTGAGTTAATGATGTTGGGATAATGATATGGTTGATATTTATAAGTAAATTGGATAGTAATGATTTCATTTAACATGATTAATGACTTATTGGAAAAGTATTTTATGATACCACTAATGGAGTATAAAACATTTTTGGAATAATGGAATGCATCCAATAATAGATTATTCATATAAAAAATTAAAACATGTGTATGTTTTCAGTATGCTTTTATAGTAATTTAGGTTATTACCATGTTTCAAGAAAATACATGATTATGGAATTCACATGTTTGGTATGTGACAATTGAGAGATACTTCATGTTTTTTGAGTATTAAAGATAAGTTAATTTTGATAAATGTAGTTTCCTTCTTTATAAATTTTGAATTTTGGAAGGGTTATAAGGTTAAAGATTTATAGAATAGTTTATGTTGATTTTTGGATGATATTTTAGAGTTTAATATTGTATTTAATTTTTTAACAATTTTTTATGATGAAAAATAATGATAGAAGTAATAAATTATCATTATATTTATGGATCTTAGGTTAAATTAGTGCTTCAGGCCTGAATAATTCACCTTTATTTATTGGAGTATGTGATGATGTTGAAATTTATCTAGGTACAAGCAAAGGGTGATATTATTCTTATGAAATGGAATGTAATGAAATAATTTTATATTCTACTTAAAATTATTAAACCTTAATAAAATTATATTGACATATAATTTTTTCATATATTCATCATTTTTTATGGGATTACTAACCTTTTTCAAACCTCTTTTGTTTACGGTTTTATGTTTTTTCTCCTCCTATGGATCACAGATATTCTAGTGATCAATGGTCTCTAACACTATCTATAAATATTTAATATTTTATTCCATTTCCAAATTATTACAGTGAACCTATGTTATATTTTTAGAACATTGTTATGAGTTACTTTAGGTAACCTTTATGTTTTTAGTATTCAATTTTTAAGGGAATTTTTGTTATTCATTTTTTCAATGTCAGTTTCTATAAAGGAATTTTCAAATGAAAAACCATTGATGAATGAGAAGAATTTTGAGGGTGTATATCATTTTGAAGAGTTAGAATGTAACACATTGATATTTTTTGAAATATATATTCGAAATTAATTAAAAAAAATTAGATATCTTACATTATACATAATATTGAGTTTAGATTTTGTTACACCCATCAATTAGATTCTTAATTAGTGTGAATGACATGCGACATAGCATTTCAACAATCCATGACATAATGTTATTCTAAATATGACTATTATAACCTAGAAAATAAATATGGTGGTATGGATAGTATTAAATATATTATTAAATATACATATAAATTTCATACTCAATATAAATATACTAAATAATCAATCAACTTCCAGATAAGTAATTATATTCTTCAAAAAGTTTTTTTCCTCAAAAAATATTTTTATTGGTTGGAATGAGAAAATATATTATGTAATTTAATTATATTTTTGAAAATTTATTTGATAAAATTAACTTAATTAGTGAAATAATAATAATGAAATTAACTTTTGGTTGAATTTTGGGATTTTTTGGAAAATACTGCTTTTTGTAAAACAACCATTTCATAAAAATAAATTAGGTAATTTAAATGACCCATTATATTTCAATGTAGCAAAATTATTGTTTATTTATATTTATTCCGCGTAAATATATTTTAATAATTTTTTTTATTTTAGTATAATTTTATCCTTTATTTTAAAAAATGATTTTTTTTCCTTAAAACTGTTTTAAAGTACATCTTGTTTCTCTATTTAATTTTTTAGAATAATCTATAATGTGGATTTTTTAAAATTAATTTTTTTTATTATATATCAATAAACATAAAATTTTATTCATAAAATTATTATTACTAGAAATATAGTTAATATAAAATCATCTTCTGCTTGAAAAGTACACTACTTGAAGACATGTTTTTTTATCCATTCTACATGTTTTGTTTTAAATTTTATTCCTGAAAATTATAGAACATTATTTTTAAAAATAAACTCCGTATTTCAAATAATAATATAAAAATTATCTTTTTATGAATTTTTTATAATTTTATAAAAAGAATAATATTTTTGATGAACATTGAAAAATACTAAATTTTAATTGAAAACATTATTTTCATTTATATTTCAAATAATGGTATATTGTATTTAAAATTTTTTCTAAATAAAAATGTGTTCAATTATATATATTATTCATTCTATTTTCATTTAACCAATTTCATATTTAATTTTTATATAATAAGCATTGAAAAAGTTTGAACATTTTGCATTTGAAAATCGACTTTCTCGTCCTATATATGGGATTAATTTGAACATAAAATTTTCGAATTATTAGATTTGAATTTGAAAAAATTTATTACAAATTTTGGATATGAATAATTTATTATATATTATAATCTCAACATAATTTTCTACCAAAATGATAAGTGAGACGGTAAAAATTAATTATCATGATTGATGGAAAAATACGATTTTTAGGGGTTTAACTAAATTGATAACAGTTAAAAATCATAAACATTTGAATAAAATCTAATTTATGGAAATATTTTAACCATATAATATCATATTATTTATAATAATCCATTTTTTTCCCTTTTCACAAATGAAAAACATGTGTACACCTTTATCTTTTAAGCAATTACAAGTGTGTCACTCACCTTAGTTATTAAAGGCCATCACATCTCCTCTCTTCTTAAAACCCTCATACGCTTTTGGTTATGAAAAGTAGAAAAAATAACTTAAAAACATCCCTAATAGCATCCTAAAATCTCTATTTTTTTTATATCCAACATTGGAAGGCCTTCGGTGAGCTTCTACAAAGGATACCCGAAGAAGATGTAACATTCATCAATGCGCATTTTTATTTTATTTCATCCTCCACCTCAGTCAATTTGTATTAACCAATGACGATATAATAATATCATTATATTCCATATAATTATATTTTTTCTTTTATTTTATTTACCTACTATAATATCCACTACCATCAAATGGTTTATGAAGTCATCGTTCATGTGTACGGCGGACTACCGCCTCGTGAACCAATGCCATTCGTTTATCCATTACCACCTCTTAAGGTTGGAGATGTTGAAAGATATAATTTATATTTGTGATATTTATAACAAAATTATAGTATTTGAGTCATTATATCAAATATAATTTTACTAATTTCCACTATTTAGATGATTCGATAATGTTGCTCATCTGTATAGTAGAATACCTCTTTAAAAAGTGACGTGATTCATATTCACTAATTATTTATATGAAAGATAAAAAGGATTAATTTAATGAATATATGTTATGTACATTAAATAATTAATATACTGATGAAATATTTATTTTTATTAATGGATAATATATCATTTTACATCTTACCTTTTTACTCATTGAAAGATGATAATGTTGTTTGTGTACCTGTGGACTATCACCTTCATAAATCAATGTGTCACTCTTTTCATTTCCACACCACATGGATAATATTTATAAATACATTTATATAAATTATAATTTCTTTATGATATTTTTAAAATTATATAAATATAATATATTACTTACATACTTTCCATAATGATCATTGAAAAATTGAAACATTACTCCTGCGTACATATGGCCTACCATCTCTGGGATCATACATACTTAATTTATCAAAACTGTATATCATGATTGGTATTATAATTATAAATGATGTATAAATTTTATAATAATTTCATTATTATTATTAAAGATAAGATGGAACCATGATTGAATTAATTGTATAGAAAAAAAAATCAAATCATATATGAAAAGGGAAGCGGTCATTACTCGAAATGTTACATGAATATGTAATTGTTAATAATAATGTAATAAAAAGAACATAAATAAATCATTAACTGTATTATATATGTATGTATGGTTCTATAATAGATGAATAATAAAATTATATTCATTATATATAATCTTAAAATCTGTACAAAGTATGTCGAGGCATAAGGTAAGAGATTTTCATATCACTTTCATTTTCCCAGAGACAGATGGCAGATTCACTACATAACACTATTATGTGGTGTATATAATTCTCATGAATATATTTTATAATAGTTATATTGAAAATTATTGGGGTCCGCATATCCACTTGAGTATCAATCTTTCGTGGGGACTGTGGTTTCACACTTACCAAAGTGGTAAGGGATTTATAGTATCTCTTTTATTTCTAGGAAACATAGAAAAATTAACCACTCATTTATTTTGTGTGGTGTATATAATATCTGTTTTTCTTGTTAAATAATGATTATAATTATTTTAATTATATTATAATGTTCATGTAATTTTATTCCTTCAGGGGGTAACAATCCAATGTTATAAAATTGGTAAGAGTTTTATGATACAATCTCATCCATTATGGGTATTGTTTCTGACTATGCTTCTAGTGAAAAAATATTATAATATATCTACAAAGGGGGTAATTAATTATACTATACTATAGTTATCTAATTAGAATATATTTTCTATATTTTTTTTCTTCTCCTTATGTACTCAAGAGTAAAAAATAATGTTTTTAAGGAAAATAATCTTTATCACTCTCTTCATTCGAAAAACATTTTTCTTCCAAAACTATTTTTTTCTAAAAATGATCTCAAAAATATTTTTAACATTCATAAAATATTTTATTAAAAACATTTTTACCCATTTTTTAATTTTTGAAACATGTTTTTAAATGAATATTCAAGTCATTTTCTGAACAATTCCCAATTTTATTTTACTAAAAATGTGAAAATATATTTTATTTTAAAATATATGACATGAATGTAATTTCCCACCATAATGATTTTTTTAATATTACATTATATTTTTCTAAGGTTATTTTTGACTAAATTATGTTAAAAAAATTTTATGTTTAAAAAAATAAAAGAAGAAATGATATTTTCATCATGAAGTGTTTTAAAAGATTTTTGAAGATTCTTATATAAGTTTAAACGATAATTATCAAATAAAAAGAATTTGAAAATGTTTTATGTTTTAAAAGTGTTCTTCCAGGTGCAATGTATATTTTCCTCAATATATATCCCAAGTAATCTTCCAAAACCATTTTCTATCTAATGCGACATCCATTTATGTTACATATTATTTACTAGAGATATGATCCAAGGATAACATACTTATTATTTTTATGAATGATTTTGACTATAACGAGAATATGTTTATGAAATTAATTTTTATTCCATGGGTTATATCATGATAAAATGATTATGAAACACACTACTTTTTCCAAAGGGTATGCTTTGATTAAATGATTATTTGATTATATAACCAATTTCTTTTATACATGTTATGTTTTGAGGAAATTTTTGTCAAATCTATTTCATTTCATGGGTTATGATATGATTAATGTTTCATGATCTTATAGAACATATATGAATTATTATCATTATGTGATAGTTTTTCTTTTATAAACAATGACAATTGTTACGTTATAACCAAGGACATTGGTTATGTAATAACAAAGGATGGTGGTTACATTATAACTAATGAAAGTGTCTATGTTATAACCAAATACACTTAGAACCTATATCTCCCTCAAATTTATTATATAATGATTTATATCTCATGATATAAATAGGAAATTAGTAGGGAGTAAACCAAGTTAATTAAGGGGATTTGTCCTCTACAATGTTATTGGGAGTGAACCTTGATTACTATAATGATTTGGGGAGTGAAACCATTCCACTATGTGGAAAACAAATTCATTGGGGATGTTGGTGTGTCCCTCCCTAGAGGTGTAGTTACCCATGGAGTTCTCTGGTATGTTTTGGGAATGATCTATTACTACGAATGAAATGATTTTCTCTCATTATGTGTATTCCACAATTATAATTCTTAAGTAATTTTTATTCCCCCATGAGTCATGTTCTTTGATTTTCTTATGATTCATGTTATATGAATTACCAATATTTATTCTATGAAAAAAGATTATAATTTTTGATATACAAGATATTTTTTAAAAATTTTATGCACATGTTCACATATCATTATTAGGGAATCCCCCTTCTTATTACATTACTTTTCATTACATTTTACGAACTATATGATCTTTAATGTTTAGTATCATGGAAATAATGTACACAATAAATAAAAACATGAAAACATTATTCTAATTCAATTGAAATTATTTTTATTATGTTCACCCTATGTACAATTACACCAAATCCTAACCAATGTACATACATCAAAGTAAAGGGTGAGCGTAAGGCCAAGCAAGGGGAAATAAGGGAAACAGTTTACATGTGAACTAGAGAGAAATCAATAATAACATGATTAATTTTAATAAATTAATGATAAAGTGTCATATAATAACAATAATAACTTGAATCATAACTTTAAAATGTGGAAAAAAATATTTAATTTATACATTCATAATCATTTCACCAAGTTCTATCCCCAAGGTGTCACAAAAATTACCAAGGATATTCACCAAGGTATCATAAATCATGTCATCTCTAGAGATTAAATTATTTACCCAATTCATTGGTTCATTATAAGGTCACAACCAGAAAATGAATTTATATTCATGTGATCCACAATTATGATAATAAAACATTTAATAAATAACCCATATAGAATAAAATAAATGGGTTTCCTATCAAAAAACCACTGTTTTAAAAGATTCTTAAAACATGATCAATATGTAATTTATAACCCATGGATAGGGAATCTGGGTATCAAGTATGTCAAATAAAGAATAAAATAAATTATTTTTATATATTTATAAATACACATAGAAATGAAAGTGGTTGTTTTATTCTCAAAAAATAAGAGAATTTATTGAGAACAATATAGAGATTTTGCAACGAAAATTCCACACCACAATAGGTATGAATCATGGTTTTATTAAAAACTACAAAAAGTGGGGAAAGGGAATAAAATTCATAAAATATAAATAATAAATTGTAAGGATGGAATAAAATGTAAATAATAACATGATATTGAAATTATAAAGGCATACCACATAAAAGATAACTTTGATAGAAGATAGAAGTTGAGAATTCTTTTACCTTGAAGAGTAACTTCTAAAACTCTATGATCTGGACCTTGGGGGATTTAGAAAACCATGGTTGGACTAGTTTTGAGTTTATACTATCAAATCATAGAGGTTTATTATTTTTTAATGAAATGAAATGATGTAATCGGTGGTATTTATAGTAAATAAAGACAATTTTTTTATTAATTTCTAAGGACACCTCATTAGTGATATTTTTAAAACCATAGGCTCACCTATGTTTTACCCCCATGGTTTTGGACACTTGGGACACATCGTATAATATATTATTTCTAAAGATTCTACCATCATTATTTATTCATTATTACATCACTAAATATTTCATTAAACATTCTAAAAACTCAAAACTTTATTTAACTATTAAGCAAAAAACATTGAATTTTATAAATATAACATTAATTTATCATAAAACTAATATTGATATTAGATATTAAAAAAATTAAATTCAAAATAATTATCAAAATATGATAAATATAAATTTTAGATCTCAAAATACTTATTTATTAAAAATAATCGTGGATAGAATATGAATAGTAAACTACATAGTGAAATTTTCGACACTTGAAAAAATAAAATTATTTTATCATTTGTAATTAAAAAGGAGTGTTCATATAAAAATATTTAAATATAATATAAATTATTAAAAAATACTTATTTTAATAAGATAATTTATATCTTTAATAAAATTACAATTTTCACCTGAATATTCAATTTATCCAATTCTTCTGAATTTTTATGAAAAATAATTATTGAAAAAAATGATGGAATAAAAATTTTATTCAATAACATTTATTACACATTATGTGACTAATTTATTGACACATAAGCTTTTATAACACCCACATATTACCTAAGGGTAAGGTGTTCGATTGTGACAGACTCTTAGGGAGGCTCAGATAACATCGCCTGAGTGGCAATCTCTAATAACATGAACTTCTCCAATATACGATTTCGTTAAAGTTTAACATGATAATGATCAGCTTGCGCTTGGTCAAGAGAGAAGCCTAGGGTTTCTACCTCATTCCCAAGATCAAAAAAATGGGCTTTATATGACCCAATTCTACTGGTCGAGGCCATCGACTCTTCAGTATGCATTAATTGACCATTATCATTTCTAGTTATAAAAATTAATTATAGCGTGAAGAAACTATTATTGTCTCCAATGGTCATATTATCCTATGGTCATATGACGGTCAAAACCCAATAGTCACATTTCATTTATACTTAAATATTTTATATATTTGGACAAAACAAAACATACATTTTCAGTAAAACAAATATTATTCAGACGATCAGGTCGTTACATTCTTCCCCCCGTTTGAAATTTCATCCACAAAATTTCAACGCGTACACTCAAAAGAGAAATGGTTTGAGTACTTATCCCACAAATTCTCGACTATTTCCCATGTGTCTTCTTCCTATTTTGGTTCCTCCACAAAACATTAACTAGGTGGGTAGTATTGTTTCATAGAACCTTGTCTCTACGGTCTAATATCTCTATCGTCTTCTCCTCATAAGAGTGGTCATGTTCTAGTTATATATCCTCTAGATTCAGTAAATGTGAATGGTCGGGTATGTACATCACCAAGAGTCATACATGGAATAAATCATGATCTTGAGTTCGATATGGAATAAGTGAAAACCAATAGGCCACTTATCTTATGCAATTAAGGATTTCATAGGGGCCAATGTATATATGGTTGAGCATCCTTTTCATTCCAACCCACATGACTCTCTTCTATGGAGAATTGTGAAGGAAAACTTTTCCACCAATATCATAATACAAGTCCTTTCAACGGTTATTTCCATATCTATTATTCCATCTTAGAGAAACCATAATGTGTTGTAAGATGGCAGGAAACATTTATCACATCTCTTGATTAAGATCTGGACCAAATAGATTTTTCTCACCAACTTCATCCCAGTAAGTAGGAGTACTACATCACTTCCCATATAGAGGTTCATAAGGTTCCATTTTAATGATCGAATGAAATCTACTTTTTAAGAGAACTAAAATAATGGTAGATGTTGATCCCATCCACCTCTAAATTCCATTGAGAATGTTCTCAGCATATATTCAAGGGTCTATAATGTTCTTTCAGACTATCCATCAGTTTGGCGAAGATTGGTCATACTGAAATTCAATTTGGTTATGAGAGAATGTTGAATAAATCTTATGAATTTTGATGTGAACCTTGGATCTTGATCATAGATTATATAAAGTGGTACCTCATGCAATCTTACCACTTCACTTGTGTAAATCCTTGCATGTTTATCTAGAGATAAATCTCCCTGAATAGAGATAAAATGATTAGTATTGGGGAGATGTTCTACTACAACCGATATCAAATTGTTTCCCTTGAATGTTTTGAGAGAATGGTGACACAATCCTTAGTGATATTGTCCCACATTCATGCTAGTATGTGTATTGGTTGTAAAAACATTTTAATTAGTTGTCTCTCTTCTTTAACTTGATAACATACCATCCACCTTGGTGTGTATTAAAAAATATCCATTTTCTTGGTATCCCACCAATAACGATCATGAATGTCCCTATACATTTTAGTGCTCCCTAGATGTATAGAGAGTATATATCTATGAGCTTCATCTATATGCTCAAACTTTATTTCCAGAATAGATAGAACACATAGTCCTATATGAAATTTTATTTCATCTTCTTGATCAATATTGAACTTATTAAACATACAATCCTTCAAAACCTCAAAATTATTCTATAAAAAGGATATACTTTTAAGCTTTATTGACCTTCTCCATAAATAATTGTTGATAAATTATTTGAGATAGTGTTGATGATGCCCCTTCCCTTAAGATTCCCATGTCTAGTTTCACTAGGACATTGATCAAGGTATCTCTTTGAATCCTCATCATTTCCATAACTATAGGGTCTTTCTTGTATAATGCAATAGTTACTTTGTTCGCTCTTCCAGGGTAATAATGAATTGAGCGGTCATAGTTTTAAGAATTTCCAAACATCTCCTCTATCTCGTATTCAATTCAGTTTGTGAGAAAATATACTTTTAAATTTGATGGTCTGTGTATATATAACACTTTTCCCAATAAATATATTGCCTCAATATATTCGTAGAAAAAAGAAACACATCTATCCCCAGGTCATGCATAGGATAATTCTACTCGTGAGTCCTTATCTATAGAGATACATAAACAATTACCTTGTCATTTTTCATGAGGACATACCCAAGACCTTTTAAAGATGCATCAATAAAATTAATTAATCCTTCTCTGATATATGGTAGAGTTAACATAGGTGTACTAACCAATATATTATTTAGATCTTGGAAACATTCCTCACACTTCTTTTTTCCAGATGAACTTAACCCCCTTATGAGTTAACATGGTTAGTGGATTAGAAATTTGTGAAATGTTTTTCAAAAACCTCCTATAATATCTTACTAAACCATGAAAACGCTGAATCTTAGTTATTATTGTAGGTTGAGGGCACTCATCCACAAACCATGACTTGGTAGGGTCAACGTAGATTCCTTTATTGGTTATAATGTTCCCCAAGAAATCAACTTGATGTAACAAAAACTCACACTTCTTAAACATTCTAAATAACCTATCCTTCCTCAGGGTTTGTAATATAACTATTACATGGTCCTCACGCCCCTTGAATGTTTTGTAATATTTCAGAACATCATCAATAAAAACTACAAAAATTTTATCAATGTAGACCATAAATACTCTCTTCATAAAATCCATAAATACATATGGTTAATTAGTCAAGAATAAGGGTATAAAAACAAAATCATAATTCCCATATCTTAATTGGAAGTAGGTTTTGGGAATATCTTATTTCTTCACCCTCATTTGATGATAACTAGATCAAAGGTCTATCTTGGAGAATAATAGAGCCCCACAAATCTAGTCAAATAAGTAATCAATTCTTGGAAGTGTGTATTTGTTCTTTACTATGATCCCATTTAGTTCTCCATAATAAATTCATAGTTGTATTGATCCATCCTTCTTCTTCACAAAGAAAAAAAGTGCTCCCCAGGGAGAAAATCATTGTCATATGAACCCCTTCTCCAAAATATCTTGTTTTTATTTCTATAATTCCCTCAACTACAAATTTTCCAATCTATATGGGGTCCTTGATATCAGATGAGATCTAAGTTTGAGTTCAATGGAGAAGTCTGCCTCTCTTTCTAGGGAGGTACATGTAACTCCTCGGGAGATACGTTAATGTATTCCTGAATTATGTGGACATTCTCTATACTTATACACTCATTTCCTTCTTCTTTTTCACTGATGAACTCTTTAATAATGAAAATAAGTTGTTATTATAGAAAACGATCAAATTATGATATCTATCGGTGGAATATAACTGTAGTTCATCCATTCAGAACTACTGAGAATTCTGGGATTTTCCATTTGATCTTAGAATTATATAATGCGAGCCATTCCATCCCTAGTATAATGTCAAATTCCAACATGGGAATGACTACTAGATTTGCGAAAATATTGTACATGCTAAATTAATTACTATAGTTTCTATACACTATTTATTCTCGGAAAATCCCTCTTGTAGTCTTGACTGATAACTCTACTTTTATCAATTCAGGGTTTTATTCTAAATTCATTGTTAACATGGATGAAATATTGGAATTAATTGAAGGAGAATCAAACAAAGTAATTTATATCATTGAGAGAACAACAATATTACCTTCCACCAAATCATTTTGTGTGTCAATATCAGTTATTCTGATAGCATAAGAACAACCTTGATCCCTTGTCCTATTTTTTGGTTGATGGTGATTACCCTCCACTTCCCTTAGATATGGACAGTGATTGAAAAAGTACCCTAGTTGTCCACACATGAAGCATTGGAATTCAGGTAGGGACTCTACCATCTTCCCTTTTTCGTTATTTATGTGGAGTTCAGGATTCACATCACTACAATAGTTCCAAGTGATATATCCATCTCTTCAACAGTTTTAACACTTCCCACTTCCAAGCAGGTAGTTCCCCGAATACTTCTTCAATCATTTATGACATGTGGGAAGTTGTACTTGTTTACCAATTCTTCACCAATCAATGATCCTTTCTATGCTTGGATCCATTTATCTCTTCTTTTCATTGGATTTATAGGACCACTCAATCTCACCGAACTCCAGTTCAACTCTCATAACACTTCGTATAATCTCCTCATAGTTTTCATATTTTCTATTGGGTATATTCTTTTGTAGATGAGGTATTAGTCCACCGAAAAATCTGTAAACCTTAAAATTATGATCCATGAAAAATTTAGATGTCAAACATGAAATACTTGTGAATTAAATCTCATAGATTCCAACAGATTCATTCTTCTTATGCTCTATCTCAAGAGATTCCTTCTCCATTTTTTTCCCATTAAACATGGGAAATACCTACTGAATAAGATCCCTATGAACTCTTCACACTCCATTACTTTATTCTCTCATCTTTGCCACATGTTTTTAATCAGCGACTAGCATTGATAAAATTTCCCTCCAAGTGGTAAAGATTTAGGGTCACTTTCTCTTTTTCTTAACAACGAAGTACTGAAAATAAATATTATATTGAGCCTATCCACTGTTCAAAAATAAATGGTTCAGTATATCCATAGAACTTTGGTGGTTGTTAACACATAAAGGACTCAATGGAAATTTTTTCCCTTATTTGTGAAACTGGTCTCTCATCTTGATTGATGTTATTTCTCATAACATGAGTTAGTTGATTGATAATTCTCATAAAGTTTTCTTTCCGGATTCCAATGGAGGGTCATCAACACGTGGTCTATTTCACTCACCATTTCCATGATTCCTCATATTTAAAGCCATTTTTCATGAAGAGTAACTTAGTGAGAAATGTGTTTCATTTAATAATATTATAATTTTAAAGGAATTTTATGTCTTAAAACATCATTATTAAATATATTATTCTTTAACAACAATTATGTTTAATATAAATTTTTCATAATAGTTCATAAAAAGCCTGTGATTAACCAAAAATATCCCCCAGGAGTGTCAAACCAGGAGTGCAGTAAGGCCATTTTTATTTCACCAGTTCCCATTTGAGTCTAGATCAAATACATATTCAATAGGTTTTATACCCTAAATAAATATGTTCGAGAGCCACATCAACTTGTTTGTATCTATACAGGGACTTATTTTTTCAAAAACTAGTTACATAATATTTCACCAAAATACCAGGATGTTTTACTATTTTTGAACTTTTATATAGGGTTCTTCATAATGTTTTAGAATAAAAATTTCCAAAAATAACTAATTTATCCTTTGATACCAAATATGGAATTCCACCTTTTTATTAAATGGATTTTCATTGCATTTTACAAAACATAAAATCATTAATGTTAAGTATCTTTGAAATAAGGTACATAATATATGAAAACATAGAACAAAATATTACAATTTACTTGAAAGGATTCCTATTTTGTTCACTCTATTTAAAATTACACCAACTCATTTGCATGGTACGTACAATAAATCAAATGATGGGAATTAGGCCTAGTAATGGAAAACAAGGGAAACAGTTTATATGGGAACTTAGAGATATCAATAAGAACATTATGAATATTCATAAAGGAATGAAAAATAGGAATATAATAATAATAATAAATTTAATATCAATTTGAAAATGTGGATAAAATTTTTAATTTATACATTCATTACTGTATCACTAATGTTCATCCACAAGGTGTCATAAATATTTTCAAGTTTATTCACCAAGGTATCATAAAACTTTTCATCTATAGAGATTAATTTCTTTTACCAATGAATTGGAGATATATCAGGGTGAACCCTTAATATGCCTTTTTATTCATTTGATCCACATATATAATAACAAAATATTTCATAAATATCCCATAGAGAATAAAAGAAATGTGTTTTATATAAAAAAAAATTGGTTTTAAAAGGTGATTTAAAACATGATCATTATGTCATTTATAACCCAAAGAAAGTGAATTAGGGTTTTATGTATTTAAATTCAAAAAAAATATCCTGATGAAAACCTCTATAAATTAAATAATTTTGGGTATACAAAAAAATAAAATAAATTAATTTCTTAAGAAAAATATAGAGATTTTGAGACAAATATTCTACACCTTTACAGTTATGACACATGGTTTTATATAACATTAAAAAGAGGGAAAAAGGTATCTCATTAATAAAATAATTATTATATATTAAATGTATATAATAATTTTGAAATAAAAACATGATATAGAAATTATAAAAACATACCATTTAAATGAGAACTTGAAAGGAAGAGAGAAGTTGGGAATTCCCTTAGCCAGAATAGTGGATTCTAAAACACTATGATAGGGACCTTGGTGGTGTGAGGACGTATTGGGTGGAATCCTTGGGAGGTAACACTATCATATCATATAGGGGGTGATTTTTTAATTAATGTAAATTTAATAATGGGTGGAATTTATATTGAAAGAGTTAGAGTTTTTAATTAATTTCTGAGGACTCATCATTAATAGTATTTTCAAAACCATGGGATTTCCCATGGTACTCTCATATGGTTTTGTCCACTTGGGACACATAATATAATATTTTATTCTAAATAGTCAATCCACATTATTACATTATTACTCTATCACTAATGTTGTCATTAAACATACAAACAACTCAAAACTGTGTTTTTACTATTCAACGAAAAGAAAGTATTATACCAAAATCTCTTAAATTCAGCATAACCTAATATTGATGTTCTAAATTAAAATTTTACATTAAAAATAATTCTATAAATATGATAAATTTAACTTTTAAATATAAAAATACTTGATCATTAAAAATTGCAGGGGACTTAAAAGGCATAATAAACAATATAGTAAAATTTTTGGCACTTGAAAAAAAATATTTTATCATTTTTAATTAAAAATGGGTGTTCTTATAGAACTATTTAATTATAATAAGCATTATTAATATATGAAATTTTTAATAAGACAATTTTTATGTTTCTAAAAAGTAAAATTTTCACCTAAAAAATAAATTTACAAAATTCTATCACAATTTATAATTAACAAAATTCTTGAAATATAAATAATGGAAAAAAAATTATTAAAAAAGGGATTACACATTAATTGACTAAGGTATTATTTAATAACCCCTTTTAACACATGTATATGACCAAAGGGTAAGGTGTGTGATTGTGATAGACTCTGGGGGCGTCTCAGATAACAACACTCGAGTTGTAATCTCTGCTAACTTTCACATCTCCCATATGATATTTCATTCAAATATAAAATTTTCAAGCTCAGCTTGGGATTTTTCAAGAGCGAATACCAGTGACACTGACACCTTCCCAAGCTTTCAAAAATAGTCTTTGTATGTCCTGATTCTACCAGTTGAGGTTGTAAACACTTTGTTCTCCATTAATTAACAATTATCATTTTATTTTTAATCAATAATAATAAAATTAAAAAAATATATTATTTATTACAATGGTCATATTAATAAATGGTCACATAATGGTCAAAACCTAATGGTCACATTTCATTCATACATAAATATTCCTATTGATTATGATATTGTAAAACATACATTTTTAGCAAATAAAATATTATTCAAAAGTTCGAGTCATTACACTAATCCTCATGATATGCTTATGTATCGCCCTTGTTTACCCTTATTGAGCTTCTGAGATCATCCTTTATTATGTTTCCTTTCCCAGTCTATGAATATTGGTTTTTAATTTAGATTAATAAAGGGGATGGCTTTATAGGATACTTTCAATATCATTCACGAATTAAGAAGAATGTGTTCTATGATTCCATCAGGAATGTGTTTTTATAATGTAATGAATATTAATCTAAAAACATTTAGTATCCAAGTGTTAGAGGCTTTGGTCACTATATTCTGACATAGTGTTTATTAATTTACTATAAATTTTATCAATTTATAGTTATTTCATTTAGTTTGTTTTATAACACATCATGAACTGGATTTATTTTATTTTATTCAACGTTTATTAATGCATTATGGAATCATTAAATTAGTTATAAAAAAGATATCTCCATATATAAAAAAATTAAAATTTTGAATTGTATGTGGTGGTGTTGGAGAGAAATAAAGTGTGATGTTCATGAAGGATGTTAACCAAACATATTGAGGAAAACAATATCATTTTAGGATAAGATGGGAAGAGAAGATGATGGAAGATAGATATTATATTAACATAATAAAAATATATTTTATTTATAACAATGGATTATTTATGTAATGTTGGATAGGGTATTGTAAGAGGATTTAAAAGACAAAATGAATTTAAAAAGGATAGATTGATAATATTATATCTTAAATTTTATCTCTTGAAATACACCTTAAGGCACATTGGTTCTTCATTTTAGTAATAATGATATAGGGAAACTACAAAAATGTTTCTTCTTAGTGGTGTTTTTAGATACCACTCATTATTAAATCCTATAAATAAAATAAAATACTGGCGATTATATCAAAAAACTGCTATATTTTTATTAGTTTAACAATTGGTGGAGGTTTAAATTAAAGCTCCACTAAGTGTTTCAAAAAACTATAATTCATCCACCCCCTCCCCAGCCCGAACCCGATCCATTTCCACCCCAAACCTCCTCCTATCCCATCCCCAGTGGTGACCCCAAACTCAATAAATGATTATATTTTTATGTTAACACCATGTTTTTTATGTCAAGATCAAATTGAAGGAACATTCAATTTGATGTTATGTGAATAGAGTTGGTTTATATAATTCATAGGACAACATTTAGTCAAACTAAACTAGTTAAATATAATATATACATATAATGTTGAATATTTTGGGTATACATGACATATCATGAAATCCTAATAAAGTATACTTTGCATTCATATTTTTAAATGGGTGCTATTGGTCTTAGTTATATCATAGGAAATGGTTCATACATTGCTCAATGTAGCTAATTTTTCAATGGAATGAACCCTCCTTATTTACAAAACTATGTTATGATACACCATTAAAATTTTCTCTGATAAAAATCATATCATCTACATATAAAATATCATGAATTGATGCATCTTTATCATATATAATATAGAGTCTATTTCCATACTTCCATCATTAATTATTAATTTTTTTAAGAATGACAATAACATCAAATACCATGCTATTAAGTATTATCCTAATATGTGAAAATCCTCTATTATCCTAAAAATAAAAATTCTATATTTACTGAGAAAGATACATCATCTTCCCACTCACAATTTAAGAATACATATTTGATATCTTTTAGAATGTTTATGGTTTTCCATTGTGAAAGAATGTGGTGTCATGTAATTTGTGTCATTATTCATCTATGTTTGTGAGAAATAATGATTTATTTGATACATGTTTTCATATTATAAATTTTTAAATAAAATTTTCATTATTTTACCCATCGCATTTTCCTTAGTTTTTATTAATGAGTCAATATAAATGTTGGGTGATATTTATTTTTGATTTTACCTATTTGATTAATCATTTAAATATTTATATCTAAATTTATAAGTATTATATAATCAAATGCCTATTGATAAATTAAGGATTAATTTTCCTCGAAGAAAACCTTATTATTCACAAGGTTGGGATTAATTTTTAAATTATTCAATTGAAAACAAATAAGTGTATGTTAGAATAAAATTTCAATGTACTGATTTTAAATTAAAGTTATAGTTAAATAAAAACAAAGTATATGATCATTTGAAATTGCAATAGTTTCCTAGTAGATATGTATGTTGGATTTGTCTTGGTGATTTAAATGTTATGTAAAATCGAATTAATGAAAATATTATCAATGAAATACAAAGTGACACAATATATGATAATTAACCTAAAAATTTATTTAATGATAAATTTGGTTTTGCAGAATACAATGTAAAATATTTTTATATATCAATATAATCTTCAGTTGATCCTGGGTCGGATATTATTTTTAAGAACATCAATGACCAAAAAAATTATTTTTATGAATTGGTTGATGTTAGGAAGAAAGAACTATATAAAGGGAGTACTATGTTTCGAAAGATTTCTTTTTATACATAATTTTTATCATATCAAGTATCTCTATGTAATTACTAACAAATAAGATTATATTATTCTAGAGTTTCTTAAAGATACATTTAGTGAAGATAATATCCCTACATCATTCTATGAGATGAATAATGTCTTCAAAAAACCTAGACATGGTTATACAAAGATACATTTATTCCCTAATGATTTCATGCTTTACTGTGTAGAAGTTTCTGATATAGAAGAATGCACTAGATATCATATAATAATATAAACGTCAATAAAAAACAATGAAAATATTAATCATTTTAACCCCAAAAACAAATGGAAGAATAAAACTCATAAAAAGGTATTGTGTTACTTTCCTCTGAAACCACACATGAAAATATTATTCATGTCTTCTAAGACTGCATAATACATGATGTGGCATGATCAGGATAGTAAAAATGGCTTGATGAGACCTCAACAAAATTCAACATCAGGGAATATATTTGATTTTTTATATCCATATTTTTTTGGTTCCTAGGAATGTATTTTTGTGATTGGATTATAATGGTTTTAACCCTTTTGGAAGTTTAAGTACTAATTATAGCATTTGGACAGATTTTTTGATCTCCAATAATCTTCCACTGTGGTTGTTTATGAAAATTAATTCTTACATTTTTATATAATTATTCCTGAAAAGAAAACACCAATAAATTACATTGATGTATACCTTCAACTTCTAATAAAATAATTGCGATAATTAGGCATTGATGGAATGGAAACATATGATGCTTAAATGGGACAACTATTCAAAATTCATGCTACTTTAATATGGAAAATCAATTTCCATCCTATACTAGGAATTTAATCAAGTTAGAACCCTCATAATGGTTTGGATTGTCCAGTTTTTAGTTTTTATTTTGATCCTCATTAATTAACTCATAGAAAAGAATTTTGTTATATGTGTCATTATCGATTTCATGATCCACATCATAAATTCTTATTAAGAATGAAAATTTTCAATTGATATATTGAAATGAGATATTCATCAAAGGTGTTATCTGGATTATAAATATTTTGATAGAAAATGAATTTCACTAAAAAATTTAGAAAATGGTATCTATTTAAAGGATGGAAAGGGGTATAAGGTAAAATATTTGATGAAATTTTAACAGAACAATATAATAGAAAGATTATATTATTTGAACATCCTTATTACATGTTAAATTTGATTTTTCATAATCTGTATGTAATGAATATTGACAAGAAGATCTATTACAATGTAATATTTACAGTACTTAATGAGAAGGGTATTTGAATGGATCAACATAATACTCATAAGGATTTTTAGTCAATGAATATAAATCATGGTTTTTGGGGAAATGAGAATTGAATGTATCCTATAGAAATTTTTACAATGAAAAATCATGATAAATATGAATTCATTCGATAGTTAATGAATTTAACAATGAAACTTAGATATTCAACTATCAAATCAATGTGTGTTGACTTTAAACATCAAAAGATATATGAATTGAAAAGTCATGAAGCACATATTTTTATTGATCAGTTGTTGATGTTGACATGGAATAATACTTTACCTAAAAGAGTAATTATTGTTCTACTTGAGTATTGTACTTTTTTGAGAGAGCTTTATAGAAAAAAATCTAAATCCAATCAAATATGATAATATTTAAGAAATAATTGTCTTGACACTATGAAATTTGGAGATGTTATTTCTCCATTTATTCTTCACATTCATTATTAATTTGACTATTCATTTGGTTGAAGAAGCTAAACATGGTGGACCGGTACCCTATCAATGGATGTATTAAATTTATAAGTACATTAATATTTTTTTAATTATTATTAATGAATTATTTTTTATCAAATCAAAACATAATTTTTTAATTTGTTTCATTTTTTTCATCAGGTACATAAAACATTTGAAATAATATGTGAGGAATAAATTTCAACAAGAAGAATCTATTTGAAATGGTTACATAGTAGAAGAGTTCTTGAACTTCCATTCTAGTTATTTATATAGGATTGAGACTAGACTCAATTGTGCTAGATGTGCTATAGAAATATCCTCAACTTCTTTTTCTGAAAACTAGCCATCCATATTTCTAACCATATGATGAACAATTAGAATAGGGTCTAATTTTTCACTGTCTAAATTGGAGTCCTTACAAGAACATATATATTTTCTACTAAATAGTGTTATTTAAAATATATTTAAAGATGAATTACAACTACAAACAAATAGGTGACTAAGGGGTCAATCTCAAAATGATCTGGAATTAAAAAAAGATTTTAATAAATATCTTCTTGAATGGTTTCCCCATCTTGAATGTATATACTCATATTCATATTATTGATGTGTAGTTATTTTTTCTATGTAAATAGTAGTAGCATATATATTTTTTGTAGATAATGAATGTTGAAAATAATGATGAAACATATAATGATTCAAATTTTTTATCTCATAGGTCCTCTAAGGTAGGCTAAAGGATTCAATTCCTATAATATTCATGGCATCGTATTTGATACAATTTATCATGATATAGATTTGAAAACCCATAAAAGTGGTTTATTAGCATTTCTAGAGGTTGGATAATTTGAGAAAATAAATGATATAATTAAATTAAATTATCAAGGCTAGTTTTTAGT